>JAQQTO010000055.1:17728750-19092500 GCA_029884595.1 Ormosia semicastrata | reverse complement strand
TGTCATATTACTACATTCTAACATATAAGATCTATGCTCCGAGCAATTATTCATCATGCACACACTTGAACGTATATATGCTTACACTTCTCCAGCACTTCAGTATTTGGCACACCACATGCTGCTCAGACTGCTAGAAGAAATGCTCCGGACACTAGTGAACCAAGATAATATAACAGATAACTCAATATGTTAAAAGGTTCTTAGATGTGCCACATAAAACCATTCAGATTTTTTGAGGTCAGATTTGTATGCAATATTTGAAAGAAAAGGCCAAAAAAGGAAGGAAAGAAAAAGATGAGACTGTATGAGGCTTAATTCCTAAAACGAAGGGCAAACATCCCTGCAATAAGAGAAAGGTAATTATCAGCACTAGAGGTAATTATCAGTACTAGAGGTAATTACAGCCCATAAATTTGAATGTAATTCTAAATCCAAAACAAAATTGAGGCATCTTCAAAGATGAAACAAATAATCTCCAGTCAGTCTCCCTAGCAACACCTATCAAGCTGCCTGTGCTTATGCATGTTCCAGAAGTTGACTGACTAACTTGTAAGTACGACCTGAAAGTGCCTTGGTATGGTCAATCAGCTGCTCTTACCTGGAGATGTAGAATTTTAAAGATTAAGGGTCATAAAAAAGTAAGACAGATGACATGGAGGAAAGTGAGAAACCAGTCAACATGGTCGAGTCAGAATGGTACAATACAACATGAAGCAATAAAGCATTATTATCTATCAATTCAGCATTCGATGACCGTAACTGTTTTAGAATCAACTTCGGCATCAAGCTTTGAGCTACAGATGAGATTTGCAATCCATCTCTCAGCCTCCTCATAATTCAAATTTAACTTCTTAGCAAGAACTCTCTCAAAATATCAGCAATTGGGGAGTGTTGAAAATTTTGGTTACTAACTTAAATTCCCTACATCCCATCTAGTTGGCCAGAGGAAAATTATCAGTAAAAGAAGCAAATAGATAGAGAAAACATAGTTGATAGCATTATACACCAAGTCCCCCATTAGAAATGAGTGATAGAAGAAAAGATAGTGCCAGTGTGCCACAACTATGTGGCCACGAAAAAAACACAAATCTTATTTTGTGATATTGATTTGACAGATTGTCTCAAAGATCAATGGCACAGAAGTACAGTTGTGCTTTTCATGGGGCTAAAACCGTGGCACCAGCATTACTTAGTGTTAAGTCCATAGGAATACCTCATGTTGATGCGTCGGTGTATTCTGCAGTATGTCTCAAAAATAAACACCCTAGCATTTTCAAGGAATTCATCCCTTAATGGCACAATAGGAAAGTTGCTTTCTTCAACTCGTGTACCAAGGAAGGGATCATTGAGAATTACCTGCATTGTTGCAAATGGTAAGCATGTTACAATCGAAAGTTGTGATAACTCCACAAAATAGAATTATTATAATCTTGAATTGAGTTGAAATGTGAAAGTTAAGTCTAATTTACTTTCAAATTTGATTAAAATCATGCTTAAAGTGATTCATTTATTTATTCTCGAGTACATACCAATTTTATTTTTGATTGATCAATTTTTTATGCCTAAATCTAAGATTTATTGTTGTGATATGAATTGTAAGTATTAAAAAGATCAACAAGATGGATTTTAGAAAAAGAATCATGAAGATTGAAGTATGAAAATGGAGCTCAAAGAGAAGAATTAAAGATTTTAGCATATGAAGCTTCATGCTTAAGCGTGGGATTGCTAAGGTTAAGTGTCAGAATGACATCAACTCCGGTGACAACCACGCTTCATAGTTGTATATTCATGCTTCAGTGTGGACAAGTGCACTGGAATGCACCTTGATAACAGCAAGCTCCAGTTCCACGCTTAAGTGTGGGTTTCTAGGGTTGAAAATGTGCACAAGCACGTGATTACCTTTTGACCGACTATAAATAGCTTTCTTGGACTATTTTCAATACTTTTTTACCCTACTTGGATAGACCCATTGTACTTCCTTTCTTCTATTTCATTTTATCTCACTCTTCCACCATTTTCCACCATTTTGGGGAGCTTGGAGCTTGGACCCAAGACCAAGGGAGTGCAAAATTCATCTCTCACCTCCATGGATCTCTTGGATCCTTCTTCCCCTTCATCTTTATTTTCTATTTTCTCCATTGATCAAGATTTAGCTTGGCCCAATCTTGATGTACATAAATTCTTGATTAATGAATGCTTGTTGCTATTTAATTGAGTATTAATTTCTGTGCTTAATACTTCTATTACTTGATCAACCATAGATTATTTTGTTAGGTGTTCTGAGAATTGAGAAATTCTTATATACCTTTGATTTTGAAATTAACACCATAATTTGTCAATACCTAAGAATGGGTATTGGTGATTATGTGGCTAATTTGAGAATCTCATGTTTAAACCTTCCAATTGCATGAAATTAATTAAGGGATTGACAATTTTGGACAATTGGAAGAGGGTTAATTCACCAAAAGATTGAGTTTTGGCTATTTTAGAATATTATTGCCATCAATCGAAGGAAATAAGTATAATTAATAGAAATTTGTGAAAATTAAGAGAAGGTTAAGTGATAATCAACTCCTAACTCTTTAATCCATTGATTTCTTCACACTTTTATCTTGTTAAAAATCTTTAAAAATACTTCTACTTGTTTTATTTACTGCATTTACTCATTTCATATTACTTAATCAATTTTCATATCAACCAATAGTCTAAAAATGAATTGAATAGCAAAATTGATACTCAATATTAATCAATTTTCATAGAAATAATACTCTTTCATTATTATATTACTTATACGACTTGGTATACTTGACAAAGTCCCATCAAGTTGATAGGAGTTTAGATGTACTAAGTTACATTCTAAGAAACAAGAACCCTAATATTTATCCATCTCATTCTTGGCATTTTATCCTCTCTCTAATTCTGCCAAACTTTTTGCACTCTTATGCAGCCAAACTTTTTGCACTCTTATGCAGCCCAACATTTTCATCCTTATGTCGGAAATATCCCAACTAGCTTTAGCAACTTTCCCTCACGCCATCCTGATCAACGAAATATAACTCAATCGATGAAAGTTCAATAAAGAATCCCCCAATTAAATGTTGCACAAGACGATCTTATAGGATATATTTGCTAGCCAAAAGAAAGGGCACTTATTTCTTCACATTCCCTCATCTTCTTTTGTGCCTCATCAAAGTCACAGTTGACATAAACACATGCCAAAAACTCAGGGATGGGGTCCTTATACGAATGCTGCTCATGTTGAATAATGTTCTGAAGTAGATTCAGAGGGATACCAGTGAAAGGTATGATGTGGTGATTTCCTCCTTGCGCAGCCGCACTCAAGCGTATTGAACCGATGGGGGGTGGTACCTGCAAAAAGGCTCCAAAGCTCAAGTCAGGTCGTGCCCTAGTAGGGTTTATGTTGTAAGATCACAGTTACCTTATTAGGTTGATTTAGCCTGGTCTTTATGGAGCATGATTGGAATCGTGATATTAAGTGCAGGTATTATAGGGATGTGGACGTTATGGTTATTTATTGCGAGGAGAGGTTACAGAGCCTTTAATTTCATAAGATCCTGATTGGCAGTTACAAAAGTCTGCGCTGATTCCGTGATCCTCACCATAGAGTCCAATGTCGCAATCCAGAGTCTTATAGATCTTTTCGGGGTATTAATGGAGAAGTCCGGTGGAGCATGCGCCGGGTTGATCCTTCCGGATAGGATCCTGGACCACGGTTTAGAACAAATAACTTCAATAAAATCTTTGAATTGAGACCTCCTGCACTTGTTGACAATGAATGCCGTGGCCAAGTATCGCAGAAGGTGTGGTGCACTACTTTGGATGACATTAAGATATCTGGAAATGATATCACATCTTAGATAAAGCAACATCACAAATACTGAACCCAGAAGATGCAAGTGAAAAGTGGCCCCAGAGAAAGGAAAGAGTTCACCAGTTTGATGAGGATCAACAAATAAAACAAAATGTATGAAATATGCTATAAATATGTGAAGACAAGGTAAGAAGGGTAAAGTCCACAGGGCATACTTGCCCTGATTAAACGGATCAATGATCTGTGTTCTTCCATTGTCAAGGTTGAAAAAGATGAACATACTCTAATACATCAACCATTTCTGCTTTGCACCTGATTCATAGGTGATGAAAAACTCTGCAACAAAGCTCACCACTTGTAAGCCGATAATTAATACAAGCATTACCAAAAACGTATATGCTGCTACTCAAAAGATCAACTGTCAACAACCTTAGAGTCAATGATTTCCTTCAAACGATTTAGTCCTTCAAAAGCCAGTCCCAGTTTTGCATCAAGATTTCGGCTGCCACTTTTCCCCATAATGCACTCAGACTCCTCTCACTATTTGAGCATAAGGCCCTGTACTGATAAAGATAGTCAGCAGCGCCAGAGTAGTTTCCACACACAAACTGAAATTTGGCATATTGATATAATGCCTCTATTTGCACAGGACCAATATGTTGCAACAAGATCATTATTTAAGTAGTCAGGAAAAAAGAAGAAGACAAATACCCAGAAAAATAAAATTTCGAGTAACAGAGTAAAATCACAACATCAAGATATTATTATCTCAACTAAAAATGGGGATTTATTACAATGTACACAAGCACTTGCAATGGCACCTACAAGAAATATCAATTACGTCAGCTCCAGGTATAAGCTTTAAAGCAAACTCTATATTGAATAACTTTAGGTCCCTAGCAAGGGACATTTTGTCAAGCTTACTACTTACTAGTATACTGACACTCAATGTTCAGGTATATTTGAGACATTCATAGGAACAACCTGTGTAAAGACAATGTTATTACTTAGTACCATTGAACATATGTGACATGAGATATGTGAGTCATCGATATCTTCCACCAAACATACACTATCTATGGTTAGCATTGAAAAATTAAATGCAGCAGCACACAATCCCTAGGAATATCTTTGCAATGAGAAATTATTGGTAGCACATATAAGTAACACGTCTGATTTACACACTTACAAAAAATTAGAAAGAGATGATGATTTTTTATGATGAGTGAATTTAGTGAAATTTATTTTTTTCTCTAATTTTTTGTTTCTTATGTGTAAATCTAACGTATTATATCTGTGTACATCCAAGAATATCTCCTCTGCAACTTTTATGCCCCGGTTGTGCAGATTACAATTACCAATAACTACAACCCCCCCCCTTAAACCCGGACAACATGCCCTTCAAAAACCAGTACATAAATTTGAGGAACTCACCATCAAATTCAAAATTTGGTTAACAACCCAGCTCAACAAAAACAACAATGCAATGCATGAATGCAACACGAAATAAAAAATAAAAACTTTATCCAAAAAACATAACCAAAAAAAAAACCTGGTATTTGTCATTGAGCATCTGAAGCTCATAGTGCTTGTCAGCCCTCAATTCCTGGACGGAGGAAGCCGACGAGGGGGGCGGCGGCCTCCTCGAGAGGCTTGAGCCTGGCCACCACCTCCGTCCTCCTTTCCACCATCTCTGACCCCCAAAAAAATAAAAATTTAACTTTCCACCATTAGCATCAACAAACAAAGAAACAAAGAGAGACCCAGAAAAGAAAAAGAGGGAAAGTTTGAACCTTGAGGAACGTCATGGGTGTGGTAAAGGGTGTTGTGGATATCGATGGCGTAGTTGACCATGCTGGTGTGGCTGAGGAGGTTGATCTTCGTCTCGAGGATGTGGTGGTGGTCCTCGTAGGGCTGACGCTCCTGCAGGAACTCCAAAAGAGGGAAGACAATACCAGAGGTGAGGTCGAAGTTAACAATGGCTGAAACCGAAGATGCAATGCAATTTGAATGCCAACACTTATATTATTATGTACATACTTTCCTTTTCACACACTATTTAATATTATTTATTATACAAAATTTTTTAATTATTTTTTTTATTCAATTATATCTTTTAAAAATTTAAAAATGATATAAACAGTAATTACATTTTTAAGAGGCGTAGATTATTTTCCTTTGAATGCAGTAGCAAATTCTCAAACTGATCAGGTGTGCATGTGAATGAATGCAATAGCAAGCGCAGTAAAACCAAAACCAATGTGTAGGCTTTGGCAGGGGCCACACGAATAAGGCGTTCTTAACGGCGGTTGCTATTTACAATTTTATTTGTCTAATCATTTATGATTTTTCAAAAATAAAAAAAATTTATTGGTAGAAAAGAGTGTGAATAAATATTTAAGAGTGTTAATAGCACCATCCTATTAAAATATAACACCAAGTAAATTTATTTGGTATAATCGGTTATCTTCTTTTTATTAAAAAAGTTATCTCATAATTACATTTTAAACTTAAAATTCTTATTTATTAATGTTTGATTAATTTAATAATTTGATACTTATTTTTTTTAAGTAAAATCTCAAATTTGTGAATAAAAAAATTAATATTAGATTTTTTTATATTTTTATAATTTAACTTGAAATTAATTTCAATTAGTCATGATTTATTGTAGTTTTTAAATATTTAGAGTTTACATAAAAAAAAACTCTTATTTATGAGTTTAAGTATGTATAAATATCTAATTGAAATTTGTAGAATTTTTTATGTATAGTTAATTATTTGTAAAAAAAATTATTAATTAAAATTTATAAAAAAAATTGTTTATACAATTATCTAGTTAAAAAATTATCTAGGAGTAGTTTAACTTTTGTACATGTAAACTTAAAGTGTGTAAATATTATTCATTAAAATTTATAATTTTTTAATATATATAATTATTTATGACAAAACTGTAGAATCTTACAACTTGATCGAGTTCCAAATCAATGAATCATCCATTACAACGGTTGGTTTCATTTTGCCACAATCTAGCGATACTTTTTGTTGGTGTATCCGTACATTCTAAATGTCTTCTTCACATGTCAAACATCAAATGGAGAAGAAAAAAATCGGTTGATGTAAAAGATAATTAACACGTAAGCTGATGTAACATTTCCGTAAGACTAGTTTGTGTGATTTACACACTAGGTACATTAACGTATATTTGAAATAATTATGAAAATTTAATTATTTTAATAATTAATTATTTTATAATTTTTTTGTTATAATTATTATAAAAAATTTATATTTAGAAATATTAATTAAAAATTAATTTTAAATTAATTTAATTTATTTAAATAATATAAAATAATTGTTTTTATATATTAAATTATTAAAATAAATATAAAATAAATATTTAATTAATTAAAAATAAAAAAAATAATATTTATATCTTTTATTAAAAATAATTTTAATAATTTTTTGTAACAATGCTCAAATTTCATATTCTCGTCTAATCAATTTTAAAAAAAAAATTGTTGGATTTTTTTAATAAAATGCCAAACATATTAAAACATAAAACAACAGCTTAAAATGTATAAAAAAAAACCTATTAATCCAGCTTAAAATCCGAACCAAACATGCTCTAATTCTATGTAAAAATTCTGTAAAAGCTACATTGCGGAGTAACACAACTCTTGAAATGAAGGTGAGTTATAGCTCAACTTTAAACAAAATCAGTGATATGACATGTTTTGTCAACCTCTAGTAAGGACAATATCTACCATACCTTGCATCGGATCGAAGAAAAGTACAAAAAAACATTCTTAGTGTAAGAATCAGAAAAGCAAGCCTACTTAGATGCTCAAAGTAAAAGAAATTCAATTAACATATTTAGTGATTTTCCTTTTCCCATAAAGGTAATGTGTTACTAGGGTGGAATTAGGTTAAATTTTGTCTGCAATTAAGTTAGGTCTATCTTGACAAATAGAAACTTTTATCTGTTGTATTACGTAACATAGATTAATAGCTTAAACTTTTTTTTTTATATGAATAGCTTGAACTTTTTAGGTCCTAAATAGGCATAAACATTTAATAAAAATTATTGTGCATAAAATAAATAAATAATACAATATATAATTAATATTTTACGTCAATATTGCAATTTTTAATTACGCATAAATAAATTAATGATAAGTTAATCTATTAATGAAATATACGTTTTAAAATATAGATGTACTTCCCAGATAAAATAAAGACCAGATCAGCTTGAAAAGTTTAAAAAATTGAAGTAGGTGGGACCAACCACTTTAGACATGTTCGGACAACTCCGAAACAAGAAAGTTAGGCTCTATAATATTTTCCTAAATTTGGATCTTCTAGAGTTTCTTTTGAAACTGCACTGATCTCTATTTTTTAAATCATTTTAGAATGTGATAAAATATTGATAAAAAAATATTTAACAAATTTTGGGGAGTAAGATGTGAAACTCCTGCAGTTATTTTTCAAATCGTAAGAGATTCACATCCCATTTTCCTTTAAAATATTTATATTGCTACTTACTCAAATATGTCTTCATAAAAATCCAAACTTGATATGTATAATAAGAATAATTATACTCAATGCTTATATGTTTTTGGGCGTACAATTCCTCAATATTTTTAAATATTAATTGACATTATTCTTTTGTTTTGGTAAATTAATTGACAGATTCTATTTCTGCCATAACCATAACCATAACCAAAATACCAAATAATTATGGCCTTTGGCTATCTGCATTCCTCATAATATAACTTGTACGTTATAGTAGGAAGATTTGAAGGCAAGCGTGAACAATAGCCTTTCAAATAGAGCGTGGTTATAGGCGGTGAGCACGCCTCTACAATTCCAAAACCACCAAGAGCTAACATGTATAATTATATATACACATGCAGTAGCTATGCCAGTTTATGCCCACTTTCAATCACCATTCACAACCTCAAGACCATTTACACCATGACCCTCCCTACCAACCCCAACTTGTTCTCTCTGGTCCTCTTGGTGCTCATTTTCTGTTCCTCTTCCTTCCTCACAACAGCTTCTGATTCTAAAGCTGGTATGAACCATATATTGAAACCCTTTCTCTCTCTCTCTCTATATATATATATTTCTTTTTCTATGCTAGCAAAATTCAGAACTAGAAGGTCAGATTGTTGTCATACATAATATGTTCAATTGAGGGAATTAAGGATGACTGATGATGTTCCTCACAAACGTAATGTTTTGTGAGTTTTTCTTCTTCTTTTTTCTCCCATTCTGAAGGCAGTTGCATGCACAAATCTTGATCATCTTTTTATTTTTTTGATAAAATTACTCTAGAAATGTAAGAGTGCATTATCTCTATATATTCACATATTTCTGACCAGATGAATCACCTTCTTAATTGAAATTGTTTCTTTTGATTGAAGATCTTAATTTGACACTTATTTCTTCGATTCTTTTGTTGAACATTTTCATTAGAAAGATATCCATGTGTTTAATGCCAAATGCAGCACTGATTGTCTATTTTACTACTTCCCTTGTCCACTTCCTTAATGATCAACCAGTATGGATTCAATCATTTGATATATGCAGATAAGAAGCAAATAGATATTTGGTAATCTCTGACACAACTTTGAACTCTGTCCTTTTGCAGACAGATATGAATTCATTCATAAGACATAGCAGTTAACAGGGCTCTACAATCATTTGGTTCTCATTAAACAGTCGTTTTTCAATTCCTTTGCTTAATTATTACCCTGGCCTTCTTGGTCACATTTTAAAATAAAACAAGCATCTTCACGTTGGTTAACCTTTCATCAATTGCATTGAGAAAGTAAACAGCAAAAGAAGACGCTTTATATTTCATTTATGTCACTGAATACTGATTTATACATAAATAAATTCCTCATATACTATTCATAACCTTCCTTAGGAGTCACTGGATCGATCTCACTATAAATCTTTTTACAGGCTCAGATTATAGATAATCTCTTCACATATTTGTTAAACTATCATTTTCCAATGTTTGCCTATCTTTTCTTACCAATGTTTCCTTCCTACTATTAAGTGACCATCTTTTCTTTATGCCTTGGGGAAAAAAGAAGAGGTCCCTTGTTTCACTTTATATAACTCACAGAAGTTACATACCCTATAGTGTTTAACCTTTCATATATGAAGACATTTGAATTTGGACAATGCAATTATAATGCAATTTTTTTCAGCTTTACCCATTATTACATGATCATGCTTGATCTTTAACATCCTTTGCTTTTGGGGTTATTCTTCACTGATTAGATGACAAGTAGAAAAACAATAAAAAGGAGGGGGACAAATCCTACATATCTTGGAGCATTTAAGGCTCTTCTAATTGTTGTATCTAGAGTTCCAATTCCAAAAGTCATGGTTATAAAAGAACAATTGGAATCCTTGATGCTTCCTTTCTCTTTTTTGAGTTTGGCCTTGGCTTTTCCCTTTTGTGAACAGATGAGGAGTATACCTACACTGAAGGAACTAGTAACGGACCACAGAATTGGGGGCATATCAACCCAAAATGGAAAGTATGTGAGAATGGAAATCTTCAATCTCCCATTGATCTCCTAGACAAAAGGGTGCAGGTGTTTCCTCGTCTGGGTAAACTTAAAAAAGATTACAAACCTTCTCCTGCTGTCCTAAAGAATAGGGGTCATGACATCATGGTAAGCCACTAAGCCACCACCTGTCCATCCTTTTAGTTCATGGACATCTTATTTTCTGGATACCTTTAGTTGCATCTTATTGAAACATCAACACAGTGGCAATCTTATTAACATTAAACTCATCAACTGGGACAAAATTTTGCTAGTCTCATTCCAATATTTAACAAGGAAAAAGATATTTGCACACCAAATTTTGCATACCATTTTTACACTAGTGATCAACTTGCAAATAACAGGTGATAAGTGTGTATTATGTGGTGCTTGAGGATGATAATCGATTACCACAATGTGGTGATCAGTGTATTATGTGGTTTTTACACTTGGTGTGCAGATTTTGGTATGTGAATAGCAAACAAAACTGATTTATCAATGGCTCAGTACTTCACCGTGACACTTTTGCTCAATGAACCTACTATTTGCGCTTAATGTTTTTGCAGGTTCAGTGGAATGGGGATGCAGGGCAGCTTAACATAAATGGAACTTACTACAAATTGTTGCAGTGTCATTGGCATACACCTTCAGAGCACACATTGAATGGATCAAAGTGAGTCTGCCTTTTCGGAAACTCTTTAGAATTGATATGATTCTTGATATATATATATATATATATATATAGATGTCTTCTATTTGTTTTCCAGGTTTGACTTGGAGCTGCATGCAGTCCATCAAAACTCTAAAGGAGAGATAGCTGTGATTGGAATATGGTACAAAATTGGCCGGCCAGATCCCTTGCTTTCAAAGGTTTGGTATTATTTCTTGGGCATCTGTATTTACTTCTGGGAGTTTATTTATGCATGACTTGTATAGACTACTCATACATGTGCTATCAGGTTGAAATGAATGTGTGCAAATATGTAAATTTAAGCACATATAGTTTTCTGTATAAATATTAGGATATCTTTGCCCTTGCAGTGATCCTTTAAATCTCAAATTTTAGAAGCAACCTACAGATAAAACAAAAAAAAAACAAAAAAACAAAATGACTGTCCCTAAATTCTATTCATTGCTTAAACACAGTGAACTTCACTAAATAAGCAAATATGATAAACTGTCAAGTATCAACATTATTAATTTAGTGCGGTTGAGTTATAAAAAAGTCAACCAAAAAAAAGAAAGGATCTAGGAGATCCAAATTGGTGCTGGTAATGATTGTGTATTGTGACTGAGTGATTCATTTCAATTCTTTTTTGAGAAAATAGTATAAAAACTCTTTAAACTTTGATCATTTTGTAAATTATCATCACGAATTTTAAAACATTTTCAATTAGTCCCTAAATTCTAATTAATGTTCTAATAGATTCTTATGTTTAATTTGGATACGTTAATTCACTAACAATAATACTGTATGGTATCATTTTATTTGTATTAACATTAATTAAGAATGTTTATTAATTTATTATTAAAATTTAATTTTAAATATATATTTTTCTTTACAAATAAGATGTTACACAATATCATCGTTAATGAATTAATATATTCAAATTAAATAGAATAATATATTGAGACATTAATTAAAGTTTGGGAATTAATTGAAAGATTTTAAAATTCGTGGTGGTGATTTATAAAAAGATTAAAGCTCAAGGGAAGGCTGCTTACTCTTTTTCCTTCTTTTTTTCTTTTGGTGTTTAAATTTTAGTCTTTGGTGGCAGCTTCTGAATCACATAAAATCAATTGGCGACAAGGACATAAATTTAGGAATAATTAACCCAGGAGACATCAAGTTTGGAAGCAGAAAGTATTACAGATATGTTGGTTCTCTTACAACTCCACCATGCACTGAAGGTGTTATTTGGACAATAGGGAAGAAGGTTCTGTACTTACATGATTTTCTTAACTAGCATAGACTAATTTGTGCTAGACACCCTCTATTAAACTTATACAGCATGTATATTACAGGTGAGAACAGTCACAAGGGAGCAGGTGAACGCCTTGAAAGAAGCTGTTCATCATGTAAGTAAATAAGCACCTACTAGATATATCGAATAAAGTTGCTTAAAGCAAATATACAACAACAACAATATCGACCAAAGGCTTTTTCCATTAGGTAGGATCGACCAGTTATAAATTATGTCCTTATAAAGTCTATTTAGCTCCAAGTCTTTAGATCAAATATATTGAGGATCACTTTTCAAGAAGCTTGAATTTCTCTTCTAAAACTTCAGATAAAAATGAACTGCTAACGAGGTTCCTAAAGTCCCCATAATTAATTAGCATTGTGCCTTTATCTAATTTATAACTGTAATACAGGGATTTGAGAAAAATGCAAGGCCAACGCAGGAGCTTGATGGAAGACCAGTTTACTTATATACTCCAAAGGAGAATAAAGAGTCTAATTAAATTTATGTAAGATGTGGAGGGAACTAAAGTGCTTCTATAGTTGGCAATAAAGTAGAGAAGAACAAGAAGAGCAGTTTGTATGGTCAAATAAAAGCCAAATCAGATATTGTTCAGAGAACGGTCAAACACATGGAATGATGATATTGTAGAGCACGGTCAAAACCTGGGATGATGATAAAGGCCAAATCAGATATTGTATTTTGTGTGTGCTTGTTTTTGTAGTAAGTTGCTGTTGTTCGTCCTTAGCTGATGAGAAGAGATCTTGATAGTGGGACGATATATTCATATGAATAAATAATAAATACATAATTCTTATGCAAGATGGGTTCATGGATAATAATCACAATATTTTTATTTGCGAAACACTCTTACACGAGATGTTATCAACATCCTCTCCTACTTATTAACGTGAGAGGGTTATATTACAAAGGATATATAAACTATTTTTGTATAAAATTTGTGAAGCCCTACCAAGGATGGATTGGAAGGTTGGTTGGCAAGGACCACATCTCCCAACCTCAAAATGTCTTTAACTTCTATTAATTTTTTTAAAATATTTTTCTTGGCCACCTACATAAAGTATTTAGTTATACCTATGACTCACACCGATAAATATAATAGTGAGTCCTATTGTATAATAAAATTACCGTCTTTGTCTTTTATAACATGGCTCTTTTATGTTAAATAGTAACATCATAGATTTAAAATTCATGAGATGATATCTAAATCAAATTCTTTTAAATATAAACAGCAAAAAATGTATTTTGGTCTTTTTTCTAATTTTTTAATTTAGTTTTATAATTTTTTTTGGTCAATTTGGTCTCTTAAAATTTAAAATAATTAACTAATATAATCTTCTATAACGATTTCGTCATCTCATTAACAAATGAGATGTCGTGTCACTAATCAATGATGACCATATTATAATATCACATCATTATTGTTAATGACACATCATTACTTATGTTAGTAAAGTAACAAAATTATCATAACAGAGAACAACATTGGGTGATGATTTTACACTTAATGAACCAAATGGATCAAAAAAAAATGTTACATGACCAAATTGAAAAAAGAAATAAAGATAAGTGACCAAAAAATTCTTTTTGCCAAATATAATCAATGTGCATACTTATTGACCAACTACAACATAGAACATGAACTTAAGTTGAAGATTTTCGTGATTGGCCCCTTAATGTAAGAGCCCTTAGGACTGAAAGTGTGGATAATGTATAAGTTTACCTACTTGCTCTGAAATACAACTCTTTATTAGAAAGATGGGGACGATAAAGATCGAATTTTAGATCATTAGTCATAGATGTCCTAATACTATATAATGAACAATCCCTCCTAAAAGTTGAAGCTATTTAGGTAAAGACAAATGAATAATTTTATATATCTAATATTAATATCTCTAATAACTTTTATTGACATGTTTATTATTGTAATTACATATAAGCAAAGTAATTATTATTGTAATGACCTTCGTGCTCCGTCTTAAACAAAGTGTCTTTCATCCAATACGCGCTCTTGCATGCACATGATCTTACTTTCTCTTCCTCTTTGTATCGATATAGCTCATGTACTCTATAATCTTAACTTTGGCTTGTTGCAAATCAAACAAATGCAGAGTGAGTTAGCTCGTATATCCACCTCTAAATAAAAGTGCTATTGTGCATGGGATGACATAAGAGGTGTCAAAATGGAATATCTAATTATTTGATTAAAAATATGAGTTATGCTACTAAAATGTTAGCCAACACAAAAATTGTCCAATCTAATTCGGCCCAATTATAAGTTGATCAAATATAGACTAGCCTATTTCAGGCTATTTTTGACCACAAGTTCGAAATATCAATTTTAAGGTATAAAATTATTAAGATAAGAAAAGGGTATAAATTTACTAAAAGTTTCTTTTATAAGTTTACTTAAATGTCTTTTTATTTTATTTACATACTCAAATGTCATTTTAAAACAAATATCTATTTATTTTAAGTAATACTTAATTTTAAATCTTTTAATATAAATAAATTTACGTCTTCTAATACAATTAATCAACTAAATTATTTAAAAGAATAAATCATTATTTTAGTTATTGAAACATATATCGCCCGTCATATTAATTCTTAGAAAATAAAAATTAAATTCGAAGTCCCTAAAAGTGTAATTCATCATTCAAAAATTCAAATTAATCATATCATTAAGTTACTTCCATTTATATTAATAGATTCACATAACCAACATGTTAAATGTCGAAGTAGCATCATTCATAGCACATTAGCCTCCACCATGGCAAGAAGTTAACCTCTTAAGTGACAAAGCATCAAAACTACATCGTATTGATATTGATGATGTTTCTTCCCCAATTTATTCCCTCCATTAACGTTACCTGAAAAACTAAAAGCCCTAATTTGTTCTTCCTGTTACTACTGAATCTGCAAACCTCTTGCCATGGTTCTTGGTGGGGTTTGATTTAGGAGTCCCCATTACTACATGCACCAAGCTATCAGAAACATTATGGGGATGCAAGTGTAAGCATCTCAAACCCAAGGGACCCAAAGCTCCAATTCACAATTTGGAGAAGCTCCATGCTTCCCTCAGTAGAACCTAAAAAACCCCCACATACATAATCCCCTTGAAGTCATCCTCAGTTTTCACACTCTCCCAAGGAAAAACAACATCCTTTGTTTTTGCATGGTCACAAGGAAACTATTTTTGCTAGAATCCATTACAGCAAAATGGTGAAGACCATGTGACCAAAGCACGTAACAACCAACAAAGTCAATAGAAAAGTCCACAAATCAAGCTTTAATCCACCAATCCAATATGTCACAATGAGGAAAACCGTGGGAAGAATAGGCTATTTCACAACGAGGAAAATCTTGGGAGCCAACTGTGTGTGTTTGGATTAGAGTTAGTAAATTAAAGTTTGATTGAAAGTGTATTTGTAAACTTAAGTTTGGTTAAAAGTTAGTTATAATAACGTGATTTATGTTTGAAAATTTTTATTTTAAAAGTGAGTTTGATAAAATAAATGTTATTTAGATGAAAAATTAAAATTATTTTTAAAATAAAATTAAAAAAATACTATTAGCGTACTTTTGTTAAATGAAAAAATAAAAAATTTTACTTTCACTCCAATGTAAATTTGAAAATTATTTCTATTGAATTAAACAAAAAAAAAATAGTCAAACAACATTCATCTCCGTTTGCACGCCCTGCAAAGTATGTTTGCAAAACGTGAAACTAAACATATACTGTGTTGTATGAATGAACTAGGTTTTGCTTTATGTTTGGCCTATCTCTTTCACTTAGGCCATCAATATGGCAAGCACCTGCAGAATTAAAGTCCAAGCTTGATTAATACCAATGTAGGAATTTATTTTCCCTCAAACAATAGAAAGTATATTCTATTATTGCACTTCAATTATGAAGTTGTATTTCTTATTTGAATAAATCTAGAGTATGTTTTAATGGAAGATTTTGAAAAAAAAGGAAAGAGAAGACTTATTTTTTATTTTTAAATTAAGATAATTATCAAATATTTATAAATATAAATAAAAAATGATTGAAATATTATATAGTTATCTTTTATATTATTTATTCATTTAAAAAAAATCTTAAATATAGAAAATGTTTATTCAAAATAAAAAATAAGTTCTTCATTTTCACTGATAAAAAAAAGTTCTTCATTTTCTTTCTTTTTCAAAATTTTTCAAAATCCCAACTTCCAAACATACCATTAGGTGTAACTGAGCAAGTATTACACAATGGCAAAGGAAGATGCAAAATAACTAGTAAAAACCAAGAATTGAACTTCAATTCATGTTTCATAAAATTTTTTAAGTTTAATGTACCCAAAAAAAAAAAGAAATTTAAGTTTCATAAGAAAGGTAAAGAATAGCTAATAAGGAATCTTTAAATGTTTAGAAGCATCAATTTTGAAGACTTACAGCAACAGATTGTTCTAAAATTGTACCATTTAATCTATTTATTGCTGATTTTGAAGCTAAAAAAGGATTTGCCAACACCATAAAAACTAGCAGAATGATTTGTGAAGACATTTACGAACTTAGCGGGTACAAATATGTCACTGTTAATCTGATAATTGTTATACAACACTACCCAAGTGAACCACAATCTAGATTACTCACTCTGAAACACAACTCTAATAAAATGACTTTGGAAGCAAATTATGTGCTATTCTAAAAAGGCAGTTTTTTTTGTATGAACAGTTCAAACTAATATAAAAGGCAGTTAAAACTTAAAGCTAATTTAAAAATCCTTATGAGAACATAGAGCTTTATGACTATACTAGAGAACAAACATGAAGCTTCTAACGCATAACTATCTTACTGCATTCAACATTTTTCTCAAAAAGATACAGTAAGATTTATAATTTATAAATGTCCATATAAATATGTTTAAGTCAGTCTTGTTAGAAGCATTTGAGGCGCCAAAGTCGAACTAGTCCTGGTCCAATGAGACAATTAGGAGTATTTATGGTTAAGTTTAGATTGATTTTGAATAAAAAAATTAATTAATCTAAATAATATTATTTATATTAATTTAAATTAAATTAGACTCTTTATAATATAAAAACTGAACTAATGATTATATGATATAATTAATTTTGTCTCAATTTTTTTTTTAAATTTATAATTTTGTGACTTAAAAACAATTTAATTTATTAAAAAAAATAAGAAATAAAAAATATAAAAAACTTATTTTACATTATTAAAATAATATTTAAACACATAAAATAAAAAAAATATGAAAAATTAAAATTATTATAAATAAAAAACTAAAACTTTATGAATCGGATAAAGAGCTTACCGGATTGACTGGACAATAGTTTTGTTTTGATATTGAGGTGGGTCCCATCAGTGGACCCTTTTTTTTTGTTGGTAAGAGCAGTTATCGGGTGAGTAATTCGAGTTGCTTTGGACTCTATTAACTAGGCCATGTAGCAGCTTCTTAAGTAAAAATATAAATTTAATAATAAATAAAATATATTATATAATATTAATTAATTTGGATTGAATTAAATCAATTTTAAAATTAAAACAAAATATTAATCCAATTTAATTAAATTTTAAAAAATCAAATAAAAAATAATTAAATTTATTTAATTCTGATTGAATTTTAATTTAGATTGAAATTTGAATATACTAAGGCAAGCCATAAGAGCTGCTTTAGGCATGATATACTTGAGGTGCCCACTTTTAAGTTTTTGTAAGATCTACCATTTATCCTTATTTAAACAACAGACAAGCCATTAAGGTACGTGAATTAAAGGGTAATTTGAGACAGGAAAAACACGTTTGAAGCAAAAAAAAAAAAAAAGGATCTGTGATTTAGTTTGAGAGTAGACATATAAAGACTTACGAAATAGTAGTACAACCATCGAAGCAAGAAAACACAAGCACTTCTTAAAAGAGATAGGGCAGTTGGGTGGGACAAAAATTACTGACAAAGTTCCAAAATTAAATATTGCAAAACAATTCAAAGAGGACTACTAATGCTAAATTCTAGAAGATTAATATATACATTAACTAGCGTTTTGTATTCATATAATGCATGAGATAAATTAAAAAAATTAAAATAAATAAAAAAAAATATATTTAGCTCAAAGATATGACATATAAGATAGTTTGGATTAATCTTATTAAGTTATAATTAATGGAATTTACAATAAGATTCATTTAATTTTTTTATTTTCATTAATTGACTTTTTTGTGCAATAATAAATGGATTAAATAGTTTCTTTCAATAAATATTTTTTTATATTTCTTCTCAATAAATAATTAATTTATATAATTCCAATTTTTGATTATATAGTTTTTTTCTTTTAATATTAATTTTCATGCATTTATTCGTTTAGATATTTTATCAACTTATTATTAAAAATATATCAAGTTGGTCAATAACATTAAAATCAAATGATACTCAATGCATTCAAATACCTTAATATTTTGTAACCTATATATACATTTAATTTACATAATTTAAATAGACTAAACAAAATAACACGTTAATTAAATCAATTAATTAACATATAGTTTCTTAAGTTCTTTCATTTTGTTCTCTTTCATAAATTTAATTTATTTCAATATGATACACAATTATAACTTACCCATTATTACATATGCTTCATCAACTCGTTGAGGTCAATTTCTTATTTTATTTGTCCACAAAAATTATCTCAATTCCTACAAGCAATTTTACTCAAAATATCAATAAAATCACAATGTTATGTGATACAGACTTTCAATTGTATTTAAACGATCTTACTAAACAAACTTTATCATGAACAAGAACTTTTTAATTGATTTTATCATGTATTTTTGTAAAGTTTTTATTTTATATATGTAAATATTAATATATTTTCATGCAAAGTTTTTAGTCTCGGGAAATATAAATATAAAATATTTTAATATTATATATTATATATATGAACTAAAACTTCAAAAAAATATTTAATAATTTCTTAGTTTTTTTATAATAAATTACATTTAATTAATTTTACTATATTTTCATGTAAAAAATTCACTCATATGTGATGTATATATTGAAGTTTATTAAATGATATAGAATAAATATATATGAATAAATATAATAATTTGAAAATAGTAAATTTATTTGAATCAATTTTACTATGATTTCTTATAAAATATTCAAATTCATCAGAAAATTAATATAATTTTATTGAAAGTTATTAGTCTAGTGCAACTTGAATAAAAAATATTTAAATATAAAATAATAACATCACTTTCAATATGGAGATATATTTTAGTTATTTAATCGAAGAAATAATTATTATCATGAAACATATACTTAGTAACTTGAACAATATAAATGATTAAATTCCTAACAGTATCTGACTCTCTACATATTTATGTTTTATTTAATCTATTGATATATGACTTCTAAAGTTTTTTAATCCTTTTCTTTTTACACACAATTATAATTTACACATTACATATATTTAATCAATGTTTCTATTAAGGTCAATTTATTGTCTTAAGGATGTGTATTTGATCTATAGGTAAACTTTGTGGGGGAGGACTATACTATTCGGATCCCATTCTACAGGTAGTTGGGATCTCAAAATGGGCCGTGTTCACTCATGACAAGCATCCGTGAGCGGCTCAACTCCTTATATTAAAAGTTTATCAAATTTATCAAAAACAAAAAAATGTTATTATGTAGTTTTCTTTGTTGGTTGGGTCTTTGACCCATTTATTAAAAAAATAATCAAGATGTAAGAAACTCCTTTTTAACTATATATTAAATTTAGAAATTTTTTTTATGATTTAAAACTTAACAACTTGACTTCTTGAACTTCATAAATTACATATAATTGTATAAATTTAATACATGTATGTGCATAAACCCCTATAAGGAGTCAAGATGCACAATTTAGTAAGTTTAAGGAGTCAAATAGTTAAGTTTTGAATTATAAGAGATTTTTTCAAATTGATCTATAGGAAAGGGGAATTCCTTGCATTGTGGTCAAAAAATGTTATTGTAATTACATTGCAATTTATAAAAAAATAAGATAAAAATATATTTTAAGTTAGCATATGTGACTAATTTTCAATTTGGTTCTTATATAAAAAAAGTTTTCAATTTAATCTCTATACATATAATTGTTTTCAATATGATCCTTGCCATTTGTTATAATAAAGTATAAGGACCAAACTGAAAATGAATATTACATATAAAGACCAATAATATAAATTAAAATATTTGATCCCTATACGTGATACTTGTTTTAATTTGGTCATTGTACTTTATAGTAATTTGGTCCTTATACTCACAACCAAAGTTTAAAAACCAAACAGGAGATTGGATTAGCAAAGCCTCTAAGTTATGGTTTGATTAATTCAATCAGTTAAATTTGTAGTTGAATCGTAATTAAATTAAAAAATACTCAAACTATTGACATAGTCAATTAATGATCTAACTAACTGATAGTTTGATTTTTAAAATATTGCTCACAACAATAAATGTCAAGATCAAATAAAAATAATTGTATATATAAAGGCTAAATTAAAAACTTTTTTTTGTATATAAACCAAATTAAAAATAAGTTTTATATATAAAAACAGAAAATATATTTTAACGAAAAGATTTCCTTTTCTTTTTCCTCTGTTTTTTTAACTTACATTACACGTCCAAATTCTCTTTCTATCTCTTCCCGCTCTTACCGGCTACCGCTATCTTCCACTATAACCTCGTAGCGCACGTTAACGTAAATGTCACCCATCCAGCGCACGTTAGTGTACACAAAGCTTCCCTACGCCGCCTGTCTGCACGTTCCTTTCTCTTTCTCGTTGCTCCCCCACCTTATCCTACGCACTACTCTGTTCCCTCCTTCCCTTTCTCTCTAGGGTTAGGGTTCTTCTTCTTCTTATTCTTCTTCTCTTCCTCCATGCTTCATCGGAGAATTACGGTTCCTTCTCTCAAAGCATTGTAGTTGCGTCACAGCACATGGATCACAGAACCAAACCCAACGACTCGCTCTCCTACTCCACTCTCTTCAATCTCGAGGTTCGTCACATTCGGTTCCCCCAATTTTTTATTTTTATTTTTTTTGTGATTCTGCATGTTCTGGATTGGCTTCATCACACTGGCGATTCTGCATGCCTTCATCTTTTGTTCAATTCGTTTTTCTTTGGGGGGTTTCGTATGATGGACTTACAGAATTTGGTTTGAATTGTTGTTTAGCTATTTACATTTTTTTATAAAAAAATTATTTTCAAGGAATTTGTTATGGTTGTTTATTTTTTACTTGTCTGTTTCTGATTGCATTGTTTTGTAGTCTTTGATGAACTTTCAACTTCCAGAACAAGATGATGATTTTGATTATTATGGGAATAGTAGTCAGGATGAGAGCAGAGATAGCCAAGGTAGGCATTGCTCTTTTTTTTTTTTTGGGTTGTTGTTTATACTTCTTTTTTGCTTGAGAGACTGTTACCTACTTGGATTTCTATGATTGTGAATGATTGTTCTATTGTAAAGATTACTGTTTGGTTGGTGGGTGACTGTTGGTTTAAGGCTTTGACTTATATAAGTTTACTCTGTATCTTTCGGATGCTTGTAAGTAGGTGGGGCGATTGCAAATCACAGTAATGGGAATATGCGTGGAAGGGAGGTGAATTTGTTGAAGAAGAGGAGGTGGTCTCCAAACAGCGACAACGAGGAAAAGAGCAGTTTTTACGGGACACACATGACGGAGGAGCGATATCGATCAATGCTCGGAGAACATATTCAGAAATACAAGAGGAGGTTTAAGGATACCTCGTCTAGTCCTGCCCAAAATCAGGTTGCTGTTCCACTTCTCAAAAGTAATGCAGGCTTAAAAGCTCGCAAGTCAGGGAGTGAGCGCAGGGGAGGATTACATGGTGTAGAGACTACATCTGAATGGATCAATGATTCCAATTCTCAGAAAGTGGGAAATTACCGTGATGCTGATTTCATGCATCAATATGGCACTGATAGGTTGCCTTTATAGTGTTGAGTATTTGAAATTTTGAATAATGAATCATTGTTTATGTTACTCACAACCTTACCTTTTTTGTAAACTCCTTGCAGGACTAACTATGAACCTGCTTCTTTGGATATTGGGGATGGTGTCACTTACAAGATTCCTCCAGTTTATGATAAGTTGGCAGCAACACTGAACCTTCCAACCTTCTCAGATATTCATGTTGAGGATTTTTACTTAAAGGGTACCTTGGATTTGGGCTCCTTGGCTGAAATGATGGCTGCTGATAAAAGGTTTGGGAATAGAAACCGAGCAGGCATGGGGGAAACCATATCCCAATATGAATCTCTTCAGGCTCGATTAAAGGTCATGTCAGCTTCTAATTCGGCTCATAAATTCAGTCTGAAAGTATCTGATGTTGGTTTGAATTCCTGCATTCCGGAGGGGGCAGCTGGAAGCATAAAGCGATCTATTTTGTCTGAGGGTGGTGTATTGCAGGTTTATTATGTAAAGGTTTTGGAGAAAGGTGACACCTATGAGGTATCTATCAGATAATATGATGAGAGACTTTTCTCTTTTATCTTTACTTTCTTCACCTCTATTTTTTCATTTAGCTTTCTCTTTTTACTGCTTCAGATCATTGAACGAAGCCTACCTAAGAAGGAAAAGGTAAAGAAAGACCCTGCTTTGATAGAGAAGGAGGAAATGGAAAGAATTGGAAAGATTTGGGTAAACATTGTAAGAAGAGACATACCTAAGCATCATAGGAACTTTACTACTTTTCATCGAAAGCAACTCGTTGATGCCAAGAGGGTCTCAGAGAACTGCCAAAGAGAGGCATGCCCTGTTTTCCCCCTTAATACATTTTTTATCTGTTTTATTTCGCATTGGTTTGTGGCATCTAACATAGCTGTTTAGCTCTTGATGGGTGGTTTTGTATTTTGAATTTGCTCTTTTATAACTTATTTGGATCTATTTTTCTTTCAGGTTAGAATGAAAGTTAGTAGATCGCTTAAATGGACGAGGACTGCTGGTATGCGTACCCGGAAACTAGCTAGAGACATGTTGCTGTTCTGGAAACGAATAGATAAGGAGATGGTATTTTCTGATTCCTTGCTGAACTTTATTGATTTTATGGTGCTGGTTATTGAACTGATGAACTCTGAAAGACATTGTATTTCAAGAAGCAATCTTTGTATAATTGCATGTAGTTATGGTGAAGTTTAGTGGAACATGATGGCTGCAAACTCTTTCTTTAGGCTCCACCTTTACTTTTGAAAACAAGTTTCATGCATGATAATTGATATTTGATAATAGGTTTTGTTGACTTGCTTATGTGTACATGTATATCGTTGATGCATGTTTATCTAATGGATAATGGTCTTGTAATCTCCTGTATTAATGAGATTATTGAAATGGTGGTACATGTTTTTTAAATGTACTGGGTAATGATCGATTTGGGTGGTATTGTGCACTTGTTTAAACCATGGTATTTAAATTACGGAGTCTGAGCTGTTCAAATTAAGTGGTTCTTGAGATTCACATGAGAAGAATTGGGATTTGTTTGTTAGATATCACGCCATTTTGTTGGTTCTGACGGAAAGTGGGTGGTATATTTGGTAGACATGCAGATCTGATAATCTGTACTTGGAATTATCTTTTGAATGTGAATATTGTCATGTGGGCGTGAATTTCACTTGTACACTAGACTTGAATGTGCTGTAATTTTTCAATTTCATTCCTTGCAGGCAGAAGTGAGGAAAAGAGAGGAGAAAGAAGCTGCTGAAGCTTTGCGGCGTGAACAGGAGCTTCGAGAAGCAAAGAGGCAGCAGCAACGGCTTAATTTTCTTATACAACAAACCGAGCTGTACAGTCACTTTATGCAGAACAAGTCAAACTTACTATCTTCAGAAGCTTTACCCATGGTAGATGAAAGTACAAATGATCAAGATGCACTGGTCGACTCTTCAGATGCTGGGCCTAATGAGGAGGAAGATCCTGAAGAGGCTGAATTGAAGAAGGAAGCCTTGAAGGCTGCTCAAGAAGCAGTCTCCAAGCAGAGAAGGTTGACAAGTGCTTTTGACACCGAATGCTTGAGGCTGCGCCAGGCTGGTGAAACTGATTCGCTTCCACCAGAAGTTGCTGGAGCAAGTAATATTGATTTGCAAACCCCGTGAGCTCCCTCTTCTTCCTCTTTATTTTTTGCACGTGAATGCACATACCTACACTGCATTGACTTGTATAAATGTACATTTTCAAGTTTATGATAATTTTCATCTGGTTAGTATTGAGGAGTGAGAGATAAGCAATATTGTGTTCGTTCTAATTATTTGTATTGTTATATTGCAGCTCAACTATGCCAGTGGCGTCCACGGTTCGGACACCAGAATTATTTAAAGGTTGTCTCAAAGAATATCAGCTAAAAGGTCTTCAGTGGCTAGTTAATTGTTATGAGCAGGTTGTTGAGCAATCCTAAATAAAGTCTCAATGATGTTATTTCGTTTGGCTGTTAATTTGAAGGTTTTGGTATCTTTCAGGGTTTAAATGGTATACTTGCTGATGAAATGGGACTTGGAAAGACCATTCAGGCTATGGCTTTTTTAGCCCATTTAGCTGAGGTAGCTATTGATTCTCCTGTTTTTGTACATGTTTGTGACTTTATTGTAACTTGTTAGTCCCATGCAGGAGAAAAACATATGGGGACCTTTTCTGATTGTTGCACCCGCTTCTGTATTAAACAATTGGAATGAGGAACTTGAGCGCTTCTGCCCTGAACTGAGAAGACTTCCTTATTGGGGTGGGCTTTCAGAGCGGACAGTGCTTAGGAAAAGTATTAACCCTAAGGATCTTTATCGTAGGTAATGTTAATTTCTTATGCATTTTCTTTACCTTAAAAAACACAGGTGGCAGTAATGGCCTTGTAAATGGGGTTGGTGTTTGTGAAAAATGGACTTATTTTATCAAATGTTGCTAACCCTAGAAAGATACTTCAATGTGCTTTTATATTTGATGTAGAAAATATTGTCAAAATAATTGTTTCCTTCTAAAACTGATTTATGAAGAAAATGGAAGAAGATGATGATAATTTACTGGTGTGACTTTTGATCTTCTCAAAAAATTTTTAATGAACTAATGAATAACAGGTAATGATATTCATTTAGTAAGGCAAACTTGAGAAAATGGTGCAGAAAATACGGTGTGTTTCACTGGTCACTTCATTTTTTTTTCAGTGTTATCTGCCCCTGGAAGGGGGTATGGTAGATTACTGAACAAATAAATAAATTTTAGTGATTGCACCAGATCCTTATCACCTCCAATTGTTCAGTTGGTGTGATTTGTAAAGGAAGAATATTTAAGCTCAGGAAAGGTTCTTTTTCCTAATAGAAGAACCTTATCTGTACTGAACTTTGCTATTCATTTAATGTATTTTATCTCTACTTCGGTGGATTTTCTGTGCTGGGAAAGCGAGCCATATTTTTAGTAAAATTCAGACAAGAAGCCCTCATTTGGTTTAAAGTCATGTAAAGTGAGTTTGATTACATGAAATGCTAAAATTTTGGTATTCAAAATTGATTTTGTTCCAAGCTTTACTGAAAAAATGGTTTCAGATTCTAATGTATGGATTATGGGAATGACAACAAAAATGATACAGATCCAAGCTTACATGGTGTATCAGTGTGTTATCAAGATGCTTTTGAAGTCATCTAATTACTATTCTTTCTATTCCTTTCTTGTTTACCAGGGAAGCTAAATTCCACATTCTCATTACAAGCTATCAGCTATTAGTAGCTGATGAGAAGTATTTTCGTCGTGTGAAATGGCAGTACATGGTTTTAGATGAAGCCCAGGCAATCAAAAGTTCAAACAGGTTTGCTATAATCTATGTTTCTGGTGTGCATAGACAGCATTTATTATTAATTGGTCATTGTTCCTGCCGATTTGTTTTTTCTTTTAAGAAAACTGTGATTAATTATTTTATATGGTGCATTTTGTAGGATTGAATTGTGTATAATTTTGTATATACTTGTTAATTGTGTGGTTAATGAAATATTTGAAGTTATATTAACATCTGTGTCTTTGATTGCTGCCCTTTTTAAAATTCTTTTTTATCTAACAGTATAAGATGGAAGACGCTCCTCAGCTTTAATTGTCGGAATCGCCTACTGCTGACTGGTACGCCTATTCAGAATAATATGGCAGAGTTGTGGGCTCTTCTGCACTTCATTATGCCAACTTTATTTGACAGTCATGAGCAGTTTAATGAGTGGTTTTCGAAAGGGTATGTATTCCTCATTGAAGTCCTTGGACATTTTAGCCAATTTAACTATGGTCTAACTGTCTTTTATGACCTATCACATGCCAGAATTGAGAACCATGCAGAACATGGGGGTACTTTGAATGAGCACCAACTTAATAGATTGGTAAGTTTGTCTTTCCTGTTTGATATTCATAGTAAGGAGATGGTTAAGATGTATTATTATATTGGAGAAAACCTAGGTAAAGTACCATATGTGCTTGTGGTACTGTTCTATTATAACACAACATGTGGATTATTTTTTCCATGTCATTACCACCTAATAAATGACAACCACCCAACGCCATCCTTCCTCACTACCTCGTCGCCACACCCGAACCAACACGACTTGCAACCACAGTCCTGCCAACCATCAAAACATCACTGAGCCCAGCAACCAACCTCGCACCACCACTGGAGCTGCCCAGCGACCCAACTGCCGTCGTCTTCTCTGACCAGCATCGAGACCCATCCGCCACGTCCAACCAAACTCAAACACCAAACACCACCACAACCACGACTTCCGCCGTCGCCGAACACAACCAAACCAACGTCTAACAGCCACCCAGCCACCGAGGCCAGGAACTCCACCATCCCACCACCGCTGCAATGCTCCAACCGTGACCACACTCAGCTATGTCTCTACCACATGCAAGTCACAGTAACTGCGAGCCTCACACCACTGCTGAAGCTTCCCAACAACCCAGCAAACCCACCTTGCCGCCATGACCACCGAGCTTCCCTCACACCTTCGCTGCTGTCGTCCTCAACACAGCCCTTTTCGTCGCAGCGCCTCATCACCGCCATCAACCCAGCACCCCAGGCCGCCGCCCAGCTTCGTGCCACCGTTGCGCTTTGCCATGCGCATGTTATGACATGGAAAGGGCTGTTACTGTTAAATGGGTAATTAAGTGGTAATGACATGGAAAAAATAATCCACATGTTGTGTTATAATAGGAAAATAGTACCACAAGCACATATGGTACTTTACCTAAGTTTTTTCCTATTATATTATATAGGATTCCTTAATCAAAAAATTATGGCATATATTATTTAGGCCTTTGATGTGAAATGAGGGATTGCTTTGGGTTTCAAATTAGGGGAAATTGTTGGTGGCATTCATTGTGTTCTTGCCTTTGTTGGATGTAAATTTTTTTATATTTGTCACATTCACAACGTATACATAAGCTTGAGTAGTGTTGCAACAGGGATATGATGATTAAAGTAACAATAGGATGTCTTTACCCAAAAAAAAAGTAGCAATAGGATGTGTTATATTGTGTTAGGTACCCCTTTGCTGGATCATGCAGGACCACGTGAGGAATATGAGGGATGAGAGAGAAAATAAGGGATGGACTGAGAATGTAACCACCTGCCACGTGGGCAGGTGGAAGGGGAAAAGGGTGTGGGATATTCTATAAGGCTCTTAGTATAAGAGAGGAGGGGTGGAGAAGAGAAAGGTAGGCAAGAATTCAGTAGAAGATTGGGAGTGGGAGGAAGCTGGCCTCTCGAAGAGCTATCCTAGTTGTTATCTTTTCTGTTTCTGTTATTTTCCATTACTGTTTCTCTCAGAATTTGAAGAATATGAACACTGTATATTGTTGCTCATCACTAACAAAATGTTTGCAATGAATATTATATAGAGGCAGCTGTTATACATTAAAAACTAGTTCCTAAAAATAAACAACAAATTAATTGAACACTAAAAACAATATCTACACTAAAAACCGTGGGAATATTGTCCACAGAGGCCACCGTCCAACACTCCCCCTCGAGCTGGTGAATATGCATTCTCCATTCCCAGCTTGGATACAATCGTCTGAAATGCTGGACTATTCAAACCTTTTGTAAGTACATTAGCAAGCTGACCTTGTGTAAATACATAAGGTGTACAAATTAAACTATTCTCTAGCTTTTCTTTGATAAAATGTCTGTCAACCTCAATATGCTTTGTTCGATCATGTTGTACATGATTATGAGCAATATTGATTGCAGACTTGTTATCACAGTAAAGTCTCATCGGACCATCCCACTTGATCTTCAGATCTTCAAGAATAATCTTTAACCATAGTAGCTCACACACCCCTTGAGCCATAGCTCTGAATTCTGCCTCCGCACTGGATTGTGCTACCACATTCTGTTTTTTACTTCTCCAAGTCACCAGATTTCCACCAAGAAAAGTGCAATATCCTGTAGTTAATCTTTTGTCCACTGGTGATCTAGCATAATCCGCATCAGGGTATGCCTTGAGTACTACACCTCCTTTTCTCTTAAATAGAATGCCTTTTCCTGGTGTTCCCTTAAGGTACTGTAATACTCGATATGCTGTTTGCAAATGAGATTCTTTTGGACTGTGCATGAATTGACTAATCACATTAACTGCATATGTAATATCCGGCCGTGTGTGGGATAGATAAATAAGTCTTCCCACCAGATGCTGATACATTTCTATGTCAACTGCAGCATCTTCTTTTGCCTGTCCAAGTTTCATATTGGGATCTATAGGAGTACTTGTCAGTTTGCATGCTGTATGACCTGTTTCTTTTAGGAGATCCATAACATACTTTTTTTGGGAGATGAATATTCCTTTCCTAGAATGAGCAACCTCAATTCCAAGAAGGTATTTTAACCTTCCTAGTGCTTTAATTTCCAGTTCCTTGGCTAAGCACTGACTCAAAATGTGTTTCTCCTTAGCATCTGTTACTATTATGTCATCAACATACATCAAGAGAGCTGTGACTCCCCCTGAAGGAGAGTGTTTACCAAACAGTTTGTGATCCCCTTGGCTTTATTTGTACCCCATAGCCAACATAGTTCTAGCAAACCTTTCAAACTACGCTCGCGGTGATTGCTTGAGGCTGTATAAGGCCTTTTTCAACTTACACACAGTATTGGCATGCGAATTCCTCCCATATCCTGGTGGGACCTCCATGTAGACTTCTTCTTCGAGATCTCCATGTAAGAAAGCATTCTTGACATCAAACTGCTGTAAATCCCAACCATAATTAGCTGCCAAAGCCAACAATACCCGAATTGTGTTCATTTTTGCAAGTGGTGCAAAAGTCTCCTGGTAATCAATTCCATAAGTTTGGGTATATCCTTTGGCAACTAATTGTGCCTTATACCTCTCTATGGATCTATCTGCTCTATATTTCATAGTATACACCCATTTACAGCCCACATTTTTCTTTCCTGCTGGTAACTGCTCTAGCTCCCAGGTTTTGTTCTTTTCTAATGCCTCCATCTTCTTATTCATGACTTGTTTCCATTTTCCATTGGACAAGGCCTCGCGTAGGGTGGTAGGGATGGCAATGATATCTAGGCTTATAAGGAAGGCTTTATGAGATGGTGAAAAATTCTCAAAGGACAAGAAGTGTGAAAGAGGGTATAATGGCCTTTTTGGCTTTCTGATGGCAATAAGAAGAATTTGATCACTACTATCCAAATGAAATTCAGTTTCATCTTGCAATAAAGGGTTAGATACTATTACCTTATTCGAAGGCTCCGAGTTGGACTCTTGGGCCTGCACAGGTTCAGGAACAGCCATCTTCCTTCTTGTGAACACCTTGCCTTTACCATACCTTAATTCTCAAGAGCAGACTCAGCCACTGGGTCAGGAATGGTTTTAGACACAGGTTCAACAGTGACTTCAGGAGGAGGATTAGGGACAACAAGGACAACAGGAAGGTCATGAGAAGGACCATTAGACATAGGAAGTAAGGACGAGTCAAGCAGGAAATCTTCCTTATCTTCCTTCATTGACTTCTCCTCCTGAAGATAAGGATGGGAAAAATAGGACTCTACTTCACTGAATGTAACATCCCTGGAGACATAGAATTTTCTGGTTGGAAGATGATAACACTTGTACCCTTTTTGGGTCGAAGAATAACCTACAAAGATACATTTTAGAGCCCTCGAATCAAGTTTCCCCCAGTTTGGACTGTAAATATGGACAAAAGATACACATCAAAAAATTTTAGGGACAAGATTATTGGAAGTGTGTAGATCAGGATAAAAGGTGGAGAGGACATCCATAGGACTCTTGAACCCCAAGACTTTTGTGGGCAAGCGATTTATAAGATAAGTAGCTGTCAGAACAGCTTCCCCCCAAAATGACTTAGGAACATTTCTTTGAAACAATAGGGCTCGAGTTTTTTCAAGAAGATGACCGTTTTTTTGTTCTGCTAACCCATTTTGTTGTGGGGTATGGACACATGATGATTCATGGATTATTCCTTCTTTCTGAAAAAAATGCATAAGAGTCTAATTAAAGTAATCCTTAGCATTATCGGTCTTGCATTGTTTAATACCCACCCTAAATTGATTTTTAATCATGGAACAAAAATTTGGTAGAATAGTACTAATATCAGACTTATGTTTGAGCAGAAAAATTCAGGTAACACGTGTACAGTCATAAATAAAAGACACAAACTATCTTGCCCCAAAGACAGTAGGAATAGAAGAGGGACCCCAAACATCACTGTGAATAAGAGAAAAAGGAACCAAACTCCTTGTATTATTAATTGGAAAATTGACACGTTTATGTTTGGCCATTTCACATACATCACAATGAAATTGTTCAACATCAAAAATTTTAAATAAAGAAGGAAAAAGACTCTTAACAATCAAAAAGGATGGATGACCCAATCTTCGGTGAACAAGCCAGATTTTATCTATATTGGTGGAAAGAAATTTTGAGGTAAAGGAATATGGGTGTCCAAATCTGCCCTTGATCTTGTTTAGTTGACAAGGTGCTTCAAGGTGGTAGAGACCATCTTGCTCCCTAGTACGTCCAATCATCTTCCCCGAATCCTTGTCCTGAAAAATACAATGATCATTGTAAAAAACCACATTGCAAGACAAATCTTTAATTAATTTTTGGACAGAAACCAAGTTTGTGGACAATTTTGGGATATGAAGGACATTTTTAAGGTCACTAGGGGGTTTAGTTAGACATTTCCTACACCGGCTACAGTGGTTAAGGAACCATTAGCTGTGGATATTTTTTTGCTGCTTGAAATAGGTGGAAAATATGGGAGGGTTGTTGGTCATATGGTCTGTAGCTCCAAAATCTATAATCCAGGAGTTGGTAAAAATTGTACCCGAGACATTGAATCCAATGGAAAAAAGGTAACTTACCTGAATAAGTCAAAGAACAAGTACTTGAGGGCTTTTCAAGGCTGTGTAGAAGTGATCTCACCCGCTCAATTTCCTCTGAATTGAAACTGCTAGGTGTTGGTTGGCTTTTTGACACTGTCGCAGCATTGACTTTCCTACTATTGCGTGACTGTTTCCCTTTCTGTCCCCACTCTCGGCTTGGAGGTTTTCCATGAAGTTGCCAACACCATTCACGGGTATGTCGTGGCTTATTACACTAAGTGCACCACAAGTCATCCTAGTTTTTTGACTGACTCGGTTTCTCTCCTTCTAAGGAGAATGTTTTCTCCACCCTTGCTTCTAACTTGTTAGAGCCACGAGCCACCATAGCCAATGTTTTGCTGATTTTCGATTCAAGCATCAGCTTTCTCCTACTTTCCTCACTTCGGATGATAGACACAACCTCATTAAAGGAAGGAACCGTAGAGTTGGCAAGAATCTGAATCCTCACATGATCAAATTTCGGATTCAGGCCAACAAGGAAGTCATAAACGCGGTCTTGCTCAATAAACTCCTTTAGCACTGCTGCATCCTCAGGACATTTAGTCTTGATCACTCTATAATGGTCCAACTCCAGCCACAGATTTCAATTGATTGGCATACTCAGTAATAGTCTTGTCTCCTTGTTTCGCAGCTAAGGATGACAATTTTACTTCCCGTGACGGTGGCCTTAACCTCGTATATAAATACTTTAGTATTATCCCCGAATCTGGTTCCCCCGCTTTGGAATAGGTTTGATTGGCATTTGACTTATTTTTGGATGTTGTGTTGGACTTTTCTCCTTTATTTTTTTTTTCATTTTTCATTTTTTTATTTTTATTTTTTGATTTTTTTGAATTTTTTTTTCAATTTATTGGCAATGTCTTCACCTTAACCTCGTAGACTTCACCTTAACCTCGTAGACTTGAGCAGCATCTCTGGCTTTGGAATAGGTTTGCTCAATCGCATCCCAAATATCCTTTACAGTGTTAAAAAACATGCAGGTATCACTAATATCCGAAGTCATTGAATTCCACAACTATGCCATAATCATCGAGTCTTCTTCATCCCATACTTCAAACTTGGGATCACTTGGCTGAGGACCAGTACCCATAAGATGACTCAGCTTCCCTTTTTCTTTTAATATAGTGCGAACAAGTTGTGACCACTTAAGGTAATTCTTTTCGTTCAGCCTATATACAGATTGAATGTTCTGCAATTCACTCGGAGTTTGCGATTGAGTATCGTCCATTGGTTGAGTGGAACTGGAAACCTTACCCACAGTTGACATTTGTGAGAGACAAAACAGAATCAAGGCAGAGAAACAGTCGTTACCACAGGGGATAGAACTGTAACAAACGTAAATTCTGGCCAAGCAGAGAAGGTGAACGAAACAGAGAAGGTAAACCCACTATCCAAACAGCCTTGGACAAGAGTTCTAGCCACAGAACCAGGAGTAGAGGTCGCGAGCGAGGTGAACGAAACCAGTGGTGTCACTCTCTGGTGATCGGAAGGTGGGTGTGCAGACACGTGTGATGGCGCGTGGAAGTTGCTTCGTTGGTGGTACTTTGAGGAATGGCCGGTCGGAGGTTTCTGAGATACCTCATGACCTTACTTGGACGAAAGAAAAAAGGAATTGGTATGAAGGGTTTCTGTTTGGGTGGTGTTACGGGTTTCTGTTTGGGGTATTGTTACGGGGTTCTGTTTGGCTATGAATGGGTTTCTGTTTGGGTGGCAATGAAGGCCAAAAAAGAATGGGCAATGAAGGCCAAAGAACATAGTTTGGTTGGTAATGAAGGCCGACTGAAAAAAAGGCTCAGCGAAAAACAGAGACAGTCTCGGATCGGAACTGCTCTGATACCATCACTGTATATTATTGCTCATCACTAACAAAATGTTTACAATGAATATTATATAGAGGCAGCTGCTATACATTAAAAATTAGTTCCTAGAAAATAAGCAACAAATTAATTGAACACTAAAAACAATATCTACACTCAAAATCGTGGGAACACCGTCCACAAAGGCCATCGTCCAACACCACCGTCCAACAGTTTCTTTAAATTCTTGGTTGAATTCCGAGATTTCTGTAATAGAAAAGGAAGTTTCTATCATATTGTGACTCTTATTTTTATTATTGGTTCTAATTATTGTGGCTGGTTTTTGTCAAACTTGTTATATTTTTTATCTTTTTAAACTTTTTGACTTATATTTTGGATACTCTTCTCCTAACAGCATTCAATTCTAAAGCCTTTCATGCTGCGACGTGTTAAAAAAGATGTAATTTCTGAGCTGACTACAAAAACTGAGGTTACAGTGCATTGCAAGTTGAGTTCTCGGCAGCAGGCATTCTATCAAGCAATTAAGAACAAGATATCTCTTGCGGAGCTGTTTGATAGTAATCGTGGGCAGCTCAATGAGAAGAGAATTCTGAATTTAATGAACATCGTTATTCAACTAAGGAAGGTAGACAATCCATATTATTCAGTTTTCTTTTCTATTTTTGTTTTTAATTAGTAGCTTAAATTTTGTATCAATCGGTTCATTTTGAATTACAGATTGTTGTGTTTCAATTGTATGATGTGCCTTTTCTTTCCACCAAGATTGCCCATAACAAATATTGCTCTTTAAATATGGTAGGTTTGCAATCATCCAGAGTTGTTTGAAAGGAGTGAGGGAAGCACGTATCTTTACTTTGGAATGATTCCAAATTTCCTTCCACCTCCTCCATTTGGGGAGTTGGAGGACGTATATTATTCTGGAGGTCACAATCCCATATCATATGAGGTACTTCCTAATGCCTTATGTACTGTATCAATTCATTCAATTTTATTGTATTCTCTTCCTTGTCCCATCTTTTTTGTTCCATTTTCTTAATGTTCTCTCAAGTTAGAAGCAAAAACAAAATGTTATATTAAAGTGTATTTGTTGTCATCAGGCTTGGGGTTTACATAATACGCATAAACCACACAAGATGTTGCAAACTTATCTGCATCGATTCCTTTATAACTGGGTCTCTTCATTCCAATCAGAATCACACATGTAATCTAGGAAATCTTTGCATTATATATTATGGACCTCCCAAACTATCCTTGACTCTTTATAGTGTAGTCAAAGCAAATTCATTCCATGAATGAGGATTGTTTTTTGAAAAAGTAACTTGAGTTCTTTCAGGAGTCAGGAGTCAGGACCCTGGTACAATGTTGCTACAGTTTGGTTTCTTATGTTTTAGAAGGCATGCAATTGAAAATTTTGGATTTATTTTATACAACGTTAGCTGTTGAGTTGGTAATTTTTACAGTCAGAAAATGGGTTCATAGGTAAAACGCAGCTGTTTTGAGACTTGCGGAAGAATTTTCTGAAAAGCAATTGCACATGAGGCTTAAACATTTTGCTAGATAGTGAAGTCTAGTTGAATTTTGGGGTTTAACTTCCATGCCATTTTTTTTTCCTTTTCTTTCTATTGTGTTGGGAAGGAAAAAATATGGTAAGAGATTCAGGCACTTCAGGGATATGAAAAAGGAAGGTTTATTGTTATTAGAAAGTAACATGGACACTGGTTGACTCAAGGTTGAGACGAATCATAGAGAGGAAGGAAGGATAAATATGAAAGAGAGTAATTTCTTTTGTTTGGATAAAAGAACATATTAATATTAATAGGAAGAAAAGAATGAATGTACATCTGGGGGATGACAGGGTAAATTAATGCTTTCACACTAACCTCTAATCTATTCTGCCTAATGTGTGTCACAATTTTGTTCTTAATCATTGGTTTTCTTTGACTAAATAAATGCATGTCAGACCTGATTCATAATGGCTTATCTTTTATGCACATCTAATCAATAAGCTAGTTTTAAATGGATTTTTGTGTGTTTCACTACTTTAACTGCATATGCTTTGTAGCTGAGCCCTTGTTATGTACTAAGTTGCTGGTAAATTTGATGCACATGGAACCTGTTGTTTGGTGCCTTCTTGGCATTTTTATCGTAAACGGAAAGTTTGTTTCAATATCATGTTTACCCCTTGGAGTATCTCTTAGATTAGATATATGGTTAGTAAATGATCCAGTACATGAAATTGGTTTATCTTTTTGTTTTTGTAAGGGGTTCTTTTTCCCCCCTGGTAATTAGTTGTCTCTACTTCATTATGTTAATGATGCCTTCTTTAGTTCTTTTTCTTATTGTTTTTGTTTTTTTACCCACATTTTTCAGATACCAAAACTTGTCTATCAAGAAATTATGCAAAGTTCTGAAACTCTCAGTTCAGCTGTTGGTCGTGGTGTCTGCAAAGAATCTTTTCAGAAACATTTTAATATTTTTAGGCCAGAAACTGTTTATCGATCTGTCTTCTCAGAAGATATGTATTTTAAAAGTGGAAACTTTGGTTTTACCCATTTGATGGATTTGTCTCCACAAGAGGTGACATTTCTGGCTACTGGTTCTTTTATGGAGCGACTATTATTTTCTATGATGAGATGGGAACAAAAATTCATTGATAAAGTTGTAGACTTTCTTATGGAGACCATAGATGATGATCCAGAATGTAGTTACCTTGAGAAAGGAAAAGTGAGAACTGTTACGCGAATGTTATTGGTGCCATCTAGATCTGAGACTAAGTTTCTACAAAGAAGATTGCCAACTGGGCCCAGCCATGCTCCTTTTGAGGCCTTGGTTGTCTCACCTCAGGATAGGCTTTTATCGAATGCAAGGCTTCTTCACTCAGCATACACATATATCCCACGGAGTAGAGCTCCCCCAGTATGTTGTTTCTTTATTATCTAGTCTTCAGATAAAATTATCAAAATAAGTTGCCTTTATTTTTACAAAATGATAATTAATTATTGACCCATGCTTCTTCTTTTCATCTTTATAGATTGGAGCTCACTGCTCAGATAGAAACTTCTACTATAAAATGATTGAAGAATTACATGATCCTTGGGTTAAGAGATTGTTTGTGGGATTTGCACGTACGTCTGATTGTAATGGGCCTAGAAAGCCAGATTGTCCTCGTCATCAGTTAATTCAAGAGATAGATTCTGAGCTACCTGTTTCTCAGCCTGCTCTTCAGTTAACGCACAGTATCTTTGGGTCTTCTCCACCTATGCGGAATTTTGACCCAGCAAAGTTGCTCACTGTAAGTGTTGTTTTTTATTCCATTCTTTCTTTCCCATTCAGAGATGAGGATATTGCGTTGGATGAGTGGACATACAAGACAATATAGGATTAAGAATGAATGTATTAGAGAGAAAGTATGGGTTGCACCTATTGTGGAAAAGATGATAGAATCTCGCCTTAGATGGTTTGGTCAAGTGAGGAGAAGACCATTAGAAGTCCCAATAAGAAAAGTAGATCAAGTGGAGGATAGTCTAATAATTAGAAATAGAGGGAGACCAAGAAAAACTATAGGTGAAACTATTAAAAAGGACTTGGATTTAAATGACATTTATGAAGATATGGTTTATGATAGAATACAATGAAGTTGTTTGATCCATATAGCCGACTCCACCTAGTGGGAAAAGGCTTTGTTGTTTGTTGTTGTTGTTCTTTCTTTCTCATGGAGTGCCCCCTCTGCCCTCAGCTTTCATATTGAATTGATTTCTAATTTACATAATTTTCATATAGGACTCTGGGAAGCTTCAAACACTTGATATATTATTGAAACGCTTACGGGCAGAAAATCATCGTGTTCTCTTGTTTGCTCAGATGACTAAGATGCTGAACATTTTGGAGGTATTGTTGAGCTTGTCACAATGTTAAACCTTTTGATATTGGTTATATAAAAAATCCCTGGTTTTATGTTTTTGATGTGTTCAAAGAGGCCCTTGGTGTGAGTTCATTTCCCTTAAATGTAATGGTTACATGAAATCAGTTTGGGAGGATACCTGGAACTTGCATTTATTATTATTATTGTTGTTGTTATTATTATTATTATTATTTTTGGTTGTTAAAGGCTTAAAGCAACTAAATGAGGTTGATGTGATTTTTATTGAGATCTGGGGCTATTTGGGTGTGGTCAATGATTTGAAAGTGGAAACATTCCTACAAAGTTGAGGATCTATTTACACGGCAACATAATTGTTCTACTTGTCTTGGCTCCTGGCCTTCAACTTTTATGGGCTTTTTTTTAATGCTGACAGGTGATTCAATCCTTCTTGCAGGACTATATGAACTACAGAAAATATAGGTATTTTAGACTTGATGGATCATCTACTATTCAGGATCGCAGAGACATGGTTAGAGACTTCCAGCATAGGTAATGTTTTCGTGGTCATCTTATGATACTCTACTCTGGTTAGACTACTAAATGTTACTTGTTTCATTATACAGTTGTTTATGATAATTTTAATTGATTTGTTGTAGGGCTGATATTTTTGTGTTTTTACTGAGTACGAGAGCTGGTGGATTGGGTATCAACTTGACAGCTGCTGACACGGTCATATTTTATGAGAGTGATTGGAATCCAACATTGGATCTACAGGCAATGGACAGAGCTCATCGTTTGGGTCAGACAAAAGACGTTAGTTCCATCTCTCTCCCTCTCCCTCCCCCTCCCTCCTCCACCATGAGCACACGTCTGTTAATTGTCCTATGGATGCCATGCCGCATGAATTTTTGGGATCTCAGCACATGGCTCTCTGGATTTTCCATCCTTGCATATCTGGAACTGTGGCTTCTCCTACTTGCTCTCCTTCCTCTAAATCTTGCACATTTCTGCTTGCACAGACACAGAAGTACCCCTTTTGAGTTTCTAAATGCTGAACTAATTTAGTTCAAAACTAACTTTAGATGTATTTTTAAACTTGTAGGTTACTGTCTACCGACTTATATGTAAGGAGACAGTTGAAGAGAAGATTCTTCTTAGAGCGAGTCAGAAAAGTACTGTACAGAACCTTGTCATGACTGGTGGTTCTGTTGGTGGTGATCTTCTAGCTCCTGAGGATGTTGTATCTTTGCTTCTGGATGATGTTCAGTTGGAGCAGAAATTAAAGGAAATCCCTCTCCAGGTTTGGTTGTGAATCTGGTTACCAATATCCTTTATTTTACAATTTGTTGAATATCCCTCTGACCAACCGTATGAAACAATAAGGAAAAGTATAAGTTCAGAAAGCCTAAAACCACTCTTTGAGAATTTTTCTGATTATAGTTGACTTCACTTATCCTGCCAGGTAAAGGATAAGCAAAAGAAAAAACAACCTATGAAGGGTATTCGGTTAAATGAAGAAGGTGATGCTTCTCTAGAAGATCTAACAAACTCTGTAGCCCAGGGTACTTCAGATAATGATCTTTCCATGGACCCCGACGGATCCAAGTCCAGTAATAAAAAGGTATCATTGTACTTCTGTACTTGTTGATTCTAAAAGTGCTTGAATCTGATTTCAACTGGTTGCAGGATAAGAAACTGTTTAAATTTGTAGTGGAAGTTTGTTTGTAGTTTCTTGTTAGCAAGGGCTCTTGTTATTGTGAATTTGTTATTTTCAGTCTAGGTAACATAATGTCTATTTGCAGAGAAAAGCTGCCTCAGATAAGCAAACTTCGAGGCCAAAGAATTCTCAAAAGATGAATGAATTCAGTATTACGCCTATGGATGATGAATTGGATGATGCCAACCTAAATACTGATCCAGTAGGCCAGAAACCCAAGAGACCAAAGAGGGTAAAGAAGAATGTGAATGAAAAGTTTGAAGAGGCTTTTACTGGGACAGCTACCGTGGTCCCAGAGCAGATCCAATTTCCATCTCCACGTGATTTCAGTGCTGGAGTTTCTAAAGCAGAATCAGGCCAAGACACCTGAAGACGTAGTAACTCCTGACCATAGTATTTTACCAAAAACTCTGGATTGACATTTTTGGGGAGAATGCTAAGTTGGCTCTCTAGTTGATCAACAGTTTCAGGTTCCCTTTTTCTTGGATATTTTCTGACAGCAAATAGTGGCAGCAAAGTTGAGGCAAGGCAGGCGAAGCTGTATATCCTAGGTTGTATATAGTAGTCCTAAATATGTGCTGGTTACAGATCCGCCCCACTTCTACAGTGTACGGGGCTTTGTAGTTTGTACAGATTGAGCTATACTCGCCAGTGTTGGTTTATTTTTGTGCCACAAGCAATATTTATAACAAACGATAATTAGTATATGGTAGCGCTACATGTACTGTGCACATGAATTGGTATAACTGGTTCACACGTTTATGGAGTCGCATAGGGTGAAAATTATGTGAACTTGATGGTTGTTGCAACTCTTATTAAGTCCATTGCATGGCAATTAGCACTCGATGATCAATATGATGATATGAGATCCCTTGTGACAAAGTTAAGAACTACTTGTTTAATTCATTTCGTTGTTTAATTCATCTCACATAGAGGGAATGACAGTGACTCAGCTTTAATATTGGGTATTAGAAAGATGGAAGGAAATTGGAGATTCTTAAATTTGCGAGCGCTGTAGCCTGTAGTAGAAAATAGAAATTCGTTAAAAAAATTTGTTCATTTTCATTTTCAGTAGTCAGTTAAGAAAATAAATAAAGTATTGATTTTTTTTCTAACTTTGTCCTTGATATTAATAACTAATAAGTGAGAGAAAAAATTAATAGAATAATAATAATATGTTGAGTATTTTAATAAATAATAGTTCAGACAAATATAATTAATTTTATTTAAAATAAAAGCTATTTAATATTTTTTAATTACTGTGCAATGGAAAGATATATAAAAAAGAGGGAGTAATATGCTTCTTTTGTCTAATTTTATCAGTCAGTTCAGAAAAGTTTTTTATTTTATTTTATTTATCATTTAAAAAAATCAACAAGCTATTAATTATCTTTTACTTACTTTATCATCAGTATTAATAAGTGAGAGATAAAATTAATAAAACGATAATAATATTTTAAATATTTTAATAAAAAGTAATTTAATCAAATATAAATATATTTACTTATAATCAAACTATTTAATCATTTTTTTTATTTCTTGTACAACAACTTTAAATAACTAATAAAATTGAACTCGAGCTAAATTGTTACGGTGCTCATTGTGGTCAAATGTACCTGCTGTAGGAAGTTTTGGGTAGGGATGTTAGTTCAGCGGGTTTGGATCAAACCTGGTTCAACCCGATCTGACCGCCAACTGGACGGCGACTGGCGGAGGAGGATGGCGACTGGATGACGACTGGCAGAGGCAGGGAGTGGCGGCAATGCCTGACAAGCTGGTTCGACCTGAGCGCTCGGCGGTGTTGACGATGGGTGCGATGGGCTGAACGTCACCGCGACGGCCGCGAACCACCACCGTATCCCTTGGTCTCCACTGCTTGTGCCAAAACGCCACCATAACTAACCCCTGGTATCCACTGCTCCCTCCATGACCATCAGCCAACACCCACCTCAACTCCCATAACATCCCCTTCTTCCTCGTCAAAGCCTCCGACGCCGTCGACGGTCGCATCTGCAACCTCCGTGACAGATATCGCCGGTGGAAAAATCGTCGCCTTCGTCGTGGTCACTGATCTCTGAATCTCTGTTTGGTTGATATTTGAATCAAAATTTGTAATCGATTGATGTTTGCGTCTGAATACAAATTTTTGAATCAGATCTGTAATGTTTTCTGTGTTTTAAAAATGCAAATCTTTCAATTAGATTTAGAATGTTTCTCTGTATATTTTTTTTGTTCAAGTTCATTTGAGCAAAGAGGGGGTGGGCATGGAGGTCCGATGCGGTGGCTAATGGCTGACAATCATGGCTGACCCAAAGATCGGTGGAAGTTTTTGTTAACCAGAACCGACCCGAGGCAGAGAAGATGATACCCTTAATCCTAACCTACCCATTCTTCAGGTTGCAGGTAACACTTCTAACCGTTGATCTCTTATCATCATAATTCAACGGCATCAGATGCAATGAGTATCGGTGCTTATTTGACCACAATGAGCACCGAAATATGATCCTTGGCATTTAATAGGCTGGACTATAAGAATGGTTCATTTCATTTCAAATAGTATGAAAGGGTTCGGGTATTTGACTTCATTTGTTTGCTGAAATGAGGATGATATGTTTCCAAAATAGTGACAAGATCTACGACTACGAGTAACACAAGGCTTGAAAATTTCTCATTAATTATTTTTTTTCCGTGCAATTTGATAGATTTAAGATCTTACTATTATCAAATCCCGAGCACAGTGAAACGCTAAAACTGTTAATATAAAACTCTTTTAACTAACATCAAGTTGTCAGATAGAAAAAAAAACTAATGCCAACTTGTGCTGGACCTAAAATTAATTCCACCCAGACACTTGCCTAATGACTCCCATGCCCTCTGGTGAAACCTCTTATCAAAGCATGACCCAACAACCTCTGAAACACAACAAAAACAGATATTTAATATCTGTCTTGAATAGGCATCTGACATGTATGTTGCAACCTACTATTATAAAAGCATTTGCACAAAACTCAATTTTAAGACAAATTTATCAACATCCATTATTTTGAAATTTCAAAAACTGTTACGTTTCAACTCTTGACAAAGACCAACTCCACCATGGTCTTCCTCTCGTCTAGTTTCCGTGCGGTAATATTTTCTTTCTTCCAAGTTCCAACACTTTTCCTCCTTAGAATTTACCTCGCGAGTGTCCTTTTTCCCTGAAAGATATAGAATATCTATGTTATATTTTAAGTATATGTTTTAATTACCTATTAGCTTAGACGAGAGAACTAACATTATAACAAACATTATTTATAACTAATTATATAATAATGTTTACTTGTTAACGTGCAGTTTATCTCTAAAGCGCTGAAACTTTCACTATCAATATTAGTGTTGCAACTAAGCATAGCTTACTCACAATACCAGAAGCCTGGAAATCATACCAAGTCAGCTACTTGGGTGTCTGAAAAGATTGAAGTAGGACCAGGGTCATGTTCGAAAAAAGATTATTTTGATATTAGGTTTCCAAAAGGTCATATTGCGATCAAGAGTTTTGATGGTGAATTAATTGATAAAAAAGGAAATTCTGTACCTCTCCATGAAGCTTACCTCCACCATTGGTTTGTTATGAGATACTTTGAAAATATTATTATGTCACGCAACCCTGGTGCCCATCGCAATAAATTCGATGGCTTCATTTTCAAGAGAAACAACGGTGCATGCAGTGGTACTGATCTTCCACAATATTGGGGCCTTGGATCTGAATCACGAGGAACAACCTCAAACATTCCAGATCCTTTTGCGATAGAAGTAGGTAATCCTGCAGAAATTCCAGATGGGCATGAAGAGAAATGGATGGTCAATATCATGGTCATTGATACACGTGGTGTGCAAGATAGGGAAGGATGCATCGAGTGCAGATGTAACCTTTATAATGTCACAAAGGATTTGTTTGGCCGACCATTGCAGCCAGACTATAAAGGAGGATTTTTATGTTGCTATGACGACACACAATGCAAATTGAGAGAGGGTTTTCAAGGCCCAAGGAGAACCCTCTACCTAAGATACACAATAAGGTGGGTTGATTGAGACCAAAACCAAGTGCCTGTTAAGATTTATATACTTGATGTGACCGATCATGTGTCGAGATCCAACGGAACCCATTATTGCCAGGTAAATGAGTTATTCAAGACACTTAATTAGTGGACTTTTTCAATCTCATCAATTAAATTCCAAACATAATAGTAGTCCATTACTTCGTTGGGAGTAAGTAAGCAATAGAGATTTCTTAATTTGTTACAGGTAGAATATACCATTCCCACAAATGATGGTAGTGGCTCCCGGCCTCATGTCAAAAAGGCATACATCCCAATGGAAAAAGGTGGTTATCTCATCTATGGTGCTGCTCATCAGCATATAGGTGGAGTTGGTGCAACCGTATATGGACAGGTGATCAATATTCAACATTTATCATCACTCTTTGTATACCCTTTATGATTGCTCCAAGTTTATGTTTTATTCAACTATGCGTGTTTGATTTGTTTCTTTATTTTGTAAGTAATACTTTTCCTTTATTCCATATAATTGTAAGAAGTCAAATATTGCAATGCAACTTCACTTCTAAAATTTATGTGTTTGATTAATTTAGAATGGAAGGACTTTATGTACCTCAACACCAAAATATGGAACGGGAAAAGAAGCTGGAAACGAGGAGGGTTACGTTGTTGGAATGTCTGTTTGTTATCCAGAACCAGGTTCTGTCAAGATAAATAACGGAGAAACTTTGGCCATAGAATCCAAGTATAATAGCAGCTTTCGCACTGGAGCTATGGGACAGTTCTACATGTTGGTGGCAGAACAACTACAAAGCACACACGCACAGACATAATTCCTGTCATCCACATTTTGCTTGACATAAAGTTTTTGAATGACATATGCCTCCAATTTTTTTTTCTTACACCTTTCTGAAACCTATACTTATTAGGGAAAAAGAAAGAGAGATAATGTGTATTGGTAAGAGTGTTTCTCTTATTTTATTACCTAAAAAGGAAGTGGTGTAAGAGTTGTGTAATAGAACTCGTGGGCAAATAACATTGTTGTATCTAAATTATTCTAATACATTCATTGAGATTCATAAATCAAATTGTTCTTTTCTATTGTTGTAGTGGTTGAATATTTTTATTTGATTTTTTTTTTCAAACTAAAACTTTCTTATGACATTGATGAATGACTCTTTTATAAACTAAAACCAATAAGTGTTGTATCCGGCAGACTTTGATTTATTCACACTGCTGCTGAAACTGGATTACCTAAATGCAAAATTCAACGAAATATAACCACATTAGAAAAAATGAAGGAAAGGTGTTGATTGGCAAACCAGGCACACTCCTCCCTCCCAAATTGGAGATTCTTGATTTTTGCAAGTGTAGTAGGAAATAGAAATTTGCTATTGTGCAGCAAATGGTGGTGGTCAACTTCGAACATTCGTGCCTTCCTGGAATTGTAGTAGGCTGGACTAAAAGTTTGGAACATTCATTTGAAATATTATGCTCCAATAGAGGAAAGGGTTCGAACAAGTGCAAGAATAATACTGGCTTTGGTTGGTATAATTTGTTTGCTGAAATGAGGATGGGATGTTTGCTAAATAATGATAACAACTACAAAAAACACAATGCTTGAAAATTTCTCATTGGTCATTTTTTTTCTGCTGCAATTTGACTGATTTAAGATGTTTCTTTACTATCAAATTCCTGGCACAGTGAAACATTAAAATTGAAGACGACGATGACATAACCTTGCCCCGGTGCAGTGTTTTGTCATAAAAAAAACCACAGTCAATTCATTCTCAATTATCGTTTTCAACTTTTTGTAGTTGCCTATTTTCATCCTCACGTCCCAACCAAACCAAGCATAGTCTAGGTTTTTCCATGTGTTCCTTATCCCTTGTACAAGAAAAATGGAAATATTGATGAGACTTGCGCAGCAAGTTTTCATTCAGCTTTTCTATTATTAGAATTTACAACTCACCTCATGTTTACCGATGATAATTATATAGTACATTACAGACCTATAGGATTAGTTTTAAACTGGTATAGAGGCATGAAAAAACGAGTTCTAATTCATAGTTGAATATAACCAAAGGTATCGCAAGCAAATAGGGTTAAATAAATTCTGTATAGTTGACGAAATAGTTCTAGATCATCAGAGTGCACACAGTTTAACCAAGCCTAAGAGCTTGAGCATGATATATGCTGGATGTGATCATCGGTGAAGGTGGCAGTGGCGGAACGTGACATAAAATTTGATGGGGCAAAAATTTTAAGTCAAGCTTCAAATCTCCTTTCAATATATTTTTTTTAAAATTATTAATTACTTTATGCTTAACTATAATTCTTTTTTTCAAAATAGATCTATCACTGCTAGTCTCCTACAATATCTAGCAAAAAAGAATCATAGATTACTATATCTAGTCATCAATTAATTTTTCTGATTCTTGTAGTATTACAGAAGCATTTGACAAATGATAAAACACTAAGTTGGAGAAATTAAGAGGGAAAAAAACAATGGAGTAACGTCAAGTAATATTTTATCATTAAGGAGGTGACTACCTCAAGTGAGTAGAGAATGAAAAATAAATTAATTATGGGACAGAGAACTTCATTGAAAAATATTACGATTACGTGACAATTGGTTGGCATGTGAGTTAAACAAATATGTCCCAATTAATTTTCTACCCTTAATACTTGTATTACAAATAGAGTAATGATAGATGTATATAAATCTTCTCTCAAATAATCTTCATACACATGTAATGAGTAGTTAAAAAATTTATACCATACATTACACTTAATTTCTCAACCACGTATTTTATGTGTGCGAGGCTTACGTGAAAATAAATTTCTACACAAATATCATTCAACAACAACAATCAAGCCTTTTTCCATTAAGTGAGGTTGGTACATGGATTAAACGACGTCAATATGTCCTATCATAAATAAAATCTTCAGAAATATTATTTAAATCTAAATCTTTTTTTATCATTTCACCTATAGTCTTTCTTGGTCTCTCTTTACCTCTAGCTATTGAGCTATCTTCCACCTAATCTACTCTTCTTACAGGAGCTTCTAAAGGTCTTCTCCTTACATGTCCAAACCATTTAAGGCGAGATTCTCCCATATTTTTCACAGTAGGTGCTACCCCTACTTTCTCTCTAATGCATTTGTTCCTAATCCTATTTTTTTTTATATGACCACACATCCAGCGCAACATCCTCATTTTTGTGACACTGATCTTGCTATTTTTTTTACTGTCCAACATTCAGTACCATACAATATCACGGGCCTTATAGTTGTGCGGTAAAATTTACTTTTAAGTTTGAGAGGCACTTTTCTATCACAAATAACTCCTGAAGCACACTTCCATTTCATCCATCTAACTTGAATCTTATGGTTTACATCTCCCTTTATCTTTCTACTATTTTGTATGATAGATCCAATATACCTAAACCGTGTGACTTGTGGTATGGTATGGTCTCCAATTTTCACTGCTAAGTCAGCATTAACACACTTCTTACTGAACTTACATTTCATATAATTCGTCTTACTCCTACTTAGACGGATGTCATGTTGTTTCAAAGCTCGTCTTCATAGTTATAGTTTCTCATTTGTTTCCTCTCTTGACTACTAATTAAAATTATATTATTTACAAAAAGCATGCATTGTGGCACCGACTCTTGGATATGTGCAATAAGCACATCTAAGACCAAGGTGAATAGATATGGACTCAAACTTGACCCTTGGTGCAGTCCTATAGTTATAGTGAAATCTTCTGTGATCCCACCATGTGTTTTCACACTAATTTTAACTCCATCATATTATCTTGGATTAAAATAATTGGAGGGGCGCCCAGCCCTCTGATGTTCCACCCCTAGAAGGTGGCAATAAAATAATAAGAGTGATCATTACCTGGTTGAAAATGTAAGAGGAATGGAACATTAGCATTCCAGCATGCCTCCTCAAACTTGCTAGATAGCACAGCAACCATTAGAAGAGAGTAAAATCCACAATATAATTTGACACGATAGTGGGTACATGTTTACACTAGAAAACTTTGATCTATGGTAAAGCAGTATTGTATCCGGCAGACTTTGATTTATTCACATTGCTGGTAAAACTGGATTTCTTAAAAATAAATTTCTATGAAATACAATCACACTAACGAAGCCTTACAAGATAGAGAAACTGACAGTTTGTCCCTCTTGATGCATTTCACTAGTTTCAACAAAAATTTACAAAGACCCCAAGTCTCTTACCTGATCAATCAAAATGGTGGCAGACACATCATTACAATTTTTTATCAGACAAGTGGCATCATAATCCTGCATTTTGCAATTGAATATTGTTATAATGAAATATCAAGACCATTGTGTAAAGTGGACAAGTCAGTTTACCCTCTAATTTACCTCCCGGTCAGATTTATTGCCACCTAGATAATTTGTGAATGCCTTATGTCCTTAAGCGCAATTTATAGGATTTGCAATTGGTACAAAGACAGAAATTTATTGGAACAAGCATGCAAAGAAACACATAAGAGAAAGAATTAAGAATACAATGTTCTCATCATGACAAGGTACATTCTATCATGTGTAAGGGAATAGAGTTCTACAATCTTCAAACTACCAAACCAAGGGGAACTACATTAGAGTCTTTTTCATATCATTGCTTCAAGTTTTATACAACATTAATGTGTACTATACCAAAAGGAGAGTGTGACACTCCTTTGTATCTATTATTACTCCTATCCTATTAACTTTTTATCAAATAATCTTTGTTTTATTTTGATCTAATGATTCAAATCAGGTTATTTAATAAAAAGTCAATAGAATAAGAGTGTCAATAAACACAAAGAACTGAAAATAGATATTTTCCCAAAGTCAAATAATAATCTTAAATAGAAAAAAATAAAAATATATATTAGAAAACTTTTCAATCTTAATCTTGCAAGTTCTAGTGATGACAATATATGAATAATATTATAATTTTATTTAAGTTTTGTATATTTCATTGACAATATATTTCAATGTTATTTATTCAACTAATTCAGCATAAGATGCTAATTCAAACATGCATTAAATATCATCATGACGGGGTACATTCTGTCTTGCGTAAGAGAATGCAGTTCTATAATCTCCAAGCCCCCAAACACAGGGGAATTACATTAGAATCTTTTTCGCATCACTGCTTCAACTTTTAAAAAACATTAAAGTGTACTATACCTAAAGGAGAGTGTTACACTCTTTCGTATTTATTGGTACTCCTATTCTACTAACTTTCTATTAAATAACATTTGATTTGTTTTGATTTAATAGTTCAAATTAGCTCATTTAATAAAATACTAAAGGAATAAGAGCAACAATAAACACATAGGAGTGGCAATAGACACTTCCCCAAAGAAAAACATTAATCTTTTTTTCTTTTACCAAATATAGTTTCACTAAGAAATTCTACAGATTTCAACTAGGAAGTAGTGTTACATCAACTACAAAAGTCTTTTTTAATTGAGATAGTTAGCACCTTCAAAGTAAAAAATTAATCTTAAATAGAAAAAATAAAAATAAAAAATAGAATATTTCTATTGCCTTTTTAATCTTAATCTTGTAAGTTCTAATGATAAGAATATTTGAATGATATTATAATTTTATTTAACTTTTGCATATTTCATTGACAATATATTTCAATTTTATTTATACAAATAATTTTAGCATAAAATTCTAATTAAATCATGCATTAAATATTTATCTATTAAATAAAATTCATAGTCGTATATAAATATATACTACTATGAATTTCTATACCTAAGCCTATTATAAGGGGAGAGAGGAAAAGAAAAAATTTGAACTTTGTTATCCTTCTCTATATTTATGGGTGGTGATATGTACTATATTTCTACACTCACAAAAAAGATTTAAAAAGTCGCAAAAACATATTTTTGGATAAAGAAGCTTACCAAACTAATAATTGATAAAGGATAGATGACTGCTAAGAATCAAAGCAGTGTTGCGTAGCGCTGGACATCTCAAAAAAATGTCAAATTTTTCAGAATTTAATAATTGAAATATGGATTTTTTTAAAATTCTTCTATAAAATAAAAGGCCCGAGCAGTTCGTCTAATTGCCCTATAATATATTGGATAATCGTTGTTGCTTCAAGGATGAAGGATTAGGTCCTAATCTTACCTAAACGGTTTCTTCACTTTTGGTAAAATTTTGTCAAATTGTTGTATGGGCTTGCGTACTAATTATTGTGCCGAATAATGCAACTAAGCTATATTGACAGATTTCAGTCAAAATTAGCCTAGATTTAAGAGTATTTGTTGGATAAATCAAAATGTTGAGAACCACTCATATATCCAATAGTCAATAATAATGTCAACTCAATCGAACAAAAATTTTGGTTGAATAATTAATACTGTCAAATGTTTTCGGACTGCTCCTAAAAAACTTCTAACAAATTTAATATTAGAAAAGAAACTGTTAATATAAAACTCTTTTAACTAACATCAAGTTGTCAGATAGAAAAAAAAACTAATGCCAACTTGTGCTGGACCTAAAATTAATTCCACCCAGACACTTGCCTAATGACTCGCATACCCTCTGGTGAAACCTCTTATCAAAGCATGACGCAACAACCTCCGAAACACAACAAAAACAGATATTTAATATCTGTCTTGAATAGGCATCTGACATGTATGTTGCAACCTACTATTATAAAAGCATTTGCACAAAACTCAATTTTAAGACAAATTTATCAACATCCATTATTTTGAAATTTCAAAAACTGTTACGTTTCAACTCTTGACAAAGACCAACTCCACGATGGTCTTCCTCTCGTCTAGTTCCCGTGCGGTAATATTTTCTATCTTCCAAGTTCCAACACTTTTCCCCCTTAGAATTTACCTCGCGAGTGTCTTTTTTCCCTGAAAGATATAGAATATCTAGGTTATATTTTAAGTATATGTTTTAATTACCTATTAGCTTAGACGAGAGAACTAACATTATAACAAACATTATTTATAACTAATTATGGTAATAATGGTTTACTTGTTAACGTGCAGTTTATCTCTAAAGTGCTGAAACTTTCACTATCAATATTAGTGTTGCAACTAAGCATAGCATACTCACAATACCAAAAGCCTGGAAATCATATCAAGTCAGCTACTTGGGTGTCTGAAAAGATTGAAGTAGGACCAGGGTCATGTTCGAAAAAAGATTATTTTGATATTAAGTTTCCAAAAGGTCATATTGCGATCAAGAGTTTTGATGGTGAATTAATTGATGAAAAAGGGAATTCTGTACCTCTCCATGAAGCTTACCTCCACCATTGGTTTGTTATGAGATACTTTGAAAATATTACTATGTCACGCAACCCCGGTGCCCATCGCAATAAATTCGATGGCTTCATTTTCAAGAGAAACAACGGTGCATGCAGTGGTACTGATCTTCCACAATATTGGGGCCTTGGATCTGAATCACGAGGAACAACCTCAAACATTCCAGATCCTTTTGCGATAGAAGTAGGTAATCCTGCAGAAATTCCAGATGGGCATGAAGAGAAATGGATGGTCAATATCATGGTCATTGATACACGTGGTGTGCAAGATAGGGAAGGATGCATCGAGTGCAGATGTAACCTTTATAATGTCACAAAGGATTTGTTTGGCCGACCATTGTAGCCAGACTATAAAGGAGGATTTTTATGTTGCTATGACGACACACAATGCAAATTGAGAGAGGGTTTTCAATAGGGATGGAAATAGGTCAGGTCAGGCCAGGTTTCACCCTAAATAGGCCAGGCCTGTGTTACAAATATTTGGCCTGAGCCTGGCCTGTTACCTATCAAAGGCCTTTTTTGGGCACTGGCTGGCTTTTTTAAAAGCGACGACTTGAAGCTGTTTAGAAGCTGATTTATATTAAGGCCTCTAAATAGCCAACAGCCAAAGCTTTCATATAGGCCTCAAATAGGCCTAAGCCTTTAAACAGGCTTTGAAAGGCCATTGAAAAAAAAATAAAATAAAATTTTATAAATAAATATAAACAGACCGGCATAATAGGCCTAACAGACTTTTCTGAAAGGCCAGGCTTGGCCTACTAAATGAAACAGGCTTTTAAAAAGGCCTGAACCTGACTCATTTTCTAAACAGGCCAGGCCAGGTCAGGTCTAAAACAGGCCAGGCCACAGGCCCCTGACAGGCCAGCTGGCCTATTTCCATCCCTAGTTTTCAAGGCCCAAGGAGAACCCTCTACCTAAGATACACAATAAGGTGGGTTGATCGGGACCAAAACCAAGTGCCTGTTAAGATTTATATACTTGATGTGACCGATGTCGAGATCCAACGGAACCCATTATTGCCAGGTAAATGAGTTATTCAAGACACTTAATTAGTGGACTTTTTCAATCTCATCAATTAAATTCCAAACATAATAGTAGTCCATTACTTCGTTGGGAGTAAGTAAGCAATAGAGATTTCTTAATTTGTTACAGGTAGAATATACCATTCCCACAAATGATGGTAGTGGCTCCCGGCCTCATGTCAAGAAGGCATACATCCCAATGGAAAAAGGTGGTTATCTCATCTATGGTGCTGCTCATCAGCATATAGGTGGAGTTGGTGCAACTGTATATGGACAGGTGATCGATATTCAACATTTATCATCACTCTTTGTATATCCTTTATGATTGCTCCAAGTTTATGTTTTATTCAACTATGCGTGTCTGATTTGTTTCTTTATTTTGTAATTAATACTTTTCCTTTATTCCATATAATTGTAAGAAGTCAAATATTGCAATGCAACTTCACTTCTAAAATTTATGTGTTTGATTAATTTAGGATGGAAGGACTTTATGTACCTCAACACCAAAATATGGAACGGGAAAAGAAGCTGGAAACGAGGAGGGTTACGTTGTTGGAATGTCTGTTTGTTATCCAGAACCAGGTTCTGTCAAGATAAATAACGGAGAAACTTTGGCCATAGAATCCAAGTATAATAGCAGCTTTCGCACTGGAGCTATGGGACAGTTCTACATGTTGGTGGCAGAACAACTACAAAGCACACACGCACAGACATAATTCCTGTCATCCACATTTTGCTTGACATAAAGTTTCTGGATGACATATGCCTCCATTTTTTTTTTCTTACACCTTTCTAAAACCTATACTTATTAGGGAAAAAGAAAGAGATAATGTGTATTCGGAAGAGTGTTTCTCTTATTTTATTACCTAAAAAGGAAGTGGTGTAAGAGTTGTGTAATAGAACTCGTGGGCAAATAACATTATTGTATCTAAATTATTCTAATACATTCATTGAGATTCATAAATCAAATTGTTCTTTTCTATTGTTGTAGTGGTTGAATATTTTTATTTGATTTTTTTTTCAAACTAAAACTTTCTTATGACATTGATGAATGACTCTTTTATAAACTAAAACCATTAAGTGTTGTATCCGGCAGACTTTGGTTTATTCACACTGCTGCTGAAACTGGATTACCTAAATGCAAAATTCAACGAAATATAACCACATTAGAAAAAATGAAGGAAAGGTGTTGATTGGCAAACCAGGCACACTCCTCCCTCCCAAATTGGAGATTCTTGATTTTTGCAAGTGTAGTAGGAAATAGAAATTTGCTATTGTGCAGCAAATGGTGGTGGTCAACTTCGAACATTCGTGCCTTCCTGGAATTGTAGTAGGCTGGACTAAAAGTTTGGAACATTCATTTGAAATATTATGCTCCAATAGAGGAAAGGGTTCGAACAAGTGCAAGAAAAATACTGGCTTTGGTTGGTGTAATTTGTTTGCTGAAATGAGGATGGGATGTTTGCTAAATAATGATAACAACTACAAAAAACACAATGCTTGAAAATTTCTCGTTGGTCATTTTTTTTCTGCTGCAATTTGACTGATTTAAGATGTTTCTTTACTATCAAATTCCTAGCACAGTGAAACATTAAAATTGAAGACGACGATGACATAACCTTGCCCCGGTGCAGTGTTTTGTCATAAAAAAAACCACAATCAATTCATTCTCAATTATCGTTTTCAACTTTTTGTAGTTGCCTATTTTCATCCTCACGTCCCAACCAAACCAAGCATAGTCTAAGTTTTTCCATGTGTTCCTTATCCCTTGTACAAGAAAAATGGAAATATTGATGAGACTTGCGCAGCAAGTTTTCATTCAGCTTTTCTATTATTAGAATTTACAACTCACCTCATGTTTGCCGATGATAATTATATAGTACATTACAGACCTATAGGATTAGTTTTAAACTGGTATAGAGGCATGAAAAAACGAGTTCTAATTCATAGTTGAATATAACCAAAGGTATCGCAAGCAAATAGGGTTAAATAAATTCAGTATAGTTGACGAAATAGTTCTAGATCATCAGAGTGCACACAGTTTAACCAAGCCTAAGAGCTTGAGCATGATATATGCTGGATGTCATCATGGATGAAGGTGGCAGTGGCGGAACGTGACATAAAATTTGAAGGGGCAAAAATTTTCAGTCAAGTTTCAAATCTCCTTTCAATATATTTTTTTTAAAAGTATTAATTACTTTATGCTTAACTATAATTCTTTTTTTCAAAATAGATCTATCACTGCTAGTCTCCTACAATATCTAGCAAAAAAGAATCATAGATTACTATATCTAGTCATCAATTAATTTTTCTGATTCTTGTAGTATTACAGAAGCAATTGACAAATGATAAAACACCAAGTTGGAGAAATTAAGAGGGAAAAAAACAATGGAGTAACGTCAAGTAATATTTTATCATTAAAGAGGTGACTACCTCAAGTGAGTAGAGAATGAAAAATAAATTAATTATGGGACAGAGAATTTCATTGAAAAATATTACGATTACGTGACAATTGGTTGGCATGTGAGTTAAACAAATATGTCCCAATTAATTTTCTATCCTTAATACTAGTATTACAAATAGAGTAATGATAGATGTATATAAATCTTCTCTCAAATAATCTTCATACACATGAAATGAGTAGTTAAAAAATTTATACCATACATTACACTTAATTTCTCAACCACTTATTTTATGTGTGCGAGGCTTACGAGAAAATAAATTTCTACACAAATATCATTCAACAATAACAATCAAGCATTTTTCCACTAGGTGGAGTTGGCTACATGGATCAAACGATGTCAATGTGCCCTATCATAAACAAAGTTTTCAAAAATGTTATTTAAATCTAAATTTTTTTTTTATCGTTTCACCTATAGTCTTTCTTGATTTCTCTTTACCTCTAGCTATTGGGCTATCCTCCACCTAATCTACTCTTCTTACAGGGGCTTCTAAAAGTCTTCTCCTTACATGTCCAAACCATCTATGGCGAGATTCTCTCATCTTTTTCACAATAGGTGCTATCCCTACTTTCTCTCTAATGCATTCGTTTCTAATCTTATATTGTCTTGTATGGTCACACATCCAGCGCAACATCCTCATATCCGTGACACTGATCTTACGATCTTACTGGTTTTTTTACTGTCCAACATTCAGAACCATACAACATCACGGGTCTTATAGTTGTGTGGTAAAATTTACCTTTAAGCTTGAGAGACACTTTTCTATCACAAATAACTCCTGAAGCACTCCTCCATTTCATCCATCTAGCTTGAATCTTATGGTTTACATCTTCCTCCATCTCTCTGCCATTTTGTATGATAGATCCAAGATACTTAAACTGTGTGACTTGTGGTATGGTATGGTCTCCAATTTTCACCGGTAAACTATTATTAGCACGCTTCTTACTGAACTTACATTCCATATACTGTTGTATTTATTAAATACAATTAAATATTGGATTAACATTAATCAATTATTCAGTATACTCTGATGTATTATTAATGTATCAATTATGTATCTATAGCATTATATAATTTATGGATATAGTTATTGGGTAATTAATATGAATGACCTATGATGGGTTAGGTTATTCAATAGTAAAGCCCATTGAGAAGTCGCTTCTCTTAGCTGATGGAAATAGAAACTAAGCCCCATCATTGGTTTCTATAAAAGGTAACAACCTCTCTTCTAATAATAGCCCTCAATCAGTAATAGGAGAAGTTTGCTCTCAATTCTCTTATCTCTCTATCTCTCTTTCAATTCTTAGGCAAGCAACAAAGAAAAGGATCATGGATCCAACCATAACTCCAGGTTCTATTTCATCTTGATCTTGTTAGTATGAACATGCTATATTATTTATCTTAAGAATAATTAATTCTGTTCTTTTAGTTATTAATTTCCATCAATTGGTATCAGAGCCTCTTAAGGTATTAATATGGCTGTTTTTGAAATTATTTTCGCTCAAACTAACTCACTCAAGAACCCTAATTTTTGAAATCTTCGAATTCGACCTTTATCTTTCAAATTGATTGAGGGTTATTGATCACATGTTATTATAAAGCTTTTTTGTAAGCTTAATTGGAAGAAAGAAATCGTCCAGAACCGGATTTTTTGAAGAAATCCGAACCAAAATCGTGAAAAAACCCCGTTTTCGTGTTCTTGCTTGATCTCCACTTTTCACTTGATAAAACTTGAAATTGATTTGGGGCTTCTCTAGATCGGAACACAATGACCATCATACTGAAAAATCATTGTGTTTTGTTGAGTAAAAATGGAGATCTATCCGGGTTGGGGTCGCGGGTTGCACAACCCGTTTCAGAAACCCATCCATTTCTTAGATCTATTTCTCCACGTCTTTTGGTAGATCATTTATGAAATTGATATGGGGCTTCTAGTAGCCGTGGTACGGCGACCCCATGGCCGAAAAATGGCTACTTAAAACCGCGTATGATGGGAGATCGGAACGGGTCTTGTTCGCGGGTCAAACGACCAGGTTTCAGGAGAAACAGGTAAGGAAGATGATCCTGACCCGTGACGAAGCCCAGTCGCGGCTTCTGGCGCGTGTGAGCGCGTGGGCACACTTCTCGAGGCCATTTTTTTCTAATTTTTTTCCAAAAGTTTTTATTTTAATATTTTTTATTTTTGGTATTTTTTCTAGAATTTTTTGACACTGTTATATTTTTTATATTAATTATTTTCAGAATAATCAGTATTTTTCAATACTGTACTCTCGGATTATGGACCTGAAAAATTTTATGCACATTAATTACTTTACCTGTAACACTTGTATGTATCATACTCTCTCTATTAAGGTGTTGTGGTTATCGAATAAATTTTTAGGTCTTTATATGAATTAAATAAAATATATTCTTGTTTAATTTCATATGCTTTTATGAATAATATGATTTTATCATATTCTCAGTAAAAGTTTTTTTTGTATAATTGTGATCTTACCTATCGTGAGTGCAACTATACAAAAATTTTGTTTATTTTTATTATATATATATATATATATGTAGCATTAATGATAATTATACCCTATCGGTATGTTGTTACTAATGTGATTGGTTACTGATACAATGCAATATTAATTCTTGAATTATGTCAATCATGTTTCGAGTATCCTATCGGTATGAGAAATTTTCTAGTGACATGAGATTTGTGCATTGTATTATTATTATATTTCTTATTTGTTATGATTTGGGACCCTTAGGCGAGATCATAATAATTAAGAAATTTATTTAAAAGATATGTTTGGCTGAGCATACGGAATCATTTAATTCTATAATACCATGATAATTATATTTTCATGCGTATTAAATGTTCCCTTGTTGTTATGGTGCCAACTTCTCTGCCTACTTCAGTTAAAACTCTTAATGGGACAAATTATGAGGACTGGAAAGAATCTTTGGATCTATATCTGGCAATAACTAACATGGACCTAGCTTTGAGAGAGAAAGAGCCTCCAGCTCTTATGCCTGAGTCCACTGCTGCTCAAAAGACTTCTTATGAAAAATGGGAACTCTCTAACCGAGTATGCCTAATGGTGATAAAATACACCATGGAGAAGTTCATTAGACAGAGCATTCCAGAGAATAATAATGCCAAAGATTTTCTATCATCCGTTGGTCAAAAATTCAAAACTTTTGATAAAGCACAAAAGGGTCAATATCTATCTTTACTTGAGAAAACCAAATATGATGGTGTTGGTGGAGTTCGTGAGCATATAATGAAACTGGTACACTATTATAACAAGTTGAAGTCTCTAAAGGTCGAGCTTGGTGAAAGTTTCTTGATCTGGCAAGTCTTAGAATCTCTTCCTCCTCAGTTTGATGTGTTGAAGACCTCATATAATACTCAGAAAGAGGAATGGACAGTTGATGAAATGATTGCAATTGTTTCTCAAGAAGAGGAGTCAATTAAAAAGGGGAAACTGCACAGTGTTCAATTTGCTGCTTCTTCTTCTGGTGTCAAAAACAGGAAAAAGTTTAGTAACAAAGGCAAGCTTCATTTTGAAAAGGAAAAGACAGGGAAAGCACCATTGCAATTAGAGCCTAAAAGGAAATTTTTTAAGGGAACCTGCAAGTATTGCAAGAAGTACGGTCATAAAGTGGAGACTTGTTTTTTCCTTAAGAAGAAGAATGAGAAACAAGGTACGCTCCTAGCTCTAGCTTGTTTTGAATCTAATGTGGTGGATGTCCCTCCCAATACTTGGTGGTTAGATTCAGGTGCAACTATTCATGTTGTGAATTCTTTACAGGGATTCACAAGCCTGAGGAAACCAAGTGATATTGAATCTAAGATTGTGATGGGAGATGGAGCTAGAGCATCTGTAGAAGAAATAGGAGTGATATCTTTATATTTGCCTTCTGGACATGTTTTGTTGTTGAAAGATGTAGTCTATGTACCTTCTATGAGAAGGAATTTGATTTCAGTTTCAGCTTTAGATAATTATGGCTACACTTTTGAATTCGGCAATGGAAAACTTGTTGTTTATTCTAATTCTGTTGCAGTTAGTTCAGGAGTTTTGTGTATATAAGCTAAATCTGAATGATATGTCTATTAATTCTTCTATTGGATATAAGCGTAGTAGGATTGATGAGAACTCTTTTATGTTATGGCATAGGCGTTTGGGGCATATCTCTAGACCTCGAATTGAGAGGTTAGTTAAACAAGGCATTCTGCATGATCTAGATTTCTCTGATTTTGATACTTGTGTTGATTGTATTAAGGGAAAACTTACTGCTAAAGTTAGAAATCAAGGAGCTAATAGATGTGTTGAAGTGTTGGAACTGATTCACACTGATATGTGTGGACCTATTACATTTACTGCTATGGGTGGATATAGGTACTTTATCACCTTCATAGACGATTTTTTCAGATTCGGCTGGATAGATCTTCTCCATGAAAAATCTAGTTCCTTGGATGCTTTTAAATCCTTTAAAATTGCTATTGAATTGAAGACAGGTAAGAAGATCAAATGTGTGAGATCTAACAGAGGAGGTGAGTATTATGGCAGGTATGATGAGACTGGAAGAAACCCAGGACCTTTTGCTAAATTTCTAGAAGAATGTGGGATTGAAGCTCAATATACTATGCCAGGTACTCCTCAGCAGAATGGTGTTGCAGAAAGAAGAAATCGCACACTTATGGATATGGTGAGATGTATGATGAGTCATTTTACCTTACCAGATTTTCTTTGGGGAGATGCTTTAAGGACTACTGTGTATATTCTAAATCAAGTGCTTAGCAAATCTGTGCCAAAAACTCCCTATGAGTTGATGTCTGGAAAGAAACCAACCTTGAGACATTTTCATGTATGGGGTTGTAAGGCAGAAGTTAGGCCTTACAATCCTTAGTTGAAGAAGCTTGATCTTAAAACTGTTAGCGGATTCTTTATTGGTTACTGTGTGGGTTCCCGAGGCAGTAGATTTTATTGTCCTTCTCACTCCATGCGAGTTATCGAATCTGATCGTGCTATATTCTTTGAGGATGACTTGGATAGTGGGAATAGTAGTACACCACGACCAGTCATTCTTAGAGAAGATCAGGTTGTTGTCCCTGCACCAGTTGTTTCTTTTCCAGCAGATGTCATGCTTCCTGATGTTCATGATAATGATCATATTCTTCCAGAACATGATGATGTTGCAGCACCACTGGCAGATCAACAGGAACATGATGATGTTGTTGAAGAAATTCCATTAAGAAGATCTCAGAGAGTTCGCAGGCCTACCATCTCCAATGATTATATTGTGTATCTTCAAGAACATGAGTTTGACCTTAATGATGTTGATGATCCTACCTCCTTTAAGGAAGCTATGTCTAGCTCATGTGCTTCTAATTGGCTGGATGCTATGCATGATGAATTAGTTTCCATGTCTCAAAATGCTGTTTGGGATCTTGAAGAATTACCAGTTGGTTGCAAACCAGTTGGGTGTAAATGGGTCTTCAAGACCAAACGTAGTCCAAATGGTAAAGTTGAGAGGTACAAAGCTAGACTAGTAGCAAAAGGCTATAGTCAAAGAGAGGGCATTGATTATAAGGAGACATTCTCACCAGTCTCTACTAAAGATGCTTTTCGAGTTGTTATGGCTTTGGTAGCTCATTTTGATTTAGAACTTCACCAGATGGATGTTAAAACAGCTTTTCTGAATGGAGATCTTGTTGAGGACGTCTACATGGTTCAGCCTGATGGCTTTGTTGAAAAGGGCAAAGAGCACTTAGTTTGCAAGCTGAAGAAGTCCATTTATGGACTAAAACAGGCCTCTAGACGTTGGTATTTGAAATTTGATCAGGTGGTCACTTCACTTGGCTTCAAGGAAAATGCTTCAGATCAGTGCATTTACTTGAAAACTAGTGGGAGCTATTTCATCATTCTTGTTTTATATGTTGATGATATTCTCCTTGCTAGTAGTAGTGTTAAACTTTTGACTGAGATAAAATTGATGTTGAGTTGCCACTTTGATATGAAAGACTTAGGTGATGCTTCTGTTGTTCTAGGCATCCAAATTTATCGAGATAGGTCACGTGGTATTCTTGGATTGTCTCAAAGAGGATATATTGAAAGGATTCTCAAACGGTTTAACATGCATTCTTGCTCCTCATGTCTGCACGCTGTTCAAAGGGTGATAAACTTTCCAAATCTCAGTGTCCTCAATGATACAGAAAAGATTGAAATGGTGAAAGTCCTATATGCTTCCGCTGTTGGCAGTTTAATGTATGCTCAAGTATGTACTCGTCCCGACATTGCTTTTGCTGTTAATGCTTTAGGGAGATACTTGAGCGACCCAGTTTGGGTCATTGGAAAGCCGTAAAGAAGGTCATGAGATATTTGCAGGGGCACTAAAGATTATATGTTGACCTATAAGAAGTCTGATCAACTTCGGTCATTGGTTATTCAGATTCTGATTATGCAGGTTGCCCTGACGACTGAAAATCTACTTCCGGCTTTATCTTTATGATGGCAGAAGGAGCTATTTCTTGGAAGAGTGTCAAACAGACTCTTACAGCTACTTCTACCATGGAAGCAGAGTATGTCACTTGCTATGAAGCCACTTGTCAAGCCATATGGCTGAAAAATTTAATCTCTGGCTTTCATATTGTTGAAAGTATATCTAGACCTCTTGTGATATATTGCGACAATACTGCTGCTGTGCATTTCTCTCAAAGCATTTTGATATAAAATATCTATTTGTTAGAGAGAAAATTCTAGAGTTTCAGACTCATATTGAGCATCTTGCTACAGAAAACATGTTAGCAGATCCACTAACCAAAGGCTTAACAGTTGGAGTTTTTCAGAATCATGTAACTCATATGGGTTTAATTAAGTCTTTTGATGTTTTGGGTTAGTGGGAGTCTGATATTATGTATTCTATTATGAGATATGTATGCAATGACGTCACTCTTATTATCATATCTCTTAAAGCATTAATAAAATACTGAGACTATCCTTTGGAATTGCATACTTGTCTTATTTAATTATGCTTTTCCATTATCCATATTTAGTTTATATGAAATATAAGCACATAAATATATATATATCCCTATCGGATATTATTATTTTTCTTGCAGTGCTAAAACTTAATATTTCATAGATTATTGGATGATATGTGCTTTGGGTCATAATTGATATTATAGTTTTAATAATACTTCTTTTCTCTGATATTGACTAATGTTATCCAAGTGGGAGAATGTTGTATTTATTAAATACAATTAAATATTAGATTAACATTAATCAATTATTCAATATACTCGATGTATTATTAATGTATCAATTATGTATCTATAGCATTATATAATTTATGGATATAGTAATTGGGTAATTAATATGAATGACCTATGATGGGCTGGGTTATTCAATAGTAAAGCCCATTGAGAAGTCTCTTCTCTTAGCTGATGAGAATAGAAACTAAGCCCCATCATTGGTTTCTATAAGAGGTAACAACCTCTCTTCTAATAATAGCCCCCAATCAGTAATAGGAGAAGTTTGCTCTCAATTCTCTTATCTCTCTATCTCTCTTTCAATTCTTAGGCAAGCAACAAAGAAAAGGATCATGGATCCAACCGTAACTCCAGGTTCTATTTCATCTTGATCTTGTTAATATGAACATGCTATATTATTTATCTTAAGAATAATTAATTCTGTTCTTTTAGTTATTAATTTCCATCATATACTCCGTCTTACTCCTACTTAGATAGAAGTCATGTTCTTCTAAAGCTCGTATCTATAGCTCTAGTTTCCCATTTGTTTCCTCTCTCGACTCTCTAATTAAGACTATATTATCTGCAAAAAGCATGTATTGTGGCACTGACTCTTGGATATGCGCAGTAAGCACATCTAAGACCAAGATAAAAAGAGTGATCCTTACCTGGTTGAAAACATAAGAGGAGTGGAACATTAGCATTCCAGCATGCCTCCTCAAACTTTTGCCAGGTAGCAACTGATCATGCAAAAATTTATTATCTTCCCCTTAAAAAGCACACCAACCATTAGAAGAGAGTAAAATTCACAATAATTCGACAAGATAGTGGGTACATGTTTTCAATAGAAAACTTTGATCTATGGTAAAGCAGTATTGTATCCGACAGAGTTTGATTTATTCACGTTGCTGGTAAAACTGGATTTCTTAAAAATAAATTTCTATGAAATAAAACCGCACTAATGAAGCCTTACAAGATAGAGAAACTGAAAGTTTGTCCCTTTTGATGCATTTCACTAGTTTCAACAAAAATTTACAAAGACCGCAAGTCTCTCACCTGATCAATCAAAATGGTGGCAGACACATCATTACAATTTTTTATAAGACAAGTGGCATCACAATCCTACATTTTGCAATTGACCATTGTTATAATGAAATATCAAGACCATTGTGTAAAGTGGACAAGTCAGTTTACCCTCTAATTTACGTCCCGGTCAGATTTATTGCATCCTAGATAATTTGTGAATGCCTTTTGTCCTTAAGCACAATTTATAGGATTTGCAATTAGTGCAAAGACAAAAATTTATTGGAACAAGCATGCAAAGAAACACATAAGAGAAAGAATTAAGAATACAATGTTCTCATCATGACAAGGCACATTCTATCATGTGTAAGGGAATGGAGTTCTACAATCTTCAAACTACCAAACCAAGGGGAACTACATTAGAGTCTTTTTCATATCATTGCTTCAAGTTTTATACAACATTAAAGTGTACTATACCAAAAGGAGAGTGTGACACTCCTTTGTATCTATTATTACTCCTATCTTTTTAACTTTTTATCGAATAATCTTTGTTTTGTTTTGATCTAATGATTCAAATCAGGTTATTTAATAAAAAGTTAATAGAATAAGAGTGACAATAAACACAAAAAATTGACAATAGATATTTTCCCAAAGTCAAATAATAATCTTAAATAGAAAAAAAAAATAAAAATAAATATTAGAATACTTTTCAATCTTAATCTTGCAAGTTCTAATGATAACAATATATGAATAATATTATGATTTTATTTAAGTTTAGTATATTTCATTGATAATATTTTTCGATGTTATTTATTCAATTAATTCAAAGATAAGATGCTATTCAGATGCAACAATAAGTGGAACTTTTATGGAAACTCCTGCTTTTTCTAACCCAATTGTGGCTCAAGATTTGAAAATCATGGGCAAGTTTTGGAGAGAGGAGATGGAAGATGATATTGAGACTGATACTCCTATGCAGGACAAGAATGCTGCAGCAAGTGATGGGAATTTTGCTGAAGATTTCCTCAAAGCAGCTAATCAAGGGAATGACTCTAATTTCACTGTGGTTCTTTCTAAATCTCATAAAAAGAAGATAAGGAAGCAGAAAAATCAGTTGCTTAAAACTGAGAAGTTTCATACCCGTTCTAGGGCAGGCTCTCAAAATTTTGCTTAATGAATATCTTATATTGGAATGCAAGAGGCCTAGGGAATGACAGTACTAGGCTTGTTTTGAAAAATCTTTGTTTTCAGCATAAACCTAGTTTATTATTTATTTCTAAACCTTGGATTGCTATAGATCAATTACCATCTTCTTTTTGGGGTCAGTTAAAATTAAAGCCTTTCCTTGTTAATAGTAGAAATAATTTGCTCCCTAATTTGTGGGGTTTGTGTGATGACTCCCTTGATCCAGTAGTGATCTCAGTTTCATCTCAGCAGATTTCTTTTTCCATTTTGTGGGATAACCAAGTTATTAATATTGCTGTTGTTTATGCTAGCACCTTTCATGTGTCTAGGAGAAATCTTTGGTTATTTAAATTGGGAAAACATTAGAAAAACCATTTAATCGAAAAAGCGGTCTTTTGAAAATGAGTTTGAGTCAGGAGTCGATTACGATAGGGAATGTGTTAGCACCCTATACTTTGCCGTTCAAGAACGGTACCTTATGTTAGTTGTGCAAAATTTAATAATCTCAAATATATTTATTTTTACCCTTTTAAACAAAAGACTTTGTAATTATTTTTTATTTTTCTCATTTTTTAAAAAGAAATAAAAGAAACAAACAAATCATGAAAATTTTTTTTTTTTTGGCTTGACAGAATAGAGATTCTCGCTCCCTACGTATCCTCGGGTGCAATGAGGAACTCAAAGTCACGTAGTTCTTTATAAAATAAGTATGGGTTGGTTGATTTTATTTAAAAAAGATTTTATTTGAAAGCGAATCCATTTTTTTGCACGGATTCAAGTTAGCACTAGGCTACTCAATAAACCCTTATGATCCAAAAGATAATGAAGATAGCATCCGCTATTCAATCATCATCATTGGTCATTGCATGGATTAAAAGATTTTTTTTTTTGCTATTTTTATATTCTTTTACCCTTTTTTTTGCCAAAAAAAGTATCATTATTGCCTTAATACGAAATGGGCAGCAGCCCACGAGATTCAAACCCAAATCCCAAAAGACAGTCAACAATTCAAATTTAAAAAGAGTTTGAAACCTTGAGCACCAATAACAGAGCACATACAGAGGACGTTTGGGGAAGGATTTGGAAATTGGTTCGACGGTCGGTTTAGGGAGATTGAGTGATTCTGTTTTCCAGTTCGACAGTCGGTGGGGATAAGGATGGGATGGATTCGACGGTCGGTTGGAAAGGGGTGATTCTGTTTTGGAGTTTGACAGTCGGTTGGGGGTAAGGATGGGATGGATTCGACGGTCGGTTGGGACGGGGTGATGGATTCGACGGTCGGTTGCAAAGGGATTCAGGAGTCCGACGGTCGGATGGGACGGAGTTTGGTTGATGGTGTGAAGGTTTGGATGGGTTGTCGGTGAGGGGGTAGTAGCTGGTGTGGTTCGACGGTCGGTCGAAGGTGTGATGGAGACGAGGCAAGGTTGTTAATTGGTCGCTTTTGGGGATGATGGGATCACGGTTTGGAAAGTGGGGTCCGACAGTCGAATGTGATGGAGATTGGTTGATGGTGTGAAGATTTGGATGGGTTGTCGGTAAAGGGAGTGGAGCTCACAGTTCGACGGTCGGTTCTGGTTGTGGTTCGGTAGTGTTTGGAGAGGTTATGGAAACTGCTTGGGTGATGGGGATTATGGAGGCTTTGAAGATAGTGAGTATTTTGGAGGTGAAAGGGAAGTGGTCGGATTTGGGGTTCGACGGTCGGGTATAAGTTGGGTTTTGAGGTGATTTCGCGTAATGGATGGTTGAAGGATGGTGGTGTGGGTTCACGCAATAGTGAGAGGGGATGGTGAAGGTTGGTATATGGGGATTCGACGGTCGGTGGGGGTATGATGGTTGTTGGTTCGACGGTCGGTGCGAGAGGGATTCATGGGTCCGACGGTCGGTTGGTTGAAGGGAAAGATCTGGCTTCTTGGGTTTCGACGGTCGGTGAGGGTGTCAGTGAGAGGATGGTAACTGGTGTTGGTCGGTGAAGGTCACACTGGTGTGGTTCGACGGTGAGGGTGTCGGTGAAGTTGGTCGGTGAAAGTCACAGTGGTGTGGTTCGACGGTCGGTTTAGGGAGGTTGGATGGTTCGACGGTCGGATATGATGGAGTTTGGTTGATAGTGTGAAGGTTTGGATGGGTTGTCGGTGAGGGGATAGTAGGCTGGTGTGGTTCGACGGTGAGTGAGGTGAAGGTCAGTGATGTGTTCGACGGTCGGTAGAGGGAATTATGGTGTGGTTCGTGGGGTTCGACGGTCGGTTAAAGGTATGATGGATCCGGTGCTTGGGTTCGACGGTCGGAAAGGGGAAGGATGTGGATATGATGGTGTTTGTGAAGTTGGTTGAAGGCCAGTGCAGGAGTTCGACGGTCGAATGGGAGGTGAGGATATGATGGTGTTTGGTTGATGGAAAGGTTAAGGAAGGTGTTGTTTACGTGTGCATGGGTTGATGGAAAGTAGATGTTTTTGGTCTGGAAAAGGTTGAATGTGGGTAGTTGAAGATGAAAGTAATAAAAGGGAGATGGGTTCACGGTTGGAGAGTGGATATTGGGTTTCAGTCAGGGAGGCTTGAGTGGATATGTAGTATTCATTTCAGGTTGAGTGCAGAGGGATTCAGGGGTTGTGTGCAAGTGAGAATAGTTAGCAAAAATGAGCTACATGACATAAATGCAGAAGGTTACCTGTGGAGTTCAAGGTGGAATAGTTGAAGTGAATGCTATTCCTCAGCAAGGCTTCTGTCTCCTTCTTGTTCCCTTCTCTCTGTCTCCCTTGTGATGGCTGTGCTCTTGGAAGTTTATGGTGATGAAGGATTGATAAAGACGATGGTCACAGTGGAGAATGGGTGAAGGTGCTGTTTTTGGTGATGAGGGTGGTGAAAATGGAAGGTGTTTTTCTGGTTCTTGAAGGTGAGAAAATGTGTGAAAAAAGATCCCCCTTTTCTGATGCTCTTCTCTTTAAATACCTCCACCCTTTCATCATTTCTCCCCTGACATTTCCTTCTTTTTTCTTTGCGTGAGCCTTCCTACGTTGAGCCCCCCATCTCCTCCTTTATCAGAACCTTTTTCTTTTCTTTCCATCCTTTTAGCCCCCCTTTTTTCTGCTTGCTGCCTCAATGCATTTAATGCCTTCTTCTTTACGTGTGCAGGCATAAGGTATTAAATGCAATGCCCCTTTTTCAAATTTTCTTTTAAAACGAGATCGTGTTCCCTTTTTAGTAGGCTTACAATTGGGCCAAAAAAAAGAGTAAAAGAATTTGTTAGCCCTATTCCAAATTGAGTATTCACAAGATATTAAAATATCAAAAAATCAAAAAATTTTATGGACAAAATTGGGTATCAACAATGCCCCCTTTGCTTTACATTTAACATAAATGGGAAACAAAGGAATTGATTTAATTTTGTCCATGAAAATTTTCACTTCTTTTTTCTTTTCTTTCTTTCTTTTTTTTTTTTTTAAATTTGGAAAGCATATTGACGCAAAAAGAATGGACATTAAATGAGGTAGAAAGTTTGCGGAGTCAGGTATCCACTGAAGCTTGACAGAAAAGAAAAAGGTGACGGGCACAAGGCCCCTGCTTGCTTTGGAAGCAATGGGTACGAGGACCCAAAAAACTAAAAAGCAATGGGTGCGGGGACCCAAAAAGAAAGACAACGGGTGCGGGGACCCGAAAATTAAAAGACAATGGGTGCGGGGACCCGGAAACTAAAAGACAATGGGTGCGGGGACCCGGAAACTAAAAGCCAATGGGTGCGGGGACCCGAAACTAAAAGACAATGGGTGCGGGGACCCGGAAACTAAAAGACAATGGGTGCGGGGACCCGGAAACTAAAAGACAATGGGCACGGGGACCCGAAACTAAAAGACAATGGGTGCGGGGACCCGAAACTAAAAGACAATGGGTGCGGGGACCCGAAACTAAAAGACAATGGGTGCGGGGACCCGAAACTAAAAGACAATGGGTGCGGGGACCCGAAACTAAAAGACAAATGGGTGCGGGGACCCTAAACTAAAAGACAATGGGTGCGGGGACCCGTAAAACTAAAAGACAATGGGTGCGGGGACCCGAAACTAAAAGACAATGGGTGCGGGGACCCGAAATTAAAAGACAATGGTGCGGGGACCCTAAAACTAAAAGACAATGGGTGCGGGGACCCGAAAACTAAAAGAAATGGGTGCGGGGACCCTAAACTAAAAGACAATGGGTGCGGGGACCCGAAACTAAAAGACAATGGGTACGGGACCAGAAACTAAAAGACAATGGGTGCACGGGACCCGAAACTAAAAGACAATGGGTGCGGGGACCGAAAAAAAGACAATGGGTGCGGGGACCGGAACTTAAAAGACAAATGGGTGCAGGGACCCGAAAACTAAAAGACAATGGGTGCGGGGACCCGTAAACTAAAAGACAAATGGGTGCGGGGACCCGGAAACTAAAAGACAATGGGCACGGGGACCCGAAACTAAAAGACAATGGGTGCGGGGACCCGGAAACTAAAAGACAAATGGGTGCGGGGACCCGAAACTAAAAGACAATGGGTGCGGGGACCCGAAACTAAAAGACAATGGGTGCGGGGACCCGAAACTAAAAGACAATGGGTGCGGGGACCCGGGAACTAAAAGACAATGGGTGCGGGGACCCGGGAAACTAAAAGCAAATGGGTGCAGGGACCCAGAAACTAAAAGACAATGTGTTGACTTTGTAAATGCATGTGATGGCAGAGATGGGCATGATGCAATGGATGCATGATGATACAATGGATGTGATGCTTGAGGGCAATGCATGTGATGCCAGAAAATGATGCATGATGCAATGGATGCCCTACTGTAGGAGTCCTCATGAACCAATTAAGTAAGCAATTTTTTTGTTTCTTTTTTTTTTTTTTTTTTTTTTTTTTTTTTTTTTTTTTTTTTTTGTTTTTTGTTTGTTTTTGCACATCGGAGCTTTGGTTCCGCAACCCTTAAGGACTTTTTCCCACAGCTGGATCGCGATTGAACAGCAAAATTCGCTGATTGGCCTTGTGATTTGACTGATGATTCTTACTTTTCTCATCAACTCTTGTCAGGATTTCATTGCGTTTCCCATGACTTTTCGAGATTGTTAAAGCAAATCCAAATGCTTTTGCTATATTGTCACATGTTTCACATCTCAATATAAAACTATCATAAAAATGCATATTAAATCAACAATGGGTTGCAACAAAAAGGGATTATCATTATAGACAAGAAAAGTACAAGAAAGGTAGTACAAATGGGACTCGAATTGAAAAGGTTTACAAAAGAAATGTTGGAGTGGAATTTTCCAACTCTTCCAGTGATGCTCTCTTGGATGATCAGTGCTAATTTCCCATGTACGCGACCTTGAACATCCCCTTGTCTGTTTCTAGGAATATGATTTGACCCAACTTTTACATATTGGGAGTGTCTCCCGACAAGACTTCATATATTCAAACCGCCTTGCTCGCCAGATACTCTCAAACCGCCCCTGGGTTTGTGACTTGAGGTATGTTCACTTCTTCTGATGTGTCAAGTACCATTTTTAACCCTAACTTTTGCCTAGGTCGCTCTTCCGAGTTTTCAACCTAGCGGTCGCTCTAACTTTTGCCCGTGTCGCCTTTTCGTGTTTTCACCTAGCGAGCCATTTTTTTTTTTTTTTTTTTTTTTTTAAGCATAGTACATTTTGACCGCATCTCGAATTTACGGAAGTGGTAGATCTTCGCCATCCATGTTTGTGAGAATCAAAGCTCCTCCCGAGAAGGCCTTTTTTACGACATAAGGTCCATCATAGTTTGGAGTCCATTTTCCTCGAAAATCCCTTTGAATGGGAAGGATCTTTTTGAGTACTAAGTCTCCTTCTTGAAACTGTCGAGGACGCACCTTTTTCGCATAGGCCTTCATCATTCTCTTCTGGTAAAGCTGACCATGACATAGTGCGGTTAATCTCTTTCCTTCAATGAGGTTCAACTGATCAAGTCGAGTCTGGACCCATTCGGCTTCTTCTAGTCCTGCCTCCATCAGCACCCTTAATGATGGGATTTCCACTTCAATAGGGAGTACCGCTTCCATTCCATAAACCAAAGAGAAAGGAGTTGCCCCAGTTGAAGTACGAACTGACGTGCGATAACCATGCAGTGCAAATGGTAGCATTTCGTGCCAGTCTTTGTATGTTACAACCATCTTCTGGACGATCTTCTTGATATTCTTGTTTGCTGCCTCAACGCCCCATTCATCTTAGGGCGGTAAGGTGAGGAATTGTGGTGCTCAATTTTAAAATTCTCACACATCTCTTTCATCATCTTATTATTCGATTGGTGGCATTATCTCGTAATAATCTTGCACGGCAAGCCATAACGACAAATCAACTCCTTTTTGACAAACCCGACCACTACATTCCTAGTGACATTGGTATAAGAAGCAGCTTCGACCCATTTAGTGAAGTAATCAATTGCAACGAGAATGAAGCGATGTCCATTTGAGGCCTTTGGTTCAATGGGTCCTATGACATCCATTCCCCACATCGAGAACGGCCAGGTTGCCGTTAAAACATTCAAAGGTGCTTGGTGGCATGTGAATCCTATCGCATATGTCTGCATTTATGACATTTTTTCACATAGTTGAAGCAATCAGTCTCCATTGTCAACCAATAGTACCCCGCCCTTAGTATTTTCCTTGCCATTGTATGCCCATTTGCATGAGTTCCAAAAGAACCTTCATGAACATCTTTGATGATCTTCTCTGCCTCCGTCGCATCAACGCATCTTAGCAGCACCATATCATGGTTCCTTTTGTAAAGCACTTCCTCATTTAGAAAGAAACCCATTGCGAGTCTTCTGAGGGTCCTTTTGTCATTTTCTGAAGCATGTGGAGGGTACTCTTTGCTCTTGATGAAGCATTTGATGTCATGATACCACGGTTTCCCATCTGGTTCCACTTCTATCATCTGACAATATGCCGGTTGGTCTCGACTTTCCATTTTTATAAGCGGCAAGTCCCTATCCTGACTTACTTTGAACATTGACGACAATGTGGCTAGGGCATCAGCCAACTGATTATCTTCTCGAGGGATATGCCGGAATGTAACTTCGTCAAGTTGTTCAATCAACTCCTTGATGTGGGCATGATAGGGGATTAATTTGGCATCTCGAGTTTCCCATTCTCCCTTTAGCTGATGGATGACCAAGGCAGAGTCCCCATATACCTCAAGAACTTTTGCCTTTGAGTCTACTGCTGCTTGGATTCCCATGGCACACGCTTCATACTCAGCTATGTTGTTTGTACAGTCGAAGCACAACCGAGCAGTGATTGGGATGAAATTATTTTCAGGGGAAATCAGTATGGCCCCAACTCCATGCCCCAGTGAATTGGAAGCTCCATCGAACAACAAAGTCCATTTTTCTTTTTCCGAGGGTTTTTCTTCTCTGAACAAAGCCATTACATCTTCATCAGGGAACTCACACTGCATAGACCCATAATCTTCCACTGGTTGACTAGCCAAGAAATCTGCCAGAGCACTGCCTTTGATTGCTTTTTGCGTGACATAGACAATGTCATATTCTGATAGCAAAACTTGCCAGCGTGCAATCCTCCCAGTCGAGGCGGTGTTTTTCAAAGATGTACTTGATCGGGTCCATTTTGGACACTAACCAAGTGGTGCAACACAACATGTACTTGCCTTAACCTGGTGGGCGCCCATGCCAAGGCGCAAAGATGTTCGTTCCAACAATGAGTATTTTGCCTCATAGTTGGTAAACTTTTACTCAAGTAATAGATGGCCCGCTTTTTTTCTGCGGTTCATCGTGTTGTCCCAAGACACAACCCATGGATTCATCCAACACAAATAAGTACATGATGAGTGGCCTTCCCGGCACCGGAGGTACCAAAACGGGGGTTCTTGCAAATACGCTTGATCTTCTCAAATGCCACCGACAATCCTCATTCCACTCTACTTGTCTGGTTTTTACGTAACAACTTGAAGATTGGCTCACATGTTGTTTGTCAATCGGGATATAAACCTAGCAATATAGTTCACCTTCCCAAAACCCACGAACTTCTTTTTCAAGTGCGAGGAGCGGCATCTCTATGATTGCTCGAACTTTGTCCGGATCAACTTCTATCCCTTTCTCGCTAACCACAAACCCCAAGAGCTTGCCCGATTTTACCCCGAAAGTGCACTTAGTAGGATTCACCCGAGCCCGAACTTTCTCAATCGTCCAAAGAGCTTTTGCAAATCGGTTAAGTGATCTTCTTCTTTTTGACTTTGCAATCATGTCATCCACGTAAACTTCTATTTCTTTGTGCATCATGTCATGGAACAATGCCACCATCGCCCTTTGATAAGTTGCTCCGGCGTTCTTCAATCCAAATGGCATCACCTTATAGCAAAAGGTTCCCCACAGAGTGATGAATGTGGTCTTCTCCATATCTTCAGGCGCCATCTTGATTTGGTTATATCCCGAGAAACCATCCATGAAGGAGAAAAATGCATGTTGAGCAGTGTTGTCCACCAAAACGTCAATGTGAGGTAGAGGGAAGTTGTCTTTAGGGCTGGCCCTATTCAAATCTCTATAGTCAACGCACATTCGCACCTTCCCATCTTTCTTTGGGACAGGGACGATGTTAGCAACCCATTGAGGGTATTTTGCAACCGCGAGGAAACCCGCATCAAACGCTTTTTAACCTCTTCTCTAATTTTTAGTGACATCTCTGGCTTCATTCGTCTCAACTTTTGCTTGACCGGAGGACATTCTGGTTTTAAAGGCAATTTGTGCTCAACTATGCTAGTATCTAGGCCAGGCATATCTTGGTACGACCAAGCGAAAATATCACAATAATCAGATAAGAGCTTAACCAACTTGCTTCGCTCATTTTCTTTCATGGTAGTGCCAATTTTAACTTCTTTTTTATCATCCTCTGTCCCCAAATTAATCAGTTCAGTTGGCTCTTCGTGGGGTTGAATTTCCTTGGCCTCTTGTTCCATTAATCTCATTAGCTCAGGAGAGGGTTCCCAATTGTCATCATTATCCTCATCAACATGATTAACGGGATGGTCAAAATCGTATAATGGGGTCATAGCACTGTCATTTTCAAGAGAGTCACTTTCAGATCTGCATTTATTGGTGTTAACACAAGTAAAAAAGGGTAATGAATAAAGGTTAATGAAATGGTCGAGCAAAAAGTTAAAAAGAAGAAAAAGGAAATAGCAAGATAATCTGAAAATGCATTTATTGATAGTAAATATTGAAATGGAAACATGTGAGCCCGCTTTCACAACACATTATCCTAAAGCCTTGGGCAGAGCTAAAGGATTAGCATTACAAAATTACTTTGAATCAATTTCATAAGTCATGGGAAAATCAACGCTCTCCCAATTGTTGAGTTCTCAGATCCGGGGAGCAAGGGTACACCAAGTTGACACAATGATTGATGGGTAGATCGTCTTCGATGGCAGTCACTTGGTTCAGAAACACTAATCCCGCACTTCGAAAGTTTCGTCGGATGTCACAGATGGGGATCCTCTCAGCTTTAGGCTCCCGATTTTCCAACCTAGCCAACCTCCTCTCCCTTTTCTCTTCTAGGACCCTTCTTTTGTCTGCTTTGGTGGGTTTATATCCTAACCCAAATCTGTCTTTATTTTCGCAGGGTACCCAGAATTTCACGATGCCTTGTCCATTCATTCCTAGTCCTCTTCCATATTGATATCCTTTTCCAAGCATTACCTTAGCCATCATCATGGATGCATTAGATGGCTGAGGCTTCAGACCTTGAGCTCCTTCTTCCACATAGGTGGCATTGACAATCTCTAGCGCTTGAAACGCGATTTCAAGAGCTTCTTCTGCAGCTTCAATATAAGGAGTGTCCAATGGCTTGCTCACCAGTAGGTCCTCTTCGCCAAAGACAGTAATCATCTTATTATCAACTATGAATTTTACTTTTTGGTGCAAGGTAGAAGGAACAGCTCCAGCAGAATGAATCCATGGTCGTCCTAAAAGACAACTGTAGGATGGCGTAATGTCCATCACTTGGAAGAGTATATTGAAAGTGCAGGACCAATCTGAACTGGTATTTCAATCTCCCCATGACTTCTCTTCTCGGTGCCATCGAATGCCCTTACTATCATCGTGCTTGGTTTCATGCAAGTCCCATCAAAGGCAGCTTGGAAAGGGTTGATTTCGGTAACACGTTCAAGGAGGAACCATTGTCAATGAGCACTCTAGCCATTATATGCTTTTGACATTTGACGAAATGTGCAAGTGCCTTGTTGTGCCCCATTCCTTCAGCGGTATCTCATCATCGGTGAAAGTGACATAATTATCGCCAGATAATGTTGCCAATAATACCACCTAACTTGTCACCATTTGTAATGTCATGGGAAACATGAGCCCGATTCAAGATTTTCATCAATACTTTTCTCGTGCGATTCGAGTTCATCAATAAGGACAAAAGCGATATCCTCGCAGGGGTGCGATTCACCGATCCACCACTCTATATTCGCTTTGCTTTATAAACTTCAAGAACTCACAAGCTTCTTCATCCGATACCTCTTTTTGTACTCCTTCGACTTTTCGGCCTTTCTTTTTCTTTTGCTTCGTTCCCAATGGAAGTCTCCCTTTCTCGACTTTGCCTTTACTGGTTCCCCTTTTTCTTCTTCTTCTTGGGTCTTTCGCAGCTCCTCGGAATGTAGATGCGACCACTCCGGTCACTCCCCCATCCCCGATATATTAGTAACAATAGAAGTCGAACCGCACGCAACTTCCGACCGATCATTCGTGGGATTGCTTCTAAGGACCTCGCACATTATAATTCCATGGCACGACTCGAGTGTCCTTGAAGGGAAAAGGACCGGGAACTTGAATGGTGATAGGTTTCGGCCACAAGGGGATGGCGCATATGCGAGCTTCGGTATAATAGATAACCAACGGTTTGATAGCCGGATTTGCAATGGAAGGGACAAGAGAGTTTACGACTTCCTCGACCTTCTTGCAATTGTGGAATAGCACACTTATCCACCATGTTTACGCCACCATTGTCACCTAAGTGACCTATTTGCACTAATTGCATATCCATTAGATCTTGGAGGATTTGTCTCGAACTCACCACAATCCTCAATAGAATGCCCTACATTCCCGTGGAGATTGCACCTTATTTCACCTTCGTCGCCCCTTTCTCCTCAATATGAGCTTCCATCATCCCAAATTTACACGCTTCTTTGAAGATAACCCTCATGGGGGTCTTGACATCTGTCGCTTGTCTTATGAGTCCGCCGGGCGTAACACTCCCTATAGCATTAACTGGGATTCCCGTGGTTTGGTAAAGGATTGTGACCCACACTAGGAGTATTTGTCTTGAAATTCAACCACTTAGCATCTATTAGGTCTTGCACCTTAAACTTCAACGTTCTGCAATTCTCTGTGGAATGGCCTACAGCCCCCGCATGGTAGTCGCATTTGGCATTTGGGTCCAATCCTTTAGGGTACGGGGGCTCCACTGGCTTCATCGGGCAAGGAGCCAAAAGAGAGTTGCGGATGAGCTGGGGTAACAACTCGGTATAAGTCATAGGGATCAGGTCAAGATGTTTCCTTTCTTGGCTATATGGTGGTCTTCTTTGGTTTGTGTTTGGGCTTTGGGTCCATGGTGAGCTTGTTGAGGCGGTAAGGTAGGGGTGTCTGGTATTGATTAGGATATGGCGTTTGGTGAGGCCTCATTGGGTGATGAGGCCGAGGATGAGGAACATGTGAAGCGTTGGCGACATGGGGTGATACGGTGGGGATATGGAATTGGTGGAGTAGTGGGAAAGTACGGGTGGTAAGGTGCGAAAGGAGTTTGGAAGGATGGTTGATGGTTCACGGTGTTTGGCTATATCTCTCGGGTGAAGTTTCTCGGTCAAAGGTAACAAAGATGAGTTTCTCCCTCTCTTTTCTTCCCCATTGGGGCCTCTTGGCATTGAATGTTCCTGTTGAACTTTCAACGATCTTCCCGCTTCTCATTCCTCCCTCAACTTTTTCTCCAATGATAACCATGTCTGAGAAATTTGATGACACGCTCCCTATCATTTTGTCATAAAAGGGTGATTGCAGAGTGTCAATGAACGTAGCCACCATCTCTCTTTCGTCAATGGGGGCTCTACTTGAGCACCATTTCCTCCACCTCTCGAGCGTATTCCTTGAAGGTCTCAAAGATCCTTCTTAGCCATATTCTCGCAATTGTAGTCTATCCGGTGCCATATCGATGTTATACTTATACTTGCTTCAAGAAAGCGTCACCAAGTCTTTGAAACATCGTATATGGGCACGCTCAAGATGCGTGTACCAATTCGAAGCTTGCCCCAGCTTAGGGTCCGTCTTGAAAGAAGTGGATTAACAGCTTGTCATCGTGAGCATGCGAAGCCATCTTGCGGATGTACATGGTTAGGTGGTTCTTTGGACAAGTAGTTCCCCTGTACTTGTCGAAATCTGGGACTTTAAACTTGGGAGGAATCACCACATTCGGGACAAGACAGAGCTCTGAAGCATCCAAAAGACCATAGCCACTTGCCCCTTCAATGGCTCGTAGTCTTTCTTCAAGAATTTCCCACTTCTCCCTGGACTGGGGGTTTTCCACAGAGGAATTCAACGGGTATTGTGGCATGATGGTGGGAACAGGATGTTGCCCCAGTGGGGTTCCACTGGCGTGTGGTTGAGCTGCACTCAAGGAGTTTGAAGCAGGCATGCTGCTGCCCAGAGGATTGGTCGTTTGCGGTGGTACAGAACTGGGATGAAGACCATATGGCGGGATGAAGAAAGGGTATGGGTGTTGTGTTGGCGGGGATTCGTTGTCATTTGACTGAGTGACCTGATTTTGGGTAGAGTTTGAGGGATTTGGAGTTGGGGACACTGTTGGCATGTCACTATTGGGGGAATTAGTGGCTAATGGTGGTATATAACCTGGAGGGAGGCCATACGGGGGAAAAGACGCCCCTTGGTTACCCTGTGAACTGGCGACTGAAGGTTGAGTGGTGCCGTTTGGGCAAATAGTGAGTGGCATCGTAATCCCTTGAGGATTAAAGCCTTGGTATTGCAGGGGGAACGCAGCAAAACCAAAGTGCAAGGAGGAGGTGTGGCCGGATGTCCTTCATTTGTCGCCGAGGATTCCCATCTGTACTCCTTTCTACTCTCCATAGATCGTAACATTTCCAACATCTTGGACATTTGCTCCTCACCGGTTCACTTCATCTCTCAAATCTTGCGTCTGCTCTATCTCATCCATGATCTTTGCTTGGGAACGAGTCCTGTAAGGGTGTCGTAGAAGCTGTTTTCCTGCTATAGTGTCTATTTTTCTGTTCGAGGAAACATGATGCGACTATTAGTATGTACTAAACCAAAATGACAAAATGCATGTATGCAAAGCAATGACTATTTATGCCGATGTTTTTTATTTGGCAGATAAATATGATTCTGCATGCAATTCCTTGTTAGCGAAGGGAACAAGTTTGTGCCCCGTGAGGATACTTGGTGACCGTGGAAAGGTTCGCACAAACATTCGATAGCAAGGCAAAATCCCTACATTTAGCACTAGGGCATATCGCTCCTTAGGCGAAAATGTAGTTGATGGTAAATCCAAGGGAATATTCATTCCTCAATGGACACCATTCACTGGCAATGCAGACGTAGAACCAAACTCTCCGTACTTTCACTCAAGGATAAATCATCCCGAGGCGGAAAGATGGTTGACAATTTATTCACGGAAGAATTCACACCTCAATGAACAAGATCTTGATAAAAGGATAACAAAACACAGCAATGAGCATCCATTTTCATTTCAAACTTCAGAAGTACAAGATTTAGTTCCCACAAAATGTAACACAATTACATCAACAATTTCATTTGTTTTTTTTCTAAAACCCTTAGCGAGACTTCGACAATACTTCATAAAATCAGCAATTTTTGATGGTAGTCGTAACCAGGGGTTTGTGTGAGCCTGAATGTCTGCTTCTTCGAAATGAGTAATCAGTTGCGTGGCGTGATATCGTAAGCTATCAGATATGTCTTCAAATTTCTTCTTCCATTCTTCTTTTTCAGCCCTTTGGTCTTGTGCTACTGATTGCCACACTTCTGCCCATTCTTCTTTTTGCCTCAATAGTCTTTGGGCTTCAAGTCTCCACTGCTCATGGTTTCGCCCCAACTCTTGAATTTCGAGCTTCAAATACCCATTCTTTTGGTTTGCTTCCGAGAGTGCATCGTGATATTTGGTAGCTAATGCTCGCCCTTGGTCTGAGTGGCGCTTCGCCTCAGTCAGAGCTTCTTGTAAGACTTGCATTCTACGATCTTGTACCCTAGCATTCGCCTCCAACTTTTCTTTCTCTTGCAAAACCAACGCCATTGTCTCTTCCTGAGCACTTATCTTTGCTCGTAATTCATAAACTTCTGTTGTGGTCTTTTCAAATTCTATCTCCTTTCCTTTCCTTGCCCTTTTCCCTCGGCTTGGGGTCCCAGCCATATCTGCACACGTATCCTTTAGATATTCAACTTCATCAGCTAGCTTCTAGTATCGACTCTGGTGGATGACTATTTTTAACTCAGCGGCTTCCTTTCCTTGTTCCAAGGCTTTTATTTGTGCTTTCAATCTTTCAATCTCGGTGGCCATTTGAGGGACGGTTTGAGGATGACCTTTAACATTTGAAACCGTCTGAGGGATACTATTCTGCATCCTTCTTGCCTCTCTCCATTGCATGTATTCAGGGGTACAAACCACCACATGCTTCCCCAATTCCTTTGTTCCCGCAATATGAACACTCTTCCAAGCATCTCTAATCTCTTTTTCTCGCTTAGTTGTGCTTCCATCTTGCTGGTATAAGAGGCTGAACCCTTTAAGTTGCTCTTCGTTGGGCACGTATTGAGTCCATCGGAGTTGCCTAAGCACGAGGATTGGCGCGTATGATACACCACCTCTAGGGCTCATCAAAGGAACATTAGGAAAGTCACCACAGCTAAAGACTATCTCTTCTCCATGATACCACGGGCATACCCATTTAAAAGAATCTGACTCCGTCCTCACGAACTCATTCTTCCATTCATAAGCTTTTTGTGGCTTCACTGGGATGCGACCAAAGTTCCTCAACGGGTCAGGTAGGAGTCCCAGGCGATTCTGTACATCCATATGCGTCATGATCCAAACGTACAACATATGTGTACAACATCGAATTTTTCCACCATCCTTTTGATGACAGATTTCCATCGTCGGAAAGTATCGCAAGGATAGCAGGGACCGGATTTGCTTTATACTTCTCAAACTTGAAGAATACATCCATTCTTTGCTTGATCTACCACATCCGAGGTAAATGGGAATAATACTAACCCAAAGATTGTTAAGGCCAGTGTTTTGTTGAAGAAATCCCACTTTCCTTGTTGTGCTAGATATTGAAGATGTGCTTCTAAGTAACTTTTCTTCAAGCCTTCTGTTCCTCCCCTCTTTCCATGCCCATTGACTTGTTGGAGCCCCTATCACCTCCGCTATCTTCCCTACTGATACGTAATACCCTCCATAAAGATAAACATTTGGGTGCTTGTTCATTGGAAGTCTCAACATGATCGCATACTCCTCTATGGTTGGTGTAATGTCCAAGTTAGGCAGCTCAAAACATTTGAGAGAATGGTTCCAAAATTGGGTAAGGCCACTCAAGACGGGCTCCTCAACTGTAATGCGCAACAAATCCAGAATCTGCCCGTAACTGCTTGAGAACTCAGATCGAGCCTTAGGGGTCATTTGTTGGGTAATGTCCCTCACATAGCTTAGATCACTGCCGTTTACTGTAACCCTTATACTCCTCTTGAGGTCGACTGCACTGCTGGAGTTCTGTCCTTGATATGTTTCTTCCATCCCTTGCTATTGACGAGTGCTAACCTTTCCACTTTGCCAAGAGAACTCACCCTAAAAAGGAAGTAATGAAGGGAACATGTAAGCAAAACAAAAAGAAGAATGCACCCTAAGGATACCTCTCATCGAGGTAACTCTAAAGAAAATGTATTAACAGTCTAAGTGGAGAAGCCCTCACAGGGTCGTAAACCCAAAGGGTGCCTTGTCTCTTTTTCTTTTTTCTTCTAAAACGCTGAGACTGTTATGAAAATGCAAGATGATGTGTGTTTTGTTCTGCTGAATTTTTTTTTTATGAAGACGCAAGAATGAATGAAAATGCCAGCCATGAAAATGCAAGATGATCTTTTTTTTTAGACAAGAATGAATGACATGAGATAGATGGATGATGAAAAAAAATAAAAAGCTAAGAATGACAATGCAATATCATATGTTTTTTTTTCTTTTTTCTTTTTTTTTAACCAAAGGAATGCATGGATGAATGACATGAGGAATAGATGGATAATGAACAAAGAAAAAAAAACTAGGAATGCAAATGCAATATCATGTATCTTTTTTTTTTTTTTTAACCACAAGAATGCATGGATGAATGACATGAGGAAAAGATAAAGAAAAAGTATGCTCCATTTGTGTCCTAATCAGGTGTAACCTAAGGAGATGGATGACTCTAAACTTTTTTATGTCATTATGTTCAAACTACTAGTGCAATGTTTTTAGGACAGATCTATCTTCTAAAAAGTCATGGTCCTCAGATTGCCCTCATCTCGAAAAATAAGGACCCAATTCATGAATTAATCACAAGTAGGGATAAACCCTCTCAATATGACTAGTTCATGATACTGGTAACAATCTGAGTGGTGTCTCGATAAATGTCAAGTGAGCATAAAGCTCCTCAATAACAAAAGTCGAGACCCCTCCTACTCCTCGGGTTCGCACAGACTCGGGTATAGAGCCCAAAAGTGTGTGAGGTAGGTGATAGTGACGTGTGTGAAGGAGCATACAAACCTGTACAAAAAATTAAAAGACAAAACTACCCCCAACCTGCAAAACATATATACAAAAGCCGGCTAACAATTATCTACCCTAGGGTTTTAACAATTAAGCACAAAATATGAAAAAATATATATACAATGTAAACACATGATAACACCATCAGAAATTTACATAAACAAAATCTATTTACAAACAAAAATAAAAAACAAAAACAAAAAAGGAGGTAAAATAAATAAATAGAGAATATTAAAAAAAATTGCACAACTAACATCAGGCCTGACTCTCTGAAAGTCCCCAGTGGAGTCACCAGCTGTCGCAACCGGGATCGCGACGGGACGACCGAAAAATATAAAAATCAATGGAGTCGCCACCAATGTTTATTTAAATTGGGAAAACATTAGAAAAACCATTTAATCAGGAAAACTGGTCTTTTGAAAATGAGTTTGAGTCCGGGAGTCGATTACAGATAGGGAAGGTGTTAGCACCATATACTGCCCGTTCCAAGAACGGTACCTTATGTTAGTTGTGCAAAATTTAATAATCTCAAATATATTTATTCTTACCCCTTTAAACAAAAGACTTTGTAATTATTTTTTATTTTTCTAATTTTTTTGGAAAGAAATAAAAGAAACAAACAGATCATGAAAAATTTTTTTTTTTTTGGCTTGACAGAATAGAGATTCTGCTCCTACGTATCCTCGGGTGCAATGAGAACTCAAAGTCACGTAGTTCTTTATAAAATAAGTATGGGTTGGTTGATTTTATTTTAAAAAAGATTTTATTTGAAAGCGAATCCATTTTTGCACAGGATTCAAGTTAGCACTAGGCTACTCAATAAACCCTTATGATCCAAAAGATAATGAAGATAGCATCCGCTATTCAATCATCATCATTGGTCATTGCATGGATTAAAAGATTTTTTTTTTTTATTTTTATATTCTTTTACCCTTTTTTTTTGCCAAAAAAAGTATCATTATTGCCTTAATACGAAATGGGCAGCAGCCCACGAGATTCAAACCCAAATCCCAAAAGACAGTCAACAATTCAAATTTAAAAAAGTTTGAAACCTTGAGCACCAATAACAGAGCACATACAGAGGACGTTTGGGGAAGGATTTGGAAATTGGTTCGATGGTCGGTTTAGGGAGATTGAGTGATTCTGTTTTCCAGTTCGACGGTCGGTGGGGATAAGGATGGGATGGATTCGACGGTTGGTTGGAAAGGGGTGATTCTGTTTTGGAGTTTGACAGTCGGTTGGGGGTAAGGATGGGATGGATTCGACGGTCGGTTGGGACGGGGTGATGGATTCGACGGTCGGTTGCAAAGGGATTCAGAGTCCGACGGTCGGATGGGACGGAGTTTGGTTGATGGTGTGAAGGTTTGGATGGGTTGTCGGTGAGGGGGTAGTAGGCGGGTGTGGTTCGACGGTCGGTCGAAGGTGTGATGGAGACGAGGCAAGGTTGTTAATTGGTCGTTTGGGGATGATGGGATCACGGTTTGGAAAGTGGGGTCCGACAACCGAATGTGATGGAGATTGGTTGATGGTGTGAAGATTTGGATGGGTTGTCGGTAAAGGGAGTGGAGCTCACGGTTCGACGGTCGGTTCTGGTTGTGGTTCGGTAGTGTTTGGAGAGGTTATGGAAACTGCTTGGGTGATGGGGATTATGGAGGCTTTGAAGATAGTGAGTATTTTGGAGGTGAAAGGGAAGTGGTCGGATTTGGGGTTCGACGGTCGGGTATAAGTTGGGTTTTGAGGTGATTTCGCGTAATGGATGGTTGAAGGATGGTGGTGTGGGTTCACGCAATAGTGAGAGGGGATGGTGAAGGTTGGTATATGGGGATTCGACGGTCGGTGGGGGTATGATGGTTGTTGGTTCGACGGTCGGTGCGAGAGGGATTCGGGGGTCCGACGGTCGGTTGGTTGAAGGAAAAGATCCGGCTTCTTGGGTTTCGACGGTCGGTGAGGGTGTCGGTGAGAGGATGGTAACCGTGTTGGTCGGTGAAGGTCACACCGGTGTGGTTCGACGGTGAGGGTGTCGGTGAAGTTGGTCGGGTGAAAGTCACGGTGGTGTGGTTCGACGGTCGGTTTAGGGAGGTTGGATGGTTCGACGGTCGGATATGATGGAGTTTGGTTGATAGTGTGAAGGTTTGGATGGGTTGTCGGTGAGGGGATAGTAGGCGGTGTGGTTCGACGGTCGAGTGAGGTGAAGGTCGGTGATGTAGTTCGACGGTCGGTAGAGGAATTATGGTGTGGTTCGTGGGGTTCGACGGTCGGTTAAAGGTATGATGGATCCGGTGCTTGGGTTCGACGGTCGGAAAGGGGAAGGATGTGGATATGATGGTGTTTGTGAAGTTGGTTGAAGGCCGGTGCAGGAGTTCGACGGTCGAATGGGAGGTGAGGATATGATGGTGTTTGGTTGATGGAAAGGTTAAGGAATGTGTTGTTTACGTGTGCATGGGTTGATGGAAAGTAGATGTTTTCGGTCCGGAAAAGGTTGAATGTGGGTAGTTGAAGATGAAAGTAATAAAAGGGAGATGGGTTCACGGTTGGAGAGTGGATATTGGGTTTCGGTCGGGGAGGCTTGAGTGGATATGTAGTATTCATTTCGGGTTGAGTGCGAGGGGATTCGGGGGTTGTGTGCAAGTGAGAATAGTTAGCAAAAATGAGCTACATGACATAAATGCGAGAAGGTTACTGTGGAGTTCAAGGTGGAATAGTTGAAGTGAATGCTATTCCTCAGCAAGGCTTCTGTCTCCTTCTTGTTCCCTTCTCTTGTCTCCCTTGTGATGGTTTGTGCTCTTGGAAGTTTATGGCGATGAAGGATTGATAAAGACGATGGTCATCGTGGAGAATGGGTGAAGGTGCTATTTTTGGTGATGAGGGTGGTGAAAATGGAAGGTGTTTTTCTGGTTCTTGAAGGTGAGAAAATGTGTGAAAAAAAAGATCCCCCCTTTTCTGATGCTCTTCTCTTTTAAATACCTCCACCCTTTCATCATTTCTCCCCTGACATTTCCTTCTTTTTTTCTTTGCGTGAGCCTTTCTACGTTGAGCCCCCCATCTCCTCCTTTATCAGAACCTTTTTCTTTTCTTTCCATCCTTTTAGCCCCCCCTTTTTCTGCTTGCTGCCTCAATGCATTTAATGCCTTCTCCTTTACGTGTGCAGGCATAAGGTATTAAATGCAATGCCCCCTTTTTCAAATTTTCTTTTAAAACGAGATCAGTGTTCCCTTTTTAGTAGGCTTACAATTGGGCCAAAAAAAGAAGAGTAAAAGAATTTGTTAGCCCGGTCCAAATTGAGTATTCACAGTATTAAGTATCAAAAAATTTTATGGACAAAATTGGGTATCAACACAGGGCTAATACTGAAAACAGGTTGGACAGAGTTATTTGTAATAATGGTTGGCTTTCCTTTTGGAATTCTTATTCTTGCTGTTCTTTGACTAAAAGCCAATCTGATCATCACCCCTTGTTGTTGCTTCTTAAAAGAGGTACCAGATCTTTTCCTTCTTCTTTTAAATTCCAGCAAATGTGGATGGATCATCCTGACTGTTATAGATTAATTGCTGAGATTTGGGGTAGGCCTGTTGTGGGCTGCCCCATGTTTGTTCTTACACAGAAGCTTAAGGCTTTAAAGTCTATTTTGAGAACTTGGAATAAATCAATTTTTGGGGATGTTCATCTAAATGTGAAGAATGCTGTTACTGAGGTTGATAGAATCCAGCAGCAAATTTCAATTTCTGGTTTTTCTGATGATTTACATGCTCAATGGCAAAGAGCTCAGTTTGAATTACAACAAGCCTTATCTTATCAGGAGCAATTTTGGAAAGAAAAAGCTAGGATTAATTGGTTTACTTATGGAGACAGAAATACTACTTATTTTCATAGAGTGACTAAGATCAGGAATGCTTCTAAAAGAATGTCTATTCTAAAAAGTGGAGATTCTATTTTGGATGATGAAGAGGCCATTGAGCAGCATGTCCTCCAATTTTACAGCTCATTATATGCATCTGATAATAATTGTGTTGATAATGGTATTATTGATTGAGTAATTCCCTCTTTGGTTTCTGATCATGACAATCTTATGTTGACTAATCTGCCTTCCTTTGACGAAATCAAGACTGCTATCTTTTCGATGTGTGGGAGTGGTGCTCTAGGTCCTGATGGATTTGGAGGATGTTTCTCTCAAAAATATTGGGATATAGTTGGTTCTGATGTTTGCCAATCAGTTCTTCAATTTTTCTCTCAGAATTGGCTGCTCCCTAATCTTAAGTCCAATTTAGTGGTGCTTATCCCTAAATTCCCTGGTGCTGATAGGATTGAAAATTTTAGGCCTATAGCTTTGGCTAATTTTTAATTTAAAGTAATTACAAAAATTCTAGCTGACAGATTGGCAATTGTTGCTCCCAAGATCATTTCAGATCAACAAAGAGGGTTTATAAAGGGTAGACAGATCTTTGACTGTATTTGTACTGCTTCAGAGGCAATTAATATGCTTGATTCTAAAACTTTTGGTGGTAATCTTGCTCTGAAATTTGACATAAAGAAAGCTTTTGATACTATGGATTGGAATTTCTTACTCAAAGTGCTGATGGCTTTCGATTTTGATGGAAAATTTTGCAGCTGGGTTAAGACAATTCTTAATTCTGCTAAACTTTCATTTTCAGTTAATGGTAAATCTGTTGGTTTCTTCTCTTGCAAGAGAGGGGTATGACAAGGTGACCCTCTATCCCCTCTTCTTTTCTGCCTTGCTGAAGATGTCCTTAGTAGAAGCATCACACTTCTGGTTTCTTCTGGCCTTTTGGTGTCAATGTCAGGTCCTAGAGGCTTCCCTCCTCCAAGTCATATTCTTTATGTAGATGATATTATGGTTTTTTGCAAAGGAACTAAGACAAATTTGGAGACTTTAATGTCTCTCTTTCACTCTTATGGTCAAGCTTTTGGTCAAATTTTAAGTCATGATAAATGTCAATTCTTTGCTGGAAAACTTTCCCCTAACCAAATTGATAGAATTTCTAATGTTCTTGGTTTTTCTTTGGGGAAGTTGCCTTTTAACTATCTTAGTGTGCCTCTTTTTAAAGGGAAGCCTAAGAAGATTTATTTGTAGCCTATTGCAGATCAAATTATAGCTAAACTCGCTTCTTGGAAGGGATCTGTACTATCAATCATGGGCAGGATTCAACTTGTTAAGTCTATTATTCATGGAATGCTTCTTTATAGCTTCCATGTGTATGCTTGGCCCATTGGTATGCTGAAATTGATGGACAAATATATCAGAAACTTTATCTGGTTTGGAGATACTTCGGTTAAAAAGGTAGTCATAGTTGCTTGGAAAACAGTTTGCTCCCCTTTTAATGAAGGTGGTCTTGGTTTAAAATCTCTAAGATCTATTAATGAACCTGCCATGCTAAAACTTTATTGGGAATTACTGTCTACTAACTTGCAGTGGGCAGGTTTAATTAGAGCTAGATTTTTTAAGCAAAGAACTCAGATTGCTTATTATGTCAAGTCTTCTATTTGGCCAGCACTAAGGACTAATATTCAGTCTGTTTTTTCTAATAGTTCTTGGCAGCTAGGTGATGGCATGTCCATTAATTTTTGGAGGGATAAATGGCTTAGTGAGCCAATTATTGATCTTATTCATGCTCCTGTGCATCTTCATAACTCTTTGCAGGCTTTGGTATCTGATTTCATTAAGGATAATTGTTGGCTAATTCCTCCTATTTTAGCTGATAATTTTCCCTCTTTAGTTGCTGATATTGTTCAGGTCCCTATCCCTCTTTACTATGATGTGGATCGTCTGGTTTGGAATGGCACTGACTCTGGTGCTCTTTCTTTTAAAGATGTTTTCCTGCATTTACAGCCTCCAAAGCCTTCTGTTCATTGGAGTAAATTGATTTGGTCTACTTTTATTCCCCCTTCTAGGTCTTTTCTTACTTGGAGACTCATTCATAACAGAATGCCCACTGATGACAATTTAAGGAAGAGTGGTTGTATCACTGTCTCTATTTGCAGTTAATGTGGTTTATCTGGTGAATCTTCTACTCATCTCTTTCTTAATTGCAAATTTGCCAGAGCAATATGGTATTGGTTTAGCTCTGTTATAAACTATCCTATTGACTTATCCTCATTTCAATCAATTTTCTCAATCTGTCAGCATAGTTGGAGTTCTTAATTGAAGGATGTGATTTTATCAGGGCTTATCAACATAATTTGGATCATTTGGTTCTGCAGGAATAAAAATAGATTCCATAATAGATCCATCCCTATGAAAACAGCAATAAATATGGTGTCTACCTCTATTTCTATGTCTGGCAATTTATCAAAGGGTGTTATGTCATCTTCTATTAGAGAATTTTCTATTTTAAAACTGCTTCGAGTTACAGGGCATTCTTCTAAGGCTCCTACAATCAAGCAGGTTAATTGGTTTCCTCCAATTTGTGGTTAAGTTAAATGTAACTCCGATGGAGCTACTAGAGGTTCTCCAGGCACTGCAGCTGCTGGTGGTATCTTCAGAGATAGTAATGCTGCTGTTCTTGGTTGCTTTGCTTCCTTCATTGGCTTATCCTATTCTCTTCATGCTGAGGTTATTGCTGTCATGATTGCCATTGAAGTTGCTTATAAAAAAGGCTGGCATAGTTATGGTTAGAATGTGATTCTCAATTAGTGGTTTCTGCATTCTCTAATTTTGATTTGATCCCTTGGAAATTAAGGACAAGATGGAGAAATTGTATTCACCTTACTAAGAGTATGCAGTTTGTAGTTTCTCATATTTATAGGGAAGGAAATTCTTGTGCTAATAAATTGGCAAATTTTGGGTTGGATTCCAGGTGTTACACTTGGTGGGACTTAATTCCTAGTTTTATTAGTGAAGACTTTAATCGAAATAGATTATGCCTTCGTAATTATAGGTTCAGATAAGTTTTTCGCTTGCTTGGGTTTTGGCTTTAGTCCCCCCAAGTTGTTGTTTTCTTATTTTTCTTTTATTAATATATTTATGGTGTGCTGCAAATGATAGGGTAGGGTTTGAGGTGCCAACCTAATTGGAATTTCTCTCTATTGTGATGCTCTTGCATGCCTTTTCGTTTTAAAAAAAAAATTCAGCATAAGATGCTAATGCAAACATGCATTAAATATCATCATGACGAGGTACATTCTGTCTTGCGTAAGAGAATGTTGTTCTATAATCTCCAAGCCCCCAAACACAGGGGAATTACATTAGAATCTTTTTCGCATCGCTTCAACTTTTAAAAAACATTAAAGTGTACTATACCAAAAGCAGAGTGTGACACTCTTTTGTGTTTATTTGTACTCCTATTTTACAAACTTTCTATAAAATAACATTTGATTTGTTTTGATTTAATAGTTCAAATTAGCTCATTTAATAAAATAATAAAAGAATAGGAGCAACAATAAACTCATAGGAGTGGCAATAGACACTCCTCCAAAGAAAAATATTAATCTTTTTTTCTTTTGCCAAACACAGTTTCATTAGGAAATTTTACAGATTTCAACTAGGAAGTAGTGTTTTACACACGCACACACACACACACCGTAGAAAGGAGATAATGAAGGAGAAATTTGATCTCAGGATTTCGTAATCAACAATAAAAGTCTTTTTTAACTGAGATAGCTAGCACCTTCAAAGTAAAAAATTAATCTTAAATAGAAAAAAATAAAAATAAAAAATAGAATATTTCTGTTGCCTTTTTAATCTTAATCTTGTAAGTTCTAATGATAAGAATATTTGAATAATATTATAATTTTATTTAACTTTTGCATATTTCATTGACAATATATTTCAATTTTATTTATACAAATAATTTTAGCATAAAATGATAATTAAATCATGCATTAAATATTTATCTATTAAATAAAATTCATAGCCGTATATATTTGATTTGAACGAAATGTGCAACGCATTCGAAAGATAACTAGTTAATTTCTATACCTAAGCCTATTATAAGGTGAGAGGGGAAAAGAAAAAATTTGAACTTTGTTATCCTTCTCTATATTTATGAGTGGTGATATGTACTATATTTCTACACTCACAAAAAAAGATTTAAAAAGTCGCAAAAACATATTTTTGGTTAAAGAAGCTCACCAAACTAATAATTGATAAAGGATAGATGACTGCTAAGAATCAAAGCAGTGTTGCGCAGCCCTGGACATCTCAAAAAATGTCAATTTTTTTTTAGAATTTAATTATTAAAATATGGAATTTTTTTTAAAAAATTCTTCTATAAAATAAAAGGCGCGAGCAGTTCGTATCATTGCCCTATAATATATTGGATAATCGTTGTTGCTTCAAGGATGAAGGATTAGGCCCTAATCGTTGTTGCTTGCGTACCAATTATTGTGCTGAATAATGCAACTAAGCTATAAAAGATTTGACAGAATTCAGTCAGAATTAGCCTAGATTTAAGAGTATTTGTTGGATAAATCAAAATGTTGAGAACCACTCATATATCCAATAGTCAAAAATAATGTCAACTCAATCGAACAAAAATTTTGGTTGAAGAATTATTACTGTCAAATGTTTTCGGATTGCTCCTAAAAAACTTCTAACAAATTTAATACTAGAAAAGAAACTGTTAATATAAAACATTTTTAACTAACATCAAGTTGTCAGACAGAAAAAAAACCTAATGCCAACTTGTGCTGGACCTAAAATTAATTCCGCCCAGACACTTGCCTAATGACTCGCATACCCTCTGGTGAAACCTCTTATCAAAGCATGACCCAACAACCTCCGAAGCACAACAAAAACAGATATTTAATATCTGTGGCATCTGACATGTATGTTGCAACCTACTATTATAAAAGCATTTGCACAAAACTCAATTTTAATACAAATTTATCAACATCCATTATTTCGAAATTTCAAAAACTGTTACGTTTCAACTCTTGACAAAGACCAACTCCACCATGGTCTTCCTCTCGTCTAGTTCCCGTGCGGTAATATTTTCTATCTTCCAAGTTCCAACACTTTTCCTCCTTAGAATTTACCTCGCGAGTGTCTTTTTCCCCTGAAAGATATAGAATATCTATGTTATATTTTAAGTATATGTTTTAATTACCTGTTAGCTTAGACGAGAGAACTAACATTATAACAAACATTATTTATAACTAATTATAATAATAATGGTTTACTTGTTAACGTGCAGTTTATCTCTAAAGCGCTGAAACTTTCACTATCAATATTAGTGTTGCAACTAAGCATAGCATACTCACAATACCAGAAGCCTGGAAATCATATCAAGTCAGCTACTTGGGTGTCCGAAAAGATTGAAGTAGGACCAGGGTCATGCTCGAAAAAAGATTATTTTGATATTAAGTTTCCAAAAGGTCATATTGCGATCAAGAGTTTTAATGGTGAACTAATTGATGAAAAAGGGAATTCTGTACCTCTCCATGAAGCTTACCTCCACCATTGGTTTGTTATGAGATACTTTGAAAATATTACTATGTCACGCAACCCTGGTGCCCGTCGCAATAAATTCGATGGCTTCATTTTCAAGAGAAACAATGGTGCATGCAGTGGTACTGATCTTCCACAATATTGGGGCCTTGGATCTGAATCACGAGGAACAACCTCAAACATTCCAGATCCTTTTGCGATAGAAGTAGGTAATCCTGCAGAAATTCCAGATGGGCATGAAGAGAAATGGATGGTCAATATCATGGTCATTGATACACGTGGTGTGCAAGATAGGGAAGGATGCATCGAGTGCAGATGTAACCTTTATAATGTCACAAAGGATTTGTTTGGCCGACCATTGCAAAGGACTATAAAGGAGGATTTTTATGTTGCTATGACGACACACAATGCAAATTGAGAGAGGGTTTTCAAGGCCCAAGGAGAACCCTCTACCTAAGATACACAATAAGGTGGGTTGATTGGGACCAAAACCAAGTGCCCGTTAAGATTTATATACTTGATGTGACCGATCATGTGTCGAGATCCAACGGAACCCATTACTGTCAGGTAAATGAGTTATTCAAGACACTTAATTAGTAGAGTTTTTCAATCTCATCAATTAAATTCCAAACATAATAGTAGTCCATTACTTCGTTGGGAGTAAGTAAGCAATAGAGATTTCTTAATTTGTTACAGGTAGAATATACCATTCCCACAAATGATGGTAGTGGCTCCCGACCTCATGTCAAGAAGGCATACATCCCAATGGAAAAAGGTGGTTATCTCATCTATGGTGCTGCTCATCAGCATATAGGTGGAGTTGGTGCAACTGTATATGGACAGGTGATCGATATTCAACATTTATCATCACTCTTTGTATACTCTTTATGATTACTCCAAGTTTATGTTTTATTGAACTATGCGTGTCTGATTTGTTTCTTTATTTTGTAAGTAATACTTTTCCTTTAGTCCATATAATTGTAAGAAGTCAAATATTGCAATGCAACTTCACTTCTAAAATTTATGTGTTTGATTAATTTAGGATGGAAGGACTTTATGTACCTCAACTCCAAAATATGGAACAGGAAAAGAAGCTGGAAACGAGGAGGGTTACGTTGTTGGGATGTCCGTTTGTTATCCGGAACCAGGTTCTGTCAAGATAAATAACGGAGAAACTTTGGCCATAGAATCCAAGTATAATAACAGCTTTCGCACTGGAGCTATGGGACAGTTCTACATGTTGGTGGCAGAACAACTACAAAGCACACACGCACAGACATAATTCCTGTCATCCACATTTTGCTTGACATAAAGTTTCTGGATGACATATGCCTCCAATTTTTTTTTCTTACACCTTTCTGTAACCTATACTTATTAGGGAGAAAGAAAGAGAGATAATGTGTATTGAGAAGAGTGTTTCTCTTATTTTATTACCTAAAAAGGAAGTGGCGTAAGAATTGTGCAATAGAACTCGTGGGCAAATAACATTGTTGTATCTAGATTATTCTAATACATTCATTGAGATTCATAAATTAAATTGTTCTTTTCTATTATTGTAGTGATTGAATATTTTTATTTGATATTTTTTTCTCAAGCTAAAACTTTCTTATGACATTGATGAATGACACTTTTATAAACTAAAACCCTTAAGTGTTGTATCCAGCAGACTTTGATTTATTCACACTGCTGCTAAAACTGGATTTCCTAAATGCAAAATTCAATGAAATACAACCACATTAGAAAAAAGGAAGGAAAGGTGTTGATTGGCAAACCAGGCACACTCCTCCCTCCCAAATTGGAGATTCTTGATTTTTGCAAGTGTTGTAGGAAATAGAAAATTGCTATTGTGCAGCAAATGGTGGTGGTCAACTTCGCACTTTGGTGCCTTCCTGGAATTGTAGTAGGCTAGACTAAAAGTTTGGAACATTCGTTTGAAATATTATGCTCCAATAGAGGAAAGGGTTCGAACAAGTGCAAGAATAATACTGGCTTTGGTTGATATCATTTGTTTGCTGAAATGAGGATGGGATGTTTGCTAAATAATGATAACTACAAAAAAAACAATGCTTGAAAATTTCTCGTTGGTCTTTTTTTTTTTCTATTGCAATTTGACTGATTTAAGATGTTTCTTTACTATCAAATTCCTAGCACAATGAAACATTAAAATTGAAGACGAAGATGACATAACCTTGCCCCGGTGCAATGTTTTGTCATAAAAAAAACCAGTCATTTCACTCTCAATTATCGTTTTCAACTTTTTGGAGTTGCCTATTTTCATCCTCAAGTCCCAACCAAACCAAGCATAGTCTAAATTTTTCCATGTGTTCCTTCTCCCTTGTACAAGAAAAATGGAAATATGATGAGACTTACGCAACAAGTTTTCATTCAGCTTTTCTATTATTAGAATTTACAACTCACATCATGTTTACCGATGATAATTATATAGTACATTACAGACCTATAGGATTAGTTTTGAACTGGTATAGAGGCATGAAAAAACAAGTTCTAATTCATAGTTGAATATAACCAAAGGTATCGCAAGCAAATAGAGTTAAATAAATTCAATATAGTTGACGAAATAGTTCTAGATCATCAGAGTGCACCCAGCTTAACCTGGCCTAAGAGCTTGACCATGATATATGCTGGATGTGATCATCGATGAAGGTGGCAGTGGAGGAACTTGACATAAAATTTGAAGGGTCAAAAATTTTAAGTCAAGTTTCAAATCTCCTTTCAATATTTCTTTTAAAAAAATTATTAATTACTTGATGCTTAACTATAATTCTTTTTTTCAAAATAGATCTATCACTGCTAGTCTCCTACAATAACTAGCAAAAAAGAATCATAGATTACTATATTTAGTCATCAATTAATTTTTTTGATTCTTGTAGTATTACAGAAGCAATTGACAAATGATAAAACACTAAGTTGAAGAAATTATGAGGGAAAAAAACAACGGAGTAACGTCAAGTAATATTTTATCATTAAGGAGGTGACTACCTCAAGTGAGTAGAGAGTGAAAAATAAATTAATTATGGGATAGAGAACATTGAAAAATATTACTATTACGTGACAATTGGTTGGCATGTGAATTAAACAAATATGTCCCAATTAATTTTCTATCCTTACTACTAGTATTACAAATAGAGTAATGATAGATGTATATAAATCTTCTCTCAAATAATCTTCATACACATGAAATGAGTAATTAAAAAATTTATACCATACTTTACACTTAATTTCTCAACCACTTTTTTTATGTGTGTGCTGGTTAAGTGAAGATAAACTTCTACACAAATATCATTTAACAACAACAACTAAGCCTTTTCCCACTAGTTGGAGTTAGCTACATGGATCAAACGACATCAATGTACCCTATCATAAACAAAGTCTTCAGAAATGTTATTCAAATCTAAATCTTTTTTAATTGTTTCACTATAATCTTTCTTGGTCTCCCTGTACTTCTAGTTATTGGGCTATCCTCCACCTGATCTATTCTTCTTACAAGGGCTTCTAAAGGTCTTCTCCTTACATGTCCAAACAATCTAAGGCGAGATTCTCCCATCTTTTTCACAATAGGTGCTACCCATACTTTCTCTCTAATGCATTCGTTCTTAATCCTATCTTGTCTTGTATGGTCACACATCCAGTGCAACATCCTCATCTCCGCGACAGTGATCTTATGCCCTTGCTAGTTTTTTTATTGTCCAACATTCAATACCATACAATATCGCGGGCCTTATAGTTGTGCAATAAAATTTACCTTTAAGCTTGAGAGACACTTTTCTATCATAAATAATTCCTGAAGCACTGATACGCGTAAAATACACTAAGAGCAAGTGCACTCTATTGCCAAGTAATATAGGACTTGAGTCCCAGTAATCGACCCCACGAGGAATAAGTGGTAATTATTACTAGATTCGTAAAACCATTTGTTATCCTAACAATCGAAAGTGTATGAAGAAATTTAAAATAAAATAAAATAATAAATAAAGAAAAATAATGAACAATCAAGCAAAGAATAGATAATCAATGAGAGAGAGACTAGGGCGCAAGGTTCACTTGAATCTAATTATTCATATTTTCTTTCATTTATGATGTAAGGTAATTCTTTTGCCAATATTCTCTTACCTACTATTGAATCCTAATGGTCATGGATGAAACAATATTCTATTCCTAAATTAAATCATTTATTTGGTTATTTAGTTGAATTAATTAGGAATGCATTAAGCTTCAATTTGAGAGATGAACTAACATACCTGTCATTTCCATTAGTAGGAAAAATTGATGTTTGGTCATTCACCAATTTAATCTTAGGTTTACCATATAGATCCACTCATTGAATGCAGATGGTCACTGGTCAATCAATGAATTAAAACATGCCAAAAGTGATCAAGTTATGACAAGAATGCAAGCAATATGATAGACCTTAAAAGATATTACCTTAATCAAATTAGAAATCAAACCTAAATAATTAAGAAAACAAGATCCCCCATAGCCCTAACTATAGGTTTAGCTACTCATGTTCAATACAAACAAATTCATATCAAGATACAAACCCATGGAAAAAAACCCAAAGAAAGGAAAAAATTAAAGGGAAAGAGAAATCAAAACCTCTTTTATGGTGGTTATGATCTTCAAGCCTTTAAGAATCGAATCCTCCCATTGAAATCATCCTCCAAAGTCTGTTGCTGCGAAAGTATTCTCTCAGGATTAGGGATTTTCTGTGTGATGATCTGAACCAAAGAGAGTTCATTTGTTAAACTTATTTTCCCCCTTTTATAGAAAAGCTGACAACTTTTTGTATCTGACTTGCACAATTTTTCTCACCCTTTAGATGGCCAAATTTGCCCTTGATCCCAACAAAGAAGTTTTAGTATTTTCTGTTATCTTTTCAGTGCTGCAAACGGTGCATCAATCTGATCTCTGTAACCCAAGATATAACTTAATTAATGAGGAATGGTCAGAATAATGCGGGAATATGAATTTTGCTCCAAATTAAATCTCTTAAGAATCCTTTTCCAATCTTCAATTTAAGATTTTGTATCCAATTAGAACTCTAATTAGTATCTAAGAATAGGATAAGAATCCTTCAAATATTTATTTTTAGGAATTTCCTATTTTTACACAAAATCTAATGATTTATCCCGAAAATTCAAATATGACTAGGTGAAGAAATAATTATTTAAAAATAAATTAAAAATAAAAATAAACAAAAACCTAATTAAAAAATAAATTAAAAATCCTAATAAATAAACCCAAAAGATGAATGTATTTAACACTCATAAAATACCCCCAAACTTGAATAATTGCTTGTCTTCAAGCAAAGAATAGGAATCAAAAACAAAATTAAACTCAACATCCAAAAACATGAATCAAGAGAAATTCCACAATCTAAAGAACATTCAAGTTCATATTCAGCAATCAAATCCAATCCAATCCAACAATATCATTTAGTACTTAAAACAATTAGAGGTTGGAGTCTAGCTTGCAACTTTTCTCTTTACCAACCAATTGAGGTCACTCATCTTTCCATTGCTCAAGTGTTTAAGAACAAAGAGATCACTTAAATTTATCTTGAAAAATGCAATACCATAGGCTTGCTTATCAATCTCATCTCCACTTCCAAGTTCACATACAACACAAGAATTAAAAGGGCTTCCTTTGGTTGTAACAGGGCCAAGGGTATCATGAAAAGGAAAAAGATAAATAAGGGTCAAGAATGCTCAAGGATAAATCAATACAAAACATAATCAGGTTGAAAAGATGATAAATAAAGCATAATGCACAAGAGTATAACAAATTTTCACTTTCAACCCCATATTCTCATTATTCTTCATCAAAAAACTTTTTCTTTTTTTTTCTTTTTCTTTTTTTTCTTATTTTCTTATTTTTTTAAAGCTTTTTTTTTTCAACCCTTGAAGACAAAAGCAACCTTTCAATTAATACATCAATTGCTCTAAAGAATTCAAGCTAATTATTCAATTGGGTATTCAAAGAAATCAATTTTAGGCTCGAATGAGACAATTAAGGAATTATTTTATTAATGCAACTCTGAAAGTCAAGAAAGAATTAAGCTTAATTGCTTTAATTATATTCAAGTCTGTATGTGAATCATTAAAGTCTCAACACGATATTATAGCAAGTTCTAGCGCATATCAATCAAGAGAAAACTCATTCCATAAGAAAAATAAGATTTCATTTATGAAAAATTCAATCATTAAAGCTCAAAACTCACTTTCTAGCTAAAGTTAATAAAGAGAACAAATGCAAGTAGATAGACTAATTTCTAACTAAGATGCTAAATTCCACTTTACTGCATTGAACAAGATTGCTTCACATAAAATCAGCTCATGATCAATAAAATCCCCTTTAAAACGTATCTCTATTAGCTTAGTATTAATCAAGAAATTAACACACAATTTCTGCTTAATTACTAGCAATACTCAAGTGTTCATCAAATGTGCAATTTTTTTTAGGAGTACCCCCTACACTTAAGATCAACATTGTCCTCAATATGGCAAAAAAAAAAAAAAGAAATAAAGGGGTAAAGAAAAGAGCAACACAACCTGATAAAAAGTGAGATAGTGTCAGGTAGAGAAGAAGCACAAGAGTTAGCGCCGCAACAAAATTTGAAAAATTCCAAAATACATGAGTAGTATCTAAATAAAAAATAAATAAATAACAAAAATAACAAAAACAATGAAAATAAGATAAATAAAGAAGAAACACATGTTGCCTCCTGTGAAGCGCTTGTTTAACGTCATTAGCTCGACGTTGCCTTTCATTCAGATAAATCAAGGTGGCTTAAAGTAAGAGAAATAGGATAACGCCTCTTCTTTTCAAAGTAATGTTCCTATCCTTCGTCAATGGCCTTGGGAATACTTCCAACATCATTTTGAACTTGATGAAAGCTTGGTTGTTCTGGAAGTGCCTTGGCGTAAGAAATTCCACTTGGCCATGGTAGTTTTAATCGTTCAACAGATGAATGACTAATTTGTAATGGAGCATGGATCATAGGAGGACCTTTCCCCATTTCAACTAGGGTTGCACACTGGTCCAACCCAACTTGATGACTCGACCAACCCGACCCAACCCAATATAAAATATTCAGGTCGGTTCGGGTCATCGGGTTAGTTTGTGTAGAACCTGACGAACCCGTCCACTTATTGGTTCGGGTGACGGGTTCAAGAAACCAACCCGATGACCTAACCCGACTACCAGAGTAAAACGATATCGTTTTGGGCATATACCTTCAGTTTTGTTTTTTACCCGAGCGGCAATGTATCCTCATTTTCTCAGATATTTCTCTTCCTTCTTTTTGTAAATTCCCAAATTGGGAACCCTACCCCTAACCTTAAGCACCAGCTGCTCCATCTTAGTCGTCTCTCACTAGAATTCTTCCTCCTTCTCCACTTCTACATCCTTATCAAAACAGCCCAGAACCACTTCTCCCCCGTCACTACCAAGCTCACCTTCCACCTCAATCTCCAGCATGGGCGCCGTCACCCTCTTAGCCCTCAATCTCCACGTCGGTCAATACTGAACCGGCTTTGCCACTTCGGTGCCATTCTCTCCACCAGAATTGTTGTCTCCACACTCGTAGTTGGCTTCGTTGCAATCTACACTGCACCCTTTTTGGTAGATCTTACACCCTTCACCAGGGATCTCTTATTTTACTTGACCGGGGATCTATTCCTCTTCTATGTGTATCTCAGTGCCGAGATTTTTTTGTGGCAAGCGATTAGACGAATTGGATTCGTGGGGTTTTCTCTGTTCTTCGTTGGGTTTGTGTTCTATATGGATTTGGGAATAGGAGATTACAGGGAAATGAGTGCGTCTGCTGTGGATCTTGAAGGACAAAAGGAATCGGTCACTTCTTCTCCTAAGGAACAAGAGAAATGCAGTTCTGGATTTGTGTTCTATTCAATTGGTATGTTTTCATTATAATTTCTCAACTTAGCTTTTTCATTAATTGTAAATCTGCTTAAATATTGAACAACCTGATGACCCAACCCAATCCAACCTGTCTATAGGTCGGGTTGGTTTCAGTTTAGGTTTACTTGAAAAAATTTTAAAAAATTGATCCAACCCAACCTTGGTTGATTGGTTTGAATTTTATTTTCCCTTGAACTCGACCCAACCTGACTCATGTGCAGCCCTAATTTCAACAACCTGGGTTTTAGGAAGGCTAACGCCAACATTGTATAATGGTGGTGGATCCTTGATAGCCAACACTTCTTGTAACCGCTCAATATTTGCTACCTAAATATATCGTCATATAAATGAATAACCCAATATTGGTCCTGCTACTCCTAACATACATCAACTTCTAACCCATATCATTCATACACAATGAGTAAATATGGAGAGCCATGAAAGCAAAAGTTATATATATACATTATAGCCTCAAAGGGCATCCTATTATACATAACTCCAAACAACTACGCAAATATAAAACACATATATGCTTAGCTCAAAACAGCATCTATACTATGCTAATCCTTATACATCTTCTTCTTTCCTTTCGAAGAACTCGCACCTGGATTTACATGGCAACACAATCAGGGTGAGAAAACATATCTCAGTAGAAGTATTTCAATACCAGCATATATACATATGTATAAATCAGATAATATTCACAATTATCGAGTTGACACTTCAATCACAGAAGCAAGAACATCTCATCTTAACAACAAGCAATCGCTCATACAATTGTTATGCATGAACATGTTATGATAGCAACCGCCCATACAATTGTCATGTTATGCTTAATTATGTCTATTGTGAATGCTTATGCAAGTACTAGGAATGAATGTAGTTTTCAAAATGTTATGAGCCCTCAAACGTAGTGAGGATACTCTCTACCCCAACTACTCTAGGATATGTTATGATATGTCATGGTTTATCAGGCATAGTAAGGATATTCTCCACCTACACTATCCATCAAAACAAGCAGATGATATTTCTCGCCTCCATTGATCAGCAAAGCAAAGAGGATATTTCTCGCCTCCTTACTCAACCATGTAATAAGGATATTCCCCACCCCATTACACATAACATAGAAAGGATATTACTCACAAATCCATGCTTCTCAACAATACAAAGAGGATATTATAAACCTCAATGTATCTCACAACAATAGAGAGGATATTTCTTGCCAATCTATTGTACTAACATATAGAAATGATATTTCTCACCAATCTATGTATCTCAAACATCTCATGCAAAATAATCACTAATTACATTCCATAATTAGATCACAGTTGATTTACATGCATGATCACAAATGTGAAACACAATGATGTCAACCACTATAATAATTAGCACACCAATTGATTTACATTCATCTCTTCTCAAGCATGAATAATAATGATACCAAGTATCATAATGTTTGACACCCTCAACTGATTTACATTCACCATACAAACACTTTATTAAATACTTATAAAAGTACTTTAACACTCTTAAAAGAGCAAACATGAGTAATTTCCACACTTCGAAAAACTCATTTCCTCAAATCATCATAATACACAATATGTGTATATAAACATGTCTAATTATCCCATATAATTAGCACTACAAATCAATATGATTCAAATCATCCACTCTTCAATAAATACTTCTACTAGAGTCTTATCACTCATTAAGAAGCATAAAAGAAGAAAACTACATCACTGGAATGATCCAAAGCATCAAACACAACTCATAGTTGTTCTCTGGCACCAACGTCGCGGCGTCACGTATGCCACGTTGCGGTATCCAAGCCTCGGGTTCAAGTACTGGCAGGAAAAACTGCCAACGTCGCGGCATTCAAATGAAATGTCGCGGAATGGTCCCCTATTCTTCCCAGAGTTGCAGCATTCAAAGTCCAACGTTGCGGCGTCAACAGTAAAACTCAAAATCTGCATAATTCTATAGATACAGGTGATGCGTGAAATCCGCAAGTGTACGGTTTCGTCATCAAGTAATAAAAAGATCGAATCCACAGGGATTGTGTCTATGAATATCAATTAATTAATTAATTCAATTCAATTAAACAATAAGGAATATGATTGTTGATTAAGAAGAACGTAGTAACAAAATAATTAAATAAAAATCAAGAAAATAGAATTCAGAACAAAAATAGCAAGTTATCAAGAATGGTATTCAGATTCAAGAAAGCTTCCAAGATTGGGATACCACAATGATATAAGATAAATCCTAATTGACAACCCTTTTATTAAATCTGAAATTCAATTGAAGGTGAATTACCCTAAATTAGTTAATGTTCTTTCTTAAGATACAAGATCCGTACCCAATTAAATTAATTCCTACTCTCGTGGTAATTGAATTCAAATTGAACCCATTACGCTTTGTGGTAATTCATTGAATCCTCGAAAGGCTAAAACTACTCTCGTGATTTAGACCTTAAGTTCAATTCTTATGGTTCCAACACCTAGGTTCACCTCTCAGTACATCCCTAAATGCCTATGAGATGCAAATAAGTGGCCAGCAAATTCACATGAATAAGAGCAATAAGAATTGAATCAAAGAATATTCAAGATCAATAAAAGGGGAAACAACATCAATTAATCATTATTAATGTATCAAAGGGCATTGCCCAATCCTAGAAACAAAGGAAACTACTCAGACATAGAGAAGAAAGAATCAGAAAACATGTTCAAGAACATCCAAACTCGTAACCCAAGAGAGAAGAGGGAAGAAAGATCAAGAACAAGAGTCTCCAATGTGTCTCCTTCCAAACCAAATTAGAACCCTCTCATTGTATTCAGAACATCTATTTATAACCTAGGGTTTTAATTGGCTAAAAAGACCCCAAAAGAAATAAAAATAAAAACTTAAAAACTGTTGCGCGCTGTGATCCACGGCCGTGGTGGGTACCACAGCCAGGCCGTGGTCAGTTCTGGATTTAAGTTTGTCAAGCTGACTCTCAACCACGGCCGTGGTGGACACCACGGCCAGGCCGTGGTTGATTCTGGAATTTTGATTTTTGCTTTTCTTGACTCCCTCGAACCATGGCCATGGTAGAAACCACGGGAAGGCCGTGGATCCCTCTGGAATAGTCTTTTTGCACCTTTTTGCTATCCATTAAGCTCCAACTTCAAACATGCAAGCATTCCATTCAATCTAAGGCCAATTCAACATTAATCCTGCACAAGAACACCAAAAACACCGCAGTTATCCAAACTAAGGGAAAAGCAAACTAAAAAGGGAAACTAAAATGCCTAAAATGCTCAATAATGCATGTAAAACAAGAATAAAACATGATGTTATTTCACACACATCAAATCCCCCCAAGCTTAAGATTTTGCTTGTCCCCAAGCAATAACTAATGTCAAACCAAGAAGTGGGATCAAAAGATAATAAAGAATAAGGAACCCGAGAAAATAATATCCAAGCAATAGGCTAAGGCAACCAAAGAATCTAAGAGGTAATCAAAATCAAGTCCAATTAGAGGCTAAGTTCTCAGAAATCATGCATCCTCACTGATTGAATCAAGTTCACTCTACTAACCACACTCAAAGTGTTTAAGGGTGGAAACTATACGCTCAAAATCCATCAAAGAAAATACACTTCCATATACTTGATAAGAAACTAAATTTCCACTAATAATCAGCATGCATGCAAGAATCAAAAGGTCTTTCAAGGGTTGTAATGAGGCCATGGGAATGATGTTAGGTAAGGTAGAGAAAGGAAGGTATGCACAAAGGGCTCATCAAAATTTTCAATAAGCACAAGAAATCCAATAAAACATAAATGGAGCAAAGACAATTTTTCAATCTAAAACATAACTCCACATTTCAAAGAATTTTCTTCCTTACTTTTCCTTCTCCTCTTTCTCCTCTTTTTCAAGCTTTCATCTCATGATGTTTCTTTTATTTTTTTTTTTTTTCTTTTTTTTTTTTTTGAGAAAGAGGAAGCTCAAATACATATAATTCCCAACACGACTTTCAAGCCCAATTCACTCCATTTAATATTCTAAATGATAACCAACAATGTTTCAGCATAGGTATCATGAAAACAAGTATACAATAGGCTCAAAATGGGCAACTAGAGGATGAAAGTGTAATAATTTCAGAAGGCCAGAAAAATACCTAAAATGCCTTAATCACATTCAAGCATGCAACCAAAATTTTCGCCTCAAAAAGGTTTCAAATCAAGTTCTAGAGCACATGATCAATGAAGAATATCACTCAACACAAAGAATGGGAACAAAAATCATATAATGCATAAGTCCCATATAAGCTCAAAACTCACATTTAGAGGTTTAAAAATTCAATGAGAAGCACAAATTTAGATAACATTATGCTAATTATCAACTATCAAAAGATCACCTCTACTATCAATTAAAATAATACTTGTTGCCAACTACAAGAATCAACCAATTGGGTTCCAAATCAATACCATCTCAAAATCCTCAAAAGAGAGGGGCACAAGTTCAACCAAAAACCCAAGAGATATGATGGTGTGAAAATGCAACATGAAGATGCAATGCAAAATGAGACATGAAAATGTATGAAACTAATGATCTAAAATGAAAAAGAAATTACCCCCCAAGCTTAGAACTTACATTGTCCCTAATGTAACAATCTTTAACTAGAGAAGGGATAAAAGAAATGAACTCACTGCGGTGGTGAGAAAAACTTCTGGTGTTCAATCCATGGCCATGAAATTTTTCATGAGCTGGGTGTGGAACCTTCTGACTTCACTATTCTTCTAATTTGAGCTTCAAAAAGGGTCAAACCTAAACAATATCCATGAGATAAAGATCAAACCAAAGAACTCAACACACAAAGTCAAAAGAAAAAGAAAAAATAAAAAAAATAAAAAATAAAGAAACTTGGGTTGCCTCCCAAGAAGCGCTTGTTTAAAGTCATTAGCTTGACTTTGGTCTGGTTTTTGTACTCAGGTGATGTCAATGGAGAAGTGCTCAGTCCCCACTCCTTCAAAGTGTTTCACTCTCTGGATATTTATCATCAAAGGCTTATGACCTTCTTTCTGCACCTCAAGCACACCGTAGGATAGAACTCGAACAATCTCATATAGTCCTGACCATTTCGACCATAACTTACTAGGACAGAAACGTAGAAGTGAGTTATTGACAAGAACTTTATCCCCAAGTTTAAATTCACGCTTCTCGACACACTTGTCATTCTGCTTCTTAGGTCCTTTCTTGCAGGGCTTGGACTTCTCAAATTTTGTAGTATCCTTAGGTAAGGTCTTTTCTAGCATAGCATCAGCCACCGATTCCTGCACACCTGAAAGCATAACACTATCCACAATATTAGTAGCATCTATGGGATTACATGAATTTGGGGAATTAGAATTATTTTCAGATTTAAAAACATCAAAAACTACTTCCTCATCATTCAATCGCAAAGTCAATTTTCCTTCATGGACATCAATGATCGCCTTTCCAATGGCAATGAATGGACGCCCAAGTATGATCGGCATTGTAGCATCAGCTTCCATGTCAAGCACAACAAAATCCACCGGTATGTAAAACTTACCAACCTTAATGGGAACATCCTCCAAGATGCCTATGGGGTACTTGACAGACCGATCCGCCAATTGAAGTGAGATAGTTGTGGGTTTCAGCTCACCCACCTCCAACTTTTTACACACAGAAAGGGGCATAAGACTAATACTAGCCCCCAAGTCACACAGAACTTTATCAAAGTTAGTGTTACCAATCAAACAGGGAATAGAGAAGCTACCTGGATCCTTTAACTTAGGAAGCAATTTATTTTGAATTAAGGCACTACACTCCTCAATTAAAGCTACTGTCTCATAGTCTTCTAGCTTCCTCTTATTAGACAAGATGTCCTTAAGAAACTTAGTATAGGTAGGCATTTGTTTTAACGCCTCAGTGAAGGGTACATTAATGTACAATTTCTTAAGAACCTCTAAGAACTTCCCAAGCTGCCTGTCTAACTTCGTCTTAGCAAGTCTTTGAGAGAAGGGAACCGGGGGTTGGTAAGGTTCAGGGGTACATACTTAGACACCTTCTCAGTAGTTTCCTCCTCTTCTAAGGGTTGTGCCTTAGTCTCTTTTTCCTCATTCCCCTTATCTTTGTCACTCTCCCCATTACCCTTAGGATCCTCTAACTTCTTTCCACTCCTCAAACTCACAGCCTTACAATGTTCATTGCCTAGGTTGACTTCAGGTTGGCCAGGAAACTTACCTTGCTGCCTAAGAGAAGTGCTTGCTTGTTGGGCAATCTGGGTTTCTAACATCTTATTATGAATAGCTAAATTGTCAACCTTAGCTGACAACTCTCTAATGGCCTCAGTCACAACTTGCCCATGGTGCCTAAACTCCTCATTTTGCTTAGACTGACTCTCAACAAAATTTTCAAGAAGAGACTCAAGTCTAGATTTCTGTACCTGTGGGACTCCAGAAGAGGGTTTAGCATTACCTTGCCCAACTTGGTATTGACTATTTCGGTAAGAGAAGTTAGGATGTAACCTCCAACCGGGGTTGTAAGTTTAGGAATACAGATTATTCCTCCCATTTTGGTTGAAGTCATGGAAATTGTGACATGATTCCACTTGCTCCACTGGTGCTCCATGTGAGGAACCCATTCCAACTTGGCATTCAGCACTTATATGTCCCTGTGCTCCACAAATCTCACAAAAATTGTTAGAGGCACCTATGGCATTTACATGAGCTTTCTCAAGCATGTCAAAATGTTTATTCAAAGAATCAAACTTTGACATAATTAAATCTATACCATCTACCTCAAACTTACTTCCCGAGAGCTTTCTCGGGTTGTGTCCTCTTTCATTGGCCCATTGGTGATGATTTGAAGCTACACTCTCAATTATCTCATAAGCCTCTGTGAGCCTCCTATTCATCAGAGCTCCACCAGCTGTGGAGTCAAAAGACACCTTTGAAGAATACTCTAAACCATTGTAGAAGGTGTGGACGATCAACCACTTCTCTAACCCGTGGTGTGGGCAGGCTTCCAGCAAAGCCTTATATCTATCCCAAGCTTCTGACAATGACTCGCTATCTTTCTGAACAAAGCTTGTGATTTGTGTCCTTAGGTGAGCAGTCTTGGAAGGTGGAAAGAATTTATCCAAAAAGGCTTGCTCCAATTGGTCCCAAGTAGTTATCGTCTCAGCAGGAACAGACTTTAGCCAAGCTCTAGCTCTATCTCTCAATGATAGAGGAAACAGGCGGAGATGAATAGCATCAACAGAGGCGCCTTCGATCTTGAGGGTCTCACAGAACTCCAAGAACATATCCACATGATCATTAGGATCCTCTGACGGCAATCCTCCAAATTGGTTCTGCCTTATCATAGACAGTAAGGTAGGAGGTATGGTGAAGTGCCTAGCTTCAATATCTGGCCGAGCAATTCCAGATCGCAAACCCCGAGCATTAGGGGCTGCATACTCTTTTAACGGTTTATTATCCTCAGCTGCTGCCATGACAAGTGGTGGTTCAGATATTTCTCTTACTCTTTGCCTTTGTTGTCTTCTCCTTCTACGTAAAGTTCTTTCAATTTCAGGATCTGCTTCAACAAGAATCCCGGAACGTTTAGTACTTTGCATAAACAAGAGAAATTACCTGCAGAGAGTCAAAGAGAAATCAAGAACGTAAAAACCAAATAAAAGAAAAAGGTTTAAAATAATTAAATTAAAAATTAAATTAATATTCAAGAAAAACACAGTCCCCAGCAACGGCGCCAAAAACTTGATGCATGAAATCTGCAAATGGGATAAAATTGTTGATTGATAAGAATGTAGTAACCAAGCAATTAAGTAAATAATTATTAAAGTGCAGAATTCAGAACAAAAATAGCAAGTTATCAAGAATGGTATTCAGATTCAAGAAAGCTTTCAAGATTGGGATACCACAATGATACAAGATAAATCCTAATTGACAACCCTTTTATTAAATCTGAAATTCAATTGAAAGTGAATTACCCTAAATTAGTTAATGTTCTTTCTCAAGATATAAGATCCGTGCCCAATTAAACCAATTCCTACTCTCGTGGTAATTAAATTTAAATTGAACTCATTACACTTTGTGGTAATTCATTGAATCCTCGAAAGGCTAAAACTACTCTCGTGATTTAGACCTTAAGTTCAATTCTTATGGTTCCAACACCTAGGTTCACCTCTCAGTACGTCCCTAAATGCCTATGAGATGCAAATAAGTGGCAGCAAATTCACATGAATAAGAGTAATAAGAATTGAATTAAAGAACATTCAAGATCAATAAAAGGAGAAACAACGTCAATTAATCATTATCAATGTATCAAAGGGCATTGTCCAATCCTAGAAACAAAGGAAACTACTCAGACATAGAGAAGAAAGAATCAGAAAACATGTTCAAGAACATCCAAACCCGTAACCCAAGAGAGAAGAGGGAAGAAAAATCAAGAACAAGAGCCTCCAATGTGCCTCCTTCCAAACCAAATTAGAACCCTCTCATTGTATTCAGAACATCTATTTATAACCTAGGGTTTTAATTGGCTCAAAAGTCCCCAAAAGAAATAAAAATAAAAACTTAAAAATTGTTGCGCGCTGCGATCCACGGCCGTGGTCAGTTCTGGATTTAAGTTTGTCAAGCTGACTCATAACCACGGCCGTGGTGGACATCACGGCCAGGTCGTGGTTGATTCTGGAATTTTGATTTTTGGTTTTCTTGACTCCCTCGAACCATGGCCGTGGTAGAAACCACGGGAAGGCCGTGGATCCCTCTGGAATGGTCTTTTTGCACCTTTTTACTATCTATTAAGTTCCAACTTCAAACATACAAGCATTCCATTCAATCCAAGGCCAATTCAACATTAATCCTGCACAAGAACACCAAAAACACCGCAGTTATTCGAACTAAGAGAAAAGCAAACCAAAAAGGGAAACTAAAATGCCTAAAATGCTCAAGAATGCATGCAAAACAAGAACAAAACATGATGTTGTTTCACATACATCAATAGGTATTGTTTCATTGGAACTAGACCCTCTTCCAATCACTCAAAATCCATTTTTAAGTGATTTCCAACATCTAACAAGATCTAACTACACATAACAACTCTTAAACAACTTCAATTTCACTTAATTCAACACTTATGAATCAAATTCCCAACCATGACCTAAACCCCCAAAAATGACTTAAAGTGGGAATTAAGGCTCCAAATGATGAAAACTTCAGCCTAACACATCAATAAATCAGTTCCTAACTCAACCAATCTATCCACATCAAGATATAACTCATAAATCACCAAATCCCCTCTCAAACCATCATTTTCTCTTCAAGCTTTTCTTGAACCAAAAGAAAAGAACGAAAACAAACAAGTAAAATAGATTTCTCCTACCTCAAAGTCTTGAAAATGAAGCTAACATCCACTTGATTCCACTTCCTTGATTGTTGATCCTCCTCTTTGGTCTCTTTCCTTTCTTTTCTCCTCCTCATTGGCTCTCTTTCTCATTTTCTCTTTTCTTCCTTTGTTTTTTTTTTGTTCTCCCCTTTACTTTAGTCGTGAAACCACTTTTATAGATGAGCCAAATTTGGCTTCTCACAAAAAGTACTAAAACCCCGATCTGCTAGGAACACTCAGATTTTACCAAATCTAGTTTTGTAACTTCCAACAGATTTAAAATAAATCCTAAGATTCATTAAAAAATTCTGTTTCACCCAAAACTAATATTTTCATATCAGTCGGGGGTCAATCCGGCACTAAAACACACAACTAGTATGCTTAAAAATGTCAAACTAACTCCAATTAACCTCAAACTTTAACTGTAGCACAGTTCTCACATTTGTGACTTGGAAACAAACTTTTCACATTTATTTCCATTAACTAAGTAGTTTAAGACACTTCCAAAGCAAATAACAGTTATATTTCTCACATAGTGTTACAACAAAGTGCCTAAATATACTCAGAAAGTTACAAAACTACACGGACATGTTAAGTAAGCATTAGGCTACCACCGTAACCATATACAAGCATAACATGTTTTTCTAGGATATTACATTCTCCCCACCTTTTTAGAATTTTGTCCCCAAAATTTGGTTTACCTTATATATAAAGTTCTAATAACTAACATACAACCACAGATACAACCAAACCTTAAGAAAACAAAGTTACTAAACATGTACAACCATGTACTCACCTTTTCCAAAACCAGCAGATGGTGATGCCTCCTCACCTCGTACATTGTAGACTCTACCCCCAGCGATAGGTCTAGCATCTGTCTTGTCTTCTTCCTTTTTAGAACAATTTTTGGCATAATGTCCTAACTTGCCACTAATTTTCATCTTCGCAATACTGACTTTATGCTCTTGTTGGTTTTTTTTACTGTCTAACATTTAGTACCATACAACATCACGGGCCTTATAGCTGTGCGGTAAAATTTACCCTTAAGCTTGAGAGACACTTTTCTATTACAAATAACTCCTGAAGCACTCCTCCATTTCATCCATCCAGTTTAAATCCTAAGGTTTGCATCTCCCTCTATCTCTCCATCATTTTGTATGATAGATCCAAGATACCTAAATCATGTGACTTGTGGAATGGTATAGTCTCCAATTTTCACCGCTAAGCTAGCATTAGCATGCTTCTTACTGAACTTACATTCTGATGCAGATTAAAAGTTACAAACCCAAGTGCAGGTTGTTTCAAGTAATAAATTCTCAAGAGTCCGAGGTCGATCCACAGGGAATTGATAAAGAAAAATTTATTTGACGTAAGAAAAATATTTTGTCACAACAATAAAAGTGATAAAACTTAGTCACAAATAAAAAAGATTTACTTGGATTAGGAGATCCACTCTTGGTAAATAAAATAAGGGTAATATTAATTTTTTTTATAACTCAATTAGAATCTACACATAATGGACGTTCTAATCGAAAAATATAACAATCAAAATTCATTAAAAATTATATATGTAATTATATTATGATTCCTTTAATTATTTATTAACACCGCCACTTATAAATGGACTCAAGCATTCATTGTGCCAACCTCTTGTCTACAATGAATCAAGATCTCCACTTTACAAGGAGGGTTTCCAAATTGATTGGAAACAAAATATAACATGTATAATGACCACTTGAAAATATATCATTCAAGCACAAGAAAAAAATGAATCTAACCTTATTTCATAACCAAGAGCTTTACTCTTTCACCCAAGTAAAATGAAAATTAGTTACTCATAGACAAGAAGAAAGAAAGAGCGAAGAAGAAGAAGAAGAGGAAGAACATAACTTCAATTTAGAACAAAAAAAAATTACAACAAGATGATCAAACAACAAAATAGCATGATCTTGATATCTAACACCAAGGCCCCCTAAATGATTAGCCAAAGTTCCTTTTATAAAGGATTAGGGATACAAAATGACAAGGGGGTTGAGTCATAAGTGAGTGAAAAATGAGTGAAAAATGTCAAATGACTTTTGATGAGTGGAAAATTATGGAGACTCTTTGTCTCCGAAATCATTCAGCTCTAAAGTCATTGAATGCGTCATAATCTTACCAAGTGGTATTCATGAAAGTTGTAGGCCTGAATCTTAACTTTCAAATGCCATTAGAATCACCTCAAAAGGCCACTTATAGCCCGAGATATGGTTTAATTATTGTATAGTGTTCAAGCCCGATTATAGCTCCTCTGTTCTAACTTCCAAGCCTAATATGACCTCCAAGGAGTTTGATTTGAGTCTTGTGTTCTTCATAAAAGTTGTAGATATAGGTCTTAACTTGCAGATACCAAAACTTCAGTCCAATCTAGATCTTACAGCCCGAGTTATGCTCTGATTACTACACACTATTCAGGTTCCAATCACAAAACTCGTGTTCTGACTTCCAAGCCCAATTAGTTCCACTAGATGTCTGACTTTGACCTTGAGCTCTTCATGAAAGTTGTAGAGCTCTCTTTTATCTTTCCAACAAGGTAAAATATATAATTTTTAGACATTTAGAACTCAACATATGGCCAAAATACAGAAATAATGTACGACATAAATCATGCTGAAAAAAATCAATTAAGTCCAATTTGAGTCCAAACTTACAAAACATAACCAACTCAATCAATTAAGTACATGGAGAGTGTAAATGACTAAAAATGAGAGTTTATTAATGTATAAAATATGTGATTATCAAATTCCTTCACACATAACATTTTGCACTCCTGGGTAAAACACATAAGACTAAAACTAAAAAAAAACAAAACAGACTCAAAAGCTAAACACTCTAAAAGACTCAATTTCTAATAATATTTAAGAATGAAAAGCAACCAATCATTCAAGTAATCAAAACATTTATGAGGTAATGTTTCTTCACATCTCAAACCAACACGCGAGGAAATTTCAATTGAAAAGCATGAGTCAAGAATGATAGATCTTCACAGGATTCACTCTCAATCCCTCAAGTGTTTAAAATGTAGGTATTTCACTCAATTCAACTCATGAAAATTGCACTACCATAAGTTTACTTATCTTCTACTTTTTCACTACTCAGAACACATGCACACACAAATCATGAAGACTTTATTCAAGGTTATAATGAGGTCAAGGTAAAGGAGAAGGTAATATGGATATGACAAGTTAAATACCAAAGAGAATAAAAGAGTATAAGAGCTGAGTTCAATTAACAAGCATGAAAGTTCATCCTAACTCCACCTAATACAAATTCCCTTTACATATTCTTTTCATTTCCTTTATTGCCTTGTTGACCTTTTTTTAACACTTTTTTTTTATTTTTTATTTTTGATTTTTATTTTTTTACAAGAAGAACATAATATATACATTTTTTTAATCATTCTGCACACACACCCCCACACTTGTTCAAGAACTCATCCAATGACAAAGTTAATGTTCTCTTATTCCCTAAGGCTGGATAAGAACATGATTTTTCATTTGAGGCACATAATGAGTTCGAAACAAAGAATGATCAAATAAGCTCAAAGGGATTAAGTAAGGGGAAATAGGTCATTTCCAATGCTTTATGTTGGCAGGAATCAGAGAATTTTCAAAAAGCCATAAGAGTACTTGATATCATATTGAGACAATATGCTGCTGAGCAAGGCTGCCTATTTGTGCACCAGTCATTCTTGGCTATTTCGTTAAAGTAGCTATTTCAAGAAAAATGCCTCAATCATGTTTATGTATGCATGTGAAAATGTAATCTAAAAAAGAATCAAAGCAAGTTCTAGAGTAACAATTCCATGAGTGAAAATCACACAAGAAAAAAGAGAATGATACAAATGTTCAATCCATTCATCAATAGGTTCAAGATCTCACAAGGCATAATTCTATCATTCTCAGTCCACTAATTCAACATCCATAACTAAGTATGTGGTTTTTAAGAAAGAAGACAATTTACTCAATCATGCAAATTTCCCTGAATTTGAATTGCTACTTCCATACAAACTAGTTGTCTACTTAATTACTCATTACTCTACCACCAATTTTGATGCGTCTCAAGACTAAATAATTTACTGTTTACTCTGTCATCCTTAATTACTTTTGTTGTTAATAAATTACTGACAAACATATAAACACAACAAATATATTAATAAACACACTTCCTAATTTATTTATTTTTAGGTTTTTTTTTCACAATCATCCTTCCCCCAACCAGATCACAACATTATTCTTAATGTCAAAACATAGATAGGTAAAGGATAGAAGATATTACCTATTGCTACAATTACTAAAAAGAAAAACCTTACACAAATTTAAATAGAAACAAAGTACGATAAATAAAACCAAAGATAAAAGAAAGTTATAGATGAAGTGTCAGATCACACTATTGTTCCTTGCTGCCTCCTTTGCTGCTGCCTTCTGACCAATCAATCTGAGCTATAACTGGTTCAGGTTCATAAATAAAAGTTTATAATTTATCAATTAATTTATCAATAGTAGAAGCAAATATAAGGAGCCGTCTTGCCGAAGGTGTGATAAAGTTCTGTTCCACAGCATAGTCAACAAAAGATAACATTATCAAAGAAATTATTAACATTCAACAAACCTATGAGTTTATGGTGGATGTTCAGTTGGGCCCAAGAGATAATTTGAAAAAATTCTTCCAAAGTACCAAAACCACCTGGTAAAGCAATGAATGTATCAGAGTTTTCAAGCATTGTCCTCATTCTTCCATGCATAGATGATACTTGAAGTTCCAGCCCAATTATCTTTCCAATGATGTTCCTTCGAGTTAAAAGTTCAGGAATAGCACCTAAAACTTGACCTCTTAGATGTGCAGAAAGTGATACAGCTCTCATTAATTCAATGTTACATCCCTCATATACTATACGAATGTTCTTTGCAACAAGTGTTCTACCAACAGTGCTTGCTGCATTTATTAACTCTAAACTATTCCCATAACTTATCCTACAAAATATATAGATACTGGTAAATCTACAAACTGAAGAAGAAGATCTCTCCATTTCTACACTCACATTCTCTTTGAATGATTATAAGTTACAGGAAAGTGAAGAAGATTGAGTGTTTAAATAGGGAGGAGAATAGAAAAAGTAATAATAGCTCGTATATGAGTGAGTTGGCTGTTGTCAAAAAAGTATGTAACTAAGAAACATAATTTTTTTTTACTTCAAGAAAACCATCAGGGTAAAGAAGTTTAGAAACCCCTGAAGGACCCCGCTTAAAGGATCGTCTGTCCAAAACCAAAATATAACAAAATCATACAAAGATAAAATTATAACAATAAATGATGGTATACCTTTTTGTACAGTTTTCATGGCGTATCTTTATATTGCGCGTCATGAGTGCAGTAATACCAAGATGGCTCAGCTAATCTGGGAATTCTTCTCCCTCCCGCTTGTGGGATATTTTGGATTGAGCTACGACACCACTAATTAAATTGCATAAATTTGACAGCTACCACCAATGACCACAACCAGTAAGAGGTCGCTAAAGAGCCCATGGCATTAAATCACAGGATCTAGCTTAGAGGCATTGTCAAACGAGAATGCAAACACAGGATGCTTCTTTCTATCCATCAGCAAGTAGAGCCTACGGTTAAAACCTGGGAATGCTTGCGCGGCTCTTTACAGAGCATGGCACACGAACCTTATTTACGAACTGACGTGCGAAGGTCCACCTAAGTCAATGATGGGTCTACCACTAGTAGGGGCTCCTAATCTAATTAAAGACCAAGTGCAAATGAAGTTTCACTTTTTATTTCTATTTCTTTTCTTCTTCTTCTTTTTCATTTTTTTATTTTTTTATTTTTTTATTTTTTTCCTTTTTTTTAGGAGATATACAAGATAATATATACATGTTGTTGTGATTGTGGCTCACATCTTCCTCTGGTTTTACGTCTAGTAACGGCTTAAACGCCTTCTATGAGTCGAGGATAAGCTTATCATCCAATTTTCTTATAAATTGGCAAACAGGGTCTTTTTGAGTCAGATTCCCAAGACTGTAACGCTCTTACTCATCCTTGAAGAGATTCCACAAACTAAGAAGTTCACGCTGCACATATCCACAAGAATGCGTCTCAAGAGTCAATAAGATATTATCTAATGACTCCTTACTCAGTCCATTCTCAATGAAGAAAATTTTATCTTCTCTGTTTATGGAAACCATCCCCAAAGAATGACATCGCGTATTACAATTCCATCACACACACTTGTAACAAACTTTCATTCTTTTTGTTCTTCTCTATTTAGAAAAAAAATTTTACCGAGACTCGGCATGTATGGGACCAATGAATCTGAAGATTCACGAGCTAAATGAACCTTTGCTTCGATTATCCAGCATATATCTTCTGGGATGCCCTTGTGCACTAACAGTCTCAGTCTTTCGTGCTTGGCTTTGTACATTTTTGTTAGAGCATTTTGAGGAAAAGAAGGAAAATATTTTCTTAGATTTGAGAGAATGACATCCATTTTGAAGGAGAAGAAATCAATTATTATAGGAAACTGAAAAACAAACTGCCTTGAGAGTCACAGACTACTATTATCCGCCATTTAATCGAGAACGCAAAGAACTGCAAAAAGAAAGAAACAAAATTAAAATAAATTCTACTCATAACAAGGATTAGAAAGGAAGATGGATTCTACCTCAACAACTTGATGTTCCAGAAATAGTTTGAGTCTTTGTCTATTGACCTTAAATACATTGTCATTCCTAGGGTTCTCAATGTCTATGACCCCATGAGGATACACATGTTTGACAATAAAAAGACCAGTCCACCTAGATCTTAATTTTCTAGAGAATAGGTGAAGACGAGAATTATAAAACATAACTTTTTGACCAATTTCAAAAGATTTTCTCAAAATTGATTTGTCATGAAAAACTTTTGTTCTAGCTTTATAAATTTTTGAATTTTCATATGCATTATTTCTCAATTCCACAAGTTCATTCAATTGCAATTTGCGTAACTTGCAAGCATCATCAAGACTTAAATTAAAAGCTTTAATGACCCAAAATGCTTTATGTTCTAATTTTACAGGTAAGTGACAAGGTTTTCCATAGACTAACTGAGAGGGTGACATGCCTAAAGATGTTTTGAAAGTAGTACGGTAAGCCCAAAGTGCATCGTTTAATCTTAAAGACCAATCTTTGCGATTTGGGTTAACCATTTTTTTCAAAATTTGTTTAATCTCCCTATTTGCTAATTCTACTTGTCCACTTGTCTGAGGATGATAAGGAGTGACAATTTTGTGTGTGATGCCATATTTCTTCATTAAAGATTCAAATGGTTTATTGCAAAAATGTTTTCCCCCATCACTGATGATAGCTCGAGGGATTCCAAATCGTCTCAAAACATTTTCTTTTAAAAATTTAAGAACCGTTTTATGATCATTGTGTCGACATGGAATCGCCTTAATCCATTTTGAGACATAATCAACTGCAACCAAAATATACTCAAATCCAAATGATGATGGAAATGGACCCATGAAATCAATTCCCCAACAATCAAAAATTTTAATGACAATGATATTATGATAGGGTTCAGAGGCATATGTCTCTTTTAGAAATGGACCCCAATTTCTAACAACTTTCATAACTTTTTCAAAAATATAGCTGTCCTTAAATAAAGTGGGCCAATAAAATCCACACTGCAAGATTTTTGCAGCTATTTTCTTTGAAGAAAAATGACCTCCATATGCTTTTGAATGACAAAATTTAATAACATTACTTACCTCATTATCGGGTACACATCTCCAAAATATTTGATCAGCACAATATTTGAAAAAAAATAAGTTATCCCAATAGAAAATTTTCACCTCAATTAAAAACTTTTTTTGTCTTGGTGTGTCCACTGAGGCGACATCTTACCTGTTACAAGAAAATTGACAATGTTAGCAAACCAAGGTATGGAATTGACAAAAAATAAAAATTCATCGGGAAAAGAATCATTGATAGGTGTGCTATCAAAAGATGAGCCTATTATTAGCTTGGACAAATGATCTGTAACAACATTTTTGGCTCATTTCTTATCTTTTATTGTGATGTTGAATTCTTGAAGTAACAAGACCTACCGTATCAACTTAGGTTTAGCATTCTGCTTAGACATTAAATATCTAACAACAGCATGATCAGTGAAAACAACAGTGGAAGAACCAATTAAATAAGCTCAAAATTTGTCCAATGCAAAAATTATAGCAAGTAGTTCTTTTTTAGTAGTGGTGTAATTTATTTGTACACTATTCAAAGTTCGACTTGCGTAATAAATTACATGAGGCTTACCTTCCTTTCTCTGTCCTAAAACAGTGCTAACAGCAAAATCACTAGCATCACACATCAACTCAAAAGGCAAAGACCAGTCAGGGGATTACATGATAGGAGCAGAAGTCAAAAGACCAATTAATTTTTAAAAAAAATTCTGACAATCTTTGGTCCAATCAAATAGTACATCTTTTGTTAGAAGATTACATAATGGTCTAGATATGGCACTAAAGTCCTTAACGAATCTTCTATAAAATCCTACATGTCCTAAAAAGGAACAAACTTCTCTGACTATTTTTAGGGAAGGTAAATGAGCAATTAATTCAACTTTAGCCTTATCAACTTCAATTCCCTTAGAAGATATCACATGACCTAACACTATTCCTTATGTAACCATGTAATGACATTTTTCCCAATTTAACACAAATCCTTTTTCTTCGCATCTTTTAAGAATTTTTTTCAAATTATCAAGATAATTTTCAAAAGAATTTCCAAAAACTATCAGGTCATCCATGAAAATCTCTAAATAATGCTCAATCATGTCACTGAAAATACTCTGCATGCATCTTCAAAAAGTTGCCGAAGCATTACAAAGACTAAAAGACATTTTTCTATATGCAAAAATGCCAAAAGGGTAAGTAAAAGTGGTATTTTCTTGATCCTCTAATATAATTTGTATTTGATTATATCCTGAATAACCATCAAGAAAATAATAATAGGGATGTCCTGCTACTCTTTCCAGAATCTGATCAAGAAATGGCAAGGGAAAATGATCTTTCCTAATGGCTGCATTCAATTTTCTAAAATCAATATACATACGCCAACTGGATGAGATTCGGGTAGGTATTAATTCATTTTTTTCATTTTCAACCACTGTTATTCCAGATTTCTTAGGCATAACTTGTGTAGGGCTTACCCACTGGCTATCAGAGATAGGATAGATAATTTAAACATCAAGTAATTTAAGAACTTCAGCTCTAACTACCTCTTTCATGTATGGATTTTAATCTTCTTTGAGGTTGTTGAGATGTTTTAGCATTATCCTCTAAATATATTCTATGTGTACAAATTAATGGATTAATACCTTTTATATCCTTTAATGTCTATCCAATTGCACTTTTATGCATTTTAAGTACTTCTATCAACATACATTCTTGTTCTTTGGTAAGGGATGAGGAAATTACCACCAGAAAGCTTTGTTCTTCTCCCAAAAATATGTACTTCCACCCATCAGGTAATAGCTTTAGTTCCAATGTGGGTGCTTCTTCATGGGTATCATCATTCATGGGTTTTAGTTCTTCGAATCTTGGCTTCCACCCTTTATATTCCATTACTTGTGTACAGTCAAGTAAAGAGAATATTTCAGAAACATCATCATCTAATTGTGTAGCTGAATGAAATAAATAAATTAAACAAATTTCTAATGAGTCAGAAGAACTCCTGGTTTGAAGATGATCATCTATAATAGTCTCAATCCCTTTAACTTCTTCCTTTTCATCATAGACTTCATGTGGTTACTTGCATATGTTGAAAACATTAAGCTCTAGTGTCATATTTCCAAATGTTAGCTTCATCACTTCATTTCTGTAATTTATCAAAGCATTAGATGTTGCTAAAAATGGGCAACCTAAAATAACAGGAATTGACTTGCTACTATTTTCCATAGGTTCAGTTTCCAAGACAATAAAATCCATATGATATATGAATTTATCAACTTAAACCAACACATCTTCCACTATTCTTTTTAGAATTTTAATTGATTTGTCAGCAAGTAGAAGAGTTACAGAAGTTGGTTTTAACTCACCCAGGTTGAGTTGCTGATAAACTGAATATGGAAGCAAATTAACACTAGCACCAAGATCAAGTAAAGCTCATTCAATTTTTTGTTCTCCAATAATGCATGAAACCGTAGGACAACCAGGGTCTTTATATTTCAATGCATTATTGTTCTGAATAATGGAACTTACCTGTTCAGTCAAAAAGGCATTCTTTTTCACATTATGTTTCCTTTTAATGGTGCACAAGTCCTTCAAAAATTTGGCATAACAAGGAATCTGTTTGATAGCATCTAACAGAGGAATATTGACCTTCACTTGTTTAAGGATTTCAAAAATGTCACTGTTATGGTTCACTTTACTTGAATTGTTTAATACTTGAGGATATGGGGCTGAAGGCGAAGGTTTGGTCTCCTTTTGGCTAGGTGGCTTATCAACTTCTTCCTTATCTATGAGACTTGACACATCATCTTTCTCACAAGGTTCAGGAATTTATTTTTCAACAACCTTTCTACTCCTAAGAGTTATCACTGACTGAACTTGATCTATTTATTGGCTTTCTGAACTACCCTCATTTAGGCTATACTGACCCTTGGGATTTGGTTGAGGTTGAGAGGGAAACTTTCCTTTCTCGTGAATGGCGAGTGCAGAAGAAAGTTTAGCAAGAGTGTCTTTTATGTCAATCATGGCTTGAGTGTTTTGGTTATTAATGACCTCTTATTTTTTCATGAATGCATGCAATGTTCCTTCAAGGTTTTTCCTATATGACAGAACATAAGGTGCATATCCTTGAGAATTTTGAGAGTCTTGCTGTGTCTGAGGAGGTGGTGGTTGCATAAATTGTGCCTAATTATTGTTCCTCCAACTGAAGTTTGGGTGATTTCTCCATCTCGGATTGTATGTATCTGAAAAAGAAAAAGTGTATGGCTTTTTAAAATTGTTCATTGCATTTACTTGCTCATGCACAACTTCTTTAAAAATAGAAATTTTTGTACATTCATTTGTTGAGTGTCCCAATTCATCACAAATGCTATAAATTTCTTCATTTTGCACAGATTTGATTTCTTTTACTTTCCCTGATTCCATTGCTTCAACCTTTCTAACCAAACTAGCAAACCTAGCATTTAGATCTTCTTCTTGACTAAGATGATATTTTTCTTTACTAGCATTTGTAAGGTTATATCTAATTAAATTTTTAGAAGGATTAGTACTATGCCAAGATTGAGAATTTTTAGCCAAATGGTCTAAATAGTCTAAAGCTTCTTCAGGTTCTTTATCAAGAAACTCACCATTGCACATTGTTTCCACAAATTTTTTGGTTTCAAGTGTTAACCCTTCATAAAAGAAGCTTATAGTGCGCCATTTTTCAAAACCATTATGTGGGCAAGAATTCAACAAATCTTTAAAACGTTCTCAACTTTGAAAATATGCTTCATTTGAATTTTGAGAAAAATTTTGGATTTGTCTTTTCAAAGTATTGGTTTTATGTGTTGGAAAAAATTTCTTTAAAAACTCACCTTGCATTTCTTGCCATGTGCCAATTGATCTTGGTTTCAAAGTGTTAAGCTAAGTTTTTGCTTTATTTTTCAAAGAAAAAGGAAACAATTTAAGCTTAACAATCTCTTCAATGCAAGTTTGATCATTAAAAGCAATACATACTTCCTCAAATTCTTTTAGATGTAAATATGAGCTTTTAGATTCTAAACCATAGAAATTAGGAAGTAAAGAAATCATACTTGGCTTGAATCTAAAATTGTTAGCATTGAGTGGAAAGATAAAACATGATGGACTAGAATTTCGAGATGGTTGCAAATACTCACGCATAGTTCGCGACGATTGATTTTCATATTCATCATGCACACTTTTATTTTCAGTCATTGTGTTTAATGTGTGTAATTGTGATTCAAACAAATCAATATATAAAGTACCATGATTAATTTTAACCAAACAATCAAAATTCAAATCGCGATGTCAATTAAGCATAAATAAGTAACTTAAAATATAAAATAAAATATACAAATTGGCAGTATAAACCGTCCATTAAATATTAACAAAGGTGTGATATAAACCAGCCACCAAATAAATATTAATAAGGATGTGGTATAAATCAGTCACCAAATATATATTAATACGTAGTAAATAAATATTAATAATGATGTTGTATAAATCGACCACCAAATAAGTTAGTATACATATAAATTAAAATGTTAGAAGCAAGTAAATTAAAATATTAGAAGCGAGATAAAGTAAAAAATTAGATAATTGATAAAGTAAAAAGTTAGATAATTAGTAAGAGAGTTAGATAGTTAGTAAGTTAATAAGCAAGAAAATTAAAAGGTTAGTAGGTTAGTAAGTTAGAAAGTTAGAAATAAAATACGAGAAAGTAAAATACAAAAAATAAAGTATAAAAAGTAAATTACAGAATTTAAAATACAAAAAGTAAAGTACAAAAAGTAAAATACAAAAAATAAAAGGGAGAGTTTCCCCACTAAGTTAGTACGTTAGTAAGTACAAAGAAAAGAAATTAAAAGAGTAGAAAAAATATATATATACAAGATTCACAAGAAAAATAAATAAAAATATATATACAAAATATTTATACCATAAATTTATTCTTCAAATCAAGTTCTCGGTAACAGCGCCAAAAACTTGATGCATTAAAAGTTACAAACTCAGTGCAGGTTGTTTCAAATAATAAATTCTCGGGAGTCCGAGGTCGATCCACAGGGAATTGATGAAGAAAAATTTATTTGACGTAAGGAAAATATTTTGTCACAACAATAAAAAAGATAAAACTTGGTCACAAATAAAAAAGATTTACTTGAATTAGGAGATCCACTCTTGGTAAATAAAATAAGGATAAGATTAATTCTTTTTATAACTCAATTAGAATCCAAACATAATGGACGTTCCAATCGAAAAATACAACAATCAAAATTCATTAAAAATTATATACGTAATTATATTATGATTCTTTTAATTATTTATTAACACCACCACTTATAAATGGGCTCAAGCATTCATTGTGTCAACCTCTAATCTACAATGAATCAAGATCTTCACTTTACAAGGAGGGTTTCTAAATTGATTGGAAACAAAATACAACACGTATAATGACCACTTGAAAATATATCATTTAAGCACAAGAAAAAAATGAATCTGAACTTATTTCATTACCAAGAGATTCACTCTTTCATCCAAGTAAAATGAAAATTAGTTACTCATAGATAAGAAGAAAGAAAGAGAGAAGAAGAAAAAGAAAAAGAAAAAGAATATAACTTATATTTAGAACAAAAGAAAATTACAACAAGATGATCAAACAACAAAATAGCATGATCTCGATATCTAACGTCAAGACCCCCTAAATGATCAGCCAAGGTTCTCTTTTATAGAGAATTAGTGATACAAAATGACAAGGGAGCCGAGTCATGAGTGAGTGGATGAGTGGAAAATGAGTGAAAAATGCCAAATGACTTTTGATGAGTGGAAAATTATGGAGATTCTTTGTCTCTGAAATCATTCAGCTCTGAAGTCATTGAATGCATTATAATCTCATTAAGTGGTTTTCATGAAAGTTGTAGGCCTGGATCTTAGCTTTCAAATGCCACCAGAATCACCTCAAACGGCCACCTACATCTCGAGATATGGCCTAATTGTTGTACAGTGTTCAGGCCCGATTATAGCTCTTCTGTTCTTACTTCCAAGCCCAATATGACCTCCAAGGAGTCTGATTTGAGTCTTGTATTCTTCATGAAAGTTGTAGATATGGGTCTTATTACAGATACCAAAATTTCAGCCTAATCTAGATCTTACAGCCCGAGTTATGCTCTAATTACTGCATACTGTTCAGGTTCCAATCACAAAACTCGTATTCTGACTTCCAAGCCCAATTAGTTCCACTAGATATCCGACTTTGATCTCGAGCTCTACATGAAAGTTGTAGAGCTCTCTCTTATCTTTCCAACAAAGTAAAATATATAATTTTTAGACATCTAGAGCTCAAGATATGGCCAAAATACAGAAATAATGTAAGACGTAAATCATGTTGAAAAAAAATCAATTAAGTCCAATTTGAGTCTAAACTTCCCTACCTGTAATCGACTCCTGAATCTAAACTCATTTTTCAAAAGACCAGTTTTCCTAATTAAAGGATTTTTCTAATGTTTTTCCAATTCAAATAAATATTGGTGACGACTCCATTGATTTTCAAAAACTTATCTTTTTTGGTCGTCCCTTCGCGATCCCAGTTGTGACAATGTGTCTACCACCATTTTAATTGATCAGGTAAGAGACTTGCGGTCTTTGTAAATTTTTGTTGAAACTAATGAAATGCATCAAGAGGGACAAACTTTCAGTTTCTCTATCTTGTAAGGCTTCATTAGTGCGGTTGTATTTCATAAAAATTTATTTTTAAGAAATCCAATTTTACCAGCAATGTGAATAAATCAAAGTCTGTTGGATACAATACTGTAGATCAAAGTTTTCTATTGTAAACATGTACCCACTATCTTGTTGAATTCTTGTGGATTTTACTCTATTCTAATGGTTGTTGTGCTTTTTAGGGGGAAGATGACAAATTTTTGCATGATCAGTTGCTACCTGGCAAGTTTGAGGAGGCATGCTAGAATGCTAATGTTCCACTCCTATTACGTTTTCAACCAGGTAATGATAACTCTTATTATTTTATTACCATCTTCTAGGGGCGGGCGCCCCTTCAATTATTTTAATCTAAGATATGTATGATGGAGTTAAAACTAGTGTGAGAACACAGGGTTGGGTCACAGAAGATTTCATTATAACTATAGGACTGCACCAAGGGTCAACTTTGAGTCCATATCTTTTACCTTAGTCTTAGATGTGCTTACTGTACATATCTAAGAGTCGATGCCACAATGCATGCTTTTTACAGATGATATAGTCTTAATTAGAGAGTCAAGAGAGGAAACAAATAGGAAACTAGAGCTATAGAGACAAGTTTTGGAAGAACATGACTTCCGTCTAAGTAAGAGTAAGATGAAGTATATGGAATGTGATAATCACATATTTTATACATAAATAAATCCTCATTTTTAGTCAGCTTACTACTATCTTGTCTAGTTAAGAATCAGTCTGTAAGTTAGTTGTGTCAATTTAATAATCTCAAATATATTTATTTTACCTCTCTTTAAAAAAAATTATAATTATATTTTTCTTAAAAAGAAACAACTAAATTATAAAAATTTAATTTTGACTTGACAGAAATGAATTTATGTTCCTACGTATCTCCTGGTGTAATGAAGAACTCAAAGTCACGTAGTTCTTTAGAAAATTTTATAGGTTGATTAATTTAAAAGAAAAATGATTTAATTTTTGACTTTTAGAAATTTGAATTAACAAGTTGTCATGACTTAGTCAATCCTATTAAGGTTTGAATATGTGAAACTCGACATCATGCTAAAGATGTCACTATTTGATTATTACGTTTATAAATGAAAATTTTTTATTTAAAAAAAGCTTTGAGTCTTTATAGATTAATGGTTTATTTTATTTCAAAAAAATAAAAAATTTGAAGACGAAACAAAAAAAATTAAATCATCAAGTTGTCATAACTTAGATTGTTATAAAAGTTACAAGATTAATGAAAATGTCACAACTCAGATAATCTTATTTTATTTTTTTTTAAAAGGTTTAATTACTTTACATTTTTTTTTATTTTTTTACTTTTTAGCTCAATAAACTTATTAATCTAAGCCTACTTCTCTAAAGAAATAAAATAAAAAAACAAAGCAAACAACCCAGTAGCTTACGAAAAGGTAAAAAAAGGGAGGAGAATTCTGTATTTTTCTTGGATATTTGCATAGAGGGTTCGATGATGGCCGGTTCGTAGAGGGACGGCTGCTACCGGTGATTTGGCCGAATCTGGGTTGTGCGACGAGGCAGGAAGCGGCACGGCTGAGGACAGCGGTTCGACATGGTGCGGACATTGCGAATCTGCTTCACAAATCAGATCTGGTTCGAACGGATCAGACGTTGCAGGCGGTTGGGTTCGGTGTGACGCGAGTCACGTGGATCAACGGCTGGGTCACCGATTTTGATTCTGGCACGACGTGGAGGTTGCGCGGCTGGTGGTTGTGATTGGTGATTTGGTTGGGCACAGTGAAGTGGGTAGTCAGGACGTGGTTCACGGTTTGGGCCGGCAACGGAAATGAAGAAGAGCAGCGGGGATGCTTTACCGGATCTGGTGGTCTTACGTGGGTTGAAACTACTGATGGGTTTTGATAGGGGCTGATTCGTGGGTGTTTTTGTCCAAGGTGGAGATTGTTATGGTGGATGGGTTGAAGTTGTGTTCTGGTAACGCAAAACAGGGGTGAAAGTGAAGGTGGAATTGTGATGAGGGGCTATTTTGTGGTATGGTGTTGGGGCTGTAGCTGGGTGATGGTCACGATGAATGAGTGGTGGCTACGGGTGACGTGAATGGGGTTTCGGTGAAGGATGGTTGATGGTTAGGTCGTGGTCTGCAAGTGTTTGGTGGAAGGCTGGGTTGTTGGTAAGGTTGGTATGTTGATGAGACAGAGGTTAGAATGGTGGCTATGGAAACTTGGAAGAAGATGGTTGTTGGAGGACGAAGGGTGGTGGTCACGGTGTGTTATGTTTGGTGGTGGGATGGTTATTAGGGTGGATAGGGGGCTGTTGGAGGTGAATGGTGGTGTTTGTGGTAATGAATAAAGAAGATGAAATGGTTCTGATGGTGTGGGTGAAGGTTAGAGAGTTTGTGGGTATGGGTCCTGTTTCATGTGGTCATTTTGTGAGGGGTCTATGAGCTATGGCAGAAAAGGTGGAAGGTCACAGAGGTTGTTGACTAGTTTGATTTGGGTGACAATGGGTTGAGGTTTGATGGAGGTGTTGGCCTGAATATAAAGTAAGTGTCGTGATGTGTGTGCTGTGAGTGGGTGAGAAGCCAGAATGTGAGGAGAGAAAGAATGTAGAAATTCAGAGCAAACAACAATGGCAAAAATCAAAATGAATGCATAGTGGAAGAAACAATGAATATACCTCACACTTTCAGAAAAACACTAACAAAGTTTCTTTTCACTCCATTTTTTTTCTACAATTTCACCTCTCACTTTTTCTCACTAGCCAACCTCTTGCTTTCTCTGCATTGCCTCTCCTTTTATAGACTCAAAAAAGAAGAACAACTTCCAAGTTGGGTTACATGGGGACCACCGGACCAAACCGTATGGTCTCTTTCCCACTTCATTTTTGGCTTTTAAGCTCACTCTCTTTTTTCTCCATTGCTGCTCTCTTCATTTTTATGTGTTTAGTCCCTTAGTTCATTTTTCCATGGTTGACTCTGTATAAGCTATAGAGGAGCTATAACAAGTAGGGGGTAGCTACTCTGTTGCTTCTTCGATGTTCTATTTTTTAAAACTTTAAATTTCATATTTTTCTCTTCTTTTTCAATGGCCAAAATAGCACGCTTTTGGCCTTTTGCTTATAGATTTTGCATTTAGCCGAGTACTGTAACGTTTAGACCTTTTTTATGTTTTAATTATAAGAAAAAGAAAATCATTTATTATTATTTTATTATTATTAAAAAGAGGTGACCTAAATTAGATGAGAGTAAAAAAAAGGACATGAATTATGTGTTTAAAACATTACAATTAAGTAATAAAAATAAAAATTTTATGAACAAAATCAATAGCTGTCACCTTTTGTTTTATATTTAAATTAAATAGAAAACAAATGAATTGATTTAATTTTGTTCATGAAAATTTTCATTTTTCTCTCCTTTTGTTATCTTCCTTCTTTTTTTTTATTGTATAAAATGTGCAAATTGATGCAAAATGCAACGACATTAAAACAAGGTAAAAACCTACAGTACGAGAACCCTGAAAGGTAAAAAGCTTGCAGAGTCAGGAATTCGTCGAAGCTTGATAAGAAAACTTAAAGACAATGGGTGCAAGGACTCGAAAAAGAAAGACAGTGGGTACGGGGACCTGTAAACAAAAAGACGATGAGTGTGGGGCCTCTAAAACTAAAGACAATGAGTACAGGGACCCAGAAACTAATGATGGTGTGTACAGGGACCCAGAAACTAAAGACGGTGGATACGGGGACTCGAAAACTAAAGACAGTAAATATGGGGACTCGAAAACTAAAAATGATGGGTATAGAGACCTAGAAACTTAAAGACGATGTTTGTGGGGACCCTGAAACTAAAGATGATAAGTACAAGGACCCGAAAACTAATAACAATGTGTACGGGGACCCAAAAACTTAAAGATGATGGGTGCAGGGACAACTCATTTATATATCCAAGAGTAAAAAAAATGTCAACTCATTCGAAAAAAAAATCTTAGTCGAAGAATTATTACTGTCAAATATTTTCTGATTACTCCTAAAAAACTTCTAACAAAATTAATATTAGAAAAGAAACTGTTAATATAAAACTTTTTTAACTAACATCAAGTTGTCAGATAGAAAAAAAAACTAATGCCAACTTGTGCTGGACCTAAAATTAATTCCACCCAGACACTTGCCTAATGACTCATATACCCTCTGGTGAAACCTCTTATCGAAGCATGACCCAACAAACTCCGAAATACAACAAAAACAGATGTTCAATATCTGTCTTGAATAGGCATTTGACATCTATGTTGCAACCTACTATTATAAAAGCATTTGCGCAAAACTCAATTTTAATACAAATTTATCTACATCAATTATTTTGAAATTTCAAAAACCGTTACATTTCAACTTTTGACAAAGACCAACTCCACCATGGTCTTCCTCTCGTCTAGTTCCCGTGCGGTAATATTTTCTATCTTCCAAGTTCCAACACTTTTCCTCTTTCAAATTTACCTCACGAGTGTCATTTTTTTTCTGAAATATATAGAATATTTACATTATATTTTAAGTATATGTTTTAATTACCTATTAGCTTAGACGAAAAAACTAACATTATAACAAACATTATTTATAACTAATTATGTAATAATAATGGTTTACATGTTAACGTGCAGTTTATCTCTAAAGCGTTGAAACTTTCACTATCAATACTAGTGTTGCAACTAAACACAACATACTCACAATACCAGAAAACTGGAAATCATATCAAGTCAGCTACTTGGATGTCTGAAAAGATTGAAGTAGGACCAGGGTCATGTTCGAAAAAAGATTATTCTGATATTAAGTTTCCAAAAGGTCATACTGCGATTAAAGGTTTTGATGGTGAACTAAATGATGAAAATGGGAATTTTGTACCTCTGCATGAAGCTTACCTCCACCATTGGTTTGTTATGAGATACTTTGAAAATATTACTATGTCACGCAACCTTGGTGCCCATCGTAATAAATTTGATGGCTTCATTTTCAAGAGAAACAATGGTGCATTCAGTGGTATTGATCTTCCACAATATTGGGGCCATGGATCTGAATCACGGGGAACAAACATTCCAGATCCTTTTGCGATAGAAGTAGGTAACCCTGCAGAAATTCCAAATGGGCATGAAGAGAAATGGATGGTCAATATCATGGCCATTGATACACGTGGTGTGCAAGATCGGGAAGGATGCATCGAGTGCAGATGTATCCTTTATAATGTCACAAAGGATTTGTTTGGCCGACCATTGCTGCCAGACTATAAAGGGGAATTTTTATGTTGCTATGATGACACACAATGCAAATTGAGAGAGGGTTTTCAAGGCCCAAGGAGAACCCTCTACCTAAGATACACAATAAGGTGGGCTGACTGGGACCAAAACTAAGTGCCTGTTAAGATTTATATACTTGATGTGACTGATCATGTGTTGAGATCCAATGGAACCCAATATTGCCAGGTAAATGAGTTATTCAAGACACTTAAATGGTGGACTTTTTCAATCTCATCAATTAAATTCCAAATATAATAGTAGTCCATTACTTTGTTGGGAGTAAGTAAGCAGCAAAGATTTCTTAATTTGTTACAGGTAGAATATACCATTCCAGAAAATGATGGTAGTGGCTCCCGACCTAATGTCAAGAAGGCAAACATCCCAATGGAAAAAGGTGGTTATCTCATCTATGGTGCAACTCTATATGGACAGGTGATATTCAACATTTATCATCACTCTTATTTAGTCTTTATGATTGCTCCAAGTTTAACTTTTATTAAACTATGTGTGCCTGATTTGTTTCTTTATCTTGTAAGTAATACTTTTCCTTGATTCCATATAATTATAAGAAGTCAAATATTGCAATCCATCTTCACTTCTAAAATTTATTTGTTTGATTAATTTAGGATGGAAGGACTTTATGTACCTCAACACCAAAATATGGAACAGGAAAAGAAGCTGGAACCGAGGAGGGTTACATTGTTGGAATGTCTGTTTGTTATCCAGAACCAGGTTCTGTCAAGATAAATAACAAAGAAACTTTGGCCATAGAATCCAAGTATAATAGCAGCTTTTGCACTGGAGTTATGGGACAATTCTACATCTTGGTGGCAGAACAACTACAAAGCACACACACACAGACATAATTCCTCTCATCCATATTTTGCTTAACGTAGAGTTTCTAGATGGCATATGCCACCAATTTTTTTTCTTCCACCTTTCTTAAACCTATACTTATTTGGGAAAAAGAAATAGAGATAATGTGTAATGGGAAAAATGTTTCTCTTATTTTATTACCTAAAAAAAAGAGGTGTAAGAATTATGTAATAGAACTCATGGGCAAATAACATTATTGTATCTAAATTATTCTAATACATTCATTGAGATTCATAAATCAAATTGTTCTTTTCTATTATTGTATTGATTGAATTTTTTTTTCAAACTAAAACTTTCTTACATTGATGAATGACTCTTTTATAAACTAAAACCAATAAGTATTGTATCCGATAGACTTTGATTTAGTCGCACTGTTGCAAAAATTGGATTTCCTAAACGCAAAATTCGATGAAATATAACCACATTGGAAAAAAGGAAGGAAAGGCGTTGATTGGCAAACCAGGCACACTCCTCCCTCCTAGATTGGAGATTCTTGATTTTTGCAAGTGTAGTAGGAAATACAAATTCGCTACTGTGCAGCAAATGGTGGTGGTCAACTTCGCACATTGGTGCCTTCCTAGAATTGTAGTAGGCTGGACTAAAAGTTTGGAACATTCATTTGAAATATTATGCTCCTATAGAGGAAATGATTTGAATAAGTGCAAGACTAATACTGACTTTAGTTGATATTTTTTGTCTCCTAAAATGAGGATGAAATATTTTCTAAATAATGATAATAACTACAAAAAACACAAGGCCTAAAATTTTCTCATCAGTAATTTTTTTCTTTTTTTTCCCCTTCAATTTGACTAATTTAAGATCTTCCTATTATCAAATTCCGAGCACAGTGAAACACTAAAACTGAAGACAAAAATCACTGATAATAGCCTAACAATATGTATTTTTTATAATTAAATTTAGGCTTTGTTTATTCCATTGCAAGTAATTTTAATAGCTTTATGACATGTTAATTATTTTCTTTAAATTGATTAACGATTGAATTTTTGTGATGAATTGTAGGAGAAAAAATTATTTTAGATGAGCATGTTGATAATCACATATTTGATACATTAATAAACCTTCATTTTTAGTCATTTACACTCTCTATGTACTTAATTGATTGAGTTTGGTTATGTTTTGTAAGTTTGAACTCAAATTGGACTTAATTGATTTTTTTAGCATAATTTACATCTTATACTATTTCTGTGTTTTGGTCATATCTTGAGTTCTAGATGTCTAATAATTATCTATTTTACCTTGTTGGGAGGATAAGAGAGAGCTCTACAACTTTCATAAGAGCTCGAGGTCAAAGTCAGACATCTAGTAGAACTAATTGGGCTTGGAAGCCAGAATACAAGCTTTGTGATTGGAACCTGAATAGTGTGCAGTAATCAGAGTATAACTCGGGCTGTAAGATTTGGATTGGGCTAAAATTTTGGTATCTGTAAGTTAAGACCAATATCTACAACTTTCATGAAGAACACAAGACTCAACTCAGACTTCTTGGAGGTCATATTGGGCTTGGAAGTCAGAATAGAGGAGCTATAACTGGGCTTAAACAATGTGCAGTAATCAGAGCACAACTTGGGTTATAAGATCTGGATTGGACTGAAATTTTGGTATCTGTAATTTAAGACCCATATCTACAACTTTTATGAAGACCACTTAGTCAGATTATGACGCATTCAATGACTTCAAAACTGAATGATTTCAGAGACAAAGAATCTCCATAATTTTTCACTCACCAAAAGTCATTTGGAATTTTTCACTCATTTTTCACTCATCCACTCACTCATGACTCAACCCCCTTGTCATTTTGTATCCCTAATCCTCTATAAAAGGGAGTCTTGGCTAATCATTTGGGGAGTCTTGGTGTTAGATATCAAGATTATGCTATTTTATTGTTTGATCATCTTGTTGTAATTTTATTTTGTTCTAAATTGAAGTTATGTTCTTCTTCTTCTTCTTCTTCTCTCTTTCTTCTTGTCTATGAGTAACTAAGTTTCATTTTACTTTGGTGAAAGGATGAAACTCTTAGTAATGAAATAAGGTTAGATTTCTTTTCTTTCTTGTTCTTAAATGATATATTTTCAAGTGGACATTATACGTGTTGTATTTTGTTTCCAATCAATTTAGAAACCCTCCTTGTAAAGTGGAGATCTTGATTCATTGTAGACAAGAGGTTGGCACAATGAATACTTGATCCCATTTATAAGTGATGGTGTTAATAAATAATTAAAAGAATCATAATATAATTACGTATATAATTTTTAATGAACTTTGATTATTGAATTTTCCAATTGGAACATCCATTATGTGTGGATTCTAATTGAGTTATAAAAAGAATTAATCATGTCCTTATTTTATTTATCAAGAGTGGATCTCCTAACCCAAGTAAGTCTTTTTTATTTGTAACTAAGTTTTATCACTTTTATTGTTGTGACAAAATATTTACTTTACGTGAAAGAATTTTTCTTCATCAATTCCCTGTGGATCGACCTCGGACTCCCGAGAATTTATTACTTGAAACAACTTGTACTTGAGTTTGTAACTTTTAATCCACATAAAGTTTTTGCCGCCGTTGCCGTGGACTTGATTTGAAGAACAAATTTATGGTGTAAATATTTTGTATATTTTTTTTTGTGAATCTTGTATATATATATTTTTTCTACTCTTTTAATTTTTTTTCTTTGTACTTACTAATGTACTAACTTAGTGGGAGAAACTCTCCTTATCTCTCTGTAATCTTTAACCATTAATGAAATAATCTTTCTTCTTCTCTTCTCTCTCTTGCCATTACAAAAAATCTACTCTACCGATTCTCCGCTTTTCATATTTTAAATTTACTTTCTCGCACTTTATTTTTTATATTTTATATTTTGTAATTTACATTCTGCACTTTAATTTTTGTATTTTACTTTTTGTATTTTATTTTTAACTTTCTAACTTACTAACCTACTAACCTTTTAATTTTCTTACTTACTAACTTACTAACTATTTAACTTTTTACTTTATCGCCTATCTAACTTTTTAGTTTACCTGCTTCTAACATTTTAATTTACTTGCTTCTAACATTTTAATTTATCTCGCATATTAACTTTTTAATTTTTGTGCTTATTAACTTATTTGGTGGTTGGTTTATATCACACCTTTGTTAATATTTATTTACTAAGTGTTAATATATATTTGGTGGCTGGTTTATACCACACCCTTATTAATATATATTTGGCAACTGGTTTATACCATATCTTTGTTAATATTTAATGGACGATTTATAACACCAGTTTATACATTTTATTTTATATTTGAAGTTACTTATTTATGCTTAATTGGTATCATGATTTAAATTCTGGTCATTTGGTTAAAGTTAATCCTAGTACTTTACATATTAATTTGTTTGAATCACAATCACACACATCAAACATAATGGCTGAAAACGAAAGTATGCATGATGAACATGAAAATCAACTGTTGCGAACCATGCGTGAGTATTTGCAACCATCTCAAAATTCTAGTCCATCATGTTTTATCTTTCCACTCAATGCAAACAATTTTAGATTCAAGCCAAGTAAGATTTCTTTACTTCCTAATTTTCATGGTTTAGAATCTGAAAGTCCATATTTACATCTAAAAGAATTTGAGGAAGTATGTACTGCTTTTAATGATCAAACTTGCACTGAAGAGATTGTTAAGTTTAAAATGTTTCCTTTTTCTTTGAAAGATAAAGCAAAAACTTGATTTAACACTTTGAAATCAAGATCAATTGGCACATGGCAAGAAATGCAAGGTGAATTTTTAAAGAAATTTTTTTCAATACATAAAACCAATGCTTTGAAAAGACAAATCTAAATTTTTTTCCAAAATTCAAATAAAGCATATTTTCAAAATTGGGAATGTTTTAAAGATTTGTTCAATTCTTGCCCACATCCTGGTTTTGAAAAATGGCGTACTATAAGCTTCTTTTATGAAGGGTTAACACCCGAAACTAAACAATTTGTGAAAACAATGTGCAATGGTGAGTTTCTTGATAAAGATCCTGAAGAAACTTTAGACTATTTAGACCATTTGGCTTAAAATTCTCAATCTTGACATGGTATTACTCCTTCTAAAAATTCAATTAGATATAACCTTGCAAATGCTAGTAAAGGAAAATATCATCTTAGTCAAGAAGAAGATTTAAATGCTAGGTTTGCTAGTTTGGCTAGAAAGGTTGAAGCCATGGAATTAGGGAAAGTAAAAGAAATCAAATCTGTATAAAATGAAGAAATCAAATGCTAGGAGACCAAACCCTCGCCTTCAGCCTCATATCCTCAAGCATTAAACAATTCAAGTAGAGTGAACCATAACAGTGACATTTTTGAAATCTTTAAACAAGTAAAGGTCAATATTCCTCTGTTAGATGCTATCAAACAGATTCCTTGTTTTGCCAAATTTTTGAAGGACTTGTGCACTGTTAAAAGGAAACAAAATGTGAAAAAGAATGTCTTTTTGACTGAACAGGTAAGTTTCATTATTCAAAATAATAATGCATTGAAATATAAAGACTCTAGTTGTCCTACAGTTTCATGCATCATTAGAGAACATAAAATTGAATGAGCTATAACTCTTCTACTTGCCGATAGATTAATTAAAATTCCAAAAGAAATAGTGGAAGATGTGTTACTACAAGTTGATAAATTCATATATCCTGTGGATTTTATTGTCTTAGAAACTGAACCTATGAAAAATAGTAGCAAGTCAATTCTTGTAATTTTAGGTCACCCATTTTTAGCAATATCTAATGCTTTGATAAATTGCAGAAATGGAGTGGTGAAACTAATATTTGGAAATATGACACTGGAGTTTAATGTTTTCAACATGTGCAAGCAACCACAAGAAGTCTATGATGAAAAGGAAGAAGTTGAAGGGATTGAGCCCATTATAGATGATTATCTTCAAACTAGGAGTTCTTCTGACTCATTAGAAATTTGTTTAATTAATTCATTTGATTCAGCTATACAATTAGATGATGATGTTTCTGAAATATGTTATTTGCTTGACTGTACACAGGTAACAGAATATAAAGGATGGAAGCCAAGATTTGAAAAGTTAAAACCTATGAATGATGATACCCATGAAGAAGTACCTACAGTGAAACTAAAGCTATTACCTGCTAGGTTGAAGTACTCATTTTTGAGAGAAAAACAAACCTTTCCAGTAGTAATTTCCTCATCCCTGACCAAAGAACAAGAAAGTATGTTGATAGAAGTACTTAAAAGGCATAAAAGTGCAATTAGATGGACACTAAAGGACATAAAAGGTATTAATTCATTAATTTGTACATATAGAATACATTTAGAGGATAATGCTAAAACATCTCAACAACCTCAAAGAAGATTAAATCCACACATGAAAGAGGAAGTTAGAGCTAAAGCTCTTAAATTACTTGATGTTAGAATTATCTATCCTATATCTGATAGCCAGTGGATAAGCCCTACACAAGTTGTGCCTAAGAAATTTGGAATAACAGTGGTTGAAAATGAAAAATGAGAATTAATACCTACCCGAGTCTCATCCAGTTGGCGTATGTGTATTGATTTTAGAAAATTGAATGCAGCCACTAGGAAAGATCATTTTCCCTTGCCATTTCTTGATCAGATTCTGGAAAGAGTAGCAGGACTTCTCTACTATTATTTTCTTGATGGTTATTCAGGGTATAATTAAATACCAATTGCATTAGAGGACCAAGAAAAGACCACTTTTACTTGCCCCTTTGGCACTTTTGCATATAGAAGAATGCATTTTGGTCTTTGTAATGCTCCGGCAACTTTCCAAAGATGCATGCTAAGTATTTTTAGTGACATGATTGAGCATTATTTAGAGGTTTTCATGGATGACCTGACAGTTTTTAGAAATTCTTTTGAAAATTGTCTTGATAATTTGGAAAAAGTTCTTAAAAGATGCGAAGAAAAATATTTGTGTTAAATTGAGAAAAATGTCATTACATGGTTACATCAAGAATAGTGTTAGGTCATGTGATATCTTCTAAGGGAATTGAAGTTGATAAGGTTAAAGTTGAATTAATTGCTCATTTGCCTTCCCCAAAAATAGTCAGAGAAGTTCGTTCCTTTTTTAGGACATAAAGGATTTTACAGAAGATTTGCTAAGGACTTTAGTGCCATATCTAGACCATTATGTAATCTTATAACAAAAGATGCACCATTTGATTGGACCCAAGATTGTCAGAAATCTTTTGAAAAATTAATCGGTCTTTTGACTTCTGCTCCTATCATGCAATCTCCTTACTAGTCTTTGCCTTTTGAGTTGATGTGTGATGCTAGTGATTTTGCTGTTGGCGCTGTTTTAGGACAGAGAAGGAAAGGTAAGCCTCATGTAATTTATTACGCAAGTCGAACTTTGAATAGTACACAAATGAATTACACCACTATTGAAAAAGAACTATTTGCTGTAATTTTTGCATTGGACAAATTTTAAGCTTATTTAATTGGTTCTTCCACTATTGTTTTCACTGATCATGCTGCTGTTAGATATTTAATGTCTAAGCAGGATGTCAAACCTAGGTTGATACGGTGGATTTTGTTGCTTTAAGAATTCAACATCAAAATAAAAGACAAGAAAGGAGCCGAAAATGTTGTTGTAGATCATTTGTCCAGGCTGACAACAGGCTCATCTTTTGATAGTACGCCTATCAATGATTCTTTTCCTGATGAATTTTTATTTTCTGTCAATTCCATGCCTTGATTTGCTAACATTGTCAATTTTCTTATAACAGGTAAGATACTGCCTCAGTTGACACACCAAGACAGAAAAAAGTTTTTGATTGAGGTGAAAATTTTCTATTGGAATGACCCTTTTTTGTTCAAATATTGTCCTGATCAAATCTTTCAGAAATGTGTACCCAACAATGAGGTAAGTAATGTCCTTAAATTTTGTCATTCAGAAGCATATGGAGGTCATTTTTCTTCAAAGAAAATAGCTGCAAAAATCTTACAGTATGAATTTTATTCGCCCATATTATTTAAGGACAGCTATATTTTTTGCAAAAGTTATGAAAGTTTTTAGAAATTGGGTTCCATTTCTAAAAGAGACATGATGCCTTTGAACCCTATCATTGTCATTAAGGGAATTGATTTCATGAGTCCATTTTCATCATCATTTAGATTTGTGTATATTTTGATTGCAGTTGATTATGTCTCAAAAAGGATTGAAGCGATTTCATGTCGACACAATGATCACAAAACTATTCTTAAATTTTTAAAAGAAAATATTTTGAGTCGATTTGGAATTCCTCTAACTATCATCAATGATGGGAGAAAACATTTTTGTAATAAACCATTTGAATCTTTAATGAAGAAATATGGCATCACACACAAAATTGTCACTCCTTATCATCCTCAGACAAGTGGACAAGTAGAATTAGCAAATAGGAAAATTAAACAAATTTTAGAAAAAATAGTTAACCCAAATCGTAAAGATTGATCTTTAAGATTAAATGATGCACTTTGGGCTTACCATACTACTTTCAAAACATCTTTACGCCTGTCACCCTATCGTTTAGTTTATGAAAAACCTTGTCACTTTCCTATAGAATTGGAGCATAAAGCATTTTGGGCCATTAAAGCTTTTAACTTAAGTCTTGATGATGCTTCCAAGTTACACAAATTGCAATTGAATGAACTTGAGGAATTGAGAAATGATGTATATGAAAACTCAAAAATTTATAAAGTTAGAACAAAAGCTTTTCATGACAAATCAATTTTGAGAAAATCTTTTGAAATTAGTCAAAATGTTTTGCTTTATATTTCTCATCTTCACTTATTCCCTGAAAAATTGAGATCTAGGTAGACTGGTCCATTTATTGTCAAACATGTGTATCCTCATGGGGGTATAGACATTGAGAACCCTAGGAATGGTAATGTATTTAAGGTCAATGGACAAAGACTCAAACCATTTCTGGAACATCAAGTTGTTGAGGTAGAATCCATCTCCCTTTCTAATCCTTGTTATGAGTAGAATTTATTTTAATTTTGTTTCTTTCTTTTTGCAGTTCTTTGTGTTCCCAGTTAAGTGGCGAATAACGGTACTCCGTGACTTTCAAGTCGATTTATTTTTCAATTTCCCATAATAACTATTCCTTCTCCTTTAAAATGGATGTTATTCTCTCGAATCTAAGAAAACATTTCTCTTCTTTTCCTCAAAATGCTCTAACAAAAATCTACAAAGCCAGACATGAAAGACTGGGACTGTTAATGCACAAGGGCATCCTAGAAGATATTCACTGGTTAATCGAAGCAAAGGTTCGTTTAGCTGGTGAATCTTCTGATTCATTTGTCCCATACATGCCAGGTCTCGATAAAAGTTCTTATTCTAAAAGGAGAAGAGCAAAAAGAATGAAAGTTTGTTACAAATGTGTGCGATGGAATTGTAACACGCGATGTCATTCTTTGGGAATGGTTTCCGTAAATAGAGAAGATAATTTTTTTTCATTAAGAATGGACTGAGTTAGGAGTCATTAGATAATATCTTATTAACTCTTGAGACGCATTCCTGTGGATATGTGCAGCGTGAACTTCTTAGTTTGTGGAATCTTTTCAAAGACGAGCAAGAGCGTTACAGTCTTGGGAATCTGACTCAAAAAGACTCTATTTGTCAATTTATAAGAAAATTGGATGGGAAGCTTATCCTCGACTCATAGAAGGTGTTTAAGTCATTACTGGATGTGAAACCAGAGGAAGATGTGAGCCACAATCACAACAATATGTATATATTATCTTATGCATCTTCAAAAGAAAAATTAAAAAAAAAGAAAGAAAACAAAACAAAAGAAAAAAAAGAATTAAAAAAGAATTAAAAAAAAAAAAAAGAACAAAACTTCATTGTACTTGGTCTTTAATTAGATTAGGAGCCCCTGCCAGTGTCAGACCCGTTATTGACTCGGGTGGACCTTTGCACGCCAGTCCATAAATAAGGTTAGTATGCCATGCTCTGTAGAGAGCTGCGCAAGCATTCCCAAGTTTTAACCGTAGGCTCTGCTTGCTGATGAACAGAAAGAAGCGTCCCGTGTTTGTATTCTCGTGTGACAATGCCTCTGAGCTGGATCCTGTGATTTAATGTCATGCGCTCTTCAGTGACCTCTCACTGGCTATAGTCGTTGGTGGTAGCTGTCAGATTTATGCACTTTAATTAGTGGCGTCGTAGCTCAATCCAAAATATCCCACAAGTGGGAGGGAGAAGAATTCCCAGATTGGCTGAGCCATCTTGGTATTATTGCACTCATGACACACAGTATAAAGATATGTCATGAACATTGTACATAAAGGTATGTCATCATTGTTATAATTTTATCTTTGTATGATTTTGTTGTATTTTGGTTTTGGACAGACGATCCTTTGAGCGGGGTCCTTCGAGAGTTTCTAGACTTCTTTACCCTGATGGTTTTCTTGAAGTAAAAATAAAATAAAAAATAATAATAATAACAAAAAAAACTGTGTTTTTAGTTTCAAACTTTTCTGACAATAGTCAACCTACTCATATAGGAGCTATTATTACTTTTTTTATTCTCTTCCCTATTTAAACACTCCATTTTCTTCACTTTCCTGCAACTCATAATCATTCAAAGAGAGTGTGAGTGTAGAAATGGAGGGAGCTTCCTCTTCAGTTCATAAATTTACTAGTATCTGTGTATTTTGTGGGACAAGTTATGAGAAGGGTTTAGAATTTATAAACACAGCAAGCACTGTTAGTAGAACACTTGCTGCGAGGAACATTCGTGTAGTATATGGGGGAGGTAGCATTGGGTTAATGGGGGCTGTATCACTTGCTGCACATCTAAGAGGTGGTCAAGTTTTTTGTGTCATTCCTGAACCTTTAACTCGAAGGAACATCATTGGAAAGACAATTGGGCTGGAACTTCAAGTATCATCTATGCATGGACGAATGAGGACAATGCTTGAAAACTCTGATACATTCATTGTCTTACCAGATGGTTTTGGTACTTTGGAAGAACTTTGTCAAATTATCTCTTGGGCCCAACTGAACATCCACCATAAACCCATAGGTTTGTTGAATATTAATAATTTCTTTGATAATTTGTTATCTTTTGTTGACCATGCTGTGGAACAGAACTTTATCACACCTTCGGCAAGACAGCTCCTTATATCTGCTTCAACTGTTGATGAATTAATTGATAAATTATAAACTTTTTTTATGAACCTGAACCAGTAATAGCTCAGATAGATTGGTCAGAAGGAACCAGCAAGGGAGGCAGCAAGGAACAATAGTGTGATCTGACACTTCATCTATAACTTTCCTTTATCTTTGGTTTTATTTATCATACTTTTTTCTGTTTAATTTTGTGTAAGGTTTTTCCTTTCAGTAATTGCAGCAACAATTAATATCTTCTATCATTTACCTATTTATGTTTTGACATTGAAGACAATGTTGTGATCTGGTTGGAGGGAAGGATGGTTGTGACAAAAAAACTAAAAAAAACCCAAAAAAAAATATTAGGAAGTGTGTTTGTTAATATGTTTGTTATGTTTATATGTTTGTCAGAAATTTATTAACAACAAAAGTAATTAGGGATGGCAGAGTAAGGAGTAAATTATTTACTCTTGAGACGCATCAAAATTGGTGGCAGAGTAAGGAGTAATTGGGTAGACAACTAGTTTATGTGGAAGTAGCAATTCAAATTCAGAAAAATTTGTATGATTGAGTTAATTGTCTTCTTTCTTAAAAATCATATGTTTGGTTATGGATGTTGAATTAGTGGACTGAGAATGATAGAATTATGCCTTGTGAGATTTTGAGCCTATTGGTGAATGGATTGAACATTTGTACCATTCTCTTCTTTCTTGTGTGAATTTCACTCATGAAATTGTTACTCTAGAACTTGCTTTGATTCTTTTTAAGGCTATATTTTCACATGCATACATAAACATGATTGAGACATTTTTCTTGAAATAGCTACTTTAACCAAATAGCCAAGAATGATTGGTGCACAAATAGGCAGCCTTACTCAGCAGCATATTGTCTCAATATGATATCAAGTACTCTTATGACTTCTTGAAAATTCTCTGATTCCTAATATGATATCAAGTATTCTTATGGCTTCTTGAAAATTCTCTTATTCCTACTAACGTAAATCATTGAAAATGACCTATTTCCCCTTGCTTAACCCCTTTGAGCTTATTTGATTATTCTTTGTTTCGAACTCATTATGTGTCTTAAATGAAAAATCATGTTCTTATTCGGCCTTAGGGAATAAGAGAACATTAGCTTTGTCATTGGATGCGTTCTTGAACAAGTGTGGGGGTGTGTGTGCAGAATGGTTAAAAAAATGTATATATTATGTTCTTCTTGTAAAAAAAATCAAAAATAAAAAAAATGTAAAAGAAGAGGTCAACAAGGCAATAAAAGAAATGAAAAGAATATGTAAAGGGAATTAGGTGGAGTTGGGATGAACTTTCATGTTTGTTAATTGAACTCAGTTTTCATGCTCTTTTATTCTCTTTGGTATTTAAGTTGTCATATCCATATTATCTTCTCCTTTACCTTGACCCCATTACAACCTTGAATAAAGTCCTCATGATTTGTGTGTGCATGTGTTCTGAGTAGTGGAGAAGTAGAAGATAAGCAAGCTTATGGTAGTGCAATTTTCATGAGTTGAATTGAGTGAAATACCTACCTTTTAAACACTTGAGGGATTGAGAGTGAATCTTGTGAAGATCTATCATTCTTGACTCATGCTTTTCAATTGAAGTTTCCTTGCGTGTTGGTTTGAGATGTGAAGAAATGTTACCTCATAAATATTTTGATTACTTGAATAATTGGTTACTCTTCATTCTTAAATATTATTAGAAATTGAGTCTTTTAGAGTGTTTAGCTTTTGAGTCTGTTTCATTTTTTTTTTAGTTTTGGTCTTGTGTGTTTTGCCCAGGAGTGCAAAAAGTTAAGTGTGGGAGAATTTGATAATCACATATTTGATACATTAATAAGCCCTTAATTTTAGTCATTTACACTCTTCATGTACTTAATTGATTGAGTTTGGTTATGTTTTGTAAGTTTGGACTCAAATTGGACTTAATTGATTTTTTCAGCATGATTTACATCTTACATTATTTCTATATTTTGGTATATCTTGAGTTCTAGATGTCTACTAATTATCCATTTTACCTTATTGGAAAGATAAGAGAGATTTCTACAACTTTCATGAAGAGCTCGAGGTCAAAGTCAGACATCTAGTGGAACTAATTGGGTTTGGAAGTCAAAATATGAATTTTGTGATTGGAACCTGAATAGTGTGTAGTAATTAGAGTATAACTCGGGCTGTAAGATTTGGATTAGGCTGAAATTTTTGTATCTGCACTTTAATACCCATATCTACAATTTTTATGAAGAACACAAGACTCAACTCGGACTCCTTGGAGGTCATGTTGGGCTTGGAAGTTAGAACAGAGGAGCTATAATTGGGCTTGAACAGTGTGCAGTAATCAGAGCACAACTCGGGCTGTAAGATCTGGATTGGGCTAAAATTTTAGTATCTGTAAGTTAAGACTCATATCTACAACTTTTATGAAGACTATTTGGTCTGATTATGACGCATTCAATGACTTCAGAACTGAATGATTTCGGAGACAAAGAATCTCCATAATTTTTCACTCACCAAAAGTCATTTGACATTTTCCACTCATCCACTCACTCATGACTCAGCCCCCTTGTCATTTTTGTATCCCTAATCCTCTATAAAAGGGAGTCTTGGCTGATTATTTAGGGAGTCTTGGTGTTAGATATCAAGATCATGCTATTTTGTTGTTTGATCATCTTGTTGTAATTTTCTTTTGTTCTAAATTGAAGTTATGTTCTTCTTCTTCTTCTTCTTCTTCTTTCTTCTTCTTCTTCTCTCTTTCTTTCTTCTTATCTATGAGTAATTAAGTTTCATTTTACTTGGGTGAAAGGGTGAAACTCTTAGTAATAAAATAAGGATTCATTTCTTTCTTGTGCTTAAATGATATATTTTCAAGTAGTCATTATACGTGTTGTATTTTGTTTCCAATCAATTTAAAAACCCTTCTTGTAATGTGAAGATCTTGATTCATTATAGACAAGAGGTTGGCACAATGAATACTTGATCCCATTTATAAGTTGTGATGTTAATAAATAATTAAAAGAATCATAATATAATTATGTATATAATTTTTAATGAACTTTGATTATTAGATTTTTCGATTGGAACCTCCATTATGTGTGGATTCTAATTGAGTTACAAAAAAAATTAATCTTATCCTTATTTTATTTACCAAGAGTGGATCTCCTAACCCAAGTAAATCTTTTTTATTTGTAACTAAGTTTTATCACTTTTATTATTGTGACAAAATATTTACTTTACGTCAAAGAATTTTTCTTCATCAATTTCCTGTGGATTGACCTCGGACTCCTAATAATTTATTACTTGAAACAACATGCACTTGGGTTTGCAACTTTTAATCCGCATCACATGTGTTCATGGTGCAGGAAATCAAAGCCAAATAAAAGGAATGATAGCACGGTCAAAGGGCTTAATTCATCTAATTTGTAGGCTAGAATGCAAATGGTGTATAAGGAATTGAAATGAAAGCAGGAAGGGTCACCGTGCATTCATGTTGATTGATGAACTCAAAATTGTTAAGTTGGCTAGGTCTACATATTCCTTTATAAGCCATTTCTAATATACACCCTCCTTTGGAGGGTGTATGATACACTTGACAATCTAAGCCATTGATTTATTTATAAAATAAATTAATGGTTTAGATCAATTACAGTAAACTTGCTAAGCAGATTTTCTTTTTTTTAGGTTTTTTTTCAGGTTTTTTTAAGGTTTATATTTTTTTTTTACATACTACCACCATCATTGTCGTCAGTTGGCAGGTCATTGTACGTTGCTTGTCGGCCACCATCGATCTCCTCCAATTTTTCTTTTTAAGTTGTATAACTTTATAAATATTATCAGTCAAAATTTATAAGATTTTCAACAAACACAGTTATAGTTTTAAGAAAACTGGCAACTTCCAATTTTTTTTAGATTATATAACTGTATAAATATTATCAGTTAAAAAGTATAAGATTTTTCAACAGTTATAATTTTAGAAAAAAAATTCAGTATGCACAGTTATTTATGAAAAAATATAAAGACTAATATAATTTTAATTGGTATTATTTACACAATTGTATAATTTTAAAAAAGTGAACAATTGTCAGCCGGAGGTGGTGGCCATCGGCCATCGCCACTTCTGGCCGCCGCCGATCATGCGATGGCCCAAATTTTGTCTTGGCGACTGAAAAAAACAACCGAAAAAAAAGAAGAGAGAAAGGCAGCCTGTAAAAAAAAAATTGCTATTACTAGATAAAAGTTTGGGTGTATAGTATACCCAAACTTGGCAGGGTGCATAATAGCACCCGCCTTCCTTTATAAACAAAAGATAAAAATAATGAAAGGGAGAGTTAAAGCCCAAATTCTTGTTTAATGTTTGTTGGCCACGGGTCAAATTGAAGGAATGAAAATGTGTTTAATGAAACGGTGCACTCAATTGGTGTAAGGCAGAAGCGGTGCAAAATAAATTTTTGATGCACTATAAATTGGGGTCATTTTAATATGGACCTTTTGACATAGGGACCATCCATGGTCCTTGTAGTTTGGATCGTTGGATATAAGTAAAATTAGATCAATGGTTATCATTTATTACTAGCTACTTGTTTATCAAGTAAGTATGGAAAAGTTTAATATTACAAAGTTAAACGTGTTTTTATCCCAAATTTGTTTTATTTTACAAAACTACCCAACTTTTTCTTATGCTTGAACCAGAGCTCAGAGGTGAGTTAGGGTCGATGACGCAACACCAACTCCAGCGAGTGCATATGACGATTCCAGTGGCCTAGCTCAACAACCAGAAAGGTGTGCCCCATTTGTCCTGCCACGACTTTGTCTTCAAGCACAACACCATCTCCGGCAACGTACCAGCAAACCCAAACAAAGAAATTCGGTGAGTGCGTCCTGCGCCTCTTCAAGCCATCTTCACCTAGCAAAGACGCAGAACCATTTCCAGCAGCAACTCCAGCTCCAATGACTGCTCAACCAATATTCCTTGAAGATGTAATTTAGAAATTGATCCATAGAAAATATAGAAATTGCAAAAAAAAAGGTTGTTTTTCTTCTCCGTGAACCCGCTATCTTCTCTGGTGATTTGGATCGGGCCTACGGTGGCCATAACCACTCAAGATGATCAAGCATCAAACCCAAACAACCTCCCCAGAACCATAAAGCAAACAAAAAAAACCTAAACCCAGGAACAAATCTGAACTCTTGCCTCTGCCTCAAGCCATCTTCAAGCATGTAGTAATGAGTGTGGCTCGTAGCTGACGACAGATTTAGGCAAAGGTTCTGTATGTGAGTTGGGTTTGGTCAGCGGTGGAGATTGCGGTTGGTTTGGGAAATTAACAGAGACTTGAAGGATTTAGGAGCAATAATTTTTTTTCCTTCCTGCAAAATTAAAAAACCTGTAGTAATGAGTAAAGTCAAAGGTCTTGTGATGGACCTTTGACTAGAGAGTCTATGTTAAAACGACCTTATAAATTGATGAAGAGCAACACTGAGCCAGGGGAGAACATAGAAGAGACAACACAACGCCGAGAGCCGCAGCGGAGAGAGAAAGTCAAGGAAGCGGTGCCGCACAAACGCAGAGGAGAAATTCTTTTTTTTTTATGGATTATTCTTCTCTCTGTGCTTGACATTCTTATTATGAATAGTTAATTTTATTTTCTAAGATTAAGATGAAATCCTAACATTTTGTTTTAGATAATTTAACTTTGTTTGTGATATTTTTTTTTATTCTATAATTGCACAGTATTGATGATTATTGATATTTAATTGTTATTCAATTTAATTTTTATTGATTGTCTTGTAGTCAATTAATAAATTTAAATTGATATATTTTAATCACATGTTTAATTCTTGTAGGTTTAGGTATGCGTTGTGTAATAATATTCATTACTTTGAGATTTAAGAATTAAATAGTTCATGTTATGTTAAATGGTTTATGTCATCATTTGAATAAACCATATTATTTTAGATGAATTATGTCATTAATTAGATTTCAATAATCTTTAATAATAATCAAAGCTTGTAACAATCGACACTCTATAGAATAAAATTAATTCTAATTCAAGTTAAATTTATCTTTACATGGTTAGTGGTAGATTCGAGACCTAGAGTTGTTCTTTAATTGCTCTTACATTCTAATTTGAGTCATTTTATTTAAATTTATTATTTAATTTTAATTTTAAGTTAACACCTAATTTATATTCTCAATTTAATTAAATAAAATAAAAATTATTTTTCTTTTTCTTTTAAATTAATTTAAGTAAATATTATATTTTAATTAATTTTGTCACTCGCTATAAATATAACACTCCTATATTTACTAAATATTATATTAATCTTGTACACTTATAAGTAAGAAATAATTTTATCACTTGAAATTCTCTATCAATGACTTAACCTTGCCCGTGTGTAATGTTTCGTTATAACAAAACCATAGTCAATTCACACAAAATTATCGTTTTCGATTTCTTGTAGTTGCCCATTTTCATCCCCAAACACCAACGAAACCAAGCGTAGTCTACGGTTTTCCTTGTGTTCCTTATCCCTTGTACGAGAAAAATGGAAATGTTGATGACACTTGCAAAACAAGTTACCGTTAAGCTTTTCTATTATTAGAACTTACAACCCACCTCATGTTTACCGGTGATAATATAGTACATTACAGGCCTATAGGATTAGTTTTGAACTAATATAGAGGCATGAAGAAACAAGTTCCAATTCATAGTTGAATATAACCGATGGTATCACAAGCAAATAGAGTTAAATAAATTCAGTACAAATTCAGTACAGTTGATGAAATAGTTCTAGTTCATCAGAGTGCGCACAGCTTAACCAAGCCTAAGAGCTTGAGCATGATGCTGGATGTGCTCATCGATGAAGGTGGCAATAAAATAATAAGAGTGATCATAACCGGGTTGAAAACGTAAGAGGAGTGGAACATTAGCATTCCTGCATGCCTCCTCAAACTTGCCAGGTAGCAGCTGATCATGCAAAAATTTGTCATCTTCCCCCTAAAAAGTACAACAACCATTAGAAGAGAGTAAAACCCACAAGAATTCAACAAGATAGTGGGTACATATTTGCAAAAGGAAACTTTGATCTATGGCAAAGCAGTATTGTATCCAGCAGACTTTGATTTATTCACACTGTTGGTAAAACTGGAATTCTTAAATACAAAATTCTATGAAATACAACCACACTAATGAAACCTTACAAGATATAGAAACTGAAAGTTTGTCCCTCTTGATGCATTTCACAAGTTTTAAGAAAAATTTACAAAAACCACAAGTCTTTTACCTGATCAATCAAAATGGTGGCAGATACATCATTAAATTTTTTTACCAGACAAGTGGCATCATAATCCTGCATTTTGCAATTGAACATCATTATAATGAAATATCAAGACCATTATGTAAAGTGAACAAGTCAGTTTACCCTCTAATTTACCTCCCAATCAGATTTATTTCCACCTAGATAATTTGTGAATGCCTTCTGTCCCCAAGCACAATTTATAGGATTTGCAATTGGTGCAAAGGCAGAAACTGACTGGAACAAGCATGAAAAGAAACACATAAGAGAAAGAAATAAGAATCACGATAATTAACAATGTTCTCATCATGACAAGGTACATTCTGTCTTGCACAAGGGAATGTAGTTCTACAATCTCCAAGCTACCAACTTAGGGGATGGCATCATTTGTTGTGACAAATTTATTTGGTTATAAAGACTAAAACAGTTGCTATGCAGAATGCACTTTTAACTAACATGCCTTGTGAAAAATAAATTTGACTAAATCTAGCAAATTTATACATATAAAAGTTCATAACAAGTGTTATGAGAACACAAACTCATGCATACAGAATGCAGAAAATAGTCCCAAGTCCTAACCACCGAATTCTTGTCTTTCTCTTTAGAACCTTCTTACAACAATGCGCAAACTCTGATACTAGGCATCACCCAGTGAGCCAGCCACAAACAGAAAAGAACAAATTGCACAGTATGTGTGCCACCAAAAAAGTGCAATAAAAGATGATCCATTAAATACAATAGAACACCAGCTCAGCACCATTAGTTTCTATACCTAAATCTATTTCAAGGCAAGAGAGGACACAACTGCTACAGAAAGTGAAAACAGCACAGGAGCAAAATTTGGCACCTAAAAAGTATATATCCAAACCAAACAAAATCAAATCCAGCAAAAGATGATAAGCTCTATACTGCATAATACATGAGAGAATATATGCCTACCCTCCAAATGCATTTGAGATCCTTAGCAATGAAATTACATTTGAATGTACTTGCAGACCAGAACAAAATTGGTACTAATACAGTAAACTTATAATAGAAACATATAATATATTAGTTATTAGTATCTCAATTATTGAAAACAACTAATAACAAACAATCTGCAGCACACATAAATTATATCAACAATAAAACAATCCATAATTTTCAAAAAGATTTCCGAGAATTTGACATTATCCCCTTCTACTATGTTAAAATCACAAGTTTTCAGCTACATAGTCACAACACCTTATATTTATCCAGATTTTTCAGGTAGATTGTTAAAGCACCATGCCCACCCATAGAATGGCCAAATATAGAAGCTTTTGATGTTTCAAGCTGTGGAAAATTATCGCTTAGAAGCTTTGGCAAGTCCTTGACAACATAGTCATACATGCGCCAATTCTTCCACTTCTCTTGTATAGCGTTGACATAAAACCCAGCACCTGTTCAGGAATGCACATACGAACTAAGATATCTTCTGTAAAGAAATAAGGATATTGCACATCTCAAGGTAGTTCTTAACCATAGCCTATAACCGTTAAAATTATAAAAATGAGCTATTCTTATTCAATAAAAAATATATATATAGAAAAAATGGGGGAAGGGTGGAGAAAAGCAATGGCATTAGATGATAAACAAAATAATTTTTAATTCCCCCATTATGACAAATCTCATAAACACACTCATTTGGCTGGTTCCCTACCTGTGATCTCTCCCTCTACCTTGTTCTTGAAGAAAAAATATATTCAAGACCGGTGCTCATTAGCAAAAACTGATTTTATTTTATTTATACATGTGAAGAATCCTTATGCAAATATAGAGCTGAACAATTAAATAATACTTTTATAAGCACAATATATTCATTATTGCGTGTAAAACACAATATTGGGTTATTAAAAAAAAAAAAAGAAGAAAGAAAAGAAAGCCTAGCCAGTGAGTGACATTAGTAATCAACAACAGTCTCACAAGAAATTGAACATTCACCAGTACTACACCTGCAAGGGAATTAACGAAGGATAGAAAAATAACAGTCATTTCCAAGAAATACATTATTCTCATATGACAAACAAATCTTCCAAGAAAACCTCTGTTGAAGAACCAAAAAATAATGGTCTCAATTAAAGTGGAATACTAACCTACACCAAAGTCCCAGCTATCTGCTTCTCCTTCTACATTTAGGCCTCCTGTATCATCATCAACTTAATAAGTGAAACCTTTGTTTGCTATTATTATTATTATTATTATTATTATTATTATTTCGTTTTGGGCATTGAAATCCTTTACCAGTGAAGCAACTAGAGAAGGTAATGATGAGTTAAAAGAAAAGTGGTAATTACTTGGAGAAGTGTCGGGGGCAATCAAAGCAATGCCCTCTTTTGAAGCCGCACGTTGAGCACCCGATTTTATTATGAAATTCTCATCGGAGCAAGTGAGACCAGAGAGCCAGTACAGAACCTTCTCGAAATCACATAATTAAAATTGAAAACAGACACGATAATAATTGATTGAAGTCTTAAAAAGAAGACGAAGAAGAAGAAGAAGAGAAGAGGACTTACTGGGAATTTGTGAGAAGGGGAAGGAGAAGATGGGAAATAGATGTAGAAAGTCATGGAGCAACCGAGGGTGGGGCTGAAATGCTTGTACCTCTTGTTGTACCCTCCGAACATCTTCGAGCTGCTTATTTCGCTTGGTTTCGTATCCATTTTCTCCCTATTCTCTCTTTTCTATCTCCACCTTTTTGGACCTACTCTCTACTCTCTAGTGACTAGTGAGTGAGTCTCTACCCAGCTTTTATGTTTGCCTTTGCCAGTGGAAAAGGAGGCGCATCTATTTATATTCGGGACTCGCTGGCTATTATTATACTTGCTCCTGTGCCTGCAAAACGTTGTCGTAATCTAACACTATAAATAAACCAGTGATGAAAGATCGGACCGGACTGGCCATGTGTCCGGTCTATTAAAAGCTAAAAGCTAAAAACTGATGATGATGAAGAAAACTAGAAAAGAAACCGGAAAACCGGTATGAAACCGATAAAATTTATTTTATTTTAATTATATAAAAAATTATTTTTATATATTAAATTATTAAAAGAGATATAAAATAATTAAAAAAATTTGTAGTTAAAGACAAAATAATATTTATTTATTATATTTGTGAAAAAATCACAACTACTTTTAGGAAATATTTTGTGTCTAACTTTTATATGTACACTGTATTTATGTCATATGTTAATGTGATAGAGATATTAAATCATTTTGTATGTGATTGTAGCATTCTCATGGAATACAGAATGAGTTTATAAGTGAATTGAAAAAAATTAAACATATAAAAGTTAGACAAATAATGAGATTCACTGCTTGTAATCAAAATGATAATAGTTTTTGCAAAAATGTTGTTTTCACGGCAAAAGTTTAAAAAGCTTTTAATTGAAAAACCCAAACATGTTAAAAAATGGGGAAAAAGCTTTTATGACAAAAACAAGTTGTTTTAATGTTGAGAAAATTGGATTGGATTAGTTAATTCAACCGGAAAACTAATGAACCATTTATAGGTTTGGTCCAATTGACTTATAGAATTGATCTATGAGAGAATCGATCAAAATCGGTCAAGAATCGTTCAAATTAGTCAAAAATCGTTCAAATTGCCTTCCTCTTTACTTTTATATAAGTTGTATGCTTGGATGTACTCACTACTTTATATGAAATTTGTAATTGTAACATTGTACTTTATGCTTGGATGCTTACCTTATTGTTCAATATGAAATTTTAAAGTACTAAATAACATAATATAGAATATTAGTATATTAGTTTATTATAATATATTATATAATATTAAAAATATATATTATCACCGATTCGACAATGGTTTAAATAAACCGTAAACTAGTGTCTTTAATAGTTCATGGATCAGTTCAATTTTAAAAACATTGATTTTTCCAAATAATTTAGCATTACCAAATATACGCTATAAAAGTTGCTTCTTTGAGTTCAATTTTGATTATTGTCTGTGTAAATTTTTTTACATTATCCACTAATCATATATTATCATATACTTGATTTTTGAAGTAATTATTATAAAAGTCAAACATTTTTAATGATATGATAGTACATAATTAGTTGATGATATAAAAAAAATTATACTGAGAATACAAATAAATTATATCCTTATTGTTTTTAGTCAATAATTGTTATTATTTTTTCTTTGGTGAGGAATGAAAATTTTGACTTAAAAGACTTGTGAAGTTTGGAAAAGAGGCTACAAAGTTTCTTGGAAAATCCCCGATTGTGGACATACCAAGCCATCAAGTATTAATTTCTGTTATATTTTGATTTTTAATATATTTTATTATTTTTTAGTATGTTATTTTATTCTTTTTATATTAAATAAAATTAAAATATATATATTTAATTATTTCTTGTTCAACTAACGATTGGGCTACTAAATCATGAACCAATGTCATCAATTTCATGACCAATCGATTTTAAAAGCATTGCTATAAATGAAACGGACTAGGATCCTCTCCAGTTCAAAATAAAATAGAGAAAATCTTAACCTTTAAAAATAGTTTTTTTATGATAAGATTTTGAAAAAAAACATGGGTGGGTAATTGCTAATCATTAAATTAGCAACTGCACCCCTCTCTAGTTTCTCTTTGACTTGAGAGGATCCTGATCCAAACAAAACTTTAACCATTTTTATTAGATTATTGGGTTTTATAAGTACATTTTTGCAGTGTTTTAAAAATTAGAATTGTCCGATTAAACTGATTATGTTTCTAGTTTTAAACATTATCTAATTCAATCACGATTTAATTATAAATTTATTTAATTAAACCAATCAAAGCAATAACTTGGAAGTCTTGGCAGTTTAATTTCTTATTTGATTTTTAAAACATTAACTTTTTGTGATATACATGTTATAACTAACTAACAAGGTGGGTGCTATTATGCACCCTATCATGTTTGGGTGTATAATACATCTTCCGTTTTACCTGCAGCAGCAGGTTTTTTTCATGTTTTCTTTTTACAAATTGCTTTTTTTGTTTTATTTTTTTTTTTCAAGCTACCACCGGCCATCGCTAGTCACCCCACCGCCAACCACTCCATCCGTAACCACCAAAGAACCACCACCATTTTTTTTGTTATACTATTTATCTTTTTTAAAATTACACAATTGTGTAAATAATACCTGATAAAATAATATTAATTAAAACTATATCAATCCTTATATTTTTTCATAAATAACTATGCATACTAAAAAACCTTACAATATGTGTAAATATTACCAAATCAGTAAGGTTTTTAGTATGCACAATTATTTATTAAAAAATAAAAAATTGATACAATTTTAACTAATATTATTTTAATTGATATTATTTATACGGTTATGTAATTTTTAAAAAAATAAATAGTATAACCTAAAAAAAGTAGTGGCGGCTATTGTAGTGGTTGGTAAGCTAAGGCGATAGAAGCGATGGGTCAGGGGTTAATGGCGATGGCCGACCTGACAAAGGGGTGGTTGAAACCCAAAAAAAAAAAAACTTAAAACTAAAAAAAAACATAAAACCAAAAAAAAAAAAAAATGTAAGTTTCTTGTACTTGATCTAAGTCATTGATATTTTTTATGATTAAATCAATAGTTTAGATCAAGTGGTGCACCATACACCCTCTTTTGAAAGGTGTATATTAGACAGTACCAACTAACAAATCAATCCTTGACACATGTGGATTTAAGAAAGACCTATTTTCATTACAACATGTTATAAGCTATTTTAATGTGTTATCATTTTCACTCCTTGAATATATGCATACTAGCAACTTGACCCCGATGATGGGGAAATTGTCACACCATGTCTTACAAGTTTTCATGGAAAGAAAAGTTTTTTCCTAGTCATACAATATTTTTTATCTCTAAACATGAACATGTATGAAATTTAAATAATTTAAATATTAATATATTTTAATTATGATATTACTATAGAAAAATTATAAATAATAATATGTCATAGTGATTATCAAATTAATCCTACAATCTTGTACAATCACTAAATTGAATTAAATAAACTATTTAATACTAAGTATTAGTTTTATAGAATAGTTTTTTTTTTTTGTCTTTGACCAGGTATTCTCACATGCATTACTGTAAAACTAACCCTCATGTACTATTGTAACTAAAAAATGGAGAAAGAGCTTTTACGAGAAAAACAAGTTGTTTTAATGTTGAGAAAATTGGATTGGATTAGTTGATTCAACTGGAAAACTAATGAATCATTCATAAGTTTGGTCCAATTGACTTATAGAACTCGTCTACGAGAGAATCGATCAAGAATTGTTCAAATTGATAAAAAAATCATTCAAAATGCCTCCCTCTTTACTTTTACATAAGTTGTATGCTTAAATGTTCTATTCACTACTTTATATGAACTTTGTAATTGTGACATCGTATTTTATGCTTGGATGCTTACCTTATTATTCAATATGAGACTTTAAAGTACTAAATAACATAATATAGAATATTAATATGTTAGTTTATTATTTAATATATTATATAATATAAAAAATATATATTATCACCGATTCGACCATGGTTTAACCACGATTGAACTAATAAACCGTAAACTAGGGTCTTCAATAGTTCATTGACCAGTTCAATATTAAAAACATTGATTTTGTCAAATAATTAAGCATTACCAAATATATGCTATAAAAGTTGCTTCTTTGAGTTTAATTTTAATATATTATCGGTGTAAAGTTTTTTACATTATCAATTAATCATATATTATCATATGCTTGATTTTTGAAGTAATTATTGTAAAAATTAAACATTTTTAATGATATAATAATACATAATTAGTTAATGATGTAAAAACTTTTACATTGAGAATACAAATAAATTATCTCCTTATTGTTTTAGTCAATAATTGTTATTATTTTTTCTTTGGCGGGAAATGAAAATTTTGACTTAGAAGACTTGTGAACTTTGGAAAAGAGGCTACAAAGTTTCTTGGAAATTTCCTGATTGTGCACTTACCAAGCCATCAAGTATTAATTCCTGTTATATTTTGATTTTTAATATATTTTATTATTTTTAGTATGTTATTTTATTATTTTTATATTAAATAAAATTAAAAAATGTATATTTAATTATTTTTGTTCAACTATGGTTGGGCTACTAAACCATGAACCAATGTTTTCACCAATTTCATGACCAATCTGATTTTAAAAACTTTGCTATAAACAAAACTTTAACCATTTTTATTAGATTACTGGGTGTTATATGTACTTTTTTGCAGTGTTTTAAAAATTAGAATTGACCTATTAAACCAATTATATTTCTAATTTTAAACATTATCTAATTCAATCACAATTTTATTATAAACTTATTTGATTGAACCAATCAAAGCAATGACTTGGAAGTCTTGGCAATTCAATTTCTTATTTGATTTGAAAACATTAACTTTTTGTGATATACATGTTATAACTAACTAACAAATCAATACTTGACACGTGGATTTAAGAGAGACCTATTTTCATTACAACATGTTATAAGCTATTTTAGTGTGTTATCATTTTCACTCCTTAAAAATACGCATATTAGCAACTTGACCCCAATGATGGGGAAATTGTCACACCATGTCCTTACAAGTTTTCATGGAAATAATTTTTTTCCCTAGTAATACAATATTTTTTATCTATAAATTACATGAACATGTATGAAATTTATATAATTTAAATATTAATATATTCTAATTATGATATTACTATAGAAAAATTATAAATAATAATATATCCTATTGATTATCAAATTAATCCTACAAGCTTGTACAATCACTTAATTGAATTAAATAAACTATTTAATACTAAGTATTAGTTTTATAGAATAGTTTTTTTTTTGGTATTTGACCAAATATTTTCACATGCATTATTGTGAAACTAACCTTAGGGCATTGTTGTAACTTGTAACTACGAAGTGCTCCCAAATATAATAATATTTATTTGCTAAAGATTATGAGAGTTCAACTCTTTAGAATGCAATTTTCTCTTAATAGAGCAAAATTTCTATCACACCAATAAGAAGCCTTAATCTCTACCTAAGTTGTCCAACACTCAACAAGTATTTTGTGCTACATACACAATAATTTAAGAATTCTAACCTATGTGATTGGAAATCTTTAATTATAATTATATAGCAAATCCCAAAAATCTGGTATGTCTGAATTAGATATTAGTTCCACAATGGGAAACAATCTCACTCACTAGGTCCCTAAACATCGTATAAGCACGAACACAAATGCCCCGCTGCGACCTAAAATTGCGTAAATGGTAGATAATCCACCACATCAACATTTTCATAGGACAATTGAAACAGACATTTTTTCTTTCATAACCACACGAAATCTCCACTAATTATCACATCTAACCATCACATTCGTCGAGTTTTGACTCCACCCGCTATAGCCCTGTGTGGATAGATTAGCCTTGGCAACTGCAGCAGTGGATGCTGCAAGCTTGCAAATATTCACCAACTCTAAGGTTGTGTTTGAATGAAGCATTTCAAAATTCAAGTGAATTTAAAATACTAAAATATTTAATTGCCTCATTTAAATTCCTTTCATTTATAATTTTTTTATTTGGATGAAATAATTAAATTTCCTTATATTTTAAATTCCTTGTTTAAGCAAAGTAATTAAATTCCCTTCATTTACAATTTTTTATTTTCTATCAAAACAAATATTGCTATTAGGAGTATTCAAAATCCAACTTGACCCTAAACAAATTGGGACAAATTCAACCATTCATTTTTTATAAATTAAATCTGATATATTTTTAAGTTAAGTTCGAGACACGTTTCGGATTTACCTAACTCGACCTAATGTCACAAAATATTTTGAAAATTAAGAAATCACACAATCTAATTAAAAAGTAAACAAAATGAGATGACATGAACTTAAATATAACACTATCTAATATAAATTGGACTAGGCAAAAAAAAATGCAGTAACAAATATTGAAAAAGCACTTCAAAACTAAGCCTAACAAAATCAATATAACTGTGATATAAATTAGACACCATGTAAGAGACAAAACAGAAACTGAATCAATAATGTGGACAGGCCTTGAACTACAATAGTGTGAACAGTAAAATGCTATAGTCCTGTAAACAACAATTTTTTCCTTTGCTCCTGTATCATTCATAAAAATTGCAAGCCATATTTTCAATCCAACTTCTAAATCCGTTTGGGCTATCCTGCTTTTAAAATCAGGTCATATATCCCTGTCATCTTTCATTTAAGTAGACTACTAGTAATGCTAACAGCCCATTTCAACTATTAGCTGCAAGGTATGTATAGAAGATTTTAAGTTCAATAGTACGGAGATATAAAGGGATAGTTATCAAATATATAAGGCCTAAGAAATGGTAATGGTCCAGAATCGATATTGTTTTCTAGGTTTTTATTTGTTTAAGCCATTTAGCCATTTGCTAGTGATGTTTGATCAGCATGTAAATAAGTGATTCTAATAGAAAGCAGTCAACATTGCAGGATAGGTGAGTAGAAATTTTTGACAACGAAAACTTTTAAGATATCTGAGTGACTGAGTCTGAAAGTGAAAAGGTGATCAGGGTTTAGTGTGTAGGTCAATTATTAAAATATAATTTATCACAAAGTCATAAAGTGAACTTAAGCATCTATTTTATTATTCCGAGACATAATATCAAACACTGAACATGCACAGCATGGAACTGAGTAGCTCTCTAGTTTAATCCATTTAATATTGTTCATGTGGAAAACATACTATTCCTTCAAAAGTAAACCCATAATACTTGCACAAAGAGATAGCACTTGCACAAGAATGACAATTACTCAGACGGTTCAATCTAAACAAAAGGCTGTTCTCTTTAGCCCAAAATTCCATTTATAAAATGTCCGAGGCAGCATTAGGATTAGTAAGCAAAATGTGCAATGGTTGGAAAATAGAACCAAAGACAAATTCAAGGCAAAACAGTCGATAGAATTCATGCAACAGAGAAGAAAGGAACCTTGAACTTTTTAGCATTTTAAAAAAGCAAATTTTGCACTGGTTTTCAAAAGGAGAGACCCACCAAGCCATAATTGATATTCAAACTCAAACAGTATACGTCAGAATTGGCAATAGATCTATTGAACCTATAAAACTTCACAAAACTCCCTTCTTGGCATATTAACAAACAGAGAAAATGCAACAAGCACGCCAAAAGAATGACACAAGGCCAGCAACAATCTATTCCATCTCAAAAAAACCCTATGTGCACATAAGTGAAAAATCCATTTTGGACTCCTCAAAATACACGTATCCATGAATCATCATAACAAGCAAACAGTTAATATAAAACATACAAAGATTATGCCAGAAACATTTGATCAATTCTCATGCTCATGCTCATGGCAATTTGACAAGTGGGAATGATGGATCAGAGCATAGAGAGCTTACCAGACAAGAAGATGAACATGAGCATGAGCATGAGGTCAAATTCGTAGAATATAACATCAACAAAGCAAGATTGAGTAATTTGACCACATACAAAGATGAACATGAGCAATTTGAACCAAGATTACAGCAGCTATCGAACAAAGAATACAAAAAACAAAAAGAAAAAGAAAAAACAAAAACAAAAACAAAAACAAAACAAAAAACTAAAACGAAAATGTGGTCAAATTCGTAGAATATAACATCAACAAAGCAAGATTGAGTAGATATGAATACCTAGAGTAGATTTGAGTTCAGCGCTCAACTTACCAAGCTAGAGCTATGGAGGTGAAGAAGCAGCAGCAGCACAACATGAACATGCGCAGCTATCAGGAGAGTAACAGACAAAGTGGGGCGAGTGAGGGATTTTAGAAATTCCACCTAATCAGGCGGAATTTTGAATTCTTTATTTTGGGTAATGAAATACCGTATTAAAATACTCTGGAATTTTTAAAATGATTGTGTTATGTATCCAAACAGAAAATTTTATCATAAGAGATTTTAAATCCTTTCAAAAATTAAATTCCCTCTCTTAAATCCCTTATCCAAACACAGCCTAAATGAATCCATGCAGGTAGAAGTTGGTTTGCATAAAATATTGTAGCTTGGTTTGTAAGCAAAGTAGTGGAGTCCTGACAAGCTTTATCTATAAAATGTAGTCTTACTGAACAGGAAACATCCAGCTTATCATCAAAAGTACTAAAACACAAGATACTAAAACACAAGATAGACCAAGGGGAAAAAAAACTACAAAGGGAGGGAGCTATTTTTGGAGTAAGAAAGATCACCATGGAAGAGGAAGATCTTCTAAGATGCTTATTCGAGCTGCTCCGATCAAGTGGCTTAACAGTGGTGGTAATAGCAAACATTACAAACAACTCATTCAACAACAAAGGCAATGAAGAAAGAAGATGCAGCACAGATTATATATACACAATGCTTCACTTAATTTGTTTTGTCAAGTTGGCGGGTTTCATTGAATATATTACCAAATTGAGCTGGGAATGAACCCTTGTACGCATCTGAGACAGCAGTTGCAGTTTCCGATAGAGCCCTCTTCATCTCTGAAATTTTGGACCCCACATGTTCTTTGTACTTTGAGACTGAATCAACCAACTTAAAGAGTTTGGCAGCATACATTTGAATTTCTTCTTCACTTTGTTTAATTGCTTCCTGCAACTTCAATTCGGTGGCCTTTAGAACCTCAGCTGCCTCTCTTTCCATAATGTCCAGGTCATGAGCTGCTAGCTGGACATCCTCCAACATTTTCTTAGCTTCAGCAGAACATCTACTTGTGTAGTCCTGTGTTTCCTTCTTTATCATGTTCAGTTCAGCTTCCATTTCATCAATGCACGACTGCACAGCTCCAAGATGATTTCTTTTCCCCTCAAGCCTAACAGCATTTTCACTGGACTTTTGCTGATAGTAAATTGACTCTTCCAATTTCCCCATAGAACTTTTCTTGATGTCATCAGCAAAGGAGTTAAGTGCAGGCTTCGGTGCCAATTTGTGATCAATACCCATAATATCAGCAGGTGTAATTCCCTTGGGATTCAACTGATACTGAATATCATTACCAATCTTCAACCTCCTTATGGCCTGGTTGCAATCCATTGCTAGTGACTCAAGGTCCTTGAACTTGTGACCAAGACTGGTGTCAAGGTCCCATGACTTCTCCTCCCAGGCATTCCTAGCAAGCTCTGCCTCCACAGCGTCCCTCTCCACAGCCTGCAACTCCCTCTTCATCCTCTCCACATCCCTAGCAGTGAAAGTCTGCATCTCCACCCTCCTCTTCAGCTCCCCAATCTCCTCGCAAATCCTGGTGTTCTCCTGCACCTTTGCCTCTAGCTGCTTCTCCTTCTCCACCAGAACATTCTCAGTCTGCTCGATCCGCGACACTAATTCCTCAATGATCTTATGGAACTTCTTCACGTCATCCTCCAGCAAGCCCTTCTCCTTCTCGAGAACCTCCTTCTGAGAAGGCGCAGACTTCAGCCGCTCCAACTCGGCCTCCAATTTTGCCGCTTCTTCCCGCGCAGCATTCACCTTGTCGGCGGCGAGGGCCTTCTGGTGTTCAAGATCGGCCCTGACCTTGCGGTCGAGGTCATCGATGGCATCATCGTCGCCCGCAATGTAGTGAATGTAACTGTTGAGGGTGTACTGGTGGAGGAGATTGTCATGGGTGAGAGACGACAGCGTATTGGGGGAGGAAGAGAGGTGTTGGTGGAACTTGGCGATCTGGATGAGCCAGTGGATGAGGGCGAGGAAGGTGGGCCATTGGTGAGGGGCGGCGGGGGATTTGAGGATGGACTTGTTGAGCTTGAAAGGGTAGGAAAAGCGCTTCAAGAGAAGGGGAAGATCGTCTTCGAGCTTCGAGGAGGGATAGTCGAGGAGGGAGAGCAGGAATTTTAGGGTTTCGTGGATGTCCTTCGCGGAAGGGAAGGTGGATTTGAAGGAGATTGGAAAATTGTGTGAGGCGAGGAAGGAGTTGATGGTGGATACGGCGGATTGCTGGAAGGAACGGTCTTTGTACAGGTCGAACGTGGTGGTGGAGCGGCCGCCGCCGCCCACACCCACGGAGGAGGGGCGGCTGCTGGCGAAACTGGCGTCTGAGTCGCGGGAGGGGAACTGTCGGTGGTGGAAGTCGAGAGGAGTCGGCGGCGGGACGGAGGAGTCTTTGGGCTGGCGGCGGCCGGGTGGTCTCATCTCCGGCGAAGCGGTTTCAATTTGAAATTTTTCCCCCCTTTTGGTGGTTTGGAGCAGAGAGAGGCGGGTTTCAATTACCCTATAGCCCTGTCTACTGTCATAAATAAGGGTGGGAAATTGATGAATTGGTTTAATTTTGGATTATATGATAATAGATGAATTTAAAATAAATTATTAATTTAGTTAAAATTTATTATAAATATTTTAATTTTATTTAATTTATTTATGATTTAATTTAATAAATAGATATTTAATTTATTTATTAATTTATTTTATAGATAGATATTTAATTCATTGATTTAAATAAAAATCTATCTTTAAAAATTTTTATTCTTTTTTTAAAAAATGTTTCTTTTTCTAAAAAAAAAAAAAAATTTTCTAAAAAATTTATTCTCTCTAAAAAATATTTTTATTTCTCTAAAAGTTTTTATTTTTTTCCTAAAAAATTTTATTCTCTCTCTAAAAATTATTTCTCTCACTAATTTTTTTTTTCTAAAAATTTTCATTCTCTATCTAAAAAATATTTCTCTTTCTAAAAAATATTTCTCTAAAATTTGTTGTTCTCTCTCTAAAAAAAATATTCTCTCTCAACAAAATATTTCTCTCTCTAAAAATTTCATTTTCTCTCTAAACACTTTCTTTCTCTCTCTAAAAATTTTTATTCCTCTCTCTAAAAAATGTTTCTCTCTCTAAAAATTTTCATTCTCTCTCTAAAAGATTTTATTCTATATCTAAAAATTGTTTTTCTCTCTAAAAGTTTTCTTTCTCTCTTTAAAAATTTTCTCTCTCTCTAAAAATTTTCATTTTCTCTCTAAAAAAATTTCTTAGTTAGTAACCTTAACATTCATTTGTTTGAACCCAAAAAAAATGTAAAATACATTGGATAGTAGGATTGGTTTTTAATTGGATATCCATTGGATTGGTTTTTAATTGGATATCCATTGGATTGATTTTTAATTTGATATTATGTTTTGGTTAGATTACTAACAATTCATAACTAAATTTAATCCATCAGATCTAATCCAATAAAATACATCATAGATGTCTTCAAATCGTATTCCTACACCCAACGACATGCCTTTTCCCACAAGTCAGTGTCACAGGTGATACTCATCGAAATAGTATTGATGTTATTTCATGATCTTTGATAGTACTGATGTTATCAAAAACAAAATGGAAAAGAGATGGTAATATGGATGTTATCATGAGGTTGACACCATCTCAGCAAGGTCGACCAAAATTTATTAGAGCTTGGAGCTAATGCATGCATAGTAATAATACTGGTGTTCTTGTAGATAACTATAAAATTAGTTTAGTCCTTGGAACCTTATTTATAATGTTGCATAGTGACAATATCGATGTTGTCAACGAAGTTCACAACAGGGCTTAGTTTAATGAAACATGTGACATGCATGTGACTTTCTAAAAGATCTTCGGTTACATAGCGTTGATTACCCACGATGGAGAAGTTGTCTCTATTATATCCATTCAAATGCATGAAATGTCACACGTAAACACTTTTTGAAGTAGTGCACTAATGGAGAAGAATGAGTAACAGTCAAGTACACATGGCGCAATCTTAAAAGGCATTATATTTATGCAAAATCTTTAGATGCTGGGAAAAATTATTACATTTTATTTATAGATAGGAAGGTCGAGTAATATTCTAAAATGTCTTAAACACTTTACACTCTTCACCCGCAGCAAGAAAATGAGTTATCAATGTTCACCCTTTTCTTTTTTCCTTTTCTAAATAAAACCTTATCTTTACTTTTAGGAGTAGAAATAACTCATGGTTTATTGTAATATGAATGCTAAAGAATAAACTGGTGATAATTCAATGTTCAATGTTCTTGAATATACCTCGATATTTGATTATGAATTTTGGAAAATAAGGATGTAGGAAGCTATCACTATATAGGCTAAATAGAAAATACAAGTGTAGCAGTAAGAAGAAGAAAATACAAGGGGGAGAAAAATTTAGAGGAAAAAGAAGATCATGACCTCACAATGCATGTCTCCTTTATTCCTCACTCTACTAGCTTAAGTATGTTGATCACACAAAGTCTCTCCACCTTGAGTTAGTTATTCTCTGCCTACCACTTTTCTTGATTCCCTTGATTCTCGGATCCAATGCCAATTGTCCCTCTTTCTTAACTAATTCATTTCCTACCTAGCTTCCAGGTTGTCCACTCCCTTCTGCATAAGCTGACTCACCCTACACTTTGTCATTTCTAACTGTTTGTATCATTACATTATCATCCCCTTTCAAATCAACCTTGTCCTCAAGGTTGAAGTAGTTTGGATAGTTAGCTTGCATAGAAGAAATGTCTTCCCAAGTAGCTTATGATTCGTCTAAATTTGCCGAATTAATCAGTACTTGTGGAATGTGGAGCTTATTCTTGACAATTGTTCTGGTCTGTAGTACTGTTGCAGGTTGTAACATAGGACCTAACTCACATGTAGTCAGGGGTAAAGGAATGTATTGATCACTAGAGTTCTCTTTAAAAGGTTTCAGCTGTGAGACTTGAAACATAGGGTGGATTTTGGCTGAATCTTGTAGTTGCAGTTTGTATGCTACAAATCCTATCTTATCAATGATTGGGAAGGGACCAAAATACCTCATACCTAGTTTCTAATTTTTTCTCAAGGCTGTTGGATTTTGTTTGTAGGGTTACAATTTCACTAATACTAAATCTCTAATTTCTAAGTTGACATCTTTCCTTTTCTTATCTGCCTATGCTTTCATCACTTGTTGTGCACGAATCAAATTACTTTTCAATTGAGAGAGAATAGTGTTTGTATTCTGTAATTCCTCCTACAGTTCTGGCGAATCAGTTGAACTCTAATTATATCTTGTTAAAGTAGGTGGATCTCTATCATACAATGCCTTAAATGAAGTTATGCCCAAACTCATATGAAATGATGTGTTATACTAATATTCTGCCCATGGAAGAGCCTTGTACCAAGTCTTAGGAGTGTAAAATGTGAAGCACCTTAAATACATCTCTAGGCATTTGTTTAGATCCTTAAACTGGCCATCAGACTGTGGGTGGTATGCTGAGCTCATGGCCAATGTTGTACCTTGCAGCTGGAAAAGACGTTGCCAAAACTTGCTTGTAAAGACCTTGTCTCTATCAGAAACTATTGATTTAGGCATACCATGGAGTTTAACAATATTATATATAAATGTATCTGCCACATACTTACTTGTATAGTCTAATTTCAGTGTCATAAAGTATCCATACTTAGATAATCTATCCAGTACCACCAAAATAATAATATTGTCAAATGAAAATGGTAAACCAGTTATAAAGTCCATTGCAACATTTTCTCAAACCAGATTAGGTATTGGTAAAGGCTGTAAAAGACTTGTAGGTAGGGTGGTGACTGCTTTAGCTTGCTGGAAAATAGAGCAGTTCTGGACAAATTCCCTAATATCATGCTTCATTTTGGGCTAATAAAACTATGAAGCAATTCTGGCTATTGTCCTTGCAACACCAAAATGCCCTCCAATAGGTAAAGTGTGATACTCAACTAAAATCTTCTAAATTAATAGACTAGTTTGAGGTAGTACTAATCTACCTTTCCAATATAACAACCCTTCTCTGGCAGTATAGCTCTGGTCTGTTGAGTCTTGGTCTCATATAGTTTTACTATTTCTCTAAGTTGTGCCTCTTCAGCAATTTCCTGCCTTAGGTCTTGTAGGAATGGACTTTGTGGTTTTGACCAGGCTAATAACAGTGATCCGGAGAAGGCATCAATAGCTACATTCTCTTTTCCTAGTTTATATTCTATCTTAAAATCATAACCAATGAATTTATGGAGCCAAGCTTGTTGTTCTGGTGTTTGCATGACTGATCTAGAAGGCTTTTTGGTAAGTTTTTATGATAAACTAATGCCCTAATAAGTAGTGTATGAATTTAGCTATAGTTTCCGTGATTGCCAATAACTCCCTTGTATACGTTGACTATTTTTGTATTCTAGGTGACGACTTTTTTGAAAAATAAGCTATAGGATGGCCAGATTGGCTCAAGACAGCCCTAACACCAGTCCCTGAAGCATCAGTTTCTAGTGTAAAAGGTTGTGAAAAATTAGGAAGAGCCAGTATTGGAGCAGATGTAATTGCTTGCTTGAGCTTATGAAAAGCTTCTTCAACTTCTGTGTTCCAACCAAATCCTTTTTTCTTGAGTATTTATGATTGGCACTGCTATAGATGCATAGGATTTGATAAATCTTCTGTAGTATCCTGTCAAGCCCAAAAGTCCCCTTAACTTCTTGATATCTATTGGTCTAGGCCAGTCCAGTACTACTTGAATTTTATTTTTTTCTATAGCAACCCCATTTCTTGATATTGTATGTCCTAAATAATCTAACTCGATTAGCCCAAAAGAGCATTTGGATAAGTTGGCAAATAATATGTTGGCTTGTAGAATTTGGAGTACTGATTCCAAATGTTGCAAGTGTGCAGACTATGTAGGACTATAGATTAAAATATCATCGAAAAAAACCAATTCATATTTTCTCAGTAATCCTTGAAAAATTTGATTCATCAAGCACTAGAATGTTACCGGTGCATTGGATAGGCCAAAAAGCATGACCAACCATTCATAGTGGCCTTGGTGAGTTCTAAATGTTGTCTTGTGCCTATCCTCAGGACATACCAGTATTTGATGGTATCCTGACCTAAGATCCAGTTTAGAAAAGTACTTAGCCCCATAAAGTTCATCTAATAATTCATCCACAGTGGGCATAGGGAAGTTATCATTAATGGTAATTGCATTCAAAGCTTTATAATTAGTGCAAAATCTCCAATTACCATTTTTTTAATCTAAAAATATTGGAGAGGAGAAAAGACTGTTACTTGGTTGAATTATACCTTCCTTAAGCATTTCTTGGACCATATTCTCAATCTGCTCTTTTTGATTATAGGGATATCTATAAGGCCGCACTTTGATAGGACTTGACCCTTCTGCCAAAGGAATAGAATGATTCTAGTCTCTTAGAAGGGGTAAACCAGTAGGCTTGTTGAATACAGTTCTGTATGTGTGTAACAAGATGGCCAATTCAAGTTCAATATCAGCTAGGAGGTCCAATAACTTGTCTTATGGCAGGTCAGGCATAGCTAGTTAGACTGCAAATATCTCTGAGATGGCTTTGGTCTATTGCAATATTCTAATTTGATGAAATTGGGCTTGTGTAGGCAGTTTAGATTTTCCCCCATGCAATGTAATAAATTTCCCTTCGTGATAAAACTTAATGCTCAAAGCTGTGTAGTCTGCCACGTGTGGTCCCAAGGTTGCTAACCAAGCAACTCCTAAAATCAAGTCAACACTAGAAACTGGCAGTAGATATATAGGTAATTTAAGCTCATGACCCTGCACTGTTACTGACAACTGTTGAATAATCCTTCAGCAGCCATGGAATGGCCATTGCCAACTAGAACTTTGAAAAGTGGAGTTGGTTCAACTGCTAACTTGAGAAAGTATGTCATTCTAGGTTGCAAGAAACTATCTGAACTACCACTATCAACTAGGATTTGAATATTGATGCCACCAATTTGTCCTATGAATTTAATTGTCCCTACTCCATTAGCTCCTTTCAGGGCATTCAAGGATAAATGGTGTTCAAGTTAGTTGTCATCATTGTGAAAGGCTGATAAATCAGGGGGTTCTAGTTCAGGATCAATACACTCCTCCTCTACTTGCAATATCATAAGATGCTTATTAGGGCATTTATGATTAAAAGTGAACTTTTCGTCATATGTAAACCATAAGCCTTTTCCCCTCCTTAATTGCATTTTAGCTGGACTCAATCTTTTGATATTAGGATTTTTTTGTTGTTGGTTAAATGGTCTAATGGGTGGGGTGGGTAATAAAGGTGGTAGTGTATTGCTATTTTGGTAGTTTGTGTTTGTGGTTTGTTTTATGTAAGTAGGGGATATGTAAGATGGTTTTGGTTTGAAAGTGTATTTCTCCTCAAAAAGTTTAGCAAGAGCCACTGCTTTTATCAAAGAAATTGGACTTTGTGACACTACTTCTCTATGAATGTCAGTTTGTAAGCCACTGAGAAAGCAATCAAGCAGTGCATCTGAACTCACTCCATGTACTCTATTAGCTAGAGCAGTGAACTTCAAGTAGTAATCACTAACAGATCCTGATTGTACCAGTTTAAATAGTGTAGATCTGGGACAATCATACGGAGATGGTCCAAAATCCAACTCTAAGATTGTAGTAAAAGCTTGCCAAGATTTAAAGGGACTAGTTCTTTGTATCATTTAGAATTATGGTATCATTTCCCGATCCAAATGTATTGATGCTATAGTCAATCTATCTTCATCCGGGGTGCCATAATATTAAAAAAATTGATTGGCCTTAAAAATCCATTCCAATGCATTTTTTTTTCCATCAAATCTGGAAAATTCCAATTTGACATTTCTCACCTAAAAGAGTTGTTTTCAGGGTTTCTATACTTGAGCTCGTGCCACCATGGAAAAGAGTTGATTTCTGTACTAGAATTTCTAATGGTGCTTCAATTCGATCCATTCGAGCATTGCTAACCAATTCCAATTGTTCGAGCCTAGCACAGTAATCCATATCTCGTTTCTCCATGGAATCCATCATACGCTTTATATCATTCTGCAGATCACAAAGTCTTGTCTTCTCGGCCATGGTGGAGATGAAAGCACCAATGTAATATGAATACTAAATAATAAATTGATGACAATTCAATGTTCTTGAATATACCTCGATATTTGATTATGAATTTTGGAAGATAAGGATGTAGGAAGCTATCAGTATATAGGCTGAATAGCAAATACAAGTGTAGCAGTAAGAAGAATAAAATATAGTGGGGAGAAAGATTCAAAGGAAGAAGAAGATCATGACCTCACAATACATGTCTCCTTTCTTCCTCACTCTACTAGCTTAAGTTTGCTGATCACAGAAAGTCTCTTCACCTTGAGTTAGTTATTCTCTGCCTACCACTTTTCCTGATTCTCTTGATTCCAGAATCCAATGCCAATTGTCTCTCATTCTCAACTAACTCATTTCCTAGCTGACTGCTAGGTTGTCCACTCCCTTCTGCATAAGCTGACTCACCCTTCACTTTGTCATTTCTAACTGTTAGTATCATTACATTTATTCATCAGCTTGTACTTAGAATGACATTGTAAGTATTTTTCAAATTCAATTCAATTATCTTTTTAATACTTGTTATGGAATGGCATGCCCATCACTTTTCTTTGATATTCAATGCATGCTTGACATAATCACACTTTGTCCTTGTTGAATATCTGTACTTAATTTTACAAACACACGATTGGATTCATATCAGACAGCCGAATAAAGCAACGATAAAAGTTAGATCTCTTTTTCCTCTCAAACATAAAAGGATTAATATTCAAAGTTTAGGCCACGATTTGATTATGTAAAGTCATACTAAACTCCAAATAATTTCCTAAGAAACATTCGCTTAGCGAGTTTTTCACATCTGCACCAACAACCACATGACATGTGGCACCACGTTAGTCCCGCCCGAAGGGCTCTGCATGAAAATATGTTTAATATCTATATTTGTAGGAGAGAAAACCACAAAAAAAGAAATAATAATTGCACGTATTTTTAATAATTTTATTATTATTCTTGATTTATCTTCGCCTTGCACATTTATATATATACGATACCCTCCGATCGTTTTTTTTATATAAACATTAGTTTGATTCCTGTTACGAATATTTTAATATATATATATATATATATATATATATATATATATATATATATAATATGTGATAAAAATTTTAAATAAGAACATAAAAAAATAAATTAAAATATAAATTATTATTAGAAAATTGTATTAATTAATAATAATATTTTAAAAAACTATTTTTATTATGATATATGAATTGTTTTATAATATTTTAATATTTTAATATTTTAATATTTTAATATTTTAATATCTACATTATACTAGAAAAAACTTTACACGAAAGCATACAATATCCACATCACAAGAATGAAAATTTCACATGAATATATAATAAATTAATAGAAATATAATTTATTAACAGAACATTAAATTAATCAAATATGTTTTTATTATGAAATAATTTTTCAACTACATTAAAAAATAACTTTATAAATAAAAGACCTACTAATTAACCTGTGATTAATGCAATGTATATATGTGAGCAACTACAAGATGATTTTACTCAAGTTATTGGAAACTAAAAAAGACTATAGGTAAAATGATTAAAAAAAAATTAGATTTAAATAATTTTTTTAAAAACTTAGTTTATGATAGGATATAATGACGTCGTTTGATCTATGTAACTAACTACATCTGATAAAAAAAAGCTTAATTATTGTTGTTATTGTATTAATATAAACATAGCAATGCTCTGTTTTTGGGTCATAGTACTATTTTTGAAAGAGGGACTTTCCTCATTGGAGGTGCAAGAAGAATGTTTGGGCAAGAGAATATCCCCAAAATGAAATCTTTTATAGATGCGGCACAAATTCTTTGTTGCCACGCTAACCAAATGTTTTTTTTTTCTTATTTCTAATTTTTAACTGGGAAAGAGTTGTTGGTTTTTTGCAAAGTTGAATATACTTATATTATTTAATGAGTTTTTTTTTAAACATTAACATAAAATCACATTTTATAATGTTCTTGATTCTCACAGAAAAACATTCACCTTTCATTATTTATTTAGAAAAATATAGTCAATAGGAAAAACAATGTGAAAATGAGAATTTTTTTCTTTTACTTTCACACTTTATTAGTAAAACCATACTAAATTATTTGAGTAGTTCATATTTTGGTAACCCAACCTTAACCTGTGTGGTTGGTAAGTATTTAAAATAAAATTTGAAATTTATGGGCTAAATATAATAATCTATATTTCTATAGGTAAAATTTGCACTATAGCATGATAAGTAATTAAATGAAAAGAACTGATACAATTTAATATTATTCTACAAAATAAAGTACTTGGGAATGACAATTAATTAATTGAGAAGCAATGATACTATTTAATACTACTCTATAAAGTTACACAAAGTCATTCAATTGAAGATATAATAGTTTAATTTTAATACATTGTTAGTGTAAAAAAAAAAACTTATACTATTAGTCAATCTTGTGTTGTTACTTTATTTAATGAATTTGCCTATGTTAATATATGAATAAGATATTGAACTCATCAAATGATGTAAAAATACATCACTGAATATAAGTGTAAATCTTTTTACTGATAATACATTAAAATTAAATTCAAAAATATAATTAAAGTCATTAAGACAAATGATGATATTGTAATTAAATTAAAAATTGATGTTGTGACTTTTAACTTTTAAAGTTTATTTTTGATGTGGAACTTTTACAGTTAATATGCTATTCAAACAACGATAATCTCTAATAAATAGCTACAGAGAATAATTGAGCAAGTTTCTGAATGGATATAAATACCACATAAAATATGTGTCATCTAACTTTTTGATTGCTTTTAGGCTTAGTTTCATTTTATGTCTCTTTGTATACCTTTTAGCTAGAAAGTTATAACTCACATACAATGTTTTAAATGCATTTTGAACATTTCTCATGCCAGAAGAGTTTTCTCAAGGATAAATCCAAGCCTCTCTAATTTCTTTTTCTCTTTCTCATTCTAAGCCTCCCATACTTGAGAATGTAGAAGCGGGGGCTATCATCCTCCTCCTCTAGTGACTAGTGATGGCCCCACCATCTCTTTTTCTTTTGTGTTTGTGTGTTTTTTTTAATAACTTGCTCAGATTTGGTAGATATTGAACTTAGTTGTCCATATTAGCTTCTCTCAATGGTATATCTTATGATTTTGTTGTCTATTTTATGGGTGTTTTAGTTTTTAATTTTTAGGGTGTCTTTTGTCTATTCCATTGTAGTTGGTTCTAAGATTTTGCAAGTAGGGAGAGTTTTAGATCTATTTTGGGAAGATGCATAACACACTCTTCAAGCTGCTACATTTTTCGCATTGGTCTCCGCTATGAAATATGCTTAGACATCGATAGTTCTCGGGGAATAAGCAGATCTACTTATTGTTAGTTAGTTAGTTCAAAGTGTAGACTGTATTTGCTGTAAGAAAATAATGGGATTTAGATGTGTAGAAATTGATAATTCACAATTTGGGTGAGTTATAAAGTCATGTTCATAATGTAAAAGTAATGAGGCTTGCTTGTGACAAGTCATGAGTTATGATTTAAGCATTTAATGAGAATTAAACCATAAATTATGGTTATCAAATGAGAATTAAATCATAAATTATGGTTATCTAATGGTTATGATCATTTAATGAGAATTAAAACATAAGTTATGGTTTTCTATTGTGAATTAAACCATATGACTTTTGATTTACCTTGATGGAAGGTAACCATTGAGGATGGTACTCTAAGGGTCCCTAACCTAGCCTATAAATTACCTATGTGGTCATCAACTAAGACACCACCACAAACTAAATAAATAGGCTATAGGTTAGAAGGTCTCATATACACTCTTCAGTCCAAGCTCTTTCTTTGATAGAGTTGTGTACTTTTGGTTTTAATGCTATGATTAGAGGTATGTAGATTCGATCCTTATACTCAAAGTATTCATTTTTATTCTAACATTTGCTTCTTTCTATTTCTAGATCTGATTTATCTTTTTAATTTTGCAGGTATCGTTGGGTTTCATTCAAAATGAATTTTCTTTTTCGTAAAAAAAAAAAAAGAACTTAAAGTTTGTTTTCAAAATAAAAATAAAAATTAGAACCTTTGTTATTGTTATTTGTATTTGTTGGTGGTGAGATATACTATATTTTACTCTCAGAAAAAGGATTGAAATGGTTTTTAAAAGCATATTTTGGGATAAAGAAGCTCACCATACTAAAAGACATAAGACAGGTCACTATTAAGAAATAAGGCATTGCTATTACAAGTTTGACTGTTGAAAAATATTTTTTTAATTAAATTATTAAAACATGGATTTTGGAAAAAAATTATTCTTCCATAAAATAAGGGATTCAAATATTTCCCATCATTGCCCTATATTATATGGAATAATCGTTTTGGATTTATAGACGAAGGAATACATCCCAATCTTTCCTAGTCACTTTCCTTACTTTTAGAAAAATGTGTTAAATTATTGTATGGACTTTCCCATAAATTATCACACCTCGAAAACTTCTAACACATTTGATCTTAAAAAAGAAATAACTAATATTAAGTTGTGCTATACCTAAAATTAGTTCAAGCTAGAGACTTACCTAATGGCTCACTTATCCTTTAGTCAATCCTTGTCAAAACTTGATCCAACAACCCGTGAAGCCCAACAGAAACAGAGATTTAACATCTGTCTTAAATAGGCAGGTAGCATCATTGTTACAACCTTCTACTATAAAAGCATTTGCACAAAACTCATTTTGAATACAAATTTATCAACAACCATTATTTCAAAATTTCAAAAACTATTATGTTGCAACATTCTACAAAGACCACCTCCACCATGGTCTTCCTCTCATCTAGTTTCCGTGTGGTAATATTTTTTACCTTCCAACTTCTAATACTTTTTCACCTTCAAATTTACCTAACGAATGTCTTTTAATTTCTCTCAAAAGATATAGAATATTTAAACATTATTTATAACTAATTGATGTGTGTGAAATAATATTATATTTTATTCTTATTTTACATGTATTTTTAGGCATTTTAGTTTCTCTTTCTACTTATTTTTCCTTTAATTCAGATAACTGCGGTGTTTGTGGTGTTGTTGTGCAGGATTGGTGCTTAATTGGCCTTGAAATGAATGGAAAGCTTGCATGATTGAAGTTGAAGCTTTACGGATAGCAAAAATGTGCAAAAAGCTCACTCTAGAGAGATCAACAGCCTGCCTATGGAATTCCCCACGACCATGGATCGAGTAGCAGCGTGAAGAAGCAAAAGTGGTTTTCTAGAGAATTCCACGGCCTGGCCGTGGAATTCAGACAGCAAGATCCACGGCTAGCCCATGGAATTTCCCACGGCCGTGGATCGCAGTCCGAGTCAGTTTTTAAGTTTCATTTTTATTTCTTTTGATGGGCCGGGACCAGTTGAAACCCTAAGTGTATAAATAGATGCTCTGAATGTAATATTGTGGGTTACAATTTGGTTAGAAGGAGGCACTCTTGGAGGCTCTTAATCTTCATCTTTCTCCTCTCTTTTCTCTTGGATTACGAGTTTGGATGTTCTTGAATTTGATTTCTTGTTTCTTCTCCATCATGTCTGAGTAGTTCTCTTTGTTTCTAGGATTGGGCAATGCCCTTTGATACATTGATGATGATTAATTGACTTTGTTTACCCCTTTTAAAAAAATAAAATAAAAAAGAAGAAAAAAAATTTGATGGTACATTTTGATGTGTGTGAAACAACATCACTAATTATGTAATAATAATGGTTTATAGGTTAACGTGCGATTTATCTCTAAAGCATTGATATTTTCATTATCAATACTAGTGTTGCAATTAAACACAACATACTCACAATACCAGAAGCCTGGAAATCATATCAAGTCTGCTACTTGGGTTTCCGAAAAGATTGAAGTAGGACCAGGATCATGTTCGAAAAAAGATTATTTTGATATTAAGTTTCCAAAATGTCATATTGCGATCAAGAGTTTTGATGGTGAACTAATTGAAGAAAAAGGGAATTTTGTACCTCTCCATGAAGCTTACCTCGACCATTGGTTTGTTATGAGATACTTTGAAAATATTACTATGTCACGTAACCCTAGTGTTCGTCACAATAAATTTGATGGCCTCATTTTCAAGAGAAACAAAAATGCATGTAGTAATACTGATCTTCCACAATATTGGGACCTTGGAACTGAATCACAAGGAACAACCTCAAACATTCCATATCCTTTTGCGATAGAAGTAGGTAACCCTACAGAAATTCCACATGGGCATGAAGAGAAATGGATGCTAAATATCACGGCTATTGATACACGTGGTGTACAAGATAGGGAAGGGTGCATCGACTGCAGATGTAACCTTTATAATGTCATAAAGGATTTGTTTGGCCGACCATTGTAGCTAGACTATAAAGGAGGATTTTTATGTTGCTATGACAACACATAGTGCAAATTGAGAGAGGGTTTTCAAGGCCTAAGGAGAACCCTTTACCCAAGATACACAATGACCAAAACCAAGTGCCCGTTAAGATTTATATACTTGATATGACCGATCAAGTGTCAAGATCCAAGGGAACCCATTATTGCCAAGTAAATGAGTTATTCAAGACACTTAGTAGAGTTTTTCAATCTCATCAATTAAATACCAAACATAATAGTAGTCCATTACTTTGTTGGGATAAGTAAGTGATAACTCCATGAAATATAGTTATTTGTACCCTATATCTGTGCTATAAATAATGCTTAGTCCTTGTTATGATGCATATATGGAAGGTTTGAGGCTTATATTTGTTAAATTCTGGTTTGATATCTTCCTATATGAATTTATGTAAATCTTGAATATTCCTTAAGTGATTAAGTGGATTTTGAAATTGTTATTAATTTGGTTATTTCTCTATTATAGAAAGAGTTCCAAGCAAGTGGATTTGTGTAAAATGGGAAGAGAAAGCCAAATCTAAAGTTCAGCAACTCACGCCGTGATGTAGGCATGTCAATGTCGCGGCGTGGTGCATCCCCTGCTTTACTACAGAGGACCCGTGGCTAGAGCATTGCAGCACAAAGGAGTTGATGTCGCAGCGTGGTGACCTAAATTGAACATGCGCCGCGACATAGGCATGTTAAAGTTGCGGCATGAAACAGAGTTTTCAGCCTAATAAATACTGTTTTATCAGATTTAGAATGAGAGGTTTTTAGGTTTAGAGAAATTGCGGCTGGTTTTCACGTTTGAGGCTGAGAGGAAGCTAGGGGAGCCAAGGTTAGAGGTCATCTTCCTCGTGAAGGAGGATTCAAGCATCAAAAGATCACATCCATGAGCTTTTTTCTATTTTTCCTCTTTTTCCTTCTCTCCCTTGTATCTTGAGCATAGTTTCTGATGTATATTTTCATGTTCATTGAGTAGCTAAATTGTATTAGGGATTACTTTGGATCTTTTTATGAATATTGTTGATTTTGTACTTTTTTGAGTTGATATAGATGTTTAGTTTTGTTCAATCATATGGTTCTTAATGCTCTTGATGATTTGATCATATTTTAAGTGATTTGTTGAAATCTGATGAACCTAGACATAGGAATTTGGATTTGAGATCATACGTATGGTTGATGCATGTTCGATTTCATTCAATTGGTTTGGATAAGTTGATTCGCTAATGAGATAGAAATATACCTCTTAGCCATGCATAGCAGGTGTTTGAGAATAGACCTTAATGAGTGAATTTTGTGTTAGCTCTCATGGAAACATAGTGAGTTGGGCAATTGAAGCATGATTAATTGACCTAGACATAGGCTTTTAACTAAATTAGATTCTCAAGTTAACTAAACAATTCATCAATGTTGCTTGTAAGGGTTGCATATTATCAATTGAAGTAAGGGGTGAAGAATGATTCCATAATCTCTATCCATTATCTTCATTTCTAATTTATCATTTTTTAGTCTTTAGTTTAAATGATTTTCCCTATTTTTATGTTCTTGAATAAAATTAATTAAACTATTGGTTGATATTTAGCATTAGAAGATCCATTATTCTCGTGGGAGCGATATCTACTCTTCCACTGTATTACTTATTTGATCCGTGCACTTGCGACATATTAAGGGACAAATAGTAAGCAACAAAGATTTCTTAATTTGTTACAGGTAGAATATACTGTTCCAACAAATGATGGTGGTGGCTCCCAACCTCATGTCAAGAAGGCAAACATCCCAATGGAAAAATGTGGTTATCTCATCTATAGTGCTGCTCATCAGCATATAAGTAGAGTTGGTGCAACTCTATATGGACAGGTGATATTCAACATTTACCATCACTCTTATATAGTCTTTATGATTGCTCCAAGTTTATGTGTTATTAAACTATATGTGCCTGATTTGTTTCTTTATTTTGTAAGTAATACTTTTCCTTTATCTTATATAATTGTAATAAGTCCAATATTACAATGCATCTTTACTTTTAAAATTTACATGTTTGATTAATTTAGGATGGATGAACTTTACGTACCTCAACACCAAAATATAGAACGGGAAAAGAAGCTGGAAACGAGGAGGGTTACATTGTTGGAATGTCTGTTTGTTATCTGGAACCAGGTTCTGTCAAGATAAATAATAGAGAAACTTTGACCATAGAATCCAAGTACAATAGCAGCTTTCGCACCAGAGCTATAGGACAATTCTATATCTTGGTAGCAGAACAACTACAAAGTGTGACAAATGGACATAATTCCTCTCATCCACATTTTGCTTGACGTAGAGTTTTTGAATGGCATATGCCATTAATTTTTTTTACACTGGTCTTAAACCTATACTTATTTGGGAAAAAGAAAAAGAGATAATGAGTATTGGGAATTGTGTTTCTCTTATTTTATTACCTAAAAAGGAGTGGTGTAAGAATTGTGTAATAGAACTCGTGAGTAAATAACATTGTTATATCTAAATTATTCTAATACATTCATTGAGATTCATAAATCAAATTTGTTCTTTTCTATTAGTGTAATGGCTCTCGACCTCATGTTAAGAAGGCAAACATCCCCATGGAAAAAAGGTGGTTATCTTATCTATGTTGCTGCTCATCAACATATAGGTGGAATAGGTGCAACTCTATACGGGCAAGTGATATTTAACATTTACCATAATTCTTACCTAGTCTTTATGATTGCTCAAAATTTATGTTTTATTAAACTATGTGTGCCTGTTTTGTTTCTTTATTTTGTAAATAATAATTTTGCTTTATTCTATATCATTGTAAGAAGTCAAATATTTCAGTGCATATTCATTTCTAAGATTGATGTGTTTGATTAATTTAGGATAGAAGGACTTTATGTACCTCGACACCAAAATATGGAATAAGAAAGGAAGTAGGCAATGAGGAGGGTTATGTTGTTAGAATGTCTGTTTGTTATCCGCAACCAAGTTGTGTCAAGATAAATAATGGTGAAACTTTGACCTTAGAATCTAAGTACAATAGTAGCTTTCGCACTGGAATTATAGGACAATTCTACATCTTGGTGGTAGAACTACTACTAAACTAACACCACAAACATAATTCATCTAATCCACATTTTGCTTAACATAGAGTTTCTTGATGGCATATGCCATCTAGTGATTATATTATCTAAATAAGGAATGATATTTACATATCACTACAACAAAATGTATAAATTACGACAATTTTAATAGACAATTCTAAAACACTACCATAATATATAATATAATATGTTAGTTATGCACCTATCATATTTTATAAATACAAAATGACAGATTGAATGTATAAAACAAAAGTTTCAACTATCATTATTTTCATTTTAAATTTTAATTAAAATATTTTAAAGAATCCCAAATTTTCACATTTCCTCTCTATTCCCTCTCGCACGTAAAACACACACACTCTTTCTCGCGCCCTCTCTCTCTCACTCTCGCTGCGTGCTCCACCTCTTTCCCAATAACATTTCTCCCCAAACCCAACATACCATTTCTTCCCAAACCGCTCCACCTCTTTCACCATCAAAAACCCACACGCAAAACCCTTCACCATTTGAAACCACCAAACGCCAAAACCCCCTCTGTTCTCACCCACCAAATCCCTTCTACACTAAGCCCCATCTCCTCCATCCGATTCAACCATCGTACGCCGTCTTCTGTTCATCCCATTCATGCAACACAAAGCCCACTGGTTCACTTGTGTAAGTGGCTCACCGAGTCTATCTCACTCGTAGGTCTCTCTTCTCTGGTTTGTCTCAACTCGTCCGAGTCATTCCTATCCTCCGCTGTGAGCACGTAGCTATTTCGTCTCTCTCTCTCTCTCTCTCCCTCTCTCTCTTTATTGCTGTGAATATTTGATTATTAATTACTTTTGAGTTCTAACCTAGAAATCGCGCAAGTGTTTTTAATTGAGAAATCAATTTTTGACTTTTTTATTTTATTTTAAATCTGTGTTTTTAGTTTACTATTACCAATTGAGTTTTTGGCTCACTGTTAAGGGGGCATGTACAATTGCATTACATACAGAGAGATATATAATGACAAATATTTGATGTTTAAATTGCATTCTAGACTAGGGGACTGCACAAATTATGGGGATTCATTTAAATCAGAGGAATGAATTCTGTGTGTGTGTGTTTAATAACTATAATATGTTTCTTATGGCCTCTATGAATTGTATTTGTAGACAATTGGCCTCATTTATGATCTCTTTCCAAATTAGTTTCCTGTGAAGTATGATAAGATGATATATAAAGATCTTGTAGTTGATTATACTTTACAGATCAGGAGCCGATGTTTAAGTGATGAGGACAAGAACCCATGGATAGTAATAAGGCTACCTAAACCAATCATAATATTGACTCCTGACTCTTGTGCATTTATGTGTTATTGATCTGGGCTTTCAACTGTTTTGGAGTCTTCAAGTGCAAATCCATCAAGTTGCATTGCTAATATCACTATATACTCTACATCATAGTTGTCTAAGTGCCTGTACTAATTATACAATAAAATTACTAGTAAAATGGTTTGAACTGCTGGGATAACCCAATTGTTTGAACTGCTGAAAAGTTACAAGCTTCGAGTAAAATGGTTAATTCAGATTATTTTAAGGGTGATCCAGATGAGTTTTCATAGTAATTCTACATGGTTTTGCAGAGTTTTGGTTACCTGTTTCTGCTACTGAAAAATAGTAAGCTTTGAGTAATTCATTGATTTTAAGGGTGACCCAGATAGGTCTTCGTAGTGATTGCATTTGCACATGTATTTGCAGATTTGTGGCTACCCAAATGATTTTAATTGTTGTTTGCTATTGAAAAGTAGCAATCTTTGAGTAAAATAGTTAATTCAGATTATTTTAACTATTGTTTATGTTGTTGGGTTATAGTTTCCACTTCCAGTTTGTTGGATAGGTAAATTGGTACTTTCTTTATTTTGGGGTTTCTGCAAATTCTCATTTGTTCTTGTGCTTTTGAACTAATTATGTTTTTTTTTTTGCTTTGTTTAGATTGGCTCATGCCAATATATTGTTCACCCCGGGCGTTGGATTGTTATTCAGAGGCTGAAAGGTGCTAAGGTTAATGATAAGGTACATGTCTTGTTTACTTCTTGTTCTTAATTACTGCCATTTGACACCTTGAAATTCTAATTTATTTCAGTTCTTCAACCATAGACATGCATCATTCCTTAAACTCATTCACATTCATTATGTGTTTCTGTATTTGATTAAGACCATCACCAACTTACTACCATAACTTTCTCCTGAAACATTGCCGTTAAAATTGATGCCATGTGAATGTGATGGGCAGCTGGGACTGGGATAATAATTAACAGAGTACTAGTATAGTGTTTATCTTAGTGTGTGCGAACACATGAATTATAATATGTTAATTTTTTTGGGTACAATACAGTATGTTATTTTATTATGGTGTAATTAGTTTTCCAAGAAAATATATTTGTAACAATTATCTGATCATTATATCGTTTGCCTCTCCTAGAGGACTTGATACATAATGTTTTGTGGTGGAGAGTGAAGTTTTTGACTAGCTTGCTCATACAATGTATTTAAAAGTATGGTCCAATTACAGAAATATGAATGCTCCCTGCTCTTTTTCATTGATTATTATAAAAATTTACCTGAACATGGCTATATGTTGTTTGTCAATATATAACTAAGACCTATTCATGGTCTTGACTATGACATTGGATCTATAATTTTAAGTTGTAAGAAATTAGGCCTAAAGCAGGGCAAATGAAATTTTATGAGTGGTTACTGGTTAGTGGTGACGCCTGCTAAAGTGATAATATTATATGAATATTTGTCTATAATTTTTAAAGCTTTTTTATTTTTCCTGTTAGTTTAATTTTAGTTCTTTGCAACTACACATTACCCTACATAAGGTTTTGTTGGTTGGTATAGATACATCTACCTACATTGGGAAACTAATTGTAACAAACGTTGTGGTTTATGCAACAGTGGAAGAGTAAGTACACCTCTTTCTCTTTGTTTATATCTACTTTCCTCCTAGGACTGTTAAAATGTTCCGCTGACGCTGCCCATGGTCCTGTAAATGTAAATAAAGATACTAGGATAGGATGATAGCCACAACCACTTTGCTAATCCATATATTTTTAGTGCATATACATGAAAGTGGTTACTATCTCTTGATGTCAGGAATGCACGGTTGTATGCACTTATACCATTATAGTGTATTGACAATTAGGCACTTTCCTGTATGCACGGTTATACCAATTTTATTGTAATATGCTTTTTGTGAAGTCTTTTCCAGCACTCAGTTCTCATTGCTTATGGGAAATTGTCTCAATTGCAGTGAAGAGTTCAAAGCTACTGGTTGGGTATAAAAATTTGAAGTTATGCTATATTAAAAAAGTAGGGACTCTCATTACAAAAGAAAAATTTGATTGTGCAGTACAAACAGATATTGACATGTCAAAGTTAACAAAGTTTAATTTTTCGTCTTGCTGAAGGGCCTTTGCATGTAATCCTTCCAAAGCATTTCAAGGTTGTTATTCTCTAATGGATACATTTGCTTTGTTCTAAAATATAACTAAAGGGTGGTTTTTTTTTTGGGTTGGTTTTTAGGTAAATTACGATAGTTCTAACCCCCGTTTTATGCAAAAGCTAAATTGGGTGGTTATTTTTTTGGTTGGTTTTAGGTAAATTACAATAGTTCTAACTGCCATTTTATACAAAAACTAAATTGTCATTTTATACATGATAAAATTGTGGCGGTTAATAGGAAATCGTCATTTTATTTCGAATGGTGGAGGTAATTACGTCAGTTTTGAAAACTGCCATTGAGTTAAAAAATAACAATTAAAATCGTCATAATCTGAAATAAATAATTATCATTTTAAACCTACTTTTTTGTAGTGCATGAAAAAATTTACACCATGTATAAACTTAGCTTGTTTGAGAAATAAAAGGTAGAAAGTATGTGTTGGAAAAAGTGCTATAAGAACAGTTGTAGAAAATGTTGTGAAAATATCATTGCTTCATCTCAATTATTCTAACACATTTGTTGAGATTCAGAAATCCAATTATTCTTTTTCATTAGTAGAATGTTGACTAAATTATATATATAACTATTAATATGTGTTAGTCTAAGTAGAACTGGTTCGCGTCCCTTTATCATGTGGTCTTAGGTTAGATATCATGATTCATGTGTATGAAAATAACACTGTTGAAAGAGATCTTCGCTTAAATTTCTGATCGTATCCTAAGAGATTAGTCTCTCACTTATTGAGTAGAGATACTCTAAAAAATTAAAAATAAAAAATAAACTTTCTTATAACATTGATTAGCGAGTCTTTAACATTTTTAAAACTAGCTGTAAATTATATATGTGACAGAAAGTTTGAGAAAGTTTTTGCAAATAAAATTGGCTATACTTAGTCATGTCAATATAAACAGTCAACTTCAACAAGTTTGGTCAAAGTCGTCACTATTATATGGATGGAGAGACCACATTGTTTCAATTTCGAGTTTAAAATACTAAATTGATTAAATTTATTTATGAGTAACAAAATTTATAAGGCTTATATATGAGAGTGACTCCAAGATGATTTTAATCAAACTAATAATATAAACGTTGCTACCAATGTGTGTTGATTTGAATGAAAGAGGCTTGGATTCTTTAAGTATGTGATTATGAGTTCAATCTTAGGATTTAAGTGTATGAAAATAATACTATTAGAAAGAATTCCCGCTTAGGCACATTACCATATTCCAAAAATTAGTCTTTTACCTATTTGGTGAGGGAATACTCTAACTAAATAATAATAATAATAATAATAATAATAATAATAATATAAATAACAATAATACAAACTGAGCAACATTATTTGCTTTTGAGTAATAACATTATTTTGGAATGGTGTGCATCCTTTATTGGATGATCAAGATTAATCTTTTATCTATCGAGTGAGTAGATACTTTGACAAAATAATAATAATAATTATTATTTTCATTATAATATAAACTTAGCAGCAATAATAATAATATAAACTTAACAACGCTATTAGCTTTTGAGTCATAGTGCTATTTTGGAACTGTGAGCGTCCTTCATTAGATGCCCAAGAAGGATGTTCGAGCAAGAAAGTAGGCTAGGGATGGCACCTACTTAGGGCGGGGCGGGGAGTATCATTTCTAGGTTATATCATATGATTATTTCATGTAAATTATTTCATAATTATTTCTTACAAGTGTCATTTTTAGTTTATATCATCAATGACTCATTACAAATTTGAATTTAAATTTCATTTCTAGGTTGTATCTTATTATTATTATCTTATTAATGTAATAATAATGTTTATATATATATATGGAGCGTATTTGGTGAGAGAAATGTTTATTGCAAGAGGTGAGATGAGTGATCTTGACCATTAGATCTTACATGAATAGTTAATATTATAACATAAATGTATGTGACATTTTTAAGTGGTCACATGACTTTTAAGTAACTTTTAGTCTTGACTATCTATGTATGGTTGTATAGCCAAGATTTACTTCTCTCACCATTTCACAAGATATGCCCTATATATATATATATATATATATATATATATATATATATATATATATATATATATATATATATATATATATATATTGAAAACTATTTTGAGTTATTTTTATAGAATAAAATTATTTTTGTTATGGTACCAAATCATACTATAATATACAGAGATAAAGCTAAGGAGTTGATAGTAACTGCAGCCCCTAAAGCTCAAAGCACTCTTTCAATATTTTTTGAAATTTTTAAAATATTCTCAAAATTTTATTTTTAAACTTGATATTTGACGCCTTAAAAAATTAAATATTTGAATTTCAACGTGAAATTTATGCATAATTCATGATCACTTGTGAAAAATATAAATGTATTTTTTTATAATAATAACATAATTATCATATTTTATTTTTATTTTTTTATAATCACATAGATTGCACGGGTGCTATTCTAATTTCTATAACTTGTAAACTCTATAACTATAAGTCCATAAAATAATAATGGGTTTTCTTAATAAGTGTTTTAGGGACACTTGTTAAGGAATTTAAAATAAGAAGTTATGTATGAAAAGTAGAGTTTTAATGCATTGGGAATTTAAAAAACTCTCATTTTCATACATAACTTCCTATTTTTGATTCCTTAACAAGGGCTATGTTTGGAGTATATAATGGTGGATAGAATAGAATGGAATGAGATAGAATGAAATGCAATAGAATGAGATAGAATGAAATAAAGATCTCATACCATTGTTTGGATGATGAAATGAAAAAAAATTTCACACACTAAGGCTTTTCCCATTCAAAGATTGGAAAGAAGAGGTACCACGAGTGAGCAAGAAAATGGCATTTTCCTTTGGAAAATTTCAAAGAATTTTCACTTAGGTTTGGAATGAAAAAATCGTAGTGTAGGTTGTTTTTCTCCTTTGTTTGGAAATTCCAATGGAAGGGAATGAAATGATAAGAATTATAAATTTTATATTCCTATATTGCCCTTATCTCAAATACAATAAAATTTAATAATTTTTAGCTAAAAATATATTTCAATTATTTTTTACATATTACCTAATGATTATGCAGTAAATAACCCTTTTATTGATTGTTACATTGCAATTCTTTTATTTTCTTTTTTTTTTCTTCACCCTTCATCATACTTATTTGATAAAACAACTATATATATTTTAAAATTTAAAATATAAATATAAATAGCAAAAATCCAAGCCATGTCATTTTATTTTTTAAAGACTCACCATCTCAAGGAGTGAAGAGTTTAAGGTTGAGGGCTTTGAATAAAAATTTTGTTTAGTATATATACTCACAAACATCATTTCAATTTACAAGTTGTTAATAGACAAGAGTTTGAGATGTAGTGAGGTTTAAAAAAAAGCACCGTCTATGTCTAATAAAATTTTATTCCCTCTTAAACCAAAGACAAAAAAAAAAAGATATAGACCATTATTATAAGCTTTGAGTATAATAATTATGTAACAAGTTTACTCTCATCAACTCATTATAAAGTTCATCCTATAATGCCAACACACACATAAAATCAAAAAATGAAAAAAATTGTTTTTAATTTTTTTTAAATAAGAACCAATTACTTGAAGTTAATGTTGAAATCTAATTTCAAATTTGAAGATAGTAGATGAGGAACCAGACAACATGAGTGATTGAACAATAAGGTTTCTCTACTTTCTTGATTTAATATGTTAAGGACAAAAGAATAATTTAATTATATTAGTAAACAAAAAATTAATTTTATCTCATATCTCTAAATTGAAAAGAAAGAAAAGTAATGAGATTAAATGAAATGAGATTAAATACATTTTATTGAGCTCTATTCTATTCCATCTTAAAATATCTAAATAATAATAATTAATAACATTTTATCTTACCCAATCTCATTTCATTCCATTTTATCAATTTAAACATAGTCAATGAACACTTGTTAGAAAAATTAATAAAAAAAAAATTTAAAAAAAATATAAATAGGGGAAGAAACCAACGCCATGTCATTTTATTTTTTAACTACTCACCATCTCACGAGTGAGAAATTTAGGAACAATTTTGCTTTGTTTCATAAAACATCATAGGATCGCCATGGCGGAGCATGCCTCAATGACGTACAGAGAGTGCTGTGCGAGATGGTGGCTCACAGCGGTGGATGATGGATAATGTTTCTAGTTTGAGCAGGTGTACACACTCTAAGCATGTGTAACACTAGCTAAAAACGAAATTATGGCTTTGAAATTGGCCACTGACGTGGCCTTACACACACCTAGGTTGTGGTCAACCCAGATTTTTTTCTCTACTTTCTTGTGCACACGGATAAAAGCGTGGATCTTTAATAAACAAAAAGTTTTTTAATTAAAACTCCCCATGGCGAAAAGTGGCAGTGACATGAGTTAGGCCGTGGATCCCTTTGCCAAATCCTTTTTTTTTTAATGCTCTCACCTCCACAATTTAAACGTGGACTTTTCCCAAAATTAATAATAATAATAAAAGAAAAAAACAATACGGCTATGTGCAACACTGGCTACATGGTTGTGTCCTAGGCCTTGTAGCATACTACCTAGGCCTAAAAATCCTTTCCCACACAGTTTCATAGTATAAGTTTTCTAAGTGTAGAGAAGGTGAAGAACCTATTTACTCAATCTTGAGTATGAAAACTATATTTTCAAGCACAAAAGTCAATCAACATAATAATCAAAACTCAATCATATGCCATCCAAACAACCATAATCAAGATCTCAATCATAGAATTAAGCAAGCCATCACCCTAATCAGATATAGAAACAGTAAAAGTATAAAAAAAAAAGTCATGGGTACTCACTCCCCTTTGAAGCATGTTTTAACTTATGTCACTTGCAATCCTAGTTTCTTCTCCCCAATTGCCATGAACGTCGAAATTAAGATTGAAGGGCGCTTACATAAAGGAAATAATGTTAAATTAAAATTTTAGTTTCTACAGTTTTCACCCATCCTTATACTTACAAACATTTTCAAGATAGTTCTTATCATCACGTTATAATGTTGTCATAACACCATCAACTAGTTAACCTAGTAAGTATTCCTTTGTCTAATATATGTTTCTTTAGATGCTCAATTTTTTGTAAAATGTTCAATAAGTGCTCCTACATTCTAGTAAGTATTCATGTATGTATTCATTTGTTAAGTATATACTTCTTTATATGCTTCTTTTATCTTTGTAAAATATTTAATAGTGATTAAATTGATAGTATTATAATGGAAATTAATGATAAGGACTATTTTGAAAATGTTTATAAGTGTAAGGACTGATTTGAAAAGAAAAAATTATAGGAACTAAAGTTTTGATTTAACCAAGAAATAAAATAAACTAAGTGCAACTAAATCAAACAAAAGAAACTATAAACAAAAGAAAGCAATAGACTTGGATTGCCTCCTAAGAAGAGGTAATTTATGGTCATTAGCTTGACCCCTTCTCCATAGTGTGACTCATTCCATGAAAGGCTCTCCCAAGTGGAAGAGCTTTAACTTGCGCTCATCAACCTTCCCATAATCTATTGTTCCTTTCCAAACCTCAACCTCGTCATGCATCTTAAGAACTTGTGGTGGGTTGGATTGTTGAGGTTGGAGCTTCCCAAGAGGAGGCTTCAATTGAGTATTGCTAACTTCTTAGATGTTCATCCCAACTTTGATGGAGGAGGTTTAAGCTTCACCTTTGGAGCTTCATAAGGTGCAATAGTTGAGATTAGTTCCTCCCTCTTCAAGCTTATGTTTTGCAGGGGGAGAAGGAAATGAATTTGTTCCTCTTTTCGGAGCTTAGGTGGAAACTTTCTTAACCTCACATTGGGGTTCAACATTATGAACTTGACATGAGAGAAGAAGATCCCTAAGGTTTTTCTTTTTGTCCACCTTTTGAATAGACTTACCGCCTATATCGAGCTTTAAGCATAGATAAACTATATCTAGTTGCTTAGAAGTATTGAGCAAATTGAATTCGATTTTATCATCATCCATTTGAAAGGTCAGTCTTCCATTATTGACATCAGGGTTCGAGCAAAATAACTGGGGTTCGAGCATCTTCATCCACTTCTAGCACCACGAAATCAACCAGTATAGAGTATTTGCCAAGCTTGAGAGGTACATTTTCCAATACCTCCACAGGGTGTTTCATCGATCTACTTGCCAATTGCAAGGATATGGTTGTTGGCTTAGGTTCACCCATGTCTAGCTTCTTGCATATAGATAATGGCAACCTAAATCACAAAGAGCGTGATTAATAGACAAATCACCAAATAAACAAGGAATGGAGAAGTTACCCAGATCTTTTATAGCTTGGAAAGAGGCTTGTTACGTAGGATTAAGCTACATCCCTTTGTCAATGCAATCATCTCACATTCCTCTAGCTACTTTTATTGGATAGTATCTCTCTCAAGAATTTTGCATATATGGGCACTTGGGAAAGAATTTTCGTGAGTGGTAGGTTAATAAAGAGCTCCTTCAAGTCATCCATGAATTATCCAAATCATTTTTCAAGCTTTACCATTAGTTGCTTCTATGGAAAAGGTAATAGTGGCTTATATGGAGGTGGAGCCACACATGGTTCCTCGCTTACTTCAACTTGCTTGTTGACCTTCTTCTCTTGTGACCTCTTGCATAGGCAACAAGATTTTTTTTTCTTCTTCTTCAGCCAACACCTATTTCTTTTATTTATTGCCGTCATTAGATACTCCAATTTCTTTGTTGCTCCCCACAATAATAGCATTGACTTGCTCCCTTCGAATTAGCTCAGGTTGATTAAAAGGATTAGCTTGTTGAGCAATCTAATTTTTGAGGATTTTATTATGAGTGGCCATTTGATCGACCTTCTAATTGACATTGTCGATCCTTTAAGTCAATTGATGTATCACTTGAGTGATTTATTTTATTGATTGAGAAGGATCTCCAATACTTGCCCTATATTTGGTTGAGGCTTTTGAGTTTAAGAAGGTTGGACTTAATTGTTGTCTACTTGATTTTATTGATCCCTCCATGAAAAAGCAAGGTTATTCCTCTACCCTAGATTATAAGAATTGGAATAAGGATTACCTTGGCCTCGATTGTTATTGTTAATGTAGTTGATTTCATTATTTGGAGATTCTTGCATGATATATAGGAATCACGATTGGCCAATCCAACTGGAATGTTTACCCCCACAAGTGTTACAAGAAAGAATAGGAGTAGGAGCTTCTTTACTTCTTTCCATCTTGTCAATCCTTCAGTTTAGAGCACCAAATTTGGAGTTGATCAAAGTGAAAATGTCCATTTCATGTACCCCAGTTATCTTCTTGGGAGTTTCTCTTTCATTGGCCCAAATATGAGTGCTAGAGGTCATGGCTTGTATGAGTCTTTGAGCTTTCGCCAAAGTTTTTCCCATAAATGAGCCACCAGTCGCTGTGTCTAGAATGTGGCTAGGGTTATTAGGCAATCCTTTGTAGAATGTATGAATTATGAGCCAATCTGGAATGTCGTTATATGGACATATTTGTTGTAAGTCCTTATATCTCTCCTAACCGTTGTAGAGGGGGTCATTGTATTTGCGAGTAAATATAAAGATATTCATCCTCAATTTTATAGCTTTACATGATGGAATGTATTGAGCTAAAAACTCTTGTGACAACTCTTCCCTTATAGTAAGAGTTCCTAGCAGCATAGCTTGTAACCATAGCTTTGCTTTGTCTCGAAGAAAGAATAGGAATAATTGAAGTCTAATAGCATCTTACTCTCATGTGAAATGTGTCACATATCTCTAATAAATTTTCCAAGTGAGAATTAGGATCCTCAGAGAGTGAGCCACCAAATTTTGATTGTAGCACTATATTAATAAGAGATGGCTTCAACTCAAAGTTGGTTACATTGACAAAGGGTCTCGTCACGCTTGACTGATATCCATCCGCATTTGGAATAGAGTGGTCCTTTAATGGTCTGTGTCCATTATTATCATTATTGTCCCTATGCTGCTCTCTTGGCCTCTTTTCTAGTGTAATTCTCTTTGATATTGGTCTTGTGTCTTAGCAAAATTCGATTCAAAGTCAAACAAATTCCTTAGGCTCATATTCCTATTCATACACTAAGATTGCCACCTAAAAAGAGAATCAAAAAAGAAAAACTCAACAAAAATAAAATAAAAGGTCTAGTATAATTAAATCACCAATAATAACAATATTAGGCACTGATCCCCAGCAACAATACCAAAAACTTGTGTCAACCAATCCACAAGTGCATGTGTCATTACTAGTAATAAAGTAATAAGTTAAGTATCATTCCCACAAGGATCAGGATTGAGTATTATACTAAGGAAATCTTAATTATCTAGATGAATGATTAAAAGGGAGAACGAGTAAACTGGAAAAGAATTAAAATGAGAAATTAAAGTAAACTAAATTAAAAAGAAAATTAAATAAAGCAAAATAAACTAGAAATTAAACAAGCACAAACTTAAGTAAAGGAATCCAATTTCAGTTAAACACCTAGGACCAAGGTTTCACTACATCAATCAATAACAATCATCTTTATTCCTTCTTAGTTTAGGTTGATATTGTTCTTAAAGGTGAATTGTCCTAATGTAATTTAAGTCTCTCTCTTGAGTCCAAATGAACGTGTTAGAATTAAAATAATACTCACTCTCGAAGATACTATATTAATTGAAACTCATTAAGTTATTTGATAATTCATACTCCTCAAAGGGTCTAACCTATCTCTAGGTCTAAAGCTCCTAAGTTCAATTATTAGAGATTCCGATATTTAAATTTTATCTCTCGATTCTTCACCCCAAATATCTTAGATCTATGCATATATGGACGCTACCATATAGCAAGCATGAAGAGCACTACAATTGAATTAAGAAACAAACATTTTCCATAAACTAAGGAAAGAAATAGATCCAATTACATATTAAAGATGAGCTACTTCCCTAGCTAATCCTAGAAATGAAAAGCTTGCCTCTCATGGTAATAGAGCAAACCATCATTCCCAAGAACATCATAAGAGAATCAATGGAGAGGAAAGGACAAAACTCGATATCTCTCTGTGAACTCCTTGATGCTCTTGTTGTCTTCCTTGCTCCAATTCAATGTTGAGAGCATGTGAGTATGCTTGTTATGTGGTATAATCTTTTTTTTTGTATATCTAACTCTTCATATTTTTTATAGAAGTTTTTATCCAAATAAAATTAGTTATGAGTCTTCCATCTTCTTTTGGCTTTGGATTAGATAAGGTCGATGTATATTTTTCTAACAATTCAAATTTTAACATAAGTCCTAATTTTAATCCAAAACTTCTTAGATTACACCTAAAAATCCACACAAAAGAATAAAGGGCATAAGAAAAATAATTATCTAAAACTTAAATAAAATTAACTTAAATTAAATAAAAACAAATAAAATTAAATAAGAATTCTAATAAATAAACCCTAATATATATATGCAACTTTATATCACATCACCCATATTTGTTCCTTCTATGCTGTGAAGGGCTAACTTACATGATAAAGCAACTAGAAAGCCAAAATCAATTTGAAGGTGTTAAGATTAGCAAGAGATGCCTGGTGATTACCTCATTATTTTTTGCCGATGACTCAATCCTTTTCAGCAAAGTAGATTCTTGGCACATTGGTTTGATATCATCATTGCTTGACGAGTATGAAAGTTTCAGTGATATTTTTCTCTAAAAATACTCCTGGTTATCTGAGAACCCAACTTGCTTATGAGTTTAATGTGAAGATTATTGGTGCTCAAGATAAATATTTGGCTTTGCCATCCATAGTCAATAGATCTAAGAGGGAAACCTTTAATTTCACTATTTAGAAACTCATAATCAAGCTAGATGGATGGAAAAATAAGCTCTTATCAAAAGCTGGAAAGGCCACTCTTATTCAGTCTATGCTATATTCTCTCCCTATTATGGCTTGTCTCAAACTTCATGATGGCGTTTGCGATGACTTGCAAAATATCATCAATAAGTTTTGGGGGAGCAATGGTTCTAATCCCTCTTGGATTCACTGGGTTAGTGGTAAAAGAATGTGCCAGTTGAAACAAGATGGTGGCCTGGGATTCAAAGATGTTCGAGCAATGAACATGACTCTCCTAGCCTAAGCAAGGATGGAGGTTAGTCGCCAATCACAACTCCTTACTATATCATATATATAAAGGCAAGCATTTCCCATATTCCTCATTTCTTAATGCCTCTAAGGGTAAATAACCCATCATGGGCTTGGATGAGTTTAGTATATGGCCAAGAAGTAATCAAACAAGGTGCTAGATGGGAGGTTGGGAATTATTCTGTTTTGGAGATTTTGGTGATGCTTGGCTTCCCATTGAAAACCAATTTGCGATCCAAGGTCCTCATACACGTGCTCATCAGCCTAAGTTGGTTCGAAACCTTATGGAAACCCAACTTTGCATGTGGAAATTAAAACAGGTATCGATATTTTTATGGTACTCTTGCTTCTATGATTTTAAATCTGCCTATTAGAGATGGACATTATAGAATTAGATGGCAAGGCATTACCACTCTTCAAGTAAATACAATGTCAAATCGGGGTACAAAATTGCTTTAAAAATCTTGAGAGTCCAAGAACCCCGAGATAGTATGATCAATTTCCCTTGAAAAAATGCTTTGGAATATGATACTTCCCCCTAAGGTCAAATATTTTGTCTGGAGAATGTTGAATGGAGCTTTATCCGTAGGCACAAACCTTCAAAAGCGAGGAATAGCAAACGCCACTACTTGATGCCATGTTAACAGTATCCAGAATCTAAGCTTCATCTATTTCTCCTGTTAATAGTCTCATATCGTCTGACTCAATCTTTCTGTTGGATCAATTTACTTATTGTCAATTAGTTTTAGGTTAGAATCTCACGCGTGATTTCGAATTAGCCAGATCTCATTGTAATACTTTATTTCAATTTCCATTGTTTATCTAAGCATCTGTGGACGGAAGTATTAAGAGTTCCACATCATCTGTCTCAATCTTTTGAGTGCAATTTATATATTTATTGGATCATTTCACTTTCACTTAACATTAGTTGATTTTAGATTGGAATTTTACACTTTTAAAATCTCAGACTTCCATTGTTTATTTGCTTCTGAAGTTTGGGAATTGATGTCAATTCTGTTTTCAGCCCCCTCAGCTATATCAAATATCCATGCTTGGATATCTTAAGTCCTGAAACGATACAAGAAGAATTCGCTTGGTTCGAGCAATATTGAATTGGCTTTCTGGGTTCTTTGGCAGATTTGAAAGACAAAAATTGTTAAAAAGTGTTCTCTTCTCAACATCAATCACCAAGAGAGACGTTCTCAATTGCAAGTAAGCATAGGCTGCAATTTGTAACAGCTCTTGAGTAATGGTAGTTTGATGTCTCTTATGAGTTTGTTTTGGCTACATAGCCATTTTTTGTAATTTTGTAACATTGTTTTCCTCTCGTTACTAGTTAATGAATTCTTATCTTTGATAAAAAAAAATCATTATTCTTTTATCCAATATTAATAAAAGATTTTTTTTTCTTTAAAAAAAAAGAATTTAAGTTTTCAATATACGAATTTAACAGACATATATTCACATTACGAATTTAATAGACATATATTCATATCCAGAAAAGAGAAATATTAGTGCATGAATCATGTGTACATTAATTGAAACTAAGATATCACTAAGATCAATTAATTCAATCAACTAAGACTAAACTAGTAGTCTTCCAAAAGTTTAGAAGTCAATAAAATCAAACCAAATGCTATTAATAACTTTGTGAATGGTACTTGAATCCGATCACCTTGGCTAAAATGTTCCATCTAACAAGTACTTACTTTAGCATTAATATTCCAAATAAGACAAGCTCACAGTAGGCACAACATTTAAAAGGTACCTTCAACTAGAGAAGAAGGACAAGTATTGAAGAAATAATACAGTGGCCAATGAGGTAATGCCAACAAAGGTTGGGAGGGCCACTTCACATGGAACGATAGGCAAAGTCACACAATATTAATGACCGTTGGGGACGTTGGCAACACCCAAAAACCTTTAATGCCAATAGGATTGATTGGTGACACCCACGTCAAGATGACTCGACCATACATACCACTTCATTACACTTTATATATATACATAGGAAGCATATTCAATAAAAAGAGTTTTTATTATGAAAGAGTAAAAAAAATAAATTTTAATTATATAATTATATATAAATGATCAAAATTAAAAATTATTTAAAAATTATGTGATTATTTAAAAAATTTATATGTATTTATCTTTTAATTTTGATCATTTATAAAAAATTTAATGATCAAATTTACTTATCACCTCTCATAATAAATATTTTTCTTACCATATATATTTCATATATATATATATATATATATATATATATATCATTACACTCTACATATGTAAAAACGAGAGAGGGGTAAAATTTTTGTCAGAATTATTTTTTTAAAATAATGTGACTTACTTATTAACTTTTGATTATAAGTAAGTGAATCTCACCATTTTATTTTATCTAACAATTACTGTTATATTCTATTAAAATTCTGATTTTTTTTTCTTTGTAGCAATTCTCTTATCTATGGCATGTCAAAAGTGAAAATGTAGTTTCTGGTTTCATCCCTGTAAAATTTTATTTTGTATCCTCAACTTTATACACCTTTCAGTGCTATATTTCTTATTACAAAATTTATTTATTTATTGTTTGGTTTCAAGCTTTTAGCTTTCCCTCCAACAATGTCGGCTCTTGCAATTAAAAAGCTAGGAATTTTATAGTGGGGTCATGACTTGGAGGAATTAAAGTAAATCAACCCCTTCATTGAAGGACCATAACTTTGTAGTTCCCAGCACGAAAGTTTGGTTTTTTTTAATTGGTACTACCCGTGTCTTATAGTTGGGTAGATGAACAAACTCTAGCGGAGAAAACAAAGTTCTATTTGCGTTTGTTTTTCCTTTTTCCACTTATCTATTATTTTGGCATGTGCACTGCTTCGAAACTAAAAGAAAAATAAAAGGGTAATTATATATATATATATATTGGGGACATATACAGTAAAAAGAATTTTTATTGTAAGAGAAATAAATTTTAATCATATAAATATATATAAATGATTAAGATTAAAAGTTATTTGAAGGTCATGTGATCACTTAAAAAAGTCATATATATTTATATTTTAATCTTGACCATTCATGCAAGATCTAATAATTAAGATTTACTCCTCTCACCTCTCACAATAAACACTTTTCAATACACATCTTCTATATATATATATATCATGATTCATGCATTGCATGTTTCAATTAAATTTAGAGTGGGATAGGCTTCATTTGTTGGTCAGAAATTCTGGAAAGACCCAAATTAATGTTCACCTTTGGTCAAGCAACATCTACCAATAAAGATTTTATTTTCCAATGCACTCTATGGGGGAAGAGAAAGGCATAAGATTGAGCCAGGTTATGTAGAATCTCTGTCTAGTTTATAGACACATATAAAAACTGGACTCACTCACTCACCTATTGAAGTTCATAGAAGCCAAAATCATTAAAGGTTTCAGCCCTTGTTGGTTCTAGACTTTTAGCTCTTCTATCCATTTCTTGCCTTTCATAGCATGGTGGGAAGCATTATGGGAATGGTTAGTGATAAATACTCAAATGGATCTGTTCAGAATTGTAATGGTTTAGAGGAGAAGATTGATGGTCTGAGGGCACTTGTTGGCAAGGCTGATGGTGATCCTTTGAGAATTGTCAGTGTTGGAGCTGGTGCCTGGGGTAGTGTTTTTGCAGCTCTGCTGCAAGATACTTATGGCCAATTCAGGGACAAGATACAAATCAGGATATGGAGAAGACCGGGAAGGGCAGTTGATAGAGCCACTGCAGAACATCTCTTTGAAGTTATCAACTCAAGGGAGGATGTGTTGAGGAGGTTAATCCGGCGTTGTGCTTATCTGAAATATGTTGAGGCAAGGCTTGGTGATAGGACCCTCTTTGCTGATGAGATTCTGAAAGATGGGTTTTGCTTGAACATGATTGATACTCCACTTTGTCCTTTGAAGGTGGTGACAAACTTGCAGGAAGCCATTTGGGATGCTGATATTGTGGTGAATGGCTTGCCTTCAACTGAAACACGTGAGATCTTTGAAGAGATTAGTAAATATTGGAAGGAGAGGATCACAGTGCCTATAATAATCTCGCTAGCAAAGGGTATAGAGGCTGCATTGGAGCCTGTTCCCCATATTATAACTCCCACAAAAATGATTAACCAAGCAAGTAAGAGTTTTCTTCATCTCTATTTATGTGTTAACTTTTCTTTCTCCATACATTTTTGGCTTCTTTCTAATTGATAGAAGTGTATATTTTTCTCATGCCTTTGCCAGTATAGAATAAGTAAACAAGTGTGATAATCATCTTTTTGTTTCCCTTTAAATGAAATAGTGAAAACAATTAGAAATTATGAGAATGAATGATCTCATGAAATCGTGATAAGGAAGGAAATTACTACAATATTTTATTTTCCTTTTAAGCCTACAACTCAGATTTTGAGAATCATCCATATTTAGTAGATATAGTTGATGTTGTACTGGCATGATTTCTGTAGTTAGTTTGGTTGGAGTGGTAGGATGTTGGAGAGTAGAAGAAGGCACTAGTCTTTCATACCAAGATGAAAATAAATTTAAGAAAGGAAAACTGTAAACAGCATTCAGGAACACCTTTATGTTTACAAGGAGCTAATTGATATCTTTCTTTTGGTACTTTTGATATGGCAACATCTACCTCATATTTGTTGTAATGCATACTTCATGATTAACTTTTATCTTTTGGTCGGTACCACTAGAGATAATCTTCATTGTTTATCTGAAAGCATTTTAAATTGATCAATAATCTTGGAGTTGTTCTTGACTCAACCTTCCTTTTCACTCCTAACACATTCAATTAACTAAAATCTATCTTGTTCATATTCATATTGAGTTATATTACAGATCAATTGTGATAATTCTCTAGTTAGGTCACTGCTATTTGTTACCTAGAATTTATTTGATACCAAGCGACGGAAATTAGTGTGCTACAGTTGGTACTTGGCTATCCTTATGTTTTAGTAATTATTCTCTTTTTCTTTATTTCATTATATTTTGTATTATCATAGTTCTACCCTCATTCTCTACTCTTTGCAAAAACTTGATAGCTGGAGTGCCTATGGAGAACATACTTTATCTTGGTGGTCCAAATATTGCCTCAGAAATCTACAACAAGGAGTATGCCAATGCTAGAATATGTGGAGCTGATAAATGGAGGAAACCTCTGGCAAAGTTTCTACGACAACCACAGTTTAATGTCTGGGATAATAGTGACCTTGTCACACATGAGGTCATGGGTGGCCTGAAAAATGTTTATGCAATTGGAGCTGGTAAGTTTCAAATTAGTTATTATAGCTTTACATCTAATATGAAACTTGCACTGTCATAAACCAACTATCCCAAAAACTTAAACTGTTAAGTGAAGGTACATGAATGGCTTTTATTATATCAATATCGAACTCTAGACCACTTGATCATAGTAGCTCTAGTACCATGCCATGAACCAGCTATCCCAAAAGCTTAAGTTGTTAAATAAAGGCATATGCATGGCTTTTATTATATCTCTAACGTGCAGTAATCCGTATCATCATATTTTGGTATGTGTAATGTTGTCTATTTCACTTGTTTGATTCACTCCCTATTCCAGATAATTATGCATATACTAGGAAAGCATACTTGTGCATATTATCTCCCAAAAAGATTCCACAATTTAAAGAAAATACAAAAGTAAGCATCTGTAACTGAAATATCATATTAAGGTATCTAGATAAAGATTTCATGATTGATGATGCATATTATTGTAAATTGAATTAAAACTTTTATGTGTCCTTCACATGATGCTAGAGACCAGAGAAGTCGCTATTAACTTGGAAAAGCAAGGGGTTCAAAATACATCTAATTTTACAAAAGGCATTCCCATGACTTACACTTGGTTTCTGATTTACAATCTATATATCCTGTTTTTCTTCTCAATGCTGTCAGGAATGGTAGCAGCCCTTACCAATGAGAGTGCTACCAGCAAATCTGTATACTTTGCACACTGTACGTCAGAGATGATATTTATCACTCACTTGTTGGCTGAAGAACCTGAGAAACTTGCGGGGCCATTGCTGGCTGACACTTATGTGACCTTGTTAAAAGGCCGTAATGCTTGGTATGGCCAGATGTTAGCTAAGGGTCAATTAAGCCCAGACATGGGTGACAGCATTAGTGGCAAAGGAATGATTCAGGTATATTTTGTAATTTTCCCTGTCTTAGTTTTTTCCAAACCCATATGCCATGTTCCTGAGGTGTGCCAATTGCATCTATAGAAGTGCAAATTGCATGATTATATGCATTAAAATGTGATAGTGCTTCACTGATAATTTGGCAGCGTCCTTTAGCAGGAACTGCTGTTTTTCGTCATTTGTACCTGTATTCATAGATTAGTAGGACTTTTTTCTGTTTTTTATTGAAAATATGATAATGATGGTATGAACCATCCTTGCAGTTGCAATTTATGTAGGCTCATCTTTAAAAGCTTTAGGTGGTCTATGGCATTCTTAGATGGGTTGATGAATGTGACGTTACAATTTTTGCTTGATATAAGCCACACTTGTCCTTCAAATGTTGTACATTAACTTCTCTTGTTGATAATAAAAGAAAGCAATAAGTAAAAAGTGCCTTTGTCTCGTTCATATTTATTATAGTTCCTTTCAGATGACAGCATGAAGCAAATAACTGGATAAGTGAATAAGGACAATCAATCAATATTTCATGCATTAAATGTGCAAACAATTTAAAAAATAACAAATGAATTCCCAGAACTTAAAGATTAGTGCATCACATGTATCCTACAAGTGCATATTTTGTAAAATGTGAATGTGAGAAACACATCCTTGAAATACACATAGGATGCTTTTGAGTTTTGACCATTTTGATACTCTGCAACAGAAAAATATAGTGGATATTTGGCCCTCATAGATGCCCTTTCCAAACCAATGGTGGAATTAATATCTTTCACATAAGCAAGGAGGATTTTCCTTTGTGAATTTCTTCTCAGAGTCAATTTTTTTTTACCTTTATTCAAATTCCAATAACTAAACAAAAATGATATCCCTTCCATTTATTTCTAGGGTGTGTCTGCAGTGGAGGCATTCTTTGAACTTTTGAGCCAATCGAGCCTAAGTGTATTACATCCTGAAGAAAACAAGCCTGTTGCTCCTGTTGAGCTCTGCCCTATCTTGAAGACACTATACAAAATATTGATATCCAGGTAATCTATTGCACAATTAACTGGAGTCTTGGTTGTCTGTTTACTTTACCCTTAAAGCTTATTATCTTTGAACACTTCCAACTCAAGTCTACATTTGGAAATCTCTATGCATCTTGCACTAAATAAGTTTCTCATGCTTCTGGTGCATGCTGGATTTCTCAGGGAACAGTCATCACAAGCTATTCTAAAAGCTTTGAGGGATGAAAATCTGAATGATCCTCGCGAACGCATTGAAATTGCACAAAGCCATGCTTTTTATAGGCCTTCACTTCTTGGACAACCGTGATTATTTCTCTTGGCAAAAGCACATGCGGATGCAACCATATATAGGAAGTATTTGTCAGAGGGAACATTTTGATGAGCATAAATGGATTATTTTGTGATGGATTTTGTATTACATTATTGTATATATATGTCAAAATATAAACCACTAAGCAATTGAACTGATGATAGCTCAAAAGCACTGCACTTGCCTTGCCCTATAAGGCAGTCTATTGTTATGCAGCAAACTTAGCTAGCTGAGAAGTCACAGCCTCACAGGCACTACTACATAGTGGTCAACATGTGACTAAAGGAATCTGAAATTGTTACTTTTAGCAACATTGGTGAATCGAGTATAAAAAACATAAAGGCCCAAGCCTCTGTCATAAAACATTGTTAGTTTGTTACTGATGAGTCTATTGAACTTGTATTTCACTTCCCAATCTAATAGTAACCAACTATAAATCCGTGACAGTAACCTAACAACTGAGATTGGACCAGCATGATCACTTGCTAGCAATTGGACAAGGGTCAAGGAGTCTGTTTCCAGTTTCCACCAGTACATTCTTAAGTTAAAAACTTGCTTCCAAGAGAGTTGGAGGCCAATAATTATGCCTCAGCATTCTGCTAGTGCTATTAGGACCGACAGCAACCCAAGTAGTGGCAAAAACTTATATGTTGTCTTCCTAGTCTCACCAGCATGGGGAGGAGGCAGGGAAAATATACTTGCACAAACTAGCTATGTGCACGATCTGGACCATTCAGAAAAAACTGCAGTAGGACCAGGGTGTTATTCTATGGCTTGTGTGGGAGTATGTGACTAGTATGTGATGGGTTCGAGTCAAGAAGTTCCTCTTTCGAGCAGAGGCAGCTCCACAGAGAGGAAAAGAAAAGTTACACTGAGAGTTTTTGTCCAAGTTTTTTTCTGATTTTCCTCTTCATTCATGATATTGTTATAGTTTCCAATTTTCCTAATTGTTTAGGATTAGTGACAAGTGTACAGTGATCCTTACAAAATGGTAACAGAAAAACAGAAATGGAAAATTACCCCTATTACATCATAACAGAATTCAGATGCAGGAATTGTTAAAGGGACCTAAATATAATCAGTCATCCACGCAGGTGGTTTCCTGATGCGCTCTGGTCTAGAACTGGGCTGTACATGTTCTTTTGGGCCCAATTTCGGTAGTAATTCCTTGGGCTGATCTTCCAGCTGCTTATCACTTGTGGATGGTTGGCCCATTTTCGTATCAGTATGTGAGTATAACTTTGTGCAAGTATTATTACTCGTCCAACTAATATATGTTGATGACATAGTTGTAGCAGTTTGAGGATACACATTTAATTTACATGAGATGAGTTTCACAAATAATTTTTTTATTTTTAATTGTAATAAAATTTGTATTTTTTTTGTTTTATTTTCAATATAAATGATATATCTTAAACAACTTAAATCTAAATTTGATTAAAAAATTAAAAAATATATATAATATACTTAAATATGGACAGAATGAAAATTTTAATTAAATATCATACGCAACAGGTAGTTTAGTCTCTTACTTTTTAATTTTTTCTTTCAGTCTGATTCCGTAACTCTCTTTTATTTTTTAATTTGATCTCTTAAGTTTAAAATTATCACTCAATTGCATCTTTCATAATGATTCTATCACTTTTACTAACAGAAGTGAAAACATGTTATTAATAGTAATGATGTAAAGATAATGTGGTCATAACATAGCAATGATGTGACCATCATTGATTAGTAACACATCACCACTTTTGTTAGATGAGTGATGGAATCATTATAAATAATCACATAAGTTGATGATTCTAAATTTAAGAAACCAAATTGATCATAAAAGAAAAGGTTATGAGACCAAATTGAAGAAAAAAATAAAGATTTACCAAAATACTCCCTTTGCCAAGATCATACTAGATCTAAAACCCCAATATATTCAAGAAAACAGTTGTCACTAGTAAACAAAATCCTCACAAGTGTATTGTAAAATAAATAAATAAATAAAATCCTCACAAGTGTAATCGTTGAGATATAGTAACTTCAATTATTGTATTCAAATATTTTTACTTCTCATAAAAAATGATTAAAAATGTTATATTAAAAATATTATTTGATTATTGTATTTAAATATAAAACAATTTTTTTACACAAAAAAATATAAAACAATTTTTACTTTTTATAAAAAAGTTATAGTAAAAAAAGAAATAAGAGGGAGAAGAGTCAAAGGATGATTCACGAGTATATTTGAGTATTCCATGAACTTTGCTTAAGAATTTGTCAGTGAAAAGAGAAGAATGGTGGAATCCGTAAAGGCAATAATCAGTTTCTTAATTTCCGATGTCTGTTTATATTATACTTGATAAAATGGTTCAAAAATCAAAATATACTATTCTTCGAGCTATTTGCGATTAAAGCTTAATATGAATCTGGGTACTATGTTTTATGCTTAAAAAAAAATATTTTTCTTTGTCTTGTCTTGTTTTATATTAAGGCAACCAAAAAAGAATTGTAGGGTTTGAAGAGTCACAACTGTTTAAGAAATATGTCCTAAATAAAGAGCTATATTCGCTCAAACTCATACATTTTGATTTTTGAAGAAGGATATATGATTCAAGTTATGTAACATATGACATGTTTTTCTATAGTGTTCATTGTTCAATCAATTAGGATTAGTCATACTATTATTAATTACTATTCTTTTCATAATACTTATACGTTTAACTAATAAAAATTGAAAAAAAGAATAACAAATATTCTAACAGAGCATACATGTATTACAATATAATTTGCTATACATTGGCAGTTTTTTGTTCCTCTCCCTCAGGTCTCAAAGTGTTTCTATAACTCTTCACGAGATGTCTGTTCTTTTTCATTTAACTTTTTTCTTCTGTCTTATTGCTTGCTTCTCTTTATGATTGTTCTTGGTTGAGCTGAAAGTAGTTACATGGAAAATTTGAGTGTTTGCTTGGTATGACGAAAATTTTGGACCGTTGGAAGTAGTGTGCAACTCACTTTAGCTCCACCTGCACAAATTTTGGACCCTCTATGATATGAAAGTAGGCTGAAAATGATTTTTACCCCCAACCCACTCATTTGCCTCTACCAAGTAACAAGTCCTCACCAATGTTATTATAATTATAATGCAACGGGGCATATTCCGTGGAAATCCCCAATTTTTTGTTGTTGTAGGAATTAGTTGTTAAGCGCCTAAGAATTTCGGTTATCTAAGCCACATTTTTCGTTCAGCAGCAGAAGGATTACCATCAAGCAATCAATCCTACTGTGAACTTGGACAAATGGCATTTCCAAATACATGAGTCATCCCCAACACAAAACTACCCAAGTTTAACGTGTCTCATCGCTTTTTCATGAAGCATACACAATCTTGCATAGCCAGTGACATTAGACAAGCTTCGCTGTTTCCCATTTTTAAAATTATAGCATCATAACGATTAATGGATCGCCGCAGCACATGAATGTGACAAAGTGTTAAGTCTACTATAAAGGCCACAAGGACTAACCAGCTGCAAGGAAGAAAACTTACACTTCCTTTCATTTACAAAGTACTCCTAGTATTCTATCTATAGGCTGTACAATATCCTGTCACAAAATCCATTTTGGTTTGCCTATGTATTATTCATAACTATGTCAGAATCCTATATCAAATTCCATGGAAGAACTGGACAAAACCAAAAAAGATACCCCCCAAAAAGCATGGCAGAAATGGGCTACCACTATTAAGCCCAATAGTAATTTCAGCAGTTAGTGAGTCGCTCAACTAATTGTTCAACCAAAGCTCCTTTTGTAAGCTTATAGTATTTTGTCACATTATACTGCTTTGCCATGGCCCTCAAATTACTCAATGTCAAGCTCTTCAAGGTAACAGGCAGCAAAGCTGAGGTCTCATTATGGGAATCCACCAAGGAATATGACTTGCTAATATGAAGATCTACCTGGCTTCCATTGTCCATTGAAACCGTATCTGAATTTGGTACGTCCAAGTTAACAGCTGAATTTTGTATTTCCATGGTGCTTGGTGACTTCGAAACTCCTATTTTATTTTGTAACTCAGAAAATTTGCCGTCATAAAGAACAATAGCACGACCTTCAGTTTCATGCTGGCCAGGCTGCACTGCTCTTTTAGTAATCTTCCTGTTCATGGACTCATTTAAACTGGCACCACCAGTACTGGTTTTAGATTTCCGCTGCCTCTTGGTTGATACAATTATGGATGTATTTGGATTAACTTCTGTAGGACTGTCATGTGGTTCTCCGGCAGAAAACGCCTCTAATTCCGATTTCCTCTTTCCCTGAGCTTTTTTTAGCTTTGAAGCGTTACTCATATTGGACTTGCTGAGGTTAGCAGGAATTTTGGATTCAAGGCCTTGTGCTTGTTGTTTCTCTTCATCTGTCAGCTGTAACCCAGTATACAGGGCACTCTTGGTTTGCATCTCTAACAGTGAAATAAATGCAGAATTTTCAGCATGAATAAGGCTGGTATTTTCATTGTTCATCATTTGTCGGGAATTATTACCATTACTTCCTTTAAAGGAGCATAATTCTGAATCAGCAAGACACAATTCTTGAGGAAAAACAACTTGTAGAGGTAAATTCATAGAGTCCAAATCTTCAGCTGGAGCAACCTTGGGTTCTTTCTTGCTGGTTCTTCGTGCAGTTTTAGGAGCAAAATCACATAGCTTTTTGTCTAAATCAGAATTTCCACTTTTTGGATGTTGTGAAGCACCTAATCTGGAATGAAGACACTTTTTCCTCCCCTTGACGCCAGTTGCAAGTCTAAAATCATCTGAGCTAACATCTTTTTCTTTGACAATTGCATTTTCATCCTGCACAATTTAAGAACAAAAAAATTGCACTGAAGACCTTGTTTAAAATTAAACTAAAAATTAACTGCTACCAATCCAAGAAGTTAAATTGATTAACAGAGGAAGAACAGGGCTTCTTGCACCTTGGCTTCTCTTGAAATATTTCCATTGCCCTCGGAGGAAAGCAAATTCAAGATTTGACCTGTATCTGTAGTAATGAGTTGGCTACTTCTGACTTCCTCATTTTCAGTAACTTTATTATCTGATGTTCCTGATAATTTCATCCCATCAGAATGATCAGGTGCACAGTTGATACCCCCCAAATCAGGACTTGTCACAAGAGATTTTGCAAGCAATTCCTTGGAAAAAACACAACCAATCTAGTCAGGATTCATAACAGGGCCACTGGCTGGGAGAAGTTTGATAAGGGCTATCCAGTACAAAGGATTCAAGGCATTACGTGCAACATAAAAGCTGTAGTGTAATCTAAGCAGATATAAATAATACTCTCTACAATAAGTATGGCCCTTGGGCTTTGCCTCAAATTTATCATGCAGAAAAATGGTTAGCAAGCTTAGACTTTCAAAGAAAAAGCAAAATAAAAATAAAACAATACAGATTGGCATTGCAAGCTAAATGCAAAGTTAGAGACCTGCCACCACCTTGGCCCTTTTATCAACTCTCTTTTCCTTAGGTTTCAATGCTGAACACAGTTCATACTGTCAGGAGCCAGTATGGGACTGTCTTCTTTAAACTCCAAACTCATTGTGTTGTGTACTTTAAAACTCAATGAATGTAAGAGCAGGAAAACCAGAGAACTGATGAAAAAGACTTCGTATTATTCTGTCGTGATTGTATATTCTGGATTGTTGAAATTCAAAGCACAAGAAAAGGAAATAAAAGAACAGAATTGAGGAAATGAAAATGACTCAATGTAACATTGAGCCCCCAGCCTTAGGAAAGGCCTAACCCAAACCCCAGAGCAGAGAATCATGGGCATCTCTAAGTAGGCTTATTTGTAAATGCCTACAAGCTTACAGCATATGCCCAAATCTTTAATTGGATATAGCCAACCCTCAATCTTAAATCCTATTATTAGTGACAAATCTCCCCTATATGTGTCTCCATATATATCATATTCAGTGCCTGAATCATGGCTGTATGTGGGCTAGAGGTAGAGAATTACTGTATAATTATTATGTTAAATTTCAATAATCTAAAGCAATTGCATGCGCAGCAAGTAGACATGTTAAGCAATCATTACACAAACACATAAAATAAGCATACATGATCACCTCAAGTTCTAAAATTTATACATTAAGACATGTAGGAAGAGAAAACAAGTGCCTATTTAAACTAAAAACATATAGTATAGTAACAGAGCTTTCTCAACCTCAATCTTTTCAGGATCATCTGATCTCTGTTCATGAAGCTCCAAAAGAAGTTCTGAGCTTCTAGAGTTTTCTGAAGTTCCACAGAGTTCTTTTCCTTCCTCCTTTATGATTATATTTGAATCAATACTGCTAGAATCTCTGTCTAGTGCATGTTCGGTATCATTCACGATTGGATTCAAGATGTTCACATCTAGATGCTGCTTCAAATTGAAGGAAAATAAAACATATATCAGTTACATGTGAAACCAAGTGTCAACAGTTAAATACTGTATGGCGAACCAATACTACCATAAGATACATGAGAGTGACCAAGGAAACATAGGAGGAAATCTATGTGCTAAATGGCAAACAAGGGATAGCTTAAAAGATATTACTGCCATAATCACCAGCACTTGCAAGACAGAGAAGATCCATAGGTTAAACCTTAAAAATAAATAAATAAAAAATACAGTAGTATAATTTATATGCTATAGTGTCATAACAGTCACTGGCCCCTGCATAAATATTTGAATAAGCTAGATTTAAATACATATTAACCATTATAGTAATCTGTTAGGATCCAATTGCAAGGTATGGGACTCAAGTCCTACATTGGAAGTATTAGATTCCGATGTGGGGTTTATATGGCCTTAGGCTCTTCCATCACAATGGCTAGCTTTTGTGGTGTGGTTCTCCCAAGGTTCGTATCACAATCATTTTTTATACAAACCAAAATACAATATTGGCTTTTCATGAAATTAAAACATCCCAGTATCCCACCATCATCATGCACAGCAGTGATGTACAAGTATCTAGTAATACAAATTACAGCATATATGCCGGTGCTTTGTGCTTCCTGAGAGCCAATTATTTCCAATCTTTCTTCTACCTTCTCTTTCAGCTCCTAAATGATGTTAAGGAGTTCAATTTCCTCAGGAGGTGATACTAGATTCATGGACTCGTCAATTTCCTCCACTTTAATAATCATTTTGAAGCTTCTATCTTTTATTAGATTGTAAAAGACCAATTAGATTTTCTGCATCAGCTTGTCTAAAGTCTGATACAAAAACATACAGAAGCTTATTAGTGTAGAAGAGATAAAACCAAATATTATCTATAGGGACTGAATTTCTCTGATGATTGAAAAAACCGTAGTGACTAAATTGCTCTGGCACTAAACTGCTCTGATAAGCTATGTAGATTCCAGAGGGACTACAGTGCAATTAAGCCTTTTATTTTTACGAGAGAGGATCTCTTGTGCTAAGGATATAATGTCCAATTCAACCCCAGTTTCAAAGGGACTCTTAACATTCTTTCCTCACATCCTGAGCTACATAATTTTAAAGGAAAAATTGTCACAATAAAGCTTTTTGCTATCCAAAGCAACACAAAATCATGGAGCACACATCATTTTGCAGGGTTAAAAAAAAGGTCGTGTGAACCAAAGACAGAAAGCCCTAAAATGGCCGACAAATACAAAGTTTGCATGGTAAAAAGGATAAATAACGCAGCCTCTTTTCAATCTTCAAAAGGAAAAAATTACATTTCATAAACTTGGAATGATGAAGGGATTCCAAAAGTCAAACCTGGCAATGTGTATCTTGATAGTGATCCCTTTGTAAAGTCTTCACTATTTCATGAAGTGTCTCGGCAGGTTTATTATGTAACAGTAGCTGCACCTCCGTATCATCGGCATGATCATTCTTCAAAGTGCTGATTGCAACATCAAGCCAGTTGATTCTTTCAGTCAAAGCACTACAGCATATTTCAGGCCATTTTTCATGCTCGGTCCAGGCCAACTCATTCTGAAGGGACAAGAGATCCTTTTCAAGTTCCTCAATTTCAGTATCTGCCTTGGTGATTAAAATTCTTAAAACCTGAACACAGGATTCCTCATTCAAGGTATCTTCCTCTATCACATCTACAAATATAAAAGAAAAGTCAGAGTAAATACAGGGTAGTAACATGAAGACACTCAAACAAGGACAAGATAAATCCAGGGTGAGGGAGTAAAAGAATACCACGAGCACAGCCAATGTAGAAGTCACATTGCCACTCAGAATGCTCGGAGTAATTACCATCACTGGCAACTGAGACCAGTAAATTACATGCAAAATCAAAACATCAGAAAAAGAAGATGAATTTCATGCACGCCTGTAAATTATTACTTCATAGAATACCATTGCTCATATAGAAATTAATCACAGAGATGATACAGGAGAGAAATGGAGAAACCTTGATCATATGATGAACTCCATAGATCCCAAGCCATGAATAGTAACTATATCCTGAAATAAAAAATGGTAACAACAAAGTACATTACTAATAATTATAATTATATGAAACATAGGGGGTTCAGGGAGATGCCAAGGTGAAAGGTGGCTCATGCAATAAAACTATATGTGAAAATAACAGCCAAAATTGCTGGTTTTACATAATACGCATCCTAAACTCATGCAAATAAGCAACAATGGCAAAGCCACCCTGATGAGAGATGACTGATAAGAAATCAAAGCAAACAGGACGAAGATTTAAGAAATGTAACAAAAAAAATATATCTCTTTTTCAAAGAGATGAAGAAAGTGTCAAAAATGGAATAAACAATTAAATGTCTTAAACAGAAAGAAGTACAACTGAAAAGATGAAGATGAAGCAGGAAACCAACATCTTATTTCAATGGAAATCACTGCAAGAAACTGTGCAAACTGCAAACAATGCTTCGAGGGCATTCAATATTTCATACAGCACACAATAAATTGAACAATAAAAGAAAAATAAGAAGAAGGTGTTAAAAACCTGAAGTGACTCACAATTAGTGCTTACCAACCACTCTTGCAACCATTAATCAATTAATGAAGGCATTAAGAATGATCGTCACATCACTCACTCACTCTCTCTTATTCAACCACAACCATTAAAAATGAGTAATAAATGCGCGTTTTTCAAACCAGTCTTCTTCTACAAACATGCCAAAAACAGAAAATGCCACAAACAGATACCACAACTCAACCAAAAAATAAAAACTCAAAAAAAAAAATTCTTTTCGGAAACGAAGCAAGTTGGAAACTTTCTGAGGCGAAAAAACGGGAAATGAGAAACCGCATTTTACCGGGAACCAAACGGGAACAGTGGTACCTGAAGGGAAGGGAAGGGAAATGAGTCCGTGAAATGGGGGAATGTGAGTGTCTAGGGTTTCGGGGTGGCTCGGAATTCAGAGCCCGAAGAGAAGAGAGAGCAAAGTGAAACGAAACGAAGCGCAGAGCAGCGCAGAGAGGTGTTTTGTGAAAAGGCTGCCATTGAAAGCAACGAGTTTTCTGATCGCAGTGGAAAGAGACACGCGGTGGCTGATTCGGAAAATCGGGTGCTTTTCTTAGGGTAAGGTGGTAAATTCATGGACTGTGTCGTGGGGCCCGGTTTAATTGGGTGATTTGGGGGCTTGTGGGCCGTTGATTGTTTTCAGGTGTTCTTTTTTATCGGCGGATCGGTGGCTGATTTATAAATATGAGTGGAGTGGGGTCCACTGTTCCGGAGGTAGAATACGATGCTTCTTCAGTTTTTATTTTTTCTATGCTAAAGCACTTTTTGGCGTACTACGAAGTACGAATGGCCACTTTGTTTAATCAAATTTCTTACAATATTTTTATAGAATATAGGATAAAGATAAAAGATTATTACACATCACACCGCATGTCATATATATATAAATATATATATGTATATATATATATATATATATATTCTCTATCTCTTAATAATTATTTTTTAAAAATTTATCATTTAAAAATATTAAAAAATATTAATTACACTTTTTTCAACTTTATCATCTTTAATGAAAAAAGAATTTAATTTCATTATATCATATTTTTGTATTTAAAATTATTTAATTTTATTTAAAAATATTAAAAAACAGTTATAAAAGAAAAAATATATAAAATATGTAACAGACTAACAATTACTTACATCAATACGAGATAATAATACGACATTATTAACATGTTAATATAATAAAGTGACAAAAATATAGGACACAATAGGCCAAAATACGACATTTAAAATTAATATAATATAAACATTAAATCACAAATCCATAATTTTAAGTATGATGACATGACATAATCACATCTATACTCTTGTTCACGCTGGTTAGTGTTTCGCCCAATAATTATTGTTTTAGTTGCTAGTTTTATCTGATTTTAATATGGCAGCAATTTTGCACTTCTTTTTAACCTTTGAAACCATAGACTCCTTCTTAAAGACATTTGAACGTTGGAGAGAAAGGAGTAATGACACTTAATTCTGATATTAAGACAAATCAAATCATCAAATTATAATTATGGAGAGCAATTTCAAATTTTCTTAAACTGTTCCCAAATCAAATCATGAATTCAATACAAAGGAAATAATTAACCCATCTAATAAAACTCACATACTCAAAAGTTTAAATGCATCATCAAATCTTAAAACCCAACAAGATGTCTAAAGCAGTTGTGCCACTGCAGGGGTTGAGCCAAGACTCTATTCCACGTTACCCCACAGAGGCTGCTAAGGCCATTTTGGTCTGACTCCAAATTTTCCAAGCTGAGTTGCCACCATTTGTGTAATCTGCAAAAGACCAGAAATGACAAACAGTGTTAAATGATGTGGCTCAATGACTACGAAACCGGGTCACTGCTTTCTAATTCAGCCTCTAGATACTGCGGGATTGATCTTTCACCACGAGCGCTATGCCTGTTGGCGGAATGTAACTCTGGTGGCCTCGCGATGAGATAGTATGGGGACTTTTCTACTGTAGGATAGCTACCGGCTGGCCTCGCTGAATTTTTCAACTACTATGTTTATATTATATTAATTTTACGTGTTGTATTTAGTTGTATGATATCCATAATTTTAAGCACAGATTATTTATGTGACATGACATAGTCACGTTGTGTCCTTTAATTTTAAATATCTAAAAGTACTTAAGATGCATCCCATACAATATATATCGAAGTAACTATTTTAAAATATCAGTACTTTTAAGTAAAAAAATTAAAATTAGAATAAAAAATAAGATGAGATAAGTTATAATTAAATAATAAAAATTATTCAATCATATAAATGTGAGATGATATATATAAGTACATGTGAGTAATATTAATTATTTTTATATTAGTTAATAATGATGTAATTATTAATTAATAAAGTATATAAATTGATTATCAAACTAATAATTTATTCCTAACTTATCTGTAATTGAGTACTAGTTCAAGTAGTGTATATAATTAGGTATACTAAATCAATTACGGTGTTTGGTATCACGAGAGAAAGGAAAAAAAAAAGTAGATGAATTATCACTCATCTTCTTAAGTATTATTTTTAGATGAATTGTATAATTTTTAGTATTTTTTTTATTAAGAAGTTTATATCAACATTCTAGTTTATTAGGTTTTTAGTATTTGAATATATGTTATTTACGTGTGCAGATATGTCAATGCTATATATATATGAAAAATAATTATTTTACACTTTTTTTAGGAGTGTAAGTATTATTCACACTCTTTTTAATGGATGTGATTGAGTGAAAAAAAGTAATAAAAAAATATGTATAATGAATGGTATTAGATGGATGTAAAAATAGGTGTATGTATTGTTTGATGTAAGAATATAAGAGTTATATATATATATATATGATGGATGATCAACTTATACCAGTGTAAGTCTTTTTTCTCTTACACTCATTTTGAACCATTAGTTTCAATTTTATCTAATGGTTACCTTTAATAAAATAATCTCAATCATGGAACTAACAGTTAAAAATAGATGTAAGAGAAAAAAAACTTACACTAACAGTAATCGATCCTCCTATATATATATATATATATATATATATATATGAGACATATCTAGTAAGGAATTTTTATTGTGAGAGGGTGAGATGAGTAAATCTTGACTATATAATCATACATAGATGATCAAGATTGAAAGTTACTTAAAGGTTATGTGACTACTTAAAAAAGTCACATGTATTTATATTATAATCTTAACCATTCATATAAAATCCAATGGTCAAAATTTACTAATCTTACCTCTTATAATAAATACTTCTCTCATCAAATACACTTCTTATATATATATATATACACATGACATGCAAATAAAATAATTATTTGACACATAACATAATATTAAGTACGGTAAATGTCACATATCAAACAAATAATACATTTACATGTTGATCAAGAAGATATATGATAGTTTTTCAATGCATGTATATTTATTTTCTATATTATATTATTTATATTGATTGAATAATGATTTATGATTGATTATTATATATTATAATATTATTACTATATTATATTATATTATATTTTTTATTGATGATTATATATTTTGGACATAAATTATTTTTCTCTTATTTATCCTTTTTAATTTGAAATGCTTTTATTTATTTTTCACTATCAGTATTCATTATATCTTAAATTACTAAAATTTTTCTAATTTTTGCAGTATATTCTCTATCATTGTTTTAATACGTTGTTGACCATGTATAATTTGTTTAAATTTATCACATTTGAAATCAAATTCATACTATTTAATAATGGGTAAATCTTTTTATTAAACTAATAATTAATTTAAATTCATACTAAATTAAACATTTCCTTCGTAATAGTTCAATAATTAGATAAGAAATATTTATTTATGAAATTATGTAATATAATCCATTTATTTCACTATCTAATAAATTCATTGGTTGACCAAAAGTTTCATCATTATTAACATATTAAATTTATTATTATAATAACAACTCTCAAATTATTTTGTCATCCTTGGTGTTTCGCGTTATTTGGCCATCCTTGGTACACTAGATAGGTTTTATTATAATAAAAAAAGTTAGCCAGATCAAATATTAGTCTCCATTAGACTTACAAGCATGTTCCTTAGCATGCAATTGGTCAAATTCCAAACTTTCATGATGCGTTGAAGAGTGCTGAGTCAAAATGCACGCAAAAAACCCCATCAGAGTGATCGTCGCTGTCTTGTATCGTGTAATTGCATTACTCATTTATTACGATAATAGTAAATTTTTTTCTTTTTATTTATGTTTTTGTTGTATTGTATTTGTTTAATTTATTTATTAAATAATTTTTGTATGTGTGTCATTTTTTTGCCACATATCTCATATTGTCATCTTAGATCATATGTGATAGGAAATTATCACATAAGATGACATTTAGATATTCTAGATGTTACATGTCAAGCAGATAATATATTTACTTGCTAATAAGGATGACACATGATAGTTTTTCAGGTCATATATCTTTATTTTCTATGTTATATTGATTGATTTACATAAAAAATTATAAAATGGGTAAAGTGGAAAAAAAAAAAAGTAAGACCCACATAAACATCTTCTTTTTCCTTTTGATCCTTCCAGAGAAGGATGCAAAAATATGGGACGTGTGGAAACCACATCCATCCAATTCTCTTCCTCCTTACATACTAAATAAGGGAAAGATCTATCTTCCTTTTTTTTTCACTAGAGGTAACAAAAACGGGCCAACCTATCTCGTCTAACCCGTCTGCTCTCAACCCGCCAAAATATAGGACGAGGTGAGTTGACTTGTTTTGGAAATTTGATTGAAAAAGTCAACCTACCCTGTTTTATGATGGAATGGTGGGTTAGCCCGTTTAAAAGAGAAAATGAGAGAAAGCAAACGGGTTGACGGGACTACATAATATCTGCATAGTATGTTCATTCACTCATCACTACTTCACTTCCTCTCTCAGGAGTAGTAACTAATGCACTATAGCAAGTGATTATTGCCAACTGATCTCAACTTACTTGTATTTAGTTTACCTTATGTTCATCACCTCTTATGTGATACTAGATGCTACTCTGTGTTGCCTAAGGGTCTAGATATCTACCTATGGCAAATCATCACTATTGGTTGCACTAAGGTCTCTTGTATGCTAGATAGTTATTTCCTACATGAAATATCTCTAAAAGTATCTTGACACACTTAAGAAAGCATCTAATATTGTTCCCAACTGATTGAGAAACTTAAAATGTCCAAAAACGCACTTAACAGAGCAATGCTTTGTTCTATATAGTGTTGCGCGTTTGAGCGCTCTGCACCTTGGCGCTTAAGTGCGCCACGCCCTGCTACGCACATCAGCCTTTGGGCTGTGCGCGCTTGAGTGCATGTGCTTCTGACGCTTAAGCACTGGTCGCATAGCAACAATTCTGCAGATTTCTCCAGAATCGTGCTACTATTCCATTTGAACAAAGTAGTTTCCAAGCCACCATAAATGGGTGCAAGGTGATTTCTAGTATCACCAACAACCTCTAAATATGTTGTAATACTTATACAACCTATTAATTCCTTTAATTTTGGATTAACACTCAAAAACACCTACTTACTTGTTCATTGCTTAAATTCCCACTCTAGGGACTAATTAGTGCCTTTCTTGGATAATCTCATTCATCTAGCATTCATTAAGTAGAAACTAACTCATCCCAATCAATAAAAGCAAAAACTAACAAGAAAACAGATTCTTGCCTTCTTAATCCTACTTTCATTCCATTTGACCTAACTTTTTTACAATGAAAAGGATGAAGAACAAAGATGAAATTTAAGGATAGAAACCCCTACCTAAGGTATAGAAGATCAATCTTCAAGCTTTTTGCTTTGATCTTGATCCTTATGTCATTTCCCTTTGATCTTCACTTGCTCGTCTTTCTTTTCTCTTCTCTTCTCTCATTTTCTGTTGTTTTTTGCTTCTTTTGTGTTCTAGAACCGTGGGACTTAAAGAGAAAATAAGGAGCCAAAGTCCAACTTTGACACTTAAGCCTAAAGTTGAAATTTTATATCTGCTAAAGACACTTGAGTTATGTTAAAACAAGTTTTCTTACTTCCAACAACCTTAAAATAAATACTAAAATTCATTAAAATTATTTTTTCACCATTATCATATTTTTTTCATATTTGTTGCTAGTCAATTCAGTATAAAAACTCACAACCAATATACTTAAAAATATCAAATTAACTCTGATTATTCTCAAATTTTAACTATAACTTCTTATGTCTATTTGTGACTTAGAAATAAACTCTCTAAATTTATTTTCTCAATTTAAAAATTTATACTACTATCTAAATTATTTCAAACTACTTTTCACATTTTAATTTACATCTAATTGTCTAAATTAACTTCATTTATCACAAAAATTAACTGACATGCGATACAAGTGATATGCTACCATTAATAACCATAAATTAGTCTAACATACTTTTTAAGATGTTACATTTATTATTTTGAAATAAAATATTTATATCACTGAAAAAGTATACATCTATTTAAAGATTTATACACTCAAAAGTCACGACACACAGTTTCAGTTATAACTACTATTCTTCATAACCTATCATAATTGGTTCCTGGACACAATATGTGTTTCTTTCTCTTTCAACAATATTAGCATTTGACAATAAATTATCCAAATCCAATAACAAAAGGGTAATGTTACACAGCGCTCAAGCGCTTGAGCACTCGAGTTCTCATCAATATGAAATGGAAAATGAAAATATATGGTTACAAATCTTGTTATGTGTAATTTTTAGTTAGCAAGACATATTTTAATTTTTTATTATGTATCAAATGGTCCTCCTATTTATATGTCATATGTTTTTTTTTTAATTTTTAATATAACACTGACATGTCTACATATGTAAATGATACATATTAAAACACTAAAAACTCAATACACCAAAATGCTTATGTAAGCTCTTTAAAAAAATAATACTGATAATTACATAGACCAAAAAAGAATTAAAAATACAAATGGAATAAAAAAATAAAAAATCAACTAGCAAAAAATGAAAATTTACATTAACATAATTATTTTTTGGGTTTTATAAGATTTTCTCACACTTTAGTTTTGAAATTATACTTGCTTATGGTACATGAGTTTCTCTTTTCTACAAGTGTATTTTTGACTGAGTTCTAAACTGCTTATCACTTGACTTATTTCTTTTCGATTACATGAACATAAATTAAATTAATTTATATGTAATAAATTCATCAATCATTCATCAATCAATATAATCATTAATCAATTAATTAATCATCAATTAATTAATATAATATATAATATATAATGTATAATATATAAAAGGAATATACATAACTTATAATTCTGCCATGTGTTACTCTTAGCTGATAAGATATCTCTAATTTTTTGTCATGTGTTAAATAGTCATCTTATATACATGTGTGTTTTTTTATTTTTATTTTTATATGATACTATCATGTCTGCACACTTGAATGACACATTCAAATGCTAAAAATTTAATAAACTAGAATGCTTATGTAAATTCCTTTAAAAAAAGAAAAATAATACTAAAATTTACATAAGCAAAGAAAGAACAAAAAATACAAATGGAATAAAAAAAGAATAAAAACTAAACTAACAGGAAATGAAAATTTATATGAACATTTTTTTTTGTTTTATCAAATTTTGCCACATATTTTAGTTTTGAAATTATACTTGCTTAGGATATAGGAACACTCCTTCCCCATAAGTGCATTTTTGGCTAACCTTTAAAAATTATTTATTACTTAATTTACTTTTTTTAAGTTACATGAACATAAATTGAATTAATTTATATGTTATTTTCTGTAAATTTAATTTATTGAAATATTTTTTAATAAAATTATTGGATTAAATTATGCATTTAAAAGACAAAATTTGTTGTTTATATTATTGTCGAAGTTTGTTATCAAATCTATTAAGATCTTAATGATCTGATTTAGATTTGATTATTAAGAGATTCTGTTAGAATAAATCTAAATCATTCATATTTAGATAGATAATTATAATAAAATCTGATTTAATCAGATTTTAGGTAGGAAATCTTTTCTGTTTTTATTTTATTCTTTGTACAACAGATTTGGATATCTTTCCTTAACCAAATTTGTCTATAAATATCTTGTTAATGTTTCAATAAAATTATCTGAGAATAAGAGTATTCTCTTATCAAAAACTAGCATGGTATCAGAGTAGTACCATCCTCCATGACCTGTCCCGTCACTTTCGCCGCCGAGTTCCTAAAGATTTGGAACTCTGATTAGCCGCCACCTTTGGTTGCCAAGTTCTCCTTTCGACACTTTCTTTCTATAAATTTTCTGGTCAACTGTATTTCTATTCTGGTTTGCCTGCCTTTCTCCCTTGTCGTGACGTCTCCTGACGACCAGTGACCTTTCCGATGACTGGCGACTTTTTCGGTGACCTGTGACTTTTCTGGAAACTTTTCAGTCGACAGGCGACTTTTCCGGTGACCTTCTCGCCCGGAAATCTTATCACCTTCGACAGCCGTTTGCAGCGCCGTGGTCACCCTTCTCTTATCTGTCTAGATCTGTTCTCACCTTTTTGTGTTCGTGACCGTTTGTCGTGACTTCTTTTGAATCGGTGCATTCAGGTACCTTGTAGTTTCTATTTTTTGGTCATTATACTCTGACATCTGATAATCACATATTTGATACATTAATAAACTCTTATTTTCAGTCATTTACACTCTTCATGTACTTAATTGATTAATTTTGATTATGTTTTGTAAGTTTGGACTCAAATTGGACTTAATTGAATTTTTCAGCATGACTTACGTCTTACACTATTTCTATATTTGGATCATATCTTAGGTTGTAGGTGGTATTTTTAGGTGATTCTGGTGTCATTTGAAAGATAAGAGAGAGCTCTAGAACTTTCATGAAGATCTCAAAGGTCTAATCACACGATTGGATAACTCAAATTAGAGTTGAAGCAAGAACTAGGGTGTTGATCCTGACAGCTTGACCTATGTGTACTGTTCATGACATATCTTGGGCTATAGGATGTCAAATGGGATGAAATTTTGATGGTTGATATTTAAAACCCAAATTTATTACTTTTATGTTAAATACTTTTTCAGAATCTTAGGTCTAATTGGTCATATTGGGCTTGAAAGTCAGAACAGATGAGCTGTCACTGGGCCTGAGCAGTATGCAGTAATCAGACCATATCTTGAGTTGTAGGAATGCTTTTGGGCTCAAACTAATGGCATTTGAAAGTTAAGATCCAGGCCTACCATTTTCATGAGACCACTTGGTTAAAAAATGATAAATACGATGACTTCAGAGCTAAATGATTTTAGAGATAAAGAATCTCCATAATTTTCCACTCATCAAAAGTCATTTGGCATTTTTCACTTATTTTTTACTCATCCACTCACCAATGACTTAGCTCCCTTATCATTTTGTATCCCTAATTCTCTATAAAAGGTACCGTTGGTAGATCATTTAAGGGTCTTGGTCCTAGAGGCCAAGATCATATTATTTTGTTACTAGTTTTTCTTGTAGTAGTTTTTCTTTGTTCTAAATTGAAGTCGTGTTCTTCTTCTTCTTCTTCTTCTTCCTCTTTCTTACTTCTTGTCTATGAGTAACTAAGTTTCATTTTACTTGGGTGAAAGGGTGAAGCTCTTGGGAATGAAATAATGTTAAATTCATTTCTTTCTTATGCTTAAATGATTTATTTTCAAGTAGTCATTATACATGTTATATTTTGTTTCTGATAATTTAAAATCACTCCTTGTAAAGTGGAGTTTTTGATTTGTTGTAGACAAGATTTTTGCACAATGAATGCTTGATCCCATTTATAAGTAGTGGTAATAATTAAAGGAATCATAATATAATTATGTATATAATTTTTAATGGACTTAGAAAGTTATATTTTTTGATTGGAACCTTCATTATGTGTAGATTCTAATTGAGTTGTAAAAAGAATTAATCATGTCTTTATTTTATTTACTAAGAGTGGATCTCCTAACCTAAGTAAGTTTACAAAATATTTACTTTACCTTAATTAATCTTCATCAATTCCCTGTGGATCGACCTCGAACTCCCGAGAAATTTATTACTTGAGATAACCTGCACTTGTATTTGTAACTTTTAATCCGCATCAACCTCCATGTGGCTGTTTGGCATTCTTTGTAGTGATTATACCTGATTTTGGCTACTGTTTGGTTCTTTTCAAATGCTAGCATAGCATTGAGGGGGAGAATAAGAATAAATCCATCTCTACATATATTTTAATGGCAGTGTTTGTCATGACTTCTCTCTCACAGATGAATAATATTAGTGATGACTTTTCTTCCCATCAACGATCATTTCCATGGTGACTTCTCTCCCACAGATGAATCATGCTAGTGGTGACTTATCTTCCTGTCGGTGATCATTCTGATGGTGACTTACGTTGGTTATGACTCACTAGCCTTGGCTTTCTCCCAGATGCATTAGTCTCAGCTTTGTCCCAGATGCACTGGCCCTATCTCCATCCCAAATTCAGTTGCCTGCCACTGTCACATTGTTTGGTACATTAAGTTTTTAAGTTTATTTTCTTTGAGATGTCATTGTAAAAAGCTTAAGTTAGTAAGCTTAGCTTGAGGGGGAGTGTTAGAAAATAGTAAGGTTATTACTTATTATGTTATAAGTCTCACATCATGTAAATTATGTAATCATTCCAACTATACAACAACTAGCAGATATCCTCACCAAAGGGTTGTTCCGAACTAACTTTGAACATCTTGTAAACAAGTTGGGCTTGATAGATATCTATGCACCAACTTGAAGGGGGTGTCAAAGTTTGTTACCAAATCTGTTAAGATCTTAATGATCTAATTTAGATTTGATTATTAGGAGATTCTGTTAGAATAAATTTAAATCATTCAAATTTAGATAGATAGTTAGAATAATTTTAGATAATAAATCTTTTCTATTTTTATTTTATTCTCTGTACAATAGATTTAAATATTTTTCCTTAACCAAATATGTCTATAAGTTTCTTGTTTATGTTTCAATAAAATTATCCGATAATAAAAGTATTCTCTTATCAAAAACCAACAATTATAAATATATTTTTTAGGCATATAGGTTATTTTATAATATTTTATATTTAATTTTTTAATATTTATATTAGAGTAAATTTTTTTATAAAAATATTATATATTTTAAAACTAAACTTATAATATTTTTTAAATAAATTATTACATATATTTTATTTAATAAAATTATTTTTATTTAAATTATAATTTTTTTATGTTTAATTCTTAATTTAACCACACGAGTGCAAAAAATCTAGTTTGATTAACCCTGTATTTAGATTTTTTTCATTAATAGAATAGAACAGAATAGGTAAAGATAAACCTAAAAGAAAAAGAATGAATGAAACATAATTACTATTTTCTTTATTTAAAAGTTTCATTAATAGAACAAAACGAAACTTCATTATTAATGTATTTATCTTATTTCACCTCAATTTTGAGGGAAACAAAAATTAAATATTTGAAGGAGAGAGAGAGAAATAATTCTCCATATGTTTCATTCTCTTTCCATTTATTTTAAAACCCCTAAAAAAAAGTTATTTCCTTTTTCGTTTTCTTCAATATCTATCATCCAAATGCAATATAAAAGAATATAACCCAAATGGCCATAGTTTAATCTCTCTCATACCATTTAAGAATGTCATAAATACTCCAACACGTAAAAAACTATTATTGTTGCATCCTTCTCAGTCTAAGTGTGTTTTTGGTAATGATTAATTATTACTGAAAAAGCTTTTTTTTTTCTTTATGGATAAAAGGTGTTTTAGAATAAATTGAGATGTTTGAATAAATGTGATTAAAGTAATAGAAAGTTTTTTTTTCATTGTTAAAAAAGTTTTTCTTCTTAAGCAGGATTTTAAGCTTTTTCTTCAAAAGTTTTTTCTTCAAAAATTAATTATGTTATGTTTGTACTAAAGTTCTAAAACATAAATTATTATATAATATAAATAAATTATTTCGTATCATTTTTAATAATTTATTGTATCAAAGTAATTTTTTTAAACAATTCAAATGAAATAAATTATTTTAACATGACTTTTTAATTAATATATTTAAATATAAAATTAATTCTATTATAATTAATCACAATTAATTATTAAAATAATTTTTTTCATAATTAATCCAAACACACCGTAGGTACCTTTTCCATTCTTTCCATCACCAACCTCTTCCATGGCAATTGAGAGACCAGATGCCAGGCCATAACGATTTGGGGAAAAAAATGTCCAATATTAAGAAAGCAGAAAAAGGCTAACTACTAGAAGCATCGTGGATTGTTATTTGTTAAGCTCACAAGTTATCAAAATCAGCCTTGTGATTGATCATCCCTGTCAACTCCTTTCTAAGAGCATGCCCAAGTTTCGCCATAAAGTGTGCCAACTCTACTACAGTAAAGAACCCATTTCTATCTCTATCCACGGACGGATCTAGGAATTTTAAGTAACGAAGGCAAATTTCAATTTGATTGAAGCATATGTGAGTCCGAGCAAATAATTTTTTTTATCACCATTAATTTACAGAGATAAAAAATTATGAGAATTTTTTTTTTGTATTTTGAATATATTAATATCAAATTCATAAGAGTATTATTAAAAATAAAAAATAATATTATATAAGTATATTCATATACTAAATGAAGTGAGTATTGTTAAAAAATAAAAAATAATATTATATGAATTTTGTTTTTTATTATTAAAAATTTTATTAATTTCTTTGTATTTTGAGACAAAAATTATATATAAAAAACTAACAAAAATATACATATATATGTATATAAGATAAAAAAAAATTAAAATAAAATGAGAGTAAAATTACATATATAATGAAAAAAATTATATATATATATATATATATACTTATATAAAATAAAATAAAAGTTTTATATATATATATATATATATATATATAAAATAAAATAAAAGTTTTAAAGTGAAGGAGGGACATACGTTCCCACTTACTAACAAGTAAATGTGTCCCTGTCTCTGTCAAACATTTTAAACACTAGACAGTAGTTGCTCCTCCATGCAGGGGGACTTCACTAGCTTTTACAGCAACTCTGTTCGAATTAAGGAAAAAGACTTTAAATTTCTATTAAAGTTAGAAAACTCCTTAGTTAACATTTAATTTCATCTCTCTTATTACAATACAATTATTTTTACTATTTATACAAGTCCCACTAACTAAAAGTACACCTAAACTAACCATGAAACTATATACGGATCAACTGCTGAAGCTCCAGTGCCATTAAGGTCACTAACTCTGAAAACTTTGTAAGTTCTCCCGCGATTCAGGGTTCGGTTTCTGACCCATCAATAAGAGAAGTGAGCTATGCTCCAGGTACGTGAGGCTATTGTCACTTAACTAGCTGCTTATTGGTTATTTTAACTTCAAACACGGTTAGGTCCTGTTCCTCTGTTCAACCTCTGTTTTATAGAATCACTCTTATGATACCACTTTCTCTTTCACTTGAAATTGATTCAACAACATATATCACTATCGATTCAACTTAAGCTGTTTCTTCATCACATGCATCGCGAGCATTCAACCATGAGATTCAATCTTTTGTTCTCACTATAGATCTTTTTTCCTGGTAACTAACTATGAAAAGCATATCCAGAAAATGAAATTAAATAAGGCTAGATCCTTGTATTTTTCCTCTGGGCTGAGATATAATGTCAACAATTTAGCACCTATATCACTGTATACTATCGGGGTCAGTTGGGATTGGTATTTTCAATCCTTAATATTTCTTTACCATTTTATTTTGCTTCTCATCTCCGTTTCGTTACTTCTGGTGAATGTTAGGAGTATTGTGTATGTGGTTGGTCGAGCAAGCTGTTCGGAAAGAATAGTAGCCGAGTAGTAGATACCATAATTTTGGGCTAATTCTATCATGTAGGCTAATATGTTAGGGTGCATGATTAACTTATTGATTTTAGCAGGTTTTTTATTTTTATTTTTTTTCTTTGATACACTCTACCACCACCCTTGAATCACCACAAATCTCCCAACTTGTGAATCAACCAATCGCTTATCAGTGGCGTGGCTATGGACGGTGATGGCTGCCCGCCACCTTCCTTTGCCTTCTCTCCTTCTCCTCCTTGGAAGAAGTTGTCGTGGAACGCCCCCCCTCTTGACCACACCTAAACCCAACAACAACGACAACAACCCAAACCCCAATCATAGGAAAACCCAGCCCCCTCTTCGAATTTTCACCATCAAGGCGAGCTCAAGGGAATGGTTGAGGCCCGTGGTTGGGTGGTGTTCCAACAAGAGGGAGGAGGGTCAGGAAGAGAGATAAGAGTTTGGGTTTGGAGTTACAGGATTACCTGTTGAGAAAGTTACCTGTACTCAATCTCAACTATTTTTTTATTAATATGTCAAGGACTTAAAATAACTGGTGTCCTAATTTGTAAGGTTCATGACAGATTTAATAATTTTGAATAATTCTTGAGCATAGATGGCAGAAGTGAAGAAAGGCATCCTATATGTTTCAATTGGTGGCATTGAGTGGAATGGAATGAGATGGGATGAAAAAATATTTTATTGTTTGGTTATGTTAATAAATGATGGAATGAGATGGAAGTGAGTGGGATAAATTTCATCTCATTTTACAAAAAAACTATTAATTTTCTCCTCTCCTAATTTGAGAGGTATGAGATGAAATAATTTTTTTATTATAATTATAATTATAATTTTATTACATTAACTTCATACCTTAAAATTGGTGTGTTTATAAAACTCTTATGATACCACTTTCTCTTTCACTTGAAATTGATTCAAAAATTCAGCAACATATATCACTATCGATTCAACTTAAGCTGTTTCTTCATCACATGCATCGCGAGCATTCAACCATAATTTTAAAAAAATAAAGTTATAACTTTTATCATTCCATTCACTTCTCGAACCACAGAATGGTACATTTACTCTATTCCATCATAAAATATTTAAACAATAAAATGATATTTTTATCTCATTCTATTCTATTTTATCTCATTCCATCTCATCCTATTTTATTCTATTTCATCAATTACTAAATATATAAATATACAAAACAAGAGTGTGAAAGAGCCAATAAAGAGAAATTGAAATTGAGAAGAGGTGGCAGAACATGTCAAATGGAATAGAAAACAAGTTGTACACATACCTCAATAAATTTAATCAATGGATGAAGTGTGTATTTGAAAAAATTGTGAAAATTTGATTATGTTTAATAATTGATTATTATATAAAAATATTTTTGTTATAATCGATTATAATCAAATCATTTTTATTATTAGATATATTAGTTGAAAAGTGATTTTAAACTAATCTGATTTGTTTAGATAGTATAAAAAAAAATGAAGAATTATTTTTATGCATTAAATTACTAAAATAAGTATAAAATAATTAAAAAAATTATTTGATTAAAAATAAAATGTTATTTACACATAAAATTGTAAAGTATAATCTATAAGTGAAATAATAAGTTTTAATTTTCATTATAAAAATTAATTTTAAAAAACTTTTATAATGCATTAAATTTAAATCTGTATTAAAACTAAAAAAGTATAAAATGTTCGATTTTATCAAACTTATTATAATACTATACAAACAACTTTTTTCAAAAAAAAAAAAAATTTATTTACACAGTGATTTAAGCCCAACCAAACACACACGAAAGCTCGACTACCGTCGCGTTTTATAGCATTACCGATGACAAAATGTCATGCACTGCATACTCTTAAATTTTCAATGACATCATTATATGATATTTCGATATTTTCATATTCCTAGGCTTTGCATGGATGATGTTAAAGCGTGTGATTAGATTTGATTAAGGTTAAGCATTATTCATATAAACAACTTTTTGAGAATTTATTTAATGGTTTAATTATAAATTTTTTAAAATACAAAATAAATTGATCTAGACACCCACAAATAATAATTATTGTGAAAGCTTCTTAGTCATAACAGTAATTGTGGGTTTGTCTCACAATAATGCTTGTAAAAAATTAAAATAACTAAACCTTGTAAATCATTTTAGAGAAAAATAAGTCATTAGCCGAAGCAGAAAAGATTCTCAAGGAAAATACTTACATAATAACACAGCTCAAAGAACAATGAGAGGTTGAGAGCTAACCTTTCAATGGGGGAGAAAGACAAGGAGATGGAGCCTTGCCTTACTGATTGCAGCTACCGCTGACAGCAGCTTCTAGAGAAGAACTCGTCGACAATGAGAGGAGGGGAGAGGGTGGTATTGAGAAGGCAGAGGAGAGATATCAAGGTTCATTGGGTTGTAATGAGAAAAAGTTTTACATTAGCTTATACATCAAATCTTAATCAGGCCTGATCTCACCCTCTAATACTTGATTAAATTATACATCATTTTAATGTATAAAAAAAATTTGATAGATAAACTTATATAATACTATAGTTTTACCAAATAACTAATAAAATCATAATATATTGTATAAGTTTATCTTATCAGACTTAATCCATTATGCCAAATGTGCCCTAAAGATACATGATCAAAGACAAAAAAAAAAAAACCCATAAACAGTAATGGAACCAAAGAGATCTTTCTAAGGGAGCCAAAGTACTTTCCTTAAAAGGATTAAAATTATTTTTACAAAAATAAATACGAGAAGTTTAAGACTGTTACACAAATTTTTAGAAGTTTGGGATGAATGTTTCCCTTAGCTTAGGAGAAACTCTTAAATGAACTTAAAAGCACTCAACTTAAGTATATTAAACTAATTATATCATTAATTAATAGATAATTATTATAAGTAATTAATAATTAATTTTTATAATATATCATAATTAATTATATAATTATCCTAATATACTCAACTTAAGTGCTTCTAATTTATGTAATCTCTCCTTAGCTGATGAGTGGTTCCGCCTCTGTCCAGTATCCAAACACAATATGCTTTTTTTTTTCTTTTTAATATCACAAAATACTTTTACATTTCTTGAGCGCAAATCTTTTTCGATGTTCTTCTAGAGCGTAACTTTAATTCTTATTTGGTCATCGGTTTAGTCCTATTCTATCTGTGAATTTTAAATACTTAAACGGTAAGTTAAATTCACTCACATATAATTTAACCATATATGTTTCATAGTTACACCACAATATGCTTTAGAGTAATGCATGCTAGACAGCTAAAACAAGTGACATAATTCAACCGAGATTTTTAAACATTTAAGAGTAGTTGTTGGATAGGTTAAAATGATAGGATCACTCATCTATCTAAGAGTGAATAACACTGTCAACTGATCATTTAGGCAAAAATTCTTATAAAATAATTCTGGTTGTCTAATATTTTTCGCATGCTTTCCATTACACATGCTCATTTTTATATATCTTCATTCATATCACATTAAAGAAACATTTTTATAATTTACATAACAATATATTGTTTTTTTTAACTCTAAGTGCTAGTACTGCTAACCTTTTATTTGAATAAATTTCGGTTTATAGTGAAAAAGAAGCATTAGGGAACTTAACTTGAGTGGCACAGCTTTGGAAATTGACATGCACAAAGTCGGTGAAGAATTAATACTAGTGAATCAAAATTGTACTGTTGCGTTTTTTTTTTTAAGTCGCGTGTCCATCTCATCATGTAGCATGAGTTCTAGTCTGTGATGTGTTTCTTTTCTTTTGTTACAGTTAAAACTCGTTTGTTTAAGATTATAGTTAACGCCAAACTCTGGTAAGAAAGAAACACCATCTTCCTTCATCTGAACATGCAATCATATTCAAAATTATCTAAACTAAACATGCTATTAGTTGCTACAATTGCAATCTCAATGATTTCCATTTAGAGTAGTCTCTCATTTCGATCTTTAAAAGATTTTTTATATATTGATTTAGGCCTTGATGAAATTTTTTTGAATAAATTTATGGTAAAAAAAAGCACTAGGGAACTTAACTTGGGAGGCGCAGCTTTGGAAATTGACATACATAAAGTAAGTGATGAATGCTAGTGAATCAAGATTGCATTGTTGCGTTTTTTTTTTAAGGCCGTGTGTCTGTCTCAGTATGTAGTGTAGGCAGTCTGTGATGTGTTTCTTTTCTTTTGTGACACTTAAGACTCATTTGTTTAAGATTATAGTTAACGCCAACATACACATTTATTTATAACATTGGTACGTTTTTCCTATGATATTGGTAAGAAAAAAACACCATCCTCCTTCATGTGAACATACAATCGCATTCAAAGCTATCTAAGCTAAACATGCTATCAGTTGCTACAATTGTAATCGCAATGATTCCATTTAGAGTAATCTCACATTCTGATTTTTAAAAGATATTTTACATATATTAATTTAGTCCTTGATGAAATTTTATTTGAATAAATTCCAATTTATGGTAAATAAATAAATAAATAAAAGCATAAGGGAAGCTAACTTAGGTGGCACAACTTTGGAAATTGACATACATAAAGTAAGTGATGAAAACTGGTTGATCAAGATTACACTGTTGTATTTTTTTATCAAGCTGCGTGTCCGTCTCAGCATGTAGCGTGGGTTCTGGTCATGATGTATTTCTTTTCTTTTGTGACACTTAAGATTCGTTTGTTTGACATTATAGTTAACGCCAATGTATACATTTATTTATAACATTGGTACATTTTTTTCTATGATGCTGGTAAGAAAGAAATATCATCTTCCTTCGTATGAACATGCAATAGCGTTCAAAGCTATCTAAACTAAATATGTTTTTAGTTGCTACAATTGTAATCACAATGATTTACATTTACACTATATTTAGATGATAGGTAATGAGGGAAACGAAAATAATTTTCTTTGTCTGGGAGTTTTAAAATACATGGGAACGAAACGGAATACATAGAAAATCATTTCTCTCTTTTTTCCCGCTAAATGCTTAACTTTTGTTCTCTCCAAAATTAAGATGGAATGAAGGGAACACGTGAGTAATAAAGTTCTATTCCGTTCCGTTAATGAAACTTTTAAACAAAGAGAATGAAAATTATGTTTCATTCCATTCGTTTCCTTTTCACTTTATCCCTATCTATTCCGTTCTATTCCTTTAATGAAAAAACATCCAAACATAGGATTAGTGTAATCTCTCATTTTAATTTTTAAAATATTTTTATATATTAATTTAGTACTTGAGGAAATTTTATTTGCATAAATTTCAGTTTATGGTATAAAATAAGCATCAGGGAACTTATTGGGTGGTGCAGCTTTGGAAATTCACATACATAAAGTAAGTTTTAAATATTAGAGAATCGAGATTGCACTACTGCGCGCTTTTTTTTAAGCCAGGCGTCTATCTCAGCTGTAGCATGGATTTCCGATTTGTAATGTATTTCCCTTTTTTTTTTTTACGAGAAAGAGTAATATTATATTATCTTATAATTTTTTTTAATAATTTCTTAATATTAAATAAAAAAATCTTAAATAAAAAAATACATCTAATATCTTGAAAATATAAAAAGTATTCAATACTTTCTTCATTTAGTAATTAAAAATAATAATAAAAGGATTAAAGAAGAGAATAAAATATTTCTCTTTTTCTAAGACACTAATAAGAAAGAAATACCATCTTACTTCATTTAACATGCGATCACATTCAAAACTAGACATACTATTAGTTGCTACAATCATAATCCCAATAACTTCCATTTAGAGTAATCTCTCATTTGTTCTTTAAAAAAATTTTTAAATATTAATTTAGTCTTTAAAATATTATTATATTATTTTGATTATATTACTTTAAATTTTAAATGATAATTTTTTACATTAAAATAATTCAAAAATTACTGTTTTATTAGAAATAAGGGTGGCATCTTGTGTAAGCTAAGGGGCTTTGGCCGTCTTAATTTTTTTAAATATAATATTTTGCATACAATTTATTTTTAACTTTAGTTTTTTTTAAGATGTTTCCTTTTAGGATCAAACGCTTATTATTAGATCAAAAATTATAACTATTAGTCAGGATGTAACTTTATTTTTTTACAGTGACAGCATATAACCCTGCATCTATAACGTGCTGCGAGCTTGCATGAGGGATTTCGCAGTACACACATGACGCACCGGCAGGCTGAACTGTCAAGCTCAATTGATGTACGCCCATACGTATATGCAAGTCCTATGGTGATTACTGAACTCTCATAAATCCAACAATCTCCCTCCTAGTGACACCCAGGGAACTCGAACCGACGACTTCGCTCTAATATCACTTGTTAAGATCAAGCGCTTATCACTAGGCCAAAAGTTATAGCTATTAGTCAAGGCGTAACTTTATTTCCTTATAGTGACAGTGCATAACCCCGCGTTTATAATGTGATGCGGGTGAGCATGAGGAGCTTCACAGCGCACACATGGCACACCGACAGGCTGAACTATAAAGTTCCCATGATGTACGCCCATACGTATATGCGAGTCCTAGGTTAATTGCTGGACTCCCATAAATCCAACATCCCCTAAACAAAGTTGCTCATGATACTATAGCGCCGTCACTTACTAGAATCAAATTGATGTTAGAAAATAACAAAAAATCATTATTGAAGACTAATTTGATGTCGTTAATCTTTTGAGATTAAAATTAATGTTTTGAAAATATTTCAAAGATCAAATTGAGAGTTTCTATTTTGTTTTAATTTCTTTTACTATTATAATTATAATTTTTACATAACCATTAGTAGTACAAAAATTAAGATTTATTATCATTATATTATTAATAATTAATCTGTTAATAAACATTTTAACTATTTTTTAAATGTATGATACCATAAAGTACGCATAAATTTATTTTTCTGGATGCTTTCTCATATTTTACATATCCTTATTCTAAATTCTAATCTTCTTCCTATCCTTTCCTTTTTCTGCATTACCCTTTCATTTACAAGACCTATCTGATGTTGCCAGTCCACTCTGAAAACTTTACCGAAGGACAAGGAGCCCCATAACCACTATGTAATTTGTCACATGTAGTTCTTCTCTTGTTTTTGTGCTGCACTGCAACACATGCATATGCATGTGACCCTATCTCGAGGTCATGCTAATATTGGCAATTCCATCCAGTTTGGCATTTCTGTTTCTTGCAATTGGGTTTCCAACTCCAGTACTTTTCTTTCATCAAGTATTGATGAAATGCAACAGGATGAATAAATTAATTTGATGTGGTGTTCTGTGAACCGCATGTGTCAGATATGAACTATGAAGAGATGTGTAAAGCTACAAAGCTCCTTTTAGCTACTGACCTATTGATTCAGCCCATATACCTTTCTGGTGAAATTCAAATAAAAACTTCTGTCAAGACTAACCAGGCAAGAAAAAGTAAAAATAACGCTGTTAGATATTTAATCATATTTATTTAAATATATAATTTTAAGTGGTCTTAACATTTTCCTTTATTTAGACTACATTCCCCTTTCATATCATATCATCATGTTGATAATGAAGATAACATTAGGTGATTAGATAACATTTAAGTGAAAAAATAAAATAAAATGCAGATGCATATGACCGCTCTTTCTGATAATGGTATGTCAGTATTTGTTTGAAATAATAAGAATAAGATAAAAACATATTAATATTATAACTCTTTTTTTTCCGGTACAGTAACTCTTCTTTAATGAAGAGAAGTTTAACCATTGTAAATAAAGATACATGGTCCAAAATCTATAGTTAAGAAAGTATCCTACCAATAATCAATAATTTAACTACATTAGATTAGAAGATATTAATTTGTGCCTACAAATCGTGGAAAAGCAAGCAACTCTTCATTAATTTAATCCAGATCGTCAATCATTCTTGACCCAGTGTCTTCAATTCAGTATTTGGTGTGATATGTTATGTGGCATAAATTTTTTTAACAAATTCATAATGTTAATTTGATGAAGTTCTGATGGCATCAAGCCCACAAACTTGCTTTTTTTTCATAGACTTTTTTTTTTTGTGAAAATAGACCTTCTTGTTATTTAGTATATTTTGATTTTGCTTGATTTTTACATAAAAACAAATTTTCAATCAAAATTTCTCTTAAGCATTTTGATTATTATTATTAAAAATATGAAATAAACTAATTTTATCACATATTTATTGATGTTTCCATTTATAGTCATCATACAAAAGAATTTTCTTTGTTTTTGTAAGAAAAAGTTTAGAAAGAGAAACATTTTTTTTTGAAAGCTAGGTACCATAAATTGCCAACAGAAGTTGGCACAAAACAAATTTAATTTGTTTGAAACCTTTGGTATAGGGTTGGTCATGGGTTATAATTTGTAGGACCCTGAAAACTTAGGCTAGTTTGACCTACCTACTTTGCTTTGGTTTGATGCTAGCAAACTTCGTTTTAATTTTTCAGTTTTATATTTTTAATAATTTTAATTATTATCACTTTATTCTTAAAAACTTTTAAGTTAATTATATGTGAGTTTCGACTATCCATATTTGGTTTTCTTCGAGCTTTGGCTTTTGACAGAATAACAAAACCTTCATATCTATAAAGATAAGAGATGTTATACTCTTTTCATAGTGCATTATATATTGGTCTTTATAGTGAATGATGCTCTATCATCAATAATATATGAACTAAGAGCATAATTACGTATTATGAATTAGTTTTAAGTGAATACTGACTCTATTTTTCTTATTTTAATAGATCCATTTTTTTATTAGAATTGTAAGTGCCAATGAATTTTTGTTGGAATCAATGAATTAGTTTATGATAAAAAAATATAATGTCATTGGTTTTGTCATTCAATGACCTTTTTTTACTGGCATTCAATGACAAATTTAATGTAATTTTAAAGATCAAATTAATGGGAAAATATAATATTATTATAGGATTAATTTAATGTCAATATATCGTTAAAAGACCAAAGGATCAAAATAAACATTTATGTTTTTCTTCTTTTTTTAGGAAGGTCTAATTGAACTTAAAGTATCTAGGGTAAAAACAGGAGACTTGTATCTTAATTATAAAATTTGAGTCTAACTTAAAAATTTATTTAAGTGCTTATTTTATAATGAGACATTTAAATAAGTTAAGATATTTATCTTTAAATAGGTCAACAAATTTTTAAATACATTAACAAATTTATTTTTAAATAAATTAATAAATTTTTACATATATATACTAATAAGTCTACTTTTAAATAGATCAACAAATTAACAAATATATAATTTTTAAAATATTATACTAAAAATCTAATATTTTAATTAAATGACATAACTCTAATAAGTTAGTATATACTTTTTTATAAGTTAATATTCACCCCATATTTTTTAAACATTTACTATTTTTTTTGGTCTAATCTTTTATTAATGTGAGACTTAAAAATATATCGTTAAAACACAAATTAATGGAACCACAATGCAATTTCCCTGTTATAAAAAATCATGATGGAAACTCGTTCCAATGCTTGATTGAAAAGAGATTAACACACACACACGGGTGCCTCAATGAAGGTTCTCTTCACATGACGAGAAAGCCTGTCCAGATTTTTTGTAATAGCCTCGGCCTTATGGCCTGATGAATGATGATGAACCATGCTCTAAAGGTGGGGAAGCTACCTTTGCGCTCCCTCCCCATATGAGGAAGGGAAAAATGGTAGAAACAAATTATATGTAGCTGATAGAAGAAAAACTACACTTACCTAAATCAATATCTCGAGACAAGCTCTTCAGGTGGCTTTTAACCATTGACTGCAGCTGCTCCTTTACAATGGGGAAGTTACTCTCTTCTTTGATTGCAGGGAACAAGCTACCATCAATGACAATGTTTGATCTGCAGTTGAACTGATGGACTGGTCCATAATCTGATATGGTGGGCGTCCCCACAAGTGAAGGCCATGGCACCTCACTCTTAGGGAGTTTATACAAGATGTATTAGTACAGAGTAATGATAAAAAGTAGGCATAATTACTCTGCAGTAACTAAGCTGACTTGATGCATTAACTAAGCTAAAACACATGGGCTACTTATGCCAGCAGTAATCATCATTACACAAAACCAAAAAATGGTCATAGTCTTGCATAATGCGTCCTCAATCTTCTTCTTTTCTACTGACGAAAGCTTTAGAATGATATCCTGGTTGTTTACGAAATTCCTCATCATGTATGCATAATCCTCCAAATCACTCCTTGCTTCAACTCTGTTATTGAGCTCCTCATCTATAGCCATGTATTTCTCAGCTTCATGAATCATCCGAAAATCTAGAAGATGAAAGATGGCTGAATCCTTGACTAAAAGATGTATAAGGTGAAGACATCAAGTTGAGGTGCATACTTTCTCATACATGTAAAGGTGATGGTCTATATTTTATCTTCAAGTTTCACATCAATCAAAAATTAGAGCAAAAAAATGATGAACATCTATAAAAATAGAAGTGTTAACTTATAATATTATTCTAATTTAGTAACTTGAGTTTTAGTTACTTATTTTTATTAAAATTTAATTAAAAATATATTAATATATTATAATAACTTAATAATAATTATAATTATTATAATAATATATATTATATTATATATAGTTAAACGGATCAAGTCGGCCTATCACATATATTACTAAGACTTATTAGATGGCCTGAAATTTGACTTTTTTAGTTAAACGAACTTTTAAAAAAACATTGACCTAACTTGTTTAGTAAATAAGCCAAACTAGATCAAGTCTCTCAGGCAAATCAGACTATAGACCCCTAACGGGCGACTGATAAACACAATTTTTATACAATTGTTAATTATCATATTTAATTTCTTAGACTTCTTATATGCTTAATTGATTAGTTTTATCCACATTTTATAAGTTTAAGCTCAAATTAGACTTTATTGATTTTTTCAACATTATTATAATTTTACACTATTTATGTATTTCGGTCACATCTTGAGTTCTAGATATCTAAACATTATATATCTTACATTGTAGGAAATATAAGAGAGAGCTCTACAACTTTCATGGGATCCCTAGAGGTGAATCAGATATCTAGTGAACCGAATTGGGCTTAGAAGTTAGAACTCGGGTTCTATCATGTAACTTGAGCAATGTGCACTAATTGATCCATAATTTGGGATGTAAGTGTGATATGGACCTGAAACCGGTGGCATTTGAAATCTAAGACATAGATCTTAAATTCTTATGAGACCACGAATTGAAATTACAACGTTTTGATGGCATTTCACACCTATGAATTTGGCTAGCGGGATCAGAGACCTGTTAAGAGTGATTTGGGCATAATTCTCTCATCTTAAACCCAATTGAAGTGATTTTGGTGGTCAAGGAAAGCTAAGAGGCAGAGGATTAACTTTAACCTAGAGGAAAATTAATATTCTTAATTTTTAGGTCAGTTATTTTTGTCTAAATAGGAAACCTGAGATAGATAGAAACTCAAGTCGTTTTTACTTGATTCTTCTACCTAGAGTTTTCTCTTTTCTTTTGCAAATTGTGTTTGGCAGCCATGGAGAGCTAATTATCTGAGATCAATCTAAGGATATTAAGGAAATTCTTATTTGACTTTGAGATTTTGTTCCTAATTTTGATTTTGAATTGAATTAATTATCTTATTCTCTTGATTTGAATTTCAAATTACATTATTAGATATTTCTTTTGTGTGATGTGATTTGATTGAATCCTTAATCCTAATCAAATTTGTGATTAAATTATGATTGATTAATTATGGTTTAGTCATATGAATTGAAGAAGGTTAGGTTGACAGTGTTATTAATCTGGGTTAATTAAATTCTGATTGTTAAATTAACATAGGTTGCATGATTCTAGCGATTGTGAATTTATGAATTATTTGTTAGTTAAATTCTAGGTGATTATCTAGTGTTGAATTTTATGTGTTTGATGTAGAGATTTCGGTCAATCATAGATTAACTAATTAATTCAATCAAGATGCATGTTTAGTGATCGATGACAAGCTAACTAAATTTCTGATGGTTTCTTGAATTGGTTGCTTTGCAAATTATTTAATTATTACGTTTACATTCTGCATACACAATCTCCCTGTGTGATCTTGATTTGGCTTAATTGGTATCTTAATCCCCAAGAGACGAATCGGTTTGCTGCCTTGTACTATAAGTTATCATAGAACTTGAATTTTATTATTTGGTTGAGCTCAACATTCGAATCAAATTTGGCACCATTGCTAGGGAATTATTAAGTGCTAATTAATCATTTCAAGACTTTAACTAACCCCTAACCCATTTTCTTCTTTGTTTTGTGGTTTTCAGGCAAAAACGAGTGATTTCAGGTCAATTTCTTGAATTCTGTATAGGATTTTGTACTCAGAATGACCTGCAACTTTATCAGTTGAAGGAAAATGACATTTTAGGCAAGGCTCATTACTAGTAATGAGGTCACTCTGATTTTAGCCAAATTCTGTCGTTTAGACCACTTTTTCAAGTTTTTAAGTTTTTTTATTGCATTTTTTTAGTTTCATTTTTGTGTCGTTTTTATGCTGTGGTGGTCCCATAATATTTTAAAATCTTTAGATATAGTTTCTATTGAGTTTTGTGTGATTTTTACCATTACTTTGTGTTTTTGTGTTTTGAATCAATTTTGAGTCCTTATAGTGAAGTTTATTATTCTTGATGCTATGAAACATCTCATGGAAGAACATTCTATCATTCATATTGATTTAATTGATGACTTGATTGATAATTCTTATGCTGGCTTGTGTGAGGAGTTTCCTGAGATTACTGATTTCGGTGACTCTATGTGCAGTGATTTGTGTGCTAGTTGTGATGGTGATAAGTTATGTTCTGTGTATTCTGAAATTTCTGCATTTTTGGGATATGATGAATCTGTTCCTGTGTTAGCAGATTGTACAACATGTGATATATATGCAGAGATTCAGGCAGCAGAAGCAGAGCAATAACAACTCATTAGACTATTACCCTCTATAGTGTAACCACCAAAATTGGAGCTTAAGCCTTTGCCTGAGCACCTAAAGTATGCATACTTGGTGGATGATGAACAACTTATTGTGATCGTGGCCAAGAACCTCCTTGCTAAATAGGAGGAAAGATTGCTACAAATTCTAAAAGAGCATAAGAAAGTTTGGGATCCCGTGATAGCACTTGGGTGAATCCTAAGGGAATAAAGGAGGGTCAATGGGATTTCGGTGGAAACTTTCATGCTTCAAGCATAACTCGATCATTATGCTTTCATTAATGGGATCTTGGTGGAATTCTCTCCATCTACCCTAAATAAGAATGTTTCTTCTCTCTCTCTTTTATTTTACTTGTCCTATAATAATTTATGATAATTGATGGATATTGTTTTCTTTTAAGCTTTACATTAAGGACAATGTAGAATTTAAGTGTGGGGAGAGTAATTTACATTCTATTTTCTATTTTTTTTGTTTTCTATTTTTTGTGTTTGATTTCATCATCTGTTTTAATTTTTGTTTCTATTTTTATTTCTATTTTTTGTGTTTGATTTCATTTTTTTGTTTTACTGCTATTGTTCTATTTTCTATTTTTTTTTTCAATTCTATTTTTGCTATTTTTCAATTCTATTTTTGTTTTATTTTTAAATTCTATTTTGATGTTTTTGGTTAAAAAAATTACGTGCTTCTTTTTTTTTTAGTTTTTAATTGCTTTCTAATGACTCTTGAGATGTGTGGAATTTGTGAGTTTGGACAAATTAAGGCTTAGAGGTTCAAGACATAAGTGAATAAATTGTCTTTCATCTTGCACTTGACTTATTTGGTAACGAAAATTGAATTGATAAATTTTGATAGACTTATACATTGTGAGAATTTGAGCTTATTGATGAATGAATTAAGTACTTGTGCCATTCTTAGTGGGGTTTCCCTATAAATTGATGTCCTCAAAGGTTGAACCTTGTGCTCGATAAAGTAGTCGTATTTCACTTCAACTCCTCATTCAAAGTCCTATTGGCAGCACACACTATTTCTAATCTCTCATACGTTGTAAGGCGTTACCTAGTACTCATGGATCTAATAATGCTTGGATCAAGTTGTGTGATTAGCAGCAAATTCTTTTTTAATCTTTCATAATTTACAAGGCTTCTCTTAATGCTTATGGATTTAAACATGGTTAGATCAAGTTGTGTGAAAGACAAGATTTTGATTAGTAGATTAACAATGTATAGATGTGAAAGAAAAATGATTGGTGGAGAATGCAAGAATGACATAAGTTGTAACATTTATAATAACTTGTTGTGCACCGTTGAGTGTAGGGAAAATGAGGAGCTATGGTTTGTCGTGGAAGATTGTATCGAGTAAGACAGAAATTCTGTGCTGTATAAAACTCAAAAATAGATAAACCAAAGGTTCCATCAAAAGATAAACCATTTAAAAGAGTGCGAATTGAATTAGTAGTGAAAAGATAGAATAATAGTTTTTATATAAAAAAATAATTACTTTTAACTATATGCAATTTGAAATCGAATCTAAAATTAATTACAAATTTTGATTTTAATTGATTTACTAATAAGCCAAAAATAGGAAAAGAATTTCGATTTTTATTGAAAAAATTTTCTTCCTAATCGAATATGAAATTCATTTCAATAATTATCAAAATTAATTGCTACTGAAATTTATGACAAATGAACAAAATCAAGTATTAACATAATAATGAATTAAAAACAATTAAACTAATTAAAACAAATTAATCAAACCTAGTAAATCGAATATTCTACAAATAATAATGAATCAAAATTATCAATTGAAGCAAATCAAATATGAAATTAATATAGAAAAATAATTACTTTTGACTACCTACAATTTAAAATCAAATATGAAATTAATTATAAATTTTGATTGATTTACTAATGAGCCAAAATAAATAAGAAATTTTAAATTTTATTGAAATTTTTTTTTCCAAATCGGATATGAAATTTATTTAAATAATTATCAAATTTGACTAATTAAAATTTATTACAAATGAACAAAATCAAACATTAACATAATAATGAATTAAAAATAAAATTAAACAATTAAAGCAAATCAATAAAACTTAACAAATCAAAATATTTTACAACCAATAATGAATCAAAATTACTAATTGAAGCAAATTAAATCTGAAATTAATATAGAAAAATAATTACTTTTAACTTCCTAATTAATTTAAAATCAAATTTGAAACTAATTATGAATTTTAATTAATTTACTAATGAGTTAAAATAGATACATTACATGATACTATTATATTAAAATAACACATATTATAATTGAAAAATATGTATATATATATTAATTATTATTAATTATTATATGATCCTTTGGTATGGAAAGTGTCGGTGGTGGTGAAAGAGTTAGGTAAAAATCGAACAAATATGAGGTTAGACTTCCTCCAAATCTTTGTCGTTTTATTTCCAACGTGTCGCCTTGGCCCCGCTCTTCCTCTAATAAAAATATATGATAAGTGTATATTTTTTCATTGTAACTTATTAATGAAAATTTTAAAAATAATAATTAAGTAATTAAAAAAAATAAGACAAATATCACTGAAATTTTATTTTACCAGTAAACAAACACCATCTTAAACACCTAAAAAACTTTATCTAAGTTTTTTTTTTTCATAATACATATTTATCATATAATAATATTTTATATTTATACTATTATATTAAAATAACACATATCATAATTTAAAAATATGTATATTCTCTTTATATATTAATTATTATTAATTATTATATGATCCTTTGGTATGGAAAGTGTCGGTGGTGGTGATTCTCCCCGTTTTTTGTGCCTATCGGTGGGAAGAGTTAGCGTTTCGTATACAAATCGAACAAATATGAGGTTAGACGACAAGGGTCCAAATCTTTGTCGTTTTATTTCCAACGTGTCGCCTTGGCCCCGCTCTTCCTCTTCACATTCACAGCACAACACGACACAACAGGTCCCGTTTCCCATTAATTATTGTCTTAAATAAACCTTTTATTTATTTAATTATTAAATCTCTCATCATTAGCCCAAAAAAGTAATTACCAGTAAAACAAGGAAAACACCCCCAAAATCAGGAATACTTTACACCTATCTTAAAATAAGGGGGAAATTGAGTGGTCGTACGACCATGGATATATAATGTGGGGACACCTCTTGCAAATTAGATCTTCCTAAAAGAAGGTTTTTTTTTCATGCTATAATGATTTGAAATTCAATTTCAAATTCAGTATTCAGACATCTATCATCACAGACACAAATAGCAACACAATTATTTAATTATTTTTTATACAAGAGCAATACAGTTTTTACCAACCAAAATTTAATTACCAAATAACTTACTGTCCAAAGGCTTTTATTATATGTTATTATTGCTAAATTTTAATTAAATGCAAAGTGAAATCTTAAAACTGTTGCAATTTTTTTGGAGCTTCATTTGAAAACGTCAAACAAATATTTTTCTATAAATAACCCTTCCTCTAATTTAGTGCTACTTCATTAGCATTAGCATCAACAAAATTTCACTTAATTCTACTCCACAAGTTAATTCTATTCCACAAGTTTTCAAATAATCTTCATCACTGTCGTTGAATTGAATGACAACAATCAAAAGTTTATAACCTCATTGTTGATAATCCACAGACAAAAGCAAGGTCCTTTCCTTTCTTCTCCCATCTGCACAAACACCAATAAGGGTTTCAATGAGCACACATACTTCTTACAACATGAGATCCAAATCACCCTATGAAAATGATAACAAAGGCACAGTGAAAGAAAGTGGGGTAAGAAAATAAGCAAACACAATTGTAAAAAAATTATAAGAAAAATATTTTTTTTTTCTTTTTCTTTTTTATAGTATAGTTCAAAACAATGATAGCTTCATGTGCAAATTGCAAATCCAGGCAGCAAGTGCAGGCAGGCCTGGGAAGATGATGTCTTCCAACGGCAAGGAAAACCTCTTCATCTGTTTCCTTGTGACTCTGTGGTACTCCTCAAACATTGGTGTCATCCTTCTCAACAAGTACCTTCTCTCAAACTATGGCTTCAAGTTCCCAATCTTCCTCACAATGTGCCACATGTCAGCCTGTGCTGTCCTCAGCTATGTATCCATTGTGTTCTTCAAGGTGGTGCCTCAGCAGATGATCAAATCCAGATCCCAGTTCATAAAGATTGCAACTTTGAGCATCGTGTTTTGTGCGTCTGTGGTTGGTGGCAACATCTCCCTCAAGTACCTGGCTGTGTCCTTCAACCAAGCGGTGGGTGCAACAACACCATTTTTCACGGCTGTCTTTGCCTATCTGGCTACCCTTAAGAGAGAGGCATGGGTCACATATGCTGCTCTTGTCCCTGTTGTTACTGGGGTTGTGATTGCAAGTGGGGTATGTTTATTTTTGTTTGACAGAATCATAGAATCATCTATAACCTCAGTGCATTCAATTGATTTATATTCCTATGCTTATGAGGATTTGCTTGTTGTGAATGATCATATATATATATATATATATATATATATATTGCAAATGGAATTTATGGTCCTCCTCGGTCTGTATGTCATCAAAAAATACAAGGACAAACTTCCTCAAATAAGGTTTAAGAACTTCCATGAAGCTTGAAATAGTTCCTTTTTGAGATAGAAATAGTTATCTTGAGTGATTCATATTGATGTGTAAATGTTGCTTGTGTCAGTTTATGTAATGATACAGACATATGTAGTTTTGGTTAACATGTCAATGCTACATCACATCTCAAATGCCAATCCAGATCTGGAATCATGTTGAACTGATTAGGTTGTTTGTGTGATTTAGCTGATCTGTGATTATTTGAATTTTGAAGTATAAGCAATTTATTTCTGATGACCTGATATGTGAAGTGCATCCGGCTTGAAAGTTAATGAGATCTCAACATTTCAAGAACTGCAAATCTATGACAATTGGAGTTTTTTTTCTTCCCAGCATGAAATAGATGAAGTAATTTCAGTGCACGGGGAAAAATGATGTTTCTTGGAGGAAGAAACATTACTCTCTGTTGTCTTTTTTATTTCCCCCACGCCCCCCCTTTTTTCGATCTGCATCGTTCTAGTTTATTAGCTTATATCAGATAGGCAGATTTTTGGGAATTTTTTAAATTGAAGTTGATTAACTAATTATGTTATTTCATCTAATCATGTGATATATATAATACCTTCCTTAAAGCTTGTCATGAATTAGGCTGTTTTTACTTATCCACTATCGTGACATTTTAATTTGTTATAATTTGTTAAATGTTGACTGGCAAGGAATAGTAGTTCCTTTGGACCTGCATGGTGCATATTTCCTTCCTATTTTCCATCTGTTTATTCATTTTGCTTCTGTGGAGCTACAAGATTTTCTTGGTGATGGCAGGGTGAGCCAGGCTTTCACTTATTTGGATTCATTATGTGCCTAAGTGCAACCGCAGCGAGAGCTTTCAAGTCTGTTCTCCAGGGCATTTTACTTTCTTCTGAGGGGTAAAATATTTTACATTATATCTATGATTTCTAACTTCCTCTTTGTCATCTCACTTCAAAAACTATACTGCTAAAATTTAAGATTACTGAAATCTGCTATCCAATAGGAATCCCCTTACCTTCTTCTTTATACTAGTTTTTATTTGAAACCAAAACTTGATCATTAATAGGGATCAAGCTGTCTAAACGTACTTTCTTGGAAAACAACCTATGAAGGATGTTTCAGGAAGTTGTTACCTATACTGTGAGTTGAAGATACAACGTCATGGACTCATTGAGATATACAATTGTTGACTTGTTGAATGAAAAATTTGGATAGTCATAACAGTGTTGTTATAGGTTATAGGTTAACACGTTCTTAAGTCAAGGCTTTTGCAACTAGCAAAACTTTTCATTAGGCTATAAGCCAAATATATTAGCTTGCCCAAATAGAAGAATGTAGGGTGGTTGAGAAATGATGCTATTCTTCATTGAAATCAGATTTCTAGACCGTGCAGCTTTCTTTCAAAGGTTCATATCCTTTTTAAAAATTCCTATGATAGGTCTGCTGCAATTGATCAGTAGCACAAGTTGAGGAGTGACTAGGTGCCTAAATCATAATGGCTGAAAATATTTAGTTATTGTGAATGGTGGATTCAAGAACATATATTTGGAAATCTTATTGTAATGCTTTAATGGCCAGCTTTTATTCTTCATCTCTTTATAGGTATTATTGGTCTGTAACTGTCCAATTGAAAGTTGTCTTTACTGATATTGCTTGCTCAGGTTTAACATTAGAAAGAAGCTAACCTGTTCCTTGAATCCCATTTGTAATACGTGAGAAAAATGAAAAACTTTTGGAATTTACATTTTCCTGCAAACTACATTTCTAGGAACCAAAAATCGTTTGAAAAAAGAAGAAGAAGATAACCTTTTCCAACTTGTGTGATTAAGCATGTTGATATATTTTAACTACTTGATGCATGAAAAATGGACAGGCAGAACACTGCTATCAGAGGAACATGCTTTTCATTTTTTAACTCCTCATTGTTCTTATACAATTGAAAAAGAAAAACGAAAGTTCTAGTACCCTGATGTTTCTTGCATAAAACATTTTATTATTTTTTATGCTTTCTACTTATTTACATTCAAGTCATTTGAGTAAGTTTCTTTTTTACATTAATACTGGGTTCTGATTGAAATATTCTTGACCAAGCCCTCTTAGTTATATGGAGTCAATTTGTTTAAGTAATACTGTAAATTAGTAATGTATGTCCTTCATCAGTTGACTACATCTAAATAGTCAGCATCTTGATGAGATGTAGAGTTGGTTCTCTGGAAACTTACATTTTTGGAGGCAGAATTATTACTTAACTTGAGTGGAGGCAGTCAAAACTTATACTACTTCTTAGAAGTATTAAGGAGGAGGAGTAAAGAGTCATGGTGTTTTTGCACATTCAAATGCTATATGATTGTTTTCAAAGATACAAAATAGGAAAAGCATAGTAGTAAATGAGCTTATTGTGTGATTAAAACTTACTCATCTCCAAACTTAAATTTAACTTTGCTCTTGCCTTTCATCATTGTGGAACTTCTGCTTCACATGAGTCTTCAAACGTTTATTATAATGTTTCCAACTTGTGTTATCCAAACGAATTGATTCAATTTTTTGAAAGGATTAATCCTTTACTTTTAAAGGAAACACATACACACACACATTCTGCTTTTTTTTTTTTTTTCGTGTGTACAAGTACAACAGAGTGACTGTGTTTCACACATCAGACTATCTGTTTCTTTCCCTTCTAACTTACAAACTCTGGCTAAATTATTTGGACTTATAACACAACTTAAGATTCCTTTACCATTTTCTTCTTTTCTTTGCTATAAGTATTGAAATTTATGTTCTTCAAGTCATCGTTATTGGTATGACTATGACCAGAACTTGAGGTTCCTTCCTCGCAATAAATCGCTTGGACTCTCAGTAAACCAAAATTGGATAAGCCTTTTTTATTTGTGGCGTAATGGATAGGCTTATTTTTAATGCCATCAAACTGCTTATAATGTTGCATCCACTTCAATTTGACAGGGAAAAGTTGAACTCGATGAATTTGCTCCTGTATATGTCTCCAATCGCAATCATAGTTTTGTTGCCTGCAGCACTTATCATGGAGCCCAATGTTGTAGATGTCACATTATCGCTTGGAAGGGAACATAAATCTATGTGGCTACTTCTTTTACTTAACTCAGTCACAGCATATGCAGCTAACTTAACAAATTTCTTGGTGACTAAATATACAAGTGCTCTGACACTCCAGGTTTGCCTTTTTTCATCTCTTGTTCCCCGCTACTATAAATTATGTGAACTTATTTAGTTAAAAGCTAAAAGAATAATGAAGACCAAATTTTTTTTTATATATTTATTAAAACCATCAATAGCAAACTAAAATTGACTTTTATCTATGTTTTACATAGCATATTAGAAGTTTAAACTTCCAAACGAACTGTCTTGACACTATGAAAAATTAACAAACTGCATTAGTCTCGATTATTTATTCATCTCTATAGGATAGTTTGATAAAATCTTGATTCACATAATTTCTTTTAATGTCTTTGTGAATTGTATGATTGATATTTTACAAAAATTTCCAATCATAATAAGTTTGCTCTGCAATAGTTTGTGCAAAGCACAAGTTTATATGCTATTGTTTCTTGAAGGAGCAAAAAAAACACTTGATGTTAAAGCATTAATGTTGAAAGATTAATCTATAGATGAAACTTCCTTTAGTTTCTGCAAATGCATAGTTTCTCTTTTAGTTGTTTTCTTTTGGAACAAGTTTACTTGAATCCTGCCAAACTACCAAGACAGTTCTAATGATGTTGATATAATCGAGATTCCATCAAGTCCTTTCAATTATTTGATTGTGCAAGTTGCTTCCTTGGACTTCAATAGCGTTACCAGACACAAAATCACGTTAACAAACTCATGTCAAGGTGTGCTTATTATAAACTTGCTTTGTTATTTTCTGCAATTCATACTCAACAGGTCTTAGGAAATGCGAAAGGTGCTGTAGCTGTTGTTATCTCAATACTCATATTCAGAAACCCTGTCACTTTTATTGGCATGGCTGGCTACACAGTTACCGTACTGGGAGTAGCTGCATATGGAGAAACAAAAAGGAGGTTTAGATGAACGATCTCTCACATTTACTGATTGTCTTATTCGTGTATTTTATTGTAATTTATTTATATGAACAATATTCTTTGTAACGTGTTAGGAGTAGGGGCGAGGGAAATGTTTTTACAATCTTATTCCGTTGTATCTACCACATAAACATTTATTTATCACTCGTACATTTTGTTCTAAGTAAACGTGCCAAAATTTTTCATGGGTTGAGTTAAAGACTTGAAGCATAAGAAGTTATGTTTAGAAAGATCTCAAGCAATTATTTTAGACTTAAAATGTTAGTAACACTTTTTGAACGTTTCTTTTAATACTTTGTTTTACTAGTTTACTTGATACACATGTAAGGATTATTAAGAGAGAGATATTAATAATATATGTTTTTAGATCAATAATAAAATATTAAAAAGAGTGTCTAAAAGAATGTGTTATTATTTTTCTAGACTTAAATTTGAATTAAATAATTAAGATTATGTTAAGTTTGATGTTCAATATCATTTTTTTTTGGTAGACAGGAGGGGCCAAAGCCCCGTAAAGAACACTTCAAAAAAATGAAACACCAGGCAAATAATCTAAATGAAAACCACCACATCCTGGAAGAGGTGTATCTAAGACATGTACACCCAATACAAAGTCATGAGAACGGTTGCTAGCTAGGCAACAACCCGATTTCCTTCCCTATAACCATGAGATATAAACACCTGCTATGGAAAGCCTATCAGCTCTCTGATCTGACGAACAAAAGCAGATTCTGAAAATACATTTTGAATTAAAGGAGATTCTGAGGTAGATACTGTTTACCAAGACACTTTATTCAATATTAAATGTGTAAGATTGGGTTGTTCATGATAGAAATACACTTATCTCCAAAGAATCCTTATTTTCTGATTGACAAATTTAACCGTCATTACCAATGTAGCTCGTGTTAAGATCTTTGCATTACAAACCAAACGGTCCGCAGATCAGATTTTTTTTTTCAAAAAACAAATGTTCCAAATCCTATGCGCATGAATAGGAGATTTGGAACCCTTCAGAAAAACAAAAACGAAAAGAGAGAGAGAGAGAGAGAAGAAAGAAAGAAAGAAAGAAAGAAAGAAAGAAAAGTTACGTGCAACGTTTTGCATAACATGATTCTTTTAATGAGTCTAAAAACAATTATGTGAACTATCAATTGCAAGTTCAGAACTTTCCTCAAATGAAAATGCTTCTCATAAAACTGGTTCCAGGACAAAAAGATATAAACTCCTCCTTTGTGTGCTATATGCAGAGAGGAGTATTTTTGGTGGTCGTTTTATGTTGTACCCTAATGCACCTTTGACTTTACCTATCTTAATAGGTTTTTGAAATTTGTAGTAAAGGAAAAAGTATGTTTTACATGAAAACCATTAGAGTCTCCGTATTTGTATATTGAATCCTGTCTTAAGTGAAAGAATCGGGTATTAGATCTAGTGTTAGTGTAGGGAAAGCTTATTTAATTAAATTAAAAAATATATTTATATTTTTTTCTAATATTTTGATATGTAAAGAGCAAAATTTGAACATTACTATTCTATGTTTAAAATGTAAAAAATCATAAATAAAGAGATAGAGAAAAAAATAGGAATGTTGAAAAGTAATCAAGTTATAATTGATTAATTAATGGTAGAGAAATAAGAAATTAAGGGTCTAAAATTATTAATAATAAATATAATAATTATATAAATTATATAATATATATATATATATATATATAATTTTATTAAATTTTGAGACTTAGATTTGGGGCCTCAAGCATGGGCTTTACTAGCCTTATGCTTAGCCGGCCACGTGTTAGTGTTGAAAGTTATATTCTCTTACTCATCCTCGCCCACTAGTCCCGGTTTACTCCATTATCAGTTTAGCAGAAAACTTCCATTACACCCAAAAATTGTGCCTTACCTCCGTACCGTAAATGGCGAAGCAAAAGAATGATACCCGATCTGACACATATGCCAGATAGTGTAGTACTCCGTGAATGTAGAAAACTTTCATTAGATCTAGAAAACTTTAATTACATCTGTAAATGTTACCTCTCAATCATCATTTACACCGTCCAAACGGTTTTTTATTAAGGTTCATTTTAAGTTTGGTCTTGCATATAGGCCCATTTATTTGCAATATTGTGTCCACATAATACACCCTCTCCTTTTACCTGACTAGTAGGAAACTGGTTTTGTTTTCTAGCCGTCCATTATTTTTAAATTATATCCAAACAGTAAATTCGCCAAGTTCCATCCATGATAAACGTTTCCGTTTTTGGTATTTTTCTTCAGAATTATCTCTTACTAAATCATATGTTTTCCAAATGCACATTGCTCCATGCCTGGAAATACCGCATGGTATCGAACCCTTGCAAAACTTAATAAAATTATAATGCCGCATAACGGGTAACAAATGAAAGCATTAAAAGGACACTACTAGGAGAAATCAGCAATCCAACCCGGGAAATTCCCTCTGGTCAAAAAGTAGTATGGTTAGACGTTCTTGTCAATGTTCATCCAATTGTTTTTGTGAGATAGTTTCCCAAATACTAGAAAAGAGAAGAAAACAAATATTCTATGCCCGAAAGGAAAAAGGAAAGGAGGACGGAACCATACTCCTCATATTTTATGCCAGCTCGGGTCCAGAAGGCAGTGCCTCATAACCATCATGGTGCTGAATAGTAGTATTTTTTTCAACTGGGATGCACTTGAGGATAGCAGCTATAGGCATGCTAACTGCTCCAATTAAGACACTGAGTAACCAAAGTTGCCAGTTTAGAGGTACCGTGCTGGCAAAATTTCCCAGGAACTCAACTATGACCACTTGAAATGCCACAGTGGCGAAAATTATCAACAAAAATATCCAGCTGTCACACATGCCTCTGAATATGTTTATCTTTTCAATATCTCTGCTGTTTATCTCATTAAACACCTAACAAAAGAGAGAGAAAGGGAAAACAGCAAGCTAAATAAGTAGAACACAATGCACTATATCATTTATACATTATTGTGAGTGCCGTACTACAGTATTTCTGCCCAAATTGATGGATCATAGGTACGAACATGTTTAAAATTTTACAATTTGTAAGTCAAACTTTGATAGGTTTGAACTTCTATTTTATCATCCATCCTTACTTGCAGAGGCTTCCAAACGTAATGGTCCTAATATTATAGATAAACGTTACATCCAACTGCTATAAATTTGATTATTGCAAACTACAGCTTTCATGTGTTTTCTCCACAATAGATATATTTGAATGAATAACTAAATGATGTTCATTATAGTCTAAAATCTAAACTTTTTAAAATAATGATACCGTTATTCACACAGAATTGTATACAATATTTTTTTCACAGAAAGATGTTTACTTATTAGTATAATAATATATATAATCATAGATAATAATATGTAACTTGAGTCTTGTATGAATGAAACATTATTCTGGATAAAAATTCAATAAATAGCATTAGTATGCTTAAAAATTCCCAAGTTTTTATCAATATGGGTTTCTTGTACTAAAACATCATGTGGCCTCTTAAAATAAATTAGTGTAGCTACGGTACCCTATTTTTTTTCTAAGGTATTGAAATCGTGATGAGTTGCCAAAAGTTTATTAATGGATAGTTCTTAGCTATGTTGGTGTAAGACACACTACATGATTAAAATTATGCCACGTCGGTTATGTGGGCCACTATTGTCTTCCATTACCTACACACCAACAATGATTAGCATTTTTTCACCACTACAATGATTAACATTAAAATATCAGTAAATTTTGTCATTAACCTAAGAGACAATGATAACTTACATAATTGACATGACACATTTAATGATATAGTATAAGATGAATCTCTTGCACCAAAAAAATTACATTATACCCATTTTTTTTTCGCACTAGTACTCAAAGTAAGTTGTCACCCTTTGTTGGCCCATGATTATATTTAATGGATTTCCGACTAACTATTATGAAACTAATAATCAATAAATGTTAAATAACTCAACCTAAATATCTTAGAAGAATTTCTCATGTTTAAAGTCCATTAAGTATAACTAGCGATCAATAAATATTTATCTGACAACTAATAAAGATACCGTTATCCAAACCAAAAAGGGGTGGGGGTGGAACGAGTATCTTTGTGCGCGCACAGTGCATGCAGTATACCTGGCAAAATACAAAGGAGTTGAATATCAAAGTGTTGAGCACTTTAGCTGCATCTGAGCCACTAATTCTGAGTAGCCTCTTCCCGTCAAAATTTAGAATTGCAAGGACAATTAATTGATATATACTTTGACCAATGATATTCCTCCACATGGGTTTGGTGATAAAGCTTGCTCCCCTTCCAACTGGGGGTCTTTTCATAAGTCCATCGTTAGGAGGTTCAGTAGCCAGGGCCAATGCACCCAGAGTGTCCATAATCAAGTTGACCCAAAGCAACTGAACAGCTGTGAGTGGAGCAGATCCTGAGAGTAAAGAAGAAGACTATTATTGGTGTTCCTTGAAACAAATTCAACAGAATTTAAATGGTAAAAAAAATTCTATAAACCAACAAACCAGTGATGCATGCAGAAAAAAAGTTGATAACCAGAGCAACAACATTAACTGTTAACTGAAACTGCACAAATTTTTGAATGTTTATGTATACTGCCCGTCCCCATTTGGCCACATTGACAATAGTGGTGAAGTTATCATCCATTATAATGACATCAGCATTTTCTTTGGCAACCTGTAAGCGGTATTAATTCCCAAAGAAAACAGAAATAGTATTAGATATCGATAGCATCAAACAAGCATTAATATAAAAGAAGATACCTCAACAAATAGTACAAGTTTTAAAGAATATGATAAGTGCTACCCAACAGCAAATATAATCAGAGATTCAGAATGTACTTAAATACACAACGAAGAAGCCCAATGATTGCTCAACTAGCTGTACTGTTTTTACAGTTGATGAATATTAACTGAACCTAGATTTGGAACAGCCTTATGGTAATTATAACGGATGTGATAAGAACCCTTACATGAGAGGAGGATAATTGGATTATCAACTATTATAAATTGCAATCTGGTAATAAAATTTTGAATGTACAAAGGGTAAAAGAAGATGAGTATGTACTCGAAAGTCATCAATGTCTACGAAATTGAAGAGAAAGTAAAATACAGACCACCAAAAACTGCTGTTTTAGTTTCCTATACTGCTGCCTGAATAAAGGTAATATGGAACTTGTATATAGTCAATCTCTAGAGAGTTTCCACTAATTTGAGGATATAATTAGCGACTCTAAACAAAAAAGGGGACGACGGACAAGAGGGAAAAGAAAAATGCAAGCATTGGGAAATATGTGTGTTAACACCAAAAAAATTTTGCTAAGCTAAATTGTCAGGTCAATCAGTTGATAGCCGATGCCAATAAGCTAAATAGCCAAGGTCAATCAGCTGATAGTCGAAGTTAATCAGCTGATAGCCAATGCAAATCAATTAAACAGCCGAGGTCAATCAGCTCATAGCCGAGGCAAATGACATAAGCAGCTGATAGTCAAGGCAGGTTATTAGGCTGCCGTAATCATGGGCCTAGGCCCAGTGAGGATGTGGTTTGCACATGCTAGTGAGAATCTGTAAGGAATTTGATGCTGAAAGGAGTAGATAAAACATTGACTAAGTCCAAAACCACTTCACTAAATTATAAGAATTGTTGGAGAATCCGTTTTGTAGCTACTGCAAGTTCAAAAAACAAAATGGTAACCATCTTCCTTGGAGATAGGAATTAGGTTGAAGCGGTCAGCTAGTGGAGCATTTAGTCAGCTAATTTATACAATGTATTTGGTCCTTAAACTGAAAGGAACTTAGCTGACGTGTTAGTAACCACCACTTTGATCGTTGGCCATGATTCCACAAAATTGGAAAGTGGGTAGAAAACTTAGGAAACGTGACAAACAGCTTTAGTGAGAGATAACCAGTTCCGTCTCAGAATCGCATTGCGAATCGGTTGAATCACAGTGGAATTGCAAGAATTGTGAATCTGCAACGATTCGTGCAATTCTCGCAGACACGGGTCGCGCGCGAAGAAACGGGTCGAGCAAGCAGAAGTCGCAGAACGGGTCGCGCCGTCGAGCTAGCAGAACCTGCAAAAGGGATCATGCCATCGAGCTAGCAGAACGCATTGCGCCGTCGCGCGGCAGAATGGGTCTCGCAAAACCCACGCGAAAATAGGTTAGGTTTTGCGCGACCCGATTCTGGAAACCCATTATTTAGGTTTTTTTTTGGCAAATTTTTTTATGGGCTTGGAGGGAATAGGTTTTTTTTTTGCAAATTTTTTTATGGGCTTGGAGGGAAAGTGCCGAATCTTTCCCTACCATCAATCCCAAACAATAATATTAAAGGAATAATGATCTAATATTGGCCTCCACTCTTTGCCTCTCTCTCCCACATTTTGTCACTTTGCCTTTTACTCATTTTCTCCCCCACGATTCAGCTTTCTTTCTTTAGGGTTTAGATTATGTATTAGGTTTATATTGGTTTATATCTACAGTGATGATCATTGATCTTGAATATTGGTTTATATTTCAATTTATTGGCTATGTAGTGAGTTATTTAACTTCAAAATACTAATATCTAGATGTTTTTAATATTTCTTTATGTGAAAATATATTTTATGCTATTTTTAATTATTGGTCATCAATCTTACGATTCATGATACGTTTCGATTCACAATTCGAAAAATAGGTCTTCCGATTCACGATTCGAAAAATAGGTCTTCCGATTCACGATTCGAATCCCGATTTGACAACCTTGGAGATAACAACTAATTTTAGGCTCTATAAATAGCTATTGTGAACTCAATTATACATACCACTCAACACAACAACCACTCAATTAATCAAACCATTTATCTTTTATTTTCAGCCATTGTTTTACTTTATCACTTTATTTACAGTTTTCTTTATCGCTTGCTTTACCGTTTTTATGCATTTACCTTTTTTTTACCCTTTACCAAACTTAGTTTTTAGTCGATCTTCGAAGTAGGAACTTTCTTTGGTCATCTTAGAAACCTACAGCCGAGGGACAGAGTCCCTTCCTTTGCATATCACCTAATCAAAGAAAATCAACTATTTTGCAAGTTAACTGAGCCATTCAACTAAGTAGTCAATTAGCCGATCAGCTCAGCTAATAATAAAAAAAAATCGCAAACGATATGCAACTAAAATAGAAGATAACATGTGCCTTAAACAAGATGCAGGGCAATTATACAAAACTAATCACGTGGACTAATACACTTTAGGACTGTCAGAATCACCATAGTAAGCAAGTACGAGACACAAACCTCGGTTCCAGCTATGCCCATGGCAAGTCCGATGTCTGCCTCATGCAGTGCAGGAGCATCATTGGTTCCATCGCCAGTAACAGTGACAACCTCACCAAACATGTTCCTCAAATTGGTTACTAACTTATGCTTGTCAAGCGGTAAGGATCGTGCCATCACCTGAAACCATTTAAGTACAAAAGAAAGTTAAGCATCTCAAAAGAGATTTGAAAGTCACAGAATTTACGATGAGATTAGAACCTGAATTCTTGGTATGATATCCTTCATTCGCTCTGGAGACAAGTCACGAAAATCTGGTCCTTCTATGGCTACACCACCCTCAGTAAGTATACCACATTCTTTAGCTATAGCTCTAGCTGTATTTATGTTATCACCAGTGACCATGCGGACAGTTATTCCTGCAGCTAAGCAAGTTTGAACAGCTTCCTTAACCCCAGGGCGTACAGGATCCTTGATTCCCACTATGGCTATCAGAGTATAGCCACTATCAGGGATGGTGGTTTCCTCGTGGATTTCATTTATATTTTTCACAGCCAAACACAGAGTTCTCAAAGCTTCAGAGGCAAAGCCATTAATAACATCAGAGACATTATTCACTCGATCTTCAGGAAGATCAACAACTTCTCCATTGCAATCAATAATTTTGTCACACATTTTTAATATTATTTCTGATGCACCTTTGCAGAAAGCTCGTACCCCTCCATCAGGAAGACCCACAAGCACAGACATCTTCTTCCGGACTGAATTGAAAGGCTCAACCTTGAGTATCTTATACGCTCTACGCTGGGCATCAAAATCAGCACCCAAAAGCAAGCCAAATTCCAATAATGCTGATTCTGTTGGGGTTCCCAATATTATGTTCTTTCCATCTTTATCCTTAACTACTTCAGAAGAAGTATTTTGAAATATAGCCTGCAAAAGGATGCTTAGAACTCCTTCAGATATCTTTGTTTTCAGTTCATCTGCACTCTCATTACCTTTCATATGCGTGGCTTTTTCGCACATCCATATTTTATTAACCACCATAGAGTTAGTAGTCAATGTCCCCGTCTTATCTGTGCAAATGCAACTAGCTGAACCCATAGTCTCACAAGCAGAAAGATGCCTCACAAGTGCCCTGTCATTCATTAATTTTTTCATTGCAAAAGCAAGGCTGAGTGTCACAGCCAATGGTAATCCTTCAGGAACCGCAACAACTATTATGGTTACAGCAATAGCAAAGAAGTCCAACAGCTTCATTGCATCATTTGAAGACCAACTAGTAAACTCACCATGAAGAGCTTTTTCAACCAGAAACCTTATTGTCAACACCAAAAATGTCAGAACGGCAAAAGTCAAACCAATTTTACCAATAAGTGTAGCAACTCCGTTCAATTTCACCTGCAATGGGGTCTCATCCTCTCCTCCCTCATTTAGAGTTTCCATCAATTTTCCCCATTCAGTCCTCATGCCAACAGTTGTAACTAACATCTTCCCCAGACCATCCTGCACTTTGGTTCCTGAGAGAAGAAAAGGTTTTTCTTCATTTACATTTACAGGTTCGCTCTCACCTGACAAACTCGATTCATCAATAAGCAAAAAGTATCCCGATACATAAATCCCATCAGCTGGAACTTGATCACCAGTTGACAAGTGAACAATATCACCAACTACTATATCATAAATTGAGATCTTCTGTCTTTTCCCATCCCTGGTGACCTGAACAAAGATCTTTTTCTTCTCTTTGTCCAATTCCTGGAACTGCAGGGATTGCTGGTAATCACTGACAGCAGTAACAATGACTACCAAGAATATACTAAGTATGATTCCCACACCATCATACGTTCCCTTTGGCCACCCTTCAGTGGCAATCCCTATACCTATAGAAACTATAGCACAAACCATGAGAATGATTAGAGTTAAGTCCTGCACTGCATCCCACACAAACATCAGGAACGTTCTAGAAGGTTTCTCTGTATAACGGTTGACCCCATAAATCTGTTGTCTGCGATTTATACTCTCTTCACTGATACCTTCATCCAGTGAGACTAAGAGTTTCCTTGCAACAGCTTCAACTGCACCAATACTACTCAAGTTCTTAAAATCATGGCCACGAACAATAGAAGCAATCTCATCTGGATGAATACCAAAACCAGCTGCCCTTGCCTCTTCTGATAGCTTGTATTCAACTCGACTACCAGCTGCATAAGATAACCAGATGAACTAAGAAAGCTTATAAAGAGAAAGCGATTAGTTATAAAACAAAGATATGAACTTTGACTATTGAATTTGAGCACCATACCATCAATAAATTGCAATGCTGCCTTTTGAACATAGAGAGCAATCCGAATTTTTTCCTGATGGAGTAAATAAAGATAATATAGCCAAACTGGTAATTACAAATTGACAATATACATAAAGATAGGCAGCCATATCCTTAATATAAGTCAGAATACATCATCCCGTATCTGGTCATACAAAAAGGTATTTCATAAAATCAATGCTAAAATTGAACTTTTTTTTATTGGATGCTAAAATTGAACTTTGAGAACATTAAGGAGAACTTTTTCAAGAAAATTTCTGTTAAAATTTAAGATCAAATAAGTTTGTTAGAATGTCCACTTTTATGAATCATAACCATTTGGAGCATGTGACTTAGCTAACAGGTAAAGGAAGCATTGAAAGTCAATTACCTTTTACTTGTTACATTTTTCACTTGAATATCAACAAGGGATGGCCATTCATTATGCAGGGTAGAAGGTTACTGTTCACATTACTGTAGCAACAATGGGAGGAGAAAAGAAAATAGTTGTTACGTTAACAGTACTTGCAGTGCAGTAGTGTAGCAGCCTTATATCACATTTATTTTTCAGTCTTTCATATTTTTTATTTAAGCTACCTTACACAGCTAGGAGCTTAGGATTATATGAGTGTTGCTACTTTCTCGTCTACTATGAGAAATTCTTGTATGCTAACACACACAGTTTTTCTTCCTCCAGGAGCATATCTACCGTTTGATGTACATGGGTCCCATTGATATACAAGAATGTATCTTGCTACTATACCCAAGTTGGTGGTTTTCACCATAAAATGTCGGGGAACCGGCCAAGTATAATCAATGACACTCACATTTAAACTCAACCCTCATTTTTACCATAAATATTTGTGCAAATCTTGTTTACATAAGTTATGTAAACTAAATTAATTAATAATTAATATATATTATTATTTTTAATATAAAATAATTATTTTAATATAAAATAAGTATATGACACAAAATTTTATATAATTATTTAAATATTAATTAATTTAATCTGCAGAATTATATAAAAAAAATTACACTAGTATTTCTCTATTTTAACGGTAGTCTGAGCCCCCTTATACGATAAATATTTACTACCTCACCCGCCATCCGCCGTTGTTGAAAATGAAATCATGGACTGCAGCTGAAATTTCGGCACCCCTTTACATGCAAAAACGGATGTATACTTTTCAAATGTTGACGTGGCATTGATCTGATCGAACACTTAAGAAGACGCGTCTAAGCCGTGTTTGAAGTCATCGTCAATTTAGACCAACAAAAAAAAGAAGACAAAGACAAGTCCATGGTAGTTACATAATCGTTACGTAAAAGACTGCCACAGGAATCCAGTTAGGATTCGGACGATATGAGTGCCTTCCATGTTACCAAAGTGAACACATCATCCTTAATTAGACACGGCTTGGTAGACATATAAATTATTATTTAACATAAAAAATAATAAAATCATATTAAAAATATATTTATTTTTAAAATTATCTTTATATATACCAAATAAATAATAACCTAACTAAGAATTTTTACACAATTTTCCTCAATTTCAAAGGTTACTAACTACTTTCTCATTTTTTATTTCAAAAAGTGTTAAGTATATATCAATTACATACACATCTCTTTTATATTTATTTACAGGATAGAATCAAAGTACGCATATGATAAAAATTAATGTAATCTTAGGTATAATTAAACAGAAAAAATGTGAGGTTACGAGTGTGAGGGGCATTATTGTTTCTTTTTACCCACTATTTCTCTCATCGTCTCATGGCTATCGCTATCTATCAAGCTTCTGTCCTTGTCAAACATTGACCGCATATCCGCTTTTGCAACGGAAATTTCTAGGAAGTTTCGATGGTTGCCACTGTCACTACGTTTAATAACATTAAATATTAAAAAAAAAGGTTTCATCTAATTGAGGTCTTACAAAATAAATCTATGCATTCGATGTCATCAAAAGTACACGAAATGCACGACAATTAAATTAATTATTTATATTATCGTTAAAATTAAGTTAGTAGTGTTGTAACTACCGCCATCTCGAACAGGCATTTTTTCAGTAGAAAAATTCTTCAAAAAAATAATTTTATTTTCAAATCCCGCGGGACACAGCATATTGGAACGTCTCAAACTTAGAGTATTAAGTCATTTCATTTGCCGTACATAGTAAATTTTTTTCTATAAATAAAAAATTAATATCTCATAATATGATTACAAATCTAAGTAAAAAAATTTTAACAATATTATTTTTATACACATATATTTAAAATTTAAATTCAAAATTACATGTTTAAAAGACTCAAATCTCTTTATTTGAATAATACATAATAATTTTTAATTACACATGATATCATCAAAAATAAAATTGTACATGATAAATATTTAAATTATTATTTAATATACATATAATTAAGACTCAATAAAAATATATTTATTTTTTAAATTAATTTTACACATAAAATAATAATTTAAATATTTAAATGATTACGTAATATACCGTAAGCATCTAATAATTTATCTGCCGTCCATTCAATGTAAAGTAAGAGCACCAACGTTTTTTCATATTGTATTTTGGGGACATTAAGTCAGAACACCAGCCATCATACGTGACAAGAGCACCATTGGAACTATAGCCAGTGGTCCATCCCCATCCCCATTTACCCCATTCAAGGGTGTATACCAGCGATTCTTTCCCTCACAAGAGAGAGAAAAATAATGGTCGTGGCAGACCTTGACCTCGGAACAGATAATGCATTTAACTTCATTTAACTTCATTTACCAAAATAGTATACATCGCGTTTATTAAAATTTTTATATAAGTATAATTATTTTTTAAATACTTAAATTATTATTTAATATTTATAAAATTATATTTAAAAACTAGTATATTTCTAAGATGACTCCGTAATGTTGCAAATGATAAATAACAATTTAAATGCTACCCGTCTAACTTAAGAATTACACATCGTGTTTAATTTGATAAGAAAAATAATATTTATATATCATTTTTTTCGTATATTTTTTTATATTATTTTTAAATAGTTATAATTAAGTGAAAAAAAATAAAAAAAATAATATAAAAAATTATATAAAAAATAATATAAAAAATTAATTTAATAATAGTGCTAAGCAGATTGTCCAACGGCCAACCTCAAATCAAATGGCAAGTCTAACACCACGTGTATGCGAAATTGCAAAGTAGACTGTGCAGTACAGTCTCCATAATCAGAAATTCAGCTGCAACGCTGATTTCTATTTCCAGACATTCGCCTTTTGGCGAAAGGCAATTCGCCCAGAAACCCCCCACCAAAATAGCAATTCCCTACTCTTAGGAACACAAGCAGCTTGTGCATGTGATGTGAGCTTTCCCAAGAATAAAAAAAAAAACCAAAAAAAAAATAATTATGAAAGTTTATTTAAACACTCTTGTTTAATTCCTTTTTTATTTTTCTCTATTTATTAGTCAGAAAGAGGATTTTATTTTTATTGACTGTATTATGAGTAATTGAGTACCTTTTCAGGAACTTTCTACGAACTTCTTTTCCTATGGCGGTTAGTTAAGCTTAGCGATAACATGTTCTATGATGTCAAAGAAAGGCACGCTCAAAATCAAAACACGAAAAATGAAATTAACAATAAAATAATTAAAATGAAAAGAGAAAATTGAAACCTTGATTCCCTGCTTAATCTGCTCTGCTTCGGAGCGTTTCTCGAGATCGGCGACATTGCGGAACCGCCTGCGGCGATTCTTGACGACGAAGCTGACGGCGGATCTCCACCTCCTGAGAGCTTCCACGGACGGATTCTTATGCTCCAGTTCGAAATCCTTGAGGAGGCTCTCCATTGCGGTCGAAATCGGAATCGTCGCAAATCGAGAAGCTCTTGCTTAACAGATTCTCTGTGTAGTGAGAAAGTGTTCAGAGAGGCCAGCGAGCGAAGCAGAGAAGACAATCTCGAAGATTTTGAGCGATGGCGCTCCCATATATAAAGGGGAGTATAGCGGGAGGGGGGGTGGGCCTGGTGGGGGAAGAATGCACGGAAGTAAATGCAAAACGAAAATGTTGTGCAATTACGCTTTTATAAATGGAGAAAATTTAAGTGTTTTTTAGGTGTTTGTGGTGTTTCTTTAATAATAAGTATTTTTTAATTATTTAATTATTATTTTTAAAATTTTTATTAATAAATTATAAAAAGATATATATATAGGAGATAAGATCACAAATACTTAAAGAATTTTATCTAAATTTTATCTTTTATAAAACACGATTTGATATTATAACTTCCGATTGAAAGTGTTTTAGATTTTTTCAGTGTATAATTTTAATTTTAAATTTTAGATTTATATGTATAAAAATAATATTATTAAGAGAAATATTTTTATTTATGTGTCTGATGATAATTTAAAAATTAATTTTTTATTTAAAAAGTAAAAAATACTCTAAAAAAAACACGGTTTGACCCAAAATAGAAACCACGTGGGTCGGCCACCGCTAGAAGAAATGATCCACTTAATTTCGGCAAAACTTGTAAGAATTAACTCATTTTAGAAGTTTTATACATTATTGTTCAATTATATATTTTCATTTTATTAAAAAATTTAATTTTCATATCAATTATTTAAAATTACATATATGATAATATATAATTATTAATTTATATTAATAATATTTTAAAATTAAAATTTGTTAAGATTTAATTTTATATTATATTCCATATATTCTAAATATTTATTGTTAAGATCAAGATTAAACACCCATTTAAGTTAGTGGAAAATACATGTGATATCAATTGCAACTTTTAACCTCAATTATATGAAGTAACTTCAATTTGATCGTCTAAAAAGAGTTAACGTTAAATTAGTTTCTCATCAAAATTCAATTTTAAAAAAGTTTAATATTAAAGTAGTCTTTTAATCATAAAAAATGACATAATTTAGCCTTTTAATTATAAAAAATTAAATTAATTTAGTCTCTTAATTAAAAGTTCCATTAACCATGTTCTAACTATCCATAACAAAAAGAAGATTTTAATGTTACTTTTCATAATTTAAAAACTAAATTGATATTACATATATATGGAAGAAGATTAAAATAAATGTTTACTCACATTATGAATTATAAAATTTCAACAATTTATTAATATATATATATATATATATATTTAAGTACTTCATTTAATAATTAATATGTGTAAATTAATGAGCGATTAATTAATGAAAGGTAAATGGAATGGTCATATAATTATATATTATTATAGCTTATAAACTAATTAGAGCAATTTAAATGTTTATAGAAGCAATTTCCTAATGTGCCGAAGGTTTAAGAAATTTTTGTGCACTTTTTCGTATTTATAAAATTGAAATGTTTATCAGACAAAAAATAAATTGAAATGTTTAGTATACATCCAGATTAAAAAAAAATGTTTAGCATACATAGATGTTATGCACATGTCTAACAGAAATTGAAATAAATGGCCTAAAATTTTTCAAAATATTTGGTGCTCATATTTTTGTGTACATATGCTCACATTCATATATTAGTGATAAAATTAGAATATAAATATATAAAATTTTAGGTAAAATTGATTATAATCAGATAATAAAAATTGTATAAATATAAAATGATGTATTAATAGATGTGTTTGGATAGCTTAATTCTAAAACTTGTTGAATTATGAATAAAATGATGAATGAGAAATTTTCATCATTGATTGAAAAGCTTTGAGGATTATGTGATATACTTTATTATGTAAATTATTTGTGGCTTTGATGGCTTGCTTCTTTTGGTAAAATGTAGCATAGACACTTTAGTTGAAGAAAGAATGAAACCCCGCTTCTAAGCAACACCCTCATTATTTATTTGATGGCTTTGGCGTTTGGGATAAAGAGCAGTCTAGACACTTTAATTGTAGAATAAATTAAACATATCATATAAAGTTTAAAACATACCCCAAAAAAAATTAAATATACCATATAAAGTTTATTATGTTATTTTTTTAATAAAATTTTAAAACTAAATAGCGCCAAGGTTATTGTATTTTAAGGATAGAATATATCAAAAGCCAGAACCAAGACTTGCTTACAAAGTCTAAACCATCATATGTGTTTATCAATTTTTTTAGAGTATTCTTACTGGATGGAGGGGTGTCAAAATGGCCCGGTCCGGCCCATTTGGGCTGGTCCATTCAGGGTTAGACTATTTTTGGATTGGCTCATTCAGATTATGTAAGTTTTGAGCTGATATTTTACTAACTCAGCTCAACCTAACTCATTTAACCTTATGTACTGTTAAAAAAGTGGGCTAGTCCGGCTCATTCGGACTCAGTCCATACGGGTTCAGCCCATTCGGGTCATGTAAATTTTGAACTGACATTTTATTAGCCCAACTCATATATTTTGTCGGGTTAGGCTGGTCCATTTTGACACTCCTATTAGATAGTTCAGAAACTAATATATTAAGATATAGATAAGCACTTAAATAAAAAAATTCAATAATATTATTTGGGTATAATAATTTTGATTAAAGAAATAATGAAATTTTAATTATTTTAATATTATTATATTAAATTATTTTTATCTAATTTTAAGATTTAATGTTTATTAATTTATTTTTTTATCGAATATATAAATAAATTTTAAAATAAATTTAGTCATGTTTTTCTCATACTTTATAATTTATTTGTGTTATTTGAGCATTAGTGATAATTATTAGATATCAATTGTAATTTTTTATTAGGGATACATTTGATAATTTAATAATTTATTATTAATTAAATTTTTTTATCATATATTTAATTATTATTTTTAATACTTTATTAATATATTTTTCATGAACACATGTTTATCGTTATATGTTTATGAGTTAAATTATTTGAGTATAATAATTTAATATAATTAATGTTGAAATAAATTTTGATGGATTTTAAACCGTAATCCTCTTACATGTAATAAAAACCAAATTTATTTACTTTACTTTACTTAACTTAATTTTGTATTTAAATTAATTTTTATTTATTATTAATCATTGAATATTTTCTCTTTTTTTTAATTTTTTTAATTTTTTTAATTATTCTTTTAATTTGCCTGTTTGTAAAATCGAGATATTAAATATATGCTACAATTATCACGTTATTAATCAAGTACAATCACATCATGTTTTTCAAAGTTAAAAGACATAACTTGCTATGTGTCAAATGCCGGGAAAAGAACATATGCATATTGGTTCTCCCTAGGTACTATTACGTCGCATTTTTTAGAATTATAAAAAAAACTTGCCATATATCAAATTCAGATGAAAAAGGCAACTGCACGTTGCGTATTTCGCCAACTTCCAGCACCCTACCTCTATTTAAACCCAAACCCAAGTAAATTCACTCCATAACTCCTACTCGTCTCTCATTCTTATTTCTAGCACCCCAATGCTTGTATTATTATTTTTATATTATTTTTTATTTCGTTCTAAAAAATGAGTCAATTTATTTTTTTCATCTATTCAAATGATAAAAAAAAGTTTTAAGGATCATAAGAACTCATATTTGAACGCAGCACAAGACCGATTTAAATTAAATGTGATATGAATCATGTTATGTTAAATAGGAAGATTCCTGTCAAATTGAAATTTTAATTTAATCATATCATTTATACAATTTGACATATAGATTTTCAATATCTCGTAATAAGAACCAATATTCTAGTCTTGAGATATTTGATGATGAAGATGTTATATGCATGATCAACACTTTTGATCAACACTCTATTGTGAAAATGTCTCAAAATATATTGTTGGTCTTTTCTTAGCATTCGACATGTAACAAGTTTTGTTTTTTTATCTTTGAAAAGTGCAATGTGATAGTACTTATGGAGAAGTAATATATAATTGCACTTTTCTCAGCATTCGACACATAACAAATTATTATGTTTTAACTCTAAAAAGTGCAGTATGACAATACCTAAGGAGTAGCAATATTTTGTTGCTCCTTTTTCAACATTCGATATGTGATAAATTTTGCTTTTTTTACAAAAACTTGGCCATGTGATAGGGTCTCGAGATAAGTAATATAAAATTAATCTTTTCTTATAAACTGACATGTGACAAATTCAAAAAAATAAAAGAAATAATATGTAATTACTCTTTTTTCATGATGTGACACATGACAATTCATTCCTAGGAGAATGAATAGGCATCTCGAAAAACTACCATGAACATACTCTTACCAAGACGACATTCCATTCATAATGGACAGTAGGACAAGTTCTTAACACTACTTCATAGTTCACACTCATAACAATAGCATCCAACATCAAATTGTCAATGTCCACAACAAACTAAACGACATCCATAATTTGCATTTTCTTCTATATAAAACATTCTTTTTTATTTTTTTTCAAGCTCTGGAGTTATTTGTTTTTGAGCATTCAACAACTCTTCAATAGTATCAAATAAGCCATCTTCAATTGCACTAAAAAACCACAATCTCCATCATTAAAGAAAAATCAAAGCAGGAAATTAACTGGGGAGGACGAAAAATAACACAATTAAATTGTAAAAAAATTTTAAAAAAATCAAAAAAATAAAATAAAAAAATAAAAAATGAAAATAAAGTATAATACTATAATTTTTTAAAAATTTTTTTAATACAACTTAATTTAAAAATAATATCAAACACCTAAAATATTTTTAATTTATATAATTTTATAATATTTAAATTTATATAATTAAGTTTTTTAATAATTTTATATAAAATATTTATATAAAAATTTTATGAAGACTTCATGGATACGAGGGAACCACCTACTTCACCGCTTATTAAACGGGGAAAACACTAAACGGGTATTTATATCCGCGGAGAGAATTTAACGGGTATTACCCGCTTCCATCACGGGTATTACCCGTAGGTACCCGCGGGAGCGGGTAAAATTGCCATCCCTAATTGAATATGATGGGGGACTTGGAGATTCCATACAGCTTTGAAGAGAGAATAAGAACACCCCAAGTCCAAATTTGCATGGAATTCTAGATATAATTCAGAAGAAATCTTTCCCCAGTTCATGTCCCTGTCTCAATAAAATAATATGCAACAGAGTCATAGAGATCAAGAGTGTCAACAAGAATAATAACAAAGTCCAATAAAGAAGGGATTCCTGGAATCCAACGGTCAATCCAAAATTTTACTGAGACCCCATTATTTGCACGCCACATTAAATTGTTGTGAAAACACGACTAGGTATTGCTAATACCTCTCCAAGCACTCGAGGTATTTAGCATTCTACCAATCAAAGAGAGAAAATTAACCTTCCAACCATTCAACCTGTTATACACTCTATCAAGAATATACTTATAAGTATTCCTATTAGTTATTGCATGAAGGAGAGGAAACCCAGGCATTTGCCCAAATCCGAAGTCAATTTGAAGCACAAGGGGTCACTAATTTCCCATCTCTAAGATCCATGCACATTATTGGTGAAATAAACACAAGACTTACTTGTATTCACTTTCTGACCCGAACTTCAATAGAAAAGATCTTAACTCCTTTTATCACATTAACTTGACTCATCGTGGTAGAAGCAAAAAGAATGAGATCTTCCATAAAACATAGATAGGATAATTTCAGGCCACCTCTAGTAAGTTGAATGGGTTCTCAAATATCATTCTCCACCATCATAGTTATCAACCTGAGATAATCTTTGAATGCGCAAAACAAAAAGATAAGGTGACAGTGGATTCCCTCTACGAATATCTCTCAAAGTAGAGAAGAGGTTTTTTTCCCCATTCTGAAGAACACTCATTGAAGGACTAGAGATGCAATGCCACACCAAATCAATCATCGAAGGACTAGAGATGTAATGCCACATCAAATCAATCATCGAACTAGGAATCTCAATGTCAACTATGGTATCACGAACAAATTCCCAATTAAGTTTATCATATGTTTTTTCGATCTTTAACCATAAACCCTTTACTACCCTTCGTCTCTCTCATTGTATGAATGACCTCTTGAGTAATTAAAATATCATCATAACTATGCAAACCTATAACTTGTTATGATATTCTTATTATTAACAGTGTATATATTTCTTTTCACATTCAATTTAATACTATTTATCATATTTATATTTTTCTATTACTTTCTCTCATTAATTTTGACATACTTAAAAAAAATATTAATAGTACATACATTCTTAAAAAGGATACATAATGATGTTTTTCCTATAACAAAACTCTATTAGGTACGAGTTACCAATTTACTCATTACACCTTTTAGCCATAAAGCAATAATTTTTGTAACTAGTGTATAACTCACATTACGTAAACTGGTGAGTCTAAATTGAGTAATATTTTCTGGATGATCCACTTTGGGAATCAAGGTGAGAAAAGTAGAATTCACTTTTTTAATCTATGACAGATTCGCAAAAACATTCTTCACACAATTAAAGATAAATCTTTTCACTATTTTCCATTGAGACTAGCTAAAAAAAACTGCATGTAACCAAAATCAATAATGACCAATTTCATAGGGATTAAAAATATACTTAAGCTCAATAATAATAATAAATGCATCAAATTAATTTTTAAATATAAAATCTCTTTAAAACATTCTTATCCCAATTTTTTTTTCTTCCTTGTTCTAAATGTAAGAGAGTTATTAAATTATAAATCATTAATTCAAGGATTCGTTTATCAATTAAAGAGGTGTGCCCATACTTTGACTACTCAGATTTAAACTTTGGGTTAATATTTAGAGAAAATTATTTCTCTAATTACAACAAGTTAATGTAAGGGTGTTACTACATCTTTAAGATTGTCTGAGACATTTGGTTTGGTTGACACAAAAGTTGACCCAAGATTACATTTTACTATACAACGAAAATTTATGCACCCAGAAAAATAAAAAAATAAAAAAAATATTTACTGACAAATACATGTTAGCTATTCACGATGAAATGCCGAAAATACAAATATGTAATATTTAAACCTATAATACTAACATCTTAGAAAAATCAAGCTTCCTAATACTGAACCGGTAAACCGTACGAACCGTACTGCAGGTTCGGGATTTGAAGCTTTAACTAGTCCAACGTCAATTTTAATTCCATCATCCAAAATGTTAAAATTAGGAATTAAATTGGGAAATGTTTTGCGTATAATTTTTATATGTATATTGTATTTATATTATATGTTAATGTAAGAGAGATATTAAATCAATTTATATGTAACTATAACATTCTCTCGAAATGCATAATGAATTTGTGAATAAATTGAAAAATGTTAAAAATATAAAAATTAGATGAATAACGAGACTGAAATTAAACTCATGTTCCATGCATTATGAGTCACGCTCTTTACCACTAGAGGAATTATACTCATTGTGTTTTGTATCACATTTATTATTTAATTGCATATTTCAAGAAAAAAATTACTTAAAATATTAAATATTTTTCTTAAAATATTACTTATATCAATAAAAACTAATGATATTAACATAAAAAATAATATAGTAATTATATAAATATAAATTATATTCTAATTTGATCACAGTATAACCACGATTGAATCATGAATTAATCACTACACTAATTCAATCACCCGTTTGATTTTTTGAACCTTGATACGTATATTCATACATACCTCAAATAAAAATAGATCTCCTTATAGGTGTCAAAGTGGACTAGATCCAATCCGGCTACAACCCCTGTGGGTTGGAATTTTGTGGAAGCCTATTTATTAAATGAACTATCAAAATATTAGCCTTATCCCACTCTTGTCTCCCGGATAAGTCAACGTCAGCCCATCAGATATGTTCGGTAACAACTAACAATTCAAATTAAGAAATGTATTTATAGATTTAAACATAAAAAATAAATATTAAATTTAAATTTAGAAAGAAGTGTATGCAATTGAATATTTTCCTTTTTGTTCCATGGTTTACTCAATGACCTTGTGAGCCGTGTCATGTTCCATTGTCAATTTACTCAGGAACTAGGGGAGAGGTCCTATTGATACAATGTGCACTTTAACATGTGCAAGGGGTTAATTGCTACAAGATTGGGAACTCAGTTGATTCACGAGTCAAAGTTGAAGATTTGGTGTATTTTACCCCTCCATTTAAAAGATTTTTAAGTTTAATTTCAATGAATTGTATATATTTTAGCCCTTTCATATCATAAAAATTGATTAAAAATTTATCTACTTGATAATGAGATTCAAATATAGCTTTATGGGAAGAAGTAAGTCAATCCCGAATCAAAACTTGTGACTTTAATTGCAGGATACAAAACCATGTGGGCTATGCATTGATCATTCGAATCCAGACTACTTTATTTGCACTTTGCAGTGAGTGATTGACGGAAATTATGTTTAAAAAAGAAAATATAATTTTACATTATATTAATGAGTTTACAAATTTGTAAATTTGTCTACCTGATGATAATTCGAATTCTTAAAACATAGAATAAAATGTTTAAAAAAAATTGAACATCCGATCCACCATTCCCTTACCCTTGACAAGTGCCAATACTGACAGTAATGCAGTTATGCAGAACTATGTAGAATGTGTCTCTGACAATTGACTCAATGACTCATTTTTTGCCACAAATGCTTCACCTTTTTTCAACCAGTTCACGTACTGCCCTTGCTCTCTTTTGTGTAGGTAGTGGAGGAGGAAATTGGTCAGGCTTACCCCAATGCCCTTGCCTATCAGGTATTCCTTGAGTGCATCTTGCAACTTACTATCCAATTCGCTTCACATAGATATAGAGAAGACAATGAGCAAGATAACTAATAGTAAATAGGCCCAAATAATTTATGAATGGTATACTAAAAATGAATGGTATAGCTAATAATTATGATATTATTAAAACCAGCGTATTGGAGTCGATCTGATAAAGCCATAGAGGTAACAAGTAAATGCATGTATGCTGATCTAGCCCATTCAACTTTGTAAAGAACTGCTTCATTATAGCATATAGTTTAAATTCTTACAGGCTCAGTATTATCAAACTACAAGCATAACCAGTTCAAAAGAAGAGTAACCAAAGAGTATGAGCTATCAGGACTCAACTAGGTGAGAAGTTTGGGTAGTTTGCATGAGATCGTAGGTTCAAACCTCAATGCCACCACCGTACCAAAAAAAGAAAAGAGTATACACTATATAGTAAGAGAACAGTAAAAATGACTTTTAAATGCTGAAATTTTATAATTTTCAGTAAGAGAAGAACAACAGTTGAAGGCCTTGCTTAGTTGCTTCTAATTTACCAGTAAGAACTGGAGTCAAGATGAATAATCCTCCAAAATTGTATATCTAATAGCTAGGCCTACAGGACTATTGCTTGCATCATGCCATCTAAAGACCATATAACGTGGTATGGCAACACTCAAGGTATATAAAGGATAGATGCCTAGATGGATAGTTAGGCAGAGAGGCCTTGGTAATGAAGCCAAGGTATCTAAAAGATAAATAGATAGTTAGGCAGAAAGCCATGGAGATTAAGCCATAAAGATAAGTTGATCATATGACAGTAACACTTGCGGCATAAATGAATTGGAAAAACATTACATGTTGATCCAATGTGCAAATAAAAGGAAAAGGGGAGAGGTTGAAATAATCTGAGTACACCAAATGATCAAAGCCAAGCAAGTCAAATCTGTAAAGATATGGGTAGGCACTTAGATAAGTTATACAGCTATCATCTATAACATCAATCCTATCTTTGTTCATTAAAGGAGATTAACCAGCACTGAATATATCAGCAACATTGTAAACTCGATATAAATCGACTTCTACCTAAACTGGAAGACCAAATGTTGGAATTTATATTTAAGGCTTCCAACGGGCCATTGCCTTCACAAATGTAAATGAAGTATGAACTATTACTTGGAAATTTGAATTACTCAATAATCACTGGACACAGTGTTTACAATGGTAAAGTATCTTAAATTCCCCTTTCAACAGTGGAAGACATGTGCAGACACAGGATTACTTTCTCACTGAATTACTCAGATCAAACAAAGTGCAGGTTTTTAAGAAGGCAACCTGAATGTTAAGTATTTGAAAGCAAACCAGCATACGGGTAAACTAGGAATATTAATATATAGAGTGTTGTTAAAGCTAATTTTTGTGAAACATAGATGACATCACTATGCAGATTAAGAGAAAAAAAAAAGATAGTCCCCCATTTCCATTGTCCTCTCCCTCGTCCCCAAACTCCCAAAAAAAACGATGATAAGCTGATAACACATACGAATAAGAATTTCTGCAATAGTCTACCTGAATAAGGGGCCTCTGTAAATGGAAGAGCTCAGACATGCAGGCGATCTGAGATAATAAGCATTATTGATGTTAAATTCAGAGCCTTTATCAGTTTCCTCATAAACTTGACAATCAAATTGCAAGATGGAGCTCAAAGCTGGCTTCTTTACACATACTTTCATAAAAACATCACTTGCAAAGACGAGGTCGTTTTCATACTTAGGAGGGCCCAGGATAGCTGAAACAGCAACTTCCTCTCCTGAATCGAATTTTCTTCGCAAAACCACATCTTTGGAATGTGGTGAATCCGAGTCCACCACAAATTCCCCTAAAGAACCATTTTGAACATTCTGCATTGATAAAAATGCATAATATGTAAGTCAAAAAGACCCTTTTTTGTTTGCCATTGTCATGTATGTAGCAATTCAAGTGTTATACAAATAGAGTAAGGGATCAAGTGAAGATATCAATAAATGCATATTTATTCAGTTTTGTGATTTGGATCGTCATTTTTTTTTATGATGGAGAGAGATAGATATAAAGATATTTATTACTAAGACCCAATCATGGTTTGTGAAATTTCTTTTATAAGTTGTGTGTATATTTATCTCTTTCACTTGACCATATATCCAAATCCCACTTTTGTGGATTGCAAACACAATTTTGATACCATAGGCTGAAATGTAAAAGAATGAGAAAGAACACACAAGAAAGTATAGTGGTTCAGAGTTGCAGTGTGCAAACTCCTACATCCACTCTTCAAATGCTTTGGGGTCTGGTTTATTGATTAGAGCCAATACAAGAATTTTTCCAAGAACAAGATGATCTCTCACTAGCACTTTATGCTCTAGATCACAGCATTTCACCACTGAGATACTCTCTCTTTTTCAGATCATATACAAGCACCTAGCTAAGGCTTTATATAGATGGCTTAGATCAAAGAAAGGGAGTTAGTTACAACTGGTTTCAACAAACTAACTACCTATACAACAAACCATCTATTGCTTCGCTAATAGTAACTAACTTCCAACTAACTTAACCAATTTGAGATCCACAGAGCATAACAATCCTCCACCTTGGATCTTCAAATCCAAGACCATAGTTAAAAGTTCTTCAAGCCTTCAATAGAATTCACTTGGAACAATTTCCCACCTTTACCAAATTCAAGCAGTGACTGAACTTGGAAGTAGGAACCACCTTTGTCAACATATCAGCAAGGTTGTCTTCACTTGCTACCTTCTTCACCTTAACTATTCCTAGAGCAATAATGTCTTGGATGAAATGTAGCCTAGTGTCTATGTGCTTTGTCCTTTCATGGAACACTTGATTTTTGGACAAGCATATAGCACTTTGGCTGTCACATAGGACTGAAATAGGAACAGCCCTGCCTTCTAGCTCATTCACAAAGCCATTTAACCAGATTGCCTCTTTAATTGCTTCTGTAAGAGCAATGTATTCTGACTCAGTAGTAGAGAGAGCTACAATTGGCTGCAGATTTGCTTTCCAGCTGACCAAGTTACCATACAGGGTGAGTAAGTAACCTGTCAATGATCTTCTCTTGTCAAGACTCAAGATCACCAGCAAAGTCTGCATCTACATATCCAATTACCTCACTGACTTGAGAATTTGATTTGCAGAATTTCAAGCCAACTTGTTTAGAGCCATTTAGGTATCTGAAAATCCACTTTACTGCCATCCAATGCTCCTTGCCAGGATTTCCCATAAATCTGCTTACCAAGCTAGCAGCATATGTAAGATCTGGCCTGGTGCAGATCATTGCATACATTAAGCTACCAGTGGCATTTGAGTAGGGTATTGTCCTCATCAGGTTGCATTCCTCATCTGTTTTTGGTGACTGACTTGATGACAATTTGAAATGACCAGTAATTGGTGTAGTTACAGGTTTGGCATCCACCCTGTTGAACCTCTTGAGTACCTTCTGAACATAATTCGATTGAATGAGAAACAAAGTTCCTTCTGACCTCTTTCTAATTATTTCCATACCAAGTATTTTCTTTGCAGCTCCTAGATCCTTCATTTCGAATTCTGAGCTCAACAGTTGTTTCAGCTTGCTAATAGCTTCCATATCATCACTAGCAATTAACATATCATCTACATAAAGAAGTAGATATATGTACTGACCAGTTCTTTCCCTTTTGAAGTAGACACAGTTATCATAAGAGCTTCTATGATATCCATTTGCCATCACAAAGCTGTCAAACCTTTTATACCATTGTCTTGGGGATTGCTTGAGTCCATACAATGATCTTTTCAACAAACAAACCAACTGCTCTTTGCCTTCTACCACATAACCTTCAGGCTGATTCATATAAATCTTCTCATCCAAATTACCATGTAAAAAAGCTGTCTTAACATCCATTTGTTCAAGCTCAAGATTGTATACAGAGTGTTTCACCACAGGAGAGAAGATTTCATTGAAATCTATCCTTTCCTTTTGGGAAAAACTTTTGGCAACCAATCTTGCCTTAAACTTTATCCCTTCACCTCCTGGAACCTCAGATTTCTTCTTAAAAATCCATTTGCAACCTATGGTTCTCTGACCAACAGGCTTCTCTACCAGTTCCCAGGTGTTGTTCTTCATGAGTGAATCAAACTCTTCCTTCATTGCTACCTTCCAGTTGTCACTATCAGGCCTAGAAACAGCTTCTTTGAAACTAATTGGATCTATGCCTTGATCTTCAATTTCTATGTTGAGAGCATATGCTATGAAATCAGCATATCCATACCTTTCGGGAGGTCTTGTTTCCCTCCTCTCTCTATCTCTAGCTAACTGATATGTTGACAAATAAGTTTGCTTTTGACTGATTTCTCCATCAGTATCTGACCTGCTGATTAGTTCTGCATTTCCTTTTGATTTTGTTTTCTCCACCTGCAATTGAACTTCATTACTAGCTTCCTTGTCTTCTACTGACTGTTCTGATCCCTTGTTATCTTTGTCAAGCACATTATCTTCATTGAAAACCACATCTCTACTGATCACTGCCTTTCCTGCCCCTGAACCAGTTAACTAGACCTTATATCCTTTCACACCTTCTGGATACCCGAGGAAAATCCCTTTCTTAGATCTGTTTTCCAACTTGCCTTCATTGACATGTATATAAGCAGTGCACCCAAATATTTTGAGATGTTTGAAGCTTGGTGCCTTTCCTGTCCACAGTTCTTCAGGAATCTTGAATTCTATGGCTGAACTTGGAGACCTATTGATCAAATAGCATGCTGTAGTGGCAGCCTCCCCCCAAAAACATTTGTTGAGATTTGCATTTGATAACATGCACCTGATTCTCTCCAAGAGAATTCTGTTCATCCTCTCAGCCAATCCATTTTGCTGAGGTGTAGACTTAACTGTCTTGTGCCTTTGTATGCCACTATCCTTGCAAAATTCATTGAATTCATCACTCAAATACTCAAGACCACTGTCAGTCCTGAGCACCTTGACTTGCCTGCTTGTTTGCTTTTCAACCAAAGCCTTCCACTGTTTAAAACATTTGAAAGCTTGATTTTTATGTTTCAGCAAGTAAATCCACACCTTCCTTGACTAATCATCAATGAAGGTGATAAAATATCTTGCACCTCCCAATGTAGGAGTCCTGGCTGGTCCCCAAATATCTAAATGAACATAATCCAATATGCCTTTTGTTGTGTGTGTGGAAGTTGAGAACTTAACCCTTTTCTGTTTGCCATTTAAGCAGTGTACACATAACTGTAATTTCCCTAAATTCCCTTCACCCAACAGCCCTTGTTTATGCAGTTCTTCTAAACCCCTTTCACTAACATGAGCTAGCCTATGGTGCCATAACTTTGTAGGAATTGCTTTAGAAACTATTAAAGAACTAGATGAATTAGAAATGCTTTTACCTAGAAGTCTATAAAGACCATTCTTCTTCACTCCTTTCATAATCTGTAGAGAGCCCTTGCTGATTTTAAGTGTATCACCCACAGCCTTGAAGCAGCATCCAGCTTGATCCAACATTCCCAATGATATGAGGTTTCTTCTAAGTTCTGGCACATGCCTAACTCCAGTAAGCAGTTTAGTAGAACCATCTTCAACTTTGATCTTCACTATCCCTATTCCAGCCACCTTGCAAGCCATATTATTTCCCATCAAGACCCTTCCAGTGTCAGTTTTCTCATAGGACTTGAACCATTCTAGATTAGGTGTTATATGGACTGAACAACCTGAATCTAAAATCCATTCATCACTGCATATCTTGTCAATGATAGTCAATACATCAGCCAACATATCTGATTCATAACCATCAGCTATCACTGTAAAATCCTTTGCATCCTTGTTGTTGCTGTTATTTTTCTTCTTTCTTTCAGGACAGTTTTTCCTGAAATGACCTTCCTTGTGACAAAAGAAACATGCTTTCTTGGTCTTGGACTTGGACCTGTGATTCTGTTTCCCTTTGCCATCCCTTTTCTCCGATCTTCCTCGAGCAAAAAGACCCTCAGCATCTCCACCTTCACCCTTGGTATCAATGATCTTTTTCTTCATTTCCCTAGCATTCAGGGTTGTCTTGACCTCTTCCAGTGTGAGTGTCTCTCCCCCAAACATCATGGTGTCAACCAAGTTTTCAAAAGAGGGTGGGAGAGAACACAGCAACATGACTGCTTGATCTTCTTCATCAATAGCCACATCAATGCTTCTTAAATCAAGAATTACTTTTGTGAACATTGCAACATGTTCCCGAATAGATGCTCCTTCTTCCATCTTGAGTTGATGCAGTCTTTTCTTCAAGTACAGCTTGTTGGTCAGTGATTTAGTCATGTACAATTTCTCCAATCGCAACCAAACACCAGTTGCAGTTGTCTCAGCCGCCACCTCCCTCAAGACTTCATCTCCCAAACAAAGAATGATCGAACTATAAGCCTTACTCATAAGATCTTTCTTCTCTTTGTCTGAAAGTGTTGCAGGCAACTTGCTTTGGCCTGCAAGTGCATCTTCAAGGCCTTGATGAACAAGAAAGGCCTTCATCTTGATTCTCCAGAGGCTAAAATCATTTTCACCCGTGAACTTCTCGATGTCAAACTTTGTTGTGCCCATCATTCCTCCAATCTTTGTGTGCTTCGAACCCCAGCTCTTGATACCAATTGAAATGTAAAAGAATGAGAAAGAACACACAAGAAAGTATAGTGGTTCAGAGTTGCAGTGTGCAAACTCCTACATCCACTCTTCAAATGCTTTGGGGTCTGGTTTATTGATTAGAGCCAATACAAGAATTTTTCCAAGAACAAGATGATCTCTCACTTGCACTCTATGCTCTAGATCACAGCATTTCACCACTGAGATACTCTCTCTTTTTCGGATCATATACAAGCACCTAGCTAAGGCTTTATATAGATGGCTTAGATGAAAAAGAAAGGGAGTTAGTTACAACCGGTTTCAACAAACTAACTACCTATACAACAAACCATCTATCACTTAGCTAATAGTAACTAACTTCCAACTAACTTAACCAATTTGAGATCCACAGAGCATAACATAGGCATTTCTGATAATAAATTAGGATAAATAAAACGATAAGAAATAAGCATGAAATAAATTTATTTTATTTTTTGAAAAAAAGGCACGACCATATTACAGGAGTGCCATTGGTCATTGAGGGTAATCATTCATATTCATCGATCAACTCTCGTATTGAGAGAATTATTATTATTTTTTTGTAAAAAAAGAAGATTTTTCGATACTATGTTTATACAAAGTCTACGAAGAAGTAGCATTCATCGAAAGAAATGAAGCGTTGGGGGTTGATGGTAGAGATAGACAGAACCTGAAAGTGATTAGAAGCAAGCTCAAATTGAATCTCGGATTTCAAGAGCTTGATCAGTTCGAGATCTTGAACAGCTTTGAAACCCTTACTCAGGTTTCTCACCCTCGCCATGCTCTCTTCTTTTCCCCTACCAAAGACCACTGGAGCAGTGTCTGTTTTTCTGGGAGGCGCAGGCTCTGTGTCAACGTCATCAAAGGAAACCCCGCTTCCACCCCAACGACGTCGTGTTAGAACCTTTGTGGGTTTTTTGAAAAATATATTGCCCAGAACGACGTCGGTTTTTTTATTGAGTAATATAATACTAATTTACCCTAGCCGTAGCTTGAGACCCATTGTTGGTTTCTGAAGAAGTGGACGACGAGACGACAACGCTCTGCTCCGTCGTCGAAGTGGACAGCCATAGACGGCAACGCGTTTCTGCCACAATTAATACTTTTAATTTGTTGATATTGGTCAATGGAAGGCAAGGTTTGGAGATGTTCTTCAAGTGAAGAAGGTGATGATGATGATGTCTCTTCGCAAAATGCAAGTGATGAAGAAGACGATCACTTTTCGTCCGGTTCCATGCCCAAGTTGCAGTTCAGGTAAAGTTTTTTTTTTTTTAATTTAGTTACTTGCTAGTGAAAATATTAAATATCTCTGCTTACCCTGCTTTTGGTACTGTTTTCAAAGTGAAGTTTTTTTTTTTTTTTGGCATTTCATTTACCAGGAACGTGAAATCCAAAGGTAGTTGGAACGATGAGATGGGAATGGCAGAAGTCATTGAAAAGAATGGCAAAATGTGGGTAACAACTGGAATCGTTCGAAGTGGCAAGACTTATTCTTCAATTGAGGAGACTTTGTAGGTGATATGTGATCTTTTTATATATACCCTCTACAAATTTCTTGAAGCCTTAGCCTTCTGTGAATAATAATAAATTATTTAGTTAGCTGATGCACTTAGTTGTATGAGAACATATATATATATATATAAAATTGAGATTTCATAATGTGTTAGAAGAGAAATTAGTAGAAAGAGGTATTTGTTATGCATAATTTTCTTGCTAAGATCAAATCATTAAATGTTTTGAAAACTTGTTGTGGTTATGTAAAGTCTGATGATTTGGCAGGTACTTGATGGAACTAGGAGCCTTGCATCTATTAGATAATGGTGGTGATACAAGTATATCTCTAATGGACATGTACAAAAAGGTTTTAGCAAGGAAGGGTGGATGTTGTTGGGAGCTGTTTGAGGTTTACAGGCACCTCAAATCTCTTGGCTACATAGTTGGGCGGCATGGTGTTGCTTGGAGTTTGAAGGGTATTAAAAGTTCCCATAAACCTGTTGTTCTTGAAGGCACTGAAGAAAGCAAACAACTAGTAGACGTGGGTTCCAAAGTTGAGCTTTCCATCAATAAGTTATTCAGTGAGTTGCAGATTAATGATTTGCGGCCAGATTTTGATGTTTATCTTCCGAACAGCAGGTTTAGAAAGTCTTCTCCAGGTGATCCGAGTTTTCTGCTGTACTTGTCTAGGTAATTACTAATTCTGTATTTTATCGGTATGATTATTCTAGACTAAGAAATTTAATTGGTAAATTATCTTTATACTGTTATACAAGAATTTATTTAGGTAGTGGAGTAATTGAGAACATGACTCGGAGGAATTCAAGCATATCATGACTTGCGTTGTTGCACTCTCTCACAAACATAACCCTTACACGCAGGCACAGACATGTTAGTTTATTGTGTGTGTTATTTTGGGGGTGGGGGGGTTGTTGTATCTGTGTATCATTACCAAAAACTAGCATTGGGAGACAATGTGGCAATATAATTACTCACAGTAAATACTAAGAACTGATAAAGGCTGTTGTAGTTGTATGTTCTTTGATGGGGTTTTAAGATACTGGCCTGGAAATTTCTTACTACAGCAGGAAATTGCAAATATATCTCTCAACATAGCTGCTGTGGATTAAATTTGCTTCATTAAATTGATAGACATTTTGGAGGAATAGCTTTAATTCCTGGGAGAACAAGAGCGAGGCACTAGGCATGAGCTAATATAGTTATTTATCTTAAGGACCACTTAACCACACAGTATGGTTATTCTTTTCAAAAATTAAACTATAAAAAACCACACTGGTTATTTGGTCCTAATGAATTTATAACTATGCAAATTTGTCCTTAACTCTAATTTTCCCTTACTCTTTTCTTCCTTATTTTGTTATCTGGTTTTGAAAACCTATTTAATCAGTTATAATATGTATCATCTGTTAGGGGCCATCCACCATCTAGAGCAGAAATTGAAGCCCTTGAGAGACAATGTGATGGCATTCCTTTGAAAATCTGTCTGGTCACAGAGGGACGGGTCAGTTTTTTTTCCTTTGACAAAGTGGAACTTCCTGTTCTACCCTGAAAATTTGGCACCAGTCTGACACTTCGACTCTGTGGACTGAGGAGAAAGGAAGCTATGGATAATAACTAGCTAATGGGATTTTTTTTTTCTTGATAAACAAGCTAATGGGATTTTTTTTTTCTTGATAAACAAGCTAATGGGATAAACAAGCTAATGGGATGTTGTAGGTTCTAGGATACAATGATGTGCAAGGATACTGCAATTCTGAATAGCAAATCCAATATAGTGGACTGGAATGTTGTACCATACAATTATGCGTGCAGAAGTAGTGGTTAAGATGACCTTGTACTGCGAATGACTTGGTCAAATTGATCATGATTTTGATGCTGGTTCATGTTATTGTAGGCCATAAGAAGAAACTGAAGGCAATGGCTTAGCAATACATGTCTGCGTTTATAATGTTCTAGACTAGAGAATAAAAAGTATTTGGTTGTATGGATGATGTATAATCCACTAGAGGACGTCATTCAATATAACTTTTTAAGCTGATTTGATTTCTATACAGTGGTTTCAGAAGATCCAAATTCTATAATCACCATTTTGGGATTTTGTTTATTTATGTTCTTCTGTCGTTTGTTATGTACCCTTTGTAAAAGAAATTGGTTAAATACAGATGAATGAGATGGGCAAGGGGCAAGGGCTTTCGCAATTATGCACATGCTGATGCTTCCTGCCCTGTAGACGATCGATATGGGTCCATAACCTAAAGTGTAAGGTGTGCCATCGATATCATTCAACAAAAAGTCAAGCATAAATATGATTTTGAAAAAAAAAATTGATTTTGCAAGAAATTATTGCAAAAAATAAAAAATAAAAAATTGACACTTTGCAGATTAATGAGTTGATTCCTCAATCAGGACTCTGAATGTAGTTTTGTTTACATTATTTTACTTCATGAACAATAACATTTTTGCTTTCTCTGAAAGTAGATGACATACCCCTAAGAGAGAGAGCAGGACATAGACACACACAATTGTGTGAATGAAAAAAAAAATGTTTATATAAATTTATGATATTAAACTTTACAATCTCTGAAAATGAGATGGTGATAATGGTAAGAAGGGGAAAAAAAGTACTGAATATAGCAAGAATATGCGAATAGAACAAGTTAAAAATATTTATATAAAGGTTAATATTTGTTTTGGTCTTTGAGTTTGAACTTTGGTCCTACTCTTAAGATAACAGCTCACTTACTACTATGCCCCCAATCTTTGGTGATTATATAAAGGTTAATTGTTTTTGTATATTAATTTTTAGAATATATATATGCTAATATATAATGGCAAAATTTAATTTTAGTATTTAGTGTTTTTCATCATGTAATTTTTATTCAAAATTATATGAAGTTATAATTAGGGGAGTAAATATTTTTTAAATAAAACGAATAGGGAGTAATTTATTGTTATTTCTCGTTTTCCTTTAAATAAAACAAATAGATAAATAAATAACAATCAAGTATTTATACAATCATTTAAGATTTTAAAAGGAAAAATGTTTTATCAGTAAAATAAAAAATAAAAACATGTACATATTTTATAACTCTAACTGATTTATCTATAGCAATATTGACACGAGAAAATAATAGTTTAATATCTAGATAAAATTCTTATCTTTGCATTCACTTCATGTACTTGAAATCGTGGCATGCTGCCATCAAATGTCCTGTTCGGTACAGCCATTCGGTTAAACAATCCTGTGCATATATCACCACGCGTAGTTGTGTTTTGTGTGTATGATTGAACCAAACTATCTAGTGATGTGAGCAATGAAAGAATCCATTTCCACACGAGAAACACCTCCTTCACCCTTGGACTTCAGAATGGCATTTTTCAGCTTCATTGCCCTCTTTCTCATCTCATCACCTTCCTTTGTTGCCATCAACCTCCTCACAGCACTCTCAACAACTGAAGCAGTCACCAACTCATCTCTGTGGGCCCAGTCCTTCACAACCAAACCAACTTTCAACACTTCTGTTACCAAAACTCTGTTCCTTGGCTGGTCAGAGTGCATAGGCCATGCTGCTATTGGCACCCCCATAGTGATACTCTCCATGCAAGAATTCCATCCACAGTGACTCATAAACCCACCTGTTGAAGGGTGGCTTAGAATTTCCAATTGGGGTGCCCAATCTCTCACAACCAACCCCATGCCTTCAACTCTCTCTTCAAACCCCTTTGGAAGTTCAACTCTTCTAACTTCATCACCATCAAAGACATCACCTTTATCAGCATCTCTTAGTACCCAGATGAACTTTTGCTTGCTTTGTTCCAACCCAATTGCAAGCTCTTTGATTTGTTCATCAGGGAAGGCTGTTGTTGTTCCAAAAGACACATACATGACTGATTTTGGCTTTTGCTTATCAAGCCACTCCATGCTAAAGTGCCTACTACTTTTATAGATTTTTTTCTCAATGGCTAAAGGGTTGAAGGGCCCCAAAGCCCAATGAGTCTTGCTACTAATGATGCTTTCTATTAACTCCATGTAAGGACTTTCAATTGCCCTTGTTGTGTTGTAGATGGTGCCATTGCTGAATTTATGGAACTCATACTGTGCAGTGACGAAATCTATGAATTGGGTTGTGAAGCATCCTTCAAGAGAAGGAACTTCTGGGATATGATGGGAGCTTTCTACCAAGGGTCTTCCCATTGCGTCCCAAAAGTACAAGAACATGGTAAAGGCCGAGACACTGTGGAAAGTGTAATTTTCACAATTTGCTATATGAATAGCATCTTGTACCACTGATGCCATTAGGGAGTCATGGATGACTATGACCCTTCTAGCTACAGATGAAAGGGATTGTAAAAGTGCAGCTACAGGTTCTCGAAGATTTGAGGATGCTTCAAAGGAAGGAAAAAGATGGGATGGGAATCTTGTTTGAGCATTGGGGTTGGGAGGAGGGGACACAAAAGGAGGGACTTTGAAGTCATGAATATGGATGTTTGAGATGATTTTTGGGTCCCAACCTTGGGCACGAACTATGGCTTGACGGTTGTGGGTGGCTGTGCCAACAAAATGGACAGGTATGTTGTACGACAAGATTAGGCGGGAGAGGTGGAGAAGCTGGTTGAGATGGCCTTGTGCTGGGAAAGGTACCACAACCACCACCACTTGGGTTTGATGAAAAACTTTGGTGCCATTGCTATGGCTTTTGTAATTGGAAGACATTGGTGAGCTTTGGTAGGTAGAAGCCATTGAGGAACTTTAGCACCAAACTTAGGTTTATGTGTGTATTGGATAATGCTAGTATAAGTATGTTGGATATTTATAGAATATGAAGAATACTTGTCTCTTTTTTTTATATTTTTTTGTCAATTTACTTAAATTTTGATAGATAAAAAATAAATTAAAATAAAAAATAAAAAATATATATAATTAAATTTAAAATATTTAACATAATTTAAGTGAAAAAATAAAAAAAATGACAAAAAAAAAAACAGATAATCATCATTCATTTATAGAATCAGATGTGATTTTAATTTTAATGTGTCCTGATATAAATTATTATTTTATTATTTAATTATATATTACTTAATCATTACATATTTAATTGTCAATCACAATCAAGAAATCAAACTATTTTAATGGTTGAGAATATTAAGAATATATTTTTTATCATACTCTTTTTAATATATTTATTTTTATTAGGTTATATTATATACTTAATTTTAATTAATGTGTAATTAATTTAATTAATATATAATTAAATTTAAATATATATTTTAATATGTGATGTGATTTATAAAAAAAATGTATTAAAAAATGTAATAAAAAATATATTCTTAATACTTCTTTTTAATGATATATTAACATATCATTAGATGATTTGACAATAAATAACATGATAGAATCTTGTGGATAATGAAAAATATTTTTCTCCTTTTTTAAAAAATGAAAAATGATTCTCGTGATTGCGATATGAGACACTTATTCATGTCAGATAAGTGCTTCTATGTAATTTTATTTCAGTCGATTCCTTGTCAGCAAAGCAACTTACGTTTATATGATAAGAGCAAAAATTATTTAAACTAACTAATTGACTTAAAAAAACTGGTCTAAGATATTCTTATGGTAGCCAAAAAAAAAATAATAATAATTCGAAAGTTTGAAGATAATTAAGGGTTTTTAGGTGAATAACAATGATGGTGCCCCAGCAGCTCATGAATGTGAACAAGTTTGTAATATCACTGCAAAGTCTATGTAATATATACGATTGCTACTGAAACTTTGTTTTTGTATGTTTTTTTTTTTTTTTGGTAACATATTGTTAGCTACTTTAAGTTAATTGCAAAATATTGCAGACGTTAGATAAGTTTTATATAGATAGATATACATTGGAAATGATCTGTACGGATGAGATTGGCATTCAAAATTCAATCTCTCAAATCAAAAGGAGACCCACTAACCAAGTTGTCTGAGCAGCCAGAGACTGAGTGTACGGCGACGCAGTTTTTGCCAATAATGGAAAGGAATATGAGGCGCACAGTCGAATACAGATGCAGAGTAGCAAAGTTTGTATAAAGGCTGAAAATAATCATCCTACGTCTCTAATTTTTTAGAAGTATAGATATTATATATATATTTTTTAAAAGTGTATGATTGAGAAAAAAAAATAATAAAAAAAAAAATATAAATATAATATTAAATAATATATAAATATATATATATATATATATTATTTGTGATAAAAATATAAGAATTACTCAACAAAATATCAGTTATTTATTATTATTATTTTTTGGAGTTAGTAGTTTTCATACTTAAAACTTAAAGGACCTATCTGCACGTAATATTTAACTTTTAATTAAATTTATCAAATTTTTGGCATCAGTACTTGATATTCATCACAGTAGACCATATGTGAAAATCATTCCAGAGGCTATTGATATTTTAAATTGTTATTCATATATTTTATTAACTAATCATATTTTTTTAATAAAATTATAAGTGATTAATAAAAAGTCTCTATAAGCAATTAAAAATACAAATAGTCTCACTCTCTTACTATTCCTCAACCTTCATTTTGTTATCTCTATTATAAGAATTTTTATGATACCTTAATATGTTTAGTACTTGATAAGTTTAGTATTCAGAATGAATTATTAAATATTTATTAAATATTAAATTTACAATAAATATTTAAAAATAATTAAAATTCAATAAAACATTTATCAACTTAATCTAAATATTAAATTTTATATATATATATATATATATATATATATATATATATATATATATATATATATATATAATGAGAGAAGTGTGAGAATGTAAAAGAAATAAATTTTGAGTATATAATTATATATTAATAATTAAAATTAAAAATTATTTAAAAGTTATATGATTATTTTAAAAATTTATATATATTTATATTTTAATTTTAATTATTTATATAAATTTAATGATTAAAATTCACTTTCTTACTTATTAAGATATTATATAAACATTCCTATACACTCTTAATATATATATATAATTTAATGATTAAAATTTATTTTCTTATTTATTAAGGTATTATATAAACACTCATATATATATAGAGAGAGAGAAAGAGAGAGAGAAGATCAACTTATAATAGTATAAATTTTTTTTATATTCATTTTTAATCATTAGTTTCACTTTCATTTAATGGTAATCTTTAATTAAATAATCTCAACCATTAGATGAAAATGAAATTAATAGTTAAAAATAAGTGTAAAAATAAAAAGACTTACACTGATATAAACTGGTCATTTCTCATATATATATATATAGGATTTTACTCGGATAAGAGGAGTGTTTATTGTGAGATGTAAGAATAATAAATTTTGACCATTGGATCTTTCATGAATAATCAAGATAGAAACATAAATGCATGTGACTTTTTAAAGTGGTCACATGACCTTCAAGTAACTTTTAATCTTGATCATCCATGATTGTATAGATCAATAATTTTACTTATCTCACTTTTCTTCACATAAAACTCCTCTCACTAGATATGTCCCCTATATATATATATATATATATATATATATATATAGATCTTACTTAAATGAGAGAAGTTTTATTGTAAGAGTGAGAGAAGATAAATCTTGACCATTGGATCTTTTATGAATGGTTAATATTAAAATATAAATGCATGTGACTTTTTAAGCGATCACATGACCTTCAAGTAATTTTTAATCTTGATCATCTATATATAATTATATGATCAAAATTTATTTATTTTATTTTTTCACAATAAAAATTTTTCTTATTAAATATATACCTTTATATATATATATATATATATATATCCCTCTCTATTATTATGCGTAACAGTTGTGACAATAACGATAACCTTTACATGAAAGCTCAGCTAAGGTTCCGTGTATATATATATATTTTGTAGAAATCCTCCTCTATTATTATGCGTAACAGTTGTGATAATAATGATATAATTCTTATATTTTTACATCAAATAATATATATATATTTTTATATTTTATTTAATATTATTTATTATATATTTATTATTATTATTATTTTTATTTAATCACATTTTTTATAAAAATATGAATAATAATACACTTTTAAAAAGAAATATAAGATTATTTTTTTCATAACGATAACCCTTACATGAAAGCTAAGGTCGTATCTGACTCATCCTTAATTATTATATGTCTCAAAAGGTTACTGTACTTCTCAAAGAATCCCCACCTCGATGTAGGAAATTTACATTAATTCATCACATGGAAAGCTGCCTTTACACATGTTCATGATCTGTGCCTCCCATGTGCCTTGCCAACAGAAAATTGAATAGCTACTGGAGTAAGTCATATTCATGTCACTAATAAATGTTCTTCGCATGTGTCAAAGTCACGACATAGTTTGGTCCGTTTCATTCTGTAAGCAGTAGAAATAGAATTTTTATCTTTATCTTAATCCTTCTTCAGCTTCCTTCTTTATTTCTTTGTTTCTTACATCAAATTGTCCTACACTTGCGAAAGTATTTATTGTATTGGTTTATTGTTAAGTGCACAGTAACTCACAGTAACAGGCAAGCTAACTGGTAAATAAAACCTATAAATTTAACCACTGTTGTCTTCCCTCCACCTCCTTTCGGTAATTTTTTAAAGAAAAATAATCAACTCACATTTTTAAAAAATATGTAAGTACTATTTTTATATCTTTTTTAAAAATGTGATTGAATGAAAAAAAATAATAATAATATATATATAATAAATAATATTAAATAAAATATAAAAAATATATATATATATTATTTGATGTAAAAATATAATAATTATTCTTTAAATCATTGAATTGATTGCATGGTAATGCCGTAACAGTATGTACCTACCTTCCTACTATCAAAATAAAATCTTGATTTACATAGTAATTATAAAAAAATTATAAAATGTTCTTAGAGTATTATTTAGATAAATTTATAACTGTCTAAATTTAATTTAAAAATATTTAAATTTTAATTCAATTATCTATTTAATTATAAGTGATCATGTATTACAATTTTATTAAAGAGAAACAATACTCCATGAGTATGGAAGAATCTATTCATTAACAGGCAAGTAAAATGGCAAATAAAACCTTTGGATTTAACCACTGTTGTCTTCCCCTCCCCTTTTGGGTAATTTTTTAAATAATCATAATTTTTTTATATATTTTTTTCATATAACTTTTTATACTATTTTTTATATTATAAATTATATTATTTTTTTATCACTTTCATTTAATTATAATTATTAAAAAATAATATGAAAAATAGTAAATAATAAAAAATAATGAATGAACGTCATTTTTCTTTTTTAAACCATGGGATTGACTGCTTGGTAATGCCGTAAGGTGTCTACCTACTTTCCTACTATCAAAATAAAATCTTGATTTACATAGTTATTCTAAAAATTTGATTTTGGTATTATAGCATAGTCAGGATATTTGATTCATGTGGCCGATGAAATAAGACTTGATAATTATTGTAACAAAAAAATTATTTGATTATTATTGTTATATATACTTTCACTTAATGGTAAAAATAAGTCAAGTTAGGTCAAATTTTATTATAAACAAGTTTGACTTATATTTCAATTATAAGGTTTAAGTTTGATATGTGAGTCTGTAATAAGTTAATTTTTAAGATTTGACTTAATTTTTTTAAAAGTCTGTCCTAACTTAAAAGCTTATTTAAATGTCTAATTTATAATGAGATTTTTAAATAAGTTAACATGCATACATTTAAATAAGTTAATATGTCTTTTTATAAGTTAACATGTTTATTTTTAAATAGGTTAACATGTTTTTACATAAGTTAACAGACTTAAACCTTGAAATAGGCCAACAAGCCTATTTAAGGCTAATAAATCTTTATTATAATTTAACACTTACTTTCTAATTTTATAAATATTATCAATTTTTTACTCTAATTTTTGATCGATGTGAGACTTAAAAAATATACCAAGTTACAAAATTATTAAAGGCATATAGTTGTAACTTGATATATCTTCAAGTCTCATATCGACCAAAGATCAAAGTAAAAAATAGTGAGCATTTATAAAAATAAAAATAAGTGTTAAATTATTATTTTTGTTCTAATAAATATATTACATTAAATATATTAATAAATATATTATTTCTATTTTAACTTACTAATATAAATATTAGTTATTGACTTTTATTAAAATTTAATTAAAATTTTATTCATATATTATAATAAATTAATAATTATAATTATAGTTTATAATTATTATAATAATATATATATATATTATATATAATTAAACAGGTTAAACAGGTTTGTTAGACTTAAAAAATCTATTAGATGACTTGAAACTTAACTTTTTTAGTTAAATAAATTTTAAAAAAAGTCTTGACCTAACTTATTTAGTAAGCAGGCTAAGTCAGATTAGGTCTTAGACAAGTCAGATCATAGGCTCTTGACCGACAATCTAACCTATTTTTATCCTTACTTTCACTTCTCTTTCAATAAATAACAAATTTGATTTAATCACTCTATTATTTTATTTAGAGAAAGAGAGAGAGAGAGAGAGAGACGTAGTAATATAGAAGCTGGCAACGTTGGGGATCTCTTAGCATTAATTAATGTTACTAAAATCGGACTAGTATTTAATCGGTAAAGATAAGGTAAGGATTTTATACATACATATTTTTATAATATATAATAACATGTAAAAAAATATAGCATGCATATTTTAAAAGTATAAGTAAAATTCTAAAGAAAAACATTGAAATATATATCTCCAAGTCTCTAGGATGATCAAATTCATTGATGCAACATACAATAACTCAACACACAGTATAAAAGTACACAATATATCTACACCATATAATCTAAATATATATTATACTATAATATACATTCATTTTTAAAATTTGTATAAAGGTATGCACATAAATTTATATTCCTAATATTAAGATGATATTAAATAAAACAAATCAAATTTTTTCACTAATAAGAATTTGATTTTATGCTAAAGCAAATCACAATGGTATTTAAAAAAAAACTTAATGCAGCACTTAAAAAAAGGTTAAAAATGATTTGTTTGTATTATATGATAATTGACAACATTTAAAGAGTGAGGGATGATGACTTAATGTGTGTTTGATTTGCAGTTAACAAATTTAAACACACTTTTAAAGTTTTTGAATGGCGTAAAATTATGTTTGACATTTTTATTTTTCAGTTGAGTTCAACGAAAAATATTTTTAAAAGTGTATTAGAGTGAAAATAAGAATTTCTTACTTTTTCATTGGGTAAAAGTTAGTTGGAGAATATTTTCCTTTTCAATCTTATTTCAAAAGTGATTTTAATCTTTCATCTAAACATCATTCATTTTATCAAACTCATTTTTAAGACAAAAATTTCTAAACATAAATCATGTAATTACAAACTTAATTTTAATTAAATTAAAATTTATAAACATATTTTTAACTAAATTTAAGTTTACCAATTATAAATTAAACACACACTTATTTCTACAAAAGTAATGCGGCATTCCGAGATTTTAAAGTTCGGAGGAATCTAACTTTGAATAATTGTTCTCACAATTTTAAGTTAGAGAGTAATAACTAAATAAATTTTTCTTCAAAGTAATAATTTCAAGATTTGAATTTCTGTCATTATAGATGAAATTTGTCTTGAATTATTAAATTCACTTCCACTAAAACCTATTACTGTTGGGTCCTAGCTTTTGTAAATTGTATTATAAGTTTTTTCTATTTGAGAAAAATTAAAAATAAAATTAAAAACATAGTAGTAAAATACTTCTATCCATGCTATTAAAAAGTCAGGACGTAGAGCATTTTTCTTATTAAAAATAATAAAAATTATATTGTACAATTTGTTTGTGTTATACTTGTGCTGGGCATCCCGAGATTTCAAAGCAGGAGCCCGACTTTTGTTAAATGCACCATGAGTTTTTTTAATTTAAATAAAATAAAATTTAAAATAAAAAAATTAGTTTCAAAAGATAGCTATTCGTGTGGACCGTACCGGGATAAGACAAGATCGAACTACTCCTCTCGGCTTTAAAGCACTACACTTGGTCTAGAAGCACCCCTTGAAGGATGCAGGTGGTGCCCAAAGTCCAGACCCAACCCTGGGGCCAATGATCCACGTTCCATATACTTCTAGGTGAGTTCCATAGCACTCTCCCTAACAGATGTAACATGTTGAAGCACCTAAAATGCCATCTCCATAACATAATTTTTGTCCAAACTGCCCCCTCAACATGGCAAGTGTGAGGTAAGAGGCGTACTACACACACCCGTCTGAGGTATTTACCCTTACCCTTGTAAATAATAAAAATAATATTTTTACATTGTTTTTCATAAAATACTATTTTTTACATTATTTTTAAATAATTATGATTAAATAAAAAATGATAGAAAAAAAATTTAATTAATAATAAAAAATAATATAAAAAATATATGAAAATAAAATATAATAACAAAATCATAACTACATAAATAAAGATGCTATCAGCGACTTCTCCTTTTTATCCTTTAGTACTATACCCTCCCCTCCCCTTTCTAAAACTGACTTAGGTGTCAGATTATTTTTTCCATGTCCCCCCACCACTACATCTGGCCTTGCCTCCCAACCTCCGCCACTCTCAAGCCAGCTGCAGCAAACGAGAACACTTTGCTATCCAAGCAATTAAAAAATCGAGAGGTATAGCATTTTTCTTTTAAAAAATGATAATAAAATATATTATATAACTAAATTCCACTAGCCCTTAGGGGTCACACGTTGTCTTGCAAATGCAAATCCCCTTGCCTCGGTTCGAATTCTTTTAAAAAATGATAAACAAATATATTATATAACTAAAATCTACTGGCCCTTAGTGGTCACACGTTGTCTTGCAATTTGCAAATCCACTTGCCTCGGTTCGAATCCAATTCAAAATCAGGACTTTTTTTATTATTAAAAGATTCAGGACTTGATTAGACCAGATAATGGAAAAAATTTAAAATACTCTCATGTAATGTTGTCATAATATATAAGAAGTTTTATCATATTATGATCCTCTACATTTAAAGAAAAAAAAAAGAAGAGAGAGACAACTGCAAGAAGATGCAGTTCTTCATCTAATGACTTACTTTTATCCTTTGTTTGTTTCAAGAGAAAATGAGATGATTATTCCTTCTTCTCTTATTTGGATGTGTAAAGAAAACAAACAACAACAAAAAAATGTCGTGGGACTTACGTAAAAAGTTTTCTCTGTTCTAGTGTGAAGAAAATGAGGGAGATTGAGAGCTTAGACATAAAATGACCCTTATATCCCCCATCATCTTCTTTCCTCGCGTCCCTGCCGTAACTCCGTCGCTCGTCGCTGACTCAGTTTGCTACTCCATCGCGCCGCTCATCGTCTCACCGTCTGAGCCGCAACAGATCAGGCTCCCGCATCGTACCGTGCTGCGCTATTCCACGCAACCCGCTTCTCACCGCGCTGCACCGCTCCGTCGCACAGCACCGCACCATTAGCCACCATGGTGGGGGTTGAAGGCAAGGGGTTGATGGGGGTTGAAGTGGTTGCTGGTTGGTGGGGGAGGTAGTAGTAAGGTGGGTGGTGGAAGGAGTGCGTGGGGTGGTTGGTGACATGTGTCATTTTTTAAATGAGAGTAGAATAAGATATTAAGTCATTCTCAAGATAATGTATTTTTATTTCATATATAGAGGTGGATATTTACAATTTGTTTTGTCCAAGAATTAGAGTAAAATGGAGCACTTATTATGATACTTTAACGCTTAAGTTAGGATATAAGGAGATAAGTGTATTAGGTTCGATGTCTACTTGAGATACTTCCCCATTTATATAGCTTGATGGTGCTTGGGCTGGGTAGCAAGCTAAGGATTCTTATTTCTTATCATAATCTCTAATTTTATGAGACTCAACAGAATTCTTTTCCGTTATAGCTGATTAGCTAGTATCTTTGGAGATAACGACTATTTATAATTGATTTTCCATGACGCAGGGCTTAACTGCTATGTGGGGTTGAAGTGGTTCGCACCAACTAATGGCCCTTTACACCCTTTGGACTTATGGTTGGAATCCAATCTAGAACACAATTACTATCTTATTATGGAGTATAATATTTTGGATCAATATTTTCTCATGTTGTTAAGCAACAGGAGAGGGTCAAGTTGAAGAGATAAAGACACTCTTTATTCTCAATATATCTAGTGGGTCCTATAACTAATCATGACGAGACAAAACTTGTATCTATCTCTCTTTAATAAGACCATCATATTACAAGAGAGGATCCAAACCCTAATATTTTTTGAAGTTGAGATCTCCAGTAGATTTTTTAAGCTTGTATAGGATCTTTAGATCTTTTAAGCTTGTATAGGATCTTTAGTAGGGGTGCACACGGGTCGGGTCGAGTCGGGTCGAGAGAAAAAATTTGAGAAATCCGAACCGAACCAACTCGATTAGGATCGGGTTGGTTCGGGTTAGATAATCGGGTTGGTCAGGTTGGTCGGGTTGGTCAGGTCACTGGATCGGGTTGTAAGAAAAAAAAAACTTAAATATAGGCAAAACAACGTCGTTTATTGGGTCGTCAGGTCGGGTTGTCAGGTTGGTTCACCAAACTTGTTACCCTAACTGACATTCAACGGGTTCACAAAATTTTACCTGACCCGACCCGATTACCTGAACCAACCCGGATATATGTGATCGGGTCGGGTCGATCGGGTTGGCGAGTTCGTGGGTCGGGTTGTGCACCCCTAATCTTTAGATCTTTTAAGCCTATAGAGGATCTTTATCCAAACCCTAATATTAGGACTTTTTTATTATTATTAAAAGATCCAGGACTTGATTAGACCAGATAATGGAAAATTTTTAAAATACTCTCGTGTAATGTTCTCATAATATATAAGAAGTTTTATTATATTATGATCCACTAGATTTAAAGAAACAAAAAAAGAGAGAACTTCAAGAAGATGCAGTTCTTCATCTAATAACAAACATTTAATAAATTACTAGTAAATCTTGTAATTGTGTGAATTTTTTAAAATTCAAGTAGAATTTAAAATAATATAAATTAAAAGATGAAAAATGTTAAAAATTATAAAGAAAATATGGATAATTAATTTAAAAGATAATTTGAATTTCAAATTTAAAAGAAGAGAAATTAAGAATGACATGTGTAATTTTTTAAAAGAGAGTAGAATATGAGATTAAGTCACTCTCAAGATGATGTATTTTTATTTCTTATATAGAGGTGGATATTTACAATTTGTTTTGTCCAAGAATCAGGGTAAAATGGAGTACTTGTTATGACACTTCGACACTCAAGTCACGGTATAAAGAGATGAGTGTATTAGGTTCGATGCCTACTTGAGGTACTTCCCCTTTTATATAGCTTAATGGTGCTTGGGTAGCAAGCTAAGGATTCTTATTTCTTATCATAATTGCTAACTTTATGAGACTCAAGGGGATTCTTTCCCTTTATAGCTGATTGGCTAGTATCTTTGGAGATAATGGCTATTTATAATTGATTTCCCATGACGTGGGACTTAATTACTGTGTGGGGTTGAAGTGGTTCGCACCAACTAGTGGACCTTTACACCCTTTGGACCTATGGTTGGAATCCAATGTGGAACACAATTAATATCTTATTATGGAGTATAATATTTTGGATCAAGATTTTTTCTTGTTGTTAAGTAACTGGAGAACGTCAAGTTAGAGAGATAAAGACATACTTTGTTCTCAATATATCTAATAAGTCTTATAACTAATCATGATGAGATAAAATTTATGTCTATCTCTCTCTAATAGGATCATTCTGTTATAAGAGAAGATCCAAACCCTAATATTTGTCAAAATTGAGATCTCCAACAGAACTTTTAAACTTGTACAGGATCTTTAGATCTTTTCAGCTTATAAAGGATCTTTATCCACTTTTATCATAGGGTTCTTCTAAGGAGTCCAAAATAATAAGATTTGCATGAAAAGTAAACATTTTTTAATTCTCAATGTATTAAATACCTTACTTTTCATAAAAATACTTCCTATTTTAAAAGTAACTTAACAAAACTCTTTATCATATCACCTTTGTTTATTCAAAAGATAGAGCTCCAAGAACTGTACTTGCTGATCCTCATCATCCTTAATTAATTAATTTGACATTTAACAAATAACAATAATGCTAGTCGGTTTAATGGGCAATCATATGATACTTATCTCTTTTTTTTTTCAAAGTTTAGTACTTATTAAATATTTTATTAGCTATTGATTATTTTTAATAAAATTTTAAATATTTATTATAAAATAAACATTAATATGTAGCAACTTAACTATTATTGTGTCTTTTTTTTTTAATCTTAAAATTTAGAGTGAGCGGAAGCTCTCTCTATTCTAAAATCATGATAAACTATTAACTTTAGCTAAAATTTATAATAAGATTACATATCTCCTATCAACAAAGACAGACCTGATTATGCATTATGGGGACACATGCCCTTGTTAAGTTAAAAAATATTATTATTATATAGCTTTTATCATATATATTTCTATAATTTTATAAGTTAAAGATATATATTTACACCTACTATCATTTATAATAAATAGTTGATTTAGTACTTTTATTTAATTACATATATAGAGATATATATTTAATAATATTGATAATGAAAAATTTATTTTTTATCCTCAAAATATAAAAATACACTAAAAAATTAATTAATTTTATGTGTAAATATAAATATATTTAAAAAAAATCATGTATATATTATCTTTAAGTTTGCCTCTACTATTAAAAACTTCTAGTCCATCTCTGCTTGTCAACCGTTAATGGCAAAAATCAAACTCAAATCATGCTCTTAATTACCGAACCAATCATAATAGATAGTACCGTTGAAATTCCCTGGTTTGATGGGTGCTGGTCTCCAAGAAACAAATTTTTTAGTAAAAAATCTGCAGGTGGAATTGTTGCTACATTGGATCTCGGATTTGACCTTATTAATTTAGGAAACTATTAGGTTAATTTTTTAATACAAATTTAATACATAATCACTTGCCTCCATTTCTTTGTATTTCTCGACTTTTGACTTTTGGACCAATATCTTATTTCCTGACGTGTTTATCCATCTTTGGATTTTTATTATTAATGGAAGGAATGGAGGAAATACTAGAGTGGCAATACATTAGAAAAATTTAAATTAAAAAAATGAAACAAAATAATATATTTATTGTTTAGATTTAATAAATTAAATTTAATTATAGATCATATAATCCAACCAAAACATGATAATATCTAATGTTAATCCAATTAAAACCAATCCAATGAATTCCAATATTTAATATTTTTAAGAGAGACATTTAATCGATAAGATAATAAAATACTTTTTTTTAAATAAGTAGTTTGGATATCCTATCCATCCAATCCATTAAAATGAATTAATGGATGGATAATCCCTTATCCATAAAATTAGGTCATGGATAGATTGGATAATATTAAATATTTTTCCAATCTTATCCTCAATTTTATTTTTATCATTACAATCCGTCCAAAATTAAATCAATCCATCCATTTGACCACCACTCTTGAAAGAGGAATACATTAGAAAAGAAAAGAAAAAAATGAAACAAAGCTACTTATTCTCTTATTTAAAAGATAAATTAAAGACACCACCACTCATTTTATTAAAATTAATCATCAAAAAGTAAAATGGACCACCACTTAATTTAAATTTAAATATTTAATTTTTTTCATTTTACTCTAATTTTGAGGAGAACATAAATTGAGTATTTGAGAGAATGACCGCCGCCATAACCACCACCACCATCACTTTTTTATTTATTTTAAACTTCTACCACCACCACCACTACCATCACCACCATTTCCTCTCCTACTACCACCACTACCACCACCGCCACCACCACCATTACCATCATAAATACTTTATTATTATGATATTATTTAATTATTTTAACTTTTATGCTTAAATGATATTTTGTCTTAAAAAAAATATTATACAATTTTTTAGCCATAATTTATCCTTTTTTCATTATCAAACAAAAGATAGGATTATGTCTTATCCTATTAATTATACTTTGTCATCATATCTTATACTTCTCATCCTATCATCTTATCTTATATTTTTTATACTATCATGTTTACATAAACATATTTTATTCTATTTTTTAAAAATAAATTAAAGACAGGAAAAATCTATTGAACTCTATTATTTTATTAAAATTAATTATAAAAAAGTAAAAAATGGAATATAAAACATTTAATTTAAATTTAAATATTTAATTTTTTTGAAATATTTTACTCTAATTTTGAGGAGAACATCAATTGAGTATTTGAGAGAATGAGAGATAGAATAAATTTCCATAAATTTTTTTCTTTTTTATCTATTTTTAAACTTCTAAACGAATGAGCTATTTCCTCTCCTCTCAATCTCTTTCACATTTCTCCTATTACTTATCATTCAAATACAAGTATAAATTAATACCTATTTTGATGAATTATTATCGCATGAAAATCATTTCTCACTTCTCATGCTTACTATATGAATAGGTTGTTTACAATAAATTACTTAAAATCATTTTTTTAGTCATCGTACTTTTTTTTTAATCAATGGGTCTCTTTCAAATAATAATTGTATGAACCAAACCGATAAGTTTCTCAATTATTGATCCGAGGCATGCATTTAAAAATAGCCGTTGGACTTGTGATCGAATCGATTATGAGTCTTGTTGTGATAGAATGTACTTTGTCATTAAATCACATACTCTTATTGAGTAATATTCTCAATTTTATAATTTACATTTTTATCATTATTAATATTTTTTAACATAATATTTTTACATAAAGTAATTATTTTATATAATATATTTTTTAAAAAATATTTTATTCTTTATCTGAATTTTTTGGTTCAACTATCTCACCAACACATTTTTCAAGTTCATTGACACTTAGTCAAACTATTAATCTATTGACCTAACTTTCTGATTGAGTTGATTTTTAGTCCGGATTATACAACTATATTTCAAACTTGATACACATTGACTCTCAAAAAAATAAAAATAAAATTTTTAACTTTTAAATAAGTTTTAAAAATAGGAGTGCACCTTTTAAAAAAAAATGTCATGAACCCACGTGATGAGACTATGGAGGACCATTTACCTTGTACATTTGCTTAAATTAAGCATGATCCCACGTGCATGTATAGAACTTTGGGAAATTCAATGAAAAGGAATTTTAAGAAGCAAAACTTAATTTAAAAAGATAAATAAAATTAAAATTATTAAAAAGAATTATTTACAGTTTAATTAAAGAGAATAATTATTTAATCTCACCTAATAAATAATAATATCTTTAATGAATAACCATTAATTATCTTTTATTAAATATTCATTAGTTATCACCGAATAACTAATAGTTTTAAATTAAGTTTTATATGAAAAAATTTATAAATGACTATTATCTTCTTATTAAGTGATCATTTGTTATCATTGAGTGACTAATATTTTAAATGAAATTCAATAAATAAAATATATGAAATTAGAAAAAAAAAATTGTGAATAGCTATTGTCATTGATTAAGTTATCATTAGTTATCATTGAGTGACTAACAATTTCAAATTAAGTTCTATATAAAGAAATTTACAAATAATTATTACTTCTTATTGAGTATTCATTTGTTACAACTGAGTGACTAATATTTCAAATGAAGTTTAATATATAAAATACATGAAATTATGAAGAAATTTGTGAATGACTATTTTCTTTGATTAAGTAGTCATTAATTATCATTAAGTGACTAATAGTTTTAAATTAAGTTTTATATGAAAAAAATTTAGAAGTGATTACTGTTTCTTATTAAGTGGTCATTAGTTAAAACTGAGTGACTAACTATTTCAAATTAAGTTCTATATAAAAGATCAATATTTGTGAATGACTACTGCTTCTTATTGAGTAGTCATTTGTTGTCTTTGAGTGACTAACTTTTTAAACAAAGATTTCATTAAAGGTAATTTTGACTATTAAGTAAAATTAAATAGTTCTTCTCTTTAATTAAAATCTAAATGGTCATTCTTCATAATTTTAACTTTATTTATCCCTTTAAATTAAATATTACTTCTTAAAAGTCCTTATCATTAATTTTTTCTAGAACTTTTTTCCAACTTACAACTATCTTCCATAATTCATGCTGTGCATGTCACTAGAATCTAATAGCTAATTAATTGTTTTTATTTTTAAATCATGAGGTATTTTCATAATTAAGTTCAACATATTTAAACCACTTATAAAACTAATCTTTATTTAATCGCGAAAATATGAGAATTATACGGTCTCCTCATAAAAATTATTTTCATAAAATTTAAACTCATATTCTCATTTTAAAAGATCAAAATTACTTACCACATCAATAAACTCTTTGTGGGTTAGTAGCTAACTGTTTTAGTGTTAGGCACCATCAACCAAACCAAATTTAATCCTTTAAATAATGCTATTTTTTTCCCTTATATTAAAGGTATCATTCGGTCAGCTTTTACATGATCTGAAACTAAATCCATATTTAAACAATTTTAAATATATATTTTCACGTCCGTATGATGTATTTAAAAATATTAATTCTCTTAAATGTTAGTTTAATATTCAAATTTAAGTAGTTAAGGCAGACAATTTATTTTTGCAATGCTAATTATTTTAGTGCCAATGGTGGTTGACTCATACAGTAAAATTAAATATTTCTTCTCTTTAATTAAAATCTAAATGATCATTTTTAATAATTTTAACTTTATTTATCTTTTTAAATTAAATATTACTTCTTAAAAGTCCTTATCATTAATTTTCTCTAAAACTTTTTTCCCAACTTACAACTATCTTCCATAATTCACGCAGTGTATATCACTAGAATCTAATAACTAATTGGTTTTTTTTTTTAAATCACATGGTATTTTTATAAGTTCGACTCATTTAAATAACTTATGAGACTAATCTCTATTTAATCGTGAGAGTACGAGAATTATACAATCTCTTTATAAAAATTATTTCCTTAAAATTTGAATTCACATTCTCATATTAAAATATCAAAATTACTTACCACATGAATAAACTCTTTATGGGTTAATAGCTAACTCTTTTAGTGCTAGGCACCATCAACCTAACCAAATTTAATCCTTTAATTAATGCTATTTTTTTTCCTTGAAAAATTTTTAAGTAGACACAGTCTAACATGTCATCACTTAGACATTTAAATCATTATTTAACACGTGTAAAAATATTGTTAATAATTGGTATAATTCTATGATAGTTCTCACTATCTTACACATATCAAATAATGATTTGAGTATTTATGATGGACCGTGCCCACTTAAAAATTACTCTTTTCCCTTATAGTGTTAGGCACCATCAACCTAACCAAATTTAATCCTTTAACCAAATTTAATCCTTTAATTAATGCTATTTTTTTCTCTTATAGTAAAGGTATCATTCGCTCAGCTTTTACATGATCTGAAACTAAATCCATATTTAAACAATTTTAAATATAGATTTTCACGTCCGCATGATGTATTTAAAAGTATTAATCCTCTTAAATGCTAGTTTAATATTCAAATTTAAGTAGTTAAGGCAGACAATTTATTTTTGCAATGCTAATTATTTTAGTGCCAATGGTGGTTGGCTCATACAGTTAACTTTTCGCTTATGGCTGTCGCGACTGATTTTAATCGCGGTGAAATAACAACTTAAACTAAAATATTATTAATTAGGAGTCGTCACCAATTTTATTTTTATTAGGAAAAATTAAAAAATCCAAGAAAAATAGTCTTTGAAACTAGATTGAATTCGGGAGTCGATTATGTGTAGGGAATGGTGAAAACTTAATCCCACAGCACCCCTAGCACACTCGTCCTAAGACGGTACCTTAAATTAATTATGCAAATTCTTAATAATTCTTGAAAATATTTGTTTTACCCCTTTTGTAAAAAATATGAAATAAACAAATAAATTATGAAAATTTAATTTTTGGCTTGACAGAATATGAGTCCCGCTCCTACGTATCCTCAGGTGCAATGAGGAATTCAAAGTCACGTAGTTCTTTATAAAATACTTGTGGATTGGTTGATTTTATTAAAAACTTTAAAAATTTGAATCAACAAGTTCGTCATGCACAATTATTCAAATTAAGGATTAAATAGGTGAAGTTCACACGTCGCTAGAGACGTCACCCATTGATTATCAAGTTTGTTATAAAATTTTTATTTAAAATTATCAATTAGCGATTTAACTTAAAAAAATTAAAAACAAGATAATAATAATAATAATAATAATAATAATAATAATAATAATAATAATAATAATAATAATAATAATAATAATAATAATAATGTAAACCATCAAGTAATTGTCGTCATAACTCGAGATGTTTACAAAATACAAGGGTTAGCAAGCGCTATGAACTCGGTAACCCATTTTTATTATTACTATTATTATTATTATTTACTATAAAAAAATTATTCTTATATTTTTATTTTTTTTACCCTTTCCTTCTTCCAATTCACTATCCTTTTCTTCTTCCTGGTTTTTTTTATTTTATTTTTTATTTTTTACCTTTCTATTGGCCCAACGAGCCCACTTCATTTAAAGCAAAAAAAAAAAAATCAAAAGAAACGTAGAATGCTCACTTCGCTCAAATAGAGGAGAAGGTTCCTTTCTCTCGCTATTTTTCGAAAACAATCAAAGAACAAGGGGGCAACAGACGGTGGTGGTGACCAAGGCGGAGGCACGACGACCAGCATCGGGTGGTGCGCGGAGTTTCGTGAACGGCGGTAAGGTGATGGTGGTCCTGTTCGTGCGGGCGCGATGTGCGGTGCCGTGATTGACTCGAATGGAGCCTATTCTCGGGCTTTTTGGTTCGGCCATGGCTTCGGGACGGCGGCGGCGTTCACAAGAAGCTCCGATCCGGTAACGGGTGGAGGTGTGGATGTCGCTTGCTCGAGGATAGTGTTATCGGTGACTCGAATAGCAGGTTCGAGGTCGCCACGGCTGATTGATGGAGCAGACCCGTGGTTCACGGATCCGGGGTGGTTCGCGAGTGGGTGCCGACAGCTTGGATCTGTTTGGCCGTGTGGACTCCAGGTGACGGTGGGGTGAGTGGTTGATGTAATTGGAAGATGACGTGAATGAAGGTGATTGAAGAGGCGGGTTGATGAAGTTTGGTGGTGGTGTTTGGTTATGGGTGCTCGGTGATGATTGTGATGGGCGTTAATGGTGAGGAAGATGGAGTGGAAACTGGGTGGTGTGTTATGGCAAAGGGTGTTTGGCAAATTGCTGCAAGGATTTTGCAACGTGTGAGGCTAGGCTGAGTGTATTTTCTTTGTATATGTTCTGTGTGTAGGTTAAGTGTTTTATAAGAGAGATTAGGTGAGGTGTTTGAGTTAGAATATGATTAGGAGTTTGTTTAGGATAAGTGATGGGAGGTTTAAGATAAGTTTGTTTAGGATGAGTTTGAGTTAGGATGAGTTTATGATAGGATAAGTTTGTGTTAAGATGGGTTTGATGATAACTTGCCAAGGTTGGTTTAGGATAAGTTTGTGGTAGGATGTGTTATGGTTAGTTTAGGATAGGTTTGCTTGGGATGGTTAGGATAAGTGCTTAGGGATTAGGATAACTGATGGGTTGTGGGTTAATGGGTTGGTTTATGGGTTACGAGTTAATGGGTTGAAAGATTATTTTTTATTTTTTTTATTTTTATTCACAAAACACCCCGGACAAAATTGGGTGTTCACAGTTGCCCCTCTTTACTTGTTTCTTACTAGATAAAAAGAATAACCGTAATTCTTCATTTTATCATGGTAAGGAACGAGTAAAGACATGAACTCAAATTTTGTTCGGGAGCGGAAAGAAACAAAATAATGCAAAGAGCGATGCGCTCAATGACAGAAACTTAAAAGATAAAAGCCGACGCGCTCAAAAACAAAAGACAAGAAACCAATTGCGCTCAAGAATAAGAGACAGGAGACGAAGTGCTCAAAAGTAAAAGACAGAAATTAAAAGACAGGGAGCCGATGCGCTCAAGAGTAACAGACAGGAGCCAATGCTCTCAAAAGTAAAGGACAAGAATTAAAAGACAAGGAGCCGATGCGCTCAAAAGTAAAAGACAGGAATTAAAAGACAGGGAGATGTCGCTAAAAAGTAAAGGACAGAATTAAAGACAGGAGCCGATGCGCTCAAAAAGTAAAAGACAGGAGCCGATGCGCTCAAGAATTAAAAGACAGGGAGCCGATGCGCTCAAAAGTAAAAGACAGAAATTAAAAGACAGGGAGTCGATGCGCTCGAAAGTAAAAGACAGGAATTAAAAGACAGGGAGCCGATGCGCTCAAAAGTAAAAGACAGGAATTAAAGCCAGGGAGCCGATGCGCTCAAAAAGTAAAAGACAGGAGCCGATGTGCTCAAAAAGTAAAAGACAGAATTAAAAGACAGGAGCCGATGCGCTCAAAAGTAAAGGACGAAATTAAAGCCAGGAGCCGATGCGCTAAAAAGTAAAAGACAGAATTAAAAGACAAGGAGACAAACGCTAAAAAGTAAAAGACAAATTAAAAGACAGAGAGCGATGCGCTCAAAAGTAAAAGACAAGAGCCGATGCGCTCAACAACTTAAAATGCAAATGCATGGGGCCGATGCGCTCAAAAAACTTAAAATGCAAATGCATAAAGCTGATGCGCTCAAAAACATTCATGACAGTTAGACAATGCCTTAAAATCTCTTTTTTCTTCTCTCTCTTTTTCTCTCTTTTTCTTTTATATTTATTCTCTCTTTCTTTCTTTCCTTCTTTTTTCTTTCTTTTAATCATTCGAACCAGCGGCGGCTTTGGAAAGCTTTGACCAATCAAACCCTTGTTCACCGGCTTTTCTTCATCAGACCCTTTGGCTATCTCAGAATCCTTTCAACCCTTTTTCTTCTTCATTCTTTTTTTTTTCAACTCTTCCTTTCTTTCTTGGCAACAAATCACTTCGACCAAATGTCACATTGCCAACTATACTTTGAGCTACTGAGATCTTTCAATCTAGCTCAATCATTGAAGGATTGCTTGTAGAAATGTCGAATCAAGTCATTTGATCTTGAATTTATGTTATTTGAGACTTAACTTAATGAGTTAAACATGCATTCATGTATGGATAGAAATTCGTTAAATGAACAAACTTCTTTTCATTACTTTGGTAATATGATGAATATATGGTAAGACACATGCTTAAGACGAAAACATAGAAACAAAAGAAAATTGCAAGGGAAAGAAAATTTGCCCCAGTTTTGGTTCCTTGTTCCTCATTCAATTGATTCCCTGCAACCGTTTGATAATCTAACTATTGTCTCTGTTACTACTTTCTTCAACACATCTTTCCTTTAATCTTTCAAACATTTTCCCCAGTATGGCCAATTGAACGCAGAATAAAAATTGCCCCAGTTTGGAGTTTCAGACCTCCTTCCTTTGAGATTTTGCCTATTTGTCCTAACTTTTGCTTAAGTCGCCCTTTCGGGTTTTCGACCTAACGGACCTCTTTTTTTTTTCTTTTTTTTTATACTCTAACTTTTGCTTAGGCCGCCTCTTTCGGGTTTTCAACCTAACGAGCTTCCTCTTTTTTTTTTTTTTTTTTTTGCATGTAGAATCTCTTGACAACATCGGTATTTACTTGGCCTTGGCAATTCTTCTCCATCCATATTCTCGCAAAATTAAAGCCCTCCGTAAAATGCTTGCTTAACGATGTAAGGACCTCATAACTCTGAGCCCATTTTCCTCTAGTATCCTCTTGATTAGGGAGAATCTTTTTCAATACTAAATCTCCCGAATGCAATTCTCTAGACGGACTTTTTATTAAAGGCTCGCCATTCGCTTGATACAACTGTCCATGACAAATAGCTGCCAACCTCTTCTCTTCTATCATATTCAATTGTTCATGCCGAGTCTTTACCCATTCAGATTCCTCCAGCTCTGCTTCCATCAACACTCTTAAAGAAGGAATTTCAATTTCTATGGGAGAGACAGCTTCCATCCCATACACCAAGGAGAAAGGTGTTGCCCCAGTGCTTGATCGTATATTGGTACGATACGCGTGCAAAGCATAGGGTAACATTTCTGTGCAGTCCTTGTAGTTAACAACCATCTTAGCCACAATTTTCTTGACATTCTTATTTGCACTTCAACCGCACCATTCATCCGAGGCCTATAGGGGCCGAATTATGATGCTTGATCTTGAAATTTTCACAGAAATTTCTTAATCTCGGCACCATTGAGATTAGCAAAGATTATCTGTAATTATCCTATCTGGGATTCCGTATCTGCAGACAATATCCCTCTTGAGGAATTTCAAAAATACCCTTTGAGTAATATTGGCATAAGAGCAAGCTTCTACCCACTTGGTGAAATAGTCGATTGCTACTAAAATGAAACGATGACCGTTGGAAGCTTTGGGGTTAATCAGCCCAATGACATCTATTCCCCACATCGAGAAAGGCCATGGAGATACCATATTGTGCAAGGGGAATGGAGGTGCATTGACTCGATCTGCATATATCTGGCATTTATGGCACTTTCGAACATATTCTATGCAGTCCGCTTCTTTGGTGGACCATTAATAACTGCTCCTTAAAATTTTTCGTGCCATCATATGACCATTAGCATGAGTCCCACAAATTCCTTCATGGACTTCAGTCATGATTAAACGAGCTTCCCGAGCATCCACACATCTAAGTAAGGTGCCATCATGGCTTCTCTTGTATAGAACTTCCCCATTCAAGAAAAAAGCCATTGCCAACCGACGAATAGTCTTCTTATTCACTTCACTTGCCCTAGTTGAGTATTCTCTATGCTGGATATACTGCTTGATATCATGATACCAAGGTTTACCATCTGGCTCACCCTCCACATTGGCACAATACGCAGGCTCACTATGTACTTTTACTTGGATGGGTTGGACATTATTGTGGATATCCAACTTAGTCATTACGGCCAAAGTGGCCAAAGCATCTGCAAACTGATTCATGTCTCGAGCCATATGGGAAAATGTCACTTCTTTAAACTTCTCAGTCAACTTGGTCAAATACTTTTGATAGGGCACCAACTTTGGGTCTTTAGTTTGCCATTCACCATTCACTTGATAAATGATAAGTGCCGAATCTCCGAATACTTTTAATTGCTTGATCCCCAAGTCAATTGCTACTTGTAAACCACAAGCACAGGCTTCGTATTCTGCAACATTATTAGTGCACTCAAAATCCAACTTAATAGCAACTGGATATTGTTTTCTGTCTGGCAAGACAACAACAACTCCTATGCCACTGCCATACATATTGACTGCTCCATCAAAATACATCTTCCACGCAGACTCCTCTTTTCCTTCCTCTCCTTCTGCCATCAAAATTTCTCCATCGGGGAACTCAGATGTCATTAGTTGTCCACCCTCAAGAGGATTTTCAGCCAAATGATCCGCAATTGCACTCCCTTTGACGGATTTCTGAGTCATGTACTTGATATCAAACTCTGATAATATCACTTGCCATTTTGAAACCCTTAATGAGACATGAGGGCTTTCAAATATGTACTTCGAGGGTCCATTCGGAGATCACCAAGTGGTGTAATAGAGCATGTCTTGTCGTAATCATTTTGAGGTCCATACTAGAGCACAATAAGTCTTCCCAATAGCCGTGTAACGGCTTCACAAGCCATTAAACTTCTTACTCGGTAATAAACCGATCGCTTTTTTTTCCCGATTCATTGGTCTTTGCCCCAAAGATTGCCCCCATTGAGGTTGACAATACAGTTAGGTATAATATCAAAGGATGACCCGGTGTAGGGGGTACCAACACAAGAGGGTTCATCAAATAAGCCTTTATCTTATCAAAAGCTTCTTGACATTCTTCATCCCATTTTCCTGGCTGATGCTTCTTCAACAACTTGAATATAGGCTCACGTGTTGGTCGTTAGCAATGAACCTAGTGATGTAATTAAGTCTCCCAAGAAAACTTCTCACTTCTCGCTCTGTCTTAGGAGGAGGCATCTCTTGTATTGCCTTTGCCTTATCCGGATCCATCTTTATCCCTTCTCTGCTAACGATGAATCCGAGTAATTTTCCAGTGGATGCTCCGAAAATGCATTTATTAGGATTGAGCCTTAACTTATACTTCCTGAGTCTTTCAAATAATTTTCGTAAGACTGCTACATGACTTTCCTTTTCTTTGGATTTGGCTACCATATCATCTACATAAACCTCAATTTCTTTATGCATCATGTTATGAAATAATGCAACCATAGCACGTTGATAGGTAGCCCCAGCATTTTTCAATCCAAAGGACATTACTGTGTAACAAAAGGTTCCCCAAGGTGTAATAAAAGTCATCTTTTCTTTGTCATCAACATCCATGGGGATCTGATTATACCCAGAATACCCATCCATAAATGAGAACCTATGATTTCTTGTCACGTATTATCAACAAGAACATCAATATGGGGAGCGGAAATCATCTTTTGACTGGCCTTATTTAGATCTCTATAATCCACGCACATCCCGACCTTCCCATCCTTCTTTGGTACGCACAATATTTGCTACCCATTGCGGGTGTCTTGACACCTCTATAAATCCACTTCTAGGCCGCTTAGTCACTTCTTCTTTGATCTTTAGTGACATATCCGGTGCATTCTTCTCAACTTCGCCTTTTTGGTTCTACATCTGGATATAGTGGAATTTTATGTGATGCTATTCCAGGGTCTAATCCAGGCATATCTCTGTAGGACCATGCGAACACATCAAGGAACTCTCTCAATAGTGCCACCATTTCTATACGCTCAGGATTATCTACTATTCTCAACTCTTTCTTATCTTCTTCTGTTCCCATGTTAATTACTTCTATTACCTCATTGCTCACATCAAACTTCCTCTCTGAGTATTCCGGTATTTTTTCAAATTCTTCAATAATCTCTTTCTCTTCACCAAATCCTAGATCCTCTTCATCAAACATTGTAGGGGAATCAATTGACAAGTTTTCAAGGTCCCTCTCATGAGACGAATTCTCTACAAGACTCACATCCCTGGAAAGTAATTTATGGGGAGTTGGAAAGATAAAATAGAGTAGAAATGATAAAGCAAGAGAAGGAAGTCTTTTTTTTTTAAGAGAAACACAAGAAAAGGAAACTAATAAATGTAAAAAGAAGATAAGCAAAGAGAGTGACACAGAGGAATACTGAATAAACATGCAACTTTATTTAGTTAATTGTCTCAAATAACATAAATATAAGATAAAAAATAGCTAGACATAAATATCTGCTTGTTACAGCATGACTAGACAATTACTTGGAATCAATAACATCAATCATTGATTCAGATTGCCAGTTCTTCAATGGCTCCTCTTCAGTGAAAGGCCGGATTGCTTTGTACTCTTCAGGGCATTCTTCATGCAATGCATTGATAGTAAGATGGTACGAATGACTTCTTCAGGCATGATTACTTTGGTTGGTGCCGGGAATGTTTCCCTCAGGTGAGGAATATGCTTCATTTCGCCTTTATCACTCCTTTTCCCCAAAGTCATATTCTCCATTCTCTCTTCCAGAGCTGCTTCGTACCCCAATCCGAACTTGTCTAGCTTTTCTGGAAGTGAAATCGGTGTCCGAGTTCCTTGCAGTTTTGAGCCCAGGCCTTTTCCTTTCTGGTACCCATTATTAGTCATAATTTGGGCCACCACCGATTCACGGTTGCATCGAGGGCTCACCCCACCGAGTTCGCTTTTCAACTACCTCAAAGCTATGCCACAAATTCTCCTCATCTTTCTCTGCACTTTCCACATACGGCACTGAAACCGATTTTGACACCATGATTTCTTCTTCTCCGTTTATAGTAATAACCGACCCATTCTCGATGTATTTAATACTTTGGTGTAGTGTAGAAGGAACAGGCCACAGGCAGCATGGATCCATGGTCTCCCCAGGAGCATAGTGTAACCAGGCTCAATGTTCATAACTTGGAACAATACCCGAAAATTACTTGGACCAATCTCTAATGGCAACGTCACCTCTCCTAAAATGCCTCTCCTATTTCCATCAAAGGCTCGCACTACTATTTCTCGAGGTGTCAGTTCATCCTCACTTATCGATAATGAGGTTAGAGTCGACTTCAGTAAGATATTTAGCGCAGAGCCCCCATCAATCAAAACCTTTGCAACTATATACCTTTTGCATTTAAGGGTTATGTGTAAGGCCCGTGGGTTTTTCTCAGACCAAGAGGTGATCTCTTCATCCATAAATGTGATCATGTTGACGTGCTTTACCGAGTCCACCATGCTGATAACATTCTCAGGGGTAACATCGGGTTTGACATAAGCCTCATTCAATACTCTTAGCAACGCTTTTCGATGTAACTCAGATGTCAAAACGAGTAACAAAAAGGATATCCTTGCTGGAGTTTTCTTCAGCTGTTCCATCACATCGTATTCACTCTGTTTCATGATCTTCAAAAATTCTTCCTCCTCTTCTTTTGCATTTTCCTCCTTACCCCATTCTTTAACATTCTTCTTCTTCTCTACTTCTACTGGGCCATAACATCGCCCAATCCTTGTAACTATATTAGTCACATACCCTTTATCCTGGAGTATTTCAGCAACTCAGGGCTTTGAAGTCTCTTCCTCGACTCCTTTTGTTTCCACCTTAGCTTCATAATTCCAGGGTACTGAGTAAGTATCATCATAATCAAACGGCATTGGCTTCTTGACCGTAACAACTACTCTCCCTGGCGCCGGGGCTTGGTTGAGAGGTGGCACCTTCAGCACAAAGCGTTCTACCACACTGACTTCTTCAGAGGAAGCTACCCCTTGTCCAGCTTGTATTATTCCCAAAGTGAGTAAATCCTGGACTCGAACCTTAAAGTCCCAACAGTTCTCAATATCGTGTCCTGTTCCCCCACAATGGTAAACACATCTTGATTCTTCATCGTACTTCTCCACTTCTTTACTGATGAAGTTCGGTGCCGTGATATCATAACCTCGCTTTCTTCAACCCCTCAAATATTTGAGTCATCGGCGTACGCAGCTCATGGCATTCCTTAGGAGGTCTTTCCGTCTCTAAAGCATTTACCACATTCCTTTCACCATGATTAGGAATTGGATTGCTGACAATACTAGGTCCAGCCTCTTCTTGAATGTCCAGTTTTCCACAAGTAATAAGCTTTCTTACCGCCATCTTGAAAGACTCACAGTCCTCGATTGAGTGCCCCGAAATATCCATATGGTGCTTGCAAGTTAAATTGGGGTTGTACCATGCTGGAAATGGTGGTTGTAGGGGACGTACAGGGTTCCTGAGATGAGGTGAGCATCAAACAGCCTTTGGAATAGATCTGCGTTTGAGATGGACAGTTTTGGGAAAGAGGGTAGGTTTTGGGTACGGAAACGGCCTTGATTTTGGAAGTTTGGTCGAGGTTGTGGGTAGTTTTAGAAATTTTGCGGAGGCCAAGATGGGTACTGAGTATAGATTGGGCGAGTTAGTGCATATGGCTGAGGTACCGGGATATTATTGATTTGGAATGGCTGTGTTTGAGGTATATTTACTGGGAGGAGCAAATGGGCCGAGTAGATGGGACGGTGCGGCAGTGTGTCCGATAGGAAGGGTAAATGCTTGGGTTGTATGGGGGTGGTCGGTATGTAGGGTAAGATGGCGAATATCGTGGTCGTAAAGGTCGCAGATTCTCGCACGTAACTCACTTCCGCTCCTTTTTTTAGGGGGAACCCCTCTTGAAACTACTTTCATTATTACCACCGTGCAATTTTCCAAATTTTTACCAAAATTTCAATTCTTTCTCCAGCAGCAATCAAATCAGTAAAATCTCTATAAGCGGCGCCCGCCATTGTCCCAATATAAGGAGCTCCTAAAGTTCCCAAGAAGTATGAGCACATCTCAGTCAAAGTTAGCGGCGGTTGCACTTGGGCTGCAAGAGTTCTCCACCTCTGGGCATATTGTTTGAATGTCTCCTCATTTTTCTTCTGCAATGTTCCCAACGCTTCTCGAGTTGGGGCCGTATCCGATTAAATCGATCTCGACCCATAAATAAATTCGCCCACTATCCCAAGAGGAGATTTTTGAGAGGTCCTATTGGATACACCACTCCAAAGCAGCCCACCAAACTTTCATGAAAGAAATTGATGAGGAACTTCCAATCCCTTGACCAAATGGACATTTTGGTAATATAAGTTTTTAGGTGGAAAAAGGGATTGGTGCTCCCATCATACTTGACAAATTCTGGGATTTTGAAATCTTTGGGGATGACGATGTTAGCGAGGGCACAATTCTTCTACCCCAAGGGGACCGTAGGTGCTAGGACCCTTGATCGCCTTAATTTGCTCTTCCATCTTTTCCATCCACTCTTCTTTCATCTTGTCATTCTCGAATGTTGCATGTCCAAGACTGGTAGGAAATCCAGCTTGTCATCATATGTGGTCGTTCCCACGTGAACTCGGTATTACCATGGACCTCATTGCGAGTACCTTCTAATGAATGATATCCTTCTCCAATAGGAATCACTATTGATACAAGATGTTTGAGGTTCCCCCCACATAAGGTACCTCGCAGTAGCGACTCCGTGGTTTGTCCTCATGGAAGTGGTATTCGGTGGGTGCGAGTATGCACCTAGGTTACTCCCGTACCTCCAACCGCCCCATTAAGGTGAGGTCTCCCTCATGGCGGACAACATTTTCTCAATTCTTCTTTGAGATTCTCATCACCTCATTCACCCTTCCTTTCACTTCATCTACTTCCAAACTTAGGTTCCTACCTTCGTTCTCGGCCGCCATTGCTGCAAGCAACCTTGTTCGAGCCCTTGTGTTGTGAACACGGGTTTGATTGGTGTCTTCTTTCCTTGGTCGCGCAATGGTTTTAAATTTTCTGTGAACAATCAAAGTAAAATTTGTTAAAACAACCATGATTATTATTGATTTGTTAAAGGACCATTGTTAATTTGTGCCGGGCGGATTTGAGTGAGTATCTTTAATCTTTGCTCGTCATGACTGTTTCTTAGAACGTCTCGTTCAAAAGTTTGTCATGACCATTACTTAGAACGTCTCGTTCAAAAGTAATGGATCTTCAGTGCAACATAGGATCAGAAGAACAAAAAGGCATACTTTATTCAATTGAAAAAGAATCATCAACATTATTTAAGAGGAATACATCATTTCCACTCTACTTGAAATACATCATTGTCTAGTCTAATTCCTCCTTCTCAAATGACTGCACCCTGATCATCTGCTTCATTTGCCCAATAAGATTCTTGCAATACTCAATGAAGTCATTAATCTCTGCCGGAGTCTTAAGAGGATCGACCATCTTATCCGCCACCTTTAAGTAATATGGAATGTCTGCGATTGCCGTGTTGGCTAGGCATGCCAGCTTCGAGAATTGGTCTCTCCAAAAATGGACTTCTTCTTTCCATCCATTAATGTCCTCGTCTTTGTTGTCTTGCATGATCTATTATTTTTGCAAGTCCTTCATCCCTCCGTCGCAATCTTTGCTTCATACCCTGCAATCTCCTCGACAGTGCGCAACCTCTCAATTCTGATCATGTCTTCATATCTGGTTAACATTGTCTCCACTTGTTGCCTCATACTATCTGCTTGCTGAAGAGCCTTATTCTGTGCTGCTTTAGCAATTACGAGCAGCTCCTTGAGTTGTTGATTTTCTGTCAGAGCCTTATCTCTTTCCTGCCCTCGGAGCCTTAGTTCCTTATTTGCAGCTTCCAAACATTTTTTTATTTTTGACATACTATCTTGCTCTGTCTGTTGCCTTTTGTTTGCTTTTCTGAGAGCATCGTTTTTCTCAGCATTTTCACGCCTTAAAACTGCACATGCCTGGCGAACCTTTTCCAACTCTGCCTCTAATTTTCTTTTTTCTTTGTTGGTTTCAGCTAACTTTTCTCTTATTTCTTCATCTTCTATTAAAGTCGGAGGTAGAGACTTACTGACTATAGAGGTTACTGGGATTTTAAAGGGTAACTTAACTTCCTGCGCCCTGTTCTTGACCCACCGCACCGTAACTTTCTTTAACTCATGACTTCGACTCCCAAATCTTTACTCTTTCTAATAACTTTCTTCCAAGCGTCTCGCACTCTCCTAAGTGTCTCAGTACACTCCATTTGCATATCATAGACAAAAGGAACGGTTTCCAATTCTGATGGTGGCCCCATCATGGGATAGCCTAATTGTCGCAATGCCAGTGCAGGGTTGTAGTTAATGCATCCCCGAGTACCCATGAGAGGAACATTAGGAAAGCCTTCACACTGATAGACCACTGTTTGCCCTTCTTTACGCTGTGGGTACCATACAATTTTCTTTTCCTCAAGTTTGGCCAATTCTTCGGCCCATTCGCGGCCGTTCCTGGTTTTCAACTGGAGCATCTTGAGACTTGTAATGGGACATGGGTCCTCGTAGCCCCTCTTGAACATGTGACTTGTGAGCCATACGAATAACATCGGTAGACAATATAAGATCCATTTACCCTTCTTTTCATGGCAGAAATTCAAAGTATAATAAACATCAGCGAGAAGGGCTGGGACAGGATTAGCAGCATTATTCCTTCGAGCGAGAAACACATCTATTGCTGCAAAATCTATCAAGTTTTCATTACTCGAGAATAGGATGCTGCCATAAATAGTGAGGGCTAACACATCCATAAAGGTATTCCAGTCTTCAACCTTGGCTAGGTGGCGCATGTGTTCTTCTAAATATTTCCTTGGGAATCCCTCTGTTCCTTTCCTATTTTGCTTTGCTTTTTGCAGATCCTTCACATGAATCTTCAAGATGTCTGCTATGGTTGGCATGGATGCATGGTGGCCTATAAAGAGGTATGACTCTTCCTTTTCCAACGGCAAGCCCAAGATCTGCTCAAACTCTTCCAAGGTGGGGGCCAACTGACAATCTTGAAACGTGAAACAACGCAATGGTGGGTCGTAGAATTAGGCTAGCGCGATAATAGCTTCTACCGTACATCAACCTCTACCGTATTCGGAATCTTCCCATATCTCGCAGTGAAGGTCAGACGTTGCGTCTTCTTCAACATTCGGCCCAAACTCAACAGGCTTTCTGTGTCAACTTCATTAGTCTTAAGTCGCAAAGTCTTTCTCAAAACAACCTCATTGTGATCTGATCCCATGACACGTTCCATTATTAATCAAAGATACTCACTATTAATCCTTAGGCACTTAGTTTCAACAGTCCCTCAACAAACTTGGATTTAACACATAAGAACTGTCAATGCATGGTTTTTGGAGAAAATATGATGCAAAGAATGATGACTTGTGATGCAATAATGAGTGAGTGAGTTGTTGGTCCTTTAATAATGACTCATCTCCTCTTTTTGGAAAAAAAAAAATTTAAGAGGGACGCAAGTATGGTTTGTCACATTAAAAGACTGAACAACTCACAAGATATGGATAAATCTAAAGGTAATGAAAGGTGTGCTCCCTTTGTGTCCTAATGGGGTTGCCTTAAACTTGGGAATTCTATCCTAAGGATCTAAGAGTCTTTCTGGTTCGTGAGAACTTCCATGGGGTGGCTTTTCTATTTTAAAGGTCTCTAGAGCCAAGTCCTATTTCAGAATGTTGACCACGAAATAGTGGGTAAACCAACTAGGTGTGGGACATTCATGAAAAAGGCGCACTCTAGATGAGGTTTTCGCGATAACCAAACAGGAAATACATCCAAAATGGCTACCACTACGCAACCTCTACTTAACTTAGGCTTCACTCAGACCCCGGGTATAGGGCCTCACTCGAATGTGTGTGCTTTACGTGTAGGTGCAAGAGGTGGGTCTTTGGGAGCATACAAACCTTCACAATCCTAAAGACTACCCACATCCCGCAAAAAAAAAAGCAAATACAAAACAAATTCCAAAAGTTTTCTACCCTAAGGTTCGGATAGTACAACAATTAAAAATAATATATATATATAAAAAATCATCAAATAATAAAAGAAAAAAGAAAAAAAAGGGGTAAAACAAACACATAAAGATCACAAAAAATTTTGCATAACTAACTTTTACAGGCTTGACTCTCAAGTGTCTCCAGTGGAGTCGCCATCTGTCGCGACCGATTTTAATCGCGGCGAAATAGCAACTTAAACTAAAATATTATTAATTAGGAGTCGCCACCAATTTTATTTTTATTAGGAAAAATTAGAAAACTCAAGAAAAATAGTCTTTGAAACCAGATTGAATTCGGGAGTCGGTTATGTGTAGGGAAGGGTGGAAACTTAATCCCGCAGCACCCCTAACACACCTGTCCTAAGACGGTACCTTAAATTAATTATGCAAATTCTTAATAATTCTTGAAAATATTTATTTTACCCCTTTTGTAAAAAATATGAAATAAACAAATAAATTATGAAAATTTAATTTTTGGCTTGACAGAATATGAGTCCCGCTCCTATGTATCCTCAGGTGCAATGAGGAATTCAAAGTCACGTAGTTCTTTATAAAATACTTGTGGGTTGGTTGATTTTATTAAAAACTTTAAAAATTTGAATCAACAAGTCGTCGCGGCTCAGTTATTCAAATTAAAGATTTAATAGGTGAAGTTCGCGTCACGCTAGAGACGTCACCCATTGATTATCAAGTTTGTTACAAAATTTTTATTTAAAATTATCAATTAGCGATTTAACTTTAAAAAAATTGAAAACAAGATAATAATTTAATAATAATAATAATAATAATAATAATAATGTAAACCATCAAGTTTGCCGCAACTCGGATGTTTACAAAATACAAGGGTTAGCAAGTTGTCGCAACTCGGGTAACTCATTTTTATTATTACTATTATTATTATTATTTACTATAAAAAATTATTCTTGTATTTTTATTTTTTTTATCCTTTCCTTCTTCCAATTCACTATCCTTTTCTTCTTCCTAGGTTTTTTTTATTTTTTTTTTATTTTTTACCTTTCTATTGGCCCAACGAGCCCACTTCATTTAAAGCAAAAAAAAAAAAAAAATCAAAAGAAACATAGAATGCTCATGCGCTCAAGAGAGAGAAGGTTCCTTTCTCTGCTATTTTTCAGAAAACAATCAAAGAACAAGGGGGCAACAGACGGCTGGTGGTGACCAAGGCAGAGGCACGACGACGGTACCGGGTGGTGCGTGGAGTTTCGTGAACGGCGGCAAGGTGATGGTGGTCTGGTTCGTGCGGGGCGCGATGTGCGGTGCCGTGATTGACGGAATGGAGCCTATTCTGGGCTTTTTGGTTCGGCCATGGCTTCGGGCGACGGCGGCGTTCGCAAGGAGCTCCGATCTGGTAACGGGTGGAGGTGTGGATGTCGCTTGCTCCGAGGATAGTGTTATCAGGTGACGGAATAGCAGGTTCGAGGTCGCCGGCGGTTGACTGGAGCAGGACCCGTGGTTCGCCGGATCTGGGGTGGTTCGCGAGTGGGTGCCGACAGTTGGATCTGTTTGGCCAGTGTGGACTCCAGGTGACGGTGGGGTGAGTGGTTGATGTAATTGGAAGATGACGTGAATGAAGGTGATTGAAGAGGTGGGTTGATGAAGTTTGGTGGTGGTGTTTGGTTATGGGTGCTCGGTGATGATTGTGATGGGCGTTAATGGTGAGGAAGATGGAGTGGAAACTGGGTGGTGTGTTATGGCAGAGGGTGTTTGGCAAATTGCTGCAAGGATTTTGCAACGTGTGAGGCTAGGTGAGTGTATTTTCTTTGTATCTGTTCTGTGTGTAGGTTAAGTGTTTTATAGGAGAGGATTAGGCTGAGGTGTTTGAGTTAGAATGTGATTAGGAGTTTGTTTAGGATAAGTGATGGGAGGTTTAGGATAAGTTTGATTAGGATGAGTTTGAGTTAGGATGAGTTTATGATAGGATAAGTTTGTGTTAAGATGGGTTTGATGATAACCGCCAAGGTTGGTTTAGGATAAGTTTGTGGTAGGATGAGTTATGGTTAGTTTAGGATAAGTTTGTTTGGGATGGTTATGATAAGTGCTTAGGAATTAGGATAACTGATGGGTTGTGGGTTAATGGGTTGGTTTATGGGTTATGAGTTAATAGGTTGAAAGATTATTTTTTATTTTTTTATTTTTATTCACAAAACACCCTGGATAAAATTAGGTGTTCACAATGACAACAACTTAATTTGGGTTTGAATGAAGAGATCCTCTCTTAATAAGTGATATGTAATTCTATTATAAATTTTTATTAAAGTTAGCGATTTGTCTTATCGTAAAATGGGGAGAACTTCCCCTCATCTTAAACTTCTTATATATATAAAAAATGCTAATTATTTAGTGATGATTGTTTACCATGTATTAGACTATTGGTGCAATATAAACCATAAGTTTTTCAACAGTCAAAAGTAATAATAAAATTTATACAAAATATTGGTAGGGCTATTAAACTAGACTTATCACTTTTAAAATGTATGTTGAGAAACGTGACATGAGATAGAGAGAGAATTGAAAGAAAATAAGAATTAAAAATCAGATATTTACTGAATGAGAGAAAATGTATACAATAAAATAATCATGTGGCTTATATAAAATAAGAGAAAAAACTAATTGGTAACTGATTAATAAGTTAGCAAATTAATCAAATCAATTTTTTAACTAACCTAACTGCACTAACAATACTGTAACAATGTTGGCTTATGTGACTTGATACCTTTAATTTACGGGTCAGACAAAAACCAAGCCACGTGAATTAAGAAAAACCACAAAAGAACTAAAACATGCTTGCCTTATCAATTATTATTTATTAATTTATTTTGAATTTACCTTATTAATTTGATTTTTTTTTTTGTAATTTGACTTAATATTTATGTATTCTTTGTTCGTTATTTCTGATAGCTGCTATCAAACGAAAAGTGGATATAGTAGCAAGGGGTTCACAATTAGTATGTAATGTATAGATAAACATATAGTCACAAATTTGAACTCTAATTACATTAATTTTTTAGGATCAAGCTCTAAAGAATAAAATATCTTTATAAATCTCTTAACTTCGATGCGAATGATATGCGTTTAACTGAATCGGAAATGTAAATTAATCAAAATGTGTAAAAATTACTCCACACCATTAAATCACAATAAAAAAAATTAAAAGTGGATATAAGACTAAGTTCAAAGCAACTAATGTGAATTCTTCCTGCCACATAAGATCAAATTATCTATCTCCTTTCCCAATTTTCTCATGTTCTATCTTATTTTCTTCTTATCAAAATATATTAGTTTTCAACCAAGAAAAAAAAAAAATTCCACAACCAACACGTTCCGACCTACTTTTGATAATGTCCCTTATCGTGGGTTTTTCATTCAGGCAGAGGATGTGTAAAGCGGTTGCAATGACCGAAGTTCCATTAGATCCATTCCGCAATACAAGTACATACACCATGGTGGTCCAAGAACAGAGGTTTTGCTTCCAAGTCCCATCCCATAATTGATCTCGTGCAGCTTATTAGTTACAATGCTCTTACATTCCTAGAAATTATTCTTGATATTCTTTGGTACTTCACATGTATCCTTTATCCATGAACACATAAGAGATGGAAAAAACGGCAGCCATTCGAAGTGCTATTGCTTTTGCAGCCAAATTAATATGCAGACATCTCCACGTGGCTATATCCTCCACTTCTATGAAGTTGGAAATATTATTGGTATATGCATGAATGAAATGACACGTTCCTACTTGGATAATGCTATTAGTTGAGAGTTTTAATTCGATTTTGCTTCAAATTAATAATGTGACAATCATTCATATACAGGCATTCTAGATTCCGCAAAAATGCTGCTAGATATGGATCGACTGGGGGATAGAAAATAATGGTTGAGAAGGAGTACATGAGAAAATAGAGAAAACTAAATAAATAAATAAACAAATAAAAATGATGGAGAGTACACATTTAAAAATCGGTAAATTTTTTTTTAAAAAAATCAAAAGGTAAAATATGCATAAGAATGGAAGACTAGTCCTCTCTAAAACTAGTTGACATTGCTCCTCATGACGTGTGATCGTTGGATCATGGCAAGAGAGTCCACGGTTAGTTTGATATTTATTTTTAACAAGGTGTTTAAGATTTTTATATTAATAATTAACTGACTCTTAGATAATATTTTGAAGGTAAAGGGAAAGAAAAAGAATGTGAAGTTGTGAATTTGATGCTAAAAATGTCTAATTAGATCCATGGAAATTCATTCATTTTTTGTGTATGTTAATTCATTTTTATTATTATTATTATAATGATTATGGATTATTTTTATTTGAATGCTCTCTCCATCTTAATATTAGGATAAATTATCAACTTCAACACGGATTTACGATAGATACTTACTAATCAATATTCTTAAATTGTAACCCAAGTTATGTTAATTGTTGAGTAGAAGGTTCATCAGGTAGAATGATTATGGATTATTTTAATATGGTTGTTGACACAAGTATTGAAATGGACTTTTAAGAAATAGTCAAATAGGTTGCAATGTTTAACATTGTATTTATCAAAAAAATAAATTTAAAAAAGTGTAGAAATAATCTATAACCTCTAAAGACATATACATATAGGACGAAGAGTAAAACTACTTATACATAGTTATATATTTATATACATATTATTTTATATTTATACAATTTTTATCATTTTATTATAATTAATTTTATCTTATTTTTAATATATTTATACTTTAATTCTACCGTATCTCTTAGATGTGAGGTAACATATTCCTAAAGATATGGGTATCTAACATTTTTGTATGATAAAAGTAGATAAAGCATCAAGAAAGAAGATACGTAAACAAATTTCATATTCCTAAGAGCACATGCAAGAAACAAATCAAACAACAGACATCAAGCTTCTGGAATAGGATATATCCGTGAGTGATGTTATAAAAACTTTTTATATATAAAACTCACATTTTTTTGTTATATTATTAAATTTATATGTTTACTTAAATTTATTGATAATTAAATTATTTTATGTTAGAAGCATAAACATAAAATAAAGAGAGATTGAATATACATTTTGTATTTCTAAATGTGTATTGAGTATAATAATCTTTACTCGTATTTATAGGCCTAAGATTATACATGAGGTAAGTATAATACATACTATTCACATTTAACACATGCTACACAATTTACACATGACACACACATTTTACATATGACACATGTTACATATTATTCACATTTTACACACTAACATTTCCCATCAAACTCAAGTGGGTGCATACTGAATTAACTTGAATTTGAAAATTAAAGTACAAAAACGATCAGGATAATGAGCTTTGGTGAATAGATCAGCTGGCTAGTCAAGACAATGAAATTGAGACGAATAACATCACGAAGGATGTGTTGATGAATGAAGTGGCAACCAATTTTGATGTGCTTGGTGTGCTCATGAAATACATCATTGTGGACATTTTAAATAACACTTCTGTTGTCACAATAAAGAGTAGTGAGAGATTGTTGAGAGATACTCAAATCTTCAAAAAACCATCGATTCCAAAGTATTTTAGAGGTAGTATCAGCTAGGACATGATACTCTGTTTCAGTACTTGAGCAACTAGTGAGAGTTTGCTTCTTGTAGCGCCAAGAGATGAGAGAATCACCAAGGAAGATACAACAACCAGTAATAAAGCGACGATCAATGGCATCACCACCCCAATCAACGTCTGAATAAGCTCGTAGAACCATAGGAGAGTCAATAGAGAAATGAAGACTATGAAAGAGTGTCCCCTTGACATATTTGACAATTTGAAGAAAAGCAGCATAGTATGTGGAACAAGGTGCAGCCATACATTGGCTTACCAAATGAACAACAAAAGAGATGTTAAGTCGAGTCACTATAAGATAAATCAAGCTCTCAACTAGCTGACATTAAATAGTCAAATTAGTGAGTAAGGTACCGTCCAATAGAGTAAATCGAACATTGGGTTCAAGAGGAGAATGCTCAATTTTGCTATCTGTAAGACCAACCTAAGAGATGAGATCATAAGCATATTTATCCTAAGATAGAAACAATCCATCACTAGAGGACAATATCTTAAGCCCTGAGAAATAATTGAGAGGTTCAAGATCTTATCATCTCTAAATTCTTACTCAAGAATTGTTTAAGCTCAGTAATATCAGTAGCATTATCACCAGTAATAATTATATCATCAACATAGAGAAGTAACAAGATAGTACCTCAATCAATTTTGCGAATACAAAAAGTAATATCATGAGCACTGGAGGAAAAGTCAAATTGATCGATAGTGTTGTGAAACTTGGCAAACCAAGCTCGAGGTGCTTGTTTGAGGCCATATAAAAAACTTTTAAGATGCCAAACCTTGTTTGATGGACAAATGTAACTAGGGAGTGGGTGCATATAGAATTCTTCTTCCAAGTCATTATTGAGAAAGACATTTTTCATATTTATCTGATTAAAGGGTCATTTTTGAGTAGCCGCAATAGTAAGGAGAGTGCGAACTGAGGTGATATGAACAACAATGGCAAATAGAGACTTATATCGCTTAATAAAGCCATCAGAGTAAGTCTTGATTTTGTACACTCATTTACATCCCACAAGAGTCTTATCAAAAGGAGGATCAACAAGGTCCCAAGTTTTGGTGCTCTCCAAAGCTTGTAATTCTTCCTACATAACTTGCTGCCAATAGGGATCCGTGGAGGCTTCTTGATAGAAATGAGGTTCATGTAAGTGAAGCATGATAAAAAAATAGTGATAATAATAAAGATAGGTAGGTTGAGTTCTTACTCTAATTGGACATTCAGAATGAGGAGGGGTGCAATTATAGGTGTAGAATATACGTTGATGGTGTCATCGGGAGTGGTTGGAACACCGAAAGCATCTGGGAGCTCACTGGAGGAACCTGCATCAGAATTACTAGGAAAGCGATTAATAGAGAGGTTAGTGAAAAGAAGAGTCGAGGTGGAAGGGATGGACTTGAATTTAGACAACGAAGAGAACATGATATGTTTCCAAAAGACAACATGGTGAAATAGACGGATGCGCAGAGAGATAGGATCCCAACAACGGTAACCTTTGTATTATGTTTCATAGCCAAGAAAGCAACAGAGATGAGCTAGAAGCTTAAGTTTAGTGTATTTATGGGATTAAAGAAGAACAAAATAAGCACAATTGAAAACCTTAAGAGAACTGTAGTTTGGAGAGTGTTATAGAGACGCTTAAAGGGAGAGACATTACCAATGATAAAGGAAGGGAGACGATTGATGACATAGACAGCAGTGAGAGCGGCTTCACCCTAAGCACGCTCAGGACAAAAAGAGATAAACATTGCTCGAACATAGTCAAGGATATGCCGATACTTTGTCTTAGCATGACCATTCTATTGAGAAGTGTTAAGACATGAGAATTCAAAGAGAGTACCTTGTTTAGCTAGAAAAGTTAGAAGTTTTGAGTCACGATACTTCATGGCATTATCTCGACAAAAAAATTCAATGACTTTAGAAAATTATGTTTTGACTATTGTGGCAAAATTAATATAAATTTGAGGTAACTCGTGACAATTTTTCATCAAATATATCTAAGTAAAATAAGAATAATCATAAATAAATATCACAAAATACTTATTACATCCTATAGTTGGTTTGAGGGCAAGCCCCTAAACATCATAATGTACAAGATCAAAAGAAGAATTAGAAATAGAAAGATTTCTACTAAAGGATAATACAGGTTGTTTAGCAGTTTGATAAGAAATGCAATGGAAGGACTCATTAGTAATAGAACCTATAGTTCCTTGAGATATAAGGGAATGCAATTTTCCTGGGGAAGTATGAGTAAGATGTTGATGCCATAGCTGGATGGAGGAGGTGGTAGATGTTACGCAAAGATTTGACGTAGGAGGAAGACAAATATGAAGATTGGTGAGCTCAAATAGTTTTCCGACTTTATATCTAGTCCCCATGACATGTCCCATTCATGGATCCTATACACGACAAGCAGAAGAAGAGAAAATGACTTCATAGCCAAGGTCACACAACAGTCCAACAGAAATAATATTGAAGTTTAACTTGGGAATAAGATAGGTATCAGGTAAACTAAGGTTTGGCAGAAAGATAGAACCTTTATAACTAATGTTCATAAGAGAATCATTAGCAGTATGTATAAAATGTGCAATGTTATTAATGGATAAAGAGAAAAAGAACTGAGATGTAAACGTCATATGGTTACAACAAGAAAAATTAAGGTACCACCTAACATTACCTGGTGTGGTGGACAAGGTAGCAGAGGTATTACTAGATTTGGAAAATAGTTGCTTAAAGAGGGACCTAAGATTACTGATAGAGAAGGCAATTTGGATGCGAGTAAAAAAGCTGGAGATCCATTGGCAACAATAGCAGTAAGCACAGACTTGGAAGGAATGAGACTTCCAAGGTTGAAACTTGTTATGATAAAACCTTGGAGGATGTTTGAGGCAATTCTCAATTAAGTGTCTTGGTTTTTTACAATATCTACAACAACTGAAATAGACTGAGCAATGTCTAGTTTCTCCATTATAGTAAGGGAGGATTCAGGAACTGAACTTTATAAGTTGAATTGATGAAAAAGGACATAAAAAATGAAAAGATCTCATCAGAAAATCTTAAGAAAGGTTCGGTTAGGTGCCAGGCTTACAGGGCACGTCAACACAAGGAGTCCATGTGGATGCTTCATCAGCAAGAAATGACACATCAGCGTATCCCATTCAGTAAGACACAAGTCAAAATGGGTTCAGATCTGGAGTAGGCGCGTGAAACGACACGTAGAGAGCTTAAACGTAGTGTGGGGGTGCGTGGCTGGTAGTCCGATGACCAAATTTGGGCAGAAAGCAAATCGACAGCCAACGAACACAATGGTATCGATGGTGTCAAGTAACGAGGTTAGAAAAGGCAGAAATCGGAGGTGGCAATAGTGCTATGACAGAGAAATGGCGGAGATACGGCAGAATTGGCAGAGAGCGACGAGCAATGGAGGAATTCCGACAGCGATCGAAAGCCTAAGTTCTTGATACCATGTTAGAAGCGAAAATAGAGAACAAAGAGAGACTGGATATACTTTTTGTATTTCTGAATATGTATTGAGTACAATGATCTTTACTCTTATTTATAGGCTTATTATGATTATACAAAATGTTGGTACAATACACATTATTCACATTTAACACATGCTACATAATTTACACATGACACATATACTACACATTATTCACATTTTATATATCATTTATTTCTCTTTATTTATTTTTTAAATACCATTTCCTTTTATTATCCATATTTGGGTTGAGTGTAAGATGTGGCCGACAATGGAAAGACTGACTTTCTGTCACTGTATTAATGCACTTCCAAATTCAAAGTTCAACTCTGATTTTCCTACCATTTTTTCTCTCATATCACTTTTTACACCTTTCCCTACATCATTAATTATACATACTTTTTTTAATCACTTTCTCTCACTTAATTACAATCCTTAAAAAATATATGAATAATAATATATTCTTAAAAAGAAATATAAGACTAACATTTTCCTTCAAAGTTAAAAATATTCTAATTGAGCCTTTGGGGCTTGGATCACCATGTCCAATTACCAACTGAATTCTTATTATTAAGAATAGTGGAGGGATCTGACCCAAAAAAAGAATACTGGAGGGAGAGCCTTTTCCATGCCGTCAACTTTGGAATAATAGATATGATCAAGGCGTAGTAGAGCATATCTCACATGGCTCACATTGTCTCTCTACTCTTTTTGTTTGTTTTTCTAATTTATCTTTTAGTTTAAATATTTTTATTGTTCAATTACTTATTACAAATTTCTTGTCATTAGATGCTCTAATCTTTTCTTATAAAAGAAGTCCACGACCTAGTGTTAAAAAAAAGGTAAATTAAAGTGCAAGCTAAACGTTTTAATTAGGATTTTATTAAGAAATTAAGTCTTCTAAGAGATTTAGGATTACTTAAGTTGCAATTTTTAGCATTACTTGATACTCTTAATTTTTACTCCATCCATTCCTTTTCATGTCATTTTAGAATTTTTTTTGTATTTTTTATTAAATGTCATTTTAAAATTCTATCATAGAATTAATTATTTTATATTAATTTTATTCTTATTTTTTTATTCTATTAATTATTTAATTCTTAGAGTCTCTCAACATTTATTCATCTAACTTCTATTTCTCTCTTATTATCTTTTTTATTGGTCAAAGAGTCAAAGGATAATACTATTTTTTATAGTTATTTTTTTCCTAGAGTCAAGGCTATTAAATTATTTTTTAATATTAGTATCATTTCCTTAAACGACATATAAAAAAATGAAGGGAATATTTAAATATAAATGAAATATTTGGCTTGTGATAATATTTTAATATAACTATTTCGTGTAAATTTATTTTACTAGGCTTTGGGTCAAATTATTTAAAGTGTTTTATTATTTATTTTAAGAAAATTATAATTGAAGATACAAAAAATTTAGGTGCAATTGATCTCATTTAAATTATGCTTAAAATATTTTAAATGAAATACATAATAAAATGTTTTTCAGGCTTCAAAAGAAATTGTAAAAATCATAATAAGAATATTGATTATAACATTTACAATTGAAATTAAGAAAAATGCCAAAGAACTCGTAGCAGTTTCATTCATAAGATGTCATGTTTTAACCTTTCAACTTATTAATATTTTCACAAGCTAAAGTTAATTGTAAAAACAGGACAAGTAGATTACATGCCAAGTTGTTCTGTATAAGCTGATGTCAATCTACTTCAACCTTTAGTCTAAAAGGCGCTAATAATTACTTGCTTCAACAGCTCATTCAAACTGGGTTAGTTCGCGGACGGGGCCTGCCCTTTTTGGTATACCGCATTGTCTCGTAAGAAAAGTGGACGAGTTTGATTCCCCATAGGGCACCCGCATCCTCCCTCGTTAAATAATGTTATTTTTATATTATTTTTAGATAATAAAATAAGATAAATATATTTTTTGTTTTTTTAGTAAAATAAATGTGTACAAAAAGTGTGACAAAATAGTGTGTAAGAATCATTTTCCCTCTCCTATTTCCCTATCCCCAACCACCCCACTGCCCGACTAAGATAAAAAAAAGAAACATTGGGTTGGTTCTACCAAAGTAGAGGGGCTACCTCAGCTGCTAAACTGAGGATCTGCCCCTTGCACCTGGTCTTCAGATCACATTATCTCTGTTAATTTTAGGTGCTGTTGCTTTTGTTGTTGTTTTGTTTAGCTGCTCCCTGCTCGATTATTCTCTTGTTGTAGAAGTCTATATAATACGATGCATACTTTTAAATAATAATGAATTTAATTTAATTTTAATATACTATTTGTATAAAAGTTTTATATATTGTAAATCAATCATATATTATTATATTATTAAAAATATTTAACTTTTATAATAATTACTTGTAAAATCATACATATAATAATATATAATTAATTGATGTGTAAAAAATTTTACACTTACAATACATCAAAAGTAAACTCTAATGAATTTTATATGTTGGAACATTCTTAGTTATTGTTGGTAACTCAATTTAGTTACAACTGGTGATATTTTTGTGTAGAATTGAGATATCGTACACAAGAATTTTCACTAGAACTGATCAACTGAACCTCGAAAAAGTTTCAAATCACTATATATATTCAAACGGCAGAGCAATATCCAATTATCCATATAATATATCCAACACTTCTTCAACACGTAGGCTTCTTAATAGCAACCGTGGGCTTCTCAATAGCAAACGAAAAAAAGGGGAAAAAGAATAAAGAATCGCGATCAATGCCCGGAAAGGAGAAAAGAATTTTTGAAGTGTTCTGTTAACAGTTTACTTTTAGGAAGAGGAGTCAATACATCCCAAGATTCTTGAATATTTTAATCTCAAAATGAACAGATAAAAATATAAAGAACATGAATAGTACTTTTAAAGCAGGATCTACTTGTCACTATTTATACTAACAAAATAGATTAAAAATTATACATCAAATTTAATATGAAAAACTCTTTTGTACATTGAGTGAAAACCATGAGACAATCTCTAAAAATATTTCACTATATTTAAGATAATGACAATATATTATCTATATTTTTTTATAAAAAATACAAAATATAGTGTATCATAATGAAACTCTTTCCTATTATAATTGTAATATTCTAAAAAATTAGAGAACATATCCAAAATCTTATATATATACTCACTCACTACACTCTCAAAATTTTCTCACAATTACTCTATTTTTCTCACTACTAGAGAACCTCTTTGTTGCTTCTACAACGTGCTGGCTCATATAGAAAATAAAAGGTGGGAGCTAATAGCAATGAATGAGATTAATTCTCTTCAAAAAAATCAAACGAGAGCCAATACAACTTTCAGAGGAAAAAAGAATAGTTAATTGCAAATAATTTTTCAAAAGTAAATAGGGAATCTCTAGTATTGAACCTCCAAGGTTTAAGGCAAGAGTAGGAAGCTTTTAGAGGCAAAAATGGACTAAATTAGTCTAGGCTTTATCTAAATAGGCCTAAGTTTGTTTTATAAAATGTAGGCTTGAGTGTAGACTATTATCCATCATAGGTATTTTTTCTTTTTCTTATTTTGCTTGGCTAGGCCTTGCCCAAAAGCTTATTTAAAGGCTTTCATATATGTCAAGAAACTTAAACTTTTTAATTTTTAAATAAGTATAACTTTAACGAAATTATTATATTCAGTATAAAATAAGTAGGCTATGTAGATTATGATTATGCAAGTGCTTTAGACAAAAAAAGTCATTAATAGATTATATCTTTACAGTCTTTAGAAGTACTATTAGTTGGAAGGAAACATTGCAACTCACAGTGACATTATCAATTACTAAAAGTGAATATATAGCATTGACTGAGGCTCTAAAAGAGAAAATATGAGTGCAAGGTCTTTGAGGAAGTTTTGCGTTAGATGAATAAGAACTTGTCATATACTGCGATAGTCAAAATGCCATTCATCTAGCTAAAAACTCAGTGTATCGTAAAAGGACAAAACACATTGACGCTAAACTTCACTTTGTTAGAGAAAGTGTCATTAATGACACTAGCAATTTAGAAAAATAGTTACAACTGAGAATCCAGCAAATATGATGACAATTACTTAGGGATGGTACCCGTGTGGAGCGGGGGAGGTACTCTCCGTTCCTCACGGAGAGGCAGGGACTTGCGAGGACCTCAAAATTATTTTAAAAATTAGAAAAATAAAAGTATATATATATATATATATATATAGTTATAAACAATTTCAATTTAAGTCTACAATATCAACAAATTAAAACAAGTTATTACCTAGTGATATTTTTTTAATTTTAAATTAATATAAAAATAATAAAGATGAAAATTACTAAAAGGTAGGTGTGTATGTGTGTGTATATATAATATAATTATTAAAAATAATCTAATAATTTCTTGAGAACAAGACCCATGGGCAAGGAATACAATTCCTACCCCTACAAGATAAATTTTTTCAAATTCTAGTCTCTAAATGAGATAGTCTTCACAGAAATTTCTAATGTAGAAATATTTTGTCATCCCTAAAATCACTGTTGATCGATAAATTCAAACATTACTTGAACTTAGTCAATATTTACAAGATTGAATATAACAAAATACAAGCCAAATGAAAAGTTAAGTGTGACTTGGATTTTGTCGGTTAAAAATTGAAAGAAGACTTTTGCAAAAAATCACTTTTGATAGGTGGTTGAGTGTTGAATAGTGGCAAGATGCATTAAATGCAATGCATGAAGAGGACTATATAAATAAAAACCAATTTCTCCATCCAAGACACAAGTTGTAGAAGCTCTTGTTAATTTTACAAATTGTGTGTCAAATGAAAAAAAATAACCTCTACTTATAGAATCCTATTCATGCATTACATTGAATGCATCTTGTCACCATCTAATACCCAACCATCAGACTGAAAGTGATTCTTTGCAAAAGTCTTCCTTCAATTTTCAACTAACAAAATCCATCCCACACTTGACATTTACATCAAAAGCATTCTTGAAAGGTGAAAATACAAGCTGACCACCTTGACTTACAGAGTAGTATAACTAAATAGATATGGTAATTGGTACAGATGAAAATGAGGGAAATGAAACAAAATAGGCTAGTGGCCTTACGGTTAGTACATCGTTTCCAAGTCTATATTTTGATTTGGAAGGTTATGCATATGAGGCTATGTTGAAAAAAAACAAACAAACATGCGGGTAGCATATATATATACGGATAAAGATCACCTGTTTTCATTTTCTGTTTCCTTCCCAATCTCTCTATTTAAATTTTGACAAATGTAAAATAAATTAAGTGAAAAAGAGACATATAATTAAATTTAAAATACTTATTAAAATTTAAGTAGAGAGACAGAAAAAGAGACAGGTGATCCTCATTCATATATACACACACGTAATTTTGAGCATGTAGGTTCTTTCTTGAACAATAGAGTTCATAACTGTTAGTTTATAATAAGAAATGGATGAAGGGTATTAAAAACTAAATGCTTGATAGAAAGAAAAATATTACAAGGCTGCTTTAGATGGCTCAGGCTAGGTGTATTTTTAACTTGACTTACAATAGTGCATGACTTGTCTATTTATAGGCACACATTACTTATTAAGTATAGGTAGTTTAGCATTTATTTTTTATATATTTTATTTAAAATTTTCTACATGATTTCCTTTAAAATAAAATAAAGAAAAGCCTAGAAACTATCATGGTTAAGTCGGTGTACATAAAGCAAATTATGTATAAAAAAATCTAAATAAAATAAATGTTAAACCACTTTTACTTGGTGATGAAGTGTACCTTTCAATAGGCAAGTATGCACTATTGTAAGTCAAGTTGAAGACTTACCCTTTGGCCATTTAAACCACTCTAGTATCATTTTCCTTTTAATAAAACCTTGCTTTTCAATTATCAACTATCCCAACTAAGCTATGAAGAGCTTTTTGACCAATTTTGGGTTAATTCAGACACAATTTACCAAAGGTGATTTTCAAACATTTTCTCGGTTTAAGGTCCCTTTTGTGACGTTAATTGAGGATTTCATTTTTTTCTGGTCTCGTCCCCTTAAGGCGCAAAGTCCACCTGGCACTATGCATGGAGCAAAATGGAGTTGTGCCTTTCTGTACAGTAGCCACGTGTTGCATGAAGCTTCTTACATAAAATTGACGCATGGTAGGTTTTTTGAAAACTGCATACAAGTCACATGGCAGCGCCTAATGAAATGCGCAACTCGATGTGGCTCAGGCAAATTAAGTTACATACATAAGAGATAAGTCTGACATTCTAATCTCTTGCTAGATAAGTTTTCCAAATACAAACTCCTTTCTACATAACATATGCATTATATGCTTTTCCAAGTCTTCTAATATGACTATCATCCAATGGATATCTAACCAACAACAGTATTGAATCTAATGATCTCGGATGTATTAATCTTTAAAGAAAAACTGTTGACACCGCAAAGTTGTGACGACTAATAATATATACAAAAATGTAAAAATGTAAATAGTAATTGGAACCATATGCTTGTATTTATGCATGTGTGGAGTCTGTGAGACTTCAAGACTTAAGCATGAATAAGTGTTCAAGTTATCTTGTTAGTAGAGTGCAAGCGAAGAGTGCACCATTTATGTTAGTTGGTGTACTTTAAGTACTTTTGTCATTTGTTGTATTTTATCATATTAGAAGACTTGTAAAAGCCTATATTGTATATGCTATAGAGAGATGTTTGTAATTGGTGTTCAAGATCGTTGCAGCAGTTATTTGAACTTGAAGTTGAAGAGTATCTGGTAAAGTAAGTCACCGGAAACGTATATTAAATTTGAAAATAAGGTGATGAAAATAGTTCCAGCATTTAATGTGGTCTGGATAATGGTTAAGCACGTCACACCTTTCGCTGCTAGCGACTTGCATGCAGCATTTTTTTTTTTGGGTCCCCTTCTCCTCTGTAAATTCACACCTCTTACTTTCACTCTCACTCACCCTCTTTCACTTTTACTTTTACTCACCTCTCATTTCAATTTCACTCAAAGTGAAATGAATGGATCGATGAATGAAAGTGAAAGAAAGGAAAGAATACGTGGAGTTGCGCCTCTCACCAGGCAGGCTTGCATACAACATTTAAAAAAAAAAAAAAAAACTCCCCATGCATTAGCTTTAGGTAAAAAACCTCACACAACTGCACTTACATAGGGTGGTGACTGTACAGAAAAGCGCAGGTCCACTTTGCTCCTTATGTGGCACTAGGTGGACTTTGCGCCTTAAAGTAACTTGGCAGGGAAAAAAAAGTCCTTGCTAGAGTCGGCAAAACGAATTCAACTCGTCGGGTCAATCCGTCAACCCGTTATTTTTTTGTGGGTTAAATTTAAGGATTGAACCAATATTTCTTTTTCAACCCGCATTACTTGCGGGTTAAGCGGGGCGGAGACGAGTTGACCCTGCGGGTTGATTTTTTTTTTTTTAAAAAATAATAAGTAATTATATAAATGAAAAACTCATTGATGTTATATAATTTATGTTTGAATATTTAATTAGACTATTTTAAAAATTATATTTTAGATATGTGATTTAAATTTTTTACCATTATTATTTATTATTTTTTATAATATTTATTGATTTTTTATATATATATTTTTTATTTTTTAAGTGAGTTAAACTAGTTTACTTTCATCAACTCATCTATTTTTTTTCATTTTATTTTTTATGCGAGCCAACCCGCCAACCCATTTTTAAAACAGGGCCAAATTTTAAAGGCGTCGAGGCGGATTGGGACGGGTTAATTCATTTTGAGCTAACAAGACAAAAAGACTCCAAATCAGGAAAATGTTTGAAAACCACCGTAGTTTGATAAATTATTTCTAAATTAACTCTAAATTGATATAAAAAACCAAGCATTCAATTTCCATTGCAGTCCATCCATTTCTAAATACAAACTAACAAATCAAAGAGCAATAACGGTGGAAATAAAGCTTCCACAAGACTCAAGATAATAAGGCTTGAATGGAAGTAGAAGAAGGAAAGTACTCCAAGAGTCTAGCCTAGTTGTATAAACAAAGAAATTAGATGATTGTAAAGCTATGTAGAAAGCCTCCACCGACTCTCTGCATGGTCGGACAGTACTCCTATAAATATTATGTGAACAAAACTTAGCTCTAATCTTGAGACGAGGGAATTCCTTTCAACCCCATTTAATTTATTGTCATATATTACTTCTAATTTAATTTAATTGTGTTAATGGACACATGACAATAAATTAAATAGAGTTGGAAAAAGTTCTCCCTTGGAGCCAAGTTTTGTTCATATCATATAGTGTGTCACAGGTGTACACAAGACACCAAATAGCCATCTAAGGCCATCTACCAACAAGGCAATGTATTGGCAATTCTAATCAAGTCATCACACGTAAATAAACTTCGGTTTAATTATCTAATACAAAAAGCCTTCCTCCATTACTTCATACCTCCAAATACTAATTAACTATCTCAATTTCCAAATTATTTCTCCTCTCTCCTCCCAACAACCAACAATCGATGAATTTGGTTCCTAGCACATCGATGAATTTGAGGCTAAGAAGCGAATGGCTAACTAGACCCTATGTGAATTGTATGCTTGATGGCAGCATGCGTGCATGAAGGTTGGGGAGAAGTCATGCATCTCTGCCATCAAGCATTCAGTTTTAAAACAATTTTATTTGGGCTTCCTTTATTTCTTAACCATGGTCTTCTACTCTGATACTTCTAAGGTTTAGTTTCATGTCCATCTCAATTCCTACAAAATAAGGGTGAAAAGTTCACGGATGAGCTTTAAATAAAAATTGTTATGAAAAGCTCATCCCCAAAATTTTCACCCACAAGTTTAAGGAAATACCAAACTGAGTCTAAGAAGGCAAAAGAAAGCTAAACAAAGAGTAACTAAACATTTGTTGCTCATAAAAATTAATTAAAAAAAAACTAAACATTTTGTTGCTCATCCAAAAAACTAACTAAACATTTCCAGCTATGCTAGCAGTGATCCTTTCTAATCCAACATTATCACAGTACAGAGACAGAGTAGTCCTAGTTACCTTGTAATCAATCAAGTATGAAACAATCCAGGATCATCTAGTACTTAAAATTGTAAGTTAATTAGCTGCAGATACTTATATTGGAGAATAATTTGTATATAGATCTTCTTCCAAAGTTATGGAGTTGGCATTCAGTGAACATTAACCAGTTTTAATAATAATATGTTGTGTGAGAAAAATTAAGCATTATAGACTGATTTTGTGTCGTTGTGTCTCACTGACGTGAATTAGTTTGCTGAAAAGATCGGGTGAGAGTTATGGGTTTGGAAACTTGAAAATGGGGAAATGGGAGGGGGATGTTAAGAGTTATCCTTGGTTGAAAATTGTATGCCAAAAACTTCAGATAGGTCTCTTGCGACTATGATCTCTCTAAGCAAGATACACCAAAAACTTTGCTTCCGTGAAGAGTCAACACAATCACAAGTACCTTATAATTATAACATCTCTCAATTATGAAGCACAAATAAAAGAGGGAAATATTTACCATTGAAGCATAGAGAAATCCCACCTAGTGGCTTCTTCTTGTTGTTTTTGTCTGTTGTTGTTGAAGTATAGAGATTGGAACAAAAACTGAAAACCATAACAAACCTTCATTCATTTGCAAAAACGAAGATTGAATCTTGTCAACCATTCAACCCAAAATTGTTTTTTAAAGCAGGTTGGATAGAAAGCCAAGAACTATTTCCTATCCACCAGATGATGATGATGCTAGTGAGAAAATTGCAACTCAAGATAGTTATAATAACATCATCATAGAGATGTCTTCTGGTGGTAATTTGAGATATTAAGTATAAAACATCCAATCACCTCAAACAAATTCAGGCCTTAATGATTTCCAATAGCTCCATTCTTCTTCAGATTAACATGACCAGTAATCATAATTTGATACTCAAATCTCAAGATAACTCAACACAAAAACTTCAATTATGTAACATACAACTCTATTTTTCTCCTTTACTAGTTAAACAAGTAGCCTTTGATGATATATGTGATCTTACTTGGTGTCAAATATTCTTTAAAAAACCCCAATAAACATAATTCCTTTCCGTATATCATCTAGGTGTAATAGAATCGAAGTACTTGAAAAATGCAAGCGAGAGAGCAAGGAAAGGAACTTAAAGATAGGAGTTGATTACTAGAAATTGCAATGCTACTTACTTCCATTCATTTCATCATATATTTATAGTATTTTGGTCTTTGATCAGGATATTCCTAAATACATTACTATGAAACTAACTCCTCTTTAGCACTGTGGCAATTAGTATGCTTTCTCAACAATTTAATTCAAATAAACTCAATAACTAGAAAGTCAACTATGGCCATTAAAAGATCAACTATGGAAGCTAGAAAATCAATTATGGCCATTGACAATGATAACTACTTAAATTTAACCACTAATAAGTCTCAAAAGATATTTAAACTTGCAACTTCAATCTTTGGCCACTAAAGAATCATTTATTCAACACTAGGATTGTTACTCTTATCTTCTAGATATTATAATCCTGATGAAAAGGAGTGATTTCCCAATGCCGCCCATTCCAAAGATTTTCTAAAATACGAATCTCGGACATATAAAACAGAAATTCATATACCTGAACTTCCATTTAATTTCTTCCCATCAAATCAGCAAGATCCATAAGAAAGCTGAAAACTATGAACCATTCCTAATAAAGTTAGAAAGATCTAAGGCTACACACCAGTTGTCAAGAGGAAATGACCCAAGAAGAGAGTAATGAAACTCCATACCTGCACAATGACCCTTAATAATCATCTTCAGCTGGACCTGTATGCCTAACGTCGTTGATACAACTGTGTCCTGGCTGAGAACCTTCACAGAAGAGAGAAACACAATGTCATCTTAATATAAGTTAGAATCCGAAATAGGAAAACAAATATTGATAATCTATGTATATTTCTCAATGAACGAGGACTAGCCGTTATTTATACAAGAAGATAGTTGTATAAAAAAAAATTATAATTATGTACTAAATCAAACTAATTTTGTATTATATCAATTACAATCATCCCTCAAATTAATCATGATCAATCACAATTAATCACGCTAACATCTCTCCTCAAACTCAAGTGGGTGTAGAAGAAATCAATTTGAATTTTAAAACTAAAGTCCATTTCATCCATCCAAATTGCGGAATCTCCCTCTATCTCTCCATCATTTTGAATGATGAGCTTTGGTGAATAGATTGCTAAGCTAGCATTAACACGCCTCTTCTTGATCAAGAGTGTTAATGGAAAAACTTCCCATTTGTTTCCTCTTTCGAGATTATATCATCTCAAAAAGAAAGTGTCATGAAGAATGTGTTAACGAATGAATTGTGAATATAGGCGATCTGATACGAACCTCAATCATAAGCCTTCCACGACCTCTCTCGTACCTTATCGTAGGCTTTTTCCGGATCAATGAAAATCATGTGTAGGTCTTTTTTGCTTCCTTCGATACCTACTCCATTAATCTTCGTAGAAGATGCTTCCATGGTGGTAAAGCCAAATTGATTCTACGAAATATGAGTCTTTTGTCTTAATCTCATGAAAAACATCGTTGTGATCAATCTGAATAACATTCCTATTATCACAGTAAAGAGCAATGTGAGAGGATTGAGAAATACTAAAGTCGTCAAGAAGCCAACGTAACCAAAGTATCTTAGATGTGGTGTCAGCTAGTGCTCGATATTTTGCTTCAATATTATGGGTGCACTCATGAAAACATCGTAATTTGAATAACATTCCTATTATCACGGTGAAAATACTAAAGTCGTCTATGTGGTGTCGGCTAGTGCTCGATATTTTGCTTGCTGAAAGTCTGTTTCTTGCTTCGCCATGAAATAAGCCCATCACCCAGATAAATACAGTAGCCAGTGGTGGATCGATGATCAGTGGGGTCTCCTGTAACACCCTAATTCTAATCACTGCAGTATACCCTAAGTATACTAAGTAAATAGAATTAAGTATGCCACTTTATAACTTAAGCGTGAATACGACCTATTCCATATGTATCAACAAGTAAATATATAAAGCCTTTATAAAAGTAAGAGAGCAAGACATTTTACACCTCAGGAAACTTGCTCTTTTACTAAACATCTACCTGATATGTCTGAGATTACAACTTATACAAACTAAATATATAAAATTAATTACAGAACTATTAATATAATTACAAGACCAAAATATTTACATTAATAACTTAACTACGTCTTCATCACCTTGCCTTACACTTGCTTCGGTCCTCCTCTGGATTTATCATGGAAAACATAAAAAAAACTAGAGTGAGAATTAATAATTCTCAGTAGTAAGTTTGAAATCATGACATCATGGTAAATCCAGCTGCTTCGAGAAAAACCAAGTTCAATACAATATATGAAAAAGTCGCATAAGCCAAAACTCAATCATTTCCCTTCCCGAGGTAGACAGTTCATTTAATTACTAAAAACATTGTAAACATCATAACAACTATGGTGGCAGTAAGCACAAACATTCATGTTCATTAATACCTTTAACTTAAACCTCAATCTTTAAAAACAATCAATTTGAACAACATGTACTTTAAGCATTTATCATGATACTAAGAACAATACCTAACTCACTTTAAGTACTATTCCCAACCTTTTATTACTACCTTTTATCTTCACTCTTTACATTTAAGGAATATAAGACAATTGCCCATACAATTGACATTTTATACAATGCATGATGATGTATGATTATGCCTAATGAATGCCCTAAAGTATGCTCATGCTATGATTTAAAAAGATTTTATCTTTGAAAACACATGTTATTTGAATATTTTCAAGAAGCCCTTTTGTTCCTTGTATTGTTCTGGGTAGATAGGACGCCCTTTTGTTCCTTGCACTACCAAACATTTAATACTTTGGCGCTTGAAGCCCTTTTGTCTAAGCCGCTTGGAGCCCTTTTGTCCAAGCCATAATTTACAATACATGGAAACTTCAAATAATAAGTTTGAAAACAAAACATGCAAGAGTACTAAAACCCTTTCCTTACACAATAGAGAAGCACTACCATAATCATTAAACTTTCTCTTTATACATTATCATACATGCTTGTAGAGAGGGATTGGTTCAACCTCATCTACCTTTATCATTTCTTTTATATTGCTTCCCAATATCATGCTTATCAACATCATTTACATATCAAATCTTTAAGTATTGGTTGCAATAATTTATTGGCATTTCTAGTCAACATTTAATATCAACGCATGATACTTATACATACAAATTATAGTCAGCACAAGGCAGCCACTACTATGCCCCTTTTTTATCATTATTCAAGCAACATTCTTATACACAAAAGCAACACAATTCTGGTCACTTGGAGGCAGCATTTTGCTGTGTATTTTCACCCAAATCAAACCACCATTTAACACAACAAAGGTGACAAAATTCTGATTTAAACCGGGCAGCTTTCTGCCTTACTCTTTAACCAACATTCAAGCCACATATTCAACACAAAGGCAATCCAAACTCAACCACAAATAAGGCAGCAATCTGCCATCATTACTATCACAATTAAACTACCATTATATATATCAAAAGTGAGCAAAATTCTGTTCAAATCTGGACAGCAACCTATTTTAGTTGTTGATCATCATACAAGTTACAAATTTAAGCATAAATGCATCCAAAAATTCATCACAAGTTGGGCAGCATTCTGCCTTCCTTTTGTATCATAATTCCAATCATAATTTCAATCAAATAACCATCACAAGTTCTGCCCAAAACAGGGCATTAATCTATGTTCGACATTCAAATAAAATGAAGTCATAAACTTCACTAAATCAATCACAAAATCAACATAAGGCTTGTTAAAAGTTGAAACATACTTCGAAAGTAAATAATCATGGTTTCAGCCGTGAGATACCCATCCATATTGTTAACGAATATTATAAATTTTCTTTCAAGAATTCATAAAAGAAGCAAGACAAAATAAAGTCAAGGAACAAGAATACAAAATACAAGCCATTCCCTTTCATTTTTCCTTGGTTTAGCCGTAAGCTTTCTTAATGAGCACATAGTCTATAAATTTCTCATAAGTTATAAACTCACTTTTAAAAGTCAATAAAAGTGACTCCATTTATCTTGGCCGTGACCTCTATAGGTACAAAAGCCAACATATTTATTTCAAAAATTCAACAAGTCTCACTTTCCTAATCATAACTAATATTACAAAATTCTTCAATAATCCATAAAAAGAAAGTGTAAATCCAAGCAAAATAACACCTTCTACCCTAGGGTGGCCGTGGTCTTCATAACCATAAAACACCATCAATCTCACAAATTTCTTATTCAAGAATTCATCAAAAGAAAGAACTAGTTTTTAGTAAAGAACTAAAGCACAAAAATAACAAAGTCTTTCCCTTTTTAATTTGGGTCCAGCCGTGACCATCAAAGTCATTTAAACCAGAATTGTTAAGTTTGAAACAATAGGAAATAAAGAGTCGAATAAAAGCAAGGAACCCCTACCTCAACTCCTTGCCTTGATTCCTTGATTTTCCCTTCACTTACTTTTTTTTTTTTCCTCCTTCTCCCTCACCGTGCTACTACTGTCTTGTTCTGTTTTTGCCTCTGTTTTTGAGGTGAAAACCGTGACATAAGGAAGAGGAACAAGGGAGAACAAGGGTTAATAGGAATGGAAAAGGAAGAATGAAAATGGAAGATAAAGAGTGGGGAAAGAAAGCAACCGTGCTCTGTTTTCTTTCCCACTGGTTTCACGTGAAGTAGAGGGAGAGAATGAGACGAAAAGTGAGTAAGAAATGATTGGGGAGAGTGAAGAAAAATCTGGAGACAAAGGGGGTGGTAGGTAAGGAAAAATGAATAAAATATTTTACGTTGAAATTTTTGCATCTCTTAATAATTAATAATACTTTAATATTTTAATACTCAGTTTTCAACTATCCATATTCTCATAATATATTTTACAACTCATCTTAGTTTTTAGATTTATTTTCTCATAACTTTTCATATATTGATATTTATTAAATAAATTATATTATTTTTTAAAATAAATCAAATTTATAAAATAGGTAAATATATTTATTTTAAATTATTTTCTGTACCAAAATATTTCTCATATTTTATTTATCACTTTTATAAAATTTCATAATTTTTTGAATTATTTAATTATTTCAGATATTTTTTAGTAATATCCTTAAAAATATCAGATTAATTCAGTTGACTCTCTAAAATTTTTTACAACTTTTATCAATTATTTCTAACTAGAAAATAATTTTTTTATATTTATTTTTATTATATCAACTGATTTTACAGATACCTTAATTATTCTCTTTTACTCAGTATTATAGATTTACGCTCAAATTAATTCAAAAAATTACCCAAATTAACAGATAATCTCTTACCAATATTCCTGAGCTACTATAACTCTTATTAGGATCATTAATTTAGGGAGAGTGTTACATCTCTAGCTCAATCAGTATCAAAATAAGTCTAGAGAATCAATGAAGAGTTGACTGAGAAATAAAACCCATAAAACATAGTTGTTTTTATATATTGAATAATACGTAGAACGACAGCATAATGAGTAATGCGCAGAGCTGATATAAATTGACTGACTAGATGAATAATATATGAAATATCTAGATGAGTAACAATAAGATAAATCAAGCCCACAACCAACTGTCGATATAGAGTAAGATTATCAAGTGTAGTATCATCTAGAGGTATAAACCTGACATTATATTCTAAAGGAATAGATTTAGTGTGATTGTCTGAGAGACCAACTCGAGAAATAAGATCCAAAATATATTTAGTTTGGGATAAATAAATACCTTCAATAGAAAAAAAACCTCAAAACCTAAAAAATAACTGAGAAGTTATATGAATGGAATAAATGATATCTTTAGAAAAAAAGAAAGAGAATGCATGAGATGAAGAAGTCATATTCATACTTACTCTTACTCTATCAGATACTTACATTATTCTCAAATTCAATTTTAATCTTATCTCTGATACTAAATTAAAAATTAAAATAAAAAATAAATATTAATAATATATGCATATTTTTGAATAAATAAATATAGTAAGGCTAACTTTTATTTATACAAAAAGATAATTATACAAAAAAAATTATAATTATATACTAAATTAAATTAATTTTATACTATATTAATTATAATCATTTTTAAAATTAATCACAATTAATCACTCAAACAATATATATATTGAGCTCAGCTTAGAAGTAAAGTGCTCAATTATCACATATATGAAGGACAAAATCCAGTGCTCAATTAAGGACATGTGTTGGCGGAAAATACAGGGCATGTTGGTACTGTGTATAAATGTCATTTAGCTAAGTCTAGGGTCCACAATGCCTTTAAAGACATTGAAATTCTTATATCGTCTCGGAAGAAAACGAATTTCTTCCTCCAGGTACGTAGCCATTAAATCTCAATATAATGACCTACACACTAAATATAATCCAATGCATTTAAGGATTGTGATATTGTGCGGAGAAAGAAAATTTTGGGAAAATTAACGATAAAGATCATTAAAAAATAATATTTAATTTAAAGGAATATAAAGGTCAAAATTATTATAAAGGATCATTTAAATTTTAATTAAAGAGAAGAATTATTTCATAGTCAAAATTACTTTTTAATAAAAAATCTATTTAAAAAGTTAGTCACTCAAAGATAATAAATAATTACTTAATATGAAGTAATAACTATTTGTAAAAAATATATATATAAAATTTAATTTAAAATTATTAGTTACTCAATAATAATAATAACCACTCAATCAAAAGGCTATATTCATTTATAAAAATTTTTCTAATTTCATGTTATTTATAATTTTTTTTAATTTCATGTATTTTATTTATTGATCTTGATTTAAAACATTAACTACTTAGTAACAAGAAATAACAACTTAGTTAGAAATAGTAACCATTTATAAATATTTTTTGTATAGAACTTAATTTAAAATTATTAGTTATTTAATGATAACTAATAATCATTTAACAAAAGATAACTAATAATTATTAATTAAAAATATTATTATCTTTTAGATGAAATTAAATAGTTTTTTTCTATAATTAAAATTTAAATATTTTTTTAAATAATTTTAACTTTGTTTATCTATTTAAATTAAATATTAATCTTTAAATATCCTTCACAATAATTTTCCCGAAAATTCTTCCTCCCGGTATGAAAGAATTTCTCTTAATGACAACCTTTTTTTGGTGACTGGCCCCACGGCTTTGGTGTTTTGTGTTGAGAATAATTGGAGTTACGACGAGTGGTGCCAGACACATTTTGCTTTAAGGCCTATGGGGCATGCGATGTCAAGACAAAACCTAGGAATCAATCTTCTTTTGCTTTGGCATGATATATGGAAATCACGTGAACAGAAAACGATCAAAGAAGTACCAACGAAAAGAGTATAGAGACCTTACAAATTCGCACTTCTATCAGCAAAAAATGCTTATAAATTGTAACACTCCAAATAATTATGATAGATTTGTAAATAATTATGAAGGTAGCTTAATATTAATTTGTCATACTTATAAAATTTTGTGATTATTTAAATATGTTTAGTCACTTTGTTGTAGTATTATGTATGAAATATAGTTATTTTTAGTTTCAAATTTGACTTAAACTACTTAGTTAATAGAAATAAGCGTAAAAAATTTATTTTTAGGTCACAAATATATAGAAGTAGATGTGGTTAAGGTTTAAAGTTCATCAGAGTTAGTTTGATATTTTTAAACATAATAGTTATGTGTTTTAATGTCGGATTGACTTCCAGTAGATATGAAAAATTATGAAAATAGGTGAAATAAGATTTTTAATAAATCTTAAGATTTATTTGAAAACTTGTTAGAAGTTGCAAAACTGAATTTGATGAAATTCAAGTATTCTTAGCAATCGGGGTATAGCAGTGTAGTCACTTAAGTGACTAAGTGGTTGCACGGCTAGGCTAGTTGCTGCCTTAGCATTTATAAGTTACCAAAGTGAGATATTTTCTCATTTCTCACATCTCTCTTACGGCAGCAGCAAGGGAGCACCAAAGGACAACCAACAAAGGAGTTATAGGAGGTCTATCTTCAAGCAAAGAGGAGGAAGAGCTTAGTGGTGGAGAGGAGCTGCTTTCAGACTTCATTCCTGGCCATTGAGGTTGGGGGAAACGTTGTTTTGACTTCTTGGTTTCATTTTCTTCATTTGGTTCATGAGGGGCTTGATGAGGGAATGAGGTTTTGAAGTGTGGTTTTGTGATTCTTGAGTTGAATTTTGATGAGGATAATTTGGTTGAGTAAGAAACTGATTTGTGGATGTGTTAGGATGAATTTTTCATCACTTGGAAGCCTTAAATCCCATTTAGGCCAATTTTGGGAGTTTAGTTTAAGGTTGGATTTTGATTCACAAAGTGGTATGATTGAGTGAAATCAAAGTGTAATAAGAGTTGCTATGTGTAGGTGGACCTTGTTTGAGGTTAGAAATCACTTGGAAGTGAGTTTTGAGTGATTATATTAGGGTTTGGTTCCAATAGAACAGTTCCTATATCTGTAGAATTCTACAGAAGCTGTGTTCTGCTATTCGCGTCGCGACGTGGCACTTGGAGTGCCGCGGCATGGGCAGTATTTTCTGTCCAGTACTTCAACTCGTGAGTTGGGCGCCGCGATGTGACACTTGCTGTGTCGCGGCATGGATGCCTAGAAGCAACTATGAGTTGTGTTTGATGTCATAGAGCCTTTCATGGTGTAGTTTCTTCTTTTATGCTTCTTGGTGAGTGTTGAGACTCTAATAGGAGTATTTAATAAAGAGTGAATGTGTTGAATTAATTTGATTTATAATGTTAATTATGGGAAATAATTAGACATAACTATATATACATATATTGTGTATTATGATGAATTGAGAAAATGAGCTTCCCTAAGTGTTGGAATTACTCATGTATGCTCTTTTAAGAGTGTTAAAGTACTTTTAGAAGTATTTAATGAAGTGTTTGTAAAATGAATTTGAGATGCATATAAATCAATTGTGATGTTAATTATTGTAGGAAATTAATGATTGTTTTGCATGAATTTATTGTGAAACATATTGAGGTGAGTAATATCATTTTTATGTTGTTGAGTAAGGAGGTAAGTAATATCCTTTTTATATTGAATGAATAGTGAGGTAAGTAATTCGTCGTTATGTTAAGGCAAGTAATTACTCATCATGATTGTTGAACTGTGAGGGGAGTAATATCCTCTGTATTTGTTGATGAGCAGTGAATGTGAGTTATATCCTCACTACGCCCAATAATCCATGACATACCATAATATATCCTAGAGTTGTTGAGGTGAGTAATATCCTCCATACGTCTGAAGGCTCATGATATTCTTTGATTGCATTCACTTTTAAGACTTGTATAGACATAAACATTAGACATAATTAAACATAGCATGACAATTGTATGGGCGGTTATCACCATACATGAATTCATGACATTGTAATTATATGGGTAATTGCGTACTTCTGTGATTGAAGTGTTAACTTTATGGTTGTGTAATCTGTATAATTGTATAAAATACTAGTATTAGAATACTTCTATTGAGAATTATGATTTCTCACCCCGATTGTGTTGTTATATAAATCCAGATACAAGTTTTTCAAAATGAAAGAAGAAGATGTATGAGGACTAGCATAGTATAGATGCTGTTTTGGACTGAGCTTGTATATATTTTATATTTACTTAGTTTGTTTTGAGTTATGTATAACAATATGCCCATTTTGATGTTGTGGTGTATATATATAATTGTTGGTATGTGACTCTCCATAATTATTTACTTATGTGAATATTATGGGTTTGATTGTTAGTGGTAACATTGTTAATACTGAGCATTCTCGAATAGGACAAGTCAAACGGGATATTAGAATTGAGATGTTACATTATGGTATCAGGGCAATTCATCTTGTTGAGCCGGGATATGGACTGACTATGCTTATGCATGTGTAGTATTGGTTGTGCATTTCTTGTCTCTTACATGTGATTATTTGAGTGAAATTGCATGACTTGCCTTTGATATGTCTGTTTTAGCTACTGTTACACGATTACATAATATTGGAATTAGCTACCTCGATATGGACTGTTCTATGTTTATAGGAAATTATGGCAACACGAGAGCGACCGTGTGGGAGCAGAAACAGGAACTCTGAGAATGAAGGTCCTGATATAGCCGTAGCTTTTATGGTAATGGCCAATGCCATGAGGTAGCAGACAGAGCAGGCAGTTGTTACTGCCAATGCTATGAGAAAGCAAGCAATGGTAACTGCTAGAGTGCTAGAGAGGTTGGGACCTCAACAACTAGTATCACCACCGGTACCACCACCAGCACAGGAAGTACCAGTTAGGAGAAGTCAAAATTTTCTGGATATTTCAGAATTCAGAATGATGAATTCTTTGATGTTCAGGGGCGACTATGATCCAGTGAAAGCTGAAGTGTGGTTGGCCGAGTTGGAAAAGATCTTTGAGGTCATGGTTTGCTCAGATGAGCAAAGAATTTCCTTTGCTTCCTTTATATTGGGAGGAGAAGCGGAACAGTGGTGGCAAAGTGCTAGGAGACTATTGGAAGCAGCTGAGACACTGATTGTATAGGAAGTGTTCAATGATATCTTTTTGGAAAAGTACTTTCCAAGAAGCCTGCAAGAGGACAAGGAAATGGAATTTCTTAGTCTTCATCAAGGTGATATGCCAATTGGGCAATATGAGGCTAAATTTTATTAGTTGTCCAAGTTTTTTTTATCAGTTTAGGCTTAATTCAAATGAGAACTAGAAATGTGTCAGGTTTGAATCTGGACTGAGGGGAAACGTAAAAAAGGTTGTGAGAACTTTAGAAATCAGGGATTTTCCATCCTTGATGAACAAGTGCAAAATTGTGGAGTCTGATAATCTCTAACTTCAGGTAGAACGAAGATTGCAAAACCTTCAGAAGAAGAAGAAGGTGGATGGTAGATTTAGAAAAGGTAGTTCTAAATTTAGTCACATACAAGGGAAAGACGAGCAAGTTTAGATGGATGATCGACAAGAGAAGTGTACCAAGTGTGGCAGATACCACGGGGACAAAGCCTGTGCAGTTGACCAGATCAAATGTTTTCAGTGTGGCAAGTTGGGATACTATGCCAAGAATTGTCCTCAGAAGAAAGAAGCTAGGACGGATGCTAGACCTACTGCTCAGGAGAGAGTCTACATTCTACAAGGCAAGGAGGCACCACCATCTCCTGGTTCAGGAAAAGGTGAGTACATGGTTGTACATGTTTGATAACTTTGTTTTCTTAAAATTTAGTTGTATCTGTGTTTGCATGTCAATTATTAGGACTTCTTACATTAGGTAAACCAAATTTTGGAGACAAAATTCTAAAAAGGAAGGGAGAATGTAACATCCTAGATAATTATGATAGACTTGTAAATAGTTACGGAGGTAGCATAATACTAGTTTGTCATTCTTGTAAAATTTGTGACCGTCTAAGCACATTTAGTCATTTTGCTATAGCATTATGTGTGAAATATAACTGTTTTTAGCCCTAGATTTGACTTAAATTACTTAGTTAATGGAAATAAGTGTGGAGAACTTGTTTCTAGGTCACAAATGTGTGAAAGTACATGTGGTTAAATTTTGAGATTAATCGGAGTTAATTTGACATTTTTAAACATACTGGTTGTGTGTTTTAATGTCATATTGACCCTCAGCAGATATGAAAAATTATGAAAATTGTGAAACAAGATTTTCGATGAATCTTAGGATTTATTTGAAACTTGTTAGAAGTTGAAAAATTGGATTTAGTGAAATCCAAGTGTTCTTAACATATCGGGGTATAGTAGTGTAATCACTTAAGTGATTAAATGGTTGCACGGCTAGGCTAGTTGCTGCCTTAGCCTTTATAAGTCCCCAAAGTGAGATATTTTCTCATTTCTCACATCTCTCTCATGGTTGCAGCAAGGGAGCACTAAAGGAGAACTAACAAATGAGCTATAGGAGGTCCATCTTCAAGCAAAGAGGAGGAAGAGCTTAGTGGTGGAGAGGAGCTGCTTTCAGACTTCATTTCTGGCCATTAAGGTGGGGGGGAAACCTTGTTTGACTTATTGGTTTCATTTTCTTCATTTGGTTCATGAGGGGCTTGATGAGAGAATGGAGTTTTGAAGTGTGGTTTTGTGATTCTTAAGTTAAATATTGATGAGGATAGTTTGGTTGAGTAAGAAACTGATTTGTAGATGTGTTAGGATGAATTTTTCATCACTTGGAAGCCTTAAATCTCATTTAGGCCAAATTTTGGAGTTTAGGTTAAGGTTGGATTTTGATTCACAAAGTGGTATGATTAAGTGAAATCAAAGTGGAATAAGAATTCCTATGTATAAATGGACCTTGTTTGAAGTTACAAATAACTTGGAAGTGAGTTTTGAGTGATTGGATGAGGGTTTGGTTCCAATGGAATAGTACCTGTATCTGCAGAATTCTACTATTCGCACCGCGGTGTAGCACTTGGAGTGTCGTGGCGTGGGTGAGGCAGAGGACGTGCGCCGCGGCGTGGCACATGGTGTGCCGCGGCATGGGCAGCATTTCCTGTCTAGTACTTCAACTCGTGAGTTGGGTACCGCGGCGTGGCACTTGATGTGCCGCGACGTGGATGCCTGGAAGCAACTATGAGTTGTGTTTGATGCCATGGAGCCTTTAATGGAGTAGTTTTTTTTCTTTTTTGCTTATTGGTGAGTTTTGAGACTCTAATAGGAGTATTTAATGAAGAATGAATGTGTTGAATTAAGTTGATTTGTAATGTTAATTATGAGAAATAATTAGACATGACTATATATACATATATTGTGTATTGTGATAAATTAAGGAAATGAGCTTCCCTAAGTGTTGGAATCACTCATGTATGTTCTTTTAAGAGTGTTAAAGTACTATTAGAAGTATTTGATGAAGTGTTTATGAAATGAATTGTAGATACATATAAATCAATTGTGATGATAATTATTGTAGGTAATTAGTGATTGTTTTGCATGAGTTTATTATGAATCATATTGAGGTGAGTAATATCATCTTTATGTTGATTGAATCATATTGATGTGAGTAATATTCTCTCTATGTTGTTGAGTAAAGAGGTGAGTAATATCTTCTTTATATTGATTGAACAGTGAGGTAAGTAATTCCTCGTTATGTTAAGGTAAGTAATTCATCATCATAATTGTTGAACAGTGAGGTGAGTAATATTCTCTGTATGTGTTGATAAGTAGTGGAGGTGATTTATATCCTTACTACGCCTAGTAATCCATTGTATACCATAACATATCCTAGAGTAGTTAAGGTGAGTAATATCCTCAATACTTCTAAGGGCTTATGACATTCTTTAATTGCATTCACTTTTAGGACTTGCATAGACATAAACATTAGATATAATTAGGCATAGAATGACAATTGTATGAGTGGTTATCGCCATGACATGAACTCATGACATTGTAATTGTATGTGTAATTACGTACTTCTGTGATTTAAGTATTAACTTTATGGTTGTGTAATCTGTATGATTGTATAAAATGGTGGTATTAGAATACTTCTATTGAGAATTATGATTTCTTACCCCGATTGTGTTGCCATGTAAATCCAAGTGCAAGTTCTTCGAAAAAGAAAGAAGAAGATGTATGAGGACTAGCATAATATAGATGCTATTTTGGACTGAGCTTGTATATATTTTATATTTACTTAGTTTATTTTGAGTTATGTATAACAGTATGTCCCTTTTGAAGCTGTGATGTATATATATATAACTGTTGGTACATGACTCTCCATAATTATTTACTTATGTGAATATTATGGGTTTGGTTGTTAGTGGTAACATTGTCAATACTGAATATTCTCGCACAGGACAAGTCTAATGAGATATTAGAATTGGGACGTTACATAAGTTGAAAGAAATTGTATAGTGCAGTAATAGAATAATATTAGCTACAATATGTTTGTAACATATTTATATTGATTGAACCAATTTGATCGGTTCGATTGGAAAATTTGTGACCTAGGCTTTAAGATGGTGCGATTAATCAATTGAACTATGTTTCTCACCAATTTGATCAAATTTGGGCAACCTAATGGCCTTCTCGGTGAGTTGACATGGTTTTTTTATTTTGTTTTAGAATTAAAACTTAAAAACTATAATTTTTAGAATTTGAACATTGTACCTAAAAGTTTGTCATAAAATATATTTTAGCACTATACCATATGTTCTTATTTAGTATTATTCTCAATTTGTTAATTTATATTATTATTTAACTAATAATTTATTATCACGACTTGTTTGAAAGTATTTTTTATATATAATATTTTTTGTTTTAGTATTTTTTAATATAATAATATTTATATCAAGTAGTTTTCATATAATTTTTTTTAAATATTTTCTTCTTTATTCAATTTTTTTGATTCAATCGTTGACCCGTAGTCAGATTATTGACTTAGTGATCTGAACTTTTAATCGGGTCAATCTCTCAACTGTATTATACAACTATGGTTTGCAGTAGTGGTAGTGGTCATGACAAGGTAATAAAGATAGTGATAAGGTTGATTGCAAAGGTATATGTTATGGGCAATGACAATAATGGAAGCAAAATATATAGGTATAGCTTCAGAAATAAGTTAGAAACAAAAATAAGGAGATAAATATTAGTAATTTGTGTATATTTCTGAATGAATGTATACAGGAGGATTAGCTTCTGTTTCTAAAAGAAAGTTGTTGTACAGAAAAGAAAAATAATAAAATATAATTATGTATTAAATCAATCTAATTTTATACTAAATCAATTACAATCATCTCTAAAATTAATCATAATCAATCATAATCTAAATTATAATTAATCATGCTAACATCCCCCCTTAAACTCAAGGGGTATAGAAGAAACTAATTTGAGTTTAGAAATTAGAGTGCGGAATCGGTCAGGATGATGATTGAGTCTAGAATTTAGAGTCTAGAGTCTAGAATCTAAGACGAAGTCTGAAATCTAAAGTCTAGAGTCTGGAGTCTAAAATTTAGGACTGAATCTGAAACGGTGTCTTGCTATCAGAACGAAATCTGGAATCTAGAATTGAGTTTGAAATAGAGTCTGACATCATAACGGAGTCTGGAATGTAGGACGGATTCTGTGACAACTGAGTCTTGAACAAAGTGACAGAAAAATAGTGACGATGAGCGAAAGGATTGGACCGGAGTGGACAAAGATGACGAGAATAATAAAACTAAATCTGGATTTGATAGTGATTAATAACGATTCTAACGAGTTCCATGAACTCTGTATAGTGAAAAAGGAGAAACTCTCTTTAAAGTAAATATCATGTCTCTAATACCATGTTAGAAATAGAAATAAGGAGACAAATATTGATAATTTGTATTTATTTCTGAATGAATGTATACAATGGGATTAGCCTCTATTTATAGAAAAAGACTGTTGTACAAAAAAAATAATAAAATATAATTATGTACTAAATTAATCTAATTATGTACTAAATCAATTACAAACATCCTTAAAATTAATCTTGATCAATTGTAATTTTAATTATAATTAATCATGTTAACAGTGACAAGAAAGATTGTAATGCTGATGATACTTTAATAACAATGATGATGCAATGGTGATGATGATGATAAAGGTAGTGGGGCAAGATAAGGTGTAGTGTTGGGGACAAAGGTGGTAGAAAGAGATACAAATAGTGGTGGCGATGACAATGAACCAATGGTGATAGCTATGGCAGTGGACAGTGGCAGTAAACCAATGGTGACAACAACAATAGAGTGGTCATAGTTCAAGTTAATTGTAAGGGATATTTTTATCATTTCACATTAAAAGAAAGAGCATAATAATAATTAAAATAAGAATAGAAATACTAATAACATATTCTTTTAGATATTTCTTTTAACATTTATTTTATTATTAGTTTTAAAACAAGTGTTGTTAACATTCATTCCTTAATAATCTTTTTAAGTGTATGAGATGAATTAATAGTAAAATAAATATTGAAATGAATGTCTTAAAAAATGTGTTACTAGCATTTCTTAAATAAGAATAATGTTATATGGACATCTCCAAGATACAATTAACCTCGCATCATAGACGTGGTACAATCAGAGTATAGATATATGAAAAAAGATGAGACTAATTATAATTAAATGATAAAAATTATGTAAGTATGAGATAATAACATTATTCTAAAAATAACTATGGATGGAATTAATGGTTCATAATTCAATTCATTATACAAGAGATAATGACTATTTCCATTTTTCTCACTTGTTGGGGAATGACCATTCCATTTTCATATAGCAACCAAACATTCTAATCTTCTTCTCATCCATCCACCCCATTCCAATGAACCAACCGTGACTTACAAGATGTTTCCAATTATATCACTTTTTGTCTACACGGAATGGAAGATGGAACCTACAAGTGTACATGAAATGAATTAGGCGCTGAATTTAATTTAGTCTGATCCCGATCCCATAATTTCATCAAGCTAATTTCTCAAATCTAAATTTGACTCAATCAAGATCCAAATAATGATCAAGTCAGAACCTTGATCGACCTGGTATTTAAATAAAATTTATAAATTTGAATGTTACGTTTTATTAAGTCATAAAATTTTAGAAGAAAGAAACTAAAATTGAAGAATGTTTTACAATATATGTTTTGAAACAAAATATATTAATATAAAATATTAATGCAAATATAAGTAAAAAATTATAATTTATTACTAATTTTTTAAAAAGATATAAATTTTAAAATATTGTGTAACATTAGGTCGGGTTAGACTAACCTGATGTGTGGCTAGAACTTGACCTGAAAATACGTTAGGCCTATTTTTAAGAACCCAACTTGGTCCAATTAATTTCGGGCTAAGTCGGGTTATCAAACTGGATTAAGTTATGAACACCCCTAATGGAACCACATGTAGAAGATAAAATAACATTCCAAAAACGATATAGAGCGGTCTCTCCCGATTTCCCCAATCTCTCCCAACGGCCTCAATTCCTTGTACATGTGAATTTTGTGATTACTATAGACTCAAGTTTATGATGAATCTTATATCTTATTCAACATATTCACCATCCAAAATAGAATTTAAAATTATAAATATATGTTGTGAAATTTAACAATAAATATACCTCACATTTAAAGTTTACCATGAATTCAAGTCTATACTAATATTACTCTTTTGTGAAATCTATCCTCCATCTGTTGAGATTTGCCTCAGCAATCTCCATTTGGCAAAACCTGCCCACATCATTGGGGATTGTAGTTTTTCTTTTCAAAGAGACCTTGCTACTTGTTTGAAAGTTGAATTATAGCAGCACTTTGTTTCTAGTACCCGTTGCAAACTCTACCCATTGCTAATGGTTTGCCTGGTTGGCAATTGGCAAAGAACTTCTTATGCCCAATTTTTTTCCATCTGAATGGTAAATAATGCCAAATTTGACATTCTAGTCAGGAGGCAATAGCTCACAACCTCCTCGTAACGAGAAATTCTTAACCTTACCTTTGTTTTTAAATTTTGAGCATAAATTCATGAGCATCTAGGTTTTACTACTAAATACAACTGCAGAACACGGATACTTAGCAACGGAGAATAACTTGCTTCCACTGTAAATCTGTAATAATGCGATTTAAGTTTATAAATGACATGTTAAAAGATAGGAAAAGATTATGGTGTTGGGAATAGGTTAACTGACGGAGCCTATGACTTAATCTATTTTCAGTTTACTTAGACTTAGTTTATGTAACAAATAAATTAGATTTAAACTTTTAAAAAAATCTAATTAATTGTGTAGGCTAAGACTACTTAAGTCTACTAAGTTAACTTATTTATTTATTATAAATAATTTAAAATTTATAATACTTACATAATTTATTAATTAAATATTAAAATAATATTTATTTTATGTAAAATATAATTTTATTAAAAAATTATACCTACTTAAAATTTAAAAAAATTAAATTTCTTTTCTTATATGAAAACCTTCATGCACTAGTTTAAATTTCTTATCCTATATAAAATTTTCAAGTTTTTTATCCTATATAAAAGCCTTCATACACCTCAAACTAGACTAAATATTTATATTTATATGACAGGACAAGCTCGAGTTAACCATATACAAAATAGGCCTCAGCCTATTAAAACAAAGTCTAGCTTTACCTATTTCCACCTTTAATTATTATATCAATTCTGCACCTATAGAAATCACTTTCAATTCTTATCAATTCTGCACCCATAGAAATCACTTTCAATTCTTAAACTTTTAAGGGCAAATAGCTAACTGTCAATAAAATTTTAAATTTTTAACTAATGGATAATGAAGCTTGTAAGACTCCTGATCTTATAACTAAAGACTCCTGATCCACAAGGCAACAAGTGGTGGAACCCATCCATGACTGCAGTGAAGCTTGTAATGTGGTGATCAAACTATCAAATGGCTACAAATTCAGGGCTAAATATTTTCAAGCATGAGAAACTACAGGACGTGGCAGATTCATGTCCTTTAGGATAAGAGCTTCTTAGAATGCCCAGAACTGTAATGATAACAGCCCTTTTCCAACCAAACAAAAAAAAAAGAAATTAAGAATTCTAAGTTCTATCACAGACCCCAAGAAGGGGTTGATAACTTCTAAACAATCAGCTAAGAATTTACAAGACCATAGAAAGGAACATTTTACGTGCCTAATAAAAGTATACAATCAAGCAGTTCCAAGCTTAATTAGTTTTCAACCAGAGTAGGATTCAATAAGTATATTATCTAATCTACAAAGTTACAAATAGCCAATCCATATCAAGAAGCAAAGATAATAAAATGGAGAACAATAATTGATGCATTGGTGATTTCAACGCCAGTACAATATAAACCCTTACTTTCATCTATGTCGAGCAAATTTTATATATGAATGGTGCCTCTCCCCTAGAATACTCAAATTCGGAGGGTGAACCAAATGAATGGTGCAGTTGACTGCAAGGAAAATGCCAAAAAGGGAAAAATAAAATAAAAACAAAAGAGGCACTTTCATTTTAAATAAAAGTATGGAACAGTTCAGTTATCCAAAACAGAATGCTCCAATGGCATCTAAGTTGTTAAATATAGCCGCTACTGTTTTGCTCTACAATTCAAGGGCTGCAAAGGTTCTTCAAATCCTCTTCCTTTGCATACCAGTTTGGTATTATTTTTGACACATGCGGATAAAGATCCTTGTAGGAGTTCCTAATGGTTCCTTCTGCAACTCCAGTGGCAACTGATATATCTGCACCAACACAATAAACCAGATAAAGGATACATGTATGAATAGCACAGCAGTATCCTATAATAAAAGAATAGCTGCATTATGAACATTTCATTAGAAACTTATTTGAAACCAAATATAATTCCAAATATAAAATTCACCACATCAACGCCTATAAAATTGGAGACAATTTTCACAAACAATTAAACCAATCATTGTGTTTGTATTTCATGCCTTCAAATCTCATACTACCCTCTAAGAAGTGACACAGACCTTTGAGAGGTTTTTTATCATCCGAAAGCTGAGTTATGATGTATATAACTGCTGCAGCAATTGATATGGGACTCCTCCTGACAAATTAAAGATGTTATTAGTATCAATCATCAGAATATAATAGCATCTATCTAAAGATTAGGGGGGAAAAAAGGAAGAGTGGATTCATACAACATAAGGTGCAGTGGAATAGACTACAAGTTTATGATAATGAAACCTTAAATGGTGAGAATGGATTCGTGCAAAGGACCATGCAATTATTTATGTCCATCAAAAGTCATTGTCGGAAATTTTAGGAGTGACCCAGTTACATGTGTACAGAAGTTCTGAACCCATAACCCACCTTTTGCCTTGTTCATATAATAGAAAAAGAGTTTTAAATTCAAAGATAATTCTATACAACCCTCAATCATATCCTCATGTACCATTTCAGAGTCTTCACTTAGCACACAAACACAGTCCTCAGAGTTTCCACAGGGGCAGCACACATCATGTAAAACCCAATGGTTTTTTATCCATAATCACACCCTTCACCTTGTTCTCAATCGGCAACAGGGTTAAATCCAAAGCTAATCTGCACAGTCTAGCATATTTATATAGCCCTAATCTTAAGCTGACATAGTTGGTTCATTTTATCACAGAAACACTGCCCAGAGTTTTACCACCTAAATCTCCTCTTAGAAGCGACACTAAGTTTTATTGAATTAATAATTCACAATAACTGTAAACATATCTTGTATTAGTATGAAAGAGTAAACAATATGACAAGCCAACCTTTAGCAGTAAACATCTATTTCTTTCTCTAAGGAAATACAAGACAAACTAAAATTTACCTTATATCAAATTCTTCTGATTTCTGAACAGCTTCCTGAGCAGCTTTAACAGCTTGATTATTCATACCAAGATTAGAACAAAATCGCCTCTGAAGATTGAGGTGAAAATGTTAGTGATACAAAAATAAGATTTATGTGAGTAAGCTTACTCATTGATTAAAAATAAAATAGCAAGATGTGCTTCACGTCAACAGAGAAAACTTACCATAAAGTCCCCAGCATGTATTGTCCCCATCTCCACAGACTGACCCTTCTCCAAACCCAGTTGTTTCACTATGTATTCTTTTGCTCGGCCAATTTCCTTCTTTGTGGCTCCATTGGCAACTGAGCAAATTTCTATTTGAAATCCATAGGTTCAGGGAAGCTCATTTAAATAGGAAAAGATAAATCGGAAAGCATCCATATGTTAAAAGAATCATAGGCTGTACCCTTTACAGTGCGTGGCTTGTCTTCTTGACGACAAGCAATGTAGAGGCAAGCAGCCAATAATGCATCCTGATTTCTTCCTCTACTAGACTTATGATCTTCAACCCGCTTAAATATCTCATTAGCCCGATCCTTCAAATCAATTGCAAAAGCAACATAAGAGGAGTACAAATACTAACTTTACATGAAAACTGAAGTTGAAGATAAGAAAGCAAAACTAAAATAACAATTTCAAGGTGCAATTGACACAATATAAAGTATATAAACATTGTTCTGACAAGCTTGACATAACAGGAGGGCGTGAAGAAACATTATCTGGTCCTTTCTTTCCATCAGTTGTCATCACTCACCACTAGCATTATGAATATCCTTGTTTTAAACAGCATGCCCAGACAAGTTTCACCAGCTTCTAGCACTGTGAACTTAAAAGGACAAATTTTACACCATTCATATAATTTTTCAAAAGAGCAGTTTTTGTGTATTGCTCCCAGTACTTCTGCACCATGCGTAACGAATTTCTCAAGGAAGTTTGAAGGTCAAATGATATAAAACAATGCTGTAGCTCAATAGTATCTAATTTAGCAAATGTTACACTAATAGATTGATAATATTATTTTAGTAAACTTAGTGTTTAAGCTTTCATGCCTATAGTCAATCACGACGATCACATATGCAGGTTCATGAATCTTGTCCTGTAATGATTAAAAAAATGAGAGAGTAAGCAAGCTATCCCAGATGAGAACATGCCATACCTTGATGGTTGCAACAAGTCCCAACCTGAAATTTTATCAGCCACATCAGCCAATTTCTGAATTGTCTCATTCAAGAAAAAATCACAACCAATCACATTTTATAAGAAAAACCGTGGAAAATTAAAATTCTGAGAGTTTAGCTATAATGATTTCCATGTCATAATGCTTAAATAGAACAAATAATAATCAAGATATTATGATAACTAATCACATGTTATGTTTCCTGGTGAAGATTTTGCATTATATAATTTCATGCGAAGGACATTCCGAAATACAAAATACCACTTTCTTCCCAAAAAGTTTTCTTTCATGAACAAACCAAAGTTCAAGAAGCTCAACCAATCCTCCACCTAACTCAAAAGATTACATAACAAACTGATCTGAATTGAATTGAATTGAATTCTCAAGCTATGTTATTTAAACAAAAATTGCAATTTTATGACATAAAGCACATTCAGGCGATAAATTCTCCGAAAATTGGGAAACCCTAGCTGACATACCTATCGGACATGGTGGCGATGGTCTTGAAGGCGACGATCAATCCGCGATCGGGGTTGGAACCGCGGTTCTGCCAGCGGCCGAGGGACGACGACAGGAACTCCCCGGAGGCGCCGTTGGGTTTGGCGATGACGGTGGACAAGCCGCCGTCGGTGAGAAGGGGGTTGGTGGGACCTCCGACACGAACGGGGTCGTTGTCGCCGGACTCGTTGGCGAAGGTTCGCCACTCCGAGGTCTCGTCGATGGAGTGGGACTCCAACACGAGACCGCACTCCGAACACACCGTGTCCCCCGCCGAGTGGTCCAAAACCACCTCCGTCTGCCGCTTGCAGTCACTGCAGAACGCATCAGACATCGTTTTCTGTTTGTTTGTTGCTGTTGTTTTTACTCTGAAAGATCTGACTGTGTATCTAGGGTTTCGGACAAGAAAGGGAATTCGTTGTTGTTAGAAAGTTAGAATGGAGGGAGATTTTTCCATTTCAGTTTGAGTTTTGATTGTGGTCGTTTCGTTTCTTTGCGAACTGAAACGGAGAGAAAGGGGAGAGGATTGATTGTTGGTAGTGGGGGTATTAAACGAGTCTTCGGTATTTATAGAAGGTGCTGAAAAGAAAGGGTTAAAAAAAATAAAGTAATATGGTTTGAGTTGTGTGTTTGTGTATATTGGTGTGTCTGGTTTAGGAAAGTCATGTGGTTTTCATGGGGGAACTGCTGCGTTGGACGATTGGTGTTTGGATATTTTTTTAGATAGAATTGAGAATTTTCTTATCTCTCCCACAATCCCAATCCAGGTTAGTTGGGATTGGGACATGGGTTGAACTGTGTAGTGTTGTAGTCTATATTTTTTTCATTTTTCTTTTTTTGGCGTGGTTGTATTCTGTCTTCCATTTGCTTATACAGTGTATTTGAACTTATAGAGAATGAGAAAAAAGAAAATAGAATGAAATAAAAGAAATAATTTTTTATTTGAGAATTTAATAATAAATAGAAAGAAAAAAAATTTAAAAGGATTTTTTATTTTTTTTAAAACATTAAATTTTGTTCCTTTAAAATTAAGATAAAAAAAAGAAAATAAACTTATAAGTTTAAAAAATTATTTTATATTTCTTTTTATTACTTTATAATTTAACTTCTAAACAAACAATGGAATTTCATTTCTTTTTTTTTATTAATCTTCAAAATAAGTGAAAGGTAACTTTGTTTTTTTTTCTTTTCTTATTTTTGTAGTCATTCTCTATTCATTTTATTCTATTCCATTTTATTAATAAAAAAATCTAAACACATTGATAATGTGTTTTGGAGGTTGAATGTAGTGTTAAGGAGAGGACCAAAATTGAAATCCTAAAAAAAACGGATATTACTCTTTTTAAGTAAACAAGTAAGGTTCACTATTAAATTTTAATGGATTAAAATCTTAATATATTTTATATTGAATTAAAAATAAATATATTTTTATTTATTTTTTATTTTTAAAAAATATATAATTATTAAAAAGACTTCTTAATAATGACCATACTCGATAGTGGATTAATCTTATAGTAATGCATTAGAAGATAGTTGGTTAAAAAAAATGTGTTTTGCATGCTTCTTTAATTATCATAATTTCCCATAAGTGATTATCATTAGAATCTTGTTTTTTTGGGGACATCTATCATTAGAATGTTGTCAGACTATAGTAGCTGTTGATCAGGTCTATTTAGGTTGTAATTTTTCCGAATCAGGCCCAAAGTATATATGTGTATCTTTTGTCCTGTAATTATGGTCTGGAGAAACCAGTCATTTTTTTTTAAGAAACCAGTCAGTTTTTTAATAACTCGTTTGACTTTGTTACATAAATATTTTACATACATTAGAATAGATATATCATATTTATATCATATATTAACATAAAAAATATCAAATTATTTTATATATAATTGTAATATTTTCATAACATATAAAATAATTTTATAAATAAATTAAATAAAATTAGGCACATTTTAATTAGATGAATAAAAAATTTGTTTAATTAACCAGGTTTGTCAATGCTAAAAAAAAGAAAAAGAAAAACATTATTATTATCATTACTGGTGTTATTGCCTGTAAATCCACATTTTCTATTTTTAATTTATATAAAATTATTTATCTCATATTAAATTAATATATATTACAGTAAATATAAATAGTATAAGAAAAGAAAACACAAAACTCAACTTGGTTTGAGCAAAACATCATAGACTTGTGATTATAAAACATTAAACAAATGGTTCAACACGTTATAGTTACTTTTGAGTAGTTTCTATTTTTTTTATAGGTTTTTTGGGTAGTTATTTTTTAGGATGGATGATGGAAGTTAAATATAAAAATAGTAAATTACACTTACTCCCTCTAGATTTGATGATATTACATTCAGCTCCATTTTTTCTAAAAATGATACTCACCCTCATTAATTGATTAAGTTACATAATGTGTAAATATTATCGCTATGAATTTTCAATTCACGTTATTTATGAAAAATTATGTATACAAAAATAATTGTGTATACTTGAAAATTTTACAAATTTTAATTAGTAATATTTATATATAATAATATTTTTTTATAAAAAACTTTTACAATTTTCTCTCAGATGGGTGTGTAAGTAATTTTTTGAAAATATATATATATATTTTAACTAGTAATGTTATCAAATTTTAACGATAAAAAAATATTATCGATTTTAATTAGTAATATTTATACATAATAATATTTTTTAAAAAAATATTTTTTTTCATAAATAATCAGTAAATGCTAAAAATCTTAAAGATTTTAACTGATAATATTTACACAATTATATAACTTGATCAATTAATGGGGTGAGTGTCATTTTTAGAAAAGAATGGAGCTGAGTATAATATCATCAAATTTGGAGGGGGTGAGTGTAATTTACTCATATAAAAAAACTGTTAACAAATGAAAAATTACAGTTTTTTTCATTTTTTTTCTTGTTAATTGCTTGATAATGTTTTTTTAGGAAAATTCAATTTTGGACACCAGATGGGGCCATCCCCATTATATAGTTGTATACTATCAAGTACGGATGCATCATTTTTTAGGTGTGTTTACACGTCAGACATGTATTTATGTCAGAAATATGAGAACGTGCGTACGACAAACATGTATTACGTATCTGAATGTATTCGATTAAAAAGATTATTATTTTTATTTAGATATGTCTTAGACACGTCTTAGATACACTTAGACACATTTAAGATACTACTTGAACACGACTCATTAATACTTTTTAAAAAAAATTAGTTTCATTAATTAACGTCAAATTAGTAATCTCGTAACTCACTCAAATCCAATTACATAACTGACGTCCCAAGTCACTATTTTTTCATACCAGTATTTTAAGTTTTATCTTTTCACACGCTACTATTAGGCTTATAAGTTTTATCTTTTCATACACTATTATTTTTATCTACTCATTCTACTTCCACTCGTACCAAATCATTCACTTCGTCGTCACCGAAGTTTGTCTCACACCAATATTTCATTTAATTAATTTTTTTAGATGCACATATATTTGTACATGATTAGTTTTATTAGGAGAAGTTGATTTATGAGATTTTTTAGAAAATGTCAATAAAAATTATATTCCATATTTTTTGAGAGGGACTTATTAGGTAGCAAATATTGAGATATATAACATATATTAAATATTGTAAATCTTTAAACTTATAAAAATGATATTAATAAATTATGAATTTTTTTTTAATTTTACAATTATATATATACATAAATCAAGTTCTTTAACTTTACTTATATATATATATATATATATAGTATTAATTTATATCTTATAATTTTTAAAATTTAATGTATTCATTCTTCATATCTATATCAGGTTTCATATTCATATTCATGCTTGTGCTTCATAGGTAGTATAGAAACATGAGATGGACCAAAGGATATGAGAATACTTCATAAGAGTAACAAATATATTTTATATATAAACTTACCTGTAGAGGGAGGAAATTTTTCCTTCCTTTAGGAGGAAATCTTTTCTTCCACCTCAAAACACATTCATCACTCAAATTTTGAGGACTCCACTGCTTACACAAGTCACATTATAATTTTAATGATGTAAGATTCATTTAACCTTTGTTTGTTTCAAGAGAAAATGAGTGGAAAGAAAATGGGAGGAGAGAAAATGAGAGAATTATTCTCTTTTCTTGCGTTTGGTTGTGCAGAGAAAATAGGGAGGAAAGAAAAAAAAACATGTGAGACTCACATAAAAAGTTTTCTCCCCTTAATGCGAAGAAAATGGGGGAGATTAAGAGATTAGGCGTAAAATGACCCTTACACCCCCATATTCATTATCATATACTCAGCTTTGAAAACCTCGTTGTCGCGCCGTAACTCCGTCGTTCGTCGCTAACCTAGTTTGTGACTCTGTCGCACCGCTCGTCATCCAACCCGCAGCTGATCCCTTTCCCGCATCACACTGCGTTGTGCCGTTCCATGTGTTGATACCCAATTTTGTCCGTGAAATTTTCTTTTTTATGTTTGTTGATTGATTGTTTAATTGCTTTGCTTTGTACCTTTTTTATGAAAAATAAAAAAAAATAAAAAATAAAAAACATAAAAAATAGAAAAATACAACAAAATGCGGAGCATGCTTGATTTTCCACCCTTTTCCTCTCTCTACATTTTATTCTCTTGCCTGCACACTAACTCACAAGACACACCCCACTCCTTCCTCACATGGCAAAGAAGACACACCCACTCCTTCCTCACATGGCAAGACACACACACACACCACTCCTCGCCACACACGGAAACCCGATTTAAATAATCACTTCATCCATCTTTACAAGGGGTGGAGACTGACTCCCGAACCTTCACATTCACTCTCGAAGAACTCCCTTCATCAACCTTCACCATCACCCCAACGTCAAAACACCTTGCCTCTCCACAACCACACATCCACCTTCATCACTCATCCTTCAATATCATTCAACCACCCTTTTTCAACCTCCCATCTTCACATCCATATCTTAAACATCTCAACCTCCAAACTCGCTTCACAAAACCATCACTACTCCCCACTTAAACCAAAAAAAACTCCACTCAGTAAACCCAGCCATTAATAACGTTCATCTTCGTTCACGACCCTTCACCACACTTCATTCTTCATCCCAAAAACGCATCACCCTTCACCATTTTTCCTCCAAGTTCCAAGCCCCAACCGTGACCCACCCACACTAGCCAATCCAATAAAAGTGCCTCCATAACCTCTCCCAAAACCTCGAACCTAATCAAACCGACCGTCGGACCAGAACCGTAACCCCGTCGGACCAGAACCGAACCAACCGTCGGACCAGGAACCAGAACCGACCGTCGACCAAGAACCCGAACCGACCGTCGGACCGTAAACCAGACTCACTGTCGAACTTCCAATCCCCCTAAACCAACCGTCGAACCTCACCAATACCATTCATCCTCTCACCGACACCCCCGAATCCCTCCGCACCGACCGACGAACCAATAACCATCATACCTTCACCGACCGTCGAATCCCCATATATCAACCTTCACCATCCCTCTCACTATTACCGTGAACCCACACCACCATCCTTCAACCATCCATTACGCGAAATCACCTCCAAAAAACCAACTTATACCCGACCGTCGAACCTCAAACCCGATCACTTCCCTTTCACCTCCAAAACACTCACTATCTTCAAAGCCTCCATAATCCCTATTACCCAAGCAATTTCCATTTCAACCTCTCCAAACACTATCGAATCCCAATCGAACCGACCGTCGAACCATGAGTTCCACTCCTCACCGACCAACCTCACCGAACCTCGTGTCCTCTCCCAACCGACCGTCGAATCCCAAACTCCATCATATCCGACCGTCCAACCACCCAATCTCCCTAAACCGACCGTCGAACCTCACCAACACCAAGCACCATCATCTCACCGGCCATCACACCGACACCCTCACCGATCGAAACCCAAAATTCCAGATCCTTTTCCGCACTTTTCCAGATTTTCACCGTTTTGGATCCGAAATGACTAAATTCTTCCATTAATTTACCAATATAAAACATAAAAAAAAAAAAATAAAATGTAATAAGTAAGATCATTTTATAAAGAACTACGTGACTTTGAGTTCTCATTGCACCCGAGGATACGTAGGAGCAGTGCCAAAAAATAAATTTTCATAATTTGGTTGTTTCTTTTATTTCTTTTCAAAAAATTATAAAAATGAAAAATAAAAAAATAATTAAGTCTTTTGTTTAAGGGTTAAAATAAATATATTTGAGATTATTAAATTTTGCACAACTAACATATGGTACAGTTCATGGAGCGGCAAAGTGGCTAATATCTTCCCTACCATGTAATCGACTCCTGACTCAAACTCATTTTCTAAAAGACCGCTTTCTAATTAAAGGGTTTTTCTAATGTTTTCCCAATTTAAATAAACATTGGTGGCGACTCCATTGATTTTTATATTTTTCGGTCGTCTCGCCGCGATCCCGGTTGCGACACCATGCGGCCCACGGCACACCGTGTCGCACCATGACCCACCACTGTAAATCCTAGATCCGATCTCCACTATTTCAAACTCCATTGTAACCTCCTTTTTTCTTTGTTTTTGTTGCAGAGACTTAAGGTCTCTTTTCTTTCTTCATTGATTTTTTATTTTTTTGGAAAATGACTTGTTAATTTAAAAAAAATATGTTAAACCATGGGGTGTAAGGTAAGGTGGGTAATAGCGAGGTGGGTAGTGGAGTGACTGCGTGGAGTGGTTGGTTTTCGGGGGAGAGGTCGTCGCCGCTAGTTGATGGGATAGTGGGACTAGAGATATGAGGGTGAAGAAAGAAAAGGGGGAGGGGACATGTGGATAGAGTTGGTGGAATAAGGTGGGTGGGAAATGAATAGGAGAGATGAGTAATAAAAAAAAGGAGAAAATGAATTTTTTAAGTAAAAAATTATTTTATATTTAATTTATAATTATATTTAATAATTATTTGTCAATTTATTATTTTTTATAAAATGTATTTATTTACTTAATATAATTTTAAAAAATATTTAATTTTAAAATAAAAAATAATATATTTATATTCAATTATACATTTAATAAGGATAAATAATGTTATTCTATATAATTATATATTATATTCTCTTTTTTTTTTACTCAACTCTTATTTTATTTCTCTCCTTTTTCTCTTTATCCAAACAATAAGAGAAAAAATATAATTTTCTTTATTTTTCTTCTCTCTCTCTTTTATTTTATTTTATTTTATTTTCTCTCTACATCTAAACAAAGGGTTAAAGAAATAAATTTTCTTCTTCCAAGTATATATAAGAATTTTCCCCAGTAAAGGTATGAAAATGGTTGGCTCATCCACAATAACATGAAAAGATATGAGTTGAGGCAATAGTAAAATATAAGTTCGTAATAATTTTAGCTTGATCTGACCGATCTTGAATTTATATTGGCCCAGCGCAAGTCTGGCCTGTCTCATGACCTGAATTCCAAAATTATTTGTTTTGCATTTAAGAAAACAAGTGTAAAGGCAGCTAGAAAAGTAAATAAATAATGAATTTAGATTTTCTTATATTTTTTTATGTAGTTAAGTATGATAGAGCACATATTTTATTTTAAAATTTAGTTAGATTTATTTTAAAATTAGTTTAAATTTATTCATGTTATCTTTAATTATTTTTTATTTTATTTTATTTTTTCTATCATTTTTTATATATCATTATTTTTTGTATAATAAACATTTTAGTTTGACTCTGTTTAAATTCAGTTAACTTTCTCTTCAAAATATCTTTAAAGTAGATAAAGCAAATAAACATAAAAATATTTATTAATAAAACTTATTCATAAATTATAAATTTTTTATATTTTTTATATCTATCTTCTCCTTTATTTAATTATATAAAAATAATATCATAAACAGATACAAATCTATAAATAATAAACTATGCAATTGGTCATGTGTTTTTCATTTGATACAGTCTGACCTTTCGGTTTGGAATTAAATTGACATGACGTTTTTTTTTTCCTTTTCCCCGTTAATTAAGTTGCCTACGCTAGGGCCGTTAGATTTGCTACCGTGAAATTTAAGGGAAACCAAAAAGGACGTTAACATGTTTGGTTCAACTTTGCTTTTTTTCAACATTTAAGCAATTAGTTTGGGTTATTTGAAAAAAATAATCAATAACTTTTATTAAAAGAAAAAAATTGTTGGAGCTAACAGTTTATGGCCAAACATTTTTTAAAAAATTATTAGGATTATTTCTAATAATAATATATAAATATTATTTTATTTTTAATTAAATAATTTTTTAATCAAATAAATAATTTTTAAATTATTTTATACTTATTTTTGTAAATTAATGCATAAAAATAATTTTTATATTATCTAAATAAAATTGATTAGCTTAAAATTAATTTTTAACTAACATATCCAAATATAAAACTTTTTTTATAATTGATTAGAACAAAAAAATATATAATAATTAATTATTAAAATAATATAATTTTACAGTTATCTCAAATACTTCTATTAAATGGATTATGAATTTGTGGAGCTCGGTTAGGGCTTAGGAGTGTGGCTTGATGAATAATATTATTCACATATTTCAATTTACATTGTTTTATATTTATATATTTTTATTTTTTATTATTTAATTATAACTAGTTATATTAATTTTTTTACATTTATATTCTAATTTTATCATCTCACACATATATAAAATGATATGGATAACAAACATTATTCACCGTAATAGATAGCATTGAGGAAGAGTTATGTTATTTACAGCCAACAATCGCATAGTAGTTTGGATCTCATGGGATCTGATAAGAAGTCACTAACAATAAGTTTACACTCTTACATACAAAAAAAACAGGGCCCGTTTTTACTTCTCATGGATCTCATCGCACAACTGTTATATACTTGGCTAATGCAAATGCATTCTGAACAAACTTCTCATGACTAAGAAAAATGCCAGTTTTTGACCCCCAAAAAAATTGTTATTTACATATTTTTAAAAATTATATCACCTTATATTGAGGTATATGTCACGATTAAAATATAGGTGTATAAAAAATATAATAAAAATAATTATAATTAAATGACAAAAATTATATAAATATAGAGTAACGTGAGTAAATAATTATACTTTAGAAGTAATGAAGATAAATTATCCATCATCCCCATTATGGTATAAAAGTTTAAGGTGATTTGAAAATGTAAATATTGTTATATAGTCCACATTTGTGAAAATATATATATTTCATTAAAAAACTCAGTTGTGATATTGACAATGTAATAAGATTTATTAAAATAAAAAATAATGATATATTTATTATTAAATCTTAATAAATTAAAATTTTAATATACTTTAAATTAAATTAAAATAAATATATCTTTATTTATTTAATTTAAAAAAAAATTCACTTTTGATAAACTTTCTGTGCTGACACAGGTAGCCTGGTCTTGGACAATCTTGGCATTGTTGCTACTGTATGGGATATTTTAGTCTTTACGTTTTACCTTTTGGACTGAATAGTAGTCAGTCAATGGTGATTTGAGAGAGTAGTAGTGGCTGGAATTTTCATCTTTTTATGTCCCAGCACCAGCAGCTTTGTATGCTGAGTAGTTGTGGACGCTCCAGAGAGATCTGAAATCACCGATGCTGAGGATTCAGGAGCTGATGCCTGACATTGAGAGTGTTGCCATTTTTTGATGTTTTTATTTCATATTCAAGACTCAACAAGTTTGGCGTCGTCACTGGAGTTTGGCAATTGTAGATAATTTAACTATTTAAGTGTGTTTTGTACTTGTACAATATATATATGTGCTGTATTTGGACTTTGATCATTTCTAACGCTTCAATATCTTCTTTTGGTAGTGTTTCCGAATTGGGTTTTCAAGTACCAGGTTGTTGTGCTCAAATTGTTTGATATTCTCTTTTTACTTCATTCAACCAATTATGGGTTTTCAGTTTTTTCAATTTTTTTCCCTTTTTTTTCATGATTTCTCTTGCAAATTGGTGGAATGGATTTGCTTTTTGCTGATCATTTGTTACTTGATCATATCTTTCGGCTTTGGTTCTTTTAATGTGAATTTGCTGTAAGTTCATGGGTGCATATTGGAGCCTAATAATCTTTATTGATCATTTGATTGTCCTGAAATTTGTGAATTTTCTTACATTGGAAAGTAGAATTGATAAGTTACTTATTTCTGGGATTTCAATCTCTCTCTAATTTTAGGGGATTTATTTTCTCCTTTTTTATAAATTGAAATTCACAAATTCAGGTTATATAATGAAAAGTCACTTGTTCCTTTTTCATAAATTGCAGCTCATCAGCCACCAATATGATCTTTCTTCAAATGGGAATGTAGAATCGGATTAGGAGTTTATAGTTAGGACAAGGAAAAGTGGTGTCCTATATAATGAGTGAATACATATGAAGTTCAATCCACTACTTGCAACAGGCTGTTTCTAGAGTGGGGTGCTGTGTGTTGTCGTCTTCCTCTTCTTTTTTCCTCACGCTGTTAATTTGTCTGTCTCTCTGAAATTTGGAGCAAACAGCCAACAGATTTTATGGAGTCTATACTCGGTAATTGGCCATCATATGACCCTCACAACTTCAGTCAGCTCCGACCGTCAGATCCTTCTAGTTCCTCTGTAAGTTGTTGTTGTTTTTGTTGTTTTCATTAAAAAGTAAATAAAACTGTAAGTATTTGACAATCCTGGTGGAACTCATTCAATTATGCAAATTTATACTCTATCACTTATTGAAAAATCTGATTGTGTATGATCCTAAGTTTTTGCTTTACTACTATCCATTTACATTTATCCTGTTTGGAAGTTTAGTGAAATATGGCAATTTTTTTTTCCAACCCCCTTTCCCCTTCTTCATCTTGTACAAAATTTGGTTGTTAACCAAGATAACATATTCTTTTAGGTAAACACACTTGCACATTTGAATCCCACCATTAAATTTTGAGACTATTTCTGAAATCTTGAAGTTGGTACTTCGTAGAGAAGTTGTAAGGGGAAAAACAAACTTATATTGCAATCTTTAGGTTTTCAAGTTCCTTTCTTTTTATCACATGGAGGAATATCTTGCGACATTCTGATTGTTATTTTGACTTACTTGGATAATCATAATTCATAGTAGTAATAGACTAACAGTGTGGTGCAATCTGTTGTTTGTTGGCCTAAGGTTGAACTCTTCAGCATTGTTGTTCTATGCAGCACTGTCTCTGGGATGATCTCCTGTTCATTGCAATAGCTTCACTGTTTATCGTTTTTTCTTTGTATTTTTCCTAATTTTGTCGAAAGAACTATAAAGGAATTGAGAGTTTGAAACTTTTCTAGCATGGGATGATTATCTTTTTCCTTTTCTTTCTTCCCATTTTTGCCTCTAAAACTAATACTGCAAAATTTGGTTTTCTTGCCCAATATTGTAGCAATAATTAATTCTTCAGTAACAGAAGAGTTTTACTTTCATTTCTAATTAGTTGAAAAAACTAGAATTATACTTAATTTGTCCTTTGTATTATAAAGATATCTTTTTGGCTTTCTGCCATTTCAGTTTCCATGATACCCTGACACAAAATTTAGTTGTCTTCATAATTTTTACCTTATGATGAATCTAGTTGTTCTTGTCCTTTCTATAAACTTGCTTAAATTGTTCCATGAACTATTTTAATCGATGAAATTGCAAGCAAGAGATATATTACCTATGAAATGATCTGTTAGCTGTTGATATTGAAGGAGTTCATGTGATTCATTTGATACCTTTGCTGAAACATATAAGTACGCTTACACGATATGTACATAATTCTTGCTTTCGTTATGTGGCACTCCTTGAACAATGTTAACAATAGGGAAAATGCTCCTGCAATCAATTGTATTTGACTTAATATTAAAGTAAGATTGCTCAAATATGAAAGATATGACAGATGTGATTTTGAAGATAAAGATACTGAATGGGTCACTATTCGACTTTATATTTTTTTTATCATCAAGTCAGTAATAAACCAAGTTGTAGAGCAGTGTGTGTGTGTGTGTATCTTTTGGAAAGTGAAATTTGCCATTTTTAAATGATTGTTTTTAGGACCAACTTTTCAAGCAACTTGCTACTCTCTTTGTTCGTAAGTGTATTATTGATCACCTAATCGTATATTTTCATTCACTTTCTTAAGATGAAATTTCTATTTTCATGCAGAAAATGACACCAGCCACTTACCATCCTACTCACAGCAGGACCCTTCCACCGCCTGATCAAGGTAGCAAAGAGAACTTTCTTCTACTTACTTCTGTAGTAAAACTTTGCTGTACATATTTAATTGATAATCTGTTTGAACTTTGAAAAAATGTATCTTTTCTTTAGATTATTCCCTTAATCATGTTTTTGGAGGAGGATCCAAACTGGATGCACTGAACCTATTACTTAAAAAAATATTAAGTTTGGCATATAAAGGAAAGGGAACAAAATGAGGAAAGATGATTAATCTTGGTTGCAGTTTTTATTTTGACATACATGTACATTCCACATTTGCTGTCAGGCTCAATGGTTTTTCTTTTCTTTTTTTTTGGGTAGAGGGTCACTGGTGTTTTTTAATTGAGGGGTTGCTAACCTGTTGAAAATTCTTCTGACAGTGATAAGTACTGAAGCCAAAAATATCCTTCTAAGACATATTTATCAGCGTGCTGAGGAGAAGGTTAGTCTTAAAACTCATATTTTGGTGCAGGTAGGTATGCACACGCTTTTGCACATACCTACACCCACACATCACCACACAAGGATCTAATAACTGTACATGGCCATTTTCATTGCAGTTGAAACCAAAAAGAGCTGCATCTGATAACCTTTTGCCAGAGCATGGGTGCAAGCAACCTAGGGTTTCCACCTGACACTTTTCATTGACCAACTGTTGCATGTGAGCTACTTTTCAAAGTTATACTTTTATTTTACAAAGAAGAGTTTGGCCTGTTTGATGTTGTAAACTATTTTCTCAGCTACGGATTTGGAGTATATAAATATGAAGTCTGGTAGCCCCCATCAAAATTTACAGTGAATGAAATGATTATGCTTTTACTGTATGTTTTTGTGCCATGCTTCGCGTGCTACACAGTTTACAGCTGCTTGTCCAGTGTAACAGTGTCCACACAAGTTAGAAAGAGGTACATGCTTTGATTGAGGATTTTCAAAATTATCTTTTGGATTCTGGAATATGTCTTTTGCCATAATTTTCTAGTTAATTTTTTGGATACAAAAGTAATTTTTTATGTGGCCACTTTTATTCACATTCCTAACATTCAAAGGTTCATCGTTTATCCATCCATTTGGAATTCAAAACCCCGTCAAGGGTAAGTCTTTTGTTTGAATAGGAATGACTTTCTTCTCTATTATGCAAATAAATGGATTTATTTATGAAAAAATCTGATAATTTCACAACTGATATCAAGGGAAGAGTACTGGTACTCTCCTCATTCTTTCATATATCTTATACAAATTATACTTTTCTATACGGGCTGCTCTTCAATGCACCTAAAAGGGTGCAGAGCATCCATGGCTCCATGCCCCAGGTAATGTTAACCATAGATTTAATATTAAAATATTGAAAGGCTGGGATCTTTTATCTGATAATTGTTGAATTGGTTTTTATGAAAAAATGCTTAAAATAACAACAGTGCATCTTTTTGGCATGTTGAATGCGTTTGTGGGGTGCTGAATTTAGTGTTAACAACCCAGAAACTGTAATAAACAAGGTCGTAAACGAAAGAGACCACTTTAAAAAAATATAATTGATTTATAGCATAATCAAATACTCAACCACACTGTACCTACGAATATGCCACTGTGCTTTGATCTTAAGCATGTCTCTTTCATGTTTTTATCCCTCTGCTAATTGCTAAACATGAATACTGAGAATTGCTTCAACACTCCTTCAGTCCTTCTTCTCTGTCAAGCTCATTGATTTTTTTTTCTTTTTTATTTTGTCTCATTTTTCTCTTACTAATCCTGCTTATTGCCTAGTCATGCTATACTTTCTCTTTTCCAACCACAACCAACCTCTATTCCGACAACAGTGCCAAAATCACCTTCCCATTCCCCTTCCCCTTCCCCTGTTTCACACCCTCTAGTGGCACACCCACCATCTGGTTGCCGTGTGTGTCGCCACCCACCGTGTCATCATCTTCCAACAGCCCTTCATAGCTCTTTATTTCACTATCTCCAATCGGTAATTTTCCATGCCATCTCCGGTGAGCTTCCATTCAGTGGGGTCACAGGACTGACCAATGGACCTTCAGTCTCATCTATAGAACTTTCTTTTAATTTCCACCAAAATTCATTTTTTGGTGATGCCAAGGAAACAGTGAAAGAAGAGGAGGAAAGGCTGAGGTTGTCGCTCATTTTTCTTCAGACACATTCAAAATGTGTTCCTCACATACTATACTTCTTGCTTTTACTTTAACTCAAAGGAGGACTAGATTGCAATCAATTCTGTATTAGGGTTTAAATAAAAATAAAACATGTTTTACCTGATAAATTAAATATAAAAACACTGAAACTTGATATTACCGGCGAAATTTTGGGAGCATGGATGCTATGCACCCTTTTAGGTGAATGGTAGAATTCTCCTTTCTATACAGGTTGTGTTGTGGTTAATCAGCCGTTATAAGTAGAAATATTTTTCTTAAAATAAAAATGGATAGGTCATCTATGAGTAACATTATTAAGAGAAAAAGACTTGGGTTATTGGGCTAACACATGTGCATTGAGTGAGTTATCAACCACTCAACTTCTGAAGACCAAAAATAAAAAATAAAAAGACTAGGGGGAAAAAACCAAACGTACTCAACTCATATGTTCCTCCAATGAAATGGCTTATGTTTGATAACCAATTGATGGGGTTTTGTGGCCTTACGCTTTTGGGACATGGTAGCCTTTATGAGTCAATCATGTATGTGAGGATACTTGGGCTAAGCTCCCCAAAGATCATATTTAGGAGAATCAACAAGTTAATGTTTCTCCGATCAAGCCCATTTTAGAAGGTTAAAAATTTTAAATGCAAGTAATGAAGACTGATAACGTGTCTCAGCAAATAAACGGAATCACAAATAATGCAAGATTTTGTGACTCAGGAAGTTTGTCTTTCTTGTCGTAACATTGTGTATTTCTTTAAGAAAATATTATATTTACACATCATATTATATTTGTATAATTTTTATCATCTAATTATAATTAATTCTACTTTCTTTTCTACATACTTACACTATAATTCTACCACATACCTTATGGGTGAACACTCACGTGAAAGAAGCTTTATCCTTTCTTGAACAAGGATGACTAATTGTCAAGCGTATCTAAACAAGTGTTGATTTATGAAATTTATTTAGAAATAAGAGGTGAGAATAAAATTTTTGAATGGCTAAAATATAAATATAGATGGACTTTTAAGACACATTAAAATGTTTTAGGGATATAAACACATGTATTACAAACTTAAGTGTAGTTTTTATTTTTTGTAATTTTGAAAATTTTAGCCCAATTCCATGATGAGGGACCAATGCAAGTTAGATGGCTACTATTTTAAATTTCTTGATATTCAGTTTCTACAAAATTAATTTTAAAATTGGTGGTAGTGGAAATGGTTTGCTCAATTGGAAGAAACACAAATTTTAAAGCTCCTTCAACTATACATGAGATGACTTTTCCATTGATCCTAGCAATTAATACTTTGGTGAGGATACCAAAACAGAATTCCACACAAACTAAACCCAAAAAAGAGACGCCTCTTCCATTGTTACTTTGGTATACCAAAACAGAATTCCTCACAAATTAAACCAAAAGAAAAAAAAATCAAGGTTTGGTGAAGTTGAAACTTATTTATTGAACCAGTTGATGTACAATTTTGTTTGAGGGTCATAATCAACACCTTACACATTCGCGTATTATCATTATTGTAAATAACTAAATAGTTGAGAGTCTACCGAATTAGAGTACGTTTATTTGTACTTTTTTTAAGTATTTTTATTAAAAAATAATTTGAAACATGAACATTTGAATAAGATTTTGAGGAAAAAAACAGAATTAAAAAAAATAAGTTTTCTGTTTTTTTTAAAGCAAGAATAAATTATTTTTCAAAATAATTAATCATAAAAAATGCAATAGAAGAGAGAGAAATAAAAAAGGTTTTATTTATAATTATATCTAAAAGTAAAATAACTTATACTTTTCATTAAAAAATTAAAAGAATTAATTATTTATATTATCTTATAATCACTTTTTTTTAAAGCTTACTCAAAATACCCTTACGCCAAAATAAAATGAAATATTGATTAATGAAATAAAAAAGAATGTTATGATAAATATTGGAAACTTGGAAGCACAAATGGTCAGAAGTCAAAATAGTAAGAGGAGAAAGGACGCCGCCATCATCGCCTCTCGTTTTCAACATTTTGCCGCTTTGTGCAATTGTGGGGGGTGGCATGCTATGTGGTTCTCTTTTTATTTTAGCAAGTATTGAATATATTGTGGGTCCACATGCATCTATAGTTCGGTTTGGCATTATGGTGACCTCTTTGTTTGCTTCCTTTTTTTTTTCTTTTAATGTTACAGTTTTCTTAAGATTAATTTTGGCGTTAGTTGAGATTAAATCGTTTCTCATATATATAATTTTAAAAGTAGATAATAATATTTAGTATTTACACATCATTTCTATAATTCTATTACACTTTTCTTACAATATTTTCTTTTTAAGTAATAAAACAGAAAAAATACACTTTTTAATGCACATTATTTCTCGTAATTTTTTTCTTAAACTAGTATTGGTATAAGTAAAAATGTAAAAAATTAGTGTGTAAAAACTTTTTTCCTTAAAAATATGAGTTTTGTTTAAAACATTTGAGAAGGAAGTCAAAATAAGAAATTTTTAATGAAAACAAAATATTTAATGCATTGGAAATTTAAAATACTTTATTTTTTATTTAATTTTTTTATTTTAATTTCCTTAACAATTACAACACTTGTTAGTAAAATTCTAAAAATATATCTCCCACAATCTTATACATTTAAACAAATTGATTATCGTACACTAAAAAAGTAATTAAACAAATTAATTTTTAAATATTAATTAAAAATTCATACTCAAATAGTTGTGATAAAAGCACACATCTTTAATTTTTTTTTTCTTTAGAATTTCTTTACTACGAGTAGGGGAGTCAATTCGGATTGATCTTGAACTAACTTGCCGCCGGCCAAGTTAATTTTATACTAGGTCGGATTAGGTTAAAAATTTTGCGTACTAGTAAGTTATTTGTCCAGTCTAATCCAACGCGGTTCACGGACTAGGTGGACTTTCTTTTTTAAAAAAATATCTTCCCCTTAATTTTAAATACTATAAAATTTTATTTTTATACTTCATTATTTCCTTTTTATGCTTCATTTCTTTATCAGGTTATTCTTATGCGGGTTAGTGCTCCTGGCCAAGTTTAGGGATGGCAATGGGGCAGGCGGGGGCGGATAGTGCTCCCCCAATTCCTATCTTTGTCTTATTACTTGCTCTATTTATGATTTTTACTGGGTAGGTGAGATATCTACGATATCTGCAGGTAATTAATAATTTAAAATAATATTTTAAAAATTATAAAAAAATATATAAAGAAAATAAATTTTAATACCATATACTACAACTTTGTTTAATAATTTAAGATTCTTACAAAATTAAAAGAATATTATAAATGATAAACTAAATTCAATTATATTTTGTAATAATCAATTTATATAAATAACTATTACATAAATAGTATATATTTTTTAACAAGTTTTATCATTATGATTCATTCAATAAAATATCATTTTAAAATAATAAAAAAATATATATTTTCATCTCATCTTAAAATAAAAAAAAAAAATAATAATATATGATATATATTAGATAAAAAATATTTAACGAGTTTGCGAGACTTGCAGTGCATGCAGAAATGTAGACATATAATTTCCGCCCCCGCTCCCATTTATTAAACGAGTATCTATCCTCTAACCTATCGCAGGTAATCCCAATAGATCCCCACAAATACGGATAATTTTATCATCCCTAACCAAGTTTGCTTGATGGTGGCACGTTGGCTCTATGATTTGAGCAGATATTTACACAGATTTTTTTTTCTATAAATTAATAGACTTTTCATTACAACAATTTTTTTTTCTTTCTTTCTCTTACATTTTTTCCATCCCATCCATGGCTGATTTTAAAGTTTGTGACTTTTTAGTGTTTAAAGTATATGTAAAACAAACATTACCCCTCATTTGAGTTAGTTTTACTACTTTTATAGCACTCAAAATATATTACGCAGCACAAGTTTTTAGTTTAGAGAAAACATTGTCGTATAAAATATTAATTTACATATAAAATAATTTATAGAATTTCTGTTTTTATATAAATATTAATTTATAGTATGGAAAGTAAATATAAATTTCTTCACATATCATATAATATAGTTGAAGATACTTTAATAAAGTTTGGTCCATTTTTATATAAATTTTTATAACACATAAACCCTTGAATTTTCGTGAAGTTGTGAAATTGACGAATGTGAAGATAAATTTAACAAAGAAAGTACAAACCCACATTTAGCCATATTGAAGTTTAGCCTCGCCCATGTGATACGCATGTAGTAGTTTTTCGTTAAATCTAATATCCTATTTAACAATTTAAAAGTTTACTATAATTCATGGAAATTGTGTATATTTCAAAATAAATATTGTACACTAAACGAGAAAAAAGTAGGGATGTTCAACGGGTCGGGTTAATCCATAAATTCTTGAATTTTGACCAATTTTAATTTATAAAATATAATTTAGATTGGGTTCACAAGTTGAGTTGAGTTAAAAAATATTTAACTTATAGTGTGTGGGTTGAGTAACAGGTTAGAACACTTTCAACTTGCACAACTCAACCCACTCACGACCCATTATTTATTTATTTTTTGTAAAATTAATTTCTACTCACCTCTAATCTGTAACACTCACTCTCATTATTAAAAATTTGAAGGTTTTTTATAATGCTACTCTTATTTTTTCTGAATCATTGCATGTTACTTCAAATATTTTCTTCTAAAAAATGTGTGGCATCAATAAGTTTATAAAGAAGTGGATTAGATAGAATGATCCAAATTTGAAGGAGATGACAATTTCCATGAAAATGAAGTTAGATAAATATTAGGATGACATTGATGGTCCTCTAAATTACTTATTACTTGTAACTATTGTTCTTGATCTAAGGTATAAAATGGATTATGTTGAGTTTTGTTTGAAAAAGATGTATGACTTAGAATTGAGTGTAAAAATTATGAAGAGGTTAGACGATGTTATGAGGACATTGTTTGAACATTATCAACAAATGCATCCTGTTCCTCTTGATGCTAGTGATTCTAGTTGCATGTCATCTGATATTCCTTCCTCTACACATGATGATGATATTGAAGATGATAATGATAGTTATAAATCCGAGTTTAGATTGAAAGTAAAGAAAAAATAACATGCAATAAAAAAGAATGAGCTTGAGAGGTACAAGGAGGATGATGTGGAGGATGATGTTGATGACTTTGATATTCTTACATGGTGGAGAGAAAAGACCAAGAAGTATCATGTTCTTTCATTTATTGCTAATAATATCTTAGCAATTCTTATTTCTACAGTTTCATCTGAGTTAGCATTTAGTACTAGAGGGCGAGTTCTTGACCCTTTTTATAATTCTTTGCAACCTACCATTGTTGATGCATTGATTTGTACTCAAAATTGGTTGAGAACTCCTAAGAAACCCATAGATTTACGGGTTCAGATGGATGATATTGAGAAACTTGAAGCTGGTAGTGTGCTATATAGAACTCATTCAATTTGTTTAATGAATTATTAATTGTTAATACTTTTTTGGTATGTTAGATATGTCAGTTGTTTGAGAAGAAATTGTGGGTTTTAAACATTGATTCTTTTAGCTGTTTGCAGTTTACTGGTTGACTTTCTAATTATTATGAATTTATTATTTCATTGTTGAGTTTAAATTTGTATGTAATTTGACAATTGTCTTATTGATTGTGCAGACCAGAGAGGAAAGGAGGACACGCTATTGTGCAGAGTTCTATGAGATGTCCATAAATCCTAAATACCCATGGTGACATTTTAGGATGCTTTCTCTTTATTTTTGTATTGTTCCAATTAAGTTTAAGTGTAGGCATTGTGATGTTACTCTCAAAGTGAACAAAGAAAATAAGTTCATAAGACTCTCGATACATCTAAGTGACTGTTGTCTTAAAAAAATAATGGATAGTTTAGATGATAAATAGTATATGGATAAAATAGAGAGTGAAGTTAATGATTATGTTGTCCATAATTCATATGACATGCGTGATGATACTGAATTTGATTGGTTAGACTAATTTGTTATTTAAGATATGACTAGTTTTGTTTAATTTATTCAAAACTTAGAAAGACTTGTTAGTTATTAATTTATTATGTACTTATTGACTTATGATATTTAGTTTATTTGTTATTGAGACTTATAATGTTAATTTGTTAAATTTTATATTTTGATTTTTTTTTTCAATTTTTTTAAAATATCAGACCCACGTGTTGGACCCAACCCAACCCACTCTTGAGCAGGTTGGATTGGGTCAGGTCGAGTGAAGAAAATCTATTAGTCGAGTCGAGTAAAAAAATCTCTTATATGAGTCGGGGCCAAAAATGATACTAAACTTACCTAACCCAACCCAATTTATGGACACCCCTAAAAATAAGTGTGTAATATACTAATATGTATTTTGTCCTTCTATCTAGTATAAAATAAATGGAAAATGGTGTTTGTTTGATGTGTGTCTCTTGGACCTACTTGCGGGATTTGTGACAACAAAATATTTTACCATAGCCCACATAAAAAATATAAACAAAATATTTTACCATAGCCCCCTGACATGAAGCACATGTTTTATCTGTGCTTTCTTTCCAAGTTTCGAATTTCAAAAGATAATAATGCATCGGAATCTGTCTACGCTATGCCTCACAGACCCACAGTTCCATAACCATTAGCCAATAAGATCATTGTTCAAACGAGATCCATAGATCCAGTAGTGCGTTGTTCATTATTTTGCTTATGTATATGCATGAAGTGGAAAGGTAATCCTTGTACCAACAGTTTTATTGTTTTAAAATGTCATAGTAAGTCTAACCTATAGAGGTCGAATCTTCATACTATGATTAATGGTAATAGTAATTAACTGAAAAGTATAATTGTTTAGATTAATAAACTTTATACATATTACATTGAGATCTGTTTATATAATATTTGTTTTAAATGAAGAGTTAAAATATGAACAATTTAGTCATATTATGACTTATTATATCAGTTATTATATTGATAATTTATAACTAATATATTAGTTAGGTGAGTTTAATATACACTCTTTAAAAGAAGATATATAGTACATTACCCAATTCAAATCATTGATTTATTCATAAAATATTTTTTTTTTTTTTTTTTAAAGTTTTTTTAGTTTTATATATTTTTTTACATACTACTACCACTATCGTCGGTTGGTAGGTCACACGTCACACCAGTATGTTGCTTTGTCGGTCACCTTTAATTTTTTTTAAGGTTGTATAAACTACATAAATATTATCGCTTAAGATTTATAAAATTTTTCAATAAATATAATTATAGTTTTAGGAAAATCGACTACTTCTAATTTTTTTAAATTGTATAATTGTATAAATATTATCAATTAAAATTTATAAATTTTTCAAAGATTATAGTTATAGGTAAAAAATTTTAGTATACACAGTTATTTATGAAAAATTATAAAGACTGATATAATTTTAACTGGTATTATTTACACAATTATGTAATTTTAAAAAGTAAATAATAATCACTGTTCACATGTTAGAAATCACTGTTTACATGCTAAAAATTACTGTTTATATCAAAAAATCACTGTTTATAACGAGAAAGGTACTGTTTATGCCAGTGAACAGTATTGTCACCGATAGTGGTGGTTGGCTAAAAAAACAATTTGTAAAAGAAAAAAACTTGTAACAAAATAAAAACTTATAATAACAGATAAAAAATAAGATGTATGATACACTCAAAATGAAGAGAGTGCACCATAAACTTCGCCTATTAGTTATTATATTGGTAACTCTTTATTGAAAGCATAATGCGCACTCTTGCAACAATAAATTTATATAGCTAGGGAGAAGAAACATTTGACTCTATAAGGATCATATGGCACTGTAAAAGTCATTTCACACCTAAGAATCATATACTATTGCAGCTCTCATGGATAAAAAAATGTCAAAATTAAATGCATAATATTGATGGAGTTAAACTGATATATCTTAAGGAAATTACATTGGATAATCATTGTATGTCATTGAAAAAATTAAATAAATAATGGTCAAGAAAAAGCTCTTCTCTCAAACCATTTAAGCTCCTTTAGTTCAGAACTCAACCAATTTCCAAATATTTCTATTTTTCGGTTTAGGCCTCTCAAAAATGATACTGTGAAATGTACATACAGTTACAGACAAAGAGATGCTCGCTAAAAATGAGTGTACTTCTTAAATATCAAAATTATTATACATGCCTTAATAGAAGGCCTGACTCTAGTTGACTCAAGTTATTTCCCCCTTCCTTTTTCTCAGCATGCTTGCCTTCTTTACCTATGTCAGAGCCATTATTTTAACCAATTTTATCATTGATTACTCTTCTGTATTTCCTTCTACTTCTTTTCTAACATTATTCTTATCTTTTTATTTTTTCTTAACATTGTTAAGACACAGAAGTAGTAAAACGGATTCAATTCGTTTAAGTTAATTTATCAATTTATTATTTTTTTGTTAGTTAGATTCAACATTTTAATTTATTTTTATTTTTATTTTTCAATCCACATAACTCGTTCTGCATAACCCGCGAGTTATGTAGAAATGAGACGAGTTGGCTTAGTTAGATTAATTTTTTTTTTTAAAAATATTATAAATTAGTCTTTTTATTTGTGTTTTATAATATTTTTATAGATATGATATTAATTTTATTTTATTTTTTAGTCTTTATAAATTACAATTTTTTTACTTTTTTAATTTTTTTTATTTTTGTTTTGTTTTTTTTAAATAGATTAAACAAGTTAATCCTTCATTCTCTTATTTTTTTCATTTTTTTAAGCGGATCAATCCACTGATATGTCAACTTATCTTAAAATAAAATAAATTAATTCTTTCAACTTATTTTTTAAAACAAGTTAATCTATCTCACATCATATTTTAGGGAGTTAAAGATGAAAGAGGACAAATTAGCCCGTTTGTCACCACTATTCAGATGTTGCAGAATCTTTCCTGTTCCCTGATTTTTTGCCTATAAATTAGAATTGAAAGATCGGGCCTCGCTAACTTAAGTCCTTAATTAGCGCGTCATTTGCTGCCCTTTTGAACTATTTATGCGGTTCCCCAAATCTAAGGCCATAAAGCACACGTGATTTCCTTATTTTCATCTTGTTTTTCTTTTCCATTTAAAAAAAGTTTCTTCATCTTTATTAAAATCTTAAGACACCAATTTTTGTTAGCAAGTTTTGATCATAGCATCTCCTCCCCATTTTATATCATATAATTTTTTTCGCCATCCAGATCATAGACCTTGCTGCCATTAGCCTTACTTACGAAAATCCTGATCCTCTTAAAATAAGTTCAAGTCTTGCTCCATGACTTTTTCAAAAGTGGAGTTTTTCTTTTATATTGATCAGCCACTATTTTCTTTAGGTATTTTTTTAAGAAAATTAAATAAATCTGTTTACAGGCATTGCTCTGCAGCCTCTTTCTTTATTTTTTTTAATTTTATTTACAAATTTAATTCCCACTACTTCAATGGATGGTCTACTTACCTTAATGTAGTGGAGTTGTAATTAATTGTTTAGTCAGGTTTGAGTTTTTATCTTTAATATTTTAATGGTAGTATTAAAAATATAATTTAAATAAAAAATAAATATAACTCATAAATTTAATATAATACTCATTCAATGATATAAAATAAAAAATATCTTATTATAAATATACTTAAAAGTTTTTTAGTATAGATGGTGATTTTGGAAATAATCCTTGCATTGACATTCTCAATTTCTTCATAATCTCCCAGTTGTTGCCACTTGCTACAGCCTAGCACTGCTCTTTCAGGTGGCAGCTCTCTTGCCATTATTTTATCGTCTTTTTAACTCTTTTTTTTTTTTTTTTATGTTCGATTTTAATTTCTTAATCTAATATATACCTATGGTACTTTGAATTTCAGTGTTATGTGTCTATATTCTTTTTACCATTTTCATTATATTTAGCTTATTTTGAGGCGTTTACTTGAGATATATTTGTCATTTTTCATTGTAATTTTAATTATTGTCTGGTGAAGAGAATGCCTCTTTATCTTGTACACACTATTTCCTTACAAGTTACAACAAAACACATTTTCTGTTTAACATTACTAATTAGATTCTCTCTATGAATAATATTTTCATTTAACACCATACAAAAACATAACGTAGATTAAATGCAGTCTTTTATATTGATAAACAGTTATAAAAATAAAAAAATAAAGGATTTGTTCAGAAAAACAATTATTGGTAACAGTTATTTCACTCCCCCAAGGGTCTCACTTGTATGCGATGTGAGACAGTCGATGTGTCATACCCATGAATACGAGATTTATCTTTGTTATGTAAAATTTATGGAATTTGTATTTAAAATACTAAAATGTGCAAATTTTGTTAAATTAATATTTTTCTTCCAGAACTTTACACACATGTTAAAGTTATTTATTACCTAATTAGTAAAAGGTTACATCATTTCAAAACTTAAATGTTAAAACACAGTCTGTATCATCTACGTAACAATGGGCAGATCTCTTATCCATGCGGTTAATTTTTTAATTTAAAAACGTTTACCTATTACATTTTATAAAATTTGTTTCGTCATTTTAAAGACTTACAGCAGTTTTACAAGAATTCTGTAATTAATTAATGTATGAGTTACAACAATTTATATGGACCTTTTGTTTTATAACACTTACATTACATCAGAACATTTTTTTTTTAAATAAAACCATTGCATCTGCAGACAAAAACCTGAATATATACTTTGGGTGAAAAACACAAGCCAAACCAAACACAAAAACACAACGCTAAAAACAAATTACAGGAGGTATATGAACCCCACAAGCATAATGTAAACAAGTTTAACTTGTGTTCTAGCCTTTACCCTTTTTCATCTTCTTATTTTCAATAATTTGTGTTGAATTTAAGCCATATATTCATATTTCAATTAAAAGATCCATCATGTAATAAAAAAAAAGGTTAATAATAATTAATAGATTATTGAAGATAATAAGGGCATGCGGTCAATCAAGGTTGGAAAGTTTATTAAAAATCAAAATCTAGAATTTTAATAACTATTTATTTTAAAACTTTTGACTCTTTGGTTTTTAAAGTTTGGATTTGTCATACAAGTAAAGCAATCTATTTCTTAACTAGGAAAAAATAATAATGGTGGGATGGACAATAAAATAGAACCTTGAGTGTCAATTAGATTGACGATGTGTCATTAGCTGTAAATAAATAGTTAAATAACTAATGTAATATATAAATATTTTCTAGCTACTAGATACTATATTCAAAAGAAGACGTTCTTCAATATAAATATGGTGCTGACTTTGCCTCAATTTGAACCCAACAAAAATAAAATAAAATAGATGACGCAGATATTTATTTGCTGCTTACACCTCCCCCCCCCCCCCCCCCCACCTAAAGGCGCGTAAGATAACGTGTTCCAACCAGCCCATATGCGAATAGGCGGAGAGTTTTAGAATTAAGTTATACTACATATTCTTAAAACATTCTCTTACTAATCTTTATAATAATGCTTAGTCCATAACATTTTGGTGCAAAGCACCTAATATTAATTAGAAAATTAAAGTGTATATGTGGAGTAATTTTTAGTTAAGTATAATTTATTATAGGAGTTTAAATTATTATTTTATATGTAAAATTGTAAGATTTATCATAAAATTGTATTATTCTTTAAAAGTATTTTTAAATATAATAAATAATATTTGAGTGTTTAAGAAATAATGTAATGTCATAAAAAAATCATGCCTAATCATTAATTTTTAGTATGAGTGAGTAAAAATAATGTAAGACTAATTGTAATTAAATAATATAAATTGTATAAATATAAAATAATGTATATTTATTTGCTGCTTACCTCCCGCCCCCTCCCCCACAAAAAAAAAGGCGCATAAGATGACATGGTTCCAATCAGCCCATATGCTAATAGGCAGAGAAAGTTTTAGAATAGAGTGATGCTATATATACTTAAAACATACTCTTACAAAAATTTTAATAATGCTTAGTCTACAATATTTTGGTGCAAAGCACCTAATATTAATGAGAAAATTAAAGTATATGTGTGGAGTAATTTTTAGTTAGATGTAGTTTATCATAGGAACTCTAATTATTATTTTATATGTAAGATTGTGAGAGTCATCATAAAATTGTGTTATTCTTTAAAGTATTTTTAGACATATTAAATAATAATTTAAATATTTAAAAGATAATATGATGTCATAATAGATCATATTTAACCAATAATTTCTAGTATGAGTGAGTAAAAACAATGTAAAACTAATTGCAATTAGACAACAAAAATTGTACAAATATAAAGTAATATATATGTAGCATTATTCAAATTTTAAAGTGTTACTAAAATATAGAAATCTTTTTATTTTAAATTATTCAATATTAATAATCTCAACTATAATATTAAAAATCTAATTAAAGTAAAAAATAGTAATAGTCATATAACTCATATGATAGTCATGATCCACATTAAATGATATATAGAGTAAGAAATTATTTTGTCTACACCTAAAATTTTATATCTGACCTATAAATTTTATGGTATTTATTTATTTTTCTTTAAAGGTTAGTGCTTAGGATGAATTAAAAAATATTTTTATTTGTTATTAATTATTTTTAAATATTTATTATAAATTTAACATTTGATAAATACTTAACAATTCACCATAAATACTAAATCAATTAAAATATCATAAAAATTTCTTTACAAATAAGTTAATTATCATTTTCATTTGTACTAGCCCCTAGCGGAGGCCCTACTAGGGGCTTAAGAGATAGGGAAGAAAAAAATGGAAAAAAGAATGCGACAGAGGGGATTGAACCTCTCTCACCATGCACATTAAACCAAATGCCCAAACACATGAGCTAGAGTTCATAGGCACAAATGAGTTAATTATTAGTTAACAATATTTATCATTTAGTTAATGGAATAACAATGTAATTTTTGTGTACTAACAAAGTATAGGTCAAATGTATAAAAGTAAGATATTTTTATTATTTAAAAAAATAATGATATTTTTATACTTAAATTTTTACACTTTCACTTTATATGAAGAGAGAGAAATTTACTTTTTTTTCTTTTCTCTCATTTTTTTTATAAAAGAAAGCTGTCGAAGTAGAATATTAATTGCAGAAAATAATGAAATTATTGTATGATTATGAAGTAACGATAGGTATATGTTTTAAAAAACTCTTATTTTAAATTTTATTTTATACTTACATAAATATTAAATAAATCAACTTAAATTAATGATAAAAAATTTTAGAGCATGTATTTATTTTTGCTTAAGGTTATATTTGGGAGAATGATAATGAAAATAATGACAAAGTAACATAGCAAAACTTAATAAAAATATGTTTAAGAGTTATTTAAAATGAGATAGTAAAATGTCAAAAAAAAGTCAATGAATCATTTTTTTGTCATTAATTTTTTTAATTTTTATCCTCCTAATTTAAAGGATCAAGAAAAAATGATATAATTTTTTACTTTATTCTCATTAAACATCTAAATAATTAAATTACACATTATATTCTATACTATTCTTTACATTTTTATTCTATTTTATTATAAGTTAATTTTTTCTATACTCTTTAAAATTCTCAAGTATATCGTGAGCACCATGGTACAAATTTTTCGTAGAGAATGAGGTATATAAGAGATATTAGTTTTTAACTTTGAACAGCACATAACATAAGAATCGGTGCGCGTAAGAGGCTAGAGAGCCAACCAGATTCGAGAAACGTAAAATTAACATAATATAAAACAGTGGTCTGGCATCAATTCCTCTTTAACACGCGGCTGACGTAGTTGACTGCGAGCAGAAACTTAACATAGAAAACTGAGTTCCCCAACCAAATGAAATACCTCTCACCTCACTTCACCACCTCAACTTGAAAGCCTCTTTTTGACGCTTTCTCCATTCCCTCCTCTTTTTTTCTTCCTTCCTTCCTTCCTTTGATTCTTTCTCTCTCTCTCTCTCCTCCAAGTTTCATCAATAAGAAGCAAAAGCATCTGAAAGCAAAGCACTTTCTTTTGCAAGCTCACACCTCCATCTCAAGCTTCTCTGCTTCCCAGCTTCTATCTAATCTTTCTGAAACAACAACCAAACAAAACCCATTAGCAGGTTTACTTCAGAAACAAGCTCTAGAGTTACCCAAGGAGGCAGTAAAACAAAGTACTGGTTCCTGAACACCATCTCAGGAAACACTTGGGGTGCACCCATTTCTACTTTTTTCTTTTTTCTTTTTTTTTGGTTTTTTGTGTCTTTACCTCTCTGTCTGTTGAGTTTGATATCATACAAGTGATAAAAATCGTAACTTTGGACAAGAAAATGGTCCACTACCACCGGTACCATCAACCCAGAAAGGCTGCAGAGTCCATCACCAAGGATGAGGAGTCACAGAACCTTGTCTTGGATTGCTCAAGCTCTGGTTACTACAAGAGAACCAGGCCAAAGTTGTTATATTTCCTGTTCCTCATCTCCTTTCTCTCCTGTTGCTATGTATTAGCACCTCTTTTCCTTGGACCTTCTTTCAGTTTATCTCTCTTGTGTAAGCATCTTATCTCATATGCTCAACTAGGAATTTCGTTTGTTTTTCTTACCTCCCTTTGTTTGTCTTTATTCAGCTGTGTTACCTGTGTGTTGATCTTCTTTTCTTATTTTTCAGGCTCTCCTGGAACTGAAAATGATAGGAACAAAGATGGGGTTGATGTGAATGCTTCCATGTGCTCTTCAGTTTCTAGTGGTAAGTATTCCTATTCCCTTTCTATTATTCTTCTTGTTAATTATTTGCCTGTGTAGGGTGATTTTTCATGAATTCAATTTTAGATTGTTCAGCCATATGGTATTGACATAATGAAAAATGGTTGAACTCAGAGATTTTCCTTGCTTCACTTGATAGCTAACAAAATTAAGCTGGGAAAGTAATGAAATTTATTATGTCTTTGCTAAGAGTGTCACATAATTTGTCTCAATATTTCGGATGCAGTTTATATATTTGTTTAGTCGTTTCACTTAATGTCAATTGATTTTAAATTAGAATCTCACGTGGTATTAGAGTATAAGATTTCATCTTTTTCATCTACTTTATTACTTTGTTAAATTTGTTTCTGCCTACTTCGTTAAGTGTTCAATTAGTTTTAAGTTGGAATATCGCAATACCTGACCTCAGAAATTCTTGTGATTGACCTACTTGAGCAAAGCAATTTAGCCAAATGGATATTTTCCATATACTCTGTCTTTGAGATATCTTCTGTAATCATTAACTTAAGAATCGAATTATGATTTGCTATTTCCTTATTATTTTCTTCAAATAATCTTTCATACTTGCTTGGTAATGCAGGAACTATATGTTGTGATAGAAGTGGTTATCGTTCTGATATCTGTGTGATGAAAGGTGATATAAGAACACACTCTGCTTCCTCTTCAATCTTCCTCTACAACTCAAGAAGCATCAATAATGTTTCAAGGACTGTTGAACGAAGAAAAGGGGAAGAGGATCAGCAACTCCAACATGAAAAGATCAAGCCCTATACTCGAAAATGGGAAACAAGTGTCATGGACACCATTGATGAATTAAACCTCATCTCAAAGAAAGTGAACTTGGGTACTGGTCATGATTGTGATGTCCAACATGATGTTCCGGCAGTGTTCTTCTCCAACGGGGGCTATACTGGCAATGTTTATCACGAATTCAACGATGGAATTATACCTTTATACATTACTTCTCAACATTTCAACAAGAAGGTTGTGTTTGTGATCCTTGAATATCATAATTGGTGGATCATGAAGTATGGAGACATCCTTTCTCATCTATCAGATTTTCCAGCTATTGATTTTAGAGGAGACAACAGGACTCATTGCTTCCCAGAAGCCATTGTTGGTCTTAGAATCCATGATGAGCTAACTGTGGATTCTGCATTGATGGAGGATAACAAGAGCATTGTTGATTTCAGAAACATTCTGGATCAAGCCTATTGGCCTCGGATTAGAGGCCTGATACAAGACGAGGAAAGGGAAGCACAAGAGAAATTGAGAGAACAGATATCTTCATCCCCATCATCAGAAACCTCACAACAAGAGTACATTAAGCAAGAAGTGCAAGAAAATCCATGGAAGAAACCCAAATTGGTTATTCTCTCAAGAAGTGGATCAAGAGCCATAACTAATGAGAATTTTCTGGTGAAGATGGCAGAGGAAATTGGGTTTCTGGTGGAAGTTTTAAAACCTGATAAAACAACAGAATTGGCAAAGATTTATAGGGCACTCAATGCAAGTGATGTCATGATTGGGGTTCATGGAGCTGCTATGACACATTTTCTGTTCTTGAGACCTGGCTGTGTGTTCATTCAAGTGGTTCCTCTTGGTACTACATGGGCAGCAGAAACTTACTATGGGGAGCCTGCAAGGAAGCTTGGTTTGAAGTATATTGGCTATGAAATTCATCCTAGAGAGAGCTCTTTGTATCAGAGATATGGTAAAAATGATCCTGTTCTTAGAGACCCGATAAGCATTACCAAGAAGGGGTGGGAATACACTAAGAAGATCTATCTTGACAGCCAAAATGTTACATTAGACCTCAGAAGATTCAGAAAGAGGTTGCATCGCGCTTATGAGTACACAATCTCCGAATCAAATCAGAATCTTAAACACCGGCCACATTAAAATTTCAATGGTTTCATTTAGTTCTCTATGTTCATTCTTCAATGTGAAAAAATTATAGTTTTGAATTCTTAAACATTCTTATGCATATAAAGACAACCAGAGAAGTTATTAGTGCAATATGTTGTGTACAGCAAGCATTTAGAAATAAATACTAGGATGTGTAAGTAAGAGCAGCAACTTCTCATTACCTACTTCTTGGTGTGAAAAACAGTTTGTGTATGAGGATATATGTCACCATTCTAGACTAGGTGTTTTGGTATTGCACTTGCATTCCTGTTTAACATAAGCCAGAAGGCATGAGGATGTGTCACCGTTTAAGACATGACGTGTAGTAAAATTTGAAAATTCTCATTTGGAGTTAAATGTGTAGTGTGGAATATGTATGAGTATTTAATAAGAACACAAATTATCTAACATGTACAATTATGTAATAATTTCTGTCTAATAACTACAAAATCGAAGATTTGTAGTGCATCGTATGTTTTAGAAGTGCATCAGAAAAATGTTTGTACAAACAATGCGATGATATCTCAGTCATTTGCCAACGTTATCCTCGAGGGTTGTGTTGTGCATGTGAAGTGCAAGCATTATTGACTGTGAGTATGGCCATGTGCCCAATGGACATGTGATATGTTTGGCAGATTCAATGGGACCACTAACGGTTATGAACTATGAGGGGATGGTACACTACATGTATTGTCGCGATACTATAGATTACCATAGATATCTTTTTTCTATTACCATAAAAATTTATATAAAAAATGTACCAAAATAATTTATATAAAAATGTTACTATAATTAATATTAAAACATTATCAGGCTTTACGAATTTGTTAACTAAAATCGTTGATTCAGAAGTGCTTTGCATCAAAATGTATTTTTTTTTAATTTTTCAACATTATATGTTATTAAAAAAGAATCACACAATTATCTGTATTATGTAATAACTTATATTGAATGTTCTTTTCCAAAAACAAAAACAAAAAACACTTTTTGTATTGTAATCAAGTAATGTTCAAGTTAAGTTGAGTGTACTTCAACTAATTTATTTCTTTGATTCAATCAAAGGCATGTCATCTACAATGAGATTAGAAAATTTACAAGAATACTCCTTGTAACTTGTACCTAAAAAATTGACATAGCAAGAATTTGAACTTATGAATGTGCGCCAAAAAAACTTATATTGAATGTTCATTTTGATATCTAATCATTTAAATAGATATTTAATTATATCAAATGAATTTGTTATTCTTATTTTCTCAACATTTAAGCCTAAATAAGAATATAAAACTAGAAATAGATTTTGACTACAAAGCTTTCATGACCTAATGGTTAAGTTAATGAATTTGTTAGACTTGAGAGTTGAGAGTATGTTAAACATAATTTTAGTATTTTTTTAATAAATAAATAATTTGTATAAGTATAATAGATTATATGCTTGAGTAATAAATGAAAAATATAAAGAAGGAAAATTAATTTACTCAAAATACTGATAATTCCAGGCATTTCTCTTATGTTTTGTGTAATATTTATTGATATAAATTATTGAGTTCTAGTGATGATGCATAATAAATAAAACCATTTTTTTTAAAAAAGTTGATAATTAAAAAAAAAAGTTGATAATGATCCATGTTTTATTTAGGTCAGACTTTTACAGTTCAAAGAGAAAATAACTTAAACTTCTTTCGAATTTGGCTCCTCTAAACTTCAAAGATAATGTGATTTGGTCACATGGGATTGTGAACGACCTAACATCATACCCAACATAGTTTACCTAACATCATACAATTTACTTCTGGGCTGCAAATGACTTAAACTTCAAATATCATTGTGATTTGGGCTTCAAGCTCTGTTCAAAAGCTTACTCAACATCATACAATGTTGTTCAATTTTAAGACATATATCTAGAATTCTATGAATTTAGCTATCACTTGCATTGACATAGTTTGAGAATAGGATATGTATGCCATCATATAGCTCAGCCTAATTTCACCAGTTTAGTGGCTCATGACTGACTTGAGTCTCTTGTCGTTGGTAAACAACTTTACAAGAAGTTAATAGGACAAACTGAAAAATGATACTACCAATGTGTGTTCCAACTCGATGATGCATAAACCTGTTTTTTTTTTTTTTTGTGTTTTTATGATCCTAATTTCATAATTACAAGAATCCACCTTTGGAACAAGCAGATGACTCTCCTTGAAATTTAATACCTACATGTATTTCTTCTGGCCATCTTTGCATAATGTTAATTCACAACCAAAAAAAAAAAAGACACAATGTTTCTTGATCTGAAAGGAAAAAAAACTCCTACAAAATTGGAGCTTGTCCTAAACTAGAGTCAGCCTTGTAGGTGTCCTTCGAGTCAAAGCACCACTAGCACTTATCTTGGCTCATGTCGACTATAGCCACCGTTTTGAACTCTTGGTGGTTGAATGGAGAGGAGGTGGTGTTCTAGCATTTCTATGCTTGTCATCTACATATATGACACAAAACCAACTTTAGTTTAGTAAATAATATATGATGGATATCCTTTGTAAAGATAATAGAGCTTGCAAATGGAATTTGGGAGTTCTTCCAAGTTATTATGACACCCCCCCCTCCCCCAGACAAAGATATTTCAAATGCTTCATTTTGCCGAAGCAATCAGGCAACAACTTAAACTTCGAATTTGTTAAATCCAACACACGTACGTACTTGAAAGTTCTTCAAATTCGAATTTGTTAAATCCACCTCGGGATTTTATTGAGTTCTTCTGCCTTCTTATGTGCAAGTTCGGGTTGAAAGAAAGATGTCGAAACTTGCTGCTTGATGCACAACTCCCCGAGATATTCTGGCTCTTCATTTTCCTTTGTGGGTTGAAGAAGTCCATGTGCCATCCAAAATGGAATCAATTCCCTATTTGAGTATACATAACCTTTAGGAAAAACAGCACAATAAGAAAAACATTGTTTCAAATGAGATGGCAAATAAGAATAGCTTGGTAAAATGCCACTGCCAGTGGCACTCCTTTGCATTGTTCAACAATTTTCTCTCCAATTTCTTTAAGCCTTGGGTGTTGTTTTGCTTCCTTCTCTCCTTGAAAGGCACACTTAACAAATAGTTCCAAACATTCTTTCTTGGGAAGTTGTTCCAAGTTGATTTCAGTTTCAGGAATAGTCCCCATAATAGAGGCAACCTTGGGACTACGAGTAGTCACTATGATTTTGGTCTCATTTTCGTTCCCTTCAACAATAGTTTCCCATAAAAGATCTCTTAATTCATGCCCTCTTTTTGCATTTTCGTCCCAAACGTTATCTAGGACAAGCAAAAATGTCTTCCCACGTAATTTCCTTTGAAGAAGAGTTTTCAACTCATCCAAACTAAAGTTATCACCACCTCTATGTGTTGGATCTACAGCATTAATAATTTTTTTATGTCAACCTTTAAACATTAAAATCATTTGACACATGCACCCACATTTTAACATCAAAATGATCTTCGACTCTCTCATCGTTGTACACCAATTGGGCAAATATTTTTAACTAGTGATTGCAATGGTGGGCTCTAAAACAAACTTATGATCTTTCCTTTTCTTTATCTCAACCAGTCATACGAAAAGGTAGAGAAGAATGGGTCTCCCTCCAAAGACAACTTTTGATTGTGAACCATATCAGTGACATGATGCTCCATGAGACCAAACTTGATCCTGGTAGATGCAATTTCGTCTATCTTTTCTCTTATATCCTTAATTTTGTGAGCCATTTTGACACGAAATACAGTCGGTTAGAGCTTGAAAAAAACCGACTTAACCTTTTCAGAAACACTTCCGTATGTTTTCACTATTTCATTTATTTTTGCTTCAACCATACGGTTATGCTTTGGTTTTTGAATTGCTTGTTCTTATGCCAAGGCGATGTCCTGGTAAGCTTTGCTTGCTATCTTCCCCAATAATGTGGTGGCGACATCATAAACAACTTCACCCATGGTGAATTAGTAAATTAAAATCCTTACGGAAAGAATTCAAATAAAAAGAGTGAAATTTAAATTTTATCTAATTAATAAAAGCTTTACAATGAGTAGTAAAATGCATTAAGGGATAAAATCAAAATAAAGTTGTCCCATGATGATAGTTCAGTTAGTTGGAGTTAGGGACATGCAAGAAGAGTAGCGGGGTTTGATTTTCGCAATTGCTTTTCATTCTAATTTTCCTTCTCTATGCCCTCACTTTTTTCCCAAACTCCATTAGGAGACATATCTAAGGAGTCCTTCCACCAGGCCCATTAAAGTGAGTCCTTGACATTATAAAAAAAAAAGTAAAAAAGACAGAAACATACGGTTACATGTCAAATAGCATAGAAAATAGTATGGCAACCGATAAATTCATACATGTAAAAAAAAATTCGAGCCCATAAATAGCCTGCATTGCATTCTCATGCCCAAAGCATTCCTTATGGCACTACTAGTCTCAATTACGAGTCCCATCCTAATGGTTAAACTTGTTTTGGGTTAAATTTTCTTGGGTTGAATTCCTAGTTATAAAACTTGATGGTTTTTGTTTCAGATTTGATTTGATTCAAACGACACTTATGTGATATTGTATATTAATTGAACAACCTATAAGGCTAAAACCATATGCATATGCAGTGAAAACGAGAAAATGTTACTATAATGCAGGCAAATTTGCGATGAAACATGTCAAATTAGGATTTCATGTTTGATATTATTAGGAGAAAATCAAATAGGAGAAGAAGCTAAAAAGTCTACTGTATGATTCTGTAACTAAAAACTAGTAAATAACGAGAAATAAATCAATCTTCCCCTTAAAGAAAAAAGGAGGATTTTTAATTTTTTGTTTTAATAAACTATCAATTTTGTGTCATTTTAGAAACTAGCAGATATAAAAATATATGGAACCATCACAAACCTCTACTATCTACATAATCAAATAGTCAAATACAACCGATTGAACATGAGCTACAGTGCAAAAATAGCAATGTTAAACTCAGCGCTCAGGCCACCTGAATATTCTGCGCAAATCATAATTCTTCAAGTATCTGAAAAGCTATGTATATATATAAGATATATATGAGTATATAACCATTAGACACAAATAAGATCTGTGTTTAACATGGCATTAAAAATGTTGAGCTTTTTTTATTTTTTATGGAGTTTAATTTTGATCAACAGAAAATGTAAATAAATTTATACTAAATCAAAATTAAACTCAGACCCAAGTCATTACTGGTATTTATTATTTTATTCTAACTTAAACTTTTATCATACCTATATGCGAACCGAAATACCAGATCAATAGTAGCAGCAAACGTAATGTAATGCCTTTTCTCTCCCTTCCCTGTATTCATTGATACAATATGGCTTTCTTTGCATTGGATTGAAATTGAAGCAGTTAAATGCTTTTATTTCCCTATCCTGTGGAGAATTGCATACCCATTTTAACTGTTCCCCGTTGATTTACACCTGAGTAGCATATGAGGTGATAATTCCAACATCATAACTCATAAGGCAAGTAGGCAACACACCACTTTGCAAATGCCTCTTTCGCAATGGGATGGTAATCTCAGCTTCACCTTCATTTAGGGTGCTATATATATATTCTGCATTCCTCCATGTCACTTTCTGAATCTCATCAATATGAGCAGGTGATAATAGTATGCTTGTAATTTATATAGAGACTCTATCAACAGAATCATATAGTTTGAACTTTGAACTCAAAAGTATAGATGTTTAATGTATAAACATAAGATCACGGTTGTTCTAGTTTGTTTTGGATTTTAGTTTTAGCTTTGTGCAAAAGTAACAAACCAAGAGTCATGTATCTACTCTCGCTTGTATATGTGTGAGTGTGTGACTGCTACTCATGAATACAACATACACAAACACAGTTTTCATTCTCCTAAAAAATCTCTACCCATAGGTGGTATGTCTAATTTCACTAGGAAGGGAACCTAGTAAAAGAGAAGAAGGGCTTTTTGGGCTGAATCAATTGATTGAACAGGTCCTCTTCAGCATTTAAATTCTGAATATCTGAGATTTGGAATGCACTTGAGCATTAACAATTTGGATTATCTTGAATCTTTTATATCACAATGGATTGAAATGAAGAAGATCTAATTGTTTGACAATGAGCTTTTTCTTAGTACCCCATAGCTTAGTTTTTGTTTTGGTTTACACTCAAAGTAATGTCAGTTTAGGTACTGGTGGTTAGGTACAAAATAAAGGTGGCCATGTCTCTTGGAAAGCTTCTCACAAGTTTAGTTGTAATTGTAGCTAAGTTTTGGTTTGGCCACGACAACTCTGCACCAGGGCTCTTCTGTATAAATATCTCTAAGGTGAATGAAATTAGTAGAGTGTTGTGCAGAATTATTTAGTTTCTGCTCCTTTCTTCTTCTGCTCTTTGGCTTTAACATTAATGGACAGTTTCTACACCAATATAATTAAGCTAACTTCTCATTCAAGACTGATAAATTATGGTTTTTTGTGCTTCAGTATCATGAGGACAAGATATGAAGGTAAGGAGATCCTAGCATTTCTGTAACACTTTAGAACAGCATCTATGCATGCAGTGCTTGAACAGTTAGCATAGGCATGAGTTTCATCACCATGACTTTTCTGCAAGTCCTTCAAAGAGACACTTCCCAAGCCATAATTAGATTCAGTACTTTGAATGGTAGGAGGAAGCTGAAGATGGTCCTCCTTGTATAAATTTTTAACCCAAAAACAACGAACTCGAACTTTATGTGGTGTTTTTTGTTTTAAAATAAATCTCCATGACTTGAGTTGAATAGGATTCAATCAAATTGACATCCGGACTTCAATGATCAGAAATCAGCATTTTAATGCTTTTTGCAGGCAACGTGAAATATCACACTTTTTAAGCTTCTCTGTTCAAATTGTGTTAAATTGTAAAGACAAATAGAAATTGTGTCCTTTCCCTTCTTCAACTGCAAATTCATTTCAGTTTAATATTTAATTTTAATCTTTCACATTTTCCTACATCAAGTCCAGAACACTTATAATTGGTGGATAATGTTGGGAGCCTCTGTTTCTTTTTTTAGCAGTTCAATTCAGATTAGGATTGGTAGTGCATAATACAACCTTTTGTTATAAAATCTCAGTTAAGATTTTATATTTTAAGTTGTGAACTTGTGATGCATGATATTTTTTTTTTCTTAAATAAATCAAATATTTCAATACAACCACAACCAATGTCTTGTATCTTTCAATCTAGCACTTGTTTTTCCCCACTCCACCGCATTGGTGGACAATATGGTGTATACCATTAAATAGCAATAAAACATATCTTCAAATGTGAAAAATAAAAGAGAGTATTTATCAAGAACTCCTAACGCTGGAGTATCATAAGCTATACGGAAATAGGAGCATCTGTACACATGCTTTCAATCATTACCTTCAGCACTTGTACTTAGTATGCTTTTACAATTGCTTGAGAACCACACATCAGTCATCACTGAATCAAATTCAAATTCTTGGAAAAATTGCACCAACCAAAATTGTTGATGCTAATCTGCACTATTTATCACATTTGTTACAAAGCTGTTGTCTGTACTCTGTTTGTGCGACAGAAACCTAAATTTCTCCTAGAAGTCCCTCCTTGAGGTTCTGGTTCCATTTTTTTTTGGAACACCTAATTCCATTTTTAATTTGTAGCAAATTCCATCGATTGTTATCCTGAGTTAGATTGTTTCAACTACAATTTGATCACCATTTGGATGTCAATATAAATGATATAAAAGAAAAATTATCAAAAACAGAAATTTTGAACAGCTATCAGTAACTGGGAGATTCTAAATGGAATTACTCCTCCTTCAAACCCAAATTTCTTTTCAAGAAAATAAAAAGGGTAAAGATAAAAGAGATATCATCATAGTGGCCTACATCAAACAAACAACCGATGTAGTGAACTGGCATAATCGTCAAGGAGATTATTCAAAACACATTCAAGAAGTTCTCAAGAACAACAATCTACATTATGGAAACCCAAAAGAAAATAAAGGCCTTCAACTTTTATCTGGATCATCAAAGGTTTCCTCTCAGTTCTTCTTCCTCTTCCACTAACTCTTACTTTGGATCTTCTTGCCATCGATGATAATTAGTTTGATGTGAGATATTTTGGGCCAGTACTCTCCAACACGCAGCTGACATTTTCTACATAATTCAGGACAACCTTTAATTTTCAAATATTCAAGGGCAGTGAGGCGATGGATGTCATTCGGGAAAGACATCAACTTCGGACAATTTTGTATATGAAATGATTTCAGAAATCCTAGAGTTGATAGCCACTCAGGAAGCACCTCAAGCTTGTCGCAATCTTGAATTACCAAGGAATGTAAAGTGTTTACAGATACTTGAAGCCAATCAGGCAAGGTCACCAGCTGTGGCAAAGATGTAAACGATATTAATTTTAACCTCAAGTTGGAGTTTTGGTCATCATGTCCTTCGGACAATTCCAATTTATCACAGTCGCGTATCAACAAAGTCTCCAATTGAGGAAAATGGTTAATATCAAGTGGCAAAGACTTTAGGCTCCCACAGCTAACGACAAACAATGTTTTAAGAGTAGGGAGTTTTGTCCCTACAAACAAAGACTCCAGATTGTGGCAATATGCAACAGCTAGATATTCAAGAGAACTCAGGTTTACAATGTCATTCTCAGGCAAAATAGATTGCTTGGTGGTTATCTGCAATAGTTTGAGACTGATCAAGTTTCTTAATCCCTTGGGCAATGTTTGAAGCTCTGTACACTCAGAAAGATCCAAAATTTGCAAATTTTGGAGTTTGCAAATAGAACTAGGGAGTCTCTTTATTTTTCTATTTTCACCAACACTGAGATATCTTAAATGTTTCAACTTCCCAATGGACCGGGGTAAAGTCTCATATGTAGAATCACTTAGATCCAAAAATCGCAAGTATTTGTTCCTTGACACCCACGTATTCAAGAAAGCTTCACTGCTAGCTCCCACTCCATCAATAGGAAATAGTATGGTTCTCACACCTACTAAATTTGGGGAGAAAGATTTGCCAAGCAAATCATTTTCAGCAAAAGATAGATGTTGAACATTCTCAGGTATATTTTGAATGTTGGAATTTAGCATTAGACACTCATCTTTTGCAACATAAAGTGCAAGATCATGCACTAAATCATGTATTTTAAAAATACAAAATGTGCCGTAGTTTTCAAAATCCTGAAGGAAAGATCTTGACATGAATTCAAACAAATATTGATTCCCAGCATCTGCCAAAGTTTTATTTTTGTTTGGTGATGAAAGGAGACCTGCTGCCCCCCAAAGCGCAGTAACTTCATAACTAACAAATAGATGATCCTTTGGGTAAAGGGAGAACAAAGCAAAACATTGCCTCAAATAGGATGGCATTTGATCGTAGCTTATTTTAAGTGCAGGTAAAATGTCATTTTTCTTTTGTGGCAAATTCCAAATCTCATTATCTCTCACAAATTCCCATTCATCTATCTCAAGTTTTGAAAATAGGAAACTTCCTAATGTTCTTATTGCCAAAGGAACCCCTCCACATTTTTTAACAATTTCTCTCCCAACCTTTACCAAATCTGGATACTTAATCTCTTCTCTTTCTTTAAATGCCCATTTGTTGAACAGAGACAATGAATCCTCTGGAGAAAGGCCTTCTAAAATGTGAGAGGGAGTGGTGCCCATCATGGATGCGATGGAGTGACTACGTGTAGTCACCAGAATTTTACTTCCTTCTGCACCCACAGCCACTTGTAATAAATCCCTCAACTCAACCCATTTAACTCGATCTTCATTCCATACGTCATCCAAGACGAGTAGGAACTTCTGACCAGCTAGTTTATTTCTTAGATGATTTTGCAATTGTTGGATTTCTAATTCTTTAAAATTTTGTTGTTGAGCAGGAGCATCAGCAGAAGTAGAATCATTAGCAGAATTGATTATTTTAATAATCAATTGCTTAATGTCAAAGTCATCAGAAACACACACCCACATCTTCAGTGGAAAAGATTCATCTATCCTTTTATCATTGAACACAAATTTTGCTAGAGTGGTCTTTCCCAAGCCTCCCATCCCAATAATGGGAATAACAGAGAGAATTTTTTCATCATCATTTGGATTTTGCTGCATCAAAAGCTGTATGATATGTTCTTTATCATGTTTCCTTCCTATCACATCTGAATCAATGACAGTGGAGTATGTCATTTCCCTCTTATGCACAACACGTCTATCAACTTCAATTATTTGAAGACCAAACTTATTCCTATCAGCTGCAACCTTGTCTAATCTATTCTTGATTTCTTTAATTTGTTTGGCCATCCTATAACGAAAAACAAGTGGATTTGAACTTGAGAAGAAGCGACCTACCTTGGTTTTGGTGCTACCGTAAGCTTTGACCACTTGCTTTCGTAATGTTTGACACTCAAATTCATCCAGCACGTTTTCTGCATCAGAGAAGACATGTTTGATCTGCCTCAGCCATTCCCGCAGCTCATGGTTGTGCTCCTGCTTTTGCTCAGCGTCCAACAACACAGCTTTGATAAGTCTCAGAGTCTCTTTAAACTCTCGCAGATCGTCGTATACACCAATCAATTGAGAAGCTGCTTCATATGCAGTAGAAGCAAGCTTTGCTATGAGTGACTCCGCGATGCTGAAGAGGAATGATTCAGCCATGGAATGGTTATCAGGAAATCAAAGACAAGAAAAAGGAATGCACAACACTTGTAACCAAAACCGCTGTTATACAAAGTCTGCACACTGCCAAACTAATATAGTAATATGTAAGAGTTTATACCAACGCAGCTTGAGCTGGACAATTTTTTTTATTGCAACTAATGCAACTTGCAAACGAAAGTTGTCGGTTGATGGTTATAATTTATATAATTCCAATATTGTTTTTTAGAAATAGATACCCCCCATGTTTCACTGTAATATCTTTGCTTCCATCAATTACTACACAAGTTACCGCTATATACTTTCTGCTAGGCATTTTATTATAATATACATATGCAAAAGTTTTCTACAAAGTCAATCATAATGAATATGGTTGTGGACCATTTTCCTGCAAAGAAAGCGGAGAAAGGGGAAAGTGTTACTGTTTTTGCTTGCAAAGCAGTGTTGATACCTAATTTTGTCCATAAAATTCTTGTCATATAACCAAAGTTTATCGCTTAATTGCAATGTTGTGAGCACTTGATTTGTTTGGTCAATTTTTTTTTTTTCTTATTTGAAAAAAAAAAAAAATATAAATATAATAATAAAAACAAAAAATAAAAAATAAAAAATAAAAAAGATGAAAAGTAAAAATTGAATTTGATTAATTAAAGGTCCATGTTTATGTTTTTTTTAGGCACAATTGTAAGCCTACTTAAAAAAAAAAAGGGGAAATGGAGGGGGTAGTCTTGGTTACGTTTTTGCAGCTGGGTGATTGCAACTTCAGTTTGGTTGAGTTGCAACCAAGTCATGTCAATCTCTCCTGCTGCAAGCCTGCCAACTCAAGGCTCAAGGCAGCACAAAAATGGCAAGTTGGCAGGGATTTGAAGCTTGAAGAAAGACAAAGCTAAGGAAAATACAATGAGAATGGAAACTGAGCAAGAAAAGCCTATCTGCAGCCTACACTGAGCTCTTTGGGGGCAGATTTTCATTCTGCTTACAAAAGAACAAAGCATTACAGACAGAAGGGGGATTTTTTACAGAGTAGAGCATCACACGAAAGGAAGGAGCTGGCTGCTATCTCCATTGGCCAAATCATCTTGAACCGTAGCCTCCAACCTTCACCATCACCCTTCTCCTAAACCACTCCTCCATCACCTCCCATTCACGGCCTCCACCGTGAGAACCCATAACCACCAGATCCACCACGGCCTACCCTCTTCATCCACATTCCCAACCACACACGGCCTCTACCCAAACACCATCCCAACCGTGAGCAACCCAACCCAACCGTGACAAATCCATCTGCTGTAACCTCCAAACCACAGAACCATCATCCACCCGTAATCTTCATCTTCAATCCCTCCAAAAAAAAGGGAAAAACAGCAACCAACAGAGATCCGTAGCAGCCAACCCGGACCCACCACCTCCTTCCTCCATCGCCTTCATACAGCAACCCAAACACCACGCCACCGTAAACACCACCTTGTTCCACCAAACCAGAAAACATCCACCACCCACCAAAACCACCATCAAAACCACTTCACCTCCATTACTGCCAAACACCCCTGTAGCCACCTATTTCCAACCAAGACAGTGACCATCCTCACAGCCAAACCGAAAACCACCATCAAGCCGCCCCTGCCAAACCGGAACGCGAACCCAAGCATCCAGCAGCTGCTCAACCACACCGCAACCCGCGACGCGCCAGATCTGGACCAGCAGTTGCTCCATCCGCACCGCTGCCTCTCTACGCCGAACTAGACCGGAACCGCCAGAACCCGCGACCGAGAACCCAGATTCGGCCGACTCACCGCACCGCTGCCACCAGCATCGAGCCACCGAACCGCCGCCCGCTGGTAGCCTCACCGCGCCGACCTTGAGCCCCCCGAACCTCTGCGCCGTCGGTATTTCCTCTTCCTTTCTCCCCTGCTCTATCTCCTTTGTGCCTCCAGAACGTTTTTTACCTGCTTAAAATTTAGAGTTTTTGCCTTATTATTGTTATCTTTGCTTGGGTTTTGTAAATCTGAGAAGGAAACAAATATACAAAATGAAGATACAAAAGGGGGGCTCTGTTACGAAAGAAAAGTGAAATCTGTTTAAAGCATAAAGGAAGGGGGGCTCTGTTACGAAAGAAAAGAAAATTTGAATGAAGATACAAAAGGGGGGCTCTGTTACGAAAGTTAAAAAATCTGATGCTTTATTTTTTTTTGTATAAATAATTAATTAAAAAAAGAGAAAAGTTAAAATTTATAGAAAAGAGTGAAACCACGTGAAAGTGTCGGCCATCTTTTTTTTCTTTCAAAAAAAATATAATTAAAAATAAAAAAAAAAAAAAAAGAAGGGCTTATCAGGAAGTTTGAAACCGAATACCTGTTCATTTGGTATCATGACTTTTTTTTAAATATAGAAAATGAAAAGGTAAAGATAAGATAAAAAAAAATACAAAAAAATTTTAAAAATAAAAAATCTTTTAATCCACGAATGATGAAACGATGATGATTAATAACGCTATTTTCATTATCAGGAAGTTTGAAACCGAATACCTGTTCATTTGGTATCATGACTTTTTTTTTAAATATAGAAAATGAAAAGGTAAAGATAAGATAAAAAAAAAACACAAAAAAATTTTTAAAAATAAAAAATCTTTTAATCCATTTGATGACTAACGATGATGATTGAATAGCGAATGCTATTTTCATTATCTTTTAGGGTCATAAGGATTTATTGAAGAAATTTCGTCTTAGCTTAATTCAACCTCAAAAATTCGGATTTATTTTCAAACAAAATCTTTTTTTTTCAAAAATATCTTTCTTAATTAAAATCAACCAACTCATAATCATTTTCTAAAGAACTACGCGACTTTGAGTTCTATCGCACTGTAGGAGATACGTAGGCAGTAAATCCATTTCTGCAAGCCAAAAAAATAAATTTTCATAATTTAGTTGTTTCTTTTATTTCTTTTCAAAAATAAAAAATGAAAAAAATAATAAATAATTACAAAGTCTTTTGTTTAGAGGGTTAAAATAAATATATTTGATATTATTAAAATTTACACAACTAACATAAGGCATCGTTCTTTAATCAAGCAAGATAGTAAGTCTAACACCTTCCCTATCTCAGTAATCGACTGACTCAAACTCATTTTCAAAAGACCAGCTTTTTCTGATAAAAGGTTTTTCTGATGTTTTCCCAATTTAAATAAACATTGGTAGCGACTCCATTTGATTTTTTATCTTTTTCGATCGTCCCGTCGCGATCCCAGTTGCGACAAGCAGGATAACGATGAACGATCACATTCACCAGAGAAACTTACTGGCCGAAAAGAACTAAATTGCTGAGATTTGAATTCCAACAAAGGCACGGGGAAAATGAGGAGAAAGTAAACGATGCAATTATATTAAAAATTCTTTAGGTAGGATGAAGAAAGTTATTTTACATGAGCATAAATAACAGTTAATTGTTTATGATTTTATATGTCTATTTATCCATAAGGATTTTGATGATTTACGTCTCAATCTAGTGGCTTATAATTAAATAGTTTACTATTTACTATAGTTGATGTAATGTAATTTTATAATGTGAAGTGTTACATATTTTTTAATCTCAAATAATTGGGTGAGAAGCAAATCCTCACAGGCTTAGGGGGGACAATGCAGGGATCGAACCCCTGCCACACTCTATGCATCAAATGCGCCTTAACCACTGAGCTACAAGCTCATGCGCATCCTCTTCAGCATTTAAATCCCGAATATCTGAGATTTGGAATGCATTTGGGCATTAACAATTTGTATTATCTTGAATCTTTTATATCACAATGGATTGAACTGAAGAAGATCTAATTGTTTGACTATGAGCTTTTTCTTAGTACCCCATAGCTTAGTTTTTGTTTTGGTGTACACTCAAAGTAATGTCAGTTTAGGTACTGGTGGTTAGGTACAAAATAGAGGTGGCCGTGTCTTTTGGAAAGTTTAACACAAGTTTAGTTGTAATTGTAGCTCAGTTTTGGTTTGGCCACAACAACTCTGCATTAGTGCTCTTTTGTATAAATATCTCTAAGATGAATGAAATCAGTAGAATGTTCTGCTGCATTATTTAGTTCCTCGCTCCTTTCTTCTTCTGCTCTTCGGCTTTAACATTAATGAACAGTTTCTATGCCAATATAATTAAGCTAACTTCTCATTCAGGACTGATAAATTATGGTTTTTTGTGCTTCAGTATCATGAGGACAAGATATGAAGGTCGACATCCTAACATTTCGTAACACTTTAGAACAAAGAATCCATGCATACAAAGGTGCTTGAACAGTTAGCATAGACATGAGTTTCATCACCATGACTTTTCTGCAAGTCCTTCAAAGAGACACTTCCCAAGCCATTCTTAGATTTAGTACTTTGAATGGTAGGAGGAAGCTGAAGATGACTCTACTTGTATAGATCTTTCACCCAAAAACAATGAACTCGAAACTTTATGTGGTGTTTTTTGTTTTAAAATAAAGCTCCATGAATTAAGTTGCATAGGATTCAATCAAATTGACATCAGGACTTCAATGATCAGAAATCAGTATTTTAATGCTTTCTGCAGCCAACGTGGAATATTACACATTTTAAGCTTCTCTGTTCAAATTGTGTTACTTTGTAAAGGCAAATAGAAATCATGTCATTTCCCCTTTTTCAACTGCCAATTCATTTCAGTTTAATATTTAATTTTAATCTTTCACATTTTCCTACATTGAAAACTTGGTTTATGATAGGATAGAATAGTATCGTTCGATCCATGTAGCTGACCTCATCTAGTCGGAAAAGACTTTATTGTTGTTGTTGTTTCACATTTTTCTACATCAAGTCCAGAACACTTATAACATAATTGATGGGTAATGTTGGAAACAACTGTTTCTTTTTTCAGCAGTTCAATTCAGATTAGGATTGGTAGTGCATAATGCAACCTTTTGTTATAAAGTCTCAGTTAAGATTTTATTTTTTAAGTTGTGAACTTGTGATGCCTGATATTTTTTTCCCTAAATAAATCAAATATTTCAACACAATCACAACCAATGTCATTGTATCTTTCAATCTAGCACTTGTTTTTCCCCACTTCACCACATTGGTGGACAATATGGTGTATACCATTAAATAGCAATAAAACATATCTTCAAATGTGAAAAATAAAAGAGAGTATTTATCAAGAATTCCTAATGCTGGAGTGTCATAAGCTATACAGAAATAGGAGCATATGTACACATTCTTTCAATCATTACCTTCAGCACTTTTACTAGTATGCTTTTACAATTACTTGAGAACCACACATCAGTCATCACTGAATCAAATTCAAATTCTTGGAAAAATTGCACCAACCAAAATTATTGATGCTAATCTGCACTATTTATCACATTTGTTACAGCAAGCTGTTGTCTGTACTCTGTTTGTGCGACAGAAACCTAAATTTCTCCTAGAAGTTCCTCCTTGAGGTTTTAGTTCCATTTTTTTTAGTACACCTAATTCCATCGATTGCTATCCTGAATTAGATTGTTTCAACTACAATTTGATCACCATTTGGATGACAATATAAATGATATGAAAGAAAAATTATCAAAAACAGAAATTTTGAACAGCTATCAGTAACTGGGAGATTCTAAATGGAATTACTCCTCCTTCAAACCCAAATTTCTTTTCATTGTCTACATTTTTTTCCTTGTTATCTGATGAAACACTAGCTTCTTATTCAGAAATTGAGGATTAATACCCCAAAGAATGTACAATATCGCAATATCCTACAGAGGATATTCCCTGAGATCTCAGATCTCCCTAGCCACTGAGGCTATCTAACCTTACTCCCAAAATTGACCTACCTCTCTACAATCCTCCTCTCTCCCTTATATTTCCCCCTCCCTCCTTATTCTGTTCCTAACTGCCTAACTAACTATCAGAATTAGTTAGGTTAGTTATATTCATTACATTGGCTGTGGGCCTAACTTTCCTTACATAAACTTTCCTAATAATGGGCCGAGTGCCATCAATACTCCCCCCGAAGCTTTCACATTGTCCTCAAGTGGAAAAGAAGGAAAAAGTTGCTTGCAGTGTGGGAATGGTTTCCCAGGAATTGTCACATGGATGGGCTCCAGACCACTGGATTAGTAACTCAGCTTCTCCTACCGCGTTGTACCACAATTCCAACATTGCTACAGGCTGAGATGCCAATTCCCACTCTTGGGTGAGTTCCTTAGGCACCTGCTGGGGAACCACAAAAGATGAAAGAGTCTTCTTCAGTCGGCTCACATGAAACACTGGGTGGATTTTGCTGCCCTCTGGATGTTGCAGCTTATAGGCTACTGCTCCTAGCTTGGCTATCACCTGAAAAGGCCCATAAAATCTTGGGCTGAGTTTCTCATTCCTCATCTTAGCAATGGATTGAAGTCTATAAGGGCATGCCTTAAGATACACCCAATCCCTCTCTTGATACTCCACCTCTCTTCTATTCTTATCTGTATACTTCTTCATCTATTGTTGAGCCATGTGCAAGTTATCTTGAAGCTCCTCTAAAATACCATCTCTCTCCAACACAGCCTTGGTGACTTCCTCCACCTTAGAAGGAAATGCAGAACCCCTAAACAGCACAAGAGGATCCCTACCATATAATGCTCTAAAGGGAGTCATTTTAGTGGACCGGTTGTAATTGGTATTATACCAATATTCAGCCCAACATAACCATTCCACCCATTTCCTGGGTTTATCCTCTATAAAACACCTTAAATTTGTCTCCAAACATCAGCTTACTACCTCGGTTTGCCCATCCGTTTTGAGGATGATAAGCTGTGTTGAATTTCAAATGGGTACCAGCCAATTTGAACATCTCAGTCCAAAATTTATTGAGAAATAACTGATCCCGATTAGACACAATAGAATCAGGAAACCCATGCAACTTGACCACTTCAGCAATAAAGAGTTGAGCCACCTCTTTAGCTGTAAATGGATGGGATAGGACCATAAAATGAGCATATTTGGTGAGTCTATCAACTACTACTAACACTGTATCCTTTCCCTTGGATTTGGGTAAACCCGTAATAAAATCCATGGAGGGCTCACTCCATACTTGAGAGGGAATGGATAAAGGCTATAGCAACCCTGCTGGTAAGAGAGACAGGGATTTATTACGTTGGCATACCTCACAAGCAGCAATTAAATCCATTATGTCCTTCTTCATACCTTCCCAATAAAACACCCCTGCCACCCTCTTATAAGTCCTTAGAAATCCTGAATGTCCTCCCATGGCCGAGGAATGGAATTCATGTAACACAATAGGAATTCTAGAAGAGGATCGAGGTAGAACCAACCTATTCTTATAAAAGAGATGGCCATTGACTAGAGAATAATTAGGGAAGGCTTGTGGGTGGACTACCTACCCCTGCACAATTTCTCTGAGCTTGGAATCGGCTTGAATTTCCTCATCCAAATTCTCCCACCCCTCGGGTATAACTATGGAAATGGAATTATACATCTTTCTTCTTGACAATGCATCTGCAGCTGAATTCTCACGCCCTTGCCTGTACTGAATATCAAAGTCAAATCCCATCAATTTGGAAGCCCATTTGACTTGGTCTTCTCCTAGTAACCTCTATTCATTTAGAAATTTCAGTGATTTCTGATCTGTTGTAATAGTGAAATGTCTCCCTAACAAATAATGGCGCCACTTTTGAACTGCAAACACAATAGCCATTAATTCTCTTTCATATACAGACTTCTGTTGCCCTCTCATAGATAGAGCTTGGCAGAGAAATGCAACTGGTTTCTCATTTTGCAACAGAACAACCCCAATGCCCTTGCTGGATGCATCAGTCTGTATGATAAACTCCTGTGTAAAATATGGGACTGCCAATGTTACAGTTTGTGACACTGATAACAATTTCCTTTTACACTATGGTTTATTTGTTGCTTTTACCTTAGCATTTTTGTTTTGCTTAACCTAGGAATTTACCTTTATGCAATTCCTTTTGTAGCCTACAGCTGACGTGGTTGTAGTAGTGGAAGTTAGTTACTACTCTCGTGTAACTTGGTGCCTATTAGTAAGGCCATTTGACAAAGAATGAATATCATACAATCATTACACAATTTTCTCTTACCTCTAACTAATTCTCTGCTACCTTCATCTTCCTCTAGCTCACTGCACCGAGTTTCATTCCACCATTGAAACTCCTGCTAGAGCTTGGGATTCTACCGGACTCCTCCCTAGAATCCAAACCCGTTACAATTGGTATCAAAGCACCGACCTGGTGCCTGGAAAATGTCCACTGGAACTCGTACCCAAGTCTCCCTAGCAGAGGTAGAGAAGAAATTCGATGACAAACATGAAGAACTCAGTGCTCGATTGGAGCAGCTGAACGTTGGAATGGAGGAAATCAGAAGCATGCTTCTCGCTCAGACTACACAAACCCAGAATGGTGATTTCTCAACCAACAATCAACATAATCAGGAAACACAGGACCGAAATGGAAATACTCAATCCCGGAATTCATACTCAACAAGGATTTCGAAGGTAGAATTTCCCAGATTCAGCGGTAAGGACGTAAAAGAGTGGTTGTATAAGTGTGACCAATTTTTCTTGTTGGATGGCACACCAGCTGAAACGAAGGTCCGTTTGGCTTTAATCCATTTGGATGGGATAGCGCTTTAGTGGCACCTGAACTATATGCGATCCAAATTTGACATTTACCCAGCTTGGCAACAGTACGTAGCAGATGTGATGATGCGATTTGGAGTAGCTTACGAGGATCCTCTGTCTTCACTGATTCAAGTGAAACAATCGGGCAAGGTCCAAGATTATGTGGATGAGTTTGAGCTAGCTCTAACTCAGGTTTCTCTTCTGCCAGAGCATGCCTTGAGTATCTTCTTAGCGGGGTTAGAGCACAGTACCCATATGCGAGGTAAGGATGTTTAACCCCACTTCAATTTCTCATGCTGCCAGTCTTGCTAAGTTACATGAAGCTTCAAGGGTATCTATTAATCGGTTTAACAATCAAACCAACTATACTGCTACTAAACCTGCATTCAATAGTAACTATGTACCTCAAATTCAGGGTCAGAAACCATTGTTCAACAAAATTCCTAGACCTGTTAGTGCATCTGAAATGGCTGATAGAAGGGCTAAGGGTCTATGTATGTTTTGCGATGAACCTTTCACCCCTGGACACCATTTGAAACATAAAAAGTCACAAATACTGGTAATGGAATTGGATGAGGAGGATCAAATTGATGGGGAAACTGACGTTGTAGATGATACTGGAATGATGAATATGGAGAGCCCTCCAAGTGAGACTCCACAATTGTCTCTCAATGCTATGACTGGAATGGCAGGTTACCAAACTATGAGGGTCATGGGAATGCATGATAAAAAGCTGTTGCAGATATTGCTTGATAGTGGAAGCACACACAACTTCTTGGATTTGGAAGTAGCTAAGACATTAGGTTGCAAATTGGAGAAAATCACCCCCATGACCATCACTGCTGGAGGAGGCACAAGATTGGAAGCTCCTTTTATTTGTAAGGGGTTTAGCTGGCAATTACAACAGGCAACCTTCACAGCTGATGTAATTGTTCTGCCTCTTGGTTGCTGTGACTTAATTCTTGGCATACAATGGTTAAAGTCCTTAGGACCAATTTTGTGGGACTTCAACAAATTGCAAATGGAGTTCTCTGTGAAGGGTAAGAAGTTTTTGCTAAGAGGAGCTAAACCCTCCAGTGTCAAGCTTATAAATAACAAGTCCTTCTCTCAAGCTGTTCAATAGGGAGCACAATTATGTTTCCTATACATGGATTCCTCTAATATCCATCTAGAATTGCCTTCTTGTCAACTGCATACTGCCACCGAGTCCTTGCATCAGGTACCTGCTTTAATTGAACAAATCATTGACCATTATGCTGATATATTTGAGGAACCTCAAGCACTACCTCCACCTAGACCTGGTTTTGATCATAGGATACCATTGAAAGAAGGAACTAATCCATTCACCTCGGCCTTACAGATACTCAGTTATACAGAAGGACATAGTGGACAAACTGGTTGAAAACATGTTGCAACAGGGCATTATTCAACACAGTAACAGTCCGTTTGCTTCTCCTGCAGTGTTAGTGAGGAAAAAGAATGGAAATTGGAGATTGTGTGTGGATTATCGAAGGCTAAATCAGTTTACGATCAAGGACAGGTTCCCAATTCCCTTGATAGAAGACCTAATGGATGAATTGTGTGGATCTACAATTTTTTCTAAGTTGGACTTAACCTCGGGTTACCATCAGTTGAGGATGGAAGTTGGTGAAGAGTTTAAAACAGCCTTCAAGACTCATGCTGGTCACTTTGAATATTTGGTGATGCCATTTGGCCTCACTAATGCCCCTGCATCCTTTCAAGCCCTTATGCATCACATATTCCATCCCTTCTTAAGAAGATTTGTTATTATCTTCTTTGATGATATTCTTATTTACAGTCCTACTGCAGAAACTCATGCCACTCATTTGGAACTTGTATTTCAAGTCATAAGAGATCAGCAGCTATTCTTAAAGAAAGATAAGTGTTGTTTTGCTACCCCAAAGGTTGAGTACCTAGGTCATTTTATCACCAAGGATGGTGTGTCTACAGATCCTGCCAAGGTTCAATCAGTTGCAAATTAGCCACAGCCTGCCAACATCAAACAGTTGAGGGCTTTCTTGGGGCTAGCTGGCTATTATAGAAGATTTGTGCATAATTTTGGCAAAATTGCCAAACCATTGACAGATATGCTTAAGAAAGACAACTTCACTTGGACCCAAGACTCTTTTGATGCATTTAAGACACTAAAACAGTCCCTCATTACAGTGCCAGTCCTAGCACTCCTAAATTTTGCAAAACCTTTTGTTGTGGAAACTGATGCCTCGAGTAAAGGCATTGGAGCAGTCCTCATGCAGGACAAACATCCTATTGTTTATATAAGCAAGTCATTAGGTCCCAAACAGGAGGCTATGTCCATCTATGAGAGAGAACTTCTTCTTTGTGGTCTATGCAGTTCAAAAGTGGGGTACTTATTTGGCTCACGCTCTTTTATCATTAAAACGATCAAAAAAGCATCAAATTCTTATTAGAACAGCGACTCAACACACCCTTTCAACAAGTTTGGATGTCCAAACTTATGGGACTTGACTTTGAGATCCAATACAAATAAGGGACGAGAAATAGAGCTGCAGATGCACTATCTAGGAATGCTAGTGCGAGTCTGCTCCCTTTGTTGTTAAACAATGCTCAAGAAGGTCTCTTGGACAGAATTAAAGCCTCTTGGCTTCACGATTCAGCTCTGAAGATGCTTATCCAAGACCTCCAACAGAACGCTACATCACACCCTAAGTTCACTTGGCATAGAGATGAGTTGAGAAGAAAGGGAAAACTGGTAGTTGGTGATGATCCGGATATCAAAAGAACCATTCTGCTCTGGTTACATAATTCTTCCCTGGGTGGTCATTCGGGTAGGGATGTCACAGCAGCAAGGGTGAAATCCCTTTTCTTTTGGAGGGGCATGAACAAAGACATCCAACTATATGTGAAGGAATGTGATGTGTGCCAAAGGAACAAACCGACCTAGCAAAGATACCCAGGTCTACTACAGCCCACTCCCGACTCCAAGCAAAATTTGGGATCAAATAAGCATGGACTTTATTGAAGGTCTACCCTCCTCTAATGGCAAGCAGGTTATTCTAGTGGTGGTGGATAGGCTGAGCAAATATGCTCATTTTCTGCCCTTGTCCCACCCTTACACTGCCCTTGATGTAGCTCAACTATTTTTGGATCATATCTTCAAATTACATGGAATGCCTAGTACTATTAGTAGTGACAGGGATCCAATATTCCTTAGCAAAGTTTAGAGTGACTTATTCCAACTTCAAGGAGTTTCTTTGAACAAATCTACTGCTTATCATCCTCAATCGGATGGCCAAACTGAGATTGTCAATAAATGTCTTGAGACTTATCTCCGGTGCATGTGTTCTGAGAAACCTTCTTCATGGTCCAAATGACTATCCTTGGCGGAATGGTGGTACAACACCAATTTCCACTCCTCTATACAAACCACTCCCTATGAGGTTGTTTATGGCCAACCCCCTCCAATTCACCTTCCCTACCTTCCAGGTGAATCTTCCAACATCAATGTTGATAGGACCTTAATGGCAAGAGAGGAAGCCATTAAACTTCTGCAATTCCATCTTTTGAGAGCTCAAAACCGAATGTCACAGCAAGCAAACAAGCACAGAAGTGATAGGAATTTTGCCATTGGAGATTATGTGTTTCTCAAGTTGCACCCTACAGACAACACTCTATGCGCCATAACAACTTCCACAAACTTATGCCTCGCTTCTATGGGCCTTTCAAAGTGCTCGACTGCATTGGCAACACTGCTTACCAGTTGGAACTACCTCCGTCTGCTGAAATACATGATGTCTTTCATGTATCCCAACTGAAATTGTGCAAGAATCCCATTGCCTGCTCAGTTGCACTACTTCCTGATGCTTCAGCAGGTTTGGACCCACGGGGTGAACCTGAGACTATTTTGGAGAGAAAAATAGTGAAGCGTGGCCGCAAGGCTGCAACCAAGGTGCTGATCAAGTGGTCCAATTTGCTTCCAGAACAAGCCACTTGGGAGTTCTACTAGGATGTGCTTAAGAAATTTCCTAATTTCCACCCTTGAGGACAAGGCTGTTGTTGAGGGAAGGGTATTGTTACAGTTTGTGACACTGATAACAATTTCCTTTTACACTATGGTTTATTTGTTGCTTTTACCTTAGCATTTTTGTTTTGCTTAACCTAGGAATTTACCTTTATGCAATTCCTTTTGTAGCCTACAGCTGACGTGGCTGTAGTAGTGGAAGTTAGTTACTACTCTCGTGTAACTTGGTGCCTATTAGTAAGGCCATTTGACAAAGAATGAATATCATACAATCATTACACAATTTTCTCTTACCTCTAACTAATTCTCTGCTACCTTCATCTTCCTCTAGCTCACTGCATCGAGTTTCATTCCACCATTGAAACTCCTGCTAGAGCTTGGGATTCTACCGGACTCCTCCGTAGAATCCAAACCCGTTACAGCCAACACCGGAATTGAAGTCATGGTTCTTTTCAACGTATCAAATGATGCCTGTGACTCATCCGTCCAATGAAAATTGTCTTTTATTAACAAATTTGTTAGAGGTTTAACAATTTTTTCATATCCTCGTATAAATCTGCGGTAATACCCTATTAACCCTAAGAACCCTCTCAGTCCCTTAACATCTTTGGGTACTGGCCATTTCACCATGGCATCTATCTTCTTAGGATCAGCAACTACCCCCTTTTCAGATACAATATGACCTAAATACTCCACTTGTTTTCCCCCAAATGTGTATTTCTTCTTATTCACCACCAATTTGTTGACCAATAGCAACTGGAAAACCTCTCTCAAATGGACCATGTGATCTGCCTCATCCTTACTGTAAATCAGTATATCATAAAAAAGGACTAGAACAAATTTTCTTAAACATGGCCGCAAAACCTTATTCATGAGAGCTTGAAAAGTGGTAGGGACATTTATGAGCCCAAATGACATTACCACATATTCATAATGCCCCTTATGTGTCCTAAAAGCAGTCTTCTCTATATCCTTCTCCTTCATCCTGATTTGGTGGTATCCTGCCTTCAAATCTAATTTAGAGAAGATAGTTGCCCCTGCCAATTCATCCAGCAGTTCATCTATCATAGGGATTGAGAATTTATCAGGTATGGTGATCTTATTCAATGCCCTATAATCTGTACAAAAGTTTCAGCTTTCATCATTCTTCTTTACTAAGATAATCGGGTTGGCATAAGGGCTATTACTGGGTCTAATAAGTCCCGCTTCTAACATTTCCTTCACCAAATTTTCAATTTCTATTTTCTGATAAAAGGGATACCTATAAGGCCTGATATTTGGAATGTTTATGCCTTTCTTCAAGTTAATTGCATGATCACACCTTCTGCTAGGGGGCAGCCCTTTATGTGGCTTGAATACCTCCTCATATTCCTATAAAACTCTTTGTAAATTCTCTGCCATACATGTGTCAGCAATGCTCTTCTTATGGGAGACTTCCTCTTTGACTTCTTTCACCTCCACTATATATCCTTCACCTTTTTCTTGTAGAGATTTCACTAATGATTTTAGTGAAGCTGCTGACTTGCATAGTGAAGGCCATCTTTGATGATGTACGTCTGACCTTCCTTCCTGACCCTTAAAGATAACTCCTTAAAATTTGCTATAATATTCGTCAACCTTGCTAGCCATTCTAGCCCGAGTACTATGTCAGGTCCTTTCATCTCAAAGATGAAAAAATCACACTGGACCTCCAATCCTTGCAGCTGTACCTTCAAGTTTTTGCAACACCCAGTACTAGATACCTTATGGCCATCTCCCACTTCTACCAAGAAAGAAGGAGTAGGTGTCATCACCAACTTCAACTGTTCCACCATACTTTGAGCAATGAAACTGTGGGATGCTCCATAGTCTATGAGTACTATAACTTCTTCCCCCTTTACCTTTCCCCACAGCTTAAAAGATCTGCTAGTAATGAGGCCCAATAAACTGTTATAACCCAACATGATAGGTTTCCCTTCTTCTTCCAAGATTTCCTCTGTTTCTGTCATTCCTTCCTCCTGCCCCTCTTCCACCCAAAGTATTTTGAATTGCTTATTTTTGTACACATGGCCTACTGAATACTTTTCATCACATTTGAAACACAATCCTTTTCTCCACCTATCATTATATTCTGTTTCTGGTAAAGCTCTGAAATTCCTTCCTCTTCTGCTCACAGTTTTGGTAGATGTGGACCCTTGGGCTCCACTGTTTGATTTCTGCACCACCCCTGCAGATGAGGAAGCTACATTGCTAGTACCATTACTGCCTGTAGTGATTGGATTTCCCCCCTTTTCGTACACATTTTCTCCCGCTGAAACCCCCTTCCACGTTGAATTTCCTCCCCCTCATCCACTGTAGGCAGTGTTATATCTTACTTGTTACGCCTCTCTATCATCATTGGAGTGCGTAACGTCCCGAGACCGCTCGGGGATTGACGAGTGTCACCACAAACCAACACGGGTCTTTTTAGTGTGCTTTTGTCCTCACTCACACGCATCTTAAGAAACTTCTTAGGAGGTCACCCATCCCACAATTGCTCCAGGTCAAGCACGCTTAACCATGGAGTTCTTATGTTCTAGGCTCCCGAAAAGAAGTTACAACTTGTTGATATGACTATACCAAATCAATTTCTTTAAGTTATCCTCAACTATGCAGTCCAAGTCCCATACCTGCACAGTCTTTGGATTCCTCTCATTCCGATTTGTATTCAGTTTATTCATGTGTCTCTCTGCCTAGAAGCTTGCCAGGAGCCGCTCCTTGTCTGTGCTTCATCTTTTGCATCGGCGACCACTCCCTCCCTCGTCGGCCCTGGGTGTCACAGGGTCCCCCCTTCCAATTACCTCCTGTGAATTCTCTAAGCAGCTCCTCATTTTTCTCCTCAATCAATTGGGCTAACTCCATCATTTCTGACATGGAGTTTCCCCCATGAATCCTCAATTCCCTCTTAATTCCTTCTTTTAGCCCATTCAAGAAAATGCTTTTCAAGAACCCTTACTCTGTAATTCTTAATTGGCCAGCATACGCTTCGAATTTCCTCCTATATTCTTTGACCAAACCTTCGTGCTTTAGAGCCATCAAAATCTTGTATGGATTTTGTGCTGATGCAGGATGAAATCTCCTGATAACAACTACTTTAAAGATTGGCCAAGAAACTTCCCCCATGCCTCCTTCCCACCAATGAAACCATGATAATGCTCACCCTTCCAATGCTATAGAAGCTACCTTAACCTTCTCTCCTTCTGGAACTCCTCTTACCTCAAAGAACCTCTCAAATTTGTGCAACCAGTTGCATGCGTCTTGCTTTGTTTCTTCACCTTCGAACAAGGGAACTCCATTTTCCTCTATTTCTCATTATTACAGGTGTTGTGATTGTCACTTACCACGTTCTCACCCTCGGAATCAACTGGGCCTCTTGTCCTAGGCCCCGAATTCCCTTGCAAGACTGTATCGAGCTTGCGTAACACCTCCTGAATGCTGGTCTCCATGTTTCGCATCCTTGCGTCACTCATGAGTCTCCACTCTGACATTTCCTCCCACCTTCGTTCCAATGCTTCTGTTCGAGACTCCATTCTTGTACTCACCATGCACGATTTGCTCCCCAAGAACGAACATCTTTGATACCAGTGATGAAACACTGATTTCTTATTCAAAAATTGGGGATTAATACCCTAAAGAATGTACAATATTGCAATATCCTACAAAGGATATTCCCTGAGATCTCAGATCTCCCTAGCCACTGAGGCTATCTAACCTTACTCCCAAAATTGGCCTACCTCTCTAAAATCCTCCCTCTCCCTCTTTATTCTATTCCTAACTGCCTAACTAACTATCAGAATTAGTTAGGTTAGTTACATTCGTTACATTGGCTGTGGGCCTAACTTTCCTTACATAAACTTTCCTAATAATGGGCCGAGTGCCATCATTATCCTTCAAGTTAAGTTTAAAGCATTTAATGAAAAGAAATATATATGTACATGAACTAAGTTTCATACATAATAATGCTAAAGGTGGAAGATTAGAAGGAAATTTAACTGGACTTAGGAATTTTGATTATTTTGGGCATTCAAAGACCACTCCACATAATTGGTACCGTCAAGCCATTCCGGAGTGATGAGAGAGAAAGTTTCCTGCAAATGGAGGCCAGATACAATAGTCGAAGATCCGTTCTTCTTTGGTAATTTGGCACCACTTACTTCAGTCATGGTGGCACTAAAAGAAGATTTTGCAGCGAAATGATATAAACAGAAACAACAATTGTGAATACAGGACCTACTTTAACTCCTAGTGTTAAGAAAAAGAGATTGAAGGAGGCTCTTATACTATATCAAATAAACACTATTGTGGAATAATTTTTTGATAATTTCATTCATCATAATTGTACAATATATATAGTACAAACATTAATAAGAAAAAATAAAAAATTATAGAAAAATATCCTACAACTACAAAATAAAAATAAAAATAAATTACATAATTAAAGATATTGACCAAATCAAATATTGACCAAATCATATCCTTAATTTTAGTATTAAATATTGACTAAATCATATCTTTAATTTCAGCAAATATAAATGATATGAAAGAAAAATTATCAAAAAATAGAAATTTTGAACAGCTAGGGAGATTCTAAATGAAAATACTCCTCCTTCAAACCCAAATTTCTTTTCAAGAAAATAAAAAAGAGTAAAGATAAAAGAGATATCATCATAGTGGCCTACATCAAACAAACAACCGATGTACAGTTTGTAGTGAACTGGCATAATCGTCAAGGAGATTATTCAAAACACATTCAAAAAGTCCTTAAGAACAATGATCTACATTATGGAAACCTAAAAGAAAATAAAGGCCTTCAACTTTTATCTGGATTATCAAAGGTTTCCTCCTCCAGTTCTTCTTCCTCTTCCACTAACTCTTAGTTTGGATCTTCTGGCCATTGATGATAATTAGTTTGATGTGAGATATTTTGGGCCAATACTCTCCAACATGCAGCTGGCATTTTCTACATAATTCAGGACAACCTTCAATTTCCAAATATTCAAGGGCAGTGAGGCGATGGATGTCATTCGGGAAAGACATCAACTTCGGACAATTTCGTATACGAAATAATTTCAGAAAACTCAGAGTTGATAGCCACTCAGGAAGCACCTCAAGCGAGACACAATCTTCAATTAGCAAGGAACGTAATGTGTTTGCAGATACTTGAAGCCAATCAGGCAAGGTCACCAGCTTTGGCAAAGATGAAAAATATATTAATTTTAACCTCAAGTTGGAGTTTTGGTCATCATGTCCCTCGGACAATTCCAAATTATCACATTCTTCAACCTTCAAAGTCTCCAATTTAGGAAAATGGTTAATATCAAGTGGCAAAGACTTTAGACTCCCACATTTATTAACACTCAATGCTTTAAGAGTAGGGAGTTTTGTCCCGACAAACAAAGACTCCAGATTGTGGCAATCTGCAATAGCTAGAAGTTCAAGAGAACTCAGGTTTGCAATGTCATTCTCAGGCAAAATAGATTGCTTGGTGGTTATCAGCAATTGTTTGAGACTGATCAAGTTTCTTAATCCTTTGGGCAATGTTTGAAGCTCTGTACACCTAGAAAGATCCAAAACTTGCAAATTTTGGAGTTTGCTAATAGAACTAGGGAGTCTCTTTATTTTTGTATTATTAAAAAGACAGAGATATCTTAAATGTTTCAACTTCCCAATGGACCAAGGCAAAGTCTCATATGTAGAATCACTTAAATCCAAAAACCGCAAGTATTTGTACCTTGAAACCCATGTATTCAAGAAAGCTTCGCTATTGGCTCCCACTCCGTCAATAGGAAATAATATGGTTCTCACACCTACTGATCCTGGGCTGAAAGATTTGCCAACCAAATCATTTTCAGCAAAAGATAGATGCTGAACATTCTCAGGTATATTTTGAATGTTGGAATTTATCATTAGGCACTCATCTTTTGCAACATGAAGTGCAAGATCATGCACTAAATCATGCATTTTAAAAACATAAACAATGCCAAGGTTGATAAAACCCTGAAGGAAAGATCTTGACATTAATTCAAACAAATATTGATTCGCAGCATCTACCGAAGTTTTATTTTTGTTTGGTGATGGAAGGAGACCTGCTGCCCCCCAAAGCTCAGTAACTTTAAAACTATCAAATAGATGATCCCTTGGGTAAAGGGAGAACAAAGCAAAACATTGCCTCAAATAGGATGGCATTTGATCGTAGCTTATTTTAAGTGCAGGCAAAATGTCATCTTTCTTTTGAGGCAAATTCCAAATCTCATTATCTCTCACAAATTCCCATTCATCTATCTCAAGTTTTGAAAATAGTAAACTTCCTAATGTTCTTATTGCCAAAGGAGCCCCTCCACATTTTTTCACAATTTCTCTCCCAATCTCCACTAAATCTGGGTGTCTTTTCTCTTCTCCTTCTTTAAATGCCCATTTGACAAACAGAGACAATGAATCTTCCTCAAAAAGACCTTGTAAAATGTAAGAGGGAATAGTGCCCATCATGGAAGCAATCGAGAGATTACGTGTAGTCACCAGAATTTTACTTCCTTCTGCTCCCACAGCCACTTGTATTAAATCCCTCAACTCAACCCATTTAACTCGATCTTCATTCCATACGTCATCCAAGACGAGTAGGAACTTTTGACCAGCTAGTTTATTTCTTAGATGATTTTGCAATTGTTGGATTTCTAATTCTTTAAAATTTTGTTGTTGAGGAGGAGCATCAGCAGAAGTAGAATCATTAGCAGAATTGATGATTTTAATAATCAATTGCTTAATGTCAAAGTCATCAGAAACACACACCCACATCTTCAGTGGAAAAGATTCATCTATCCTCTTATCATTGAACACAAATTTTGCAAGAGTGGTCTTTCCCAAGCCTCCAATACCCACAATGGGGATAACAGAGAGACTTTTATCATCATCATTTGGATTTTGCTGCATCAAAAGGTGTATAATATGTTCTTTATCATTTTCCCTTCCTATCACATCTGAATCAATGACAGTGGAGTATGTCATTTCCCTCTTATGCACAACACGTCTATCAACTTCAATTATTTGAAGACCAAACTTATTCCTATCAGCCGCCACCTTGTCTAATCTATTCTTGATTTCTTTAATTTGTTTGGCCATCCTATTACGAAAAACAAGTGGATTAGAACTTGAGAAGAAGCGACCTACCTTGGTTTTGGTGGTACCGTAAGCTTTGACCACTTGCCTTCGTAATGTTTCATACTCAAATTCATCCAGCACGTTTTGGGCATCAGAGAAGACATGTTTGATCTGCCTCAGCCATTCCCGCAGCTCACGGTTAAGCTCCTGCTTTTGCTCAGCGTCCAACAACACAGCTTTGACAAGTCTCAGAGTCTCTTTAAATTCTTGCAGATCGTCGTATACAACAATCAACTGAGAAGCTGCTTCATATGCAGTTGAAGCAACCTTTTCTATGAGTGATTCCGCAATGCTGAAGAGGAATGATTCAGCCATGGAATGGTTATCAGGAAATCAAAGAGCAAGAGATAGGAATGCACAACACTTTGGATGAGCTTTGATCTTTTATAACAATTCCAAAAAATGAAAATTATCTCAATGAGGGAAGAACTGCATTTGTTAAAAGTGTGGGTATAATTCCATGCGATTTTAGTCCTTGTAGATTTGGAGAATGCCTTGGGATTCCAATTTAGGGGTATCTGGCAGATTCGTGCTGCTGGGTTACTACGCAAAAACTTGTCTAACTGGGTTCAGATGATAATTCTGCAACCTGCTTTTTATAATTTCTTTTCTTACATATGCATTTCATAACCTGTAAAATTATTTCAAAAAATGTCAAAAGGGCATAATCCAAATACAGACAATGTATATACAGAGATCTTGAACATAAATATTTTGACCTACACTTATCTTCAACCACCTACACTTTCATTGTTCACATCACAAAAATACCTTAGTAAGTAGGGATGCTGAACTATCACAAAAAAATTTGCCAAGGCGGCTAGGCCCACCAAAAAAGAAAATTTTAAAAGGGTTGGTCACAAGAAAGAAGAGAACCAGTTTTTCAATGATTATAGAGAGAGGATCTAGGTGAGAGACAAGTTAATGTAACCAGTCTTTGAACAAACCACAAATGGTTCAGGCATCATTAGTGCAAAACTTTTCAATAGACACATACAAAGTCATCTGTCCATAAGCATAAAGATAGGAGAGATATGAACTCACATTTGTTCTTTAGAAGAAAACAGAAATTTCTTGTAATTGCACATGACTACTTTTGTTGAACTGAAATTCTCATTTCATAGCTCCTTATAACACCTTTGCTCAAGGGCCTTCACAATCTGATAACCAATTATATAACTTTAGTGTGCATAGCAACAACCTTTAAGCATTTAGAAACTCAAGCTTTCTTAATAAAATAATCAAAAGAAATTTATAATCTAGTTACTAAAAAAGATATGAAAATTATTATATTAGAGAAATGAAACAAGGATATAGATCCAGAAGAAATGATACAAAAATAACTTTCATGATTTCTCCTCAAAGTCTTTTACTTTACTGCCACTCAAGCAGTGACATATCTTAGGAAGAGTTGTTAGGGGATTTTTAAGTTTTTTCTTTCTCTACACGCTATTATAAAAGGGAATTGAGAACATATAGCAGCAGTCAAATATTACTATGAAGTTTTCTCCATAGAAATAAGTGGGCTCACACCTGAGAGAGAGATAGAGAGATAGAGTTTACCATTCATTTAATACTAGAGACTCTAGCTTGGCTAAGGATAAAGTAGAGCATTTGCAAGATAACTTAACCCTCCTTATTGAACTAGAAAGTATGATAGATGCCAAAGTCAAGCAAATTAGAAACAGGAATATTTCCTCTAGTTAGAGTGGTTTGGAAAGGGCTGACTCTTGAATAGGCCACTTGGGAGACTGATGGAAATAAAAGAATAATATCCAACATTCTTTAAACAAGATATATGAATTTTGGGGACAAAATTCTCAAAAGAGAGTAAGAATTGTAACATCTAAGTTACCTATTTCCTTATCTTAGTAAAGCATTGATATCTATTTAATCCTTACAAGTTTCACGCATTTAAGTGTCAATGTCTACATATTTTTTTCCTTGTTATCCTTCAAGTTAAGTTTAGAGCTTGTAATGAAAAGAAATATATATGTACATGAACTAAGTTTCATACATAATAATGCTAAGGTGGAAGATTAGAAGGAAGTTTAACTAGACTTGGGAATTTTGATTTAAGAATCTTAAGATAAAGGAATTAACAAGAATAATTTAATGAAAGAAGGTTAAATTAAATTAAATGAAACAGAAATTAGTGATAATAAGTTATTGGGAAGCTAAGGGTGCAAGTAAGGAACCATGACATGATAACAAGTTATTAGGAAAGCTGGTCAGCCGGAAGGGAAGAAGAAAGCCACCAACTACCATAGAAGGAGCAAGAAAACTAGAGGGAAAGCCAAGGTTCAAAGCTGTGGAGTTCTCTTAAATTTTCTGCAGATTTTCTTTAAGGTAGATGGCCATAGGATTTGTAAGTTTTCACGTAATTTTCTGCATTGAGATTTCCTTGTGGTTGCTGTCTTGTTTAGTGGAATTTCATGCATTTTCTTCTAGGTATAACATGCTCAAATTGCTAACCTATTTTCTGTTTTGCATCAAACATGAAGACTATCCTGCTTTAGTGAAATTTGTGGCCTTGGAATGATGATCTTTTGGGTTTTAATTCTACATGTTAACAACTTATGGTTTCTGTCCAGTTTTTCTTGAAGTTGCATGTATATAATTCTGCTTATAATCTGGTTAGAACATTGCCATGTTCTGTTCTGCATATATGAATGTAACCATTGATTTGAGCTTTTACATATGTAATTCTGCAAATTAATGGTTTGTGCCTGTTCTATTTTTTTGCGAGAACTTTCTTACTAAAAGATTTGGTTATATACATGAAGAAGCATGTAAGAGGCTGTTTGAATCCTAGGAAATTCAACCCCCTAGATATCGGCCAGTGATTGCACAACTTGTGCAAGAACTAACAGATCCTACTATTGTGTTTATTATTCTGCATAATTTATAAATGACATGCAGTATTTGTGTGTAAATGTCGATTAAAATGAGCTATCTTGTTTATATATATATATATATATATATATCATTTGTTTGTGTTTGTTTCCCTTAGACCACAAATTGAGGTATTATGTATGATTACTACAAGGATAAAACCGAGATTTTATGTGCTGTTCTACGTGTGTGAAAGCTGTCCTGTTTTGAGGGTTTTTGTTCCCTAAGTTACTGCATATATATGGGAAAAGATGCAGAATATTTTGATGTATTTTGGCAGTGCATGAAGCTATATAAGGGGTATGAAATATTAAGCTACTGGATGTGATTAAGGATTGAATATATGGTGCTGCCTATATGCAGACTCTTGCTGTATTGCAAGATTAATAAGCATGTATATGGTGCATAAAGCTATATAAAGTGTATTGCATGATTATTATGTTAGAGAAAAGATACATCTTTCAATCTGAGTCTTATATAAATCTCTTAATCGAGCTATGGGAAAGCAATACATAATTCCATTCGTATAAGTTTTATTCGTAATTGATTTGATTTGTTCCTTGCTTTTTTATATATAAATATTTCCCCTATTTAAGATTACTCTCAAGAAAAAAAAATTATGATATTATTGTTGAAATGATTTATATAAATTCAGGATTCAATTGTGGTTGTAATACTCGAGAAAAAATTAAAAAAATGAAAAAAATTAAAAAATGAGAAAAATTTAAAACTTTAAAAATAAGTAAATGATGTATTAGAGATTTTTTATTATTTTATTTTTTAGTTAAAAGATCTTATTTATTTTATAATTAAGATTTTAGTGGGATTCTATTAAATTTCAAATATTATATTTAATTAGTTGTATTTGATTTAGATTTGGTTTGTTTTGTTTGAAAGTTATAAATACTCCTCCTACGCACTTTGGAAGTTGTTGAATATTGATTATTGGATTTAGTGGATTATATTACCTACATTGAGACCGAATCTCTTGGAACCGAGTGCCTTTGAAATCCTGAGGACTCTTTGTTCCTTTATCCATTGGTCTTACTTCAATTTGGTATTAGAGTCATTAACAAGATCACCGTCAAGTATACGTTTCCTATTTCTAGGTTTGAGGACATGTTGGATCAGCTCGTTGGTTCTTGTTGGTTTTCTAAGATCGATTTGCGTAGTGGTTACCATCAAATCAGGATTAGACTAGGAGATGAATGGAAAATTGCATTTAAAACCCACGATGGTTTGTTTGAGAGGTTAGTTATGCCTTTTGGTTTGTCTAATGCTCCAAGTACTTTTATCTAGGTTATGTATAACATCTTTCAACCTTTCTTAGGTAAATTTCTAGCCATCTACTTTGATGACATCCTGATCTTTAGTAAGTCTAAGGTTGATCACTTGAGTCATCTTCAATAAGTTTTCCTCACTTTAAGGAACGAAAAGTTTTATGTTCATCTTAAAAAATGTTCCTTCTTGCAGACTCATGCTGTTTTTTCTCAATTTCATAATCTCTGCTCAGGGTTTATTGATTGACCCTGATAAAACCAAGTTCATTAAAGATTGACTTGTTCCTACCTCTCTTTCTGCAATTCATAGTTTCCACGGCTTAACTTTTTTTCTAAGGGATTCATTTGTGATTTTAGTACCATTATGTCTCCTATTACTGAGTGCCTCAAACAGGATAAGTTTTCATGGCCTCCTGATGCTTCCAAAGTTTTGAGATAAGAAAGAAAATAATGACTGAAGTGCATATTTTGAGACTTATTGATTTTTTAAAGATTTTTAAAGTTTCTTGTGATGCATTTGGGTTTGGGATATGAGGTGTTTTGAGTCAAGAGTGCCATCCTATTGCCTTCTTTAGGGAAAATAGTGAATTTGTGTATTGATAGGAATAATGACTTTTCTAGGTTTAAGGATATGTTGGATTAGCTCGTTGGTTCTCGTTGATTTTCTAAGATCGATTTGCGTAGTGGCTACCATCAAATCAAGATTAAACTAGGAAATGAATGGAAAACTGCATTTAAAACCCATGATGGTTTATTTGAGTGGTTAGTTATGCCTTTTGGTTTGTCTAATGCTCCAAATACTTTTATCTAGGTTATGTATAACATCTTTCAACTTTTCTTAGGTAAATTTTTAGTCATCTACTTTGATGACATCCTAATCTTTAGTAAGTCTAAGGTTGATCACTTGAGTCATCTTCAATAAGTTTTCCTCACTTTAAGGAATGAAAAGTTTTATGTTCATCTTAAAAAATGTTCCTTCTTTTAGACTCATTATTTTTCTCAATTTCATAATCTCTGCTCAGGGTTTATTGACTGACCCTGATAAAGTCAAGTCCAATAGAGATTGACTTGTTCCTACCTCTCTTTCTGCGATTCACAGTTTCCACGACTTAGCTTCTTTTTCTAGGGGATTCATTTCTGGTTTTAGTACCACTACCTCTCCTATTACTGAGTGCCTCAAACAAGATAAGTTTTCGTGGCCTCCTGATGCTTCCAAACTTTTGAGATAATAAAGAACATAATGGCTGAAGTGCCTATTTTGAGACTTACTGATTTTTTAAAGATTTTTGAAGTTTCTTGTGATGCATTTGGGTTTGGGATGTGAGGTGTTTTGAGTCAAGAGCGCCATCCTATTGCATTCTTTAGCGAAAAATAGTGAATTTGTGTATTGATAGGAATAATGACTTTTCTAGGTTTGAGGACATGTTGGATCAGCTCGTTGGTTCTCATTGGTTTTCTAAGATCGATTTGCGTAGTGGCTACCATCAAATCAGGATTAGACTAGGAGATGAATGGAATACTACATTTAAAACCCATGATGGTTTGTTTGAGTGGTTAGTTATGCCTTTTGGTTTGTCTAATGCTCCAAATACTTTTATCTAGGTTATTTATAACATCTTTCAACCTTTCTTAGGTAAATTTCTAGTCGTCTACTTTGATGACGTCTTGATCTTTAGTAAGTCTAAGGTTGATCACTTGAGTCATCTTCAATAAGTTTTCCTCACTTTAAGGAACGAAAATTTTTATGTTCATCTTAAAAAATGTTCCTTCTTGTAGACTCATGTTGTTTTTCTCAATTTCATAATCTCTGCTCAGGGTTTATCGACTAACCCTGATAAAGTCAAGTCCATTAGAGATTGGCTTGTTCTTACCTCTCTTTCTGTGATTCACAATTTCCACGACTTAGCTTCTTTTCTTAAGGGATTCATTTCTAGTTTTAGTACCATTACCTCTCCTATTACTGAGTGCCTCAAACAGGATAAGTTTTTGTGGCCTCCTGATGCTTCCAAACTTTTGAGATAATAAAGAAAATAATGGCTGAAGTGCCTATTTTGAGACTTACTGATTTTTTAAAGATTTTTGATCCTATTGCCTTCTTTAGCGAAAAATAGTGAATTTGTGTATTGATAGGAATTTTGACTTTTCTAGGTTTGAGGACATGTTGGATCAGCTCATTGGTTCTAGTTGGTTTTCTAAGATCGATTTGCGTAGTGGCTACCATCAAATCAAGATTAAACTAGAAAATGAATGGAAAACTGCATTTAAAACCCATGATGGTTTGTTTGAGTGGTTAGTTATGCCTTTTGGTTTGTCTAATGCTCCAAATACTTTTATCTAGGTTATGTATAACATCTCAACCTTTCTTAGGTAAATTTCTAGTTGTCTACTTTGATGACATCCTGATCTTTAGTAAGTCTAAGGTTGATCACTTGAGTCATCTTCAATAAGTTTTCCTCACTTTAAGGAACGAAAAGTTTTATGTTTATCTTAAAAAATGTTCTTTCTTGTAGACTCATGTTATTTTCATAATCTCTGCTTAGGGTTTATCAACTAACCCTGATAAAGTCAAGTCCATTAGAGATTGACTTGTTCCTACCTTTCTTTCTGTGATTCACAATTTCCACGACTTAGCTTCTTTTTCTAGGGGATTCATTTCTGGTTTTAGTACCATTATGTCTCCTATTACTGAGTGCCTCAAACAAGATAAGTTTTCGTGGCCTCCTTATGCTTCCAAACTTTTGAGATAATAAAGAAAATAATGACTGAAGTGCCTATTTTGATATTTACTGATTTTTTAAAGATTTTTGAAGTTTCTTGTGATGCATTTGAGTTTGGGATATGAGGTGTTTTGAATCAAGAGCGCCATCCTATTGCCTTTTTTAGCGAAAAATAATGAATTTGTGTATTGATAGGAATAATAATTATTTTGAAGAAATCAATAAGATCTTATAAAAATTATCAACGATAAATGACTTTTCTATTAATAACAAAAAATAAAGAATATGCATCAAATTATTCTAAATAATAATATACATACTGAAGATATTATTATTTAAAAGGAAGTTCTAAAGAAATTTAGAGGAATAAAGTATCAGAAAAAAATCCTCTTCTAAACATGCATATAAGATTTATCTTAAAATTCTGCTCAAGAAATTTTATTTTATTTTTTTATTTTCCTTGTAGTGAGATTGCTTCAAATTTTATAAGAAAGAGACAAAAAGAATTTGAAATAAAATATAGCATAATGAAGCGTAAGTAAATAAAATATGAGAGCTTTCACCCAACATCATTTAAAAATAAGTGCTAAAAAATGTAACAAAATAAAGCCTTGGGACATACAAGGGAAGACTGAAGAGTAAGGCTAAAAATGTTTGTATGATAAAACTTATTAAATCAGCTCTATATAATTGCAATTCTAAAACTATCTGAATAAGCCCAAAATAACTTATACCTCATCTAAACAATAATAAAGTAATTTATATTCAATCGAGGGCAAGTGTAATTTTTTTAACACTTTTATGCATTGACACATTATTATGAATTTGACTATGATGATAAGTATTTGAAAAGTTAAATTTTTTTATGACTTGTACTTTTCCTTGCGTTATATTGGTGTATAAGTTTTTACCCATCGTATTGATCTCCATAAATAATTATCTAATATAAATATTATTAATCGGTATTCAATAATAACAATAACATTAAACCCGAAACAAATACATAATATAACATGCCTGCTTACGTCAAGTTTTGAAATACTTCAAATATATAAGACATTGATTCTAGAATTAGATAATGTTGTTTGTTGTAACAAATTAAATTTTTTATTAATCAATGCTATTTTTCTTTAAATACAACAACATCAAGTTGACCATGGCTAAAAATTAAGTGAAGCATATATACAATCCAACATAAAAATGGTTCTAAACAAATTTAGCGAAATGTGTCGGGAAAAAAAAAATCTTCTAAACATGCATAATTTTTACCTCAAAATTTGCTCAATAAATTTTAGCTTCTTTATTTGCGTTGGAGTGAGATTGCTTCAAATTTTATCAGGAAGAGGCGAAAAAGAATGTGAATCACAGTGACCTTAGACTCCACCTCTCTATTAACAAAGAAATATAGCATAATGAAGCGTAAGTAAATAAAAGATAGAGAGCTTTCATCCAACATTATTTAAAATTAAAAATAAATGTTAAAGAAATGTAACAAAATAAAGCCTTAGGGAATAAAGGGAAAGACTGAAGAGTAAAAATATACATATGATAAAGCTTTTTTGTTTTTTTGGTGTTAAGATAAAGCTTATTAAATAAGCTCAATTGTGTTTTATAACCATGGCTAAAATTAGGTGAAGCATATATACAATCCAACATAAGAAAGAGATTGACATTGGATTCTTGTTGATTGTTATAACAAAAGAGATATCCGATCTATCCTCTTTTGAAGTTTGAAATACAATATGCATGTCCTATGTTAATGCCACTTAATTTACTTTAAGTTCTAAAACATGATTCCCAGCCTGAACAAAACTAATCTGGTTCCATTTGTACAATTCATTTGATTGATCTATATTCCTAGGTGTAGCATCAATTTTTTTTTTCTGACGAGAAAGCATTTTCATATTATTATTAGTTCAATGCTTCAATTAATGTATTATTTCCCAATTAAAATTATTTCTTCACTCTTTAACAACATATTTTTATAAGAGATAAAAATCTTATCATTAGCACTTGCATAATCAAAATTGAAATATGATAGAAACTATCATATTATATAAAAGGATAGATATCTATATGAAATTTTGTTAAAATACGTTTTCTACGATTATTCTGCCTTGGGAATAGGAAAAAGAATAAATTTTTAAAATCATTCAAATACATGCAAAAAAAAAAAAAAAGGATAAGTAGTTATGACATTATATACAAAGTAATATATCTGTTTACTTTTCTATCTGTTAGGTATTAAAATAAATCATAACGCATCTTAGCTTATACTAAAAAAAAAAGTTATATTATCAGTTTAAATAAAATAAAAATAGATTATAAATGAATACAAATTCATTAACTTAAGTTATAAATATAATACAAACTTAAGTAGAATATAATAAAAACATATATATATAAAATTATTGTAAAATTAATTTGAGGGCTAAAACCTAAAACAAAAGATGGGTCTAATGATATATATGAGTCATACTTTATTTTTGTTCTATAATTAATTACAGAATATTTTTATTTCTATTTTGAGTTTTTATCCATACAGAAATTTTAAGATTTTAAAATTTAATATTAAAAAAGAAAGAAAAAAAGTTTTGGAACATGAGTGAATGGAATTTATGTATATATATATATATATATATATTGTATTTTAAGAATCGGGAAAGATAGGAAGTTGGAAAGTACAAGAAGGGTAAGAAATGAAAAAGTGAAAGGAGGGTGAATGAAAGTTTTGGTATATGAATGAATGGAATTAAAATTCATTAAAAGAATTTAAAATTAAAAAAATGTAACATAAGACAAATTCTACTATTTGTAGTTGACAATAAAAGAGTTAAATCCAGTAATAAGCAAGTTACATTTTTAAAAGTGGATTATAGTTTGAATTAGGAAAAAAGTAATTGTTGAGAGGCGAGGTTAAAAATAACAACAAAAAAAAAAAATCTGCTATTTATAGTTAAATAATTTTTTAATAATAATAATAATAATACTACATGTAACACATAGAGGATGAATTGAAGTAACGCATTATAGATAACTTAAATGTGTTATTATTGTAATAAAGATGCACACCAGAGCTGGAAAGGAAAAGAAAAAAAATACTGATCTAAACATTAATATAATTTACCTCAAATTTTACTCTAGAGACTTTTGCTTTCTCAGCGTGCTCAATGAGATTGCTTCAAAATTTATGATGAAGAGGTTACGAGGAAGGAGAATCCCAAAGAACCATAGACTCCTCTTACCCCTTTGGCCCTTTATATACGAGTTTATTAAGAAATGTAGCAGATGAAAGTGTTGGCGAAGAAAAGGAGGAAGAGCTCACACTCAATTCCATTATTCAGGAAGAAGTGCTAAAGAAACGTACCAGAATAAAGTGTTCGGGAATATTAAGAGGAAGAGTGGAGGCCATAAAAAGCATACGTGTTATATTGACCCCGAAAAAAAAATAATAATAAGGAGGAAGAGTAAGGCCTCTTTTTTTTTTTAACTGCCTCCATTTTTGGATTGGGCTTCGTTTCAGATTCCCTTCAGCCCGTGCAAGATGGGCTTAGTGAAGCCCAACGTTCAAAGATACTCAGTTTCACCCTTCACAGTTTGCCACAGCTTCTTGCGTCACAGAATGGAAGGGTTGAAGGGATTGTTGAAGAAAGGGTTGGGGTTGGGAGAGATGGGATTCAATGCGGGTGGCGGAGCCATCAATTGGTACCCCGGACACATGGCAGCCGCCACGCGTGCCATCCGTAACCGCCTTAAGCTCGCCGACTTCGTCATCGAAGTCAGAGACGCTCGCATCCCCCTGTCGTCCGCTAACTCCGATCTTCAGCCACACCTATCCGGAAAACGACGCGTCGTCGCACTCAATAAGAAAGACTTAGCCAACCCAAACATCATGCATGTAACAACAATTCCTTTTCCCACTATTATTATTATTTTCACAATATAAATAATCAATTATGTAAGAATTTATGGAAATTAACTTTTATTTTTAAATCTATTTTTCTGTTTCGGTTGTTGTAGAAATGGATACATTATTTTGAGAGGTGCAAGCAAGATTGCATTCCTATAAATGCGCATAGCAAGAGTTGTGTTAAGAAGCTTCTAGAGCTTGTGGAGTTCAAATTGAAGGAAGTGATTTGCAGGGAACCTACTCTCCTTGTTATGGTGGTTGGTGTTCCTAATGTTGGCAAGTCTGCTTTGATTAATTCGATTCATCAAATTGCGCAGTCTCGATTTCCTGGTATGAGTTTTGCATATCACTTGAGAAATGTGCCATTTGAATGAATGATGAGCAATTGAAATTTTTTATTGTTAGTAAATTTGCGTGCGATTTGATTTGATGATGGTTTGATTTGCTTTCTTAGTGCAGGAGAAGATGAAGCGAGCTACTGTGGGTCCACTACCTGGTGTTACTCAAGATATTGCTGGATTCAAGGTCTAGTCATTTGCTCATGCATGAATGAGATGTTCATATGGATGAACTAAATTGTTTCTCCTTTCTAAACATGCAATTGGCTAGAGCATTAGAAGTATAGCACAGTGCTGCCTTTGAATTTCTGTTGGTTTTATGCATTTTGAATCCTGGGATTTCTTGTGTGGGGTTACTGTGGTCTCTCTGGTTGAAGGAGTTCATACTTGGTGCAATATTGACAGTCAAGTTACTGATTTTTAGTTTATATGCTTATTTCAGAAACAGTTTGTAATTTGTTTAAGGTAGGGATATACTTGAGAGATTATATTCCAGTCCATCCCTTTTTCTGAAAATTTATAGTGATTGATTCAATATTTAGAATGTGAATGAAATAGTGTTTGCAAAAGGGAAAAAGGGAGAAAAAAAGAACTATCTTCTTATTGCTGACATTTCTTTCCATTTTCCTGGTAATATAATTAAGACAATGCTCATTCCTTCCTTCTCCTGCATTTTGTTTTTATTATTGGTCTGCTGTGTGTTTCTATTATGAATTACGGATTCCCATAGTTAAACTCTGACTCTGACCTGATTTTTCAGATAGCACATAAACCAAGCATATATGTCCTAGATACCCCAGGGGTGCTGGTTCCGAGTATCTCAGACATAGAGACAGGGTTAAAGCTCGCTCTTGCAGGTACTATATCAATTGAAATTATCTATCCTAAATACCTTGTTTATTACTTTTTTTTTAATTAATAGAATTTAACATGTCATATTATCAATGCATGACTTTGTTTGCTAAACTGCTGAAAATGCATCTATTTCATCTTCATATCTTTCACTCATGTTGATTTCTTCAAATCCTGTTTAGAACCTATTCCATGGATTGTAAATAGGCATTATTACTCTTGAATGAAAATAGGCATTATTGAAGGGCACTCCAGGCCGAAGAAACTCTAATGAGGTGGGCATTGTACAGTGGGGGAAAAACTTTAAGAGTCAGTTTGGAATGGGGGTAACGGGTGAATTCATGGATAAGTTTCAATAGAATTTTACATTTTTACTCATAAAACTGATCATGAATTTTTCACTTCACCCCCTTACCAAACTGAATGTAAAAGAAAACAAAATTATGAATTTTCAAACCACTATGGACAATTGAAAAGGAATTTGTGCATTTAATAACTTGATGATTTTTTTATGTTTTATTTTTTATTTTTTGGTGTGTGTACTAATGTGTCTGGGATGATCTTGAATTACATGGCTCATTAGATCTTAGCTTTTCTTAATTTGTCCCACATCTTACATTATTATTACCTTTTTCGCCCAGAACATTTCTGGCAAGTAGACATCTTGTCTCCTCATGAGCTTCTTCTTGAGTATGAGGCATGCAAGTTACCTTGAAATGGGGCATCTACATCTGTTTGGTTTCTGATATCCTTTGTAGCAAATGTCCTGGTATATTTTGCCTCATCTAAACTTGGTTGTTGCATTGACAGGGTCTGTGAAAGATTCAGTGGTGGGTGAGGAGCGAATTGCTCAATACTTACTAGCAGTTTTGGATACCCGGGGGACTCCACTTCACTGGAAGCAACTAAATAACAGGAGAATAGATGGCATTGAATATGATACTGAAGAAAAACATGAATATAATCTGAAAAATCTTAAGCCAAAGAGAAGAAATCTGCCAAATAGATCTGACTTGGTATACGTTGAGGTAACAAGCAGCATTTTTCTATAGTTTTTCTTCTGTACAGGTTGATGCTTTTAATTTCTAATGCTGGAAATTTTCACACCTTCCTTGGTAAAGTCCAAATTATATCGCACTCTCCAAGTGTTTTAATCCCATTTGATTGGGAATACTTTTGCTTTGGATGTTTTGACATTTGACTGTGGCATAAGATGTTTAATTCTGAGTTGTTTCATCATTTATTCTGTCTTGAATGATGTTATGTTAGGTTACTGCTTTGTGGGATTTAATTTAAATCCACAGATAGTGTAAAAACTAGAAAGTTTTACACCATCAGTGAGCCATAGGGTGCTACCGATTTGAAAAACAATTAAAAGCTTTTACTAGTGGTAAACAACCTTAGTTACTACAAATGCTTTGCAATGCTTTTGTTGCTTGTGTTGGGGATATCTACTAATCTGGCATCTCTTTTGTTAATAGTGACCAATGACTACACTGTCTTGTTGAAACTAAGGATGCTTTTGATTTATATGTTCTTAATTTTGTCTGCAATTGCAAATAATTTAATGCGTTTTTAGAAGTATCGGCTATCTCCTTTCTTTAATTCCACTTTGTTATGCATCTTAAGTTACCAAGAAAGGTTTTATTGAATTACGTTTATCACATTTGATGATGCAGTTTGTGTTGATGGCACTTGGACAGTATATCAATGGGAACTGCTATGCTATTATTTTGGTTTATCTTCTTTTGTCATTCTTGACTTTCTTTTATTCTTATTCCATTATAGGATCTTGTAATGGAAGTTCAGCATGCACTCTATTCGACTCTAACAGAATTCAATGGCAACGTAGAAGATGAGAGTGATTTAGAGGGCCTTATTGACCAACAGTTTGGTGCACTGCAGAAGGCATTGAAGATACCTCACAAGGCTTCAGAAGCACGGTTGATGGTATCCAAGAAGTTTCTTACTCTATTCAGGACTGGTAAACTTGGACCTTTCATTCTTGATGATGTCCCCGATGTCGAGCCTGTATCATAAAGATCTCTTGATACTTCCTTTTTTTTCCTCTCCTTTTCTAGTGTATAAGATCTCCTCCCTGTCCTCTTTTCCCATGTGTACCATATGTATTATTCTAAATTTTGCTGTAACTTGCAATGCAATTTAGGCAAAATTCTTATATATACTGAAAGTTATACTCTCAATATTTTTGTAATCGATCAAGTTTAATTTAATAATATTTTATTTTCAATTCAATGGCCTGAATGGTTATGCTTGCCCAAGTGTCATATTTTTACTAGTGCAGAGTACTACTCAGAGTGTAAAAAAATTTCTCCCAATTTAGTCAGAGATTTTGAACTTCCTTCTTGTGGAGAAGTTATTGTGTAGAATGAGAGTAATATTCTCATCCAGGAAAAAAATGACACGTTAGATTAAAAAATAAAATATTGTTAAATTTATTAAAAAATAATACTCATCCAATGAAAAATGACACGTGCTGATTAAATAATCATATAATCATTGGATTGAAAAATAAAATGTTATTAAATTTAATTTAGACAATTGTAAAATTATGGAGAGTAATACTCAGGTTGTGTTTGGATAGGATATTTTAAAATTTTAAAGTATTTGAAATTTAAAGAATTTTAATTGCATCAATTCAATCTCTTTCATTTGCAAAATACTTTGTTTGGATACTTTATTAATGAAATGGAAATTTCAATACAATTTAATATAATAAACAAAAATAAAATGAAGTGAGTTTACTCAACCCACTCGCTCACCCCCTCCCAATCTTATAGTCTTGAAATCCAACCACCACAACCTCTGACCCACAAGCCAACTTTTGATCAAACCAGGGCATCATTGACGCCTCGCTGTGGCAAGATCGACATGACCATGGGTCAATGAAGGACGTGAAGATTCCCTCGACATACTATGGGTCAATGAAGGAATTGAAAGGGGATTTAGGGCTTTAGCTTGGATCATTGGGCGTCACCAACAATAGTGGCAAAAGGTGGTTCCAATCTTGAATGGCCATTCATGGTCGCCCAAATCATAACCGGAGAACCTCGACCTAGAGAACCGTTCGCCATTGATCGTGAGCGGCAGCGCGGCCCTCGTTCTCGATTGGGTTAGAGATGCCTGTAAAATTTCGAGAGGAGGACGATGATGAGAAAGAGCCTATGGACTCTTGATGGAGGACTCGCCACGAGGGTTCGGTGTCGCGTGCAAAATTCATAATGGTTTGGCGGGGTTGAGGTACCGGCGGCGAGGCCCTTGGTGTGGCTCTGCGTAAATGACCTTGTGAACATGTTATGGGTCAAAGAGAAGAAGAGGTAAAGGAATTTTAAATTCTACCTCTTCGTGAGGTATTTTAAATTCTTTATTTTAAACTAATAAAATACCTTCTTAAAATTCTTAGAATTTTTAAAATGATTCGGGTAATATCCAAACAAAGCATTTTGTTATAAAGGATTTTAAATTCTTCCAATAAATACATTCCCTCTTCAAAATCCTTTATCCAAACACACCCATTAAAGTATAAGAATTTTCCCTTGGATGTGTCTAACTTGCCAGCATTTCAGTTCCACGTGCCTCGCTAGATTGACCACTAATACATCCCAGGGCTCTTGCAAAACCTTTAAGCATATTATCATAATGACCGTTGTCCAAAGCCTGTAAAATTTGAAGGTTACCATATAATGAAAATTCATAATTGGAAAGCCCTTGATTGTTTTGGAAAAGAAATAATAAATTACTTAAACATTCTTTAAGTCGAGTTTAAAAATATATTTTAAAAGCTTGCATTAATTGCCTTTATGTTAATTTACAGGAGGTTTCTCTTTTTGTTAATATTGCTTAGCAATTATGGTTAATATTCAGCCTAGTGTTTTACTTATTTGAAGTATAAAATACAAAAAATTTTAAAATAAATTAAATAAATTATTTACCTTGTTTGTATTCCTTTATGTTCTCAATCTATCCAAGGACGGATGTAAAAATATTTAGTAGAGAAATTGAAAATCATGAATTATATTATTAAATATAAAAAAATTAAAGTTAACAAATAAAGAAATATTCACTCTTAAATTATTTAGTAAATTAAGATCAAAATGTATTATTTTAAATTAAGGATAAATATACTTTTATTTACTTCACTTTAAGAGAATATTTTTTTTTATTATATAAGAAGATTTATGAATAAAGCAAAAAAATAAAAAAATATTTATAGTAGATATTAAATGTATCACAATATTAGTATCATTTACATCATGATTCATAGGTAAAATAAAATTTATATATAAGATGTGTATTAGTGAAAGAATGTTTATTGTGAGAGGTGAGAAGAGTGAATATTGATCATTAAATATTACATGAATAGTCAAAATTAGAACATAAACGCATATGACTTTTTTAAGTGGTCACATGACCTTCAAATAACTTTTAATCTTGACCATCCATGTATAGTTGTATGGTCAAGATTTACTCCTCCCACTTTTTCATAATAAAAACTCCTCTAATTAGATATGTCTTCTTATATTTATATATATAAGATGATTTAGAACCATTAGATTAAAATAAATTTAATGATAAGAAATTGAGTGTAAGTCTTTTTACTTACACTAGTTGTAAATGGATTCCCTCCCATTATATATATATATATATAGATAGAGAGAGAGAGAGAGAGAGAGAGAGAGAGAGAGAGAGAGAGACATAGAGAGAGAGAGAGAGAGAGGAGCATATTATTACCACTACGTTGATTTTTACCACTCCATCATGAAGATGGTGCCAACGAACAAGCATGGAATTACGTTCTGTTGTCTGAGCCTGACCAGCAAAGACTATCACAAGAATCCAAAAACAAGAAAGTGCAGCTAAGAGTGACATCTCGATACTAAAACGTGGAAATTTATTGCACACCATATATTCCATAATGCTGAGAGAAAAAGCGTCCCTTTAGAATTTGTAGAGAAAGCCTTCACCCAGTCAACAATGTCCAGGGACCAAAAGCCTTGCATGTCATAAAATAAATCCCAAGGAATGCCAAACCTGAGAAAAGCAGCAAGGACAAATATCATTCTGAGCTAAACTACGAGACCAACAAAGAGAATTTGTTGGCAAAGCACCATGAAAAATTATAGCCAAATCATCAACTGAACTTTTTCAGGTGTATGTAGACTCCAAACCCAAGCCCAAGATTCATGAGCATCCATATGATAAGAACCAGAGGCCAACCACGAGTATGAAGAGTATAAAATTCCAGTTTTGTTTCCCTTCCAAATGACACAACCAGCCAGGCCTCCAAGTTGAGAAATGGGGATATTTAGAATTGATATTGTTATGATAGTGATTGATTTGTTACGATTGTAAATGATTTGTTGTTTATTTGTTATTATCTTGTAATTAAATTAGAATTAATTAGACTTTATGTATAGGATTGATTCTAATTTTATTTTATCCTCTCATATTTTATAAATAAGAGCACCTCATTGTACATTGATACTCAGAAAAGTATATAAAATATTTTCTCATCTTCCTATGTTTCTACATGATATCAAGAGCTTAAGTTTCTGTCTCTCTTCCAGTAAATTTTTTGGTATTTTTTGGTTGGTGTGCAAGGTCCACTGTCGGCCCTCTTCCGTTCTGATCCTTCCGACTGCTTCCAAGTCTCACCCGTGTTTGACCCACGCCTGTGCTGCCCGCGTGTTGACCGTTGACCAAAGTGTTGACTGTGTGTTTGACTCTGTTGACCGTGTGTTGATTATCTTTTGTGGATCCTTCTTTAAGTATTTTGGTGAGATATTTCCATTTTTGCACTCAGTTTTCGTCAATTCTGCTCTAACAGTGTTGTTTTTTTAATTTATTGTGCTATAATGGGAAAATATGATGTCTCGTTTCCTATTTTAGTTGTTCTTAATGGCTTAAATTATTCCCATTGGGTCGAAACAATGCGGGGTTCTTTTAAAGGCCACAGACTTTAGCGATATGTGATATGTGATATAAAGAGCCCCACCAAAAGCGCTACCGTTACTGTTGAAGCCTATGCTAATAAATTAGAGGAATGGGATAGCAAGAACCATTAGATCATTACTTGATTTCACAATACATCTACTCCTAGTATTCATCTACAGTTTGGGCGTTATGAGAACGTCAAAGAGGTATGGGATCATTTAAAGCAACGTTACACTATCTCTGATTTATCACATCAGTATCAACTGTTGAAGGAACTTAATACTTTGAAACAATAAACTGGTCAACCTGTTTATGAGTTTTTAGCACAGATGGAAGTTATTTGGGATCAACTGACCTCATGTGAGCCTTCTCTGAAAGATGCAACTGATTTAAAAATGTATGAGACTCATCGGAATCGTACTCGTCTTATTTAGTTTTTAATGGCTCTTACTGATGATTATGAACCTATCTGCGCATCCTTACTACATCAGAATCCTTTGCCCACACTTGAGGATGCCCTTCCACGTCTCAAGTTTAAAGAAACTATATTAGGTCTTGTTCGTCGTAAAGCTGATCTTGCTTTTACCGTTCCAGATAAAGCAGCCAAATTTTGCCATCAGTGTTGAAAGTCAGGGCATTCCTACTCCGACTGCCCCACTATTGAATGTCACAATTGCAAGCAAAAGGGTCATATTGCTTCAAATTGTTGCCGATATTGCAAGAAATGAAGACATTTAATTCAGAATTGTCCCACTCGTCCTCCCCCATGAGACCAGAACAGGAATCAACCTCGTCCTAATTCTTCTAGGCCTGTATTTGCCACCACTGCTACTGCCAATGAATCTTTTGAATCTTCTCAATCTGCCTTCTCTGCTAATGATCTTGAGTCTCTCCTTAAATAACTCCTTTCTTCTTCTGGTAATGGTAATACTCCTGCAGCCCTTTCCACCACATCAAGTAATTCTACATGGTATTTAGATTCTGCCTGTTGTAACCACATGACTTCTACATCTCATTTCTTTTCATCTTTATCTAAAAATGACACTGCTCGTTCTATCCACACTGCTGATGGATCTCTTATGCATGTAAGTCATAAGAGTTCTATCTCTCTGTCCAATCTAAGTTTACCTGACACCTATCTTATTCCTAAACTAAATTTTAACCTTATCTCTGTTAGTCAATTATGTGATCTTGGTTATGAACTTACTTTTTCTTCCTCTGGCTGTTGTGTGCAGGACCTACGGATAAGACAACTCATAGGGACTGGATGTAAGATTGGAAGGCTATTTGAGCTTACTCAACTGTATGTTTCCCAAGTGTCCAACATTTGTGCTGCTTCCACCACCTCTTCCATTCAGGTTTGGCATCAACATCATGCTCATAGTTCTCTTGGCAAATTGCGTCCTCTTGTGTCTCAGGGTCTTTTAGGATCTGTTACTAATGAATCTCTTGATTATACTGCTTGTCAAACTGCTAAACAACCAGCTTTACCATTTCATAAAAGTACTTCTATTTCTGCTTCACCATTTGATCTTGTGCATTCTGATATTTGGGGTCTTGCTCCCATACCTACTATGAGAGGTTCTTGGTATTTTGTGTTATTTATTGATAATTGTTCTCACTTTACTTGGATATATTTGATGAAAAATCGTCATGAACTTCCTCAAATTTACATTAACTTCGCCAATATGATTCAAACACAATCCTCTAAAGTCATTAAAGTTTTTCGCCGAGATAATGCCATGGAATACTGTGATTCTAAACTCTTATCTTTTCTTGGTGCACAGGGTACCTTGTCTGAGTTCTCATGTCCATATACCTCTTAACAAAATAGTTGCACTGAAAGAAAGCACTGTCATATTCTTGACTCAGTCCGTGCTATGCTTCTCTCAACCTCTTATCCCGAACGTGTCTGGGGTGAAGTTGCTCTTACTGCTGTCTATGTTATTAATCGTCTCCCTTCCTTCGTCCTTGGTAATGTCTCTCATTTTGAGCGTCTTTATCACACTACACCAGATTATCACTCACTTAAGGTGTTTGGTTGTGCTTATTTTGTCCTCCTCCAACCTCATGAATATACTAAACTTGAGTCTCACACCCGTCTTTGTTGTTTTCTTGGGTATGGCACAGAGCACAAAGGTTACTGTTGTTGGGATTCGATATCTCAGCGTATCCGTATCTTCCGTCATGTTGTCCTCTAGGAACATATAATTTTCTCTTCATTATCCAAGTTTACATCATTTTCGTCCACTTTTACTCCTCTTTTTACTAACCCCGATGTTGATTACTTCCCTAGTGACACAGATGCAGGTACCTCCAGTGAGCTCCCAACCTCTTCTGATGTTCCCTCTGCTTCCGATGATGTTGTTCCGACTGTTGATCCTGCACCTCCCACCATTGAGCATCCTTATAGGGTAAGAACTCCACTTATCTATCTCTGTGATTACCATTATTTTTCTACTATGTTTCACCTTCATAAACCACAATCCTATAAGGAAGCCTCTATTGACTCTCATTGGCAGCAAGCTATGCAGGAGGAATTACAGGCATTGGAGAATACTCACACTTAGGACCTTGTTGATCCTTCTTCTAGTAAGCCTATTGTAGGATGAAGTGTTATAAAATCAAGACTCTTTCTGATGGTTCTATTGAGCAGTACCAATTAAGTTCGTCTAGTGGCAAAAGGGTTCACTCAGAGTATGGTATTGATTATGAAGAAACTTTTGCCCCTATTGCACGTATCACCTCTGTTCGAACTCTTCTTGCCATTGCAGCCACTCGACAATGACCACTTACACAAATGGATGTTAAAAATACATTCCTTAATAGTAAGTTAGAAGAAGAGGTTTATATGCGTCCTCCTCTGGGATACACTTGTCCGACCAACAAGGTTTGTCGTCTTCGTAAGGCTCTTTATGGTCTTAAACAAGCACCTCGAGTCTGGTTTGCTAAATTTCACAGCATTATCAGTCAGTTGAGGTTCTCTTCCAGTGCTCATGATTTTGTTCTTTTTACTCAAAAAATAGAAAATGGTACTATTGTCTTACTTCTTTATGTCGATGATATGATTATTACTGGCAATGATTCTACTGGTATTTCTTATGTCAATATTTTGAGATGAAAGATATTGGACCTTTAAGTTACTTTATGGGGCTTGAAGTTCTATCTTCCAGCGATGACTTATTTCTCTCACAGGCTAAGTATGCCTCTGATCTTGTCTCTCAAGCAGGCCTCACTGATTGTAAAATCGAACACACTCCTCTTGAACCCAATGTTCAGTTTACTCCTTAGGATGGTACTTTGTTGGATGATGTCACTCTCTATTGTTAGCTAGTAGGCAGCCTGATCTATCTTGCAATAACTCGATCAGATATCTCCTATGTTGTTCATCTGGTTAGTCAATTCATGGCTGCCCCTCGTACTACCCATTATGTTGCTGTCCTCCACATTATTCGGTATATCAAGGATACATTGTTTTATAGTCTTCATTATTCCATTGCATCTCCTTTGACTTTTCGAGCCTACTCTAATTCCGATTGGGCCGGTGATCCCAGTGATCGTCGCTCCACCACTGGTTTTTACATTTTTCTTGGAGATTATCTTATTTCTTGGCTGAGTAAGAAACAAACTCTGACAGCTCGCTCCAGCACTGAAGCATAATACCGTGCCCTTGCCGATACTACTTCTGAAATATTGTGGCTCCGTTGGCTTCTTGCTGATTTAGAGATATCTCAGTCTTCCTCCACTGATCTTCATTGTGACAACTGTAGTGCCATCCAAATTGCACACAACGATGTTTTCCATGAACGCACCAAATATATTGAAATTGATTATCACTTTATTCGTTAACATCTTCTACATGGTCATCTTCATCTTGTCTCGATTGACACTCTTGATCAGTCAGCTGATTTGTTCACCAAACCTCATTCTCCTAGTCACTTCCACACTTTACTGTCCAAACTCAAGTTGGTTACCGTTGCACCTACTTGAGTTTGAGGGGGAATGTTACGATAGTGATTGATTTGTTATTGATTTGTTACGATTATAAATGATTTGTTGTTTATTTGTTACAATAGTGATTGATTTGTTATTAATTTGTTACGATTGTAAATGATTTGTTATTTATTTATTATTATCTTGTAATCAGATTAGGATTAATTAGACTTTATGTATAAATTATTTTTGATTTTATTTTATTCTCTTCTACCCTATAAATAAGAACACTTCATTATACATTGACACTCAATAAAATATATAAAATATTTTTTCATCTTCCTATGTTTCTACATATGCCTTCACATGATCAAGAATTATTGTAAATAAGGAGTCCAGGTTCCAATTGCCATCTTGCCAACAATCTTAGCACTTCAAGTTGACTATCCGGAATGGCACTACATCCACCAAGTTACAAAGAGGCCAATGATGTTAGCCCAATGTTTTAACTTAAGACAAACAATACATGAAGCACATTTTCCTAACTACTTGGCCAACCCTTTTGGGTTTAATTATAAACTTTAAATTAATACCTGTTTTTCAAACTAAATTTAAACTCAAATCATTTTTTTGTAGAATCAAATTATAATTTTTTGATGATAATATTTAAATTACTTGACACAATTGCTTACCAAATTCATTTTCTGGTTTAGTTCAAATTGATAGGTTTAAGTATATATTTTAATTTTTAAAATAAAAAACCTTGATTCATTCTGTCTAAAATAGTTGTCAAAGTTTATTTTATATTTTATTGTTTGGGTAAGAAGTTGTCACAGTTTTTAGATAAAGACAATTCGTAACACATTCACATAAATCTATCTGCTAGGCAAATTTAATATATATCAAAATTCTAAAACTGTTTTGGAATTAATTCAAAGTATATTTTTTGGTAGATTAATTCAAAGTATATATTTAATCCCGTTTTACCCTAGACATTATTTAAATTGAATAATGCACGCATTTGAGAGTTGAGACTAATCTATCTTTTACATATTATTAAAAGTAAAAACCATACGCACAAGCTCTGAAAATTATTTTTGCTTAACATACAAGCTATATCATTTTATAACATAAAGAGTAGTACTCTTATAGTCTTATATTGTCTTTTCGACATTTTTATCTGTATGTGGTAGCGCATCTACCTATCTACGTATCTATCTATTTATCATATATAAATTTTGTTGACCCGTCAGCTTAGCTCATTTATATTTTTTAGCTACATTAGCAAAATTTTAAGATTCCCACCATCCCATTTGAGGTCTTTTGACCTTCCTTTTCATCTTTCATTTTAATGCATTATCTCATCTCTCACTTTAATACATTCCCAAAAGTCTTTTCACTTGCTGCCCACCGCTTTCTTTTCACTTTTTTTTTTCCTTAGAAAACATCACACTAGAATAATAATTATATAACATAAAGAACTCACAAATAAACACTCTAGGCAACCATATTACAAGTAATTTAGATACCAAAACTGCTGGAAGACCTATTTATCTATGAAAATCTGTCATTTTCCTTACAAAATTGCTTTTAGCTTCTTCTATGAATGTTGACTTGTAGTCTTGGAAACCTTCCCCGATGATGTGATTAAATGAATGTAGTATTCAATAATTCATGAAAATCACAACCTAGTTTATATATGGTATTTCTTAATGTGATTAATATAAAACTCATATGGCACATAACTCCTCTCATTCAATAGATTGCATACTGAATTACTGATAATCTTTTCTAAGATGTTTGGTACGATTTCATTTTATCAGTAAAAATATATTAACAAACTATCATATATAATTAATATCCGTATCATAAATACAAAGACAAATAGCCCCAAGCTTCCATACTAAGAATCCAACAATGAATTGGTGCACAAGCAATAAACTAAATTTGGGATGAGGCTATTCATACTCTTAATTATCTATTCATACTCTTTACTAACTAAATAAAATTTTGTTTTTTCTTTTAAAAATTTATATTATGTTTGGATGATAGGTAATGAGGAGAAGGGAAAGATAATGAGGGGAAAAAAAATAACTTCCCTTGTTTGGGAGTTTTAAAATACATGAGTACGGAACGGAACACATAGAGAACTATTTTCCTTTTCTTCCTCTCAAATGCTTAACTTTTGTTATCTTCAAAATTGAGGTAAAATTAGGGGAACACATGAGTAATGAAGTTCCATTTCGTTCCATTAATAAAACTTTCAAACAAAGAGAATGATAATTATATTTCATTCATTTCCTTTCCGGTCTATCCTCACCTATTCTGTTCTGTTCCATTAATGAAAAAACATCCAAATATAGGGTTAGAGTGACTAATGAAGAGTGTATATTGATAAATGTCTAATTTGTATACCTTTATAGGTGTACATTGAGGTTGTTTATCTTTCTTTTAAGACTTGAGATGTCGTTTTAGTCCATGTTTTATGTGTTTTATTTAGTCTTTAAGAATATTTTCTTAATTGATTTTTTTTAGATTAGTTAATGATGTTTTGATGTGTTTTATGTAGTTTGGGTGCAAATCATGGAAGCTCATTGAAGCCCAATTGGAAGCTGAAGCCCAAGTTCACGTATGGAAGCCAGCGCTTAGCCCCAAGGTTGTGACGCTTAGCCTGAAGAAGCCAGAAGATTGACTGATGCGTGATACACTTCAGCACATGTGGCGCTAAGCGCTAGCAAGAGCGCGCTAAGCGCAACTGCTTATGATGCAACAACATAGTCACTTAAGTTGCGCTCAGCGTGGATAATTTCGCGCTAAGCGCTGCTGTGTCTAGAAGAAATCCTGAAAATAGGATATTACGCGTTTGTAGGGGATTCAAAAAAGAGATTATTGAGCAAAGATTTAGAGCTTCTGGACGTGGTTGGGAGCCAAGAGCATCAATGGAGTTTTCATCTCTTATCTCTATTTCTTTGTATTGTATCACCTTGATCATGTCTAGCTAAACTTCCACATGTTGGGGTTAGATGTATCTTTTTCTGAATCTCTTATGTATTTGATTTGATCATTCAATATATTTCTCTACTTCTTAATGAGTGCTTAATTTCTATGCTTAATGCTTGTTGTGGCTTGATTATCCATGACCTGATGCTTGATTTAGTAAACAATTGGAAAGTTGATGCTAGGTCTAAATCTGAAATTAATCACCTAATAGGTCTTGAATCTAGGAATAGGTTTTGATCTATTAGTAATCTTTTAATCCTTAATCTTAATGCAAATTCACTCTTTAAGTCACCTAAGGAATTAGGACTTGATTAAGGGATTTAGGCTCTTTTCATCTAAGGAATTAGGATTTGAGTAATTAGTGGATTGATTTTCATAAATGAAGTTAGAGATTATATTGTTTGTCATGTCTTTGCATTTGGGAAAGAATTAGTAAGTTTAACCCCAGCGTTTTATCTTAATCGAATTCAATTTCATTCGTGCACTCCAAGTGTTTGTGAAAAGTACAAAAAGACTTATTTCCTTTAATTTCTGATTTCATCATCTTTTGTTTGAGCTCCCTTCTTTCCAAACCCATCGTTTAGATAGTAATTGTTGTGTTATGTGTTAGTATTTGTCACGATCCTCGTTGGGAACGACAACCCACTCATCTCTTTATTACTTGCACGACTTGGTATACTTGCCAAAGTCTTCTTAACAAGTTTTTGGCGCCGTTGCCGGGGATTGGTGTTTCAATATTAGCATAACCATTTCAGTTACTAATCTAGACACGAATTTATTTTTCTTTTCTATTCTTTTTGCTTTTGATAATCTCCTTGTGTGCTAATCAATTTTTTCTAGCTTGTGTTGTTTATGCGAGGTAAAACTCCACCGATCAACTTCTTTACGATCCTAAGTGGAGAAAACAGATAGGAAGAATCGGGGTCAGACAAGGAAGAACAAGTTGTTAGCTAAGACTACACAACAACAACAACAAGAAGCTCCATCTTCCACTTTGGTCCAACAAGTGGAGGAAGAGATGGTCGGCAATGGTGATAGAGCTCTAGGACACTTGGGGATTATGCCAACACGAATGCAAACCGATACCTCTAGCATAGTACCTCCTCCTGGCCACACTAACAATTTTGAGATCAAGCACTTCTCTTGAACATTATGCAACAAAATCAGTTTGCAGGGATGGAAAAGGAAGATCCAAATACTCATATCTCCAATTTCATTGAGCTGTGTGATACGGTGAAGATCAATGGTGCCACTGAGGATGCAATCCGCCTAAGGTTGTTCCCTTTCTCTCTTAGAGATAGAGCTAGAGCTTGGCTCCAATCTCAACCAAGAGGGAGCATTGCTACATGGGATGATTTAGAAACCAAGTTTCTAGCAAGATTCTTTCCTGCATCCAGATTTGTGAAGACACGAGGTGATATCACAAGCTATGTTCAACAAGAGGGAGAGACTCTTCATGACACATGGGAGAGGTTTAAAGAATTACTCAGAAGATGCCCAAATCATGGGTTTGATGATCTTATCCAAATGCAAACATTTTGCAATGGATTGAGACCATCAACCAAGCTCATGTTGGATGCCTCAGCTGGAGGTTCTATGAACACCAAGACACCAGAGGAAGCATTGAGATAGAAGCTATGGCATCTAATGATTACTTGATGCACTATGATCGAGGAACCAACTCAAAAAAAGGAATGTTGGAGTTGGATTCAAAGGATGCTATTTTGGCTCAAAATAAGTTGTTGACTCAGTAACTTGAGGCCATTAACAAGCAACTTATGCAGCTCCCACAGCAAATTCAAACCATGCAAAGCACCAATATGCCGCAACAACAAGTAATGAAATGTGATTTTTGTGGAGGTGATCATGACAATGGCAATTGTGAGGCTACCCCAAATTCTTTTAAGGAAGCCAATTATATGGGGAACTATGGGAGGCAAGGAAACTTTCCTTATTCCAACTCCTACAATCAAGGGTAGAGGAATCACCCGAATTTTGGGTGGAAACAAGATGTTGGGTCACCAAGTAAACCTCCAACCACACAACCACCTCAGGATCGAACTTCTGCTTTGGAAAACACTCTCAATCAATTCATGCAAATGTCTATGTCCAACCAGAAGATCACAGATGCTTCCATCAAGAACTTAGAGATTCAAGTTGGACAAATTGCAAAGCAATTGGTAGAACAATCAGGAGGGAGTTTTTCAGGTAACACTCAAAACAATCCCAAAGAGCATTGTAAAGCTATTACATTGAGGAGTGGTAAAATCCTTGAGAATGTGTGTTGTGAGCCTTTGACTGAAAAAGAGAGAGATATTGAAAAAAATGAGTTCAGTGATAAAACAAAAAGCAAGATAAATGAGAAACATGGCAAAAAGGTTGAGAGGGAAGAAACTGAAAAAGAAAAAGAAAATGAGAAGAGAGAAAAGTTAGTGGATGAGGAGTCTATATTGAGGAAGAGCAAAAATCAACTTTTGAAAGATGGAGGTGCACCTCAAGAGATTCCATCATATGTTAAATTGCCATACCCGCACCCAACCAAGAAAAAAGAGAAAGAAGAACAATTTGCTCGCTTTCTTGACATATTCAAGCGGTTGCAAATCAACATTCCTTTTGCGGAAGCCCTTGAGCAAATGCCAATTTATGCCAAGTTCATGAAGGAACTTCTCACAAAGAAGAGAAGGTTTAAAGAGGATGAATTTGCCTTGACGGAAGAATGTAGTGCAATCCTTCAAAGGAAGCTGCCTCCAAAACTTAAAGACCCTGGAAGCTTTACAATTCCTTGCACAATTGGAAGCATTTCTATTGGTAAGGCTTTATGTGATTTGGGGGCAAGTATCAATTTGATGCCACTCTTAATCTTGAACAAGCTTGGTGGTGGTGAGGTGAAACCAACAAGGATGGCACTACAACTTGCAGATAGATCAATCAAGCACCCTTACGGCATCATGGAAGATGTTCTTGTGAAGGTTGATAAGTTCATCTTCCCTGCAGATTTTGTGATCTTAGACATGGAAGAGGATGTTGAAGTACCTCTTATCTTGGGGGACCATTTTTAGCAACTGGCCTACTTTAATTGATGTGCAACAAGGGCAAATTATGTTGAGAGTGCAAGATGAAAAGGTGACTTTTAATGTCTTTGAAGCAATGCAACACCCGGATGATAAGGAAACTTCTTATCGGGTAGATTTGATTGATACTACAGTTGCAGAATCTATTCAGCACAATACTCCACCTACACCTCTTGAAAGAGTGATTGTGAATGCTATTGAGAATCATGATGAGGTAGATGAGGAAATCATTGAGGAATGCTTGCAGTATCTAGAAGCAAATCAAGCAAAGAGTGTTATCAGCAAGATGAAAGAAGAGCTGAGGAATGACAAGGTGGAGGAAAAAGTAAAACTAGAGTTGAAACATTTGCCATCTCACTTGAAATATGCCTTCCTTGACAATCAAGATGCAAATCCAGTGATAATCAACAGTTCTTTGTCAAAACTTGAAGAAGAGAAGCTTGTAAGGGTACTCCGAGAGCACCAAGCTGCAATTGGATGGACTATTTCTGATTTGAAAGGAATAAGTCCAGCTTTTTGTATGCATAAGATCAAACTTGAGGAGGAATTCAAGCCTAAGTGGTGCAAATTACAGAGAAGGTTAAATCCCACAATGAAAGAGGTAGTGAGAAAGGAGGTGCCGAAACTCCTTGAAGCCGAATGATTTATCCCATTTCGATAGTGCTTGGGTGAGTCCTGTTCGTGTTGTCCTTAAAAAGGGAGGTATGACCGTGGTGATGAATGACAAGAATGAATTAATTCCTACTAGAACAATCCACCGGTTGGCGTATGTGCATCGACTACCTAAGCTCAACCAAGCTACCCTGAAGGATCATTTTCCTCTTCCATTCATGGACCGATGCTTGAGAGATTATCCGACAAGCCTATTATTGCTTCCTTGATGGCTACTCCTAGTTATAATCAAATTACAGTCAATCCTGAAGACCAAGAGAAGACAACATTTACCTGCCCCTATGGAGTTTTTGCATATAGACGGATGCCCTTCGGTCTTTGCAATGCTCCCGCTACTTTTCAAAGGTGTATGCTTTCTATCTTTGCTGATATGATTGAAAAGTATATAGAGGTTTTTATGGATGATTTCTCTGTTTTTGGTACTTCATTTGATCATTGTTTGTCTAACCTTGCTAATGTTCTTAAAAGATGCATGGAAACCAATTTAGTCTTAAATTGGGAGAAATGTCACTTCATGGTGCAGGAAGGCATTGTACTTGGCCACAAGATTTTAGCAAGCGGTATGGAGGTAGATCAGGCTAAGATTGAAATGATAGCAAAGCTACCTCCACCATTGAATGTGAAGGGCGTGAGGAGTTTTCTAGGCCATGCTGGCTTCTACAGAAGATTCATCAAGGATTTTTCAAAAATTACAAAACCATTGTGCAATCTTCTCATTAAGAGTTCTTCTTTTGATTTTGATAATGAGTGTTTGCATGCTTTTAATTGTTTGAAAGATAAATTGATTTCTGCTCCGTTATTGTAGCCCCGATTGGGAGTTCCCTTGAACTTATGTGTGATGCAAGTGACTATGCAAGGAGTCAGTATTGGGGCAAAGAAGGGATAAAATTTTCCATGCAATATATTATGCAAGCAAGGTCCTTAATGAGAATCAAATTCATTATGCTACAACTGAAAAGGAATTGCTTGCCATAGTATTTGCATTGGAGAAATTTCGTTCCTATTTGATTGATCTAAGATTATCGTGTTCACTGATCATGCAAAGAATTAAATATTTGTTAACTAAGGGAGAATCAAAACCTAGACTGATTAGGTGGATTTTATTGTTGCGTAGAATTTGATCTTGAAATTAAAGACAAGAAGGGAAGTGAAAATGTGGTGGCAGACCATCTTTCAAGGCTAGTGAACGAGGAAATCACAAATAGCTTAGGGATGAATTTCCAGATGAAGCACTACTGATGGTGCAAGAAAGGCTATGGTTTGCTGATATGGCTAACTTTAAAGCTGCAAAGGTTATACCAGAAGATTTCACATGGCAGCAAAAAAAGAAATTCTTTCGGGATGCCCAATATTACATTTGGGATGACCCATTTCTTTTCAAAATTGGCCCTAATGGAATTCTCAGGAGGTGTGTGTCACAAGATGAGGGGCAGAAGATACTTTGGCATTGCCATGATTCACCTTGTGGAGGGCATTTTAATGGTGAACGTACTGCTGCTAAGGTACTTCAGTCGGGGTTCTATTAGCCATCCATCTTTAAAGATGCATACAACTATGTGAAGGGTTGTGATAAATGCCAAAGGACCGGTAATATCTCAAAGAGGAGTGAAATGCCTTTGAATCCCATTCTGGAGGTTGAATTGTTTGACTGCTGGGGCATTGATTTTATGGGGCCATTCCCTTCCTCTTATTCAAACCAGTACATATTGGTGGCTGTTGACTATGTCTCAAAATGGGTTGAAGCCATGGCCACTCCTGCAAATGATTCTCAAACAATGCTTAAATTCATCAAAAAGAACATCTTCTCTAGATTTGGAGTTCCCAGTGTTGTTGATCAAGATGGAGGCACTCACTTCTGTAACAATCAATTGCAAAATGTTCTCTCCAATTATGATGTCCGACACAAAGTGGCAACTCCTTATCACCCGCAATGCAATGGCCAAGTGAGGTATCAAATAGAGAGATAAAAAGAATCTTGGAGAAGACAGTTGGTCATTCAAGGAAGGATTGGGCAAAGAAGTTGGATGATGCTCTTTGGGCATATAGGACAAACCTACAAAACTCCTTTAGGTTTGTCACCGTATCGCTTGGTTTATGGTATCTTGCCATTTGCCGCTTAATTTGTTGAGGCGTTTTGGGCCTTAAAATTTTGAATTTTGATCCTACTTTGAGTGGAGAAAAAGAGTTAATCGCCTGCATGAACTTGATGAAATGCGTGTGCACGCATATGAGAATATGGGATATACAAACGAAGATGAAGATCTACCATGACAAGTACATTTCACAGAGACAATTTTATCCGGACAACAAGTGTTGTTGTTTAATTCCAGTGAAGTTATTCCTCTAAATTGAAGTCTAAATGGTCGTGACCATTCATAAGAGGTGACATCCTACTTTAGAAGTGGAGGATCTAGCTTCTAAAAGGACTTTCAGTGGTCAATGGACGAGATTGAAACCTTATCTTGGTGGGAAAGTAGACAGAGCAAATGTTGCTCTTATCTTGCATGAACCATAAAATTTACAAGGCGTCGAGCTAACGACGTTAAACTAGCGCTTCATCGGGAGGCAACCCAGATTTCTATCCCTTTTTGAGTTATTTTTGTTGTTTAGATAGGTTGTTTTATTTTAGTTTTGCATGCTTTCTCTAGGAGCTTTCATGATTGAATTACCATGTTCAAGTGTTATTTTGGGGTTTTGGGTGAGTTTGAGAGAAATGCATGAGTTTGGGGGTTATTCGATGGTTTTGAAATAGAGTCAAGCATGTGGCGCTCATTACAATCTTAGCGCAACTCACGAGCCGGAATAAGTTAGCTCTCCGATGCGCCATGGGGTTTAGCCCCATTTTCTTGCGCTTAGCCCCATTTCTCGTTGTTCTTTGTAAATAAGCTCGCGTCAAAATAGGGGCTTAGCGCAACTCACGAGCCGGAATCGCCATCTTGTTTCTCTCGGGGCTTAGCCCTATTTAAAGGCGCTTAGCGCTATTTCTCGCGTCTGTCTGCTGCACTTGCGCTCGCCTCCAAGTATGTGCGCTTAGCGCCACTTGCGAGCCAAAATTAACCCATTCTCGATGCTATGGCGCTAGCCCCAATCATGTTGCGCTTAGCGCCATTTCTCGCCAATGGCTTAGGCCAAGCATTCAAAGTGCTTAGCCTCAATCTTGTTGCGCTTAGCGCCACTTATAAAAAAAAAAAACTTAAAAAAGGGGGGGGCGCTAAGCGCAAATTTCTTTGCGCTAAGCGCGAGTCCCTCGTACGCAGGCGCATCGCTTTTCCTACTTCCCCATTTCTTTCCCTTTTCCCCATTTCTTCCCCACCGCTCTTCACCCCTCTCGCTACCCTCGTTTCTCTCACCCTCTTCACTTCTTTCCCCCATTCTCAATCTCCCATTCTTCTTTCTCCACGCATAATCCCTTTCTCTCCCTCTTCTCCATTCATCTCCCCATTTTCCTTTCTTTCTTCCTCTTTGCCTGTTTCTCTCTCAACCCATATCTTCTTCTTCACTTTCACCCTCACCCACTTCCACTCACACCCACCTACCTCCATCTTTCCTCCTCTACGTTATCACTCCCACATTCTTCTTTTTTCTTTCATTTCTTTTTCTTTTCTTTTATTTTACTTTTTTTGTTGTTGTTGTTATTTGTTTCAACCGTATGGTGTTAATTACTTGACACGATATTGGTTTTTCTTTTATCTGAATTTTTTTTAGTTTTCTTTCTTTTATTTCATTTTTTCTTCTTTGTTTTTGTTATTTGATTCCAACCGTGTTCTCTGCTTATTGTCTGGACCTTGACTTTCATATAATTTTGGGGGTTACGTATTTGGGAGTTTAGGGTTTGTATCTGCATTTGTGCTACTTCTCTGTTGGAGTTGTTGTTTTTGGATTTAACCCTCGTATATTTTGAACTTGTTTATCACATCTTCTTATTCTATGTGCTTCATGTGCAAATGCTTCTCTCGATGATTTTGGATTTTAGGAATTCTGCACGGGGAGCAAGGTTTTGCTTGTTTACATATATGTCTATGGCTCTATAGGTTGCTTCAATCATGTGAGCACGGATTTGTGCATGCTTTACTCGAATTTGTGCTTGAAGCATTTGTGACTTGCAATTTCACCTGTATTTTTGAAGCTTTTGTATTTGGGATTTGTCAGGTGCTCGTGTTTCTACATTTTCTAAGTGGTACAAATAATTAGCTTCTTGCTTGTTTCAATGGCTCCACCTTCCAAGCTTACCTCAAAGAAAAGAAAAAGATCTTCCTCGTATGATGCTTGATGAAATTTTCTATCTCTCGAGCACCAACAGAGATATAAGGACATTGAGAATCGAAACCTTCTCGACCGAGCGCAAAGTTGTACTTGCTCCCGGTGAATATGAGGAATTTCAAGCCGAGTTTTGGTTGGCTTAAGCTGTCCACTTACCCTGAATCCGCCAATGTGGCCATTGTAAGGGAGTTCTATGCAAATGCCGTTACTGTGGAGGAAGGTTTTCCATAGCACAGGAGTTATGTCCGTGGCAAGGCTATTCTCTTTGATGCACAGGCTATAAATCAGTTTTTGGACACTCCCACTCCTTGGGCCCCATTGGATTGTGGGTACACTGATTGAAAGACTCGGAACAAGGATTACCAACAGGTTTTAGCCACTGTTTGCAAGCCTGGGGCTGACTATGTCACTAGTAGATCAGGGCAAAGGCAGAAGATCCTCCGAGGTGACTTAACTCAGCGGCCCAGATTTGGATGACATTCCTGCACTCTAACATTTCACCATGCTCCCATACTTCTGATACTATTGAAAGAAGATCTCTCATGCTCTATGCCATCATGGTTTTCTAACCATGGACTTGGGGAGATCATTTCTTTTGAGATTCGTAAGGTAGCCGACATCGCGGGGGGGTTGGCACCGGGTCATCCATCTCTCGATTCGAATTATGTCGAGTCGCCGGTGTGGATGTCTCTCGGGTGCCAAGATTAAGCCCAGGCTCCCCATTACTGCCAAGTTCATCCATAAAAATTGTTTGGGTAGTGATGCACCAGCTTCATCTAGACCGACTCCTCCTGCTCCCCGATCACTCTCCACAAGGGTAGATGCCTTGGAATCATCTCATAGCCTACTTCACCACAAGCTCGATGCTCTTCACAGATCATACATTGATGATGGAATATGATGCGAGACTTATCTGCTCATTTGCCCAGTCCACCTGAGGGGTCATTCCACTTTCCATCTGCTAGTGAGGTGGATTCTTATGTTGCATGGCCAGAACATCCTGGGGACTAGGATGCTTTTCAAGAGGGGGATGAGCTAGCAGATGAGGAGGATGAAGAGGAGTAGAGCTTGAAGAACTTTAATCTGATTTTGAGAATAATTGTTAATATTTTATTGTGTAGACCTGGTTATTTTGTTTAGTTTTTGCTATTCTGTGTTTGGACATCTTTATGAGTAAAACTTTGTTCATTTGAATTTTTGCTTGTGTTATTGAATTTTTATGTGCTGTTTTGTGTTTTAGTTATTATAGAATAATTCAGTGTGTTTGGTTGAGTTAAAAAAAATTTAATATTTGAGTGTGATTTTAATTGGTTCATTTTCATTCATGGATTTCCACAGATGCCACCTAAGAGGACCACACCGAATCCTCCAGTTCATTATATGAACGAAGACATAGTGAAAGAAAGTCTTGAAAGTGCAAGAACTTATCCAGATCAAATTGACTTTGGAAGGTCAGGAAATTGATGATGATTACAAAGAGTTTTTGCAACCACTGATGGACTTGTGCAAAAAGGAGAAGGAGCGGGTGTTTCCTCCTCAAGAGTTGGAAGAAGAAGAGCAAACTTCCCAAGTGCAGAAAGAGGAAGAAGAAGACACAAAGAAGGGGAAGAAAGTGAAGGGGTGCAAGAAGATTGGAGAGGGTTCCTCTAGGAACCCTTGAGCTAAATTTCTCTTCACTTTGCTTGAATTTAATTTTGAATGAATAAATGTACCATGTTCTTTCTGTTATTTTTGTCAAAGTGTCTTGTGTTTATGTGGTGTTCTTAAAAAAATAAATAAAAAAAAATTGAGATTATCACTCTTAACAATTTCATTGTAGTACTTTTCTTCCATATTGTTTCTCTTCCATTGAAGTTGACATTTGTGGTTGCTATGTTTCTGTGATTTTGTTTTCATAAGGATATCATAGCTTTGATGTTTGGTTTGAATTCTTGTGAATAATGACTATGGCAAGGAAATCTGGAAAATTCAATGGAAATTTTTAGCTTTACCTGTGTGAGTTCTTTGGACCATTAATGATAAATTCTTTATGAGTGGCACCATTGGAACTTATACTCTTGATTTTGCTTGAATCTGATTTGAATTCAAAATTCACTTGCATGTCATAGAATGATCAGGGCACTTCTTTTCTTCTAGCCATTCTGACTAAAAAGCTTACCTAAATTTTTTTTATCCTTTGTGATACCCCCTTGAGCTGAAAGACAATGATTAATTTTTGTGGATAACCCATATGCCAAAAAAAAAATGAAAAACAATGTTATACCTGCACCTTTTTGGATAAGAGAACATTTTCTTGTATTTGGGTTTAACATAAGTTTGGGGGAATAAAAAAAAAGTGAAAGAAAAAAAAATGGCAAAGAAGAAATTCAAAAAAAAAAATATATGGATAAAAAAAAAATCTCTTATCCTCTTTGGTGATTAGCTTGCTTATCCTTCATCACTTTTCCTTTGACCAAACCAAGTTACATCCCAAGTAAAGACCCTTGTGACTATGCATGCATGTGATTTGTGTAAGGAGAATTAAGATGAAAAGCAAAATTGAAGTTGTAGGGTTTTAATGTGTGATTTTGAGAGGAACACACACTCCATACACTAGAGTGATTGAGAGAAACAGCTACATCTTGTGAGGAGCTGATTTTCCATTGTTTTGACTGTATTGCTAATGCCATGATTATTGTTCTGTCAAGAGTGAAAATAACTCGTACATTTTTGCTATGACTTCTTCTCGTTTGAGCAAAGTCTGGATGCAAGTTCGCTATGGATGGAATCTTCTTTGTGAGTTTCTCATCGTGGAGTTTGTATTACTTTGTCTTGTTGAGTAGTGATGGATCTCATTTCTTTGATTTTTTTTTTTTTCTTTTGTTAGTTAACTTGTGTGTTGAGTTGTTGTTCTTTATTTTTTAGTTTACTTTTGCTTGGGAACAAGCAAAGTCTTAAGTTTGGGAGAATTTGATAAATGTCTAATTTGTATACCTTTATAGTTGTACATTGAGGTTGTTTATCTTTCTTTTAAGACTTGAGATGTCGTTTTAGTCCATATTTTATGTGTTTTATTTAGTCTTTACGAATATTTTCTTAATTGATTTTTTTAGATTAGTTAATGATGTTTTGATGTGTTTTATGTAGTTTGGGTGCAAATCATGGAAGCCCATTGAAGCCCAATTGAAGAAGAAGCCCAAGTTCACGATGAAAGCGCAGCCGCTTAGCCCCAAGTTTGTGGCGCTTAGCTTAAAGAAGCCAGAAGATTGACTGATGCGTGATACACTTCAGCACATGTGGCGCTAAGCGCCAGCAAGAGCGCGCTAAGCGCAACTGCTTATGATGCAACAACATAGTCACTTAAGTTGCGCTCAGCGTGGATAATTTCGCGCTAAGCGCTGTTGCGTCTGGAAGAAATCCTGAAAATAGGATATTACGCGTTTGTAGGGGATTCAAAAAGGAGATTCTTGAGCAAATATTTAGAGCTTCTGGACGTGGTTGGGAGCCAAGAGCATCAATGGAGTTTTCATCTCTTATCTCTATTTCTTTGTATTGTATCACCTTGATCATGTCTAGCTAAACTTCCACATGTTGGGGTTAGATGTATCTTTTTCTGAATCTCTTATGTATTTGATTTGATCATTCAATATATTTCTCTACTTCTTAATGAATGCTTAATTTCTATGCTTAATGCTTGTTGTGGCTTGATTATCCATGACTTGATGCTTGATTTAGTAAACAATTGAAAAGTTGATGCTAGGTCTAAATCTGAAATTAATCACCTAATAGGTCTTGAATCTAGGAATAGGTTTTGATCTATTAGTAATCTTTTAATCCTTAATCTTAATGCAAATTCACTCTTTAAGTCACCTAAGGAATTAGGACTTAATTAGGGGATTTAGGCTCTTTTCATCTAAGGAATTAAGATTTGAGTAATTAGTGGATTGATTTTCATAAATGAAGTTAGAGATTATATTGTTTGTCATGTCTTTGCATTTGGGAAAGAATTAGTAAGTCTAACCCCAGCGTTTTATATTAATCGAATTCAATTTCATTCGTGCACTCCAAGTGTTTGTGAAAAGTACAAAAAGACTTATTTCCTTTAATTTCTGATTTCATCATCTTTTGTTTGAGCTCCCTTCTTTCCAAACTCATCGTTTAGATAGTAATTGTTGTGTTATGTGTTAGTATTTGTCACGATCTTCGTTGAGAACGACAACCCACTCATCTCTTTATTACTTGCACGACTTGGTATACTTGCCAAAGTCTTCTTAACATATATAGACAATTGAAAGTGACAGTATCAACGCCTTGAGCTAGAAAATCATAAAACAAAATGAAAACACGATCATATGCTCAAGGAAAGTCTGAAGACCAGCTCAATGTCCATGTATTTAAGTGCTTGTGGATTCGCCAAATTATCAACCAAACTTCAAGTTACAAAAGCAAACAAATCAGAGTAAGAAATAAATATACGACTATATGAGGGTGAGGGAAATTGATGCGTATTAAAAGCAGATATATGCATTTTCAATATAATTAACCTAAAAAATTTGGTTTAGTTAGCAGTAAAAAGTGCCATAAGAAATTAGACAAATACTAAATTTGAATAATCTCGTATGAGTTATATTCATATGACAAAGTCACGTGCAGAAAGATACAAAGACACTTTATAAAATTTGTGTGATAGGGATGTTAGATGTGAGATCCTGTCAATAATTTTTATCTATTGACGTGAAAAATCCCCTGAAAAAAGAAATCCACATGTATAGTTGTAGAGATTGTTAAAACACTTACTTTGATAATTGGGTCCTGAACTGAACTATTTTGGGCCAATCAGTTCCTGTATTCCGTTTACATCTTGCTTCTAGTTGGGGACATCCATTTATCCACAAGATCTGAAGGTTATGAAAACAATCCTTATATTTTGATAGAGATTGTAGCTTTGGACAGTCCAAGATTATAAGCGTTTCAAGTGACATCAAATTTGAAAGCCACCAAGGCTATTTTGTTAAGCTTGTACATTGTGAAAGACCCATATATTTCAATCAATAATGATCATTTTATATTTTTTAGAAGTGTAATACTGTTTATACTTATTTTTAAGAGATATAATTGAGTAAAAAATGATAATAAAATATATATAATAAATAATATTAAATAAGATGTAAAAAAGAAATATATATATTATTTAATATAAAAATATAAGTATTGTATCGCAATGTTTTGACTCTCGAGTATTTGATTTTTATGCCATATACATACATTATTATTGATTATTATATAAAGTACGACAGCAAAAGCTCACCCACTCTTGTCAGACATGTAAATGAGTAACGAGGGAGTGAAGAAAACAATTAATTACACTCCTATACAACTAGTGGTAATAAAGTCCTAACACACAATGCCAGCTATGGTGATGGTACGAAAGATCTAACAGTTGAGCATCCTAGTTTAGGAGCAGATTCTCCAAACAAGAAGAAGTTGCTTAATGAGATCACTGGTTTTGCTGAACCTGGTAGGATCATGGCCGTCATGGGTCCTTCTGGCTGCGGCAAAACCACCCTACTTGACTTTTTGGCAGGTCTTTGCTTCTCTCTCTCTCTAGATCTCTCTCTCCTTAATATATATATATATATATGCTATTTATTACTTTGGAAGATGTATAAATACTTGCTTATGAAAACTGAAGGACTTTCTATGATAATCTAGTTGCGGTTATAAATGGATTCCTCATATAATTCATACTAAAATAATAATGTATAAAATATAATTATGGGCGTGAGGAGAACAAATTATGATAATTGATCAAAATTAGAGAATGGGAGAGCGGGGGGGGGGGGGGGGGGTAGAGGGCTGGGAGATCAAAATTAGAACTTAAAATTTATATGAATTTCTCAAATGGTTTGACAATTAAATAATTTATAAACTTAATTTTTTTTATGTAAGATCTAATTGTGAAATTTTATTTCTCTCAACGTACATAGTAATAAAATAACTCTTACTTGATATGCCCTATATAGGTAGGAATTTACTTACTCTAAGTATAAGACTTGTACATTTATACCAACTTATAATTTTGTGTAAAATGTAAATTTTACCAATATATGTTGAATTATGCTATATTATTGTAATGATTATGCATACTTGATTTAAAATAAATTAGCCATATATATATATATATGTTTAATATAAAAATTAATATTTTCTTATATCTTAACATATACAATAAAATAAAATATTTTAATTAATTAAATATAACAATTCTTAAATTTATAAAATTTTATAAGTTTGATATACTTCATATGAGCACTCAATCTAATACTTGAATGGATTAAATTAAATATTTATAAAATATTAATAGTCAATTTTGTAGTATTTTCACTTCGGAAATGCTAAATCCTCTTTTAAAAAAACTAACCTAATAATTTTTATAATTAATTATTATAGAGAAAAAAGAGAGACTAAAACGCACTTTTGATCACTTGAAAGTAATAAAGTTACATGCCTCTATATTTTGTATTTTCTTTCTTCTTCAAATAAATGGAAAAATTATTAGACATTTATTATGATTTTTTAATAATTTTCATATAAAATATATTTAACATTTTTATTTTTATTTTAAACAAATGTTTATAATTTTTTTTACAATTCTTTTTTCGTCTTCGTAGGAAGTGTCTATTGTACAATGAGATGAAACATGAGTATAGTTGAAATTGAATAATAATTTTAAAATATCATAAATTTAAATTTCTTGTACAAAAAAAAAATTAATTTTTTGTACAAAAAAAATTTAATTTTTTGTCGTTATTATAAAATAAATAACTAACAAATTGACTAAAACAATATAAAATGTCACTACCAACTAAATACTTGTGGCTTAGTTTGAAGGAAAGAACTGTGGTAGAAACATAGATGTAATTGTGTAAAACGGGTGCATTTATGTTCACTTAATTTTTCTTTTTTAATTTCAATGTTCACTTAGTAATTTAAAATTGGATAATAGCTTTCTTCTCATATTTTTAAAATAAAATATATATTTTTTTCAATACTATTTTGTGTAGTATTGATCAAAATATAAATAAAGTGTGTCCTACACAGATAAGTCGACCTTGTACATATATTAATACTGTGAAAAAAAAATAATGATAAGAAAGTGTAGTACTACATTGATATGCAACTGACATCTTTTTTGAAGTTGTATAAATAAAATTTCCAATAGTTAAATTTAACATCTAAAATGTTCTTTTTTTTTCCAAGAGAGGCCCCACCTTGAGGTGAGACCTAGAGGCCACAAGGGGAGGGGGAGGGGGAGGGGGAGTGGGGAGGGGAATGGGATGAGGGAACAAAGCAATTTAGGAGATCGAACCTCCTTATTCTCAATAATACTACTACATATGTCTAACCAGCTGAAGTAAGACTCATAGACTCTAAAATGCTTACTTAAGGGGGAAATATTATTGACTGTTTAGTGTCATTTTGATAAACTTTCTTTCACTTTGGTGGTGTTTACATTTTTTTTTCTATTTGTTTTCAAAAAATCATTTCTTACAATAGAATAATTAATATAAATAAAAATGTGATTATTTAATTCAAAAAATTAGGAAAAGAAATTAACTGAGTAATTATTCTTTCTATTATAATAATTATTCTCTCTAATATAATTATAAAAATGTGTTGGTATTGTAATATTAAGAACCACTACTTCGCACACTGTAATATTTGAACATCCTTGATGTAATTATGTGGATCAATATACATCTCATTAACCATATAAAAGTTGGCATGAGCTAATTGTGATATTGAGATCCTTTCATTTGATTTTCTGTTAAATATAATAGTCCTTTGATTAAACTTAATTTTGCATACTCATATCATATTTAGGAATGGTGGCAGTATAAATTTGTTAAAGGGCAATTATACATGTTAAATATAATATGAGTATGCTAGATTAAGTTTAACCAAAATAAAATTATTAAAAACTAAATGACCAGTCTATTTTATTTTTTTTAGGATATTTCTACATTCTTTAAGTGTAAGATTAATTTTTTCAAACACAGAACAATAATCTAGTGCTTAAATCTTTATCCTTCCAGAAATTAAAATTTGCTTACTGCATTTGTCCCTTTATATTAGAGGACTGCCATTGAGTGGGAAGTTCAATTCCCGCATGTCATTTTTTTTTTCATTACCACTTAGATCCCAGAAACAGAAAAGATCCCTCTAGTTTAAAAAAATAAAATAGAAAAAATTATGGGATATACCAATCTGTGTGTTTGACTTATTTATCCTTATCACATGCGACTAAGATATATATGTTATATAGCTATATTATATACTACTTTGTGAATGAAAGAGACCCTTCCCCACTACACAATATATCAATTTATTCTAGGTTTAAATACTGGGACCAATCTTAGAAAAAAGGCAGTTGAGAATTAATTGTGCAACTGCAAACTCTGGTCTGAAATCATATCATAGATTGGGATAATCAAAATTAATTGAGAATAACATGCGGGTATGGAGTGGAGTCATTCCATTCCCATATCACGCTCAAACTGCATCATTCGTTTAATTCCACTGGTTTTTTTTCTCACTTTTGGTCAAAACAGCACTAATTGCTTCAAACTTCTCCCTTGTGGTATGGTTACGCAGTAGGATTTATTGCACAATCTCAAGATGCACATGTTCTGTTTGTGTCCTGAATTCTGACCAAACTTAGACATGAATTTGATAAAATGCATTATCAACTCATTTAATTTGTAAATACCGTAATTAAAAAACAAAATTGTACTCATAAGCACTTGATTAGTAAGTTTTTATAAAATAAAAAATAAGATAATTGTTGCTTAATTGTGCGTGTGAAATTTGAGTTGTATTGTTATGAATCACAATTCAGATGACATTTGTTTGTGTAAATAATATTACTTCTAACAAAATTGTAAGTCTATAAAATAATTCGTTTATGTTTTTGAAAGAGTGATGTTAATGAGTGTCTAACATTGGTTAAAAATATTAGTTATATTATATGACTGGTTTAAATTAATCGAACATGTGAGAATATCTTGTAATTTAAAAACAAATGTTTGATATATTCTATTAAATATTTTTATTTACCTAAAAAATAAAGTAACAAATAATTTTAAATTCTTAAAATATTAAGTTTTTTATTTGTTTTAAATTTTTTAATCAGTGTCATAAAGAAATTTCTTGATAAAAATTGACATGTCCTCAGCTCAAAAAAGTTGACCTGAGCTGCAGTAGTAAATGTCAGAGTGCTTATCCATTTCAAAAAGGAATTTGCTATTCAGCGCTCGAGCGCATATACACTAAAGTTGTAACCTGTTTATAACATGTATATAGTTTTTATTTAGTTTTAAAATGTCAATTCCTGATCTATTTTAATAAATAACCAATTAATTTTGGGCATTGGCAGAGTCAGACTTTAGAGATTAGGGGTAATACTAATATTTTTTTTCCATATATTATCTCTATTATTTAGATGATAATATGAATTTCAAAACATAAACAGAGATTTTTTAAAAGATTGTTTAAATTTTTTCTATTTATTATTTTAATTAAGATAAATTTTGGTGTTTATATTAATTTTTTTTTAAAATTTATCAATACTTCATCAATTTATTTAAATTATTATAACTGTAGCACTTGAAATTTTTGATAAAGCTTACAAGCTTCAATTCTGAATATCAATAAATTTATATTATGAAATCAAGAACTAGGAACACATAAGGTATAAAAAAAATTAATAAATAAGAGTGAAAAAAAAATTAATGAATAGATGGAAGGCTTTAGTCAATTATAAAAAAAGAGAACTCAAATACATATGTTTCCTCTCAATTATAACTAGTTTTTGTAATATTTTTCTTTAAAAAAAAATTTAAGAGGCCTTAAACACATGTAGCTCCGCCACTGTAATTGGGGGCACATAAGCGCTAAAGTGCTCTATAGCATGGCCTCAAAAAGTACAAAATACTCTCCAATAACTACTATGACAATATTTGCAACAAGGAGAGACGTGCCCATACCATACGGTGCCATAATGAACTACTCAAGTATACAACCCTAATTCCATTCAAAAAATGTTACTTGGTAGATGTACATATACATATAGTAACTCACCTTGGAGGCAGAGAATATATTGCCTCCAAAAATGGAGTTGCAGGCTGATGCAGGTATTGCAGTGAAGAATAAGAGGGGAAAATGTCTGGTTTGGGAAGATTTGACAGTGGTAGCAGCCAATTTTAGCAGTAGTCCGAAAAGGAAACTGTTAAATGGGTTAAGTGGTTATGCAGAACCCAACCGGATGATAGCCCTCATGGGTCCTTCAGGATCTGGGAAATCCACCTTACTCGATGCCCTGACTGGTGCCTAATTCTCTCCCTCCCTCCACTCTGCACACAAACACTAATGCCACATAATTTCTTGGGATTTTGGATAGGGTAATTACTAGCTCAAAATATTAACAAGAAAAAAGACCAACCAATCTTCTTAACTCAATGATTTGTAAAATTTTTATTTTTGATACTTTGACTTAATGATTTATTTGTAGAGTTTTTGTCTAGTGCATGATTTACTTAATGATTGATTTGTGAAGTTTGTATACAATGCATGATTTAATTAATGACTGATTTGTAAAGCTTTTATCTAGTGCATTATTTACATTTTGATTGATTTATGAAGTTTTTATTTAGTGCATGATTTTTTATTATTTTTACTAGACCCTATTAGAGTTTAAAGGAAATCCTACCACTTGAGTGGTGCTTAAGAGATATATCTTCACTAGAGGACCCAGAGAGGGAGAGGAGAGAAAGGGAATAGAAAATGAATGTTTCATCAAGAAGTGTTAAACTTCTTACCGAAAACTTATAAACAAATGTCTCAATCATGTGAACTAAACTAGTGGAATGCATGATTTACTTAATGATTGACTTGTGTAGTTTTTTTTCTAGTGCATGATGTACTTAATGATTGATTTACGAAATTTTGATTTTTGATACTTTGCCGACTACTGCATGATTTACTACTTATGTCATCATTTTTCTTTTACATAATTGGGGTCATATTTTAAAATATTTAACACTAAATAATTTCATATCATAGTAATTAACAAACCTACGCTTGATTGTGTTACATGCAGAAGTATACAACAGATATTTGTTATTTTATAAATATTTGTTATTACTTTGTTTAATAAGATATGGCTATTAAGGATATATAGCATTATATTTGTTCAAGTAATAAGAAGTTTTTTATTAATAACCCAGTCGATTCTTAGAAAATATATTATATTACCTTCATTGATAATAACTAAAAATATTGTTCATATATTATTATTTCAATTTCCCAGATGGTAAAAATATTTTAGGGATTGGAATGCTCAAATTATCATTTCTCTTTTCTAAGTGAAATTTCTACTTTCATAATTCAATACCCCAATACTATTGATAAAACAATATTTGACTCTGCTTGCTTTTCGGGATACCAGACATGTCATTGGCACTTTACTAAGATCTTTTCTAACAAAAAAAAAAAAAAGCCTAATTTGATTCTGGTTAATCATTGGCCAAACAGCCACATATACTTTGTTAAAACACATATAAAAGCCATAATATGAGCCAAGTCACTCGTTCTCAAGATTTCTAAGTGTAAATTAAAATTTGTGAAATGCTTTGTGGAGTTTTCGGCAGACAAAGAGACAAGCATTCCAAAACAGTTTGCTCTATTATACAAGCTCTATCAGTCTACATTCTGTTATACTTCCTTGACAGTTTATGTTTTACTGATCATATTCTTTCCCCTTTTATAATTTTTGGCTTCCAACAGGAATACTTCCCACCAATGTTAGTATGACTGGAAATGTACTGCTAAACGGGACTAAGAGAAGCACAGGCTGCAGAGATATTGTAAGTTTGACAACAAAACAATGTCTAAAGAAAAAGATTGAACTAAGATAAGAAAAAAAAAGTCTGAAATTTGAGAAAGGTTATTAGGTTATATATTAATTATTAATTATAATTATATTGATTGATTATATTAATATATATAAACTATAGAAACGAGATTTGGAAGAATATGATTTCAGTCTAAGTAAGAGTAAGACTGAGTATATAGAATATAAGTTTAGTAAGAAACATGCAAATGCTAGCTTAGCGGTGAAAATTAGAAATCATACCATACTACAAGTTATACGGTTTAGGTATCTTGGATCTATCATACAAAATGACAGAGAAATAGAAGAAGATGTAAACCATATGATTCAAGCTAGATGGATGAAATGAATGAGTACTTTAGGAGTTATTTGTGATAAAAAAGTGTCTCTCAAGCTTAAGGGTAAATTTTATCGCATAGCTATAAGGCCCGCAATGTTGTATGATACTAAATGTTGGACGGTAAAAGTCAGTAAGAGAATAAGATTAATGTCACGGAGATGAGAATGTTGCGATGAATGTATGGTCATATATATAAGACAAGATAGGATTTGGAATGAATGCATTAGAGAGAAAGTAAGGGTAGCACCTATTGTGAAAAAAGATGGGAGAATCTCATCTTAAGTTGTTTGAATATGTAAAGAGAAGACCCTTAGATGCTCCTGTAAGGATAGTAGATCAGGTGGATGATAATCCAATAGTTAGAGGTAGAGAAAGATCAAGAAAGACTATGGGTGAAACGATTAAAAAAGATTTAGATTTGAATGACATTTATGAAAACTTGATTTATGATAGGGCACAATGATATTACTTGATCCATGTAGTCAATCCCACCTAGTGAGAAAAAATTTGATTGCTATTGTTATTATTATATGTGACAATTTTTTTTTATACGTGTCAATATTTATTTTAAGTTGTTAATCAGGATGACACATGATAGAAAATTAAAAAATATATTTGTCACATGTCAAAAGATTAATGCATTTATTAATTAATTTAGATGAAACATGAAAAAAATTTAGACAATATATTTTATTTTTCTATATTATATTAATTGGTTAATTTGTTTTCAAAAAATCGTTTCTCACAATAGAATAATTAATATAAATAAAAATGTGATTATTTAATTCAAAAAATTAGGAAAAGAAATTAACTGAAGAATTATTCTCTCTTTCTCTTATATTTTAAATTCAAGTAGCATAGTTAATTTATGACTCAAATTATTATAATTTTTCTTTTATTTAACTGTTTTAAACTGACAATGGTGTGTTTCACCAAAATGACATGATGGTTTATTAGTTTTTTTTTCCCGGTTGATTAAGGTAGTATGTGTACCCACTCATAAGCCAGGAAACAAGCCGTATGGACGGCTGAAAATAATTGTGCAAATTAGGAAAGCAATAAAACCTCTTTTTAATTTAAAAATGACCAGATAATTCAGTATTTATAAGGTTGCAAAAATAAAACACTATAAATTTAGAACACAGTTATCCTCACTACCCCGAGTGAGATTAATCTTACATTAAAATAGAGTAGTGACTTGCGATGCTTGGACAAAGAAAAAAAATGGAAATTTATGCTTTCGGAGTGCATGCAAGTGCTATCTAGTGTGAAGAGGACAGTGTATATTATTTTTTTATTAAGGTGACCTTTGTACTGACTTCCTGCAAATGTTATAGTGACCGCCAATAAGTATTCACGTCTTTTGCAGGAAGACTTCCTGCAAATGTTATAGTGACCGGCAACATTCTAATCAATGGAAAGAAGAAAAGCTTGTATTGTAGAGAAGTGATAGGATAACCAAATGCTGCTAAATATAAATGCTATGATAGTAATAGTTTTATAATAACGATACATACACAAATTATGTACACATCACTTACATCTAGACATATTTTTTATAATATAAGAGTTTTACTATATTCTTTTAAAAAGTAATCTTAATAATCTACTTTATACTTAATGATTACAGTGAATTTTATGATATAAGAGTTTTATTATATTTTCTTAAAAAATAGTCTTAATAATATACTAATACTTAATGATTACAGTGTATCTAACTTTGATATCTTTATATATACACACTAATTCTATTATCTAAACCTTATATGAGGTAACGTGCATCTAGAAGATAAAGATGTGTAATAAGCATTATTCATAATTTTATCCTTCTCTTTGTTTATGTATAATATCCACGTGAGTGGTCATGTATATTTCTTGGATTTTCAGTCTTACGTTGCACAAGAGGAACTTTTCTTAGGAACTTTGACTGTAAGAGAAACCCTCGCATACTCTGCTAACACGAGGCTTCCTTCTAAAATGACGAAAGAAGAAATAAATAAAGTGGTGGAAGAAACAATAATGGAAATGGGTCTGGAAGAATGTGCAGACAATAAGATTGGGAATTGGCATTTAAGGGGTATCAGTAATGGTGAAAAGAAGAGACTTAGCATTGGCCTTGAGATTTTGACACAGCCCCATGTCTTACTTCTTGATGAACCTACTAGTGGACTTGATAGTGCCTCAGCTTTCTATGTGATCCAAGCTCTAAGCAACATAGCTCGTAATGGAAAGATAGTTATCTGTTCCATTCACCAACCGAATAGTGAAACTTTTAATCTTTTTGATGATCTTCTCTTACTCTCAAGCGGGGAAACTGTTTATTTTGGAGAAGCAAAGATGGCTCTAAAGGTAAACAGTTTGACCACATAAACAAAGGAGAGTCCAGTGAAGTTAATTGATATTTTGAGTCTTTAACTAAAAGTTTGGGAACAGTTTTTTGCTGATGCAGGGTTCCCTTGTCCTACAAGAAGAAATCCTTCAGATCATTTCCTTATGTGTATTAATTTGGACTTTGACTTTATTACTGAAGCTCTAGCAAGATCACAATTAAGTCCAGTGAGTATGGGACTAGGAGTTTTTATTATTATTATTCAAATTTGTTGATAATGCTTCTGAATGTGAATTTCAATTTCCTCATTGACAGTCAACATCATCAAATTCTGCGGCGGGCATAAGAACAGCAGAGATTAGAGCAACACTCATTGGGATTTATAAAAGTTCAGAGCTAATGATCAATACAAGAGGAAGAATTCAAATGCTGAAACCCAATGTAATAATTTGTTAGTCAGTATTTATCATTCATAGTAATTATTTATTTATTTATAATTTATACAAATTCTACCATCATTATCTTGTATTTATCTGCTTCTGAAAAATAGTTTACGGTTTACCAATTACTAGATCACTTAGAATGAAGCATAGTAAGATTCTGTTCCTCCTAAATTCTGAGTAAGACCTTCTTCTAGAGAAAATTTGTAGTATGAATCCAATTAATAGAACCCATCAATTTGTTTTAACTTTTAAGCATCAGACTATTGAAAAACACATTATTTGCCTTTTTGATTTGGGGGGGTCATTGTTTTGAACAATTTGTTCAATATCCTACTACTGAGTTGAGAGATGCAAAGGTGCAGGAAGAGCAAGTAAATGAGTCCAAGATAAGGAGCAGTACCAGCTGGTGGAAGCAACTATGCACATTGACCCAGAGATCTTTCCTAAACATGACTAGGGACATGGGCTACTACTGGTTGAGGATCATATTCTACATACTAGTGTCAATCAGTATTGGTACCCTCTTTTTTCATATTGGCACAGACAACAACTCAATCTTGGCTAGAGGAAAGTGTGTATCATTCATCTATGGGTTCATGATTTGTTTGTCATGTGGTGGATTACCATTTTTCATTGAAGAATTGAAGGTAAAGAATTTATCCTTCTACTTAAAATTTATTACTATATATGTTGTATATTGTATTCTGTTGTCTATCTAATCACAATAAAATTCAGGTGTTCTATGGTGAAAGGTCCAAGGGGCATTATGGAGAGGCTGCATTTGTTCTATCAAACATTATATCATCCTTCCCTTTCCTTCTTCTAATATCGTTCTTCTCGGGAATAATTATATACTACATGGTGCAATTTCATCCGGGTCTAACTAATTGTGCATTTTTCTGCATCAACTTATTCTGCTGCTTGTCTGTCGTTGAGAGCTGCATCATGGTTGTAGCCTCAGTGGTCCCCAATGTCCTGATGGGCATAGGAACAGGAACTGGTGTAATAGTAAGCAAATCATTTTTATGTGCCCATGAAATAAGAACGTTTATAAGAACTTGATGATTGTAAGGACTTGATGATCAATTTAATTGATGGTGGCTGCAGATCTTCATGATGATGTCCTCCCAAATATTCAGACCGCTACCTGACATTCCAAAGTTCTTTTGGCGCTATCCTATGTCCTACCTTAGTTTTGCTACTTGGGCAGTGCAGGTACAATGTTTAATGATTTGGGAATTTTATTTTGAAATCCATCAAAACCAAAAGCAAAGTTAACAATGTCGTGTTGGCAGCTCAGTAGTTGGTAGGAGCTATGACATGCGGGGAGAGTAGTGGGATTCAATACTTCTAATTTATCTTCCTCTATTCTTCACCCCCTCTCCTAGGCCCTGTTAGGAGGCCACCCAAAGCCCCTACTAGGGGCCCCTCCTCTAAGCCCACAAGGTGGGTCCTCACCCTTCCCAAAAAAAAAAAAGAACAGAATACACTAGGAACATTGTGCTTCTGCAGTACTACCTTCTTGATTTACCAATTGCTAGCACTACAACATTGAAGTTGAAATTCCCCCTTCTGCTGCATAATAATACCTTGTCATGTTCATTTCAACTACAGGGACAATACAAGAATGACATGTTGGGGCTTGAATTTGATTCTCTGTTACCTGGGGAGCCGAAAGTTACCGGAGAACAAGTCCTAACATTGGTATTTGGGGTTCCATTGAATCATGACAAATGGTGGGACTTAACAGCATTGGTTACCTTGTTATTAGTCCACAGATTGCTTCTTTTCTTAGTACTTCGGTATAACAAAAGACCGAAATCACCCATGTTTTGGTTTTATGCCAAGGAAAGCCTACACTTTGCAGGAAGATGTTTACTCAGTAACAAGCCATCTATCTCTCCCAAGAAACAAGAAGCGCCCCGTCCATTATCGTCTCAAGAGGGTGCAATGTCCCCAAACGTAGCAATATAATACGTTAATATAATGATGTAAATTCAGTGCAAGTATTGTAACATTAAGAGCCATTACTTAACAAACTAATATTTGTGCATCCTTGATTTAAATCTGTGAATCAGTTCATCCCACTAAGCATATAAATATATGTTGCAAGACCGTTTGATTATGTTTCCCTTCTAGTTTGGTGGCGCAACACATACTTTCACTTGAGCTTTTGGATAGATGGTTGACTTAACTGATATGATAATTGGGTTGACTAAAACGTATTGGGTTCCATTCCTAACATGTAAGTATCATCGCAATCCTACGTTAAGGCTTTTTAATATTAAAAAAAGCTTTTGAGTATCCAATAAAAAAGAAGGAATGCAATATACGATATGGAGTGAAGCAAATTTTCAGTTATTTTAAATACTGATTCTTACTTGTAGTATTTCATTAATAGATAAAATTTATAGCTGTTGCTTTAAGTTTTTGTTGCGATTTGTAACATGTTCTGATGTTAAAATGAGATAATCTCTTCCCTTACGCTCAGTTTCTCTTCTCTTAATAAAAAAGAAAAACGGATATTATTAATGTATCGGTGAAGGTGCTAGTAATATATCTAGACACTTGTTTGGAAAAGAAGTAGCTTTTTTTAATTAAAAAAAAAAGCCGTTGCAATAGTAATGGAAAATTTAGCTTCAGTTTTTTCATGGAATTTAATACATTTAATTTTTTTTATAATATTAAAATTTCAGCTTATGATTTTAAAATATAAATTATTTCTTATATTTTGAGATATAAATATTATTTTGTTCTCAATTAAATAATTTTTTTAATTATTATATACTTATTTTGATAATTTAATGTATAAAAATGATTCTTTTTTATACCATTTAAATAAAATAAATTAACTTAAAATTATTTTCAACTAACATATCTAAACATAAAATTAATTCTATTATAATCAATTATAACAAAAAAATTTATATAATAATCAATTATTAAAATAATTAAATTTTTACAATTATTTTAAACACACACTATTATAGAGGCACGCAGAGTATTACATGATATAATCAGTGAAATGGTGATATGGCACAACGTATAATCATTAGATTTGAAAATGTAAATGACATGATATAATATATAACAGGTAACTTGTTTAATAGTCATTACATGTATTTTATTTTAAATCTCCTCTATTATGAGAAATTACAAAATCACCACACCCTTTTATTCTTATTACAATTCCCAAATTTCCAAACCCTAACAACACCCAATACCTTGTTCTTCTATTTTGTTTTCCCTTTGTTTAGTTTTTTATCAACAAATTCATGGATGGACTAAATTTTTATATCATATATAATAGATTGTACGTTAGATTAAATTTGACCCAAAAAAAGTGACCAAATTTTACGTAGGATGTATATAGACTTTTACTTATGTTTGATATTGAATACGGGTTGACAAATTAGACAACTTTAAAAGAGTCATTTTATTTGCATATTAAATCCTATGCATAATTTTTACAATTTTTTTTGGGAAAATAAAAATAGAGATATAGTATATTAGGATGTGTGTTTGTTTTGTTCTATTAAAAAGAATGTGATGCAAAAATGATGTAGAGAAAATGAAGTATAAATATTATTATTGTAATCAATGTGTGTTGGTCTGAGTGGAAAGAGTTCGAGTCCCTTAAATATGTGATTTTAGGTTTGATCTCGGGATTCATGTATATGAAAATAATACTGATGGAAGATGTCTCCGCTTAGACGCTTGATCGTATCCTAAGAGATTAGTCTCTTATCTATCAGGTGAGAGGATACTTTGAAAATAAAAAATAAAATAAAATAATTATTGCATCTAAAATCTTTGAAATATATGCATGTTTAATTAGCTAGACAAACTGATGATGTAGGCTACATCAATTATCTAAAATCTTTGTTTTTATCTTGATCTTTTGTTATGATGTTTTCCTTTAGCATATTGTATGTTTGGTTTTGTTAGTTTTTGAATCTCTCTATTATTAAGAGTTTTTGAGCTTTGAACCTTTGTTATATATAAAAAAAATATCTTGACTCTTTCAAGAGTACTTTGACTGTCGTTGCACCGTGATTTTATTTCCGTATCTAAACTCGACCCACGACACTCCTTTTTTCTTGCTTCACGTATGTACACGCCTTCTCGCAGAGGTTTAGTAATATCTAAATTAACCTGAACTTTCAGTATATCCACCCCAACTGGACTTCCTGGTAATTCAAACACATCAATCTCCATGACGTCTCCCAAGACCAAGCACAACCACTATCTTCATCCCCGTTGGTTTGGTTCTGCATTGAGCAGTATAAACACCGTATTTTATCCTGGTTAATATAAAATTTAAAAATGAAAGCTCAAATCAAAGCTTAAATTTTAAGTTACTTTATTCAGTTTTCTAGCACATCATAGCACAATTTAAAAAAACAAAAAAAACCTTTTTTCTAATTGTCGAAGAAAAATTAAAAAGTATCTTAACTCACTTGAGCCAATTATCCAATTATGCTCTAATCCATGATTCTGATTCACTTTAGCTTAAGTTTCTTGTCTCACTTAACTTTTTTTTTATTTTTAATTTATTTTTACCATCTTCAAAAAAATGTTTCTTTATCACTTATTAATTTTGTGGTGTTGATATTTACACATGTTTATATATATATATATATATATATATATATATATATATTATATATATATATATATATATATAATACTTCATCTTCCTCTTTTAAATAAAAAAAAGAGACACAATTTTCATTACTTACTTTATCTCCTTTTGTTTTTCAAAAAAGGAAGATGTAAATGATTGATGTAAAAAAAAGTAAGAGACGTGCATATATTTATTCGTTTCTAAAGACTTGATTTATGATAAAGTACAATGGCGTCCTTTGATTCATGTAGTCGAACTTATTTAATGAAAAAATGTTTGATTATTATTATTGTTGTTGTATTCAATTCTGTTATACTTTGTTTGTTATGTTTTTTAGGATGGAAATGATAGGAAAGCTAAATTCTATCCCTTCTTTAGTTGCACTTTGATAATGGAAAGGAAATGATTTAGAGGGATAAACTTTTCATAGACTTTATATCATTTTCTCATCCTCACTTTTGGATGGAAAAGAAAGAAGGGAAAAGGGAGAGAAATAATTTTGTAAATCCTACCATATATTTATATACATCTCCATTATTTTCTTTTTAAAAATCAAATAAGAAAGAAAATATCTTTTATTTTTCCATTCGATACTACCAAACAAGAAAAGTAATAATTCATCTATTTTCTCTTCCTTTCTTTCTTTGTCTCTTCTATTATATCCTTTCTTTTCCTTTCTCATGTATCATACCAAATAAAACCTTAATTCTTTTGTCCTCTTCCTACTCTCAAATCTCAATTTCTCAAAGCACCAACACCTACACTCCACGACCCCATGCCAGACACAAAACACAACACATTACTACATGCCATCCCACCAACACCACCAGTACTGCACAAGCACAACTCAAAACAAAGGAGACAAAACTGCATTTATAGGAGTGCATAGCTAGTAACAAGGCTATATATATGTCGCCCACACCTCCACTACATTCACGTACACACACTCACAACCAACACCAAGATCACCATCAAAGCAACCAAACATAATCCCATAACCAACACCAAGATTAGATCAGATCAACCTCAAACACAACAGAAACTTACTCTTGTGACACCATACACAAGCAAAGCCACCCTTGCACCTATCTTCACCCATAATAGAAATTCCCCACACATAAATTCCCTTAGCCCCAAACAGAGGCCTCCATCAGATATATATATATATATATATATATATATATATATATATATATCTTACTATATATTGAGAGGAGTATTTATTGTGAGAGGTGAGAGAAGTGAATCTTGACTATTGAATTTTTATAAATGGTCAGATTAGAACATAAATACATGTGACTTTTTAAGTAGTCACATGACCTTCAAGTACTTTTAATCTTGACCATCCATGTATGGTTGTATGGTCAAGATTTACTCCTCTCACCCTCTCACAATAAAAACTCCTCTCACTAGATATGTCCCCTATATATATATATAAGGGACATATCTAGCGAGAGGAGTTTTTATTGTGAGAGGGTGAGAGGAGTAAATCTTGACCATACAACCATACATGGATGGTCAAGATTAAAAGTTACTTGAAGGTCATGTGCTCATTTAAAAAAGTCACATGCATTTATGTTCTAATCTTGACTATTCATGAAAGATCCAATGGTCAAGATTCACTCCTCTCACCTGAGTAAGATCCTATATATATATATATATATTGAGTCTTTGACGACTAGGTATCATCGTAAGTATTGCTATAAGACTAATCATCGAATACTGTCGCGGTTAAGAAGTTCTCTTAATAATTGTCTTTTCTAAAGTTTTAATTTTAGTTCTCTTCTTGAAAATGCAACTTGTTTATCACTGCACCAACCCTTGTTGGTGAGACCTCCATTACTTAACCCACACGTAACATACCCATGAGCCTCTAAACCACCAGTAACCCCTCACCATCACCTTCGTGCATTCAGACTCCATGCCGTTGTTAGCCACCAAACTAGGTTCCTTCTGCTTCCACGCTTCTGCATTCCACACACACACAAGATCAGTCACTCTCTTTCTCATAGTTATTAAAGTCGGCCTGATAATCTACTCAGCCAAGACACTGGATCAATGGGTCACTGGTTCGACTTGCCACTGGTATAAATCAATATAAATATTACATACGTAGAAAATAGTTGAATTTGGGCTAAATTTGAATAAGTAGTAGGTTTTTATGTTAGTTGAGCTAAAAACTTATTTCCTGACCCAAACAAGCTCTAATAAGAGATATATTTTTATTTGTTTGACCCATTAGCCTAAACCTAACCCCAAAAAGCATAACACCCCCAACCCTAATATTTCAATTCAGTTTCTTGCCACCTAGCATCGCAGCCTCAATTTGCACAAGGGAAGATAGAAGAAGCAATGCTTTTGTCGTTTTCCTCTTCCTGCTTTCCTTTCCCCAGCGTTGAAGTCATATATCAGAACACCCATCACGCAAGCCACAAGCTGCAAGGGTCCTAACGTCCTGCCAGCCAGCCAACCATTTTTCGCCACTGTCATGACTCACTGTTTTCGTTTTCGTCACCATGAGCTTAATATGGCGACCGAGGGTTGCGTGATATGTCAGTGAAGGCTGCGATGTGCAACTTTGGAGTGATGGTTGTAAAACCTTTCATACCCAGCCTGGTTCTCAGTTGACCGAGTTTTCCAAACCTGGCCGGTTCACTCTGATTCACACCGGTTCACTCCAGTTTGATAGCATGTCCGATCTGAAAAGTTGCTCGGACTGGTCAATTGACTAGTTCACCGGTCTACTAGTCTAATTGGCCGATCCGATCCGATTTTGATAACTATGCTCTTTCTTTACCTTTGTTAAACTCTTTTGTTTTATTTTGTTAATTAATTTGGATCAACTTAATGTTATCTGGTTTGACCTTGTTTGCGTTCTTAGCTTAGGTTTGTTTTAGACTTTTTTTTTTGGTTTGTTGACTTAGGCCTATTGCTATGGAGTTTGAAATGATAAATCATTGGGGGCTAATTTGATACTTTTAAGTTGTTTTATGGTTTAGATAAAGATTTTGGGCTTAGGAAGTGGAAAGTAGCCTACATAAAATAATTTTTTTTTGTCCAAATCAGTTTTTATACAACAAAAGGGAAGAATAGTTTCTTTGGGATTTATTTTGTTGAGTTGGGTTTGTATGTGTGTTGGTTGGACATTGATTAGTTTCATCTTTTTTGTGAGTCACTTCTCTTTAGGCATGTTCAAGAAAAAATATAAGAAAAAATGGTTAAAAAAATTAAAAATAGAAAGAATAAAATAATATTAGAAAATAATAGATTTAATAGGACTAGGCAAGTAAGCAAAAATACTATATATATATATATATATATATATATATATATATATATATATATATATATATATATATATATATATATATATATATATATAAAACGACAAAAAATGTGAAAATAAAACATGTGTGAATTCTCTTTGACCTAATTGAGATTAGTTAATTATCTTGCTTGATTATATGATTCTAGTAGTTTATTTTCTCGGTTAATTGCATATTTTGGTCTATTAATTATCACCTATCTTTGCTTTGAATATGTCACTTGGAAAAGGATAAAATAAACATTGTTAAGGTTATTAATTAATCTGCACAACTAGTTTTAAGATAATCATTTTAAGATGAATGTATTAACGGTGCAATGATATTAAATCTTCACCCTTACTTGTGTATATAATTAGACTTTTGAATTTAATCTTTTTGAAAAGACCAATCTTCAGGTTATGTCTGACATGCTCCCTACTCATGAGGAAGCATGGATGTACCTTTCTTTATAGCCGGTGAATTGTTTAAAATCTCAATCAATGGTAAGAGTGCTTTACCGGGTAATTGCTTATCAAGTAAAAAGGAATAAAAGTTAAAATTACATATTCACGTTAAAGCTAGCAACGCAACCTTGATTAAGTTGGTACTACACTACTACGCGGTACTTGCATTCTCCACAGATTTTGGTCATCCTCAGACACCCCACTGTGTCATACCAACTAGAAACAAAGCAAAACCTGAAAATCATCCTTACCAACCTGAAAAAAAAATTCCTATATAGCCCTTTTATTAGGAGAAATTCTAAAACACTCTAGGAGTTTTACACTGGGAAGTTTTGTAACCATTTATATTTAATCTCATAATATTTTATTTTTTAATACAATTACATGTGTTGTTATAAATGGCACGTATTACAATTTGAGTGGAGTAGTGTAATACTCCTAGAATACGTAAGAACTTCTCATTTTATTAGTGTACCGTTTGATTTAGCTATTAATTACCAAGGTGGCAGCATACTACAAGAAACTCGCGTATTATCAGTGGACATATCCACTGAAAGGTGGACAAAAATTCACTATAAACTTTTGAAATTTTAGGCGAATTTTTTAGTGGATTTTGGGTAGTCGAAAAAACGCTTGTCAAAAACTAAATGTTGTCAAAACATCTGCCAGAAAATAATTTTTCAACAGAAAAGATCCACCAAACTTACCAACGAACAGTTCATCAAAAACTTACCAGTAGATTTATCTGTCAAAAAGTTTTTCCGACTAATACTCTAGCGAAAAATAGTGATGTCATTTTTGTCAAGTAGAAATATTTTTGGCAGCCAATCCGTGCAGAAAGATTGTTATTTTTGAAAAAAAAATTATTTAATCTATGAACTTGTATTGTAAAATGAAAATAAATATATAAATGCATTCTAACATTACAATGAAGCAAAGGAAAAAACAATTGAAAGTGTACTTTTTGCATAGGATGATTATGACTATTAACAACAAATGTAGAATAATTTAAAAAGCAAATGCATCAAGTAAACAAACTTACAAAAGAGATTCTATGTCATCAACACCATTCTTCTACTTATCACCCAACAACCTCAAAAAGAAACAAATACACCTGCCCCTAACAATCAAACAAACCAATACCAACATTACATAGCATAAAGAAGAACACAATCAAAATAATAATGCATCAAATCCAAGAAAAAAACTTAAAGAAAAAAATACACAATATAAACTTTGACAGCCATTGATGAAGTCTTCCAAGGCCTTTGTGCTTCGTTTTGTTAGATGAACAAAGCACTGAAGTTGACGGTAGCAAAATGGTGGATAGCTCAAACCATATGTACTTAAGCTATGTACTTGTTGCTCCTCTGCAAACACCACATTTGTAGGTTGAGAGTGACCATAGAGGCAGAGAAAATGATTGGAGAGGTAGAAAGAGTGACCGGAGAAGGAGAGGGAAGAGAGAAGAAAGAGAGAAGAGAAATGGGTAAGAAGGCTTCGTGGGTGTAGGTATAATTTAATTTTTGGCAGATTTTCCAATGGCTCGATCTGTCGCAAATTGACAAAAACTGCCACATCAATTTCCATTCTTTTTCAGGCGGCTTAATCTACCGCAAACTAATTTTGGTGGATTTTCTTGCATAATTTATCCATAAAAAAATTTGAAAAACTACCGCATTGATTGTCTTTCCTTTTTCCAAAGGATTTTCCCACGGAATTTATCCACTATAAAATTTGAAAAACATTTCTATTCCTTTTCCGACGAATTTTCTGGCAACTTTAAGCACTGTAAACTAATTCCTGCCAATTTTCTAGTGAAATTTATCCGTCAAAAAATGCCAACTGTAATATGGAAATTTCTTGTAGCGTCATTCCTACGTGTCATTAAAGGTGCCAAATTGAAAATAATACACTAAAAAAAGCCTTATTGTCTTTTCTCTTATACTCCTCCCACTTCCTAAACGACATACCATTTTCTGCTTCACCAATATGCATTCCTTTGCTTCAAAGTATATAACTTTCTCATCAACCAAACAGAATAAACAAAAACCCAACAAAATGCAACACCAACAATAACCTCAAATGATGTTACCTAACACTGTTAAACTATTAGAATTGCTTCTCAAGTCATCACTCAAACTCTTACTCTCACTCTCCCTCTCTCAGTCAAAATTCCCATTTCGCACTCTTATAATCACAACTTTCAGTTCTCTTCAAACCACCCAACATATATCAGCCGCAAACAACCATTCCTCCCTAAAATCGTAGAGCTGTCAAAGTGGGCTCTGGCCTATGAACCAACCCAGCTCAACCCACCAAAATGGTTGGATGGGTTACTCAAAAAATGGCTCACTAAGATCTCGGGTTAATTTGACCCGACCCACATAACTTATGGGTTATACGGATTCGAGCCGAGTTGGCCATGGGTTGACTTGTATTTTTATAATTAAAAAAAATGCATACTTAGGAGCGACCATGTCTAAAGGTGTGGGTGAAAAATAGAAAACCCTAGCCAACCACCTTCTCTCTCACTTTCTCCAACCTCCGACTGCTGCCATGAGTAGAGCACTGGTCGGGCACCATCCATTGGTGCTGCGTAACCAGAGACACTACAAAAAAAAAGTTAAATTATGGAGGTTTTATTGCAGAGGTTATCAAACGCCACAAATTAATATAAATTGTGGGGGTTTTTTTTTTAATTAGTGGAGGTTATTAACCTCCGTAAATTAAAAAATGCTGATTGATTTTTTTTTAGCTTTACCCTCGTCTGATTTCGTTTCCCCCCTCTCATTTGACTCACACCCTCTCTCTCACCCTCTCGCTCTCACGCTCTCCCTCTCACTCTCTCGCAGCTTTCTCCATTTCTGCCCCCTCTCATTTCTCCCTCTGACACCCATGACGCTAGCGGCCGCGCAACCACTAGCCGTTGAACCAAACCAGTAGCCACTCGAATCGGAGCCACCGCCATCGTCTCTCCTCCGCTTCATACCAAAGCGTAACCAGCCGCTCCGTCAACCTTCCATGCCAAATCAGAACCAACCCGATCCGCCGTGAAACCACCCCTCTGTTCTCGTTGTCGCAGGCCCAGATCTGCGACGCACCGTACGCAACCGCGACCCAAAGCCCATTATGAATGTGATTGGCAAGGTGTGGTTGGGGTTGGGGAAGAGGTGGAGCTTCACCCTGTGCCCGAGGAGGAACACGAGGAGGAGGAGGAGGAGGAGTACCATGATGCATCGGATGAGCAGAAAGGTTTAGCCCTTGAATGTGTCTCTGGACATCAATTTGGTTCATAAGTTTATGCTTGTTTTACACTATGAAGGAACAAATTGATGTTCTAAATTTTTAGAAGACCAACTTGATGTCCCATGTGTCCTTATAGAACCAATTTGACTATGTAGTCAATAAATTTTCATCACTATTCAATTGGCCTACACTGCCATTTGGTTTTGGCTTTTGGAAATTGATAATTTGTGTTGGGTCATGTTGTTGCTCTCTTAGTTTATTGCATTTTCAATTTGAGCTGAGGTTGGCATTTTGCAGTTTGCAATGATAAGGATCATATTAGGTAGAAATGCATCACTTTCATGGTATTAGGATTTAATTTTGTATAATGGTTGGTTCGCATTCCTTAGTTCTTCAAACAACACAGAAAAACAAAGTGCTTTGTTGGTCTAATGGCCTTATTTGGGTACCACTTCGTAGTCTGTTACCTTCAGCAGAGGATTGGGTATGCCTGTGCTATAATTTTTGAAAGCTTTCATGTTCACGTACTGTTCTAACTTGTTCTCTTTTTCCATGACATATCCTGCTTGTGGTGCTTATCTCACTATTATCTAATGAGCTCTCAATCAATGATTTGGTAGATGACTGCATTTGTTTAGCCAAAATTATCCTCAAATTTATATTTTTCAATCTTTCTTATAGGTGAGTAAAAAAGCATTGGATCCCATAGCTCCCATTTATAAGTATTACCTGGTGTCAGTTTCAAACATACTTACCACAACTTGTCAATATGAGGTAAGCTGCATACTTTCTGTGTGCCTATACATTGTATGCTCATTAGAAGTTGCTATTGTTATTGCTGCAAGTTAATACCCATGTTTATTTGAATGGCCATATTTCTTACTCCAGGCCCTCAAATATGTCAGTTTCCCTGTTCAAACTCTTGCAAAGTGCGCTAAAATGATACCAGTTATGGTAGGTCTAACTTTAATACTATGTCCAATTTTAGAAATTTCTTTTATTGCTGATTACTATATACATTATATTCTTATTGATAGATATTCATACACTTATTTGTAGTTTATTTTTCATCTTCTCAGTTGTTGCTGCTTCTATTGATGAAGAATAGTAGTAATTGCTTTGTATTGTTCTTAAACACTGAATGTTTCAGGATCTCTCTCTCTTCACAAGCATGTGTGATCGCCATCCTTAGTGGCCCCTTCCTTTATTTGTTGAACATTCTTTTCAAATTAGTCAAATGTCTGGCCTGATTCTCTCCCCCCGCCCCCCAAACAAAGAAAATATTTTTCTGGAGTCTTTATTCTCCATTAGGGTAGACATCTTTCTTTTTTTTATTTTTTTCCATATGCCTAACTTTCCTATACTTGTTTTTCGGGTCAGAGCGAGAAAGAGAGAGAGAAGCAAGGAAGGAAATTTCATACCTTGCCATAGTCACAATAACAAATTGACCATGAGTCCATGTCAAGCAAGAATTGTGTATCCTCTAGATTATGTTTTTGAACATGTCATTTGAAAATGATTAGTTAGATGAGTTTAAATCTATAATTGATGAGTTGAATTTAGTGTTTGATGATCCCAATATGATTAGAGACTATGATTAGGGTTGATAAACACTTAGAATCCATGATTTGAGAATTAGAATTTGGTTAGAAACCAAAATTATGCAAAATCCAAATTATGCAGAAACAGGACAGCATCGAGTAGTCTGTGATGTTTGTTACATAACTTGAGCTACAGACATCGTATTGACTTGATTCTGGATCCATTTGAAAGCTAAGACATAAGGTTTCATGTAGTAAAAATTTCAGAATTATTGAGCAAACCAATTAGTTCCAGTTTTGATTTGAAACCAAGCCAAATTCTACAGAAAAAGTAATTTGACACCTGTTAAACCAGATTGCATAATTTCTTGCTCCGATGTCGTATTTTCATGAAACTAGTGGCATTTGAAATCTAACACATAAAGCTATTTGACTGTTAAATTTTAGAATTTTTGAGTTCTTAATTTGTTCCCAGTTTCATTTCAAAGTCAGGTCATTTTCGGGTAAAATAGAGAATACCCTGTTTTAGCTTCTGCATAATGTCGCATAACTTTGGCTACATTTATCCAAATGAGGTGAGGTTTATGGCATTTGAAAGATAGGAGGGAAGACTGTAAAATCTCAGAATTTCTAAAGTTAGTATGTGCATTTGGCGCACTCATGAAAAACAGTCTTTTTAGACAAAAATTGAGGTGTTTTTAAGAAATTTGGACCCTAGAAACTTTAGTAGCTTCTTTAATAGTTAAAGTTCAATTATGAAAGTGTAGTAGAAATGTGTTTGCTCCTTAATGGGTTAAACTTGAATTATATACACTTAGTATGGAATGAATGACATATGTGAATGATGTTGATGTTTAATGCTATGATTTTAAATGATTATGTCACAATACATTGAATATACCTTGTATGGTATGGATGAGGTTGATAAGCACGATATTGGGAAGCCCATATGTTGTATTTGCTGATGAACCCAAAACAGGTAAGCATGCATTTTTAGAATTTGCTTTGCACTGGATTTGAAACTTTGCGTATAATATAGTATTGGTGTATGACTGATAAAATAATCATACAAAGTATATTCCTTATATTATTCGTAAAATAAAAATAGAGCAGTATGAATCATACTTAGATATGCACCTTTAAATATGTCTAGAGATATAGAACCTAGGATCTTTCTTATTCAAAACAGGAATAATTGTTGGTTTGGGAGATGGGTAAGGGAGATTCTCAGATCATGACCCATTGACATTATTCATCTTCATAGTACCATATACTCAATCTGCATTGCCACATCATCCTGTTAATAATATAACCTACAAAAAAAAAGGATAATCAACTCACTAAATATACTTGACTGTCTTTTTTACTTGGCATTCTCAAGTTTTTTTCTTTTAAATGAAATGAAAATTATTTATAGCCTATATATATTTTTATCTATATGTAGTTTCTTACCAAATGTATTTTACTATTTCAGCCAGGTGATGTTTCAAGTGAACTTACTACATCATTGGATGCAAGAAGATTATCTGGCGATAGCAACACAAACCACCAACAACATATTTAGTGTTGATTTTTTATGTACATTTATTGTGGCACTAATTTAGGTTATTAAGGATTTTAAGTTGTAAGTTTAAGTTACAAGGAATGAATTTATTTAGCTTATTATGGATCTGAACTTGTGATGTTGTATGTTACTATGAATATTTTTAATGCAATTTGATTCACATTCATATCAACAGTTTTATATTTAGTAAATCTTTTTTTCAAAAAAAATTCATCAGATAAATTGTAGTGGTTTTAAATCTCAAAAAGTCAAATATGTTAAATAGCAGCGGTTTTAAACTTCTGTAATTTTTTGATAAATAGAATTAGGTAACTAGATAATGGAGGTTAAAAACCTCCGCAAATTGAATAAAAACCGCCACAAATTGTGGGGGTTTTAAACTGCCACAACTTATTCACTGTTGTGGGGGTCGCTTAAAAACCGCCGCAACATATTGCAGCCAACGTAAATGCAGCGATTTTTAAAATCGCTGTAATTTAATTAGCGGGGGTTAAAAACTGCCACAAATTGAAAAAAAACCGCCGCAATTTAGCGCATTTTTTGTAGTGAGACCACCTATTCTTTGGCAACACGCATGCAAATTAGAGCCACTGGAACTCAAACTCGAGAAAGAAGTTATGATGAACCACGGCAAACGCGAGCCATTGTCGTCCCCTGCAGTTTGCTTCCCGTCCACCACCACAAATGTGAAGCGACCAAGTGCCCACTCTCGCTTCAGACGCTTGTGGTAGTAGCAGAGCATAGATAAGAAAATCTCCAAGTTGGACTTAGATGATAGTTTGTTCTATTCTGGTTGTATCCATCTGAAACTTCTCTTGTTATAATTTCATATGCCAGATTGTATCCATATGTAAAATGAAATCTCCAAGCTGTTCAGATACCATCAAACAATTCAATTTTTTTTTAAAAAATAATTATGTGGGTTAATTCATTTAACCCACTAACCCAGGTGGGTTAAACTGGGTTGATCATTTTTTGACTTACTACTAAAGTGGGGCAACCCATCCCAACTCAAATCATTTTTTAAGCATCCCGTGGTGGGCTAACCCGAGTGAACCGAGTTGGCTCTTTTTGACAGCTCTACAAAATTGAATCCCCTTTGCCCTCTGGATCACCAAATGACCCTCTGCCAACCCTTTGCCCAAATCCCCCATCTAAAGAGGAATTGAAAAAGGTCAGCAAATCAAACACCGACGACCCATTTGATGATCAAATAGAGACTCGATACTTTGATAGGGACAAAAGGAATAATGCGGTTGAGAGAATCATTTTACTGTTGCAAAGCTTGGGCTCGGGTTTTGATGAGGAAAAAGAAGAGGAATGAGAAGAAGAAGCTCAGGGTGATGCATTGCTAGTAATTAGATAGGAGATGCTGGTTGAGTTATTAACGCAAGAATGGGTTCGACCACATGCTATGATGGGTGAGGATAAGGGTGATGAGATGGCTTTGCCATGGAAAAGAGAGGAGCAGAGGGGTGGAGCCAAGGAGGGAGAAAAGGGGTCGAGGAAGATAAGGGTAAAGGCATAGACTTTGGCATAATTGATCCTTAAGGATGAGGTGTTGAAGAGATTAAGGAAAGAGGGAATGCATGTTAAAGAGAGGATTAGTGTGTTAAAGCTTAGCTCACCTAAGATGTGATGGAGAATATTCATGACAAGTGGAGGATGTAGGAGTTGGTGAGGCTCAAGTTTCATGAGGAACTTGCACGGGATATGAAGATTGCTCATGAGATTGTTGAGGTTTTTTGGCTTGGTTTATTTCAATTTTTTTCTTTCAATTGATATATAAGAGTATGACACGAGTAATTAGGGAATTAAATTAGAGTTTGATTAGGAATGATATTAGGGTTTGAATAGGTTGAAGATAGGGATTTTATTGGAATCTTATCCATATCAGCATGGTCAATGTCACCTTTGATGACACGTAGGAGTTGTTTACTCCACGTAGGCCATCACGTTAGCAGTTAACGGCTAAATCAAATAGTACACTAACAGAAGGACCATGTGATGAGGGGAAAAAATTAGAGGACTTGTTCATAAATTTTATAAAATCAAAGACCAAAATAAAAAATTATTATATTTTGAGAGATTAGAAACATATTTAAGCCTTTAAAAATTAAGAAGTTTAAGTTTCTTAGCTAGTTGGCTTATATGATGACTTTCATATAACATACGCTTTTAAATAAGCTTTCAGGTCAGGTCAGGTTTGTATGTTTTCATAAATAATGTAAGCTAAGTCCCCAGAAAAAAGGATATGATAGGTAAAAGGTCACGCTCATACTGACGTTTTACAAAATAAGCATAGGCATATTTAGACAAAACCTAACTTAGCCTACCCTATTTCCATCCTACCCGCAGAGTGGATATTATAATTCTTACCTAATCCCCATTTATTAAATGGGTATCCGTTTCCATTCTGTCATAAGTAATCCTAACAGCATGAGGATCCTCTCCTGTTGGCCTCCTGTTTTGCTAAACCAAGAAAAAATAGAGGTTAGAGTATAGAAGGGGAAGGGAAAAAATTGATAACTCTATAAAATGCAGTTATTTGTGCCCTATATCAGTGCTTTATTGATTGCTCAGTCCTTGTTCTTAGGCATAATTGGGAGACTATAGCCTTATTTTTATGCAAAAGTTATTGTTGTCTTCCTCTTTATTTTGTGAACATATTTCCAATTCTTTTGTTAGAATATGTTGATTTTGCACTTGTGATTAATCAAGTGAACTATAAATTGTAGGTCAGGCTAAAAAATGGATGAATTGGAGTAGCATGTGGGCCAGCATGGGAAGAGAAGAGCCAGGAGACGTCTCAGCTTCCTACGCCGCGACGTGGATATGTTTACGCCTCGGCGTGCTGCTCTCAGGCTGTTGCTCACTGAGGAGACAGAGGCTATCACGCCGCGGCGTGGAAAATTGCACGCCGCGGTGCGTGGATGTCTGCAGCACCTATAAATATGATGCTTTCAGATTAAAAAAGGAGGAGTTCTGGGTCGTGAAAGAAACGAAGCTAGGGCTCATTTGCTGACAGTGTTGGAGAGTTGTGAAGGGACTAGAAGTGGATTCCACCCTTCTTGAAGGAGGATCATTCATCTAAGCACCAACATCATAGAGTTTCCCCTCTTTTCTCTTTACTCTCTCTCATTCTAGGGCATGGGCATGGAAATGGCTTTGGCATTTTCGTGACCCATGGCTAGCTAAGTTCATTTTAGGGATTCCTTTGGATCTTTCTATGTAAACTTGATGATTTTGTAACCTTGTGAGTTGTTTATGATAATGTGTTTTGTTCATCCATATTTCTCTTAATGCTCATGAATGTGTGGCCAGCATTTATTGTGTTTTGGTTGAATCTATTGAACTAGACATAGGGATTTAGGTTTTAGATCATGAATATGGTTGATGCATGTTTAATTTCATTCTAGTGGATGAGTGATTTAATTAGCTAATGGGATAGAGATATACCCTTTGGTCATGCATGGCATTTGTTAAGAATCAATCTTAAGGAATGGAGTTTGCTTTGATTTTCATGGACACATAGTGAACTAGGCAAATTACATAAGCTTAATTGACCTAGACGTAAGCTTTTAACTAGTGGAGTTTCTTATGCCAACAAATTCATTTATGCATAACACTCACCTTGGTTACATATTATCAAGTGGAATAGTTAGTGAAAAAGGAATCCCTATCCTTCAATCCTTGAATCTTAATCTCCCTTTAAAGCTTTTTAGTCTTTTAAACAAGTCACACACTCTCTCCAAATTTGTATGTCCTTGAATAGAATTTCTTAAACTAATAGTTAATAGTTAGCTAAGATATTAATCCTAATCCTCGAGGGAACGAACTTAACTCATCATTTTATTACTTGCACGACCCGTACACTTGCGGTACATAAAAAAAGGTCAACAAGTTTTTGGCGCTGTTGCCGGGGATTACGGCTAATTTCTACTTTGCTAATATTGACAACAAGTTTGATTAGTTCTAGTTCAAGTTTTTCTTTTATTTCATTTTAAATCAAGTTTCATTCTTTGTCTGTTTTAGGTACACTTACAATGGGAGATCACAATGATTACACAAGGCCTTTGAGGGAGTTTGCTACTCCTCAGATAGGTAATCTTCAATCGAGTATCACAAGGCCTCCCATCCAGGCCAATAATTTTGAAATCAAACTTGCCATCATACAGATGATACAAACATCAGTACAATTTGGTGGGTTGCCAAGTGAAGACCCAAATGCTCATTTGTCAAATTTCTTGGAGATTTGTGACACCTTCAAGCATAATGGTGTTTCTAAAGACCCCATTCGTTTAAGGCTCTTCCCTTTCTCTCTCAGGGATAGAGCCAGGAGCTGGTTGCAATCTTTGCCAGGAGGGTCTATAAGCACTTGGAATGATGTATGTGGCAAGTTTCTGAACAAATACTTCCCACCTGCCAAGACTGCAGAGATGGTGAATGATATCACCTCATTTACACAAGCTGAATCTGAATCATTGTATGAAGCCTGGGAGAGGTACAAGGATATTCTGAGAAGGTGTCCTTACCATGAGATACCACCATGGCACCAAATCTATTCATTTCATAAAGGGTTGCTGCCTCACCACCGCCCAATTGTGGATGCAACTTCCGGTGGTTCCTTACTTAGTAAATCATTTGATGAGGCATAACAATTGTTGGAGGAATTGGCCGCCAATAGCTACCAATGGCCATCTGCAAGAAATACCCCAAAAAGGGTGGCTGGAGTGCATAATGTAGATGCAATTACATCACTTTCTGCTCAAGTGGCTGCGATTGCTAACAAGTTGGACAGTTTGGGGGTAGGCTCTCATCAAAGCCCATTCGTGTTGTGTGACAGATGTGGAGACAACCATGCAACGGATAGATGCCCATCTAATATGGAGAGTGCTCAATATGTGGGAAACTACCGTCCTTCTCAGAATAACCCCTATTCTCAACAGTACAATCCTAGGTGGAGGAATCACCCAAACTTTTCATCGAGAGATAACCAAGGAGCAACCTCTTCATCAGCTGGAAATGAGAGACCACAATATCCTCCCGGTTTCTCTTCACAAGCAAGACCACCACCGCAAGAGAAGAAACCATCACTTGAAGACATGTTCATGCAATTTATGGTTAAATTTGATTCTTATGTCTAAAATCGATGCTCATTTGGCTAGAAATGATGCAATGATTCAAAGTCAAACAGCATCAATAAGAGCATTGAAAACATAGATGGGGCAATTGGCGAATGCTATCAACAACCGACCTCCTGGGTCATTTCCAAGTGATACCATCAGTAATCCAAAAGGTGACCCAAAAGATTGCAAAGCTATTTCCCTAAGAAGTGGGAAGAATGTAGAAGGGAATCCCAAGACCAAATTGCTTGTTGATGATGCTGAGGTGACACAAGAAGAAGAGATTGTGTACAAGGAAGACCAAGGGAGTAAGGTTGTTGCCAAGAGCACTGAAGAGCCAAATAAGGATGAAATAAAAAAGAAAGAAGAGAACACTTCTCCTGCCTTGCCATTTCCTAATCATTTTGCCAAGCATAAAATGGATGCACAATTCAAGAAGTTTCTGGAAGTCTTCAAAAAGCTTCAAATAAACATTCCATTTGCAGAGGCATTAGAACAAATGCCTAGTTACGTGAAGTTCATGAAGGATATATTGTCAAAAAAGCGGAAACTGGGTGAGTTTGAGATAGTGGCATTGTCAGAAGAGTGCAGTGCTGTTTTGCAACAGAAACTTTCACCAAAATTGAAAGATCTAGGAAGCTTCACAATTCCATGTGCAATTGGAGAAAAATTCTGTGGGCAAGCCTTGTGTGACTTGGGGGCAAGTATTAACCTCATGCCCCTATCCATCTTCCAGAAGCTAGGTTTGGGGGAATGTAAGCCTATATCAGTTACCCTCCAACTAGCGGATCGCTCCTACTCTTACCCGAAGGGAATTGTTGAAGATGTCTTGCTCAAGGTGGACAAGTTTATATTCCCTGCAGACTTCATAATTCTGGATATAGAGGAAGATAGAAACGTGCCTTTAATCCTTGGCAGGCCATTTCTGGCCACAGGAAGAACACTCATCGACGTCCAAAAAGGTGAATTGACTATGAGAGTTCAGGATCAAGAGGTAGCTTTTAATATTTTCAAGAAAATTAAATTTCCTCATGATCTTGAAGAGTGTTCATATGTAGGCATGCTTGATAATATCATTGTTGATGCATTTCATGCTAACTTTCCTAATGACCCTCTTGCATTAGCTTTGATTACTTCAACTGACCAGGAAGATGATACTAGGGATGTTGTGCTTGATTTTGTTAAACGATTTGATGCTCTTCCTAAGTATTTCAGGTCATCCAAGTTTGAGCCTTTGGAGTTCCAAGCATCTAAGGAGTTGCCTAAGCCTTCTATTGAGGAACCCCCAAAGCTTGAGTTGAAGCCTTTGCCGAATCACTTGCAATATGCTTACTTGGGAGCAATGTCTACTTTTCCAGTAATCATATCTTCATCACTCACTGATGAGCAAGAGGAGAAACTTCTTCGTGTGCTCCGGAAGTACAAACATGTCATTGGATGGACTATTGCTGATATTCATGGCATTAGCCCCTCCATTTGTATGCACAAGATTCTGTTGGAGGATAATCTGAATGGAGTTGTGGAGCACCAAAGGCGACTGAATCCAATAATGAAGGAAGTGGTAAGGAAAAAGATAATTAAATGGCTTGATGCTGGCATAGTTTATCCTATTTCCGATAACCCGTGGGTTTCTCCAGTCCAATGTGTTCCAAAGAAAGGAGGTATGACGATGGTGACCAATGAAAATAATGAGCTCATTCCTTCTCGCAAGGTCACTGGATGGAGGATATGCATGGATTATCGGAAATTGAATAAAGCTACCCGGAAGGATCATTTTCCACTCCCTTTCATTGACCAGATGCTAGATAGATTAGCTGGAAAGGCTTATTACTGCTTCCTTGATGGGTACTCTGGATACAACCAAATTGCCATAGCACCTGAAGATCAAGAAAAGACAACATTCACATGTCTCTATGGTACGTTTGCTTTCAAGAGAATGCCATTTGGGTTATGTAATGCACCAGTAACTTTTCAGCGTTGCATGATGGCTATATTTGCAGATATGATGGAGCATGGCCTGGAAGTCTTTATGGATTATTTTTTGGTGTTCGGAGATTCTTACAATAGCTGCCTGCAGATTCTCTCTTCTGTGTTGAAAAGATGTGAAGAGACCAACCTGGTCCTAAACTAGGAGAAATGTCACTTTATGGTTCAAGAAGGCATTGTTCTTGGCCACAAGGTTTCTATCAAGGGGTTGGAGATAGACAAAGCCAAGATTGAGGTGATTGACAAACTTCCTCCACCAAATGCAGTGAAAGGAATTCGCAACTTTCTTGGTTATATCGATTTTTACCGGAGATTCATAAAAGACTTCTCCAAGATTTCTAAGCCTCTTTGCAACTTATTGGAGAATGACATCCAGTTCAACTTTGATGAATCATGCCTGGGTGCATTTGTGGAGCTAAAAAGGAGACTAGTGTCAGCCCCAATGATAATCACTCCAGATTAGGAATTGCCTTTTGAATTAATGTGCGATGCTAGTGATTATGCTGTTAGTGCAGTTTTGGGGCAGAGGAAGGATAAGGTGTTTCACTCTATATACTATGCAAGCAAAACTCTCAATGATGCACAACTAAACTACACAACAATAGAAAAGGAACTTCTGGCAGTTGTCTTCGCATTTGATAAGTTCCAGGTATACTTAGTGGGCACTAAGGTGATAGTCTACACGGATCACTCCGCAATTAAATATCTGGTGAGCAAAAAGGATGCAAAACTATGGTTGATTCGTTGGGTCTTATTGTTGCAAGAATTTGATTTAGAGATTCGGGATAAGAAAGGGGCAGAGAATTAAGTTGCAGATCACCTCTCTAGATTGGAAAATAAGGAATATCAAGTTGAACCTATCACAATTAATGAAGCATTCCCCGATGAGCAACTCTTTGCTATGGCAACTTGTCCATACCCATGGTACGCTGACATTGTGAATCACATAGTGGGTGGTGTGTTGCCTCCGGATCTTACCTCTCATCAAAAGAAGAAGTTCTTGCACGATGTCAGGCACTATCTCTGGGATGAACCATTCTTGTTTAAACAGTGCCCTGACCACATGTTGAGAAGATGCGTGCCTATGGAGGAAGTTGAACAAATTCTAAACCAATGCCATTCTTCTCCATATGGTGGACACTATAGTGGGGAGAGGACAACAACCAAGGTGCTGCAATCTGGATTTTATTCGCCATCTCTCTTCAAGGATGCGCACTTTCATGTCAGCAAATGTGATAGATGCCAAAAAGCAGGAAACATCTCAAGGAGAAATGAGATGCCCCTCAATTCCATTCTTGAAGTTGAGATTTTTGATGTGTGGGGCATCGACTTCATGGGCCCCTTTGTCCCCTCTTATGGGAATCTGTACATTCTTGTGGCAGTGGACTATGTGTCCAAGTGGGTGGAAGCGTGTGCATTTCCTACCAATAACTCTAAGGTAGTGATAAACTTCATGAAGAAACAAGTCTTCACCCGCTTTGGCACTCCTAGGGCCATTATTAGTGACGGAGGGTCCCATTTTTGCAATAAGTACTTTGATGCTCTCTTGGCCAAGTATGGGGTAACTCATCGGATTGCCACCGCGTACCATCCACAGACAAGTGGGCAAGCAGAGGTGTCCAATCGTGAAGTTAAGTGAATACTTGAGAAGACAGTATATCCATCTCATAAGGATTGGTCAAGAAGACTTGATGATGCACTGTGGGCATATAGGACAGCTTATAAAAACCCCGTTGGTATGTCTCCATACAAGCTTGTATTTGGGAAGGCTTGCCATCTGCTCGTTGAGTTGGAGCATCATGCTTATTGGGCCATAAAGCAGCTAAATTTTGATTTGCAAGCTGCTGGTGAAAAGAGATTATTACAGCTCAATGAACTTAATGAATTTAGGCTTCAAGCCTATGAAAATGCAAAGCTGTACAAGGCAAAAGTGAAGAGTTGGCATGACAAGAAGATTGTGCATAAGAGATTTGAGCATGGCCAAAAAGTCCTCCTGTACAATTCCAGGCTCAAACTCTTTCCGAGAAAGCTAAAATCAAGGTGGTCAGGTCCATTTCAAGTGAAAAAGGTGTTTCCCTATGGAGCTATTGAAGTCACAGATCTTGAGGGAAAGTCAACCTTTAAAGTCAATGGCCAGCGCTTGAAGCCCTACTTAGGAGGAGAAATCGATAGGGAGAAGACCTCACTCACATTGGCGGCCCCAGAATAGTTGCAGAAGAAGTCCTATCTGGACTATAAAAAAGGCCCTTACTTTTTTGAGAGGGAACCACCCCTATTCTTACCTCTTTGATTTTGAGTCCAACATAACTAATGCCTTTAATTTTAAGGTTTCATGCTATTTTGCTCATGCCCTCACCAGTTGTGCTATTTGGACTAATTTTGCAGGTGGTGGAGACCTCTGGGAAGCAATTACAGTAGGTGAATCAGGTTTGCTGCATAATTTGGAAGTCTGGTGTCTCACACCGCGGTGTGACAAATTGCACGCCGCGGCGCAACTATCTCTGGCTGATCAGTATGGTGAGACCGCGAGCAGCGCACCTCGGCGTGGAAAAATTCACGCCTTGGCGCGATGATGCAAAAAAAAAAAAGAAAAAAAAAGGGTGCGTGGGGCGTGAAACGTGCGTTTCACTGAGGCACCCTTCCTGCACAAAAAGGGGCATAAGCCCTCATTTTCTCTTTACTCTCCATTTCCCCCTTTTTCTCTCCATTTCCCCCTTTTTCTCTCTTCCATTTGCTATCTTTTTCCCTCATTCCCCCAACATTCACTTTTTTGTTTTATTAAGCATTTTTCTTCCATCTACACTACACTCCTCCTCCAGGTAACATTCAGCTTCTTCCTCTTCCTCTTCTCCTTTCATTTTTGCGTTTTCTCCGCTTTTCATTTTATTTCTTTTTCTTTCTTTTCCTTATTATTTGTTTTTGAATGATTTTTGTTTTAAATATCTGTTTTGGATTGATGATAATGCGAGGCAATGATATAAATTTTTGTTTTGGGGACTGTTTTTTTGGTTGAAAAATGGGTACCATTAGTGGTCATCAAACCCAAATTCTATCTGTGCTGTCGTCATTGCATGCATACGTGGCCATGGCAAGACTAAGTTTCACGCCGCGGTGTGATACCCTTTTGCGCACCTGATTCTTTTTTTTTTTTTTTTTTTTTGGGATTGGTGGCTTTGTTCTTTGATTTAATTTACATATTTTATGTAGCTGCCATCATGTTTTGTATAATGAATTCATTATTTTTTTTTATTTTTGTACCTCTCTTAGGCCCTTTGGCAAATTGTTGTTCTAACTTTGGCACTTTGTTTTTGACAGAGCTAGGTACCTTATTTTGAATGCACAATGACTCATAAGCGCCAGAAGGGTGATACTAGCTGGCGCAGTGGGGAGCCCTCTCCGCCTTGCCGTTTTGATAGGGTGAAATTCATTTCAGCCGAGGCCGAAGCGAAGTACTCCGTACTTGTCACCAAACCAGTCATTCTTGAGAGGGGGTTCAGCTTCAAACAGGCTCTCCACCTAAAGATCCAGTAGACTATCGACCACTACAATTGGAAGAGGTTTGCAAAGCACCCAGTGTCTGCTGTTCTTCCAATCATTCGCGATTTCTATGCGAACGCAGCATTCTCTGATCGGCAGACATCTATAGTTAGAGTGCGTGGCCGCCCGGTCTCTTTCTCCGTTGAGGATATTCGCCGTGCTTTGGGCTTACTTGATCCTGGGGAGATTTGTGAGTACTCGGAGTTCCTCCGCATGGGGTCGGGGGAGGGCCTGGACCCGGATGTTATCACTTCCCGTATCTACATTCAAGAGGCCCAACCTATGCAATGGGTCCTCAGTGTTCAAGATCAGTGGCCCAGGAATTTCCCCCACTCATATTTGACTCCTGAGGCTCGCGTGTGGTATCATTTCATCAGCGCCAGGATTATCCCTTCTGCCAACATGTCTGAGGTGACTAGGGATCGTGCCATCCTGATCTATTCCATTCTTGAGCACAGGTCCATTGATATTGCTAGGATTATCCACGAGCAGATTCATAAGTTAATAAATGAGTCCAGAAGCCTCTTTTTGCCATTCCTCATCCATTAGCTTTGCAGTAAATCTTAGGTCCAGTGGGGCCCTCATGAGGAGCTTGTTGATATCAAACAGCCTCTTAATGACACCATCCTGCAGAAGCTGAAACATCCTCCGGCTCCAGGACAGCAACAAAAGCGGGGGTAGAGTGAAGCCAGAGCGGCCCCTCCGTCTGATGATGAGTGGCGTGCTTCTGTGGACGCTAGGCTGACTCAGATAACTGCTATGCTGAGGTGGCTTGCTGAGCGCTCGGGGTTTCCCATGGACAGCTTTCTGGGGTCCGCTTCCTCTCCCTACGATGGTGCTGGACCATCCCATCGCCCCCCCTGTGATCCAAAGAATGACGGTCGTGATATGATGGTGGTGATACTGAGATCATCCCAGATGATGATGATGATGTGTAGTTATGATGCAGTCAGGGCATCTTTCTGTCTTATTTTGTTGTTTGTTTTCAGATATTTTGAGCTGTGAGGACACTGTTTCCCTTAGGTTTGGGGTGTCTAACTTGCTTTGTGATGTTTGTATTTGCTACTTCTTATGTTTTGACTATTGCTGGTGGTAGTGCTTGGTTAATTTTTTTTGTTTTGTTCTTAATGCATGTTGAAAAGTAAAATCTGTTAGAATGCATTGTTTATGCCAATTGCTATGCATTGATGGTTGTCCAATGATGAGTATGGATGTGTTTTGATCTCATTATTTAGGTGAATTGATCTGATAATAATTTCAGCTTTTTAATGTTCTTTGTTTGATCTAATTGGATTCCATATGAGTTTAATTGTTAACATTTAGCTAAGTTTCTGATTTAGAATTATCTTTGGATGTTTATTGTGAAACTTTGCTAAAATGTGATTATAAACACTCATAAATGTGTTGTGATTTTCAGGAGATTCATGAGTGATGGAGTCCATTGGTTTTGAACTATTGAGAGAGAGTTGAAGGACTTTAAAGGAATCGCATCAACCCCTGTAGAAGCAAAGGGAGAAGAGTATGCACGAAGAATCAAGGCTGATTTTGATTATATTGAACAACACGGCCAGTGTCAATTGACACGGGGGTAGGCCGTGTCCTATTCGAGTTTGAAGATTTGAAGAATTTGAACAACACGGCCGTGTCAAATGACACGGGAAGGCCGTGTACTCCTCCGACTTCACGAGGAAGAGCCAATATCGAGCCTTGACCGAAAACACGGCCGTGTCAAATGACACGGGGTGGGCCGTGTTCCTCTCTCGACTTGGAATGTTTGGAAATCTGCCACCGTAATAAGACACGGGTTGGGCCGTGTAGAAGGACACGGCCCGTGTCATCGCACCAGGAGGTTAAGTTCGTGCTTTAATGTTAAAATTAGGTTCCAAAACCTATAAATAGGGTGACTTAGAGCCCTTTAAGATATTCTGACAGAGAGAGCCGTCAAGGAGACTAAGAAGACACACGAAGACCAAGAAAGAGGAGGATTCGATTGAAGATTGGAGACTCGGATTCGAGCGATCAAAGATCAATCATTCTCAAGCCTTGGAAACTAGTTTGATTTTTAGTTTTTCTTTTCTTCTTCTTTCAACAATGTTTTCCTTTAATTTTTATTGTGATTTTGAATTTGCCATGTGTGGCTAAACTCTTTGATTGGTTAAGGGAGGATGAAACTCTAGTTTTGATTATGTGAATCTTGCATACCTCTTTATATCAATACAATTATGTTTTTATTCATATGTTTCTTGTTCATAAATCAATATAAAGGTTTTTATATTCTTGCCAAATTTCGAGAGTGGTGAAACTAGGATTGCTATGCTGCGATTTTGATGGTATGACTAGTGAGACATATGATCTAAGTAATTTAATCCCGGTGTGTGATTAGACCTTAGTGTGATTGGTTTTCTAATTCTTAATGCAATCATTAAGTAGGTGTAAGAGCAGTTGCTTTACAAATAACTAATGGTTAGGGTTTGATTTGAGCGGTTGCTAAATTGAGTGAAACTTAAGGAAGACATGGGATTTATCTCACAATCACATAAGAACATAATTGATCATGTTAGTATAAAGGGTATGTAAGTTAGCATAATCATATAAATCTAGTGGTGGATTCTATCTCTTAACCAATATCTTTAATTTGATAATTTAGTTTGTGTTTACTGTTTTGATTTTAGTTCAATTTCTCTTTTCAGTTTTAATCAACAAAACCCCCTTTTACTTTTACTGTTTATTTTTCATCAGAGTTTAATTTAGGAATTGGATTGATAGTGTTAATTGAATTGGTTCTCTGTGGATCGACCCTTGCTTACTACAACTGGTTGCAAGGTTTTTATATTTTTGGTGGAACTTAGCAACTGTTTTTGATATTATATTTAATCACATTCCACATCACACCAAATTTTGGCGCGCTTGTGAACCGATCTTCTAATTGCGCTATTAATTTGTTTCCTATTTTTCTCTCTCTGTTTTTGTTTTAATTTTAATAGTTTATTTGTTCTTTTCAACTATCTTGCAGGTGTTCATGTCCGGTGAAGAGGTGAACGAGCAATTGAGGAATCTGCGGCATTACTTTGAACAAATCAGCTCGCAATTCACACCTGCTGACGTTGAAGCTGCCCGTCACGTAGATCTTTCCAGCTCTGCGGCATCTGAGATATCTGAGCCGCCTGAAGAAGTGATGGCAGAAAACACATTAAGGATGTTGGGTGCTCCGGACTTAGACCAACAACCTCTGTGCATAGAAATTCCTGAGAATGAAGAGGCATTTGAATTGAAATCTGGACTGATTCATCTGTTACCATCTTTTAATGGACTAGCCGGAGAGGACCCTAACAAGCATCTGAAGGAAATTCATGTTGTGTGTTCTAGCATGAAGCCTGCGGGAATTTCAGTGGAGCAAGTCAAGCTGAGAGCTTTTCCGTTTTCCCTAAAGGACTCTGCAAAGGAGTGGTTGTACTACTTGCCCCCCGGATCAATTCAGACATGGCAGGACATGGCTCGGGCTTTCCTAGACAGATACTTCCCTGCATCAAAGGCCGCAACAATCAGAAAAGAAATTTGCGGCATCCAACAAAGACATGGGGAATCACTTCATGAGTACTGGGAGAGATTCAAGAGATTGTGTGCTAGCCCTCAGCACCAAATTAGTGAACAACTTCTGATACAGTATTTCTATGAAGGTTTGCTAGGAATGGACCGCAACATGATTGATGCTGCCAGTGGAGGAGCCTTGGTTGATAAGACTCCTCGAGAAGCCAGAAATCTGATATCTAGAATGGCTGCAAACACTCAACAATTCTTTACTCGGAATGATACAGGAGTGAGAGCAGTTAAAGAGGCTGACACTACTAGTCTGCAAAATCAAATGACACACTTGACCGCCATGATTCAGAAGCTGATGGACACTGGGAAGGCACCAGTACAGGCATGTGGGATTTGTTGCTCTTCAGGACATCCCACTGATATGTGTCCCACTTTGCAAGAAGACTCAAATGAAGAAGCCAAGGCAGTGGGGGGATTTTCTGCTCCATCTAAGAACTACAACCCCTACTCCAACACATATAATCCGGGGTGGAGAGATCATCCCAACTTTGGCTATGCAAAACAGCCTCAAGCTCAAGCGCCACCCCAAGCCTATGGTCCTCCAGGGTTTCAAGCAAAGGCAAGCACCCTTTCCTCCAAGGCAACCTCAAGTTCGGGCCCCTAGACAACCCGAGCCTTCGTTGGAAGATCTAGTGAGGCAAATGGCCACCAAAGAATATTCGGTTTCCAAAGAAGAAACAAGGGCCACTATCAGTACTTTGTAGAACCAAGTGGGACAGTTGGCTACTGAGATAAACAAGGTGCAGAGTCAGACTTCGTGGAAACTTCCTCGCGGCCCGAAGTGAACGCAAGAGAAAATGCTAGTCTTTGTCACTTTGCTAGCAGTGGGAAGACACTTGACGGACCCACATCCGAAGATAAAGCTCACATTCGAAGGAGGTAGATGAGGAGGGGCTCAATTCTAAGACCCCTAAGGTAAGTGTTTCGACCCATGTCCTAAATATGTCACTAAGGCCCTTTTCCGAAAGGTGTTGGTTAAAAACAAGAAAGAAGAAGCGGATAAAGAGATCTTAGAGACTTTTAGGAAAGTTGAAGTCAACATTCCTTTGTTAGATGCCATAAAGCAAGTGCCTAGGTATGCTAAATTCTTAAAAGAGTTATGCACTAACAAAAGGAAGTTGAAAGGTAATGAACGGGTCCAAGTGGGAGCTAATGTTTCAGCTGTTTTTAATAAGAAACTCCCAACTAAATGTAAGGATCCTGGCACATTCACTATACCTTGCACCATCGGTAATGCCAGGTTTGAGAGGGCCATGCTAGATTTAGGTGCATCCATTAATGTTATGCCTTTCTCTATTTATGCATCTTTACATCTAGGACCTTTAGAACCTACTGGAGTTATCATTCAACTGGCAGACAGGTCTAATGCATACCCTAAGGGGGTGGTTGAGGATGTTTTGGTGCAGGTCAATGAGCTGGTGTTTCCAGCAGATTTCTATGTGCTGGATATGGAGGAAGACAAATCTCCCAACTCTGCCCCCATTCTGTTGGGAAGGCCTTTCCTCAAGACTGCCCGAACTAAAATTGATGTGCATTCGGGAACATTGACTATGGAATTTGATGGCGAGTTGATTAGATTCAACATCTTCGAAGCCATGAGATACCCGAGTGATGTCCATTCTGCTTGTGTTATTGATTCTTTTGATAATTTTGAATCTTTAATTTCTACTATTTTTGAGTCTAATCCATTTGATGTTCTTGATACAGTTATGACTCGCGGTTTAGATTTTCAGGATTCAAAGAAGGATGGCCGGAGCGAGGAGGTTGATGAAGTGGTGGCAGCCTTACATACACTCTCTTCCACCTCAGAAGGGCATGAGGTATCATATGTTGAATTACCTTTTACTACTGATGTACCCAAACCTTCTGTTGTGCAGGCACCAGAGCTAGAGTTGAAGGAACTACCCTCCCATCTGAAATATATTTTCCTGGGCGAGAAGGAGACACTTCCTGTAATAATTGCTAAATCCCTCACCAAAGAGCAAGAGGAGAGCTTGATTTCTGTGTTGAAAGAACACAAGACAGCCATTGGGTGGACTATTGCGGACATCAGAGGTATTAGCCCCTCCATTTGCATGCATCGAATCTTAATGGAAGAGGGGGCTAAACCAGTGAGAGAACCACAGAGGAGGTTGAATCCCCAATGATGGATGTTGTGAAGAAGGAGATACTGAAGCTCCTAAGTGTGGGGTTATCTACCCCATTTCGACAAGAAGTGGGTAAGCCCTGGTCCGGTAGTACCAAAGAAATGCGGCATTCTTGTGGTAAGAAATGCCGATAATGAGCTTATTCCCACTAGATTACGCATGTGGTGGCGTGTTTGTATAGACTATAGAAAATTGAATGTCGCCACCGAGAAAAGACCACTTTCCTTTACCTTTTATTGATCAAATGTTAGAAAGGTTAGGCTGGTCATTCTCATTATTGTTTCTTAGATGGGTTTTCGTGTTATAACCAGATTACTTATTGCTCTAAGATCGGGACAAGACCACTTTCACTTGTCCTTTTGGCACCTTTGCTTATAGGCGAATGCCTTTTGGACAATGCACCGGGGACCTTTCATAGATGTATGGTGAGTCTTTTTTCTGATTACATAGAAAACATCATTGAGGTCTTCATGGATGATTTTAGTGTATTTGGGAATGGCTTTGAAAAATGTTTGGAACATTTAACTTTGGTTTTAAAGAGATGCATTGACACTAACCTGGTTTTAAATTGGGAAAAATGCCATTTCATGGTAGAAGAAGGTATTGTGTTAGGTCATGTAATCTCTGCTAGGGGCATTGAAGTTGATAAAGCTAAGGTAGAGCTTGTGCGTTCCTTACCCCATACAAGTGTGCGGGATATTCGTTCTTTTCTTGGTCATGCAGGTTTCTATCGGCGCTTCATCAAGGATTTCTCCAAGATATCAAGACCCTCTCCGCACACTTCTCCAAAAGATGTGTCATTTCAATTTAATGAGAAGTGTATGAAGGCTTTCACCACACTTCAGGAGTTGATGACTGAGGCACCTATCATTAGGCCACCGAATTGGGAGCTTCCATTCGAATTGATGTGTGATGCTAGTGACTTTGCGGTAGGGGCTGTCTTAGGACAGCGAGTTGATAGGATTCCTTATGCTATTTACTATGCATCAAGGACCCTAAATGATGCTCAACTGAATTACTCTACAACTGAGAAAGAACTTCTTGCTGTTGTTTTTGCTTTAGAGAAATTTCGATCATATTTAATTGGCTCTAAAGTAATTGTTTTTTCTGATCATGCAGCATTGAAGTATCTACTGGCAAAGAAGGAAGCGAAGCCAAGATTGCTCCGATGGATTCTGTTGCTCCAAGAGTTTGACTTGGAAATTAAAGACAAAAAGGGGAGCGAAAACTTGGTGGCAGACCATTTGAGAGATTGGTGACTCAAGAGGAGGACTTACCTATACCAGAAAGCTTTCCGGATGAGCACTTAATGGCTATCGCGACCACTATTCCGTGGTATGCTGATATTGCCAATTACTTAGCCACCAAGGACTTTCCGGCAGGCCTGAACAAAGCACAGCGAGATAAGCTGAGGAGTGATTGCAAGTACTACATTTGGGATGATCCTTACCTTTGGAAGCATTGCGCGGATCAAGTGATTCGGAGATGTATCCGGATTCAGAGACTCATCCATTCTATCTTTTTGCCATACTTATGCCTGTGGAGGACATTTCGGTATGAAGAGGACAAACAAAGTGCTTGACAGTGGTTTCTACTGGCCTACCATCTTTAAAGATGCTTATGATTTCTGTAAGTCATGTGACCGCTGTCAGAGAACAGGTAATATTGGTCCACGAAATCAAATGCCTCAAACTCCCATAATCTTTGTGGAAGTTTTTGATGTTTGGGGCATTGCCAAAATTTGGTGTGATGTGGAATGTGATTAAATATAATATCAAAAACAGTTGCTAAGTTCCACCAAAAATATAAAAACCTTGCAACCAGTTGTAGTAAGCAAGGGTCGATCCACAGAGAACCAATTCAATTAACACTATCAATCCAATTCCTAAATTAAACTCTGATGAAAAATAAACAGTAAAAGTAAAAGGGGGTTTTGTTGATTAAAACTGAAAAGAGAAATTGAACTAAAATCAAAACAGTAAACACAAACTAAATTATCAAATTAAAGATATTGGTTAAGAGATAGAATCCACCACTAGATTTATATGATTATGCTAACTTACATACCCTTTATACCAACATGATCAATTATGTTCTTATGTGATTGTGAGATAAATCCCATGTCTTCCTTAAGTTTCACTCAATTCAGCAACCGCTCAAATCAAACCCTAACCATTAGTTATTTGTAAAGCAACCGCTCTTACACCTACTTAATGATTGCATTAAGAATTAGAAAACTAATCACACTAAGGTCTAATCACACACCGGGATTAAATTACTTAGATCATATGTCTCACTAGTCATACCACCGCAACTGCGCATAGCAATCCTAGTTTCACCACTCTCGAAATTTGGCAAGAATATAAAAACCTTTATATTGATTTATGAACAGAAACATATGAATAAAAACATAATTGTATTGATATAAAGAGGTATGCAAGATTCACATAATCAAAACTAGAGTTTCATCCTCCCTTAACCAATCAAAGAGTTTAGCCACACATGGCAAATTCAAAATCACAATAAAAATTAAAGGAAAACATTGTTCAGAACAGAAGAAGAAAAGAAAAACTAAAAATCAAACTAGTTTCCAAGGCTTGAGAATGATTGATCTTTGATCGCTCGAATCCGAGTCTCCAATCTTCAATCGAATCCTCCTCTTTCTTGGTCTTCGTGTTTTCTTAGTCTCCTTGACGGCTCTCTCTGTCCAGAATATCTTAAAGGGCTCTAAGTCACCCTATTTATAGGTTTTGGAACCTAATTTTAACATTAAAGCACGAACTTAACCTCCTGGTGCGATGACACGGGCCGTGTCCTTCTACACGGCCCAACCCGTGTCTTATTCTGGTGGCAGATTTCCAAACATTCCAAGTCGAGAGAGAACACGGCCCACCCCGTGTCATTTGACACGGCCGTGTTTTCGGTCAAGGCTCGATATTGGCTCTTCCTCGTGAAGTCGAGGAGGAAGTACACGGCCTTCCCCGTGTCATTTGACACGGGCCGTGTTGTTCAAATTCTTCAAATCTTCAAACTCGAGAATAGGACACGGCTACCCCGTGTCAATTGACACGGCCGTGTTGTTCAATATAATCAAAATCAGCCTTGATTCTTCGTGCATACTCTTCTCCCTTTGCTTCTAGGGGTTGATACTGATTCCTTTAAAGTCCTTCAACTCTCTTCTCAATAGTTCAAAACCAATGGACTCCATCACTCATGAATCTCCTGAAAATCACAACACATTTATGAGTGTTTATAATCACATTTTAGCAAAGTTTCACAATAAACATCCAAAGATAATTCTAAATCAGAAACTTAGCTAAATGTTAACAATTAAACTCATATGGAATCCAATTAGATCAAACAAAGAACATTAAAAAGCTGAAATTATTATCAGATCATGAATCCATATGCAATCTCTAATGCATGATGAAACAATCTAGTTTGAGCACATCCCACTTGTATGCTTGTGTAACTTTGAAATGGTTTGAGTGCGAATCTAGAAAATGTTTATGAACTATACATGTAGAGATCTCTTTTATCCAATAAAATTGTCTTGCAACTCTTTTGAGGCGAAATCCTAGGTTGCGCTTGATTGAGGAAATGATTAGGGCATTGTTTGGACCGATTGAGCCTAAAAAGCTTACCTTGACATGATCATATCCTTAGGTCCCATTTGAAGCTTTATAAATGTTTGGCCTTCTATTTTCTTTCATCACCTTCATTTCTCCCAACCCATGTAACCATTCCAATGCATATGAAATTTCATTGCATTTTCACCTCACCATAAATGTTGTTTGTTGAGTACATAGCATGTTATTTCTCGATTTGAGTCCAATGATTAGGGTATCTATGGTGTTCAATACAAGAGTGACTTGAAGGAACCTTTGGCTGCACAATAAATTACCTTTGTTTGTAAAGAAAAGAAAAGAAAATAGGAATGTTCAAAAAAAATAAAAATAAAAAATAAAAAAAAAAGTGCAAGAAAGGAAGCAAATGCGAAAGAGCATTTAAGTGGTTCTAGAGAGTGTTGTTTATGTCATTTTTGCGGACCCTTGTTGTGGCTCAAGTCCTGAAATGCTATGTTATGTTTTCAACGTTTGTATGTTTTCCTTTCTCCCTTGTTCTTCATCCCATCACCTTGGCCTTACATTACAAGCTATTAAAGTCCCTCTTGATCCTCAGTTGTGTACAATTTACATTAGTGGAGAATGAGTTGAACTACAATCTTGGGGATTCTTTGATTCATATTCATGTGTATGCTCATAAGCTTATTCGGATGAACATGATTTGATTTGAAAAGTTAGCTTGCATACTTGTGGAAAAGGTGATTTAAATGAAAGAAAGCTGCGATTGTTAACATGATAAGGATTGCATGTGTGTGGAGTAAGTTATGAGGCATGAGCATTCTTTGAGGATTATGCAACCATGGTGCACTAGGAGAGGTGTGAATGTGGAACCCATGCTAGCTGCTGAATGCATGATAGGTAGATTTTATAAATGCTTGTGTACTCATACTTGGTTTTCCTCGAGAACTAGCAAAAATCTAGGTTTGGGGGTGTGATAACTCTATAAAATGTAGTTATTTGTGCCCTATCTCGGTGCTTTATTGATTGCTCAGTCCTTGTTCTTAGGCATAATTGGGAGACTATAGCCTTATTTTTATGCAAAAGTTGTTGTTGTCTTCCTCTTTATTTTGTGAACATATTTCCAATTCTTTTGTTAGAATATGTTGATTTTGCACTTGTGATTAATCGAGTGAACTGTAAATTGTAGGTCAGGCTAAAAAATGGATGAATTGGAGTAGCATGTGGGCCAGTATAAGAAGAGAAGAGCCAGGAGACGTCTCAGCTTCCCACGCCACGGCGTGGATATGTTCACGCCTTGGCGTGCTGCTCACTGAGGAGACAGAGGCTATCACGCCGCGGCATGGAAAATTGCACGCCGTGGCGCGTGGATGTCTGCAGCACCTATAAATACGATGCTTTCAGATTAAAAAAGGAGGAGTTCTGGGTCGTGAAAGAAACGAAGCCATGGCTCATTTGCTGACAGTGTTGGAGAGCTGTGAAGGGACTAGAAGTGGAAGCCACCCTTCTTGAAGGAGGATCATTCATCTAAGCACCAACATCATAGAGTTTCCCCTCTTTTCTCTTTACTCTCTCTCATTCTAGGGCATGGGCATGGAAATGGCTTTGGCATTTTCGTGACCCATGGCTAGCTAAGTTCATTTTAGGGATTCCTTTGGATCTTTCTATGTAAACTTGATGATTTTGTAACCTTGTGAGTTATTTATGATAATGTGTTTTGTTCATCCATATTTCTCTTAATACTCATGAATGTGTGGCCAACATTTATTGTGTTTTGGTTGAATTGATTGAACTAGACATAGGGATTTAGGTTTTAGATCATGAATATGGTTAATGCATATTTAATTTCATTCTAGTGGATGAGTGATTTAATTAGCTAATGGGATAAAGATATATCCTTTGGTCATGCATGGCACTTGTTAAGAATCAATCTTAAGGAATGGAGTTTGCTTTGGTTTTCATGGACACATAGTGAACTAGGCAAATTACATAAGCTTAATTAACCTAGACATAGGCTTTTAACTAGTGGAGTTTCTTATGCCAACAAATTCATTTATGCATAACACTCACCTTGGTTTCATATTATCAAGTGGAATAGTTAGTGAAAAAGGAGTCCCTATCCTCCAATCCTTGAATCTTAATCTCCCTTTAAAGCTTTTTAGTCTTTTAAACAAGTCACACACTCTCTCCAAATTTGTATGTCCTTGAATAGAATTTCTTAAACTAATAGTTAATAGTTAGCTAAGATATTAATCCTAATTGTCGCAACCGTCCCGAAGGGCGCCGCGAAAATAAAAAAAAAAGAGAGGAGGAAAGGACCTCGGGGTGTTGGGAGTCGCCACCAATCGCTTTATCCATTAAATGGAATGGTGCAATTGGACACCTGAGAGATGGTCTACGTTTCAGAGTTCATGATTCGGGGGTTGATTACGGGTAGGGAAGGTATTAGCACCCTACACCGTCCGTTCTAAGAACAGTTACCTATTTAATCTAATGTTATTTGTAAGTTAATTAAATTGGTCCTTTGAAAACTAAAAGAAGAGAATTTTTTATTTTTATTTTGACATGTCTCATTTTGTCAAGCATAATATCAAGAATGATAAATGACTAAGACAAGTAATGAGTGACTAAATAGCCATTATTTTAGAACAAATTCTAAGTCTACAACATATTATATAAAAGTGGTGAATTAAAATTTTATCTTTTTGAAGAGAAGTAATTTTCAAAATAAATGGCCAAATAAAAAAAATTTCAATGAATAATTTTAATTCAAAGAAATTTGTTTAAGGTAGGAAAATGTTTTTTTAAGTAAATGGCCAAATAAAATCTCATTTATAATCAAGAAAAATATTTTTTGGCACAATGAGATTTTTGTAGTAATTTCCAAAAAAAGTCTTCATAAAAAATAGAACTTTAATTCACCACAATCATGATGTTGAAACTGTATGAATTTGTTCACTTTTATTTAAGAATTTTTATTTTTTACAAAAAAAAAAGATTTTATTTACAAAAAATATTTTAATTTAGTGTGAGAATTAGACCTCGCCAGCGTTCCTGGCAAAATCCAATATAAAGCCTCAAGATTATTGGGAAGAGTGTATCTGATCGGCACTCCGATCCTCTCCCAATTTTTCCGTCATAGGCAATTAAAAATTAATTGATTAATACATTAATTTAAAAATAAATTAATTAAATTAAAGCACAAGTACAAATGCATAATATTATTACAAGGGAAGTGATATGAAATAAGATTATTTTATACAAATACGAATGACAACAATGAAAATATAATAAACATGTAAAATTCAAGACATCAATAGAAAGTTAAAGCCTAAATGAAAGGTAAAAATAAAATTAAAAAAGGTAAAATAAAAATAAAAATAAAAATACAAACAAACCAGAAAAAAAAAAGAGCAGGCTTACCTTTAAGGCGTATAAAAATGCTATGCTCAAAGAATTCTACACAGAGCCTTACGCGTTCTCTTCAAATCGAACCTTGAAAAGTAACCCACTTGCATGGAGAAAATTTTTACTAAAGTCTCGGGCTCTTATACTTAGTATTAAGCCCAAGAAAAAATACTAAAGTTCTCGGGCTCTATACTTTGTATTAAGCCCAAGTGTATATTTTTTTGGATGTGTAAACCATTGAGAAGCACTCCTTTATATAGGAGGAGGGGAGGGGGAAGGAGCATGGTTTCTCCAATGTGGGACTTAGACACTTTAGTTTTTTCAACTATCTTCATTTTTCATTTTTTCCTTTTTATTTTTTTAGATTTTCATTCACTTTTCAAGGTTTAGAAATAAACTTTATGTACAAAATTGAGTGTTCATACCTTGATCAAGTAACAAAAATAAAAAAATATGGACAAAATTGAGTATCAACAGCTGCCCCCCTTTGCTTTGCATTTAAATTAAATGAAAAGCAAATGAATTGATTCAATTTTGTCCATGAAAAGGTAAAAAAACTTGCGGATTTAGGTGTCCACCAAAGTTTAACCAAAACAAGGTAAGAAGCTTACGGAGTTAGGTATCCATTGAAGCTTACAAAAACTTAAAGGCAATGGGTACGGGGACCCAAAAACATAAAACAATGGGTACGAGGACCCAAAAGGTAAAAAGCTTGCGGAGTCAGGTATCCGCTGAAGCTTAACAAAAACAAGGTGAGAAGCTTACGGAGTCGGGTATCCGTTGAAACTTAACAGAAAACTTAACAGAAAACTTAAAGGCAATGGGTATGGGGACCCGAAAACATAAAACAATGGGTATAAGGACCCAAAAGGTAAAAAGCTTGCGGAGTCAGGTATCCGCTGAAGCTTAACAAAAATAAGGTGAGAAGCTTACGGAGTCGGGTATCCGTTGAAGCTTAACAGAAAACTTAAAGGCAATGGGTACGGGACCCAAAAACAATGGGTACGAGGACCCAAAAGGTAAAAAGCTTGCGGAGTCAGGTATTCACTGAAGCTTAACAAAAACAAGGTAAGAAACTTACGGAGTCGGGTATCCGTTGAAGCTTACCAGAAAACTTAAAGGCAATAGGTACGGGGACCCAAAAACAACGGGTACGGGGACCCAGAAAAGGTAAAAAGCTTGCGGAGTCAGGTATCCGCTGAAGCTTAATAAAAACAAGGTAAGAAACTTACGGAGTCGGGTATCCGTTGAAGCTTAACAGAAACTTAAAAACAAAGGGTACGGAGACCCGGAAACCAGAACATAATGGGCATGGGGCCCGAGAACGAGAACACAATGGGTGCAGGAACCCAAAAACTAAAAGACAATGGGCGCGGGGCCCAGAAAGGAAAAGACGATGGGTGCGGGGGCCCAGAAAGGAAAACACAATAGGCGCAGGGGCCCGAAAAGGAAAACACAATGGGCGCGGGGGCCCGAAAAAGAGAATACAATGGGTGCAGGGACCCAAAAAGGTAAAAAGCTTGCGAAGTCAGGTATCCGCTGAAGCTTAACAAAACTTAAAAGTAATGGGTACGGGGACTCAAAAAACATAAAACAATGGGTACGGGGACCCAGAAAAGGAAACAGCAATTTGGACCTTTGTAGGTCAAGGCTAGCAAAATGAGAACAAATGCACTTATGCAATGCATGCTTCAAATGTATGAGAGTATGAAAAAATTTCTTTTTTTTCTTTTTATTTGTTTGTTTTTTTTGTTTTTTTGTTTTTTTGTTTTTGTCTCCACGACCCTTGAGGACATGATTGCAATCATTTTCAAAGATGAACTGGAATAGGATTTAATGGCATCCTTTCATTTGTCTATTCAGCCGATGGTTGAAATGTCCAACCAAAATGACCCTTGAAGTGTGCATTAGATGTGACACATAAGAGCAATGGGAAAACTCTTTAGATGACCCTTGAGGTGATCTGGTTGTCCTTTCTTTTTATCAACATTCTTATCAGGAATCATTGTGTTTCCCATACTTTACAAGTCATTAGCAATTCTTAATGCTCGGACAACAATGCCACACATTTCATATTCCAATATATGATTATTAGAAAAATGCATATTGAGTCAAAGAAGAGGCAAAGGTAAAAACATGATGATATTGTATTGAAATGGGAATGGTGAAAAGAAAACAATATTATGGTCATCAACATAAAATTTACAGAAGGATGATAAGGGTAAAGGTCTTCAGTTCTTCCAATGAAACCCTTTATCATAATCAGCGTCAATCCTCTGCATACCCGATTTTGAACACCCATTAACCAGCCTATGAAGACTTTGACTGCCCCAGTTGAGATCATTTGGCCTGCCCCAATATGGAAATTTAGTTTGCTCTAAAGCAGAGATTTGCTCCTCCCTGGCATGGAGACTCAACCGCTCAGATCTCACTTCCTTTATCATACCAAGCACTATTGTCTTTTTATTTTGGACCTTAACTTTTGCCTAGGTCGCTCTTTCGAGTTTTCAACCTACCAGGTCACTCTAACTTTTGCCTAGGTAGCCTTTTCAGGTTTTCCACCTAACGAGCCATGTTTTTTCTTTTTTTTTCTTCTTTTTTTGTTTTTTTTTGACAAGTAGTGCTTTTACGCATAATATTTCTTGACTGCATCTGAATTTACAGGAAGTGGTAGATCTTCACCATCCATTCTTGTGAGAATCAAGGACCCTCCAGAGAAAGCCTTCTTCACGACATAAGGTCCTTCATAATTTGGAGTCCATTTTCCACGGTGATCTTTTTGAATTGGCAGGATCTTTTTGAGCACTAAGTCTCCTTCTTGAAATTGTCGAGGGCGCACTTTTTTTTGCATAGGCTTTCATAAGCCTCCTTTGATATAACTTGCCATGACACAGTGCACTTAACCTTTTACCTTCAATAAGATTCAACTGATCTAGTCGAGCTTGGACCCATTCGGCCTCTTCCGCTTTGTCTCCATCGGTACTCTTAATGAGGGGATCTCTACCTCAATAGGGAGTACGGCTTCCATTCCGTAAACTAAAGAGAAAGGAGTTGCCCCAGTTGAGGTACGGACAGACGTACGATAACCATGCAGAGCAAAAGGAAGCATCTCATGCCAATCTTTATATGTCACAACCATTTTTTGGATGATTTTCTTGATGTTTTTGTTTGCTGCCTCAACAGCCCCATTCATCTTTGGGCGGTATGGTGAGGAGTTATGGTGCTGGATCTTGAAATTCTCGCACATTTCCTTCATTGTTTTGTTATTCAAGTTGGTTGCATTGTCAGTGATAATCTTATTCGGTAGACCATAACGACATATCAACTCTCTTTTGATGAACTTGATCACCACATTCTTGGTCACATTGGCATAAGAGGCAGCTTCAACCCATTTGGTGAAGTAGTCTATCGCGACAAGGATAAAGCGATGCCCATTTGAGGCCTTAGGTTCAATAGGTCCTATGACATCCATACCCCACATGGAGAATGGCCAGGGTGCTGCTAGGACATTCAAGGGGACTGGCGGCGCATTGATCTTATCAGAATATGTTTGGCACTTATGGCACTTCCTCACATGATTGAAGCAGTCAGTTTCCATGGTTAACCAGTAATAACCAGATCTTAGGATTTTTCTTGCCATTGCATGTCCATTGGAGTGAGTTCCAAAGGAGCCCTCATGTACTTCTTCAATAATCTTTTCTGCTTCCATTGCATCAACACATCTTAGAAGCACCATATCATGGTTTCTCTTGTAAAGTATTTCACCATTCAGAAAATAACCCATTGCGAGCCTCCTCAAGGTCCTCTTGTCATTTTCTGAAGCTCCTGGAGGGTACTCCCTATTCTTGATGAAACATTTGATGTCATGGTACCACGGCTTCCCATTAGGCTCATCTTCGACCACTTGACAATATACAGGACAGTCACGACTTTCTATTTTTATTAGTGGTAGGTCCCTTTCATGACTTACTTGGAACATTGATGATAGTGTGGCCAAAGCATCAGCCAACTGATTTTCTTCTCGAGGAACATGATGAAAAGTGACTTCATCAAATTGCTCGATTAATTCTTTGATGTAAACATGGTATGGGATCAGTTTGGCATCACGGGTCTCCCACTCTCCTTTTAGTTGATGAATGACCAAGGCAGAGTCCCTATATACTTCCAAGATCTTTGCTTTTGATTCTATTACTGCCTGAATACCCAAAGCACAGGCTTCGTATTCTACTATATTGTTAGTACAGTCAAAACACAACCTTGCTGTGATTGGGATGAATTTATCTTCAGGGGAGATCAAAATGGCTCCAATGCCATGCCCTAGTGCATTTGAGGCTCCATCAAACCACATAATCCATTTTTCTTTTTCAGAGGATTCCTCATTTTTAAACAGAGTCATTATATCTTCATCAGGGAACTCACATTGCATCGACCCATAATCCTCTATGGGTTGGTTAGCCAGATAATCTGCAAGGGCACTTCCCTTAATTGCCTTTTGGGTGACATAAACAATTTCATACTCCGATAATAGAACTTGCCATCGCGCGATTCTCCCAGTGAGAGCGGGTTTCTCAAAGATATACTTGATAGGATCCATTTTGGATACTAACCAAGTAGTGTAACACAACATGTATTGCCTCAATCGATGGGCGGCCCATGCCAAGGCGCAACAAGTTCGCTCTAACAATGAGTACTTTGCCTTATAATCGGTGAACTTTTTACTTAAGTAATAAATAGCGCGTTCTTTTCTACCGGATTCATCATGATGCCCCAGTATGCAACCCATAGACTCATTAAGCACCGTCAAATACATAATGAGAGGTCTCCCTGGCACTAGAGGCACCAAAACTGGGGGTTCTTGTAAATACTGCTTGATTTTTTCAAAGGCTCTTTGGCAATCATCATTCCACTTAACTGGCTGATTCTTGCGTAACAACTTGAAGAGCGGCTCACATGTTGCTGTGAGCTGGAATATGAATCGAGCAATGTAATTCAACCTTCCTAAAAATCCCCGAACTTCCTTTTCAGTGCGAGGGACCGGCATGTCCAGTATTGCTCGAACCTTGTCAGGATCAACTTCTATTCCTTTCTGGCTCACCCCAAACCCCAATAGTTTGCACGATCGACACCAAAAGTGCATTTTGCAGGATTCAGTCTGAGTTTGAACTTCCTCAATCGCTCAAAAAGCTTTTGCAGATTGATTATATGATCTTCTTCTGTTTTTGACTTCGCAATCATATCATCCACATAAACTTCTATTTCTTTGTGCATCATGTCATGGAACAATGTCACCATAGCTCTTTGATACGTTGTCCCAGCATTTTTTAAACCAAAAGGCATCACTTTGTAGCAGAAGGTTCCCCATAAAGTGATGAATGTGGTCTTCTCTATGTCTTCCGGTGCTATCTTGATCTGATTGTATCCCGAGAAACCGTCCATAAAGGAAAAAAATGAATGTTGAGCAGTGTTGTCCACCAAAACATCAATGTGAGGTAACGGGAAGTCGTCTTTAGGGCTGGCCCTATTCAAGTCTCGATAGTCCACACACATTCGGACTTTCCCGTCTTTCTTTGGGACAGGAACAATGTTGGCAACCATTGTGGGTATTTTGCAACTGCAAGAAATCCAGCATCAAACTGTCTTTTTACTTCATCTCTGATTTTTAGGGACATCTCAGGTTTCATTCGTCTCAACTTTTGCTCAATCAGAGGATACCCAGGTTTTAGTGACAATTTGTGCTCAACTATATCAGTGTCTAGCCCAGGCATATCTTGGTATGACCATGCAAAGACATCACTATAATCAAACAAGAGTTTAATCAACATGTTACGCTCATCCTCTTTCATCAAGGTACCAATTTTGATTTCTTTCTTATCATTTTTCGTCCCCAAGTTAATTACTTCAATTGGTTCCTCATGGGGTTGGATTTCTTTAGCTTCTTGCTCAAGTAATCTCATTAACTCAGGTGAAGTTTCCCAATCATCCTCATTATCCTCATCAGCATGATTTACAGGGTGTTCAAAATTATATGATGAGATATTGACACTGTCACTTTTAAGAGAGTCATTTTTAGATCTGCAATAAATGATGTTGGCACAAAAAATGAAATGAATAGAAGGTCATGATAATGGAGGGATGAAAGCTAATGGAATGAAAAATGAGAACTCAAGAATGCATTTTATTAATAACAGTTATTGGAAAGGAAACATGTGAGCCCATTTACAAATGGAAATCCTAAAGCCTTGGGCAGAGCTAAAGGAAAAGCACTACAGAATTACTTTGAAAGAGACTCTAAGGTTATGGGAAGCTCGGAGATCTCCCAATTGTCGAGTCTTGTATCTGAAGAACATGCATATACCAGGTTCGTATGACTGACAAAATCATCTTCAACTGCAGTCACTTGGTCCACGAACACAACTCCCGCACTCCGGAAGCTTTGTCGTATATCACAGAGGGACTCCCTCCACTTTAGGTTCTCGATTCTCCAAGCGAGCCAGTCTTTTCTCTTTTTTGTCTTCCATGATCCTCCTTTTATCGGCCTTGGTGGGTCTATATCCCAGCCCAAATCTATCTTTGTTTTCCAAGGGTTGAAAAAGTCCTATGGCACCTTGTTGTTTCTTGCCCAGCCCTTCTCCATGCTGATAACCCCCTTCTAGCATAACTTTAGCCATCATTACAGATGCAACAGAGGGTTGCGGTTTAGGAATTGGAGCTCCTTCTTTTATATAAATGGTATTGACAACCTCGAGTGCTTGAAAGGCAGTCTCCAAAGCCTCTTCTGTAGCTTTAATATAAGGGGTGTCTAGCGGCTTACTCACCAGTAGGTCCTCTTCACCAAAGACAGTAATCATCTTGTTATCAACTATGAATTTGACCTTTTGGTGTAAGGTGGAAGGCACAGCTCCAGCAGAATGAATCCATGGTCGTCCTAAAAGACAACTGTATGATGGTGCAATGTCCATCACTTGGAAGAGTATGTTGAAAGTGCAAGGACCAATTTGGATTAGTATTTCAATTTCCCCTATGACTTCTCTCCTTGTGCCATCAAATGCCCTTACTATCATCGCACTTGATTTCATGTGTGACCCATCAAAAGGTAATTTGGAGAGTGTCGACTTTGGCATCACATTCAAGGAAGAGCCATTGTCCATCAGTACTCTAGCCATGATATGGTCTTGACATTTTACTGAGATATGAAGTGCTTTATTATGTCATCTTCCCTCATTGGGTATTTCATCATCGGTGAAAGTGATGTAATTATCTGCTGTGATGTTGCTGATAACGCCATTCAACTTGTCAACCGTGATGTCATGAGAAACATGAGTTTGATTAAGCACTTTCATTAGCACCTTCCTGTGTGGCTCAGAGTTCAGTAATAAAGATAAGAGTGATATTCTTGCAGGGGTGCGGTTCAGTTGATCCACCACCTTGTATTCACTTTGCTTTATAAATTTTAAGAACTCACAAGCTTTTTCCTCAGTCACTTCTTTCTTATAGACCTCTTGTCGTGTTGTCTTTGGTTCTTCCTTCTTTTTTAAAACTTTTTCAGTAGAAGTTTCCCCCATCTTGCCTTTCCCTTTCCGAATTCTTTCCACTTCCTCCACTTGGTCTTTACGCAGATCCTCAGGTGTATAAATACGACCACTTCGAGTCATTCCACTGATCCCAGATATGCTAGAGATAGCCGATGGGATTTTCATTTGATTGTCTTGGAGATCATTTACAACGACTTGCACATCATATTTCCAAGGCACAGCTCTGGTGTCCTTATAGGGAAAAGGAGTTGACACTTGAATAGTGATAGGATTCTGACCAAAAGAGACTTGCGGAGACACCTCTTTACTATAATGAATTGTCAGTGGCCTTGGTATGCCTGGAGCTTGCCCTATGATTGGTTGCGTTGCATAGGTATTGGCAGCCTCTTGAACTGGTGGAGGTGTAACTTCTTTGACCATATAGACATCACCATTATCGTACTGATTGCTTATTTGTATTAGGTGACTGTCCATTAAACTTTGGAGGATCTGCTTGAACTCATCACATTCCTCAATAGAATGCCCGACTTCCCCATGGATCTTGCACACAGTTTCATCTCCATTGACCTTTTTGATCTCCACTTGGTTTTGTATTAGCCCATATTTACAAAGCTCTTGAAAAATTACTCTCATGGGAGTTTTCACATCAGCTACCTGACTTATGAGGCATCGTCTAGAAGACTTCTCTATGACATTAACTACTGGACCTCCATGATCAGGCAAGGGATTGCGGCCTACATTAGGAGTTTTTTCCTTAAAGTTTAACCATTTGGCATTAATCAAGTCTTGCACTTTGTACTTCAAGGCTCTGCAATTTTCTGTTGAGTGACCTACAGCCCCAGCATGGTACTCACATTTAGCAGTCTGGTCAAATCCTCTTGGGTAGGGGGGTTCCAATGGCTTCATTGGGCAATGAACTAATAAGGAGTTTCAGAAGAGTTGTGGTAGCAGTTCAGTATAGGTCATGGGAATTGGGTCAAATTGGATAGGTTTCTTTTCTTGGTTAGCTGGCGGCCTTCTTTGGTTAGTATTTGGGTTTTGGGTCCATGGTTGGGTTGATTAATATGGTATGGTAGGAAGTGTTTGGTTTAGGATAGGAGATGGTGCACGATAAGGGATCATTGGATGATAAGGTTGAGGGTATGGAGCTTGAGAGTACGGAGCTTGAGAGGCATTAGCAATGTATGGGTAGTAAGGCATGTAGGGAGGTTGGAAGGATGGTTGAGGGTTAACAGGCGCTTAGTTATGTCTCCCTTGGGCAAAACTCCTTTGATCGAAAGTCACAGCATGGGCTTCTCCGTCTCTTTTCTTCCCTGCTAGGGGCTTTTTGGAACTAAATGTCCCCATTGTACTTTCAGCAATCTTTCCACTTCTCATTCCTCCTTCGATTCTTTCCCCGATGATAACAATGTCTGAGAAATTCGACGACACACTTCCTATCATCTTGTCATAGAAGGGTGACTGGAGAGTGTCAATGAATGTGGCCACCATTTCTCTTTCTGTCAATGGGGGTTCAACTTGAGCAGCTATCTCTCTCCACCGCTGAGCATATTCTTTAAAGGTTTCAGCTCCTTTCTTAGTCATATTTTGCAACTGTAGCCTATCTGGTGCCATATCAACGTTGTACTTGTATTGCTTCAAGAAAGCATCAGCCAAGTCCTTGAAACATCGTATATGGGCACGTTCCAGGTGTGTGTACCAATTAGAAGCTGCCCCAGCTAAGCTATCTTGGAAGAAATGAATCAATAGCTTGTCATCATGAGCGTGTGATGCCATCTTGTGGATGTACATGGTCAGATGATTCTTTGGGCAAGTGGTTCCCTTATATTTTTCAAAATCTGGGACCTTAAACTTTGGAGGAATCACCACATTCGGGACAAGACAGAGCTCTGCGGCATCCAGAAGACCATAGCTACTTGCTCATTCTATGGCTCGCAGTCTTTCTTCAAGAACTTCTAACTTTTCCTTGGATTGAATGCCTTCAGTTGAAGGGTTAAGCGGAGAAGTTCCAGCGACCTTATGGGGAAAAAACTGTGGCATGTAGAAAGGAGGTTGGGCCTGAGTCGAGCCTTGTGGCCCTGATGTAGGTATTACCAATGATGAGCCGCTCTCAAGAGGGTTGGTAATTTGGGATGGCATAAAACCAGGGGAAATGCCATAAGGTGGAATAGAAACAGGGTACTGAGGAATCTCGCTGGTATTTGGTTGAGATCCTTGGGGAGGGTTTGAAGTCGTTGGGACCGCATTGGTGCACCGCCTCGGAATATTGGTGGATAATGGTGGCACATAACCAGGTGGAAGGCCATAAGGTGGGAATGAAGATGCTTGTGTTTCAGGATTATTTGAGTAGATGGTGAGTGACATCATGGCCCCTTGAGAGGTGACACTAGGATATTGCCAAGGAACTGGCGTAAAGCCAGGCGGGTGAGCTGGCGTGGTAGAAGGATCATCATTTGCCTTTGAAGGAGTCCCTTCTTTGTTCCTTGTTTTTTCCAGAATTTCCAAAATCTTGGCCATTTGTTCCTTTAGCTGACTTACTTCACTTCTCAACTCTTCTTGTGACTGACCCAATTCATCCATGACTCTTGATTGAGAGCGAGTCCTATACGGGTGTCGTAGAGACAGTTTTCCTTTTTGTATTATTATTTTTTATTAGAAAATATGAAAAAAGAAAATAAAATGCAAACAAAATTAAAACTATGCATGATCCAAAGTAGCAAGCGATATCGATAAACCTCATTCATTTAAAGGGAAAAGCTCTATGGTCATAGAGAGTTTTACACATGTTGATTCTTGCTACTCCTCAAGTCATATGAAGAAGTTAGCTTTACAAAAGAGTCTAAATTACATCAGCATTCCTAGAACAAGAAACTAATTTCAGTGAAATTTTCCTAGGAAGTCAAGGTCCTTTCTAACCCGAGTCATAATATCTTGGTTTTCTCCTGGTGCTAGCTTGGCTTCCACTTTAATGATTTCTCTTGCCCTCTTTCTTGAATGGTTGGAGATTTCCCTCATATTATTAAGAACCATTTCAGCTTTTCGCTCCATTTCTTGGCTTGCATTACGATAGAAATTCTTTTCATTAGTCAAGAAAAGAACATCACCCTCCAATCGATTCTTCTTACTTTCCAAGAAAGTAGACCGTTCAACATGTTTTTCCAGATGTTGATTCAAGATTTTAACTTCATTCTTGAATTCTTGAAGTTGACCATCTTTCCCCTGAATGATTGTTTCGAGGGCTTGACATGTTTTCCTTAACCTCTCTATTTCAATATCTTTAGAGGCTATTTGTTCTTGACTTTGGATTTTTCTTCTTGCAGTGCTAAGTTGATCTTCCAATGACCTTCTCTCAGTAGTCCACTGCCGATAAATGATTTCGTATCGCCCTCTCGCTTCAGATAGTAGTCATTGGGTTCATTAAATTGGTGCATTGGTAACTCTGGACCCTGTACCTTGGGAGCAAGAAACCCCTTCTTCCTACTAGCCTGCCAAATTAAGTATTCCGGTGTCGTTTCAGACGATGGGAGACCGGGCTTCACACTTCTTGTGTCCTTCCAATCTTCAATGACTTCTTTTATTTTATGATTGGTTCCTTTATCGCCGTACGAAAACTCAAATTTGGATAGCCCATGAGTCATCGGAATGAATTGCAGGGATGCCATTTGTCTTCGGACCATAGCCGGAGCATAGCCCACTACTCCTCATGGGCCAATAAGTGGAACCCAAGGTTTGCTTCCACATCTATATATGGTATAAGTGTGAGGAAACCACTTGGCCCTCCAGACCACTTCTTTTATTTCTATGAAAAAACTGATCCATTGCCTCATCGTCGGAGTTCGGGGAGGCCAATTGTCACGACCATATAGAGAGAGCGGGTGCTTAGGTATGACATACTGTTTCAGATTAATTTCTGGATAGTTAAAACACTTCAACGTTGGCATATGACTAAGCATCCATACTGCAAGTAATGGTGCACATCCCCAAAATCTTCCCTTCTGATGGACTCGGCACTAATTCAGAGATCGAATTGTCTCGGCTAAAATTGGTGGGGCTGGGTGTACCCCATGCTCAATCTGCTTGAACAAATTAATCACATGTCCATCTATTTGATTTTTCCATCTTGGGAAAATTACTAACCCATAAATAGCGAGGGCTAGTGCTACCAAACCAAACCTTTGATCAACTTGTGCTTCAACCAGCCTAAGCAAGAACTCCGAATCTAGACTTCGTCCTTCATCCACCATGTACTTGTCCAATTCATTGGCATGAATCCCTATCAATTTGGATAGCATCCTTCTTGGCGTCTTCTTAGGGTCATGTGAGTACACTTTGTCCTTTGGCATGTCGTCTCTATTAAGAAGCCTAGCATACTCCTCAATCGTGGGCACCAAGTCAAATTGTTGGAAAGTAAAACACCGATATGAGGGGTCCCAAAAATGGAGCATAGCTTTCAACATTTGGAGGTCAGGGGTGATGAACATGAGAGCTGCAATATCTCCATACTTGTTATTGAACTCTTCTTGTCTTCTCATGCTACACCACACATTACGGAGCCTCCTTAGGTCATTTTGCTCAAAGTCATGGCTCCTCTTTAAGAGAGGTAAAGGAACATCCTTATGATGCAAACTATTTCCTTCCTTGGCTTGAATTCTTGCAGACTCTTCACCGACAACCCTGATACTCTCTGCCACCTCAGACATTAGAGTCATCTTTCCCTTATTCATGCTTGAGATTTATCGATATCTTCACAGGACTGGACCACATATGCAAATGCAAGATAAAAAAAAGTTAACAACTACAAAATAAAAGACAAACAGAAATTCCTCATATGTTAGAGGAAAAAGGGTACTTAATCTTGGTACCCTATCAGCAGGATAAGTTCTATGAACGATGATAGCTCTAAGATTATATCTACAAGTGAGAGCTTTGGTTCTAGACCCCTATCGGACAAAAGGTCCCCAATTGTCCACTTGTCACCAACACTTTGGCTAGCAAGGGTCCTCCATCCTCACCCATGATAGGTTACAAGCGGAAAGAGTTCAATTTGAGCGAGGGGTTTTCATGTGCCTAAACGGAGACCAACGGTCCCACAAAGCAACACTACTTCACCCTCTGTCTAAGCCTACAAGGTACTGAGCTCGGGTAGAGAGCTTGTGTGTGGAAGTGTACATGAGAGAACTTATTTACAAAGCAGAAATATAATAAATATAATACAAACAAAATGTACATTAATATGAAACAAATAACAAATAAAACAAAAACGGACCAACATAATTAAAGAGCAAATCACATAAGATAAAAAAAGTTTAACCCTCTAGTTTTTCCCCAGTGGAGTCGCCAGCTGTCGCAACCGTCCCGAAGGGCGCCGCGAAAATAAAAAGAAAAGAGGAGGAAAGGACCTCGGGGTGTTGGGAGTCGCCACCAATCGCTTTATCCATTAAATGGAATGGTGCAATTGGACACCTGAGAGATGGTCTACGTTTCAGAGTTCATGATTCGGGGGTTGATTACGGGTAGGGAAGGTATTAGCACCCTACACCGTCCGTTCTAAGAACGGTTACCTATTTAATCTAATGTTATTTGCAAGTTAATTAAATAGGTCCTTTGAAAACTAAAAGAAGAGAATTTTTTATTTTTATTTTGACATGTCCTATTTTGTCAAGCATAATATCAAGAATGATAAATGACTAAGACAAGCAATGGGTGACTAAATAGTCATTATTTTAGAACAAATTATAAGTCTACAACATATTATATAAAAGTGGTGAATTAAAATTTTATCTTTTTGAAGAGAAGTAATTTTCAAAATAAATGGCCAAATAAAAAAAAATTTCAATGAATAATTTTAATTCAAAGAAATTTGTTTAAGGTAGGAAAATGTTTTTTTAAGTAAATGGCCAAATAAAATCTCATTTATAATCAAGAAAAATATTTTTTGGCACAATGAGATTTTTGTAGTAATTTCCAAAAAAAGTCTTCATAAAAAATAGAACTTTAATTCACCACAATCATAATGTTAAAACTATATGAATTTGTTCACTTTTATTTAAGAATTTTTATTTTTTACAAAAAAAATTTTATTTACAAAAAATATTTTAATTTAGTGTGAGAATTAGACCTACTTGCCCTCTGGCAAAATCCAATATAAAGCCTCAAGATTATCGGGAAGAGTGTATCGATCGGCGCTCCGATCCTCTCCCAATTTTTCCGTCATAGGTAATTAAAAATTATTTGATTAATACATTAATTTAAAAATAAATTAATTAAATTAAAGCACAAGTACAAATGCATAATATTATTACAAGGGAAGTGATATAAAATAAGATTATTTTATACAAATACGAATGACAACAATGAAAATATAATAAACATATAAAATTCAAGACATCAATAGAAAGTTAAAGCCTAAATGAAAGGTAAAAATAAAATTAAAAAAGGTAAAATAAAAATAAAAATAAAAATACAAACAAACCAGAAAAAAAAAAAAAAAGCAGGCTTACCTCTAAGGCGTATAAAAATGCTATGCTCAAAGAATTCTACACAGAGCCTCACGCGTTCTCTTTAAATCGAACCTTGAAAAGCAACCCACTTGCATGGAGAAAATTTTTACTAAAGTCTCGGGCTCTTATACTTAGTATTAAGCCCAAGAAAAAATACTAAAGTTCTCGGGCTCTATACTTTGTATTAAGCCCAAGTGTATATTTTTTTGGATGTGTAAACCATTGAGAAGCACTCCTTTATATAGGAGGAGGGGAGGGGGAAGGAGCATGGTTTCTCCAATGTGGGACTTAGACACTTTAGTTTTTTCAACTATCTTCATTTTTCATTTTTTCCTTTTTATTTTTTTAGATTTTCATTCACTTTTCAAGGTTTAGAAATAAACTTTATGTACAAAATTGAGTGTTCATACCTTGATCAAGTAACAAAAATAAAAAAATATGGACAAAATTGAGTATCAACACTAATCCTCGAGGGAACAAACTTAACTCATCATTTTATTACTTGCACGACCCGTACACTTGCGGTACATAAAAAAAAGTCAACAAAAACTAACCATTTTTTTGTTTTGACAAAACAGGATCTTCTCATGTTTTGGTCAATAGGAAAGCATCCTCATCTGTTCTGGACCGGGATTTTGGGTTATCAGTCAGGAGCAACCCAGCCCCACCAGAATAATACCCAGATATTATTATGCGCTATCTTGATAAGTATATCAGCCTATTTATTAGGCATAAATCTCTCAAGTATCCTTGATGGATAGGAAAGCTAATTATATCCCACATAAATAAGAAAATTAGTTAAAAGAGATCACAATCCCTAATGGATTATAATCCTAAATAATTGCATTTAATACTTATTGCACTCATCCTAAGACGCTCTATAAATACAAGGCTAAGTAGCTTTAATCTGGTATCAGTAAATCTCTTCTAATATATACTGCATTCATTGAGCACGGTCTAACTTGAGCGTTAGAGTATCTTTTGCAAGTACCTACCCATTGCACCACCGCTGTTGCAGCTGTGCACGGAGGAGTCCACTACATACGTGCCTATCACAGGTACCCTCTGAATTTACTTCAGAACATTGGCGCCGTTTGTGGGACACGATAAAATTCTATTCCCATTCAACCATGGTGAGCACAAGACAACGTTCAAGAAGAGAATGTGTTGCGCACGCTGCCCCTGGTCAAGGACAGGGCCCAGCGGCGCAATGCGATCCTCAACCTGTCATACCACCAGCGTATGCTAAAACCTCCACCGCTAGGAGCCGGGAAGTTATCATTGAGACTCTTAACAAAGGGCATGAGACTTTGCGTTCTACCGAGAGCACTCACCCCTCACAAAGAGTCCCCGATCGAGAGAGACTCGTGTTCCATAGTGAAAGAGCTAACAATTTTTTTAAGGGCCCAGAATCCCCGTGCATGCTTGCCTAGGCCCCTCGAATAATGACACAAATCATGAATCCTATTATGAGGACGCTATTTAATTTGAAATGATGAGAAATTGCCTTCAAGAAATGGTGCGCCAACAAACAGTGCTTATCAATAACCAACGATGTCAGTTAGATGACCAACAACGTCGGCTAGAAAATCTTAAGAGATTTGTGCACGAAGAGAATGATAACGGAAGGCAGAATGCGGCCCATAACCAAAGAAGGTCGCAACATGACAAAACCAGTAACGCTGTTGGAAACAACACCCGGCCCCCGCCGGTCAACAACAGCCCTTCTCAGATGAATTAATGACGTATAGAGTCCTAAGAAACTTCAAGTTTCTTTCCAACTTGGAGCCCTATGATGGGACAACAGACCCTCAAGAACACTTAGATGCCTACACCCAGTCTATGTAGTTCCATGGGGGATCCTCAGAGTTACTGTGTTGCACTTTCCCCTCTTTTTAAAGAAAGGCGCCCTCCGCTAGCTCGTAACTTTGCAAGTAAAATCTGCCACCGGATGGAATGATCTCACCCAATGCTTCCTACTACATTACACCACCTGCAAGGAGAGACCCAAGTCAGTTAATTCTATTTCTGAAATTCACCAAGGGAGCAATGAGCCCCTTTATGAATACATCAAGAGGTTCAGCGACGCTTGCGTTTATATAGAAAGCTTGGATGACAGGATTGCCCTTCACTACGCTCGAAGCAGCCCCCAGACTGATTCAGACTTCTTCTAGTCTTTGGCAAAAAGAAAGCTAGAGACTTTGGATGAACTTTACTTGCGCTCTCAAAAATATATCGAATTAGAAGAAGTTACTAAGGCTAAAGAGAGTCTGGAAAAAGGTGAAGGACCACTCTAAGTACTGCAAGTGGCACAAAAGTTGTGGCCACGAAACAAAAGAATGTTATCAGCTCCGAGAAGTCATTGAGTCCTTAATTAAGGAAGGACGACTTCAGAAGTATATTGGCAAGATCCAGAACAACGACAACCCTAGAAGATGAGAAGAACGAAGACGTAGCCGTAGCCCTCGGCGAAGTCTGACCCCACGACAAAGGAGGAGGACACGCAGCCCTGTTAGAAAATCCCGGACTTCATCGTGTCGTGACTTTGACAACAGGTAGGATCAGAACCGGGATACTCATAATGGGGCTAACAGGATAGATTGGCTGGTCAGTAGTATCTCTGGCAGATTTGCAGGAGGAGGTCCATCCAGTAATTCTCGGAAGAAAGCACTACGGACTGCGGTATTGAGCATTTCTGGCTCTATGCGCAAGCCTCGTGCTGATGATAGGGAAGAACCACCAATCTCTTTCTCCACGAAGGACTATGATGATATTGTCTGGGATCACGATGATCCACTCATCATCTCCAGAATAATATCTAACATTGAGGTTCGATGTATTTTTATAGACCATAGTAGCTCAGCAGACATTATGTTTATGGATGTTTTCGAAAAGTTGGAGTTCCCCATGTCTGCTTGAACCCCCTATGAGGACGAACTCATTGGGTTCCCTAGAGAGGAAATCACCCTGGTGGGCTAATTTGAAACATTCATGACCCTCGGAGACAACAAAGTCCACAGAATTGTCAAAGCCAGATTTTTTGTCATAGACTGCTTGTCTGCTTACAAAATTGTCCTAAGGTATCTTACTGATGTGTGTGATACAACATCACATTTTAGTCTTGTTTTGCATGCATTTTTAGGCAATTTAGGCATTTTAGTTTATCTTTTTATTTATTTTTTCTTTAGTTCGGATAACTGCGGTGTTTTTGGTGTTGTTGTGCAGGATTGGTACTAAATTGGCCTTGAAATGGATGGAAAGCTTGCATGATTAAAGATGGAGCTTTACGGATAGTAAATTGGGGCAAAAAGCTTACTCCAGAGAGATCCACGACCTGCTTGTGGAATTTTCCACGGCCATGGATCGAGCAGCAACTTGAAGAAGCAAAAGAGAAATTCCAGAGAGTTCCATGACCAGACCGTGGAATGATCCACGGCCGTGGAATTGAAGCTGAAGCAAAAATTGGCCTATGGTAAAGAGATCAACGGCCAGCCCGTGGAATGATCCACGGTCGTGGATCACAGTACACATCAATTTTTAAGTTTTATTTTTTATTTCTTTTGGGGCATTTTAGAGTGTTAAAACCCTAGGGGTATAATACATGTTTTGAATATAGTTTTGGGGCTTTGAATTTGGTTTGAAAGAGGCACACTTGGAGGCTTTGTAATCTTGATCTTTCTTCCCTCTTCTCTCTTTGATTACGTGTTTGGATGTTCATGAATATGTTTTCTTGTTTCTTCTTCTCCATGTCTGAGTAATTCTCTTTGTTTCTAGGATTGGGCAATGCCCTTTGATATATTGATGATGATTAATTGACTTGTTTATCCCTTTTATTAATCTTGAATGTTCTTTGATTCAATCCTTATTGCGCTTATTCATGTGAATTTGCTGGCCACATATTTGCATCTCATAGATATCTAGGGACGTATTGAGAGGTGAACCTAGGTGTTAGAATCATAAAAATTAAACTTAAGGTCTAAATCACGAGAGTAGGTTTAGCCTTTCGAGGATTTAATGAATTACCATAAAGCGTAATGAGTTTAATTTAAATTCAATTACCACAAGAGTAAGAATTGGTTTAATTGGGCACGGTTCTTGTCTCTTGAGAAAGAACATTAACTAATTTTGGGTAATTCACCTTTAATTGAATTTTAATTTTAATAAAAGGGTTATCAATTAGGATTTGTCTTGTATTATTGTGGTTACCTCAATCTTGAAAACTTTCTTGAATCTAACAAACCTTTCTTAAAAACTTGCTGTTTTTGTTCTTAATTTTGTACTTTAATATTTATTTATTTGCTTGGATATTAAGATTTCATCAATAAACAATTTTACCCCCCTTTGTTTAATCTAATTTAATTAATTAATTAATTGGTATTCATAGACACAGTCCTTGTGATTTTGATCTTTTATTACTTGACGACAAAACCGTACACTTGCGGATTTCACGCATCAAGTTTTTGGTATCGTTGCCGGGGACTGTGTTTTTCTTGAATATCAATTTAATTTTTAATTTAATTATTTTAAACCTTTTTTCTTTCTATCATATTCTTACGTTCTTGTTTTCTCTTTGACTCTCTGCAGATAATTTCTCTTGTTTATGCGAAGTACTAGACGTTCCTAGACTCTTGTTGAAGCAGATCCTGAAATTGAAAGAACTCTTCATAGAAGGAGAAGACAACAAAGGCAAAAAGTAGGAGAAATACCTAAACTAACACTTGTCATGGCTGAAGTTGAGGATAATGGACTGCTAAAAGAGTATGCAACCCCTAATGCTTGTGGTTTGCGATCTGGAATTGCTCGGCTACACATTGAAGCTAGACACTTCACCATACCTCCTGCCTTACTTTCTATGATAAGGTAAAACCAGTTTTGAGGATTGCCATCAGAGGACCCGAATGATCATGTGGATATGTTCTTGGAATTTTGTGAGACCCTCAAGATTGAAGGCGCCTCTATTGATGCTATTTGTCTCTGCCTGTTTCCATTGTCATTGAGAGATAGAGCTAGAGTTTGGTTGAAGTCTGTTCCCGCTGAGACGATAACTATTTGGGACTAATTAGAGCAAGCTTTCTTGGACAAATTCTTTCCACCTTCTAAGACTGCTCATCTTAGGACCCAAATCACAAGCTTCTTTTAGAAAGATGGAGAGTCATTGTCAGAAGCTTGGGATAGATATAAGGCTTTGCTGGAAGCCTGCCCACACCACGAGTTAGAGAAATGGTTGATCGTCCACACCTTCTATAATGGTTTAGAATATTCTTTGAAGGTGTCTCTTGACTCTGCAGCTGGTGGAGCTTTGATGAATAGAAGGCTCACAGAAGCTTATGAGATTATTGAGAGTGTAGCTGCAAATCATCACCAATGGGTAAATGAAAGAGGCCATAACCCGAGGAAACTCTCGGGAGGTAAGTTTGAGGTAGACGGTATTGATTTAATCATGTCAAAATTTGATTATTTGAATAAACGTTTTAACATGCTTGAAAAAGCTCATGTTAATTCCATAAGTGCTTTTAACCATTTTTGTGAGATTTGTGGAGCACAGAGACACATAGGTGCCGAATGCCAAGTTGGAATTGGCTCCTCACAAGGTGTACTAGTGGAGCAAGTGGAATCTTGCCACAATTTCTATGACTTCAACCAAAAGGGGAGGAATGATCCGTATTCTTAAACTTACAACCCCGGTTGGAGGTCACATCCTAACTTCTCCTATCAGAATAGTCAGTACCAAGCCGGGCAAGGTAATGCTAAACCCTCTTCTGGATTCCAACAGCTACAAAAATCTAGAATTGTGTCTCTTCTTGAGAATTTTGTTGAGAGTCAATCTAAACAGAATGAGGAGTCTAGGCAACATGGGCAGGATATGCCTAAAGCCATTAAAGAGTTATCAGCTAAGGTTGACAATTTGGCTATTCATAATAAGATGTTAGAAACCCAGATTGCCTAACAAGCAAGAACTTTATATAGGCAACAGGGTAAGTTTCCTGGTCAACCTGAAATGAACCCAGGCAATGATCATTGTAAAACTGTGAGTTTGAGGAGTGGAAAGAAATTAGAGGATTCCACGAGTAAGGGGGAAAGTGAAAAAGATAAGGGAATTGAGGATAAAGAGACTGAGATACAACCCTTAGAAGAAGAGGAAACTACTGAGAATGTGTCTAAGTATGTACCCCCTGAACCATACCAACCCCTTGTTCTTTTCCCTCAAAGATTGGCTAAGGCCAGGTTAGATAGGCATTTTGGGAAATTCCTAGAGGTCCTTAAGAAATTGTACATTAACGTACCTTTCACTGAGGCGTTGAAACAAATGCCTACCTATGCTAAGTTTCTTATGGATATTTTGTCTAATAAGAGAAAGCTAGAAGAATATGAGACAATAGCTTTAACTAAGGAGTGTAGTGCTTTAATTCAAAATAAATTACCTCCTAAGCTAAAAGATCTAGGTAGCTTCTCTATTCCTTATTTGATTAGCAATACAAATTTTGATAAAGCTCTGTGTGATTTAGGGGCTAGTGTTAGTCTTATGCCCTTTTCGGTGTGTAAGAAGTTAGAGGTGGGTGAGCTAAAACTCACAACTATCTCACTTCAATTGGAGGATCGATCCGTTAAATACCCTGTAGGCATCTTGGAGGATGTTCTTATCCGAGTTGGTAAGTTTTTCATACATGCTGATTTTGTTGTGCTTGAAATGGAGGAGGATTCCCAAATCTCCATTATTCTTAGTAGGTCATTCTTAGTTATTGCTGGTGCTATAATTGATATTAAAAATGGTAAATTGTCTTTAACTATTAGTGATAATAAAGTTGAGTTTGATCTTTCTAAATCTATTAAATAACCTTCTTTTGAGGACTCTTGTTACAGGATTGATTTATTGCACCAAGTGGTGGAGGAAGAATCCACCAAAATTCATTTGGAAGATCCATTAGAGAGATGCTTGGTTGGTTGCTGCTCCTTTGATTCTAGAGGTGAGGTAGCCGAGTTTGCCCGCTTGTTGAAGGCAACCTCAAAAATTCATCCTTACAAAGCCAAAGTGGAAAAGCTTGAGCCAAAGCCTAAGTCTGAAGATTGGGAAGAGGAAAAGGCTCCTAAGGTAGAACTTAAAACTCTTCCTTCCACTCTCAGGTATGAGTTTCTTGGTCTCAACTCTTCTTATCCTGTCATTGTCAGTGCTAGCTTGAATGAGTTAGAGACTAAGAAATTGCGTAGGGCTCTTAGGATGCATAGAAAGGTCATAGGATATACTCTTGATGATATTAAAGGCATAAGTCCTTCCTTTTGCATGCATAGAATTTTGATGGAACCTGACCATAAACCCTCTGTTGAGCATCAACGTAGGTTGAATCCTAATATGAAAGAGGTTGTTAAAAAAGATGTTCTTAAGTTACTTGATGCTGGGGTAATTTACCCAATTTTTGATAGTGAATGGGTTAGTCCTGTGCATGTGGTTCCTAAGAAAGGAGGGATGACTGTAATTGAAAATGAGAAAAATCAATTAATTCCAACAAGGACAGTCACAGGTTGGAGGATGTGCATTGATTATAGGAAGTTGAATAATGCAACTAAGAAAGATCATTTCCCCATTCCCTTCATTGATCAAATGCTTGAGAGGCTAGCTAGGCATACATACTTTTGTTACTTAGATGGCTATTCAGGATTCCACCAAATCCTTATCCATCCTAGTGACCAAGAGAAGACCACATTTACTTGCCCCTATAGCACTTTTGCCTATAGGAGAATGTCATTTGGTTTATATAATACCCCTGCTACTTTCCAAAGATGCATGACTGCAATATTTTTTGAATTTATTGAAAACATCATGAAAGTTTTTATGGATGATTTTTCAGTATATGAAACTAACTTTTATGATTGTTTGTCTAATTTGTCTAAGATTTTGCAGAGATGTGAAGAAATAAATCTTGTCTTGAATTGGGAGAAGTGTCATTTTATGATGCAAGAGGGCATAATGCTTGGACATTTAGTTTCTAGAAAAGAAATTGAGGTGGATAAGGCAAAAATTGAAGTGATTGAGAAATTGCCTCCACCGGTGAATGTGAATGGAGTGCGAAGTTTCTTGGGACATGTTGATTTTTACCAGAGATTTATTAGAGATTTTTTAAAAATTGCTAAACCTTTGTCTAATCTCTTAGTGAAAGATGTTCTATTTAATTTTGATAGTGACTGTTTGAATGCCTTTTGCAGGTTGAAAGAAGCTTTGATTACTGCTCCTATTTTGCAAACAGTGGATTGGAATTTGCCATTCGAGGTCATGTGTGATGCTAGTGACTATGCCGTAGGAGCTGTGTTAGGGCAAAGAAAAGACAAGAAAGTGCATGTCATTTACTATGCTAGCAAGACACTTAATGGAGCTCAAGCAAACTATGCCACTACAGAGAAAGAATTGCTAGCAGTAGTCTTTGCTTTTGAGAAGTTCAGGTCCTATCTAATGGGCTCAAAGGTGACTATGTACACTGACCATTCAACACTTAGGTATCTAATAAGTAAGAAGGAAGCAAAGCCTCGACTTATCCATTGGATTCTTCTTCTACAAGAGTTTGATCTGGAGATTCTGGATAGAAAATGGACGGAGAATCAAGTGGCAGATCATTTATCCAGGCTTGAGCAACTGGTGATTGGGAAGAGCAAATTACCTATTAATGATTCTTTCCCTGATGAGCAATTGTTTGCGGTTTTCTGGAGAATGCTCCGTGGTATGCTGACTTTGTAAACTACTTGGTTAGCAAGGTTCTACCTCCTGAGCTTAACTATCAGCAGCAGAAGAAATTCTTCTCAGATCTGAAAAATTTTGTGTGGGATGACCCATATATATACCAGAGATGTGCTGATGGTATTTATAGGAGGTGTGTCTCTGAGGAAGAGGCTGCGAGTATATTGAATTGTTGTCATTCCACATCCTATGGAGGACATGCTAGTGCCTCCAAGACGGCAGCCAAAGTTCTTTAGTCTGGTTTCTTTTGGCCTTATATTTTCAGAGATGCTATGAATTTTGTGTTATCATGTGTTCCATGTCAGAGAGCTGGAAGTATCTCCAAGAGGCATGAGATGCCAATGAATACTATTCTTGAGGTAGAGATCTTTGATGTTTGGGGAGTTAACTTCATAGGCCCTTTTCCATCCTCTTGCAACAATAAATTCATTCTTGTAGCTGTTGATTACGTATCTAAGTGGGTGGATGCCATTCCATCCCCAACAACTGATGCAAAGACTGTAATCAAGCTATTCAAGAAGGTCATCTTTCCAAGGTTTGGAGTTCCTAGGGTTGTGATAAGTGATGGAGGCTCACATTTCATAGAGAGACAATTTGAGAACCTCTTGAAGAAATATTGAGTCACTCATAAGGTTGCTACACCTTACCATCCTCAGACTTCTGGCCAAGTGGAGCTATCTAATCGAGAGATAAAGAGTATTCTAGAAAAAACTGTGTCTAGATCAAGAAAGGATTAGTCTTTGAAGCTTGATGACGCTCTTTGGGCTTACCGCACTGCTTACAAGACTCCTATTGGGATGATACCTTTTCGACTGATTTATGAGAAGCCCTGCCATCTACCCGTTGAGCTTGAACATAAAACCTTTTGGGCTATTAAGCTTCTAAATTTTGATTTAAAAGTGGTAGGAGAAAAGAGAAAACTTCAACTTCATGAGCGTGATGAGCTGAGATTGGACGCCTATGAAACTGCCAAGTCATACAAAGAAAGAACCAAGAGGTGGCATGACAAGCACATTCTTCGTAGAGAGTTTCGTGAAGGAGAACTGATGCTTCTTTTTAATTCCAGATTGAAACTTTTTCCTGGAAAGCTTAAGTCAAGGTGGTCTGGGCCATTTCTAGTGAAGAAAGTGTTTTCCTATGGTGCCGTAGAGGTCTGGAATGAAGAGGGAGGGACTTTCAAGGTTAATGGTCAGAGATTGAAGCATTATCTAGCGGAGGAGCAACTTGAGAAAAGGATGAACATTGCCCTCCATGACCCAACTGAAGAAGGATGAAAGTACAGAAGTCGAGCTAATGACTTTAAACAAGCACTTCTTGGGAAATAACCCAAGTTTTCTTATTTTTCCTTTTTATTCCTTCTTTTTCTTTTGATTTTTTTTGTTAGATTGTTGGTTTAATGTTTGTCTCATAGATTTTGTCTAGATTTGACCATTTTTGAAGCTAAATTTAGAAGAAGAGTGAAGTCAGAAGGTTCTACACTCAGTCCATGAAAAATTCCATGGCCATAGAATGAAAACCAGAGGAAAATATCAAAGTCAGAGAATTTACGGCCTGGCCGTGGAATCCCACATGGCCGTGGATTTCAAGTCTAAAAAAAGAGATAGAAAAGTCAGAGAATTCCACGGCATGGCCGTGGATCGAACCACGGTCGTGGAATTCAGTCTCTAAAAAAAGGGGGGAAGTTAGCAATGTCCATAGCCTGGCCGTGAATCAAACCACGGCCGTGGTTCGTTACTGCCCAAATTTTAAATTCTATGGCTTCCCCTTCCCTTTATTATTTCACTTCCCTCTTTGCTTCTTCTCCTTCTTCTCTCCCTCAACCTCCATACCCATCATCCCAAACCTCCATTACTCCTTATTTCCCTCATAACCACATAAACCACCTTCTTTCATACTCTCAAAGCTAGCCCTTCACCCCCATTCTCCTCTCTTCTCCTTCTTCCTTCTCCACCATAGCCACTATAACCCACCATACCAAACCTTCAAAACCACTACTTTACTCCACAAACCACCATTTTCTTCCATTTTTCTACCATTTCTCACCTTCCTAACCTCTACCCAACCACTCATTCCTTCAAATTTGGAAAACCCAAAATTTGGCAACTTTGCCCCAATTTCGTGAATTGCTCTAAAAAGAGTGGATTTTTGTTATGTGCTTGTTGTGTAGTATGGTTAAGCAGAATGATGAATAAGCGTCAGAGGGGAGAAACTGTTTCAAGCTCAAGGACACGGGGAAGAGGCACTGATGCTCCAAGAGGTAATCCCCCTAATCCCCATGGTTTTAACTTTAAGAATAATGAGCAGAGGGATCGGTACAATGTGCGTGTGAATAGAAGGACTGTTAGCACTAGGTATATGGATGATGTTGTTCTAGAAACTTTAGGCTTGCGAGATGACTTTGATTGGATGCTTGACAGGGCAGGGTGGACTAATTTTTTGAATTTAAAATATCTCACTTACACTGAGCTTACACTAGAGTTTCTTAGTTCTATTAAGGCTCATATTATTGAGGGGGAAGGCTGCATTGAAGGCCAGATCACTTTTCGACTGTTCAATAATGGCCATTGCTTGAACTTGGAAGAATTTTAATGAGATTTTTGGATTACCTGCTGGGGGGAGAGAAAGCACCCACATGGTTTTTCAGCATATTCTTTTTGGGCTGATATCTCTTGTGGGTCAGGCACATATGATTCCTCAAATTGTAAGGCATCCTTCATGCCAAATCCTTGCATTTGCTATCTCCACCGAATCATGACTCATACTCTATTTGGGCATGGGGATAGTGATGGCAATGTTCGTGCTGACGAGCTTGCTTTTATGCGGGCCATTCTTAATGATATCAAAATGGACACAGGATCTTTTCTTGTTAGGCATCTGCTTAGGGTGGGTAGAGCCTAATCAGGGACCATTGTTATTGGTGGGCTTATCACAGCGATAGCCCATTTCTTTGAATATGACTTGGATGGTCTGGAGGCAGTTAGAGGTAACTCTAGGATTGATCTAGAGTCTTATTTAGCTATTAAGATGATTGTCAAAGAGAACGGAATTTACTGCCTCCGCTTAAATAATAAAGCTCAACCCCTACCCCTTCCTAACCTTCCTGCTATCACTGTGCGCAACCGTGAAAATTGGTACACACTTGGGAGTGCAGCAGATGAACCAATTGATGTTCAGCGCCCCTTTCGCCCTACACCAAGGGCAGGAACCTCTCGTCCTTCTTCTTCTTCTTCTTCTTTTGCAGGTTCTTCAGAGGATGCTCTCACACGGATTTATACCTCTCTAGAGGGACTTCATGCTGAGCAGGTGCAGCAACGCCACATGCTAGAGGAGCTTCGTCAGCAGGGTCAGGCTATTGATGGCCGCCTGTAAGTCTTGGAGGGGACGGTTTAGAGTATGGCGAGCATGGTGCAGGCCATTCATAGTTGGCATCTGAGTCAGCACCCTTTTCCACCACCGCAGTGAGTTCTTTTCTTTTCTGCCTTCTCTAGTTATAGATTTTTACATTAGGGACAATGTAAGTTCTAAGCTTGGGGGGAGTATTTTCATTTTCATATTAGATAATTAGTTTCATGCTTTTTCATGTCTCATTTTGCATTTCATCTTCATGTTACATTTTCACACCATCATATCTCTCAGCTTTTTGGTTGAACTTGTGCCCCTCTCTTTTGAGGATTTTGAGATTGTATTAATTTGGAACCCAATTTTTTGATTCTTGTCATAGGCAATAGGCATTGTTTTAATTGATAGTTGAGGTGATTTCTTGATAGTTGATAATTAGCATATGTTCTTTGAAGTTGTGCTTCTCATTGATTTTTGAACCTCTAAATGTTAGTTTTAAGTCTATATGGGATCTATGCACTATATGATTTTTGTTCCCATTCTTTGTGTTGAGTGATATTCTTCATTGATTTTGTGCTCTAGAACTTGATTTGAAACCATTTTGAGGTGAAATTTTTATTTGCATGCTTAAAAGTGATTAAGGCATCTTAGGTAATTTTCTAGTCTTCTGAAATAATTATCACACTTTCATCCGCTAGTTGCCTATTTTGAGCCTATTGCATAATTATTTTTCTTGAGGCCTATGATGATATATTGTTGGTAATCATTTAGAATATTAAATGGAACAAATAGGGTTTGGAAGTTGTGTAAAATTGTTTTGGGAATTATATGTTTTTGACCCTTCTCTTTCTCAAATGAAAAAAAAAAACAAATAAAAGAAAATCATAAGAGGAAAGCTTGAAAAAGAAGAGAAAGAGAAGAAGGAACAGTAAGGAAGAAAATGCTTAGAAATGTGGAGTTATACTCTTGATTGAAAAATGCCCTTACTCCATTTATGATCTATTGGATTGCTTGTGCTTATTGAGAATTTTGTTAACCTATTGTGCATACCTTCCTTTCTTTATCCTACCTAACCTCATTCCCATGACCCTATTTCAACCATTAAAAGACCTTTTGATTCTTGCATGCATGCAAATTATTAGTGAAAATTTGGTTTCTTATCAACCTTATGGAAATGCTGTTTCTTTGAGGAATCTTGAGCGCATTGTCTTTATCCTTAAATACTTTGAGTGTGGTTAGTAGAGTGAACCTAATTCAGTGAGGAGCATGATTTTTGAGAACTTTAGCCTCTAATTGGACTTGATTTTGATTACCTCTCTAATTTTTGGTTTGCCTTTGCCTATTGCTTGGTTGGTTGTTTTCTCGGGTTTCTCATTCATTATTGTCTCTTGATCCCACTTTTTAGTTTGACATTAGTTATTACTTGGGGACAAGCAAAATCGTAAGCTTGGGGGGATTTGATGTGTGTGATACAACATCACATTTTAGTCTTGTTTTGCATGCATTTTTAGGCATTTTAGGAAATTGAGTTTCTCTTTTTATTTGTTTTTTTCTTTAGTTCAGATAACTGCGGTGTTTTTGGTGTTGTTATGCAGGATTGATGCTAAATTGGCCTTGGAATGGATGGAAAGCTTGCATGATTGAAGATGGAGCTTTACGGATAGTAAATTGGGGCAAAAAGCTCATTCTAGAGAGATCCACGGCCTGCCTGTGGAATTTCCCACGGCCATGGATCGAACAGCAACTTGAAGAAACAAAAGAGAAATTCCAGAGAGTTCCACAGCTAGGTCGTGGAATGATCCACGGTCGTGGAATTCAAGCTGAAGCAAAAATTGGCCTATGGCAGAGAGATCCCCGGCCAGCTCGTGGAATGATTCACGGCCATGGATCGCAGTACGCATCAATTTTTAAGTTTTATTTTTTATTTCTTTTGGGGCCTTTTAGAGAATTAAAACCCTAGGGGTATAAATACATGTTTTGAATATAGTTTTGGGGTTTCGAATTTGGTTTGAAAGAGGCGCACTTAGAGGCTGTGAACACCCAATTTTGACCAGGCTAAAAAAAAATAAACAATAATTAAAACAAAAAAAATCACATTTATTTTTTAACCACTCCATTCACATTCACATTCTCACACCCCATTTCACTCACTCATGTAGCACTAACACAACACTCTTTTCTTCTCATTTTTTATTTTATTCCAACCACCCTCACTACCATGCAAAGACCACACTCATGTTCCCACTAACACACACTCACTCCATTTTTTTTCTTTTCTTTTTCTACTTTGCTCTCCACTCACTCACTAATTGCACCTACTCCCTCACTAATTGCACCTACTCCCTCATTAATCCACTGACTCCATATACACAATCACCCACTCCATTATTCAGCACACACCCATTCCATTATCACGCTCCCATGTTGTCCATACCATAAAAGGAACAACAGATGATAGCTTGAGGAGGGGACTCATTTATCTGGGGAAAGAGCCAACCTGAGGATTTGGATTCACGTCTGCAGACACTCATCCTCACTATCAAAAACCACCTCTTCATCCTTAAACAAAAAGGACCATCTTCATCTCCATCAACATCCAAACAACCCTTCCAAAACTGTGACTGCCGTTGTTCACCACCATAACTAAAACCTTTCCACCCACCATCTACCATCTTGATCATCCTCTAACCATCCCTCACTCCATTTCAACCAAAACACCACCATAACCGTGACTCCCCTCTCACCATGCCATGACCGTGACCTTTCCCTCATAATCATCTTCCAAACACATATTCATCATCTCTTCCCATCAACCACCAAAAACCCCCTATACCGTGAAAATCACCATCAACCACCTATCTTCCTCTCCTTCACCTATCATCAGCCATCAAACTATCATCCACGGCATCAAGTTCCCTTGGCATCCACCTTCTATCACCCAAGCATTTTCTGCCATCAACCTCCCAGCCGACCGTCGAATCCTCCCCTCACTCGACCGTCGAATCCATCACCCTTCCTAACCGACCCTCGAATCCATCCCCTCACTGACAACCCGTCCAAACCTACCATCAGCCATCAAACTATCATCCACGGCAGCAAGCTCCCTTGGCATCCACCTTCCATCACCCAAGCATTTTCTGCCATCAACCTCCCAGCCGACCGTCGAATCCATCCCCTCACTCGACCGTCGAATCCATCCCCTCACCGACAACCCATCCAAACCTCCATCACCATCAACCAAACTCCATCCCCTCACTCGACCGTCGAATCTATCCCTTCACTCGACCGTCGAACCACACCCGCCTACTACCCCTCACCGACAACCCATCCAAACTCCATCACCATCCACCAACCTCCAACTCGACCGTCGAACCCTAAATCTTTCCCCTCACCGACCGACCCAAGCTCCTTTCCAACCGACCGTCGGATCAGATACTAAATCCTTCAACCAACCGACTGTCGGGCTGCCAATACCAGATCCCTCTCCTACGAGTCACCTCTTGCATTACCAGAGTGTTTATTGAGCAGCCTTGTGCTCGACCGTCGGATTTCAGAAAGTAGCTCCCGACCGACGGACTTCAGAAAGCAATTCGACCGTCGAACCGAAGAAGCCAGCCACCCTCCCCTGCTAATTTGAACGTAAACGAGGTCTTTACTGTTGTATCTCTCAGTTTTGGGTTATCTGTTTCTTGGTTTTCTTTTTACGTTTCCTTGTTCTTTTTTATTTCATTTATTATCAGTTTGTTGGGCTAGATTTTGGGAGTTAAAAATGATAAATAAAGAAATAATTAAACATTTTTAAAAAGGAATAAAAATGGGTTACCTGAGTTGCGACAGCTTGCTAACCCTTATATTTTGTAAATATCTGAGTTGCGATAGCTTGATGATTTACATTATTATTATTATTATTATTATTATTATTATTATTATTATTATTATTATTATTATTATTATTATTATTATCATGTTTTTTTTAAGTTAAATCGCTAATTGATAATCTTAAATAAAAATTTCGTAACAAACTCGATGAATAATGGGTGACGTCTCTAGCGTGACGCGAGCTTCACCTATTCAATCCTTAATTTGATTAATTGAGTCGCGACGACTTGTTAAATCAAATTTTTTTTTCAGCCATTAATTGATAATTTTAACTTGATAATCAATGGGTGACGTCTCTAGCGTGACGCGAGCTTCACCTATTTAATCCTTAATTTGGATAACTGAGTCGCGACGGCTTGTTAATTCAAATTTTTGAAATTATTTTAATTAAAATCAACCAACCCACAAATATTTTCTAGAGAACTACGTAACTTTGAGTTCCCCATTGCACCAGGGGGATACGTAGGAGCGAAATTTCATTTCTCACAGCCAAAATTAAATTTTCATAATTTTGTGGTTTTCCTTTTATAAATAGTTACAATGTTTTTGCAAAAAGGGATAAAATAAATATTTTCAAAGATTGTTAAAAATTTGCACAGTTAACTTAAGGTACCGTTTTAGAAAGGGTGCGTTAGGGGTGTAGCGGGATTAAGTTTCCGCCCTTCCCTATCCATAACCGACTCCTGAATCCAATCTGGTTCCACAGACCATTTTTCAAAGAAAGGTTTTCCAATTTTTCCTAAGTTAAAATAAAATTGGTGGCGACTCCATTTTCTCATTTTCATTTTCTAAAAATATCTCGAGTTGCTATTTTTCACCGCGATCCGGGTCGCGACAGATGGCGACTCCACTGGGGACATTTGGAGAGTTAGGCCTGTTGTTGTTAGTTATGCAAATTGTTAATAATTTTTATTTATTTATTTTACCCTTTTTATCCTTGTTTTTGTTTTCTTTTTGTTTGTAAATGGATTTTATTTATGTTGTTCTATGTAAATATCTGATAGCGTTATTCCTGTGTTTGTTTTGACATGATATATTTGTATATATTTTGTACTTATTTGTGCATAATTGTTGAAATCTTAGGATAGATGATTGCTGTCTGGCTATTGTATATATGTTTTTACAGGTTAGGGGGTAGTTTCTTTTTAAATTTTTGTACAGGTTTGTATGCTCCCTCTCACACATTATCGTCACTTACCTCACACACTTTTTGGGCTCTATACCCGAGTCTGTACGAACCCAAGGAGTAGGAGGGGTCTCGGCTTTTGTTATTGAGGGGCTTTATGCTCACTTGACATTTGTTGAGACACCACTCAGATTGTTACCATTATCATGGATGAATCATATTGAGAGGGTTTATCCCTACTTGTGATTAATTCATGATTTGGGTCTTTGTCTTTCGAGATAAGGGCAATCTGGGAACCATGACTTTTTAGAAGTTTAGACCTGTCCCGAAAATCTTGCACTGATAGATTGAACATAATGACTGTCAAATCTTAGGTTCCACCTTATTAGGGCACAAAAGGAAGCGTACTTCTTTTTCTTTATTCATTTATTTCTCATATCATTCATTCTTGCATTAAAAAAAAATCATCATGCGTTTTCATGGCATCCTTGACCTTAAAAAAAAAAGAATAAAAAAAGAAGTTATTCATTGCTTGCATTTTCATAAACATGCTTAGCATTATAAAAAAAAAAAAGATCATACATTTTCATGACATTGCGTATAAAAAAGTCATGCATCTTCATAGCATCCCTAGAAAAAGCAAAAAAAGGAAAAAATATCTTGCATTTTCATGACATTGCATTTCAAAAAAAAATCATCATTCATTTCCATGACATCCTTGACTAAAAAAAATCATGCATAGCATCCCTAGCATTCAAAAAAAAAAAAGACATTATAAAAAAAAAATCATGCATCTTCATGGCATCCCTAGCATTCAAAAAAAAAAAAAACTTGCATTTTCATGACATTGCATATAAAAAAAAATCATGCATCTTCATAGCATCCCTAACATAAAAAAAAGGGGGAAAAATATCTTGCATTTTCATCGCATTTCAAAAATCATCATGCATTTTCATGACATCCTTGACTTAAAAAAAAAATCATGCATCTTCATAACATCCCTAGCATAAAAAAAAAAAAAAAAACTTGCATTTTCATGGCATTGCATTTCAAAAAAATCATCATGCATTTTCACGACATCCTTGACATAAAATAAAAAAAATCATGCATCTTCATAACATCCCTAGCATTCAAAAAGAAAAAAAAGCATCTTGCATTTTCATGACATTGCATTTTTCTTAAAAAAAAGACGGGAAGAAAAATAAAAAAAAATGTGTTTTCAAAGTTCATTCATTTTGTGCATATCATGCATTTCATCCTATTCTTTGTTAAATGCTATTTTGTTTTAATAAATCATCTTGCATTTTCATGACATAGCATAAAAAAAGAGGAAAGAAAAAAATGAAAAAAAGTGTTTTCAAAGTTCATTCATTTTGTGCATCTTATGCATTTCATCCTGTTCTTTGTTAAATGTTATTTTGTCTTAATAAATCAATTTGGTTTGAACCAGAGAGAGCCTAGGAAGGAAGAGACCAATCAAATCCACATTCACAAGCCTAGATCTCGGACTAGAATGGCTGCTGATAACCCTGAGGATGAAGGAAGAAATCTGAGTATGCAAGTAGATGAGATGAAAAAGATGATTATTGAAATGACAGAGTCTCAAAGAAGAATGGAGGAAATGTTGTTAGCTATGAGGGAGACTCTCATCTTGATGGGGGCAGCTGGACTTACAGGAGTAACTGGGTCACATTCATACCCACTGAATATTACTTCCATGAGGACAAACCCAGGGGTTACTACTGAGAGACCTTCTGTGATGGAATAGCAATCGAGAAAGTCAAAAGCCATCATTAGTGATCAAGGTTCGTATTTCTGTAATTAGAGCATGGAAGCCTTGATGAAAAAGTATGGAGTCTTGCACAGAGTTTCTACATCTTACCATCCCCAGACTAATGGGCAAGCTGAGGTTTCCAACAGAGAGATCAAGCAGATACTTCAGAAAACAGTTCAACCTAACAGAAAAGACTGGAGCAAAAGGCTTGAGGATGCTTTATGGGCTTACAGGACCGCCTATAAGACTCCAATTGGGATGTCTCCTTATCGAATTGTTTTTGGCAAAGCATGCCACTTGCCGGTGGAAATTGAGCATCGCGCATTTTGGGCAGTAAAGAGGTGTAACTTGGACCTAAATCAAGCGGGTATAGAGCGAAAGCTACAGTTGCAAGAATTGGAGGAGATCCGCTTGGAGGCTTATGAGAGTTCCAAACTTTATAAATAGAAGACCAAAGCCTTCCATGATAAGATGATCATGAGAAAAATAGTTGAGATTGGTCAAAAATTTCTCCTCTATAACTCCCGCCTCAAGCTCATGCCCAGAAAGCTCAGATCTAGGTGGCTTGGTCCATTTGTTGTTACTAAGGTTTTTCCTTCTGGTGCTGTTCAAATTAAAAGTGAAGTCACTGCTAAAGCTTTCATCGTAAATGGACACCGCCTCAAACAGTTTCATGAACTTTCAGAGAATGCAGAAATGGAGGTGATGAACCTTCTCCATCCGCATTATGAATAAAAAAAAGAAAAAAAAAGACAGCTGTGTACCCGACAATGAGGTAGGTAATGCCATTAAATTTCATCGGAAGCATGTGGAGGTCATTTTTTCAGCGACAACAACTGCGAAAATCTTGCAATATGGATTTTATTGGCCTTCTTTATTCAAGGTCTGTTACACCTTTTGCAAAAGCTGCGGAAATTGGTCAATAAAGTTCTGCTTTGAGATTATCATCTGCGCCTACTCCTTAGAAAAATTGAGATCTAGGTGGCGCGGTTCCTTTGTTGTCAAACACGTGTATCTTATGGGGCCATAGACATTGAGAATCCTAGGAATGATATTGTATTTAAGGTTAATGGACAAAAACTCAAACCATTTTCTGGAACATCAAGTTGTTGAGTTCTTTGTGTTCCCGGTTAAATGGCGGATAACGGTACTCCGTGACTCTCAAGTCGGTTTGTTTTTCAGTTTCCCATAATAATTGATTTCTTCTCCTTTCAAAATGGATGTCATTCTCTCAAATCTAAGAAAATATTTTCCTTCTCTCCCTCTAAATGCTCTAACAAAAGTCTATGAAGCTAGGTGTGAAAGACTGAGATTGTTAATGTATAAGGGCATCCCAGAAGATATACGCTGGATAATCGAAGCAAAGGTTCGTTTAGCTGGAGAATCTTCAGATTCATTTGTCCCATACATGCCTGGTCTCGATAAAAGTTCATTTTCAAAAAGGAGAAGAGCAAAAAGAATGAAAGTTTGTTACAAGTGTGCACGATGGAATTACAACACTCGATGTCACTCTTTGGGGATGGTTTCTGTAAATAGAAAAGATAAAATATTCTTCATTAAGAATGGACTGAGTAAGGAGTCATTAGATAATATCTTATTGACTCTTGAGACGCATTCTTGTGGAGTTGTGCAGCGTGAACTTCTTAGTTTGTGGAATCTCTTCAAGGACAAACAAGAGCGTTATAGTCTTGGGAATCTGACTCAAAAAGACTCTGTTTGCCAATTTATAAGAAAATTGGATGGGAAGCTTATCCTCGACTCATAGAAGGCGTGTAAGCCATTTCTGGACGTGAAACCAAAGGAAGATGTGAGCCACAATCACAACAACATGTATATATTATCTTGTACATTTTAAAAAGAAAAAAGAAAAAAAAAGAAAGAAAAAAAGAAAAAAGAAAGAAAAAAATGAAAAAAAAAAGAAAAAAATGAAAAACTGCGAAAAAAATAAAAAAAAGTGGCGAAACTTCGGTTGTACTTGGTCTTTAATTAGATTAGGAGCCCCCGCTGGGTGGCAGGGCAGACCCGTCATTGACTCGGGTGGACCTTCGCACGCCGGTCGGTAAATAAGATTCGTGTGCCATGCTCTGTAGAGAGCCGCGCAAGCATTCCTGTGTTTTAACCAAAGGCTCTGCTTGCTGATGGACAGAAAGAAGCGTCCGTGTTTGCATTCTCGCGTGACAATGCCTCCGAGCCGAATCCTGTGATTTAATGTCATGGGCTCTTCACGACCTCTCACCGGGCCGTGGTCGTTGGTGGTAGGCCGTCGATTTACGCACTTTAATTAGTGGCGTCGTAGCTCAATCCAAAATATCCCACAAGCGGGAGGGAGAAGAATGCCCAGATTGGCTGAGCCGTCTTGGTATTACTGCACTCATGACGCGTAGTATAAAGATCTGCCATGAAACCTGTACATAAAGGTATGTAATCATTTGTTATTATTATTTTATTTTTGTATGATTTTGTTGAATTTTGGTTTTAGACAGACGATCCTTTGGATGGGATCCTTCGGGGGTTTCTAGACTTCTTTACCCTGATGGTTTTCTTGAAAAAAAAACAAAAAACAAAAAAAAACAAAAAAACAAAAAAAAACAAAGAAAAACAAAAAAAAAGTTTTTTTTTCTAACACCAGTCAACCTACCTGTATAGAAGCTATTATTACTTTTTCTATTCTCTTCCCTATTTAAACACTCCATTTTCTTCACTTTCCTGCAACTCATAATCATTCAAAGAGAGTGTGAGTGTAGAAATGGAGGGAGCTCCTTCTTCTGTTCGTAGATTTGTCAGTATCGGTGTATTTTGTGGGACAAGTTATGGGATGGGCTTAGAGTTTGTAAACGCAGCAAGCACTGTTGGTAGAACACTTGCTGCGAGGAACATTTGTGTTGTATATGGGGGAGGTAGCATTGGGTTAATGGGGGCTGTATCCCTTTCTGCACATATACGAGGTGGTCAAGTTTTAGGTGTCATTCCTGAACCTTTAACTCGAAGAAACATCGTTGGAAAGACAATTGGACTGGAAATTCAGGTATCATCTATGCATGGACGAATGAAAGCAATGCTTGAAAACTCTGATGCATTCATTGTTTTACCTGGTGGTTTTGGTACTTTGGAAGAAGTCTTTCAAGTTGTCTCTTGGGCCCAATTGAACATCCACCATAAACCCATAGGTTTGTTGAATGTTAATAATTTCTTTGATAATTTGTTATCTTTTGTTGACCATGCTGTGGAACAGAAATTTGTCACACCATCTGCAAGACGACTCTTTATCTCTGCTTCTACTGTTGATGAGTTGATTGATAAATTAGAAGCTTTTGTTTATGAACCTGATCCAGTAACAGCTCAGATAGATTAGTCCGAAGGAAGCGCTGAAGGAAGTGGTGAAGGAAGCAAAATGAAAAGAAAGCCAGCCAAGACGCTCCAACTATTTAAATAATTATAAGATTTGGTTTTATTTATCGTACTTTGTTTCTGTTTAAATTTGTGTGAGGTTTTTCTTTTCAGTAATTGCAGTAACAGGTAATATATTCTATCCTTTACCTATCTATATTTTGACATTGAGGATAATGTTGTGATCTGGTTGGGGGGAAGGATGGTTGTGTAAAACAAAAAAAAAACAAAAAAAATAGAAAAATTCAAAAGTGTGTTTGTTAATATGTTTGTTGTGTTTGTCATCAATTAACAACAAAAGTTAATAGGGATGGCAGAGTAAGGAGTAAATTATTTACTCTTGATACGCATCAAAAAAATTGATGGCAGAGTAAGGAGTAGTTAGGGTAGTAATTAATTAGTATTAAATTATGGAAGTACTAAAGTTTTATTATTTGATTTCTTTTCAGGGTCAGAAGTGGCACTGACTGTGTGCTTCTTTTCTGCTTGACATTGATTCACTTCTTATCAGGTTGTTTTGCTCTTTTCTATATCTCTCTTTCACATTGAAGACAATGTTATGATCTGGTTGGGGGAAGGATCGTTGTGTGCCTAAATAAAAAACAAAACAAAACAAAACAAAAAAAAATAAAAAAATATGTGTGTATGTATTAATATGTTTATATGTTTGTCAGTAATTTTCTAAACCAATTAAGGATGGCAGAGTAGGGAGTAAATTTTACTCTTGAGACGCATTTTAGTTGGGGTAGATAACTAGTTTGTGTGGAAGTAGCAATTGAAATTCAGGAAAATTTGCATGATTGAGTTAATTGTCTTCTTTCTTAAAAATCATATGTTTGGTTATGGATGTTGAATTGGTGGACTGAGAATGATAGAACTATATCTTGTGAGATCTTGAGCCTATTGATGAATGGATTGAACATCTACACCATTCTCTTATTTCTTGTGTGAATTTCACTCATGAAATTGTTGCTCTAGAACTTGCTTTGATTCTTTTTAAAGCTACGTTTTCACACGCATACATAAAAATGATTGAGGCCATTTTCTTCAATTAACTACTTTGACCAAATAGCCAACCTTGCATATTTCCCCTTGCTTAACCCCTTTGAGCTTATTTGACCATTCTTTGTTTCGAACTCATTATGTGCCTTAAATGAAAAACCATGTTCTTACTTAGCCTTAGGGAATAAGAGAGCATTAACCTTGTTATTCGATGAGTTCTTAAACAAGTATGGGGGTGTGTGTGCAGAATGGTTTTTTAAAAAAAATGTATATATGATGTTCTTTTTATAAAAAAAAAATCAAAAAAATAAAAAAAAATAATCAAAAAAAATTTCAAAAAAAAAGAGAAATATAAAAATAAATTAAAAAAAAGGGTCAACAAGGCAATAAAGGAAAAGAAAAGAATATGTAAAGAGAATTTGTATTAGGTGAAGTTGGGATGAACTTTCATGCTTGTTAATTGAACTCAACTCTTATGCTCTTTTATTCTCTGGTATTTAACTTGTCATATCCATATTACTTCCTCCTTTACCTTGACCCCATTACAACCTTGAATAAAGTCCCCATGATTTGTGTGTGCATGTGTTCTGCGTAGTGAAGAAGTAGAAGATAAGCAAGCTTATGGTAGTGCAATTTTCATGGGTTGAATTGAGTGAAATACCTACCTTTTAAACACTTGAGAGATTGAGAGTAAATTCTGTGAGGATCTATCATTCTTTACTCATGTTTTTCAATTGAAGTATCCTTGCTTGTTGATTTGAGATGTGAAGATGTGTTACCTCATGAATATTTTAATTACTTGAATTATTAATTGCTCTTCGTTCTTGAATGTCATTTGAAATTGAGTCTTTTAGAGTTTTTACCTTTTGAGTTTGTTTTGTTTTTCTTTGTTCCCTAGTTTTGGTTTTTTCTGTTTTGCCCGAGGACGTGCAAAAGAGTAAGTGTGGGGGGTATTTGATAATTATGATTTTAACATATTAATTATCCACACAATTACCTTATTAATGATGTCCAGTTGTCGAGTCTTGACCAATCACATCCTAAAAAAAAAAAATCTTTTGACTTTCTTGCTATTTTACTTCTTGTGTCTTTAACCGTTGTAAATAATATCCTTTCTGTAGTCAAACTTCTAAGAACAATCTGGAAGTTGTTCGCTTCTTCCCTGTTGTACTTTTTGAATTCATGAGTGTCTGTAACGTAATGCTTCAGGTAAAGTGAACATGAGTATAATACCATGATTTGACCATCTAATGGTAATTTCTTATTGACCAATTCAGATCGAAGAGATCTTGAAAATCCCAATTGATGGAAGAGGAGGTACCCGAACAAAAAAAAAAAAAGCTCGTTAGGTTGAAAACCCGAAAGGGCGACCTAAACAAAAGTTAAAAAAAAAAAAAGGAAAAGAGCCTGTAGTCTGAAAACCCAAAAGGTCGGTCTAAGCAAAAGTTAGGGCAAATGAATGGGCAAAATCTCAGAGGAAGTTGGCCTGAAACACCTTGAAGGGTGCACCCAAACTGGGGCAACTTTGAATTGCGTTTGATCAGCCACACAGGGGCAATTTTGCTTGCATTCAGTTGGCCATACTGGGGCAAAAATAAAAAAATAAAAAAAAATAAAAAAAAATAAAATAAAATAAAATTTGAGGGATTGAGGAGAAGAGGTGTTGAAGGAAGTAGCAACGCAGACAAGGACTGAGTTATCAAGCAGTTGCAGGGAATCAACTAAATGAGAGACAAGGTTAAACACTGGGCAAAAAAAAAATTTCTCTCAAGGAATCAGTCAATCAATGGTTCATCCCATCTCTTGAAAGGAGAGTTGAAAGTGAAAAACAAAGAAAAAAGCGAGAAAGGAGAAGAAGAAGGAAAGAACCGAAGGGTCTAAGGAAGAAAAGCATGTGAATAAAGTTTGAGTGGTCAAAGCTTTCCAAAGTCGTCCTTGGTTCAAATGTTTTTAAATAAAATTTAAAAAATAAGAAAAAAAATAAAAAAAAAAAAAGAAATAAAAAAAGGAAAGAAAAAAAAAAAGAGAGAAAAAGAGAAAGAAAAAAAAAAAGAAAAAAAGGAGAGAAAAGCAAAAGGAAAAACAAAGAAAAGAAAATGAGAAAAATGAAAAAAAGAAGAAAAAAATCTTTTTGATCAAGATGCTTATTCCATTGTCATTTAAATTCTGGGACATAGTTGCCCATTGTCATTTAAATTTCGGGACTCAGTTGCCCATTGTCTTTTAAATTCCGAGAATCAGTTGCCCATTGTCTTTTAAATTCCGGGACTCAGTTGCCCATTGTCTTTTAAATTCCGAGACTCAGTTGCCCATTGTCTTTTAAATTCCGGGACTCAGTTGCCCATTGTCTTTTAAATTTTGGGACTCAGTTGCTCATTGTCCTTTAAGTTTCCGGGACTCAGTTGTCCTTTGTCTTTTTTAACTTTCTTTTGAGCGCATCGGCTCATGTCTTTTATTTTCGAGCGCATCGGCTCCTGTCTTTTACTTTTGAGCGCATCGGCTCCCTGTCTTTTAATTCCTGTCTTTTACTTTTCGAGCGCATCGGCTCCTGTCTTTTACTTTTGAGCGCATCGGCTTCCTGTCTTTTAATTCCTGTCTTTTACTTTTGAGCGCATCGGCTCCTGTCTTTTAATTCCTTTTTTACTTTTGAGCGCATCGGCTCCTGTCTTTTAATTCCTGTCTTTTACTTTCGAGCGCATCGGCTCATGTCTTTTATTTTCGAGCGCATCGGCTCCTGTCTTTTACTTTTGAGCACATCGGCTCCCTGTCTTTTAATTCCTGTCTTTTACTTTTCGAGCGCATCGGCTCCTGTCTTTTACTTTTGAGCACATCGGCTCCTGTCTTTTAATTCTTGTCTTTTACTTTTGAGCGCATCGGCTCCTGTCTTTTAATTCCTGTCTTTTATTTTCGAGCGCATCGGCTCCTGTCTTTTACTTTTGAGCGCATCGGCTCCCTGTCTTTTAATTCCTGTCTTTTACTTTTGAGCGCATCGGCTCTTGTCTTTTAATTCCTGTCTTTTACTTTTGAGCGCATCGGCTCCTGTCTTTTAATTCCTGTCTTTTACTTTTGAGCGCATCGGCTCCCTGTCTTTTAATTCTTGTCTTTTACTTTTGAGCGCATCGGCTCCTTATCTTTTAATTCCTGTCTTTTACTTTATGAGCGCATCGGCTCCTGTCTTTTAATTCCTGAGCGCATCGGCTCCATGCATTCCATGCATTTCACTTTCTGTTGAGCGCATTGGCTCCATGCATTCCATGCATTTTAAATTTCTGTCAATTTCTTTGAGCGCATCGGCTCTATGCATTCTATGCATCTTACTTTCTGTTGAGCACATCAGTTACATGCATTTTAAATTCTTTTGAGCGCATCGGCTCATCGCATTTTAACTTCCTATCATTGTTTATGCTTTGTTTTGCATTTATCCTCTTATGCATTACCGGACAAAATTAGAGTTCATGTCTTTACTCGTCTCTTACGACGATAAAATGAAAAACCACAGTTCTTCTTTTTATTTAATAAGAAACAAGTAAAGATGGGCAACTGTGAACACCCAATTTTGACCAGGCTAAAAAAAAATAAACAATAATTAAAACAAAAAAAAATCACATTTATTTTTTAACCACTCCATTCACATTCACATTCTCACACCCCATTTCACTCATTCACGTAGCACTAACACAACACTCTTTTCTTCTCATTTTTTATTTTATTCCAACCACCCTCACTACCATGCAGCACCATACTCATGTTCCCACTAACACACACTCACTCCATTTTTTTCTTTTCTTTTTCTACTTTGCTCTCCACTCACTCACTAATTGCACCTACTCCCTCACTAATTGCACCTACTCCCTCACTAATCCACTGACTCCATATACACAATCACCCACTCCATTATTCAGCACACACCCATTCCATTATCACGCTCCCATGTTGTCCATACCATAAAAGGAACAACAGATGATAGCTTGAGGAGGGGACTCATTTATCTGGGGAAAGAGCCAACCTGAGGATTTGGATTCACGTCTGCAGACAACGTCTGCAGACACTCATCCTCACTATCAAAAACCACCTCTTCATCCTTAAACAAAAAGGACCATCTTCATCTCCATCAACATCCAAACAACCCCTCCAACACCGTGGACCGCCTTGTTCACCACCATAACCAAAACCTTTCCACCCACCATCTACCATCTTGATCATCCTCTAACCATCCCTCACTCCATTTCAACCAAAACACCACCATAACCGTGACTCCCCTCTCACCATGCCATGACCGTGACTTTTCCCTCATAATCATCTTCCAAACACATATTCATAATCTCTTCCCATCAACCACCAAAAACCCCCTATACCGTGAAAATCACCATCAACCACCTATCTTCCTCTCCTTCACCTACCATCGCCCATCAAACTATCATCCATGGCAGCAAGTTCCCTTGGCATCCACCTTCTATCACCCAAGCATTTTCTGCCATCAACCTCCCAGCCGACCGTCGAATCCATCCCTTCACTGACAACCCTTCCAAACCTACCATCAGCCATCAAATTATCATCCACGGCAGCAAGCTCCCTTGGCATCCACCTTCCATCACCCAAGCATTTTCTGCCATCAACCTCCCAGCCGACCGTCGAATCCATCCCCTCACTCGACCGTCGAATCCATCACCCTTCCTAACCGACCGTCGAATCCATCCCCTCACTGACAACCCGTCCAAACCTCCATCACCATCAACCAAACTCCATCCCTTTTACTCGACCGTCGAATCTATCCCTTCACTCGACCGTCGAACCACACCAGCTACTACCCCCTCACTGACAACCCATCCAAACTCCATCACCATCCACCAACCTCCAACTCGACCGTCGAACCCTAAATCTTTCCCCTCACCGACCGACCCAAGCTCCTTTCCAACCGACCGTCGGATCAGATACCAAATCCTTCAACCAACCGACTGTCGGGCTGCCAATACCAGATCCCTCTCCTACGAGTCACCTCTTGCATTACCAGAGTGTTTATTGAGCAGCCTTGTGCTCGACCGTCGGATTTCAGAAAGTAGCTCCCGACCGATGGACTTCAGAAAGCAATTCGACCGTCGAACCGAAGAAGCCAGCCACCCTACCCTGCTAATTTGAACGTAAACGAGGTCCTTACTGTTGTATCTTTCAGTTTTGGGTTATCTGTTTCTTGGTTTTCTTTTTACGTTTCCTTGTTCTTTTTTATTTCATTTATTATCAGTTTGTTGGGCTAGATTTTGGGAGTTAAAAATGATAAATAAAGAAATAATTAAACATTTTTAAAAAGGAATAAAAATTGGTTACCTAAGTTGCGACAGCTTGCTAACCCTTATATTTTGTAAATATCTGAGTTGCGACAGCTTGATGATTTACATTATTATTATTATTATTATTATTATTATTATTATTATTATTATTATTATTATTATTATTATTATTATTATTATTATTATTATTTTTTTTAAGTTAAATCACTAATTGATAATCTTAAATAAAAATTTCGTAACAAACTCGATGAATAATGGGTGACGTCTCTAGCGTGACGCGAGCTTCACCTATTCAATCCTTAATTTGATTAACTAAGTCGCGACGACTTGTTAAATCAAATTTTTTTTTCAGCCATTAATTGATAAGTTTAACTTGATAATCAATGGGTGACGTCTCTAGCGTGACGCAAGCTTCACTTATTTAATCCTTAATTTGGATAACTGAGTCGCGACGGCTTGTTAATTCAAATTTTTGAAATTATTTTAATTAAAATCAACCAACCCACAAATATTTTCTAGAGAACTACGTAACTTTGAGTTCCCCATTGCACCAGGGGATACGTAGGAGCAGAATTTCATTTCTGTCAAGCCAAAATTAAATTTTCATAATTTTGTGATTTTCCTTTTATAAATAGTTACAATGTTTTTGCAAAAAGGGAAAAAATAAATATTTTCAAAGATTGTTAAAAATTTGCACAGTTAACTTAAGGTACCGTTTTAGAAAGGGTGCGTTAGGGGTGCAGCGGGATTAAGTTTCCGCCCTTCCCTATCCATAACCGACTCCTGAATCCAATCTGGTTCCACAGACCATTTTTCAAAGAAAGGTTTTCCAATTTTTCCTAAGTTAAAATAAAATTAGTGGCGACTCCATTTTCTCATTTTCATTTTCTAAAAATATCTCGAGTTGCTATTTTTCGCCACGATCCTGGTCGTGACAGAGGCTCTGGAATCTTGATCTTTCTTCTCTTTTCTCTCTTTGATTACGAGTTTGGATGTTCATGAATATTTTTCTTGTTTCTTCTTCTCTATGTCTGAGTAGTTCTCTTTGTTTTTAGGATTAGGCAATGCCCTTTGATACATTGATAATAATTAATTGACTTGTTTACCCCTTATATTAATGTTGACTGTTCTTTGATTCAATCCTTATTGTGCTTATTCATGTAAATTTGCTGGCCATATATTTACATCTCATAGATATCTAGGGACGTACTGAGAGGTGAACCTAGGTGTTGGAATCATAAGAATTGAACTTAAGGTCTAAATCACGAGAGTAGGTTTAGCCTTTCGAGGATTCAATGAATTACGACAAAGTGTAATGAGTTTAATTTAAATTCAATTACCACAAGAGTAGGAATTGGTTTAATTGGGCACAGTTCTTGTCTCTTGAGAAAGAACATTAACTAATTTCAGGTAATTCACCTTCAATTGAATTTCAATTTTAATAAAATGGTTACCAATTAGGATTTGTCTTGTATCATTGTGGTTACTCCAATCTTGGAAGCTTTCTTGAATATAAAAAACCTTTCTTAAAAACTTGCTATTTTTGTTCTTAATTTTGCACTTTAATATTTATTTATTTGCTTGGATATTAAGATTTCATCAATCAACAAATTTATCCCCCTTTGTTTAATCTAATTTAATTAATTAATTAATTGGTATTCATAAACACAGTCCTTGTGGATTCGATCTTTTATTACTTGACGACGAAACCGTACACTTGCGGATTTCACGCATCACCTACCCTGAACGGTATTGTTGTTGTAGTGTCCACCGCTCACTTGCCCATAAAATTCCTTAACAATAATAATGAGGTGGTCACAGTCAATGGCGATCAGATCGCAGCACGCAAGTGTTATAATAAGAGCCTCAAGATCTGTAAGACTTCCAGGAAAGCAAGAGCACGTATGTCTAGCCCGGCTGTGAATTAAGTTAACATCCTTATGACCAAGGTGGATGTCAGAGAAAAAATTTGGGGCACCAAACCCCAGCCATAAGGAGAACTTCTTCCACTCTAATTAGGTGACAAGTCTGACCAAGTCACCAAGATTAGTGTAAATCTTGAAGAACAAGAGAGACGCTAGCTTATGGAGCTCTTGCAGAAACACAAAGACCTCTTTGCCTGGACGTCCTTCGATATGCCTGGGCTGGACCCTACTTTCATCTGTCATCGTTTATCTATTAAACGAGATACAAGGCTGGTCTCCCAAAAAAAAAAAAGTTAGCCATGAGAGACAACAGATCGTCCCATACAATAAATACGAATGGCCTTCTCATAAACTCCAAAGCAAGTTCACTTGTTCCATCAGAAGACCTTGAGCCCACTGGTACTTTGGTCCAACATAACTCGTAAAGTCACCACACTTTAGCAAGTTCCGAGAAGTACAAAATCTGAAAAGGATCAGCTATACATGACAGCTAAACAAGGGAATCCACTTGACCACCCTCTGGGGGCAAGTAATGCATTCAAGGGTCTTAACCCGTGCCCATGTGAGTCACACCTTAGACGGCCAAACAGGGGAATCCACTTAACCACCCTTTGGGGGCAAGGAGCGCATTCAAGAGTCTTAACCCGTGCCCATGTGACCTGCACCTTAGACAGTACCCACTGAGAGTTGTCTTATGTTAAACAGGTTATGCAGTAGAAAAATCTCAGGTCTTGGAAAAATTCGCGCACTAAACCCTAAACATAAAAGACCTCGACAAGGACCACTTAAAACCAAAGTTCTAAAAGGGATTCTAAACACCCAAATAGTTGGTGACGGACCCCGGACAATGTTTCTTTTATACCTAAGTCCTAAGAGGGATCCTAAATGCCCAAATAATTGGTGACGGACCTTGGACAAGGTTTCACTTATGTCAAGGTCAAGAGGGATCCTAAATGCCCAAATAGTTGGTGACGGACTCTAGACAAGGCTTCAATTAAATCAAAGTCACGAGGGATCCTAAATACCAGAGCGAATGGTAATGGACCCCGGATAAGGTTTCTAAACCAAAGTCATGAGGGATCCTAAATACCAAAGGGAATGGTAATGGACCCCGGACCATGGTTTCCCCTCGATTGGAAATATTTTCAAGTCCATAAAATAGTTGTGAAAAGCAACACAATGGGCATTAGACCCAGTAGGGACCATTGAAAAAAAAGTAAACACGACAACAATTCTAACTCATCTTGCGGGACCTGGCCACTTATGGCCAACTAACGCATGGACTCTGTCCGGACTACGACGCAAACTCCTCCATATTAGACTCGTAACCCAATGGAGAAGCACAGATTACGGCTTCAAGCAAGAATTCCATTGCCCGGGGGCATCGAGACTTACTACTTCGCTATACTAGCTAAACGCTGAGTTGGGGCAATTATTCTCGACCATGATCCGGAATCTTATCCCACAGGTCAATCCAACACACACACCCGATCAGAGTCCATCGTTGACACCCCTGCAAGAATTCACTCAATGTACGGTCGAGACCCCCTGAGCACATCAGGGTAACATAGAATGACAACGTAAGTAGAGCGATCTGACTCGGACCCCGGTCTTACACGTCAACCCCGGAGGAATACTATGATATATCATGGATCTCGACCCTTTCGAAAACATTGTGAGATCTGGCATTAAGTCTGACTTGGATCCCTTTGTTCACTGTGTGCCGTGTGCTCCTACTAAATATGGATACCTTGACACTTAGTTGTCTCATCTAAGCACCAAGCTGGGGGTAACTGTTCTGGACCGGGATTTTGGGTTATCAGTCAGGAGCAACCCAACCCCACCAGAATAATATCCAGATATTATTATACGCTATCTTGATAAGTATATCAGACTATTTATTAGGCATAAATCTATCAAGTATATATCCTTGATAGATAGGAAAGCTAATTATATCTCATATAAATAAAAAAAATTAGTTAAAAGTGATCACAATCCTTAACGGATTCTAATCATGAATAGCTGTATTTAATACAGATTGCACTCATCCTAAGACGCTCTATAAATACAAGGCTAAGTAGCCTTAATCAGGTATCAGTAAATCTCTTCTAATATACAGACTGCCTTCATTGAGCATGGTCTAACTTGAGTGTTGGAGTGTCTTTTGTAGGTACCACCCTCTCGCACTGCCACTGTCGCAGTTGTGCCACGGAGGAGTCCACTACATACATGCCTATCACAGATACTCTCTAAATTTACTTCAGAACATCATCCATCCCAACAAATCTCACGAACACAAGAATTTTGCCATCCCTTTGCTAAATTGTAATTCTTTTTTAGTAATTATCAAAATTTTATTTTAAATTATTAGATACTCACGAATATTCAAATCAAAATAGATAACTAAGAAGCGAGAGTGACTGTCGGTTGGGATTCCCAAAATCCCATTACCAAAAATGAAAAACTTCATAAAAAAATTTAAAAAAGAAGTATTTGTCACGATTCACGAACAATGCTATATTGCATGAAGTTGTTTTCGTGAATAGTTAACGAATGAGATGGACAAACAATGAGCTTCTCAAAAGTCATAAGTCATAAACACAACACACCCACCCACCCTTACAGCTGCAAAATTATAGCTGCACACCCACTCTTATTGATTATTGATTATTGATTATTATGATATACATGTGGAGTGCGACTGCAAAGCACACCCACTCTTGTCAGACATGTAAGTGAGTAACGAGGGAGTGAAAAAAACAGTAACACTGCTGTACAACTAGTGGTAATAAAGTCCTAACACACAATGCCAGCTATGGTGATGGTACGAAAGATCTAACAGTTGAGCACCCTAGTTTAGGAGCAGCTTCTCCAAACAAGAAGAAGTTGCTTAAATGAGATCACTGGTTTTGCTGACCCTGGTAGGATCATGGCCGTCATGCGTCCTTCTGGCTGCGCGCGGCAAAACCACCCTACTCCACTCTTTGGCAGGTCTTTGCTTCTCTCTCTCTAGATCTCTCTCTCCTTATAATATAAATTTGACCAAAATAAAATTATCAACATAAAGAGAGTTCTTTTTTTCATTTGACCAAGATATTTATTCTCACAAAGGTAATTCCTAATTTTAAAATTTTTAATATTGTAGGTAAGATTTGCTTATCGTCATAATCTATATCTATTGCGACTAACTAATCACTGAACTTTCGTTTGATATTGAATATAAGTTGACAAATCTTACAAATTTAAAAATCTTTGAAATGTGTGTACCAAATAAAACATCTTTAAAAAGTATACATGTTTATAAAGTATAGATATGTCATTTTTGAAATGTATCTGTATTAGACATAAGTGAATGTGTATATAATACATGTATTTTATATGTCTAAATATATCTAATTAAAAATATTATTATTATTTACTTAGATATATTTAAGATACGATTTAAATATGATCCATTCATATTTTTAAAAAAAAATAATTTCTATGACAAATGTCTAATTAGTAAGTTCATAACTCACTCAAACCCAATCACATAACTGACGTCTGAAGCCATTATTTTTTTATACCAGTATTTTAAGTTTTATCTTTTCACACACAATTATTAAACTTTTAAGTTTTCACATATCATTATTTTCATCTGCTCTTTCTATCTCTGCTCGTACCAAGTCATTTACTTCGTCGTTACCGAAACTTGTCTCACACTACTATTCTCTCTAGTTATTTTTTTTAGATATACACGTATTTGTACATTGTTAGTTCTATTAAGAGAAGTTGTTGGTTTAGGAGATTTTTTAAAAAATGTTAATAGAAATTATGCTTTATATTTCTCGAGAGAGACTTACTAGGCAGCAAATATTAAGACATATGACATATATTAAGATATTATAAATCTTTAAACTTATAAAAATAATATTAATAAATTATAAATATTTTTTCTTAAATTTTATAATTATATATATACATAAACTAAGTTCTTTAATTTACTTATATATATATATATATATATATCGTGTTAGTGTCTAATAATTTTTTAAATTTAGTATATTTTTATATCTATATTCGTATCATATCCCATATTCGTACTTATACTTTATAGATACATGTTTATATTAGACAAATTGATAATATAGGCCACATTAATTTTATTGACTCTTCCAACAGTGCTATTGCTATCGTTGTACCCCTTGAAAATTAAAAACCTTTTGGATCAAATTTTGAAAGAAAATATTAAAAATTAAAACAGTTAAATATTAAATGTTAGTTAAGTTGTCTATTTTCTGATCAGAAAGTAATGTTTCTGACCACATGTTTTTAATTCTCCCATTAAATTTAATAATCACAAATGAATAAAATACAAATCACTTAAAATTGAGATTTCCTATTAAAATGAATATAACACAACATAAGTAATTGATTGGTATGAGTGACAACTCAAAAACAACTTCAGCTAACAACTTAATTATTTAGAAAGTAAAGTTAATGCTTAATATGACCAAATGGGGTTTCTACTTAAATTTTTAGGAACGTTAATCATTTCAATTCTATTATTTGCACATTAAAAATTACACACCATTATTACATCGCCTAATGATGTATTAAAAATTAGTTAACAGTATCAATTATTTAACGGATTTCTAGTAGTTACCAACCTTTTAAAAATATGTTATTAATTCATTAACTAGTTGACACATATTAATAATTAATTTTTGACACATTATTAACCGATGTATTTTTAGTGTGAAATAATTTCTGATACATCATAAAAAAACACGGCACCTAAAGCCCCCACATAAATAGCGGGGAAAACAGTCCTCCTCCACAATAAACAACAAACGATGCCAATAATAAAAGTCTTACATATATATATATATATATATATGAACAAAATTTAAGTTTATTTTTTTATGTTTATCATATCTATTCTATCAATTAAATTATAATATGTGTTTATTAATATTTTCTTTCTTACTTAATAGACTTAAGTTTTGCACGTCCTATATATACAAGTAGTAAGTCCTAAACATAATTTATATGCCCGTTATGGTGATGGTGTGGGAAGATCTAACAGCTGAGTTCCCTAGTACTTTTGGAGCAAATTCTCCAAACAAGAAGTTGCTTAATGGGATCACTGGTTTTGCTGAACCCGGTAGGATCATGGCCATCATGGGTCCTTCTGGCTGCGGCAAAACCACCCTACTCGACTCTTTGGCAGGTCTTTGCTTTTCTCTTTTCTCTTCTCTCTCTCTCTCTCTCTCTCTCTCTCTCTCTATATATATATATATATATATATATATATGCTTTGGAAGAAGTATAAAAACTTGCTTATGAAAACTGAAGGACTTTCTATGATAATCTAGTTGCTGTTATAAATGGATTCTTCATATAATTCATACTAAAAAATAATGTATAAAATATAATTATGGGCGTGAGAAGAATATGATAATTGAAGATCAAAATTAGAGAACGGGAGAAAGGTGGGGGAGGGGTTGGGGGGCAAGGAGATCAAAATTAGAACTTAAAAGTTATATGAATGTCTCAAATGGTTTGAAATTTAAATAATTTATAATCTTAATTTTTTTTATGCAAGATTTGATTGTCAAAATTTGTTTCTCTCAACGTTCATAGTTATCAGATAACTCTTACTTGATATATGCCCTATATAGGTAGGAATTTACTTACTCTTAAGTATAAGACTTTGTAAAATGTAAATTTTACCAATATATATTGAATTATGCTATATTATTGTAATTAGGGGTGTGCATTTACCCGACCCGACTCGACCACCCGGACAACTCGACCCGATCTAATTTAATTGGTTCAGGTTGATTCGGGTAATCAGGTTCGTTTGGGTAAAATCCGACCAACCCATCTATTAATTGGTTCGGGTGACGGGTTCAAGGAGCCGACCCGATAACTCGACTCGATGACTCGATTACCCGATTAAAACGACGTCGTTTTGCCTAACCCGACCACTTAAGGTGCACAACCCGACCAACCCAATTACCCAACCCGCGAACCCGACCAACCCAATTATTCAACCCGAACCAACTCGATTCTAATCGGGTTAGTTCGGTTTGAGTTACTTAAAACTTTTTTCACAACTCGACCCGACCTCACCTAGTTGATTTGTATTTTTTTTACCCCCAAACCCGACCCGATCCATGATCACCCCTAATTGTAATGATTATGCATATTTGATTTAAAATAAATTTGCTATATATATATATGTTTAGTATAATAATTAATATATTCTTATATCTTAAAAACGTATGCAAGAAAATAAAATATTTTAATTAATTAAATATAATAATTCTTAAATTTATAAAATTTTATAAGATTGATCTACTTCGCATGAGCATTCAATCTAATAGTTGAATGGATGAAATTAAATATTTATAAAAGATTAATAGTCAATTTTGTAGTATTTTCGATTCGGAAATGTTAAATCCTCTTTTAAAAAACCTAACTTAATAATTTTTATAATTAATTATTATAGAGAAAAAAAGAGAGACTAAAAACGCAATTTTGATCACTTGAAAGTATTAAAGTTACATGCCTATATATTTTGTATTTTCTTTATTTGAAAAAATTATTAGACTTATTTATTATGAATATTTAATATTTTCTTATAAAATACATTTAACATTTTTATTTCCATTTTAGACAAATGTTTATCATTTTTTTACAGTTTTTCTTTTTCGTCTTCGTAGGAAGTGCCCATTGTACGATGAGATGAACCAAGAGTATAGTTGAAATTGTATAGTAATTTAAAAGATATATACCATGAATTTAAATTTCTTGTACGAAAAAAATTAAATTTGTGTCGTTATTATAAAATAAATAACTAACAAATTGACTAAAAGAATATAAAATGTCACTACCAACTAAATACCTGTGGCTAAGTTTGAAGGAAAGAAGTGTGGTAGAAACTTAGATGTAATTATGTAAAACGTGTGCAATTATGTTCACTGAGTTTTTTTTTTTTATCTCAATGTTCACTTAGTAATTTAAAATTTGATAATAGCTTTCTTCTTATATTTTTGAAATAAACTTTATATTATTTTCAATACTATTGTATAGTATTGATCAAAATATAAATAAAGTGTGTCCTACACAGATAAGTCGACCTTGTACATATATTAATACTGTGAAAAAAAAATGAAAAGAAAGTGTAGTACTACATTGATATGCAACAAACATTTTCTTTGAAGTTGTATAAATAAAATTCCCAATAGTTAAAATTAACATCTAAAATGTTCTTCTTTTCCGAGGAAGGCCCCACCTTGAGGTGAGACCTTGGGGCCGCAAGGGAATAGGATGAGGGGAGAGAGCAATTTAGAAGATCAAACCTCCGCACTCTCTACAATATATACCACATATACCCAACCAACTTAACTAGGGCTGAGACTATAAAATGCTTTACTTAAGGGGGAAATATTATTGATTGTTGAGTGTCACTTGATAAACTTTCTTTCACTTTGGTGGTGTTTACATTTTTTTCTGCTAGTATTTTGTACTCATGCAACACACGAAATAATTAAAGAAAATTTTAAAATAAATAAATTATTTATATAATTTTATTTAATTTTAATTTTATATTTTATAGTTTTTTATATATATTTTATATCATTTACTATATTTTTACTTATTTAAAAAAAATTTGGATATTTGGATTTTAGTTCATACTGTTAAGGTATCAATCTTTATATTTTTTATTCATTTTAGATTTTATCGATATAGAGTCTCTTCATTAAGGTATTAGTTCATATTTTTCATGAAAAATTGATTATTATAGTTTTCAAAATTTGATAGTATTAAATCCAATTTAAGAATATAAATCTTGTCACCAACATATTTTTATATTACTATTCTTTTTTTTCTCCTATCACATTGGTCTCCTGTTTTTTACAATTAATTTATCTCATTATACGATCATACTACTTAATCAATATTTCTAAGTAGTACAACCGAAACTCCTTTCTTAAGGTTACCAAAATGATCTATAATGTCAAAATTATATTATTATTTATAGTCATTTTAGTATATCGTCAAATAAAAAGATTCATAAATAGAATACAAATGAAATTTATTAAAATTCTTCTTTAAACTTTTCACCCATATTTTTAAAAAGTATATCGACTAAGTCTTAATGCAAAAAAATTATCTTCTTTTATAATTATTATTGAATACGATTAAATATTAAATATTTAGAGAAAAGTTCATTCATGACATTTTCATATAAAATTATATTACAAATTAAATATTTTATTTTTCACTTCCGTAATCAAAATTTTATCAAACTAACCACTAATGCCAAATTCTGTAAATAAAAAATTCGTAGGTTGATAGATATTCTAGTAACAATTGAAAAAAAATATTTGTCAAAAATTACAATAATATATAACAATATTGCTAAATAAAACTCAATGCATTCTAATTCCTCAGCACTCTTTAACATATACATTTGGTTCATACAATTTAAGTAGGCTAAATAAAAATAACAAATTAATTAAATCAATCATTTGACATTTGACTTCTTAGGTTTTTTAACTTTTTAAATTCATTTTCTTTGTAATTTCTGTTCTTCATTTCTCTTTGTAATTTTTTGTTTTATTTTTTTATTTCTTTTTTTTATGTATATGTGGCAATCCTTTTATACTTGTCAATATTTCTTTTAAGTTATACATGAGATGATACATGATAGAAAATTAGTTAATGTATTTACCACATATCAAAAGTTTAATGCATTTGCTAATTAACTTAGATGAAGTATGACAGAATTTTAGGCCATATAATTTTTTTATATATTAATTATTAATTATAATTATTATTAATTATATTGATTAATTCATTATATTTATTGATTGATTATATTGATTGATTGCTTAATTGATTGATTCATTATATTGATGTATATGTGACAATTTTTTTTACACGTGTCAATATTCATTTTAAGTTGTTACATCGATGACACCGATATAAAATTAGGTAATATATTTACCACATATCAAAACTTAATACATTTATTAATTGACTTGGATGAAACATGAAATTTTTTTAGGTCATGTATCTTTATTTTTTATATTATATTGATTGATTGATTTATTTATTTATTTTCAAAAATCGTTTCTCACAATAGAATAATTAATATAAATAAAAATGTGATTATTTAATTCAAAAAATTAGGAAAAGAAATTAACTAAATAATTATTCTCACTTTCTCTTATTACGTGCATATATATATATATATATATATATATATATATATATATATCATAGTTTGAAGAATTTGTCCTAAATACTGTCGCTCTATTCGACACAAGACCCCTCCTGATATTAGAGCTAGATGGGAAAGTAGAAATATATGGATGAATCTAAGTTAATTGTTATCTCTCTGAATTTTCTGTTAACATTTTAATATTGTTATTACTAGATCTGTTAATGTAATTGTTATTTTTCTTAACTATTCTTAACTAGAAAGTATGCAATGCCAATGATAAGTTATTTTGTGGAGTTATAGCAGTAAGTCATGCAATACGTGGTAAGTCTAATTTGATGATGCATCCACAAGATATAAAACATGAGGTAGGTCGGTGACTATGGTTAAGATTAATGTTAAAAAAAAATGGTCTGGCATAGTAGCATTAAAATCTTAAGATTTAGTTTAGAAGATAAGTTTTAGCTTAATCCATCCCCTACATTTTTATGAAACCAGATGAAGGTAATGATATTAAAGGGTTAGGAAATATTTACTATTTGATTATGTTATGTTCTTTTTTCTCCCGACTTTCTTTTAGATCTTCTCAACCTTCTTCATCATCGCTCAATGAGCATCAAATCCAAATTTCTTCAGACAACATCTTCAATGAAGAAATATGTTTTGAAGAAATCAATCAAGATATAGATAACTAGAAAATTCCCAAAATTCCAATCAATGAATTATACAAACTGTAAGGAAGATTCTTTTAGAGTTCTAATTACATTATCAGAACTGTAGAAAAGAATATCCCAATTAGCTCAGAGAGTGAAGAATTCCACCTTCTCTCTCAAGAAACCTTAAAAGGTCATAAACAAAAATATAGGTGTCTACACATTGGATGTGTACAAGTAACAATCATGTAACGTCCTACTCTAATTTTTATTATTTTTCTTATTATAATATTATAGTATTTTAACTCTAATTAGAGTAGCACGTTACAAACATCTACTAACATTATCATTAGCTCGTATTTACAGTAACATATTTGGAGGGGCTACACCCTTCTAGAGTTAATTAATACATACAAACATTTTTAAGTTAGGCACTTATTTTTCAAAAATTGAGGTTTACAAAAGACTTCTTAAGGTGCTACTATTTACAAATATTAACATAATCTTCAAGCTCCGGCTTTTAGAGTTGCTCTACACGAAAATCTACCAGTACCATTTCAGTTGTCCTTATCTGAAATATTACACCACAAATGGGTGAGATACAATCTCAGTAGAAAAGAGCAAAAATAATTATACATATTCCACTCTTTGCAATTAGATCTCTCTTTTTAAGACCATATATGAGAGTCCAACAAAATAATAAATTAAATAAAAAAATTAATAATTGAGAAATAAATTTGAAGAAAAATGAATGACTTATAAATATTTCAAGATAAAGATAAATAACTCAATATTGAATGAGTAAATAACTCAATGAAATAGTGAGAATCTCATTATAATGATTAAAAGAATAATTATTTGAATAAGGAATAAGAATCTCTATAAAAATAGAAGGAGCAAAATAAATAATTTCATGTTAAAAATATGAGTAACTTTTCATCATCTCTTTTAAATTGTCATCTTTTCTTCATTTCTTTTTATATCATCATCCCATTTCTATACTCTCAACCAAATGTGCGTCTTTCTCTTCATTAAAACGTCCATCAATGCTCTCATCATGACCACAATAATTTTGATTAAGGCGTACCTTAATACTCTCAACATGGTCACAATAATTTGACCAAGGCATCATTTGATCCTTTCATCATGGTCACAATAATAATATCTAATTGAGGTGTCCCTCAATTCTCTCATTACGGCTGCAATAATTCTCTTTTGCACATTAATTCATTTTTATCCATGAGATGACTTTTAAAAAAAAATACATTCTTTATAGAAAATTATTTAACATAATAATTACATAAAATCATATATCATTAAGCAAAAATATAAATTTTCTTTAAATAAGAATCAGTAATTAGCACTACTAATATAAAGAATAGTTCATAATAAAATTGGTTAAATGAAAGATTGATGAAAAAATTTATAAGAATAGCTCATCCTTCAAAACTATAATTTATAAGATTTTAAATGATAAAGAGTTTTAAAAGAGTAAAGTATGATAAAAAGTTAGTTAAGAAAATGTTTTATGTTCAAAAATTAACTTTTTGTATGATGTTTTATTCGAATAAAAGAAAAACTTATTCGAATAGATTTCATAAAAATCAACAATTTACACTGTTCCATTAAAGTTTATTCGAATAGAAGAAAGTTTATTCAAATAAAACTACCAAAATCTCAATTTTAAAGCTTTTTGTCAAATTTTATTCAAATAATAAGAATTTTATCATAACAAATCTTTTAGAAAAACAACATTGGAAGTATTTTTGGTAAGGTTTATTCAAATAAACTAAAGTTTATTTGAATAAATCATTTGAAATCATGTTGTAGAAACTAAAAAAAATAAATTCTATTCGAATAAAACTATATTTGAATAAAATAGTCAAAAATGCATTAGCAGATATCAGTGGAAACCATTTTTCTTTAAACTGAAAACAAAGTAAATGGTAGTGGATGTAAAGTAATGGATTGAGAGGTATAAGTGGAAGAAATAAAGAAGAAAGAATGACATTTTTGCTATTTCCTACCTTTGTTACTAAATTTGGGTTAAGTAAAGGAGTGAGTGGGTGAAGATAGGGGAGTTACAGTAGCTAAAAATAGAGCTTGAGTGTTTGTGTGTGTTGTGACGTGAATGAAGGAGAGGTGAGGCATTTATAGAGCTGAAGTTGAGCTACCTTACGTATGGGATGTGTAAGGGAGGCTTTGCTGTCAAAATAGGAAACCTCCTTCACAAAAATCTCCTTCCCGTAATCATGCTTCTAATCATATTTTTTTTATCAAGTTTAACACACGTTTCTGATGATATCATTGGCTTATCTCATCTATTATTAATATCTGGATACTTGTTTACTCATGGCCGTTCTTGGCTTGTTATTTTGCCTCCTATTTCACTCATTTCGTTGACACTTGTCTTATGCAATCATTTCCTTCCATATTCAAGTCTTTATTTTCATCCAAGCTTGACATTTGTTCTTCTTTTTAACCATAAGCCACCATTCTTTCCAGAATTTTCTTCACGTTACATTCATCTTTGTGTCACTCATTCCCTTGATAATCATTGCTTTCAAATCCAATCTTGACACATATTACTGCTAATAATTGTTTACTTGGTCAAGTGCTTGCTTGTCCTTGCTGATCATGGCTTGGTTCTAGTTTGGTTTCATTGGGAGTAGTTAGTTTGATCAGGCATGAGGAAAAGAAACTAAATGGAGACTAGAGTTTCCATTCTTTCTGCAACGTACTGTGTCTTCCATTTAGTCTGATACCAACTACTCCTTTATTCAAATAAAAAAAGTCTTATTTGAATAATTCATACTATTGTGATGTTTATATGTTCTCAGCAGTCATTTCATTCGAATAAAATTAACTTTATTTGAATAACTTCATTTTAAAATATTGTATTTTTATTTTCGAAGTTCATCCTATATTATGTATTTATATTATTATATTTGTCATAAATGTATTTATTATTGTTAATATTTTGAGATATGTTACAAATCAAACCTCTAATTCGAGAATGGTTGAACGCCTCAGTTCTTCCTTGTCTAAGAGACATAAGACACAACCAGTTTCAAGATTCCCCTTTAGGAACAATAGAAACTAGTTTGATTCATGGTCCAATTTATTTTAACTGCTATCCTAATAGGACAATTAGTTTGTCGGATAAAAACATTTTTGGCATCTTATTCCTTAATGTCAAAATCTTTGGCTTAGATATGAAGCCTAGATCAATCCCAGTAGCCTTACTTTACGGGATTCAATATAAAGTTATGAATTCATGTAACTCTAAGGTCTTAAAAACAAGAACATTAGGAAAAACAATGTTATTCCTTATTGATACAACTAAGGCAAATGTAACTGTACTTAAAATAATCCTTTAGAACGAAGTAGTATTTCCTGAAAAATAAACACTAGAAAAGGCAACACTAGCCTTACCTAGAAAAATACCAGAGTTCCAAGAAATAAAACAATATCAATGAGGTAAAGTTGAATTAATCTTTGATAGAAGAAATTCTTTTAGTTCTTCTAAATCTCTAAGGACAGAAGATTCTAGATTAGAGGATTTTAGATCGGCAGTCTCTAGGAGATCTTTCTCTATCATTTCACAATCAGTTCCGCAATCAGTTCCATCCACAATCCACCTCCAAGGGTTGGATACATCATTAACTCTTTGTAGATCAACATACCAAAGGGAAGACAATGACCAAAGATCAATTCAATCTCCAACTTATTCCTCTCTTAATGAATCTTATGATGTCATCAAAATTCTTTATAGATAAAGAATCCCTAAGGAAAGAATTCTATTATGAGGAATGGATTCCTCAAAGAGAATGGTTCTTTCAAAATTATTAGGGAACAAACAAAAAAAAATATTCAAGAAGAATTCTATAAATTTCTTAACAAAGTTAAGATGAACATCCCATTTTTTTACTGGTTTCATGCTTATACAGTAAAAAACAACATAGATTATCCAGTCCAAACTAAATTAGTAGGTACTAGAACAACAAATGTTATTACTGTCTGGCATCTTAAAGATGGTGAGTTAGTTAAATTTGAACTGCCTCCAACTAGTCACTATCAACTTCTAAACATTAAGGATGAAAAACACAATCCTGTTACGGCTTCTCCCTTTAATTCCAAAGACATTAAAAGTCTTATGGAACAATCAAATTATACTAATAAATATCTTCAAATCTTAGGAGAAAATATGACATTAAAGTCAGCAAAAGATGAGTCGTCAACATCCTCCACTAAGATTGATAAACCAATAGAGAAACCTCTATTCAAACCTTTCAAAATGACAAAACAACTTTAAAAAGATTTAGAACTTCTTAACCCTAAAACAGAGTAAAGAAGGAAGAAGAATTAACCCTAACTCAGGATGATTTCCTTAACAAAGTTAATGAACACCTCAAATTATTAAGTACAACAATTCCATAAACACCACAACAATCTCAAGAAAAACCCAAGACATCAAAACAACAGTCCACTAAAGGATTAACAATTAATACCACAGGACAATTTAATTCTTCAAACTACTCTAAGGCAAAATTGGAAGTTCATGATTAAAGTCAATCCAGTAATTAGTCAAACACTTAATTGGAGAAATCCATCCAAACTTTATTATCAAAAGGCGATAGCACCAGATCTGTTGCTTGAAGAAAGAGATCCAAACTTTAAAATTTTTAGTGCAAACAATATCTATGAATAGAATATAGGTAGCAACAGCTTACCAAACAATCTATGATTGCTCTGAGGAAACTATTGTCGATATTCTAGTTGGAGGATTTTTTGGTCAGCTTAAAGGATGGTGGGATAATTATCTCACTCATGAGGAAAAAACTAGAGTTCTCATTGCAATCAAAACTGAACTGGATGAAATACCAATCACCGGTAATGGTAAAACTATCCCTGATGCTGTTAACACATTAATTTTCACAATTGCCTAACATTTCATTGGAGATCCTTCTCTATGGAGAGATAGGTCCATCGAACTCCTTTTAAACCTCAAATGTAGAACCTTAGCTGATTTTGAGTGGTATAGAGATACCTTCCTAATTAGGATATACACTAGAGAAGACAGTTAGCAACCTTTTTGGAAAGAAAAACTTTTAGCTAGTCTCCCAAAGTCCTTAAGAGATAAGGTCAAAGATAATATCAGAAGTCAAACTACAAATGAAGAAATTCTATATGAACAATTAAGTTATGGACAATTAATTGCTTATATCCAGAAAGTAGCTTTAAAAATATGTCAAGATGATAAAATCCAACATCAACTTGCCAAAGAAAAGGTTCAAACAAAAAAAGACTTAGGATTCTACGAATAATTTGGTCTTCCTTGTTCTAAGAAGAAATCAAAACTCAGACCAAAACAAGTCCAGAAAACTAATTATAAGTCTAAATATTACAAACATAAATCAAACACTGCCCTTAGAAAAAAGCAAGAATTTAAATCCAAACCACCAATAGATGTGAAAGTTCCTAAAAAACTTGTATTATGTTACAACTATGGTAAACCGGGCCATATTAGTAAACATTGCAGGCTGAAAAATAAAATAAAAGCTTTAAATCTTGAACAATCTATAAAAGAACATATTAACAATCTCCTAATTGAATCATCTGATGAAGAATCTAAAAAAGAATCTTCTGAAGATTTAAATCAAATTTAACATGATGACATGACATCTGAAGGAGAGTCAGACTCTCCAAATGAAGTAAATGTTCCAACAAAAGAACAAGATCTTCTCTTTAAAGCTATCAATTCTATACCTGATCCTCAAGATAAGAAAGTATATCTAGATAAATTAAAATCAACTTTAGAAGCACGATATTCTAAATCAAAAGATTTGTTAGTAACGAATAAATTCAATCTTAAAGAAACTCTTAAAAGACTTGAAAAGAAATCTTCAAATCCCGTAACAATCCAAGACCTCCAATATGAGATTCAAAATCTCAAAATGGATGTCAAAGAGATGAAAGAATAGCAAGAAATTCACCAAATAATATTAGCTCAATTACAAGATACACAAAGCATAGAATCGTTAGACAAAGAAAAGGATAAAATTCCTGAAAAAGAAATGTTCCAAACAGATCAAAAGGAAGAAGATGAGTTCCTAGGATTAATTAATCAATTAAAAATTTAGAAGTTCTACATCAACATTAAGATCATAGTTGAAGAATTTGTCCTAAATATTGTCACTTTATTTGACATAGGAGCATATTTAAACTACATTTTAGAAGGACTTATCCCAACTAAATATTTTGAAAAAACATCATAACAACTTAGCACTACTAATGGTTCTAAATTAAAAATAAATTTTAAACTTTCAAAAGCAGTTATAGAAAATCAAGGTCTCCAAGTTGAAACATCTTTCTTACTAGTAAAAAATATTAAGAATGAAGTAATTTTAGGAACACTGTTCATACGGTCACTTTTCCCCTTAAAATTTTTCTGACGAAGGAATCACTACCTAACATTTGGGAAAATCAATCATCTGTAGGTTTCTTAAAAAACCAATCATCAAAAACCTTAATCTAATTTATCACAAACAAAATCAAATTAATTTCCTCAAAGAAGAAATCTCTTTTAAGAATATTGATTCACAACTTAATCAACCACATGTTTAGAAGAAAATTTAGTCTCTTCTTGACCAAATCCAAACATCAATCTGTTCTGATCTTCCAAATGCATTTTGGGAAAGGAAAATACATATTGTTGATCTTCCCTATGAAATTGATTTTTATGAACAATAAATTCCTACTAAAGATAGGCCAATCTAAATAAATGACAAACTTCTCCAATATTGTCAAAAAGAAATCAATGATCTTCTCGCCAAGGGATTAATTTGAAAGAGCAAGAGTCCTTGGTCATGCTCTGCTTTTTATGTTAATAAACAAGCAGAAATTGAAAGAGGTACACCTCGATTAGTTATCAATTACAAACCACTCAATCAAGCTATTCAATGAATTAGGTATCCTATTCCAAACAAAAAAGATCTTCTCAATAGACTTCACAGCCAAAATATTCAAAAAGTGATCGTTACAAAATAACTTTCATTGTTCCCTTTGGGCAATATGAGTAGAACGTGATGCCATTTGGTCTAAAAAATGTCCCTTTTGAATTTAAGAGAATTATGGATGAAATTTTCATTCCTTATTCAAACTTTACTATTGTCCATATTGAATATGTTTTAATCTTTTCCCAATCCATTGATCAACATGTCAAACATGTTAATATTTTTGTAGGAGTCATAAAAAGAAATGGTCTTGCTGTCTCCAAATAAAAGATAAGTCTTTTCTAAACCAAAATCATAGATGATCAAGATTAAAAGTTACTTAAAAGTCATGTGACCACTTAAAAAAGTCACATACATTTATATTCTAACATTGACCATTTATGTAAAATTCAATGGTCAAGATTCACTCATTTCACTTTTTACAATAAATACTTTTGTCACCATATACACTTCACACACATATATATATATAGTAGATTAAATTCCAGTACCATAGCAAATTTATGACTCAAATTATAATTTTCCTTTTATTTAACTGTTATGAACTGACAATGGTATGTTTCACCAAAATGATGATGGTGATGATGGTTTATTAGTTTTTTTTTTCCGGTTGATTTAGGTGGCATGTGTACCCACTTATAAGCCAAGCAACAAGTCGTATGGACGGCAGAAAATAATTGTGCAAATTAGGAAAGCAATAAAACCCCTTTTTAATTTAAAAATGACCAAATAATTCAGTATTTATAAGGTTGCAAAAATAAAACACTATAAATTTAGTACACAGTTATCCTCAATACCCCGAGTGAGATTAGTCTTACATAAAAATAGAGTAGTGACTAGTGATGCTTGGTCGACAAAGAAAAAAAATGGAAATTTATGCTTTCGAAGTGCATACAAGTGCTATCTATTGTGAAGAGGACAGTGCATATTATTTTTTATTAAGGTGACCTATGTACTGACTTCCTGCAAATGTTATATTGACCGCCAATAAGTATTCACATCTTTTGCAGGAAGACTTCCTACAAATGTTATAGTGACCGGCAACACTCTAATCGATGGAAAGAAGAAAAGCTTGTATTGTAGAGAAGTGGTAAGATAACCAAATGCTGCTAAATATAAATGCTATGATAGTAGGGTCCTGATATTCATCCAACTTTTATATTAACTTTTTTCTAACTCACTCACAAATTCATACTATATCCTGTAAGAATATTATAATCGTATACAGCTTGATTTGACACCCCTCTCATAAAAAATACAGTGGAAGAAAGTTAGAGTGTTTTTTATAGATAAAAAACATTTTCCATGATAATAATAGGTTTATAATAATGCTACATACACATAAATTATACACATATCACTTACGTCTACACAATTTTTTTATGTTACAAGAATTTTATTATATTATCCTAAAATATCCTCCTAATACTTAATGATTACAGTTGATTTAATAATATTTTCTGTATACATATACTCTATAATTCGATTACCTAAGGCCTCATGTGAGGTAACTTGCATTTAGAAGATAAAGATGTGTAATAAGCATTATTCATTATCCTTCTCTTTGTTTATTTATAATATCCACGTGAGTGGTCATGTATATTTCTTGAATGTTCAGTCTTACGTTGCTCAAGAGGAACTTTTCTTGGGAACTTTGACGGTAAGAGAAACCCTCACATACTCTGCTAACATGAGGCTTCCGTCTAAAATGACCAAAGAAGAAATAAATAAAGTGGTGGAAGAAACAATAATGGAAATGGGTCTGGAAGAATGTGCAGACAATAAGATTGGGAATTGGCATTTAAGGGGTATCAGTAATGGTGAAAAGAAGAGACTTAGCATTGGCCTTGAGATTTTGACACAGCCCCATGTCTTACTTCTTGATGAATCTACTAGTGGACTTGATAGTGCCTCAGCTTTCTACGTGATCCTAGCTCTAAGCAACATAGCTCGTAATGGAAAGATAGTTATCTGTTCCATTCACCAACCGAGTAGTGAAACTTTTAATCTTTTTGATGATCTTCTCTTGCTCTCAAGCGGGGAAACTGTTTATTTTGGAGAAGCAAAGATGGCTCTAAAGGTAAACAGTTTGACCACACAAACAAAGGAGAGTCCAGTGAAGTTAATTGATATTTTGAGTCTTTAACTAAAAGTTTGGGAACAGTTTTTTGCTGATGCAGGGTTCCCTTGTCCTACAAGAAGAAATCCTTCAGATCATTTCCTTATGTGTATTAATTTGGACTTTGACTTTATTACTGAAGCTCTAGCAAGATCACAATTAAGTCCAGTGAGTATGGGACTAGGAGCCTTTTTTTTTTTTTTTCTATTCAAATTTGTTGATAATGCTTCTGAATGTGAATTTCAATTTCCTCATTGACAGTCAACATCATCAAATTCTGCAGTGGGCATGAGAACAGCAGAGATTAGAGCAACACTCATTGGGATTTATAGAAGTTCAGAGCTAATGATCAATGCAAGAAGAAGAATTCAAATGCTGAAACCCAATGTAATAATTTGTTAGTCAGTATTTATCATTCATAGTAATTTTTTTTTATAATTTATACAAATTCTACCATCATTATCTTTTATTTATCTACTTCTGAAAAATAGTTTACGGTTTACCAATTACTAGATTACATAGAATGAAGCATAGTAAGATTCTGTTCCTCCTAAATCCTGGAAACCTTCTTCTAGAGAAAATTTATAATATGAATCCAATTAATAGAATCCATCAATTTATTTTAACTTTTAAGCATCAGACTATTGAAAAAACACATTATTTGCGAACGAAAAGCCATTTTTGGCTTTCAAAGTCAGCAAAAGGAGCTTGAATTCGGTGAAGCAGAAAGCAAGTGGAAGTTGTTTGCTTCATTTTTCTTCTTTTTTCAGTGGAGCAGGGAAGAGGTTCTCCCTATAAATAGAGACCTCCTCCAATGGTTTCTGCATCCCATTTCTACAGAGAAATATTATATAGTGTCTTCTAAGAGTCTTTCCTATTTTATATAGAGAGAGGTGTATTCTCCTATTTCAAGAGAGAGTGTTCTTGTTCTCTAATTATAATTAGAGAGAAGTTGTAATTTTCTTCCACATAGTGAAAACCTTCTATTCTTGTCCATGATTTTTCCCTCATCACCATTAGAGGGTTTTCCATGTTAAATTTTGTGTGTCAGTTCTTATTTTCTCATTTCTATTTTAGCTGTGTGATACTGTTTCTATAATCTGGTACCAACAATTGGTATGAGAGCCATTGGTTGCTGGTACTATTCACGCTGTAGGTACTATTCATGGTTACTATTCACACGTGTGGGTGTATACTTTTTACAGTATTGTTAACGTATAAGAGGTTGTCTCGATACAGTATATATATACGATACTGTTCACGTATATGGTACTATTCATGGTGAAATAAAGTAAGTCGATCCAGTTGAGAGACATATTGTTATCAATACCATGACAACAAAATTTGAGATTGAGAGGTTCAATGGGAGTAATTTCTCCTTATGGAAATTGAAGATAAAGGCAATTTTGAGGAAGGACAATTGCTTAGCAGCAATTGAAGCCAGACCCACTGGGATACCTAATGACTAGTGGAAGGAGATAGATGACAATGCTGTTGGCAACTTGCATCTAGCTTTGGTAGATTTAGTTTTGTCAAGTGTTGCAGAGAAGAAGACGGCAAAAAAGATCTAGGATGCACTCACCAAATTGTACAAGGTCAAGTCACTTCACAACAGGATATTCTTAAAAAGGAGACTTTATACTCTTTGAATGAGTGAACCCACGACAGTAACAAATCACATTAATAATCTGAACACGCTATTTTCCTAGCTTACCTTATCAGATTACAACATGGTGGAAAATGAACGTGCAGAGCTTCTATTTCAAAGTCTACCTGAATCTTACGATCAACTCATCATCAACATAACAAATAATAATATTGTTGATAATCTTTAATTTGATGATGTTGCTGCTGCTATTCTTGAAGAAGAATCCAGGCAGAAGAACAAGGAAGACAAATTAAAAAGCTCAAAGCAAGCATAGGCTTTATCGATGTTGAGAGGAAGATCAACGGAACATGGCTCTAGTGGGAGCCAAAATCAAAGTAGATCAAAGTCACGAAGAAGGAATAACTTCAAATGCTACCAATGTGGTATGAGAGGGCACTTGAAGAAAGATTGTTGGCACAACAAGAAAAATGCAGAAAAAGCTCTTGAAGTAACAACCTTTCAAGGATGTGTTGCTAGTACCTCTGATGATGGAGAAATCCTGTATAGCAAAGTAGCAATTGGTTCTAAAGGCAGAAAACAACTCACTAATGTTTGGATAATGGATTCAGGAGTAACATGACACATGACTTCACAACGAGACTGGTTTAGTACTTATGCACCTATCTCAGAAGGATCTGTGTTTATGGGAAATGATCATGCCTTGGAGATTGTTGGAGTTGGTACTGTCAAATAAAATTGCATGATGGTACAGTTCGCACAATTCAAGGGATAAGACGTGTGAAGGGTTTAACGAAGAATTTATTGTCTATTGGGCAATTGGATGACCTCGGGTGCAAAACCAATATTGAAGGTGGGATCTTGAAGTTTGTAATAGGTGCTTTTGTGGTGATGAAAGCAGAAAAGATCGTGGCAAATCTATACATGCTTGTGGGAGATACACTACAAAAGGCAGATACATCAGTTGCATCAACAGGCTATGAAGAATCAACGATAATGTGACATCGCAAATTAAGCCATATGTCAGAACGTGGTTTGAAGGTTCTCGCTGAACATGATCTCCTTCCCGAGCTCAAATCGGTAAACTTACCTTTTTGTGAGCACTGTGTTACAAGCAAGCAGCATAGATTAAAGTTTGATAGATCACTGCTAAAAGCAAGCACATACTGGACTTAATTCATTCTGATGTATAGGAGTTACCAGAAATGTCCTTAGGAGGAGCAAAATACTTTGTATCATTCATTGATGATTACTCTAGGAAATTATGGGTGTACCCAATCAAGAAGAAGGCAGATATGTTTCCAATCTTCAAAGACTTCAAAGCAAGAGTAGAACTTGAATCCGAAAAAAGGATCAAGTGCTTGAGGACAGACAATGGAGGAGAATATACAGATGACAATTTTCTCACATTTTACAAGCAAGAAGGTATTCAAAGGCAATTTATAGTTGCACACACACCTCAGCAGAATGGTGTAGTAGAGCGGATGAATAAAACTCTCCTAGAAAGAACAAGAGTTATGCTGAGAACAACAAGATTAGCTGCTGAGAACAGCATGATTAGCTAAGTCTTTCTGGGCAGAAACAGTCAAAGCTGCCTGTTACGTGATAATTCGGTCGCCATTAACTGCAATTGGTTTAAAGACACCAATGAAGATGTGGAATGGCAAGCCAGCAGATTATTCTTCTCTTCATGTATTCGGATATCTTGCATATGTGATGTACAATTCCCAAGAAAGAATAAAGCTGGATCCAAAATCCAGGAAATGCATATTCTTGGGTTATGCTGAAGGTGTTAAGGGGTATTGCCTGTGGGATCCCACTGCTTGCAAGGTTATTGTCAACAGAGATGTGATATTTACAGAAAATGAACTGCAAAGTGAACAAGAAGATAACAGCACTTTGAAAAAGACTACTACGGTACAGATAGATGGAAAAGCTAGAGAAGAAGATACATCTAAAGCAGAACAAGAATCAGAGCACGAGGAACAAGAACCATATGAGGCCAATGATACAGAAGTTCGACGATCAACACATTAGATAAGAGCACCATCATGGCACTCAGACTATGTTATGGCAAGCCACAATGCATATTATCTTCTAACAGAAGAAGGAGAGCTGTCAACCTTTTAGGAGGTTGTGAGTAGGTCAGAAGTTTATCTGTGGATGGCAGCAATGCAAGAAGAAATGGAAGCCCTGCATAGAAACAAGACATGGGAACTTGTTGAACTTCCAAAGTGACGAAAAGCCATTAGTAACAAATGGGTCTATAAGATCAAATAAGATGACAACGATCAAGTGGAACGATATCGTGCAAGGCTGGTGGTCAAAGGGTATGCTCTGAAAGAAGGAATTGATTTCAATGAGATATTCTCTCCAGTTGTCAGACTTACCACTATTAGAGTAGTCCTGGTTATGTGTGCTGCATTTGATTTACATCTTGAACAATTAGATGTTAAAACAACTTTTCTTCATGGAGAACTAGAAGAAAAGATATATATGCTCTAACCAGAAGGCTTTGAAGAAAAAGGCAAGGAAAACTTGGTTTGCAGGTTAACCAAATCTCTGTACGATCTAAAGCAAGCGCCAAGGTGTTGGTACAAGAGATTTGATTTCTTCATTATTAGCCTCAAATACAACAGACTGAGTTCAGACTATTGTACATATTACAAGAGGTTTGGTGACGATGATTTTATCATCTTACTGTTGTACATGGATGACATGTTGGTGGTAGGCTCCAACAAAGATCGAGTCCAAGAATTGAAGGCACAGTTGGCTAGGGAATATAAAGGACTTAGGACCAACAAACAAGATTTTAGGAATGCAAATTCACCGAGACATATTTGGCTTTCTCAAAGGAACTACCTGAAGAAAATCTTGTGACGCTTCAACATGCAAGATTGTAAGCCAGTCTCTGCCCCACTTCCTATCAATTATAAATTATCCTCAAGTATGTGTCCTAGCAATAAAGTGGAGAGGATGGAAATGTCTCGAGTACCATATGCATCAGTAGTGGGAAGTCTTATGTATGCAATGATTTGTACTAAACCAGATATTGCACAAGCAATTGGCACGATCAGTCGATTTATGGCAAATCTTGGTAGAGAGCATTAGAATGCTGTTAAAAGAATCCTAAGATACATTAAAGGGACCTCAGATGCTACATTATGTTTTGGAGGATCAGAGTTTGCTGTTAGAGGATAAGTTGATTCTGATTTTGTAAGTGATCTTAATAAAAGGAAATCTACTACAAGCTATGTGTTTACACTTGCAGGAGGAGCTGTGAGCTAGTTATCAAAGTTACAAACTGTTGTAGCTTTATCTGCTACAGAAACTGAATATATGACAGCTACACAAGCATGCAAGGAAGCGATTTGGATTAAAAGGTTAATGGAGGAACTCAGGCACAAGCAACAAAAGATTCATTTGTATTGTGACAGTCAGAGTGCCTTGCACATTGCAAGAAATTCAGCCTTTCATTCTAGGACAAAGCACATAGGAGTTCAATATCACTTTGTTCGAGAAGTAGTAGAAGAAGGGAGTGTGGATATGCAAAAGATTCACACCAAAGAGAACCTAGCAGATGTTATGACAAAGCTCATCAGCTCTGACAAGTTTAAATGGTGTAGATCCTCTTATGGCCTATCAGAAACGTAGGCAGCATGAATCTGACAAGATGAGAAAGGTTTTGAAAGCTCACCAAAAGTGACTTTAAGTGGGAGATTGTGAATGTAAAGCCATTTTTGGCTTTCAAAGTCAACAAAAAGGGCTTGAATTTAGTGAAGCAGAAGGCAGGTGGAAGTTGTTTGCTTCATTTTTCTTCTTTTTTCGGTGGAGTAGGGAGGAAGTTCTCCCTATAAATAGAAACCTCCTCCGATGGTTTCTGCATCTCATTTTCACAGAGAAATATTACATAGTGTCTTCTGAGAGTCTTTCTTATTTTATATAGAGAGAGGTCTATTCTCCTATTCCAAAAGAGTGTTATTGTTCTCTCCTTATAATTAGAAAAAAGTTGTAATTTTCTTTCACATAGTGAAAATCTTCTATTATTGCCCGTGATTTTTCCCTTATCACCATTAGAGGGTTTTTCACATTAAATATTGTGTGTCAGTTCCTATTTTCTTAATTCTATTTTAGTTGTGTGATATTGTTTCTATAACTCTGGTACCAACGTTATTTGCCTTTTTGATTTGGGGGGTCATTGTTTTAGACAATTTGTTCTATATCCTACTACTGAGTTGAGAGATGCAAAGGTGCAGGAAGAGCAAGTAATTGAGTCCAAGATAAGGAGCAGCACCACCTGGTGGAAGCAACTATGCACATTGACCCAGAGATCTTTCCTAAACATGACTAGGGACATGGGCTACTACTGGTTGAGGATCATATTCTACATACTAGTGTCAATCAGTATTGGTACCCTCTTTTTTCATATTGGCACAGACAACAACTCAATCTTGGCTAGAGGGGAGTGTGAGTCATTCATCTATGGGTTCATGATTTGTTTGTCATGTGGAGGATTACCATTTTTCATTGAAGAATTGAAGGTAAAGAATTTATCCTTCTACTTAAAAATTTACTACTATGTTGTATGTTGTATTCTGTTGTCTATCTAATCCCAATAGAATTCAGGTGTTCTATGGTGAAAGGTCCAAAGGGCATTATGGAGAGGCTGCATTTGTTCTATCAAACATTATATCATCCTTCCCTTTCCTTCTTCTAATATCGCTCTTCTCCGGAACAATTATATACTACATGGTGCAATTTCATCCGGGTCTAATTAATTTTGCATTTTTCTGCATCAACTTTTTCTGCTGCCTATCTGCTGTTGAGAGCTGCATCATGGTTGTAGCCTCAGTGGTCCCCAATGTCCTGATGGGCATAGGAACAGCAACTGGTGTAATTGTAAGCAAATCATGTTCTCTGCTCCTCAAATATGAACATTTGTAAGAACTTGATTATTAATTTTAACTAGTGTTGGATGCAGATATTCATGATGGTGTCCTCCCTAATGTCCAGACCACTACCTGATATTCCAAAGTTCTTTTGGCGCTACCCCATGTCATACCTCAGTTTTGTTAATTGGGCAGTGCAGGTACAAAGCTCATTGTTTTTGGAATTTTATTGTGAAATCCATCAAAGGCAAAAGCGAAATTATGAACACAGTAGGGCAAAATTAAACATTGTACCTTACCTTTTCCTGGTAAAACTGAAAGAATAAATAGGCTCCAATTGCTAGTACTAATAACATTGACTATGAAACTAGCATTTCTAGTTGGTAACATTCCTTACCATCTTCTTTTCAACTGTAGGGACAGTTAAAGAATGACATGCTGGGGCTTGAATTTGATCCTCTGCTACCTGGAGAGCCAAAAGTTACAGGAGAACAAGTCCTAAAATTGCTATTTGGGCTTCCATTAAATCATGGGAAGTGGTGGGACTTAACAGCATTGATTACCTTATTATTAGTTCAGAGATTGCTTCTTTTCTTAGTACTTCGTTATAACAATAGACCAAAATCACCCTTGCTGTGGTTTTATGCTAAGGAAAGTCTATACTTTGCAGAAAAAATTTTACTCAGTAGCAACCCATCTATCTGTTCCAAGAAACAAGGAGCTCCCCCTCCACTATGTTCTCAAGAGGGTGTTATACCCAAACTTTGAAATAGAATGCGTTTAGATATAATTATGTACATCAAGTGTTGGTATTGTAATATTAAGAACCATTACTTTGCAAACTGTAATATTTGAGCATCATTGATGTAATAATGTGGATCAATACATGGCATGAGCTAATTGTGATATTGAGATCCTTTCATTTGATTTTCTGTTAAAGATAATAGTCCTTTGATTAAACTTAATCTAGCATACGCATATCATATTTAGGAATGGTGGGAGTATAAATTTGTTAAACGGCAATTTATACATGTTAAATATAATATGAGTATGCTAGATTAAGTTTAACCAAAATAAAATTATTAAAAATTAAATAACCAGTCTGCTTTTTTTTTTCTCATAATATCTCTACATTCTTTAAGTGTAAGATTAATTTTTTCAAACACAGAACAATACAATTAGTTTTTCCCATAATTAGTGTCTCTAGTACTTAAATCTTTATCCTTTCAGAAATTAAAATTTGCTTACTGCGTTTGACCCTTTATATTAGAGGACTGCCATTGAGTAGGAAATTCAATTCCCGCATGTCATTTTATTTTTTTTCATTACCACTTAGATCCCGGAAACAGAAAACAATATTTGACTCTGCTTGCTTTTCGGGATACCAGACAAGTCATTGGCACTTTACTATTATCTTTTCTAACGAAAAAAAAAAAAACTAATTTGATTCTAGTTAATCATTGGCCAAACAGCCACATATACTTTGTTAGAACACATATAAAAGCCATAATATGAGTCAAGTCACTCGTTCTCAAGATTTCTAAGCGTAAATTAAAATTTGTCAAATGCTTTGTGGAGTTTTCGGCAGACAAAGAGACAAGCATTCCAAAACAGTTTGCTATATTATACAAGCTCTATCAGTCTACATTCTGTTATACTTCCTTGACAGTTTATGTTTTACTGACCATATTCTTTCCCCTTTTTTAATTTTTGGCTTCCAACAGGAATACTTCCCACCAGTGTTAGCATGACCGGAAATGTGCTACTCAACGGGACTAAGAGAAGTACAGGCTGCAGAGATATTGTAAGTTTGACAACAAAACAATGTCTAAAGAAAAGATTGAGCTAAGATAAGAAAAAAAAAATTTCTGAAATTTGAGACAGGTCATTAGGTTAAATGAAAGTCTAGCAGTTACTAATCATTACATGACACTGTTTGAGTACAGTAAAACAGTTACTCCAAAAGTTTAAACTTGTAGAAAGTATTGTAATTTGTTGTCAATATTCTTTTATACTCTTCACATGCATGTATCCTAATAGTTTTTTTATTCGATTTTTTAAGTATAGAATAGCAACATAAACAATTCAAACTGTCCATTGTTTCTGATACCATTATAGAGTATCAGGCACTCAAGATTTTGAAATTGTATAATTGAATATGTCTCACATCAACTTTGTGGGTTATTATTGTTTCTTACTTTAACTATTTTTTTAAGGATTTTGTTAATGTGTGCTCTTGAAGCACATGATCAGAAATCAAAATAGCATTTATTTCATATCTAAATTACTTACAGAAGAAAGCATTAAATACTTTTTAGGTTTTCAAAGTATTAAATACTTATACTTTTCATTTAATATTTTTTTATTTTTTATTCCTTAACATGTGTGCCAATGGCACACATTTACACAATCCTTTTTTTAATGATACAACTGATGCAACACACATTCAATAGTATAGAGCAAGGGAAGTTTCGGGAGCAACTAAGAATCTCTTGATTTTGGAATGTCATGTTAGCTTGAAAATATCCTGGTAGCTTATATAATATTAAAGATTACTAGACTTTTCTTTTTTATCTTATCGATACCAATTCACCTATACTCCTGTATTATACTTCAATGAGCATAGAAGCTTATGAGTAATTTAGGCTTAATACATATGGATATGTTACAAGGAATATGTAGCTGCTCAGAATTGGCATTTAAGTTCTTAAAATATTGAAGTATGGATAAAAAGGCTTTGAGTCACTTAGCTGCTATGTATAAATTTACAAACTAAGCACTTACTTGGCATATCCGCAACTCTTGTTCATATAATTTATCATCACTGATTAAATTTCTAATGTTGCTGCAGTCTTATGTTACTCAAGAAGATTATTTCTTGGGAACTCTAACAGTGAGGGAAACCCTCACATACGCTGCTCATTTGAGGCTTCCTGCTAATATGACTAAAAATGAGATTGATAAGGTGGTAACCAAGATATTGGCTGAAATGGCTCTGCAAGATTGTGCAGACAGCAGATTTGTGAATTGGCATTTGAGGGGCATAAGTAATGGAGAGAAGAGAAGGCTTAACATCAGCATTGAGATCGAAACTCAACCTCATATACTGTTTCTTGATGAACCAACAAGTGGGCTGGATAGTGCTGCTGCTATCTCTGTGATCTCATCTCTGAGAAGCATAGCCCACGATGGACGAATGGTTATGTGCTCTATTCACCAGCCCAATAGTGAATTCTTCAATCTTTTTGATGATTTGGTCCTCCTTGCAGGAGGTGAAACTGTATATTTTGGCGAAAGAAGTATGGCTCTAAAGGTAGAGAAAGTTCTCAGAAATTTACCACTTGAAAAAGGGAATCTCTACGATACCCCTAAGTGGTACCGGTACCCTCAGATAGTGTGACATAAAGTATGGTTAATTCAGTTACATAATAGTTACAATTGTAACTGAGTTAACCATATTTTATGTCATATCACATGTGGGTATGGGTACCACTTAGGGATTCCCTAGTGTTACCCCTTGAAAAAAGCTATTTAAGTTACTAAATTCTCTTCTTCCAATTCAGTTCTTTGCAGATGCAGGGTTCCCTTGTCCAACAAGAAAAATTCCTCCAGAGCACTTCCTTCGTTGTTTTAGCCCAGAGTTCGATAGTGTTGCAACCTTATTACAGTCCAAAAATGTCAATGTTAGTACATAAAACTCATCTAGTAGTTTGTTTCAATATTTTCAGCTTTTCTTCGAATTCGAGATGGTTTTGTTGCTTCTCATTTATATATAATGCTGGTAGATTTATGTTTAGGAAGCCTCATCATCATGGAATTCTCAAATGAATATGACAACAGTGGAGATTAAATCAGAACTTATAAAGAACTACAAGAATTCCATGCATTCAGCAAATGCAAGGAAAAAAATCAGAGAAATCAAACCAAGACAATTTACATGAGGCCACATATTAACCTTCTCACATTTCTGTTGCCCCTTTCCCCTAGTTATGACTTTTGAGGCACATACGGAGAAGAAATACATTTGGGATCGCTAAAATTGATCTTTTACAGCCCCCTTTTTGCAAAAAAAAACTGGAGTATTGCAATTCCAATCTTAACTGTATTTTACCTTTTTTATCCTTTTCTTTTCGTCCTTCCTTCCCTCAGTACAATTTGACTCAAATCAGCTAAGGGACTATACTGATTGAAGGCCTATATGTTGCAGGAAGAACCTTTTATTGGGAGGACATATGATTCCAGCAGGCTGAAGCAGCTATGCACGTTGACTGATAGATCATTCCTAAATATGGCCAGAGACATAGGTTACTACTGGTTACGGATTTTATTCCATATCTTGGTATCAGTGAGTGCTGGTTTTCTTTATTTCAACATAGGAACAAGTAATGAAGCAATCTTGTCAAGAGGCAAGTGTGATGGATTCTTCTACGGCTTTATGGCCTTCCTTTGTTTAGGCGGCTTACCCTTCTTCCTTGAGGAATTAAAGGTACACATCATTTTGAAGTCATGTATGTCTGAATTTTAGTTCTATATAGAAAGAAAGAAAGAAAAAATTCACTTCCTTCATGACTCTGAATAACCAGGTCTTCAAACGTGAAAGGTTTGGGAGGCATTATGGGGAGGCCGTCTATGTACTGTCAAGTTTCCTCTCATCATTCCCTTTTGTTCTTGCAATTTCCCTCTCTTCAGGGACAATATTTTACCACATGGTGAACTTTCATCCAGGCTTCTCTCATTACTGCTATTTTTGCATAAACCTATTTTGCTGCATTTCTGTCACAGAAGGCAGCATGCTATTTGTTGCAGCACTTGTGTCTAACCTATTGCTAGCCATAGGAACTGCAGTTGGTGTACCTGTAAGCAAATTCATAGATCATCCTCCTTATTGTCATAAAATTGAAGGGTTATTTACCTTATGAAAGTTGTGCACACAGGTACTCATGATGATGCCATCTAACATATTCAGAAGGCTGACAGACCTTCCAAAATTCTTCTGGCGCTATCCAATGTCCTACATTAACTACATTGCATGGTCAATACAGGTACAAATGTCTCTGCAACTACTATTTCCAAATAGTAGTTATTTCTACGGAAATTTTAATTAATTCATGTCATCTTTCATGTGCATTACATTTACTTTATCACCATAGGGTGCTAAAGGAGGGTAAATGGTTTAGTTTGTCACAAGAAAGGCCAATTTGAGGAATTTATCGCTATTGAGCCTATAGCGGTAAAATGCAGCTATTGTAAACAAATTATATTATTTTTGTACCGAGTAAACCCTCACTTTAGTCCCAAGAAATTCATCATATTTTGTACATTATGTAAATAGAATTTTTAAAATTGACAACTTAATCTTCTTAACCTCAAAGACGTCCAGAAGACGTTAGTCCATCCATCTTTTAAGCTAAGTCACATTAAACTTAACTTCTTTCGCATATGGGCACTGTTAAGACCCTCCCACTCTATTATAAATACCTCTCACTCCCCAAAGAACGTAGTTTAGAACTTGGTCCCAAAAAATTAAAATAGATAAACACTCACTTTTAGTCCAAAAATTGTATGCAATAAAGATGTGATTAGTCACATTAATTCCCTGAATTTTTAAAAGACAACTTTCCTTCAAACCTCAAAATGTCAGCACTCACGTTAGTCCTTGCATCTAAAAGACGCATCCCACCTTTGCTTGTGTCCCAAAAAGAAATATCTCAAGAATAAAACGACACCTTCCTCATCTTTGGCCACTATGACTTTACTCAAAAACTTTTCAAATTCCCCCATTGCAACAGAAATTTATTATGATGATCAACGTTCATCACCTCCAAATCTCGGAAAAACACCATAGCCCCTGCTAATCCATTTTACTATTTACCAAAGAAACACACCCATTTCCCAAACCAGGGTTTGATGAATGGTTCCTATCCCATGTATCAACAACTTGGTCTTCTGCATGTTGTCCAACAACTACACCAAGAATGAGAGTTGGAGTAATTAGGGGGAATCTAGAAAATTTGGAGTAAATATTCACTTTAGTCCCCGAAATTTCATCGAGCAAACCCAAGACTCTCCAAAGATCATTAGCCCCTAAATTTTAAAATCTAAAATGCAACCATAGGTTTCGGGTTTGTTCAAATCAACCACAAGTTTCTCACATTTGTTCAAATCAAAGACAAAGCAGACTTACGTGCATATGACTTAGTGTAGTACCTTTTTTTAGATCCAAAGCTAGTACCTTTTTATAGATCCAAAGCTAGTACCTTTTTTTAATTGGTTTAGCAAACTCATAGGTGAAGGAGAAGTAGGGGAAAAATTAGTAGAAGAAGAAGAATGCAATTAAAGGGAAGGAACCATAGAGCACTCACTGGTGAAAGCAAGTTTCATAAAATGAAAGTTCCAAGGAACCCATGATTTTGCAAATAGTCAACTAAGATGGTCGTAGGGTTCTATGAGACAATTACCCAAATATGTTTTTAATACAGAGCAAACACCTGGGGAGACGACAAAGTTAAAGGAAAGAGAGAATAGATGAAACATGACTTGCAAGTTTTGAGGTTTCCCATTCTGGATGCACTAAGTTGTCGAATAACATTTCCAAAATGTCGAGGACTAATGTGACTAGTGCATACACCATTTCGAGAGGTTAAAGTCCCGAGGGTTTACTCTAACTTCATGTGAAAAATGTCGTTTCTCTAATTTCTAAGGAGATAGGAGGCCACGTAAAGAGGCGTCAACTAGACAAACAACGTGCCACGTGTGCGTGTCCGTTAAGTTTAACCGACGGAGAATCTTACGCCATCTAGACTAACATGACTGACATTTTGAGGTTTCAGGGATTAAGTTATCAATTTTAAAAATTCAGGGACTAATGTGACCGGTGCATACAATTTCAGGGACTAAAATGAGGGTTTACTCTTTTTGTACCACAAGTTGGTGGGTCTCGTATCCTCGAAAAAGAGAGAAATACCCTAAGACATTCATCATATTTTGTACATCTTATGTAAATAGCATCACTGAAAAAGGTATTTTGCACACAAGTTACTCTTCTTAGACCATGTCAGCAAGAGACCAGAAGACAGTCTCATCCATCTTCCATTAGCTAAGTCACATTAATCTCCTCATTTCTTCCTCGGTCATATGGGCACTACTTGAAGACCCTCTCCCACTCTATTATAAATGCCTCTCACTCTGTCACACGAGAAATTCTTGCATAAATTTAGAACACCCAAGTTAGGTGCACTAAGCTAATCACATAATTAATTAATAGATAATTATTTTAATTAATTAATATTTAGTTACTATAATCAACCATAAATAAAGATGTGATTAGTCTAATACACCCAATTTTGATGCCTTAGGTTTATGTAAGAATTTTCTCTTCACACTCACTTTGAACATTACAGCACTCCCACTTTTTTACCCTCTTTTACATACTCTCACTTTCACACACAAAGCATCCCACCTTCATGTGGGAGAGCATATTAGAAAGACCACCGATGACAAAATCTCTCTTTCTCCTTCCTCATCTTTGGCCACTATGACTTTCCTCCTTTCTCCCCTCAAGACTTTTATTTTTTTTTATAAGAAAAGAAATATTATTAGATCCGAAGAAGAGAGTACAAAGAAAGAGGACAAGGAATCCTCACAAAAAACAAAAAGAAACAACTAAAACCTATGTGGGAAAAACATGCAACAAGGCATGCTAATCCATTTGCATGTTTACCAAAGAAACACCACTAAAAAGACCATAAGCAGAACACCAAAGGGATGCCAAAAGAGTAATCCTATCCCAAATGAAGTCTAAAATCAAAAAAGAGTCCTTGAAGATTCTAGCATTCCTTTCCAACCAAATACACCAAAGAACAACATAAACAGAGCACTGCCACAAGATCTTTGCATCTTTACGAGCACCAAAACCTCTGAACTTGGTAAGGAGAAAAAGATGCAAGTCCATCGAGCAAACCCAAGACTCTCCAAAGATCCCAAAATGTTTATTCCAAAGATAATTAGCCGCAGAACAATGCAAAAAGAGATGAGCCCCAGATTCCAAATCAGAATCACACATAATACACATATTTGAAGACAAAGCAGTGAGAGGCCTACGTTTCTGAAGCATGTCATTAGTGTTAATCCTGTTAAGTACAGCAATCCAAACAAAAGCTTTGACCTTTAACGGAACTTTGGATTTTCAGATGGGTTTATCCAAGAGAAATCTATCCCTGTTATGAGATTAAGTCAAGAAATGAAAATAATATTTACAAGAGAAAACTCTTGATGATTCAAGGGTCCAAATTCTTGAATCAGGTACAGAAGAAAGATGAATAGAATCAATTAAAATCGGAGATACTCTAACTCACTAACCTCTCTATCATGCAAGTTTCTAAATCTAATCATTTGGGAAGATTTCTCCTCTTCCCTCTTTAAATTTAGATTTTGTTCTTCTCATTCCTGGCCTTTTTAATGAAAGTTCCAAGAGAAATTATCATGAAAAAAAAATTGGCAAATAGGGGCATTATGTAAAGAAGATAGGCGAAATAGCCTTGGAAAAGCCTCAGAAAGAAGAACAGTACTAACCCAAATATGTTCCCAAAATTTAATACGAGAGCCATCACCTAGATGCAAGGACAAGAGAGAATTAAAGGAAGGAAGCCCCTGAGAGATAAAATTCCAAGGACTAGCATGAGAAACTCTACTTGCAAAATTGGTGTCCTACCCATTCGGATGCAAACCAAACTTACTTCGAATAACATGATTCCATAAAGAAGAAGGTTGTACAGGAAAACGCCAAAGTCACTTAGTTGCCCATGCCTTGTTCTTGGACACCAAATTACCGAGACCCAACCCTCCCTCCTTCTTAGGTCTACAACAAACCTCCCAGCTAACAAGGTGGTCTCTACTAGAATCTCCTGCCCCCGACCAGAGAAAATGCCTCATAACTCTCTAATTTCTAAGCTACAACCACATGAATACGAAAAAGGGAGAGAAAGTAAAGAGGGATACTAGACAAACAAGACTGAATTAGAGTGATTCGACCACCCAAAGAGAAAAAGGCACCCTTCCAACAATCTAACCGCTTAGAGATCTTACAAACCACCGGGTCCCAAAAGGAAACAACACAAGGATTACCTCCCAAAGGAATCCCAAGGTAAGTGAGAGGCCACTGAAGAATTTGACAACCTGCTAAAGTAGCAAAAGCGGACAAAATCTGATTGTGCACATTCACACTCGCCAAACCACTTTTTGCCAAATTAATCTTAAGACCATAAATGACCTCAAAGAACCTCAAAATAGTCAAAGTATTAACAAAAGAATCAACATCAGGTTCCAAAAAGAATACTGTGTCATCGGCAAATTGAAGATGAGAGACTAACACCTCCTTTGAACCAACAGTTAGCCCATTAACCAACCCACTATTTACAACTCTAAACACTAAACGACTAAGCACATCGACCACAATGGTAAAAAGAAACGGAGATAAAGGATCTCCTTGTCTTACTCCCCTTTGACCCTTAAACCAAGATTTAGGTTCCCCGTTCACTGTGACTGCAAAGGTGGAAGAGGATAAGCACCTCAACATCTAATTTCTCCATCTTACCCCTAATCCTTTCCTATCTAAGAATTTGTCCAAAAAACCCCAACTAACACGATCATAAGCTTTCTCAAAGTCTAATTTAAAAACAAGACCATGTTTTCTATTGGATCTAACATCATCCACCACCTCATTAGCAATGAGAGCAACATCAAGAATTTGTCTACTCAGAATAAAAGCACTTTGGTTCTCAAAGATGGTATTAGAAAGGACCTCACTCAACCTGGAAGCAAGAACTTTTGTTATGATCTTATAAACACTAGATACTAATCTGATGGGTCGAAAGTCCTTTACTTTAATCGACCTATCCTTCTTGGGAACAAGAGAGATGAAAGTTAAGTTCATGCAAACTCCAATTTTACCATTAAGAAAGAATTTAGCAAACACCTAAGGAGGTCAGGCTTGAAAATATCCCAGTAATTTTGAAAGAAATCAAAAGTAAAACCATCAAGATCGGGCGCTTTGCCTTTCCCCAAACTAAAAATAACCCTATGGATTTTCTCCTCCTCAAAAGGCCTTTCCAACCAACAAGCCTTATCCGAAGCAATGGGACACCAATCCAAATCCTCAATGAAAGGCCTAATAGGCATATCTTCAGCGAACAACTTAGAGTAGAACCTAGAGATTTCAGCAGCAATGACCTCAATATCTCTAACAACACTATCATTCTCAAGTTCCAGCTCCTTAATTAAGCTCTTTCTATGCCTTCCAGAAGCCACCCTATGAAATAACTTGGAATTAGCATCCCCATCCTTAGCCCATTGAAATTTCATCTTTTGTCTCCAACTAGATTCTTCCCTAACCAAAATTTGATCTAAATCTAGTCTTAGCTTCTGCCTCCTAGCACACAGAACCTCTGAGAGATTACCCTCTAACTCCAACCTTTCAGCTTTTCCTTGAGAAGTTTTAATTTCCTCGTAATTTTAAAACCTTCCTAGCCCTCAACAGAAGCTATACTCCAAACTTCCTTAACAAAAGGGATAAAAGAGTGATGACTAAGCCACATGTTCTCAAACCTAAAAGGAGTAGGGCCCCATTTCACCTTACTTGATTCCAACACGATAGGGAAGTGATAAAAAATTGAACGAGATAAGCTCTCTTGCACCAGATTAGGAAAAGCATCCTCCCAGGTAGAGGTAAACAGGAATCTATCCAAACGATATTGCCTTCTAACTGACCAGGTGAACCTAGCATTGGAGAGGAGAATATCCCTAAGACTACACCCCCTAATAAAACTGTTGTTGGAAATAGATAATTATGTTGGAAGTAGGATATAATTATTATCCCACTAATTAGAGTTCGTTGTATCTTAGAATTCATTGCAATCTTAGGATTTATTGTATCTTGGGAATTAAAGCTAGAGTTAATTCCCTTTCGTGTAAATTGTATTGATTATGTATATAAATAGATCATCTAGTGAGTGGGTGTGTAACTCAAGTAATTCAGAAATCATTTCTAAGTTTCTTTGATATTCAAGTTGGTATCAGAGCGGGTTGATCCCGCTCGCTTCAACTCTCTCTCACGTTGGTGCAGACCTTCACTTCAATAACTAGTCCTATCACCGTTCACAACTCTTGTTTGTCACGCTTTAAAACCCCAAAGCGTGGTTCACGATCTTGTGTGACCCGGACTTCCACCGGCACTCACGTTAATGGTGCTGTTTTTTCATCACTATTCACGTACTATTCCACACTGTTCACGGATTATTCCATTGTTGTTCGTACTATTCCTTCACTATTTTTGCGTGCTATTTGGTTACCGGGTCTAAGTGTTCTTGGAGCCTCTTTCATTCAGTTCTTTAAAATAATTCTATTTTTTATTTCTTTTCTACCAAATGGCATCAGCAATTTCTGACAAAGGTCAGAAAAGTCTCATCTCATTTGTCTTTTCAGGAACTCCTTCAATTACTTCTGTGAAACTTAATGGCTGTGGAAGAGGTGGTCGTGGTAATCGACCACAATGCTCTTATTGTAAACGAATAGGGCATACTCAAGATCGATGCTACTCTCTGAATGGCTTTCCAGGAAAAACTGTCAATATGTCACAAATGCAGGCACCGGATACCGCAAAAACAGATGATCCTCCACAAAAAAAATAAGATTCTCTTATCTGATAGTGAATATAAGGAGTACCTCAAGTTAAAGGCAAAAAGTAACTAACAATATCTTATCCTCGGACCTCAATCTGGTAATTCCTCAGTTTGTTTTTCTCAATCTTTGCCTTGTGAATCTTGGATTTTGGACTCTGGTGCATCAGATCATATTGCTGGTAATCCTTCATTATTTTCGAATTTATCTCCTACAAAAATTCCTCATTCAATAACCCTTGCAAATGGTTCGAAAGTTCTGGCCACTGGCATTGGGAAGATTTCTCCTCTTCCCTCTTTAAATTTAGATTCTGTTTTTCTCATTCCCGACAAATCCTTTTAATCTACTAAGGGAGAAAAATCGCTTAGTAAATTGACTCACACTCTTAATTGTTCAGTAACTTTTCTTTCTGATTCTTTCTATATTCAGGACCGGAGTACGGGACAGATGATTGGCAAAGGCTCTAAATCACGTGGGCTCTATTACCTTCAACCTTCTTCCTCAACCATTTGTGCTGTGGCTGATTCTCCAAGTATCCTTCATAATCGTCTGGGTCATCCATGTTTAAATAAATTGAAGAAAATGGTTCCTAGTCTTTCTCATTTACAATCTCTTCAATGTAAATCTTGTCAACTTGGCAAACATGCCCGTTCTTCCTTTCACAATAAAGAAACAAGTCGGTCCAAGTCTCTTTTTGAGTTAGTTCACTCAGATATCTGGGGGCCTGGTCGCACTAGTTCAATTCTAGGCTTTCGTTATTTTGTAACTTTCTTTGATGACTACTCAAGATATACTTGAATCTACTTAATGAAAGATCAGTCTGAATTGTTAGAAAACTTTCAGAAATTTTGTTCTGAGATTTCTACTCAATTTGGTCGTACAATTCACATTTTAAGAAGTGATAATGCTAAAGAGTATTTTTCTGCCTCATTCAAGTCTTTTATGTCCTCAAAAGGTATGCTTCATCAATCTAGTTGTCCACACACACCACAACAGAATGGCGTTGCAGAAAGAAAACATCGACATCTGCTTGATACTGCCCGTACCTTGTTACTTCAAGCAAATGTTCCTTTAAAATTTTGGGCAGATGCAGTTCTTACTACAGGTTACTTGATCAATAGGATGCCATCTTCTGTGTTGGATAACCAGATTCCTCATTCCTTTTTATTTCCTGATGAATCTGCATATAAACTTCCTCTGCGCATTTTTGATTGTACTTGTTTTGTTTATGATCTGTCTCCAGGAAAAGATAAACTCACTTCTCGTGCAATCAAGTGTATTTTCCTTGGATATGCCAGAGTACAAGTTTATATGTAGATTCATCACGAAATAAAAAAGAATGAGGAATCTGGTTATCTAACACAGAAGATAGCATCCTATTGATCAAGTAACCTGCAGTAAGAACCACATCTGCCCAAAATTTTAAAGGAACATTTGCTTGAAGTGACAAGGTACGGGCAATATGCAAGCAGATATCAAAGATTAGTAGGAAAGCTTAATTATCTTACTGTTAGTGCGGTGAGTCAATTCCTAAATTCTCTTCGTATTGATTATTGGAATGCAGTCATCAAAATTTTGCGGTTCATTAAAGGATCACCGGGAAAAGGGATAGTATATGAAAATAAAGGGCATAAGGAAATTATTGCCTACACTGATGCAGATTAGGCTGGATCTCCATGTGATAGGAGATTCACTTCAGGATATTATGTTCTCTTTGGAGGAAATCTTATTTCATAGAAAAGTAAGAAACAAAATGTCGTCGCAAGATCAAGCGCTGAAGCAGAATATCGAGCTATGGCTCTCACTATATGTGAACTAATATGACTAAAGCAGCTCATTAAAGAGTTAAAGTTTTGTGAGGTTGGAACTATGAGATTAATTTGTGATAATCAAGCAGCTCTCCATATTGCTTCTAATCCAGTCTTCCACGAACGAACCAAGCATATAGAGATTGATTGCCATTTTATTCGTGAGAAGATTGTTTCTGGAGAGATTACCACATCATTTGTCAACTCAAATGACCAATTGGCTGATTTGCTTACCAAAGCTCTTCGGGGACCAAGGATCGCTTATATCTGCAACAAAGTCGGATGTTTTTGATATCTACGCTCCAGCTTGAGGGAGAGTGTTGGAAATAGATAATTATGTTGAAAGTAGGATATAATTATTATCCCACTAATTAGAGTTCATTGTATCTTAGAATTCATTGCAACCTTAGGATTCATTGTATCTTAGGAATTAAAGCTAGAGTTAATTCCCTTTCTTGTAAATTATATTGATTATGTATATAAATAGATCATCTGCTGAGTGGGTGTGTAACTCAAGCAATTCAGAAATCCTTTCTAAGTTTCTTTGATATTCAAGTACTGTCAAAACCCCTCATAGAAGAAGTAAGACGATCGCCACCCAGCTTTTCGGCCAAGGATCTAACTGCATTGAAATCCCCACCCAAACACCAATGCGACCCACAAAAGGAAGACAAAAAACCTAGCTCTTACCAAAAGAAAGAACACTATCTAGGATTATTTGGACCATAAACTGAGGTAATCCACCACTGACCTCTCCCTTTTACATCTAACAAGACAGACACTAAAAAGTTACCAAAGATAGTAGCTAATTCTCCCCAAGACTTAATGGGGCACACCAAAAAGACCCTCTTAAATTGTAGCTAATTCTAGGATTCAATGTTAACTTCCTCACTCAGGAAATCCCACATTGCCTGTTCCAATCACAATATATAAGAACATTTTGGAGCCACAGCTTTACCATGCTAATGCATCATTTATATATTGCCGCAAACTATTTGGACTATGATGTTGATGGTGCTTTTTTGCTGTGAAACTCAGGGTTAGTTCAAGAATGACCTAATTGGACTTGAATTTGAACCACTGGTGCCTGGGGATACTAAGATAAAGGGTGAAGTGCTACTTCAGAATATATTTGGGATTCAAACTGATTATTCAATATGGTGGGACTTAAGAGCTGTGGTTTGCTTATTAATATCTTATAGACAACTCTTTTTCTTGGTTCTTAAGCACAGGGAGAAAGCTTCATCACTATTACAAACCAAATGGAATCTCCTAGACATTTTACTCAGAAGACCCTCATCGAAGGACAAATATATTTCTTCTAAGCAACACCAATCCCTGCATCCTTTGTCAGCTCAAGAGGGTCTTAGCTTTCCAATGTCTTAGTTCTTGCTTTTCCTCTTTCTATGAACTTTTGCTTTGTTTCCCATGCCTTAGTTACATACATACATGTCTAAGATTTATACTCATCGATGTCAGCAACCACGTCTCTCAAGGTAGGGACTTGATTTTGGGGCTTTTCATTTTATTTGTAAAAATCCTTATGTAAAATGTGCAAATTCTACCAACTTTTATTATGTTGAAAGAAAGGAGAAAAAAGAAAGACATAAGAAAAAAAAAAAGAGACATGAAAAACCAGTGTGTTTCAACTACACAATAGAGGCTAATTTATATAAAGCTGACGTAATGAATACAAATAAATACAATTAAATACAAAGATTACAGTTATGATTTGGTTAGCCTATACAGATAATCTAACACATTTTTAACACTCCCTCTCAAGTTGGGACATATAGGTCATATACACCAAGTTTGTTACAAATATAGCTTATTCCAGGACCTCTCAAAGACTTGGTGAAAATATTTGTCAGATGATCATTTTGAATTGACGAAACTAGTGATGATGTCTCCAGATAAGATCTTCTCTCTAATAAAATGACAGTCTATCTCCATGTGTTTGGTCCTTTCATGAAACACTGGATTTGAGATGATATGCAATGTAGCTTGGTTATCACAAATGAATGTCATTTGCATAATCTCCCTAAATCGAAACTCTTTAAGCAGTTGTTTCAACCAAATAAGTTCGCTATTCTGCTTCAACACTTGATCTTACAAACACATTTTGCTTCTTACTCTTCCAAGATATTAAATTACCTTCGATGAACATACAATACCCAGAAGTGGATCTTCTATCACTAGGAGAGTTTACCCAATCAGCATCTAAGTATTCAACAATCTGAGTGTGACATCTATCTTCATAGACAATGCCTTTTCTTAGAGCTCCTTTAATATATTTCAAGATACGAATTACTGCATCTCAATGTCTTTCACATGGTAAGTTTAGAAATTGGCTTACCATACTCACTACAAAGGAGATATTTGGACGAATAACAGTAAGGTAGTTCAGTTTTCCAACCAAACATCTATATTTTCCAAGGTTAGAAAGTGACGCCCCTGATCCGGTAGAAGCCTGACATTAGGATCCATAGAGGTGTCAATAGGATTTGAATTCAACATACTTGTTTCCTCAAGAATATCTATAGCATACTTCCTTTGTAAGATAACTATGTCATCCTTGGATTAAGTGTTGTTTCATCTAAGTTACGTCATGATCATCATTGTCAATGATAACGATGTCGTCCACATACACAATCAAATAGATGCAATCTCGAGTTGTATGGCGATAAAAGTCAGAGTGGTCAGCCTCACTACGAGTCATACAAAATTGTTGGACAATAGCACTGAATCTACCAAACCAAGCTCGAGGAGATTGTTTAAGGTCATACAAGGACTTGTGAAAACAACAAACGAGGCCAAAAGACTCCCCCTGAGCAACAAACCCAGGTGGTTGCTCCATGTAAACCTCTTCTTCTATATCACCATAAAGAAAAGCATTCTTGATGTCCAGCTGATGAAGCGGCCATTAGCAAATAGTAACCATAGACAGAAAAAGCCAAACAGAAGGCATCTTTGCCGCCGGCGACAAAGTATCTCCATAATCCAAGCCAAAAATCTGGGTATACCTTTTTGCTACCAAATGAGCCTTGAGGCGATCAAGTTTGTCATTAAGGTCAACCTCGACCATATAAATCCACCGACGACCTACAAAAGACTTCCCTGGAGGAAGAGGAACAAGTTCCTAAGTACCACTGCTCTGAAAGGCACACATCTCATTAATCATAGCTTGTCTCCACCCAGGATGGGATAAAGCGTCACCTGGAGAGTTAGGAATAGACACAAAAGACAAGGAAGAAAGACAAGCATAATGCAATGAAGATCGACAATGATAACTCAAAGTAACATAGTGAGGAAAAGGGTTACGAATAGACCATATATCTTTTTGGAGGGCAATGGGAAGGTCAGGCTCAGGAGGCAGTGCCAAAGTTGGTAAAGGAGTTGGGGTCGGAGGAGAGTCCGCACAGAAGCCATCTTAGCCACCGGCGAGAAAATGTCCCCATAGTTCAAGCCAAAAATCTAAGTATACCTTTTGCCACCAAACGAGCCTTGAGGCGATCAAGTTTGTCATCAGGGCCAACCTTGACCGTATAAATCCACTAACAGCCTACAAAAGACTTCCCTGGAGGAAGAGGAACAAGTTCCCAAGTACCACTGATCTGAAAGGCACACATTTCATTAATCATAGCTTGTCTCCACCCAAGATAGGATAAAAGCGTCACCTGGAGAGTTAGGAATAAGACAAGGAAGAAAGACGGACATAATGTAATGAAGATCGACGATGATAACTCAAAGTAACAGTGAGGAGAAGGGTTACAAATAGACCATATATCTTTTCGGAGGGCAATGGGAAGGTCAGGCTCAAGAGGCAGTGCTAGAGCTGGTAAAGGAGTTGGGGCCAGAGGAGAGTCTACGGTGACCTCACCTCTGCAACCTTTGGAGTGACCTCTGCAACCGCTGGTGAAGGTAAAGGTAGACGTGGTGAGGGTGGCTGTGGCCGACCATGATAGACCTGGAAAGCGCGAGAAGTAGTCGACAGGCCACCAAGAGGAAGAGGTTGTGGTGTTTCTGGTTCAACTAGGACAATAAGAGGAGAAACAAGAAAGACCTCAATAATGGACTCCAGAGCCAAGCTAGGAGACGCAAAGAAGGGAATAGGCTCAAAGAAGGTTACATTGGTGGAGACTAGGTAACATCGGAGAGTAGGTAAAAAACAACGATAACCCTTCTAGGACTGATTGTAACTGAGAAAAACATATTTGACGGAGTGGGCAGATAGTTTGTCAAGACCAAGAGTGAGATTATGGACAAAACACGTAGACCCGAAGACACGTGGTGGAAGGGAATGGAGAGGTTGACGAGGAAACAACATAGAGTGGGGTACTTGGTTATCAAGCACAGAAGAAGGCATGTGGTTAATCAAGTAGCAGGCAGTAAGAACCGCATCGCCCCAAAAACAAAAAGGAATGTGACCGTGAAGTAAGATTGTTCGAGTTGTTTCAATGAGGTGTCTGTTTTTGCACTTAGCAACCCTATTTTGTTGAAGAGTATAGGCACAAGAGGTTTGGTGAAAAATGTCATTGGATCCCATAAAATGTTGAAAATGATAAGATAAAAATTCACAAGCATTGTCACTATGCAAAGTACGAATTGGAACACCAAATTGGGTTTTTATTTCATGATAAAAATTTTAAAAGATAGAAAACAACTCAAACTTATTTTGCATTAAAAATAACCAAGTACACCAAAAATAGTAGTCAATGATCGTATCAAAGTATTTTGACCCTAACGTAGACGAAATACGACTAGGACCCCGAATATCAAAATGAACTAAAGCAAAGGGATATGCAGCTCGACGAGAGACTCGATTAGGAAACTAACTACGAGTGTGTTTCCCAAGTTGACACAACTCACAAGGTAAACTGGATAACTTGGATAAGCTTGGCACCATCTACAGTAGTTTAGCAAGGCTAGGATGACCCAACTGAGCATGGATGGTGAGAGGGGAATTCGTGGTAGAGCACACACGAGAGGGAGCAGAGAACTGGTAGAGACCATTGGACTCACATCCAGCTCTAATCATCCATCCCGAACTTCGGTCCTTCAAAATGACAGAGTACTTAGTGAATGTAATGTGACAATCTAAAGAATAGGTCAAACGACTAATGGAAAGTAAATTAAAAAGACTTCCAGGGACATAAAGCACTGAATCAACAGACAGGAAAAGGAAGGGATGGACAGTGCTAATCCCTTGGGATTGTGTTTGGGAACTATTAGCTAAAGTGATTAAAGGTAAATAACCAAATTAAGAATTTTTTTAGAAAATATGCTTATTACCAGAGATGTGATCAGTGACACCAGAGTCAAGGACCCAGGAGCCTAAGAATGGTGACTAAAAGACAAGCTAATACATTACTAGTGTGCGCAACAAATGCAACTGATGCAGCGGAACTAGAGGCCTGATGTTGCTCAAACCACTTCAAAAAATCAGCATAGGTAGCCGAAGATGGGGTTGGTTAGGTAGTGGACTCAGGTGGATTGAGGGCAGTAGCCTGGGGAACATTGGCAGCTCATGGGGGTCGGCCATGTAAAGTCCAACACCTATCAATGGTATGACCCAATCTGTGGCAGTGATCACACTTTGGGCTGGCTTGACCAGAGTTACCGGTGTGAGAACGGCCACGATTGGCGCTCTGGGTGACAAGGGCAGAGGTATCGACCGAAGCCGGAGCAATGACAGAATTAGAGGACTGCTTGGATGGGACCCGGAGCAAAGTGGACTAAGTCATAGACAGAGTAGGAATAGTGGGGGAATCCAAGATTTGATCACGGGTAGCAGAATATTCCGGAGGAAAACCATATAGGGCCATGAGCAAGAAAAAAGTGTTGTGTTGCTCAAGTTCTTTCGCCGGGGTATCAACAGGGGGAGCAGCTCATTGAAATCATGGAGAGCACCATGAACCTTCCCCAACTAGGCAGAGATAGGACCATCAAACTTTCGAAGAGCGATGATAGTCATGAGGTTATGACAAACCCTATATAGCAGCTGAGTGTCATTAGTGTAAAGAACCTTGACCTGCTCTCAAATGGATGCACAGTTAGTAAGAGCGTAGAAGATTTTCTTGAGTGATGAATGAATAATAGATTTGATGACACTACACAATTGGGCATCGATCTTTTTCCACCGAGCTTTGTCAGCCTCAAGCACAGACTCAAGCTTCGTGGTGAGGTATGTTTTATAGACTTGGCCCTCAAGCCACAATTTAATGTCCGAAACCCAAGTATCATAGTTGCTGCCATCTAATTTGTCAGCAGAGAGAGGGGAACTAATAGAATTGGAAAAAACAGGAGGCTCAGCCTTCGAGATGTCCTTAGAGCTATCTGAGGAGGTAGAACTAGCGAAGGATTAGTAAACAACAGGTCAAAAAGCATAACCAAATAGTACCTGAATGCATCGATTCAAAAAGGGGTTGCGACAAAAGGGCAAACAAGAGTAGATCCAGAAAGAGGGGGGAAAGACGAGCATGGTGATACAACGGCGGCCGAAGGGGGTGGCTCACGCACCAGTGAAAGCGCTGTGCGTGGAGTTATACGCAAGCACTGTTGGTGGCACGTGTGGGTGCGTTCAGTGGTTTCTGGGGTTGGGCTTCTGAGTTCTGGCCATACAGAGAGAGGCAAGTCCAATGGTGGGTCGTTGGCCGGAAAGGTCGCAATAAAAAAGAATGAAGGTGGTGGACAACGGCTAATGGGTAGCGGCGAACGGCAGTGGAGGAGATGGGTTTGGCTTGAAAGAGGACACAACAGAAGGATAAAGACCGACAAACCAGAGTGGAAACACAATTAGTTGGAAAAGATTTCACCAAAGAGCAGTGGACTCACTAGGCGTGCACGGTTCTAGGGATGTTGAAAAAAAGAAAGGAGAGAAAAGAGATATATGAGAAACTTGTGTGTTTCAACTACATAATGGAAACTAGTTTATATAGAGCTGATGTAATGAATGCAAATAAATACAATTAAATACAAATATTACAGTTATGATTTGGTTAGCCTATACACAGAATCTACACAGATATTTACATGTTTTCAACATATTACATACAAGGTGTTGATTAAAATGCCTTTATAGTATAATACATTGATGGTACTAGACCCAATAGAGATAATGAGCCCATAACTATTGCAACCAACCTAACTAACTATGAATAGTTAGTTAGGAGGGCAGTAACAGAATAGAGAGAAAGGGCGGGAGATATAAAGGAGTTAGGAAGGTTGGGGGAGGGAAAGGATTGGTTGGGAAAGGTTGTATAGCCACGAGAGGCTAGGGAAAACAAGTGATTCTCTCTCGTAATTCATCTGAGGAATTATTCGCCAAATTTCATAATAAAGAAACCAAGTTTCATCACCGGTATCAAAGCAAAAGAACCTGGCAAGGTCACGCATGGTGAGCACCAAAATGGAGGCAAGAACAGAATCTTTGGAGTGCAGGTGGGAAGAGATTGCAGATTGGAGGAATATGAAGCGATGTCCGGATGCGCAGCATGGAGAACAATATCCAAGAATTTAGCGATGTCAAGATGCGCAACATGGAAAACAATATCTAAGAATCGCTGCGCAAGATCGATGGGGCTTTGCAAGGTAATTCGGGACCTAGGGTTGAGAACCCACGACATTCCGAAAGAGAGAACAATTTTGAAGGTATTCGAACAGCTGGGAATGACGAGCAATGGAGGAAATTGGAACTTCCTCTGTTTGAAGGTGAAGAAACAGGGGAGGACGTTTGCAATTAGGTGTATAAACTGGAAAGGTTTTTCGAAGTAAAGGGGTTCCAGACGGTGAAAGGTTGAAGGTGGCTTCCATGGCATTGGAAGGGCAAGCTTTATCTTGGTTTCATTGGTGGGAAGGAGGGGGTGAAGAATTTTCTTGGTCCAATCTCAAAGAAGTAGTGGTTCGAAGGTTTCATCCTTCAGCAGCTCAAAATCCTTATGAGCTATTGTTGGCATTGAAACAAAAGGGTTCAGTAAAGGAGTATAGGAAGCAATTCGAAATTTATGTAGGAACCTTGCGTATTACAGAGCAAAGGTTCTTGAGAAACATATTCTTAAATGGTTTGAAGGAGGGAATTAGGAGAGAATTGAGGATTCACAAGGTGAGCAATATGCGGGAGATTATGGAATTGGCCCAATTAATTGATGAGAAAAATGAGGAGTTAATTAGGAAACTCACCTGGGGATATGGAAGGAATGGATCCATTGAGAAAGGGGTCAGAAGAGCAAGGTCCAAGGTCTTGGGTACACGGAAATCTGGGAAGTAGTTCCGGTTGGAAGCGAGGGCGGTGGGGAGACTTCAAATTGGAAGGGTGGAAATGCAAATAGTAATGTGTCTTCAACATCTCAGGGGGTGTCTTTGCAAAGTCAAATGTTGCACCTCAAGTAACAACAGCTTCTACAACTGTGAGTAAAAGAGGAAGGAATTTCAGAGCCTTACCAGAAGCAGAATACAATGAGAGGATGAGGAAAGGGTTATGCTTCAAGTGTGATGAGAGGTATTCTGCAGGCCATGTTTGCAAAAATAAACAGCTAAGGATGCTTTGGGTAGAGGAAGGACCAGAAGAAGGGGAACATGAAATACGGGCAAAAGAAGAGACAACAATGGAGGAAGAAGGAAGATCCATCATATTGGGTTATAATAACCTTTTGGGTCTCACTACTAGGAGATCTTTCAAGCTATGGGGGGGAAAATAAAGGGGCAAGAGTTCATGGTTCTCATAGATTGTGGAGCAACCCACAGTTTCATTGCTCAAAGGAGAATAACAGAATTGCAATTGATGATAACTCCTACTTCACTATTCTTGGTGGAAGTTGGGGATGGCCATAAAGTATCAAGTAAGGGCTGCTGTAAAAATGTTTTGATTGAGTTGCAAGGTTTAGAAGTCAAGCATGACTTCTACATCTTTGAATTGAAGGGTCCGACATGGTTCTTAGGTTGGATTGGTTAGCTGGACTTGGAAATATCACAAAGAAATTTCAAGGAGCTATCATTAAAGGTCAGGAAGGAGGGACGAATTTATACTATTAGGGAGGATCCATCTTTATGCAAGTCCGAAGCTTCTTTGAAATCTGTGGTGAAATCCCTGCAAGAAAAGGAGGAAGGATATGTATTGGATGTGAGGAAGGTAAGGGAGGTAAAGCATTCCAGTCAGAACAATGGAGATCCTTCTATATCAAAAGAGATACAGGCTGTTTTGAGGGAGTATGATGATATATTTTAGACTCATGAAGGTCTACCACCTAGCAGAAAATGTGACCATGCAATCAATTTGAAGGAAGGAGCTAGCATTCCAAATATCAGACCATACAAGTACCCCTTTTATCAGAAATCAGAGATTGAAAAGCTGGTAAAAGAAATGCTAGAAGCTAGCTATATTAGACCTAGTAACAACCCTTATGCAAGCACTGTAATTCTTGTTAAGAAGAAGGATGGTAGTTGGCATTTTTGCAAAGACTATAGGGCATTGAATAAGGTCACTATTCCAGACAAATTTCCAATTCCAATTATAGATGAGTTGCTAGATGAATTAGCAGGGGCAACTATCTTTTCTAAATTGGATTTGAAGTTAGGGTATCACCAAATCCGGATGAAAGAAAGAGATATTGAAAAGACTGCATTTAGGAATTACGAGGGGCATTATGAATATGTGGTGATGCCATTTGGGCTCACAAATGCTCCTTCCACTTTTCAATCTCTCATGAATGAAGTATTGCGACCGTGTTTGAGGAAATTTGCGCTTGTTTTTTTTTATGATATATTGATATACAGCAAGGTTAAGGCAACACATTTGATCCACTTGAGAGAGGTTTTCCAGCTACTTGTGGCTAATAAACTAGTGGTGAATAAGAAGAAGTGCACTTTTGGGGGACGACAAGTGGAGTATTTGGGTCATATTGTATCACAAGAAGGAGTTGCAGCTGATCCAAAAAAAAAAGATGCAATGGTAAATTGGCCAACACCCAAAGATGTCAAAGGATTGAGGGGTTTCTTAGGTTTAACTGGATATTATCGCAGATTTGTCCAGGGATATAGTAAAATTGCAAAACCTTTGACTGAATTATTGAAGAAAGACAAATTTCATTGGAATGCAGAAGCTCAAGTAGCATTTGATTAGTTAAGGATTACCATGACTTCTCTTCCAAGTGTTGGCAGCTCCAGACTTCACTCAAGAGTTTGTCATTGAGTCTGATGCTTCCAAAGAAAGGATTTGGGGCGGTGTTGCTACAACGGAGAGACCAAGAGCCTTTTTCACAAGTACTATCGAAAAAGGTCAACGTAAATCGGTTTATGAGAGGAACTAATGGCAATAGTTCTTGCAATCAAAAGTGGCACCATTATTTATTAGGACATCACTTCACCATCGGACTGATCAGAAATCCCTTAAATTTCTGACAAAACAAAGGTTGTTGGGAGAGGATCAAATCAAATGGGCTTCCAAGTTGATGGGTTTCAACTTTGATATCCAATATAGGCCTGGGCGGGAGAATACAACTGCTGATGCTCTTTCCAGAAGAATGATGTATAATTCAATCTCCATGGTCATTCCAGAGGGTTGGGAAAGTTTGGAGGACGAAGTACAAGCTGATGTTAAATTGAAGAGCATTATTCAAGGGCTAGTGACAGACCCACAACAGTTCCCAGGTTATTCAATGATCAATAATCACCTATTTTACAATGACAGGCTGGTTTTACCTAAGGCTTCCCCATGAATTCCCATTATTTTGAAAGAATTTCATTCTTCTGCTGTGGGGGGCCATTCAGGTTTCCTTAGGACATTTAAGAGGGTGGCTGGAGTTTTTTTTTGGGAAGGAATGAAGAGGGACATTTTGGACCTCATAGTTGCATGCGAGGTCTGTCAAAGGAGTAAATCTTTATCCCTATCTTTTGCAGGGTTGTTACAGCCTTTACCCATTCCTTTTCAAGTTTGGAGTGACATTTCCATGGATTTCATCACGGGTTTACCTAAATCCAAGGGAAAAGATACCATTTTGGTGGTGGTTGATCGACTCACGAAATATGCTCATTTTTTACCATTAGCTCATCCTTTTTTCTGCTAAGGAGGTAGCCCAACTCTTTGTTGCAGAAGTTGTTCGCTTACATGGATTTCCTGAGTCAATTGTCTCTGACAGGGATCAACTATTCCTCAGTAAATTCTAGATTGAGATGTTTAAAGGGCGGTACTCAATTGAAATTTAGTACAGCATACCACCCACAAACGGATGGCCAAATCGAAGTGGTAAATCGGTGCTTGGAAACTTATTTGAGGTGTTTTACAGGGGAGAAACCAAAACAATGGTGGATTGGTTGTGTTGGGCAGAATATTGATTTAACACCAATTACAATAGGTCCACTAAACTAACTCCATTTAAGGCACTCTATGGCAGAGATCCACCTGTCCTTTTTCGGGGTTCTCGCTTTTCCTTCAAAGGTTGTGGATGTGACATAAGCAGCCTTGGATAGGGATGCCTTGTTGGAGGAGCTACGAGATAATTTGACTTTGGCTCAACAGAGGATGAAAAAGTATGCTGATAAGCAGAGAAGAGAGGTGGAGTATAGGGAAGGGGATTGGGTATATCTCAAAGCTCGGCCTTATAGACTTCACTTTCTTGCCAAGAAGAGAAATGAGAAGCTCACCACGGTTCTATGGTCCTTTTCAAGTGATTGCTAGGGTGGGAGCAGTTGCATATAAGCTTCAACTGCCTGCTTCTAGCCGAGTTCATCCTGTTTTTCACGTGAGTCGTTTGAAGAAAGCCCTACCACTCGGTGATTCCACAACCACCGCCACTCGAGCCGACAGAGGGTGGGAATTGGCCTCTCAACCCGAAGGCAAGGTCTTGGACTTGAGGTACAATACAAGGAGAAGCCGAGTTGTTGATCAAGTGGTCCGGTGCTCATCCTTGCGACAACTCTTGGGAATCTTTATCTACCTTGCAAAGAACTTTTTCCTCTTGTCACCTTGAGGACAAGGTGAAAGCTTTGGGGGGTATTGATGGTACTAGGCCCATTATTAGAAAAGTTTATGTTAGGAGAGATAGACCCAATAGAGATAATGAGCTCATAACTATTGCAACCAACCTAACTAACTCTGAATAGTTAGTTAGGAGGGCAGTAACATAATAGAGAGAAAGGGCAGGAGATATAAAGGAGTTAGGAAGGTTGGGGGAGGGGAAGGATTGGTTGGGAAAGGTTGTATAGCCACAGAGGCTAGGGAAAACAGGAGTGATTCTCTCTATAATTTGTCTTTGGGAATTATTCGCCAAATTTCATAATAAAGAAACCAGTGTTTCATCACACATCCAATTTCTAATAGCGAAGGTTTTTAATTTAGCACATGAAATTGCAAAGTAATACTTTAGCCCTAAAAAACAAAAAAAAACAAACTAGCAATCGTTATGATAATATCTAATTGCAAAAAAATACTAGATTCATTTACTTGCTGATAAAATTAACCGAATCGATAGTAAGAAAATAAATAACGGAAATTGTTATCGTCTCCCAGACAAACCCCCCCCCTCACTAAAAAAAAAAAAAAAAAAAAACTTAATGGGTGGGATTTATTTTTCCTATCACCTTCCACATTGCACAAAAGGCTAAATTATAAATTACAAATAATAATCCATGCAAACAACATGCATGAAAAATTAAATGAGTTCAAACAATCAATTCATGTAAAATCCTAATTAACAATCAACTCAGATTAAAGAAAGTAATAATAAATGGAAGAGTCATTTCAGTTTGGATGATTATATGATGTAAACCTCTACAGGTGTCATTTCACTCACCACTATGTCGTCAACGAGATGTTTGCAGTTGAGACTCGTTGTATACAAATAGTAAAAATATATACTGAACAATCAAAACTATAATACTGATTGGCAACTCTAAATGTACAATCCATGAAGTAGCTGTTAAGAGTAGATATTATGTATGTTATTTATTTTGCATTGCTAGCCGAGAAAATCCTTGTCTCAGCCCAAATTTATTGCTAGCCCATCTTACATATATAAATACACAACCTTTCCATTTGATCAAAACCTTGGTACGCTTTCCATTCTTCCTATCTCATTTGACATGGTATCAAGAGCTAGGCTCTAAATTTTTTTTTCCCCCCTGTTCACCGGAAGCATCGTTTTCAAAAAAAAAAAAAAAAAAAACATTACAAGTAGATGGTTCTCTTCGGATCTTCAGCCCCAGGTGAGACATGAAATACATAGTGTATTTCTAGCTCCAACAGTGAAGAAGCCGGCGTTGGTATGCAACCTTACGTCCAATCACCTTGGGGCCAGGGCTTGGGAAGGTGGGTTCGCCGGTGATGGTTTCTAACAAATAGCCATTTCGGTAAGTTGGAGTTTCAAATAGAACAAAGTCCCCAATTTGAAATTCTCTGCGTGAAGAACACCCACCTTCGTGGGTGGTTGGCGTGGCGTTCATCCCGCCACGAGAGTGCTCTGCGTAGATGGAACTTCGTTTGGATCGTTTTCACTTAAAGTGCGCGGCGGTCATTAGATGCTTCTCTCCGGGATAAGAGTCTCCGGCGTGGTGATTTCCACCTCATAAGGTGTGATACGAGTGGAAGTGGGTCATTTTATTATACCACCTTTCGGGTTGGCGCCATTTGACGTCTTTGGCTGGTCTTCGAGCACGATTGACGTGTTGTTAATGATCTTTTCCCCCTTCTAGATTGATTTGTTGAGTTTGTGAGTATGGGTGATGAAAACTCGAAATTGTTCAAAGATACCCGAGGTTGGACTACCTCTACTAATGTTCGCTCCACATTCCCTCCAACATTAAAATTACGACTCTAAAGCTAGTGATGGTGCTAACTATCCTCGGTGGAAACCATGCAATTTGATGTACTTGAAAGGTCACGGAAGGAAGACCATCTCACCCAAGACAGGTCGCGGGATGAATCAACTAAGGATACTTGGATTCGGGAAGATAGTATCGTTTATATTCACCGATTCGTAGGACCTTGGATCCTCGGGTTGATGATATTACCACTCATTGCACCACTTGTCAAAGGAATTATGGCTTTGCCGCCAACCTTTCACTCTTTTTGTTCTCACAATTCCTCACGATGATTTATCTCTCTTATATCCGAAGACACGGGATCTGATCGCGCTAATCAAAAGGATGAATCTCTTAGTGATTATTATACCTCCTTCAAACGCCTATTTGAAGAATTGAACACATTGTTTATCACTGATGGAGAGATGCGGGCTCATCACCAAGCGGTTAGCGCCAATGTGTTTTTCTCCGGCTCGTGGTGAATTTGGTGCGGCCCGATCTCGATTTTGTTGTGTTTTAGTAGTTCCTGACCCCGCAATTCGAAGGATGTATACTTAGCCTCCTCCAAGAAGCCTTGCTCGTGACATTTCCAAGTCTCATCCATTAGCCTCGGCGAGGCATCCGCTTTTTGAGTTCTACTTCTCGATGGGACGCCCCATGGTGGTCGTAGTGGTTCTCGTGGTGGACGATATGGTTTCGTCAAAGATAAGCTTGGGACCTCCACGTGGTAGTGGTGGTGGAGGACAATCTTTGCGAACCAACATTTGTCGTTATTTAATGGAACTTTTCATATTAAGCGGGCAAAAACTTCACCGATAAAAAGCATCCCATCCACTTTTGCTCATCTTACTACAATATGAAGGCATTCCTCCCACCAACCCATGGACATAGCTGTAATGATGACACCTAAAGATTTGCTCAATACATGCTCGGTTTCGAGCCTTTCTCTTGCATAAGCACCATCTCCTTCATTTGCCTCCGTTGCTTCCACCACAAATCCTCTTAGAAAAGTCTAAGCCAAGACAGGAGCAGATCATCTTTTTCCCGGTGTTAAATACGGGTCATTGATTCGTGGGCTTCCGACCACTATCTTTCTTGAGCATACAGTAATGGTTTGGATCCTTTCCCAAAATCCTTCCCAATCTTCCTAGTGTTACTTTAGCCGACGGAACCCTCTAAGTTGCTCTGATGTTTGAAGGTGGAGGCCAATTGTCTCCCACCTCCGACCTCTCTTTCTCGAGTTTTATGTTTGAATCAATTTCCATTTAATTTACTTTCAACCTTTGAAGTAGCATTACTCACTTGCTCACTTAATTGTAGTTTCACTACAATTGTTGATTCTCTAATGTGTCTTTGAAAAACTTGGGACGAAGAGGTGATTCTAAGGGGTCGTGATATAAGGATATCATCATCCTTAGAAGATTATAACAAATCAAGAAAGGATGGAAGATTGATTCATTAAGAGTGTGGTGATCTCTACAACTTCCAAATGGCATAACTTTGGTCATCCAAAGTCTCTGCATGAGTTTTGAAAAAGTTGTGTCCTCAGTTCCAGTCGTCAATCTGATTTTAGAATGTCTTAAATCTAACGTTAGAATAGATTGAAAACACCATAGTTCAGTCCATTACCCTCTCACGGTCAATAGGGTCCGCGTCCCCATTTATAACTTTGTTCATTCGATATTTTCTATGTCCAATTAGTTCTAAGTCCGTTTTCCATCTTTTTCCTAACTTTTGTGGATGATTTTTCAAGAATGACTTGGTTATATTTCATGAATCATCTTCAACAAGGAGATCCATTGTTTTCTTTCCGCTTGATTGCTCTGAAATTACAACCCAATTTAGTATCTCAAGGTTGACCCGTCCGCAGTGGATAATGCAAAAAATATTTCTCTAGTGATTTCACTTCCTATATGATTCAACATGGCTCCTCATGGTCCATCAATCCTTCAATAAGTTACTCCGCAATCTCACAGAATACTATGTTCTGTTGTAGCAAAAATAAGCATCTTTTGGAAGTTGCTCGATGCTTGTTGCTTCATATTATCAAACCTGTTCTAAAATTTTTGGGCTCCTTGTTGAACACTTGCTTGTTTTGTTAATTAATCGGATGCCATCTTCTATCTTAACACAAGTTCTCATTCTTCCTTTTTCCTTCCCAAATCTTTGTTTCCCTATCCTCGTATTTTTGGTTTGTCCATGTTTTGTGCGGGATAGTAACCATCACTCAAGTTTCCAAGTTACAAGAGGAAGGACTAGTACCAAGTTTAAAGTCCAAGTAAATCCTTAAATGTGTCTTTTTTTATTACCCTCGCCATCGAAAAGGATACTTGTAATGCTTTCTCCACGATTTAGGCCCATTTGTGTCCGCCGATGTCACCTTCTTTGAATCTACTCCGTTCTTTCTTCCACCTCCTCCTCCAAGGTTATTGAGGAATATGAAGAAATTCTCATTTATCACACCCTTCTTCTCATGATTCCGGGTCACATCCTTCCTTCAAGTGTTCCCGTTCCGTCTTGTCCTCCACATTCGGCCACCCATTCAACATTCACACTCGCCCTTGTGTTCCCTCTGTTTCCGGTACTTCACCCATGGATGTACATTGCTCTTCTAATTCACATCACCTCCATCCACCTCTTCGTCTTATGTTCAAACTCTTGACCTTCCCATTGCCCTTCGTAAAGGTAAACGTTCATAATCACTCACCATCCTATTGCATCCTTTATTCACTATGACCATCTTTCCCCTTCCTCCCAATCTTTTGTTGCCTCTCTTGATGTTGTCACGGTTCCCAAAATATTCCGAGGCTCGGCTCATGATGGGTGGCGCCATGCCATGGAGGAGGAAATGCTTGCTTTGGAACATAACCGTTTTGTGGGATCTCGTTTCCTTCCTCTCGTGGTGAAAATTGCCGATTGGGTGCAAGTGGGTGTTCACAATGTGAGAAAGCTCAAACTTAGCAAGACTCGCAAAGATGGTAACCGTTGCTCGTTTAAAGGCTCGACCGGTGGCCAAGGGTTAAACTCGGACTCAATGGAGTTGATTACTCGGAGACCTTTTCTCCCGTGGCCAAATTGGCCTCAAATTCTTCAACATATTCATCTCTTTTTCCCTCTCATCAACGGCCCCCGCACCCGAGTTGATGTTAAAAAACTTCGCCTTTCTTCATGGTGATTTACATCTGCTAAGTCTATATGGAGCAACCACCGGCTTTGATTGCTCGAACCTCTGAACGCATATAATTGTCGGTGATTGCAGACGCTTTCCATCAAGTAATGGAGGAAACAATCCCCTTGGTTTGGAAGATTGAGTGAAATTGTTGTGAATTTCTCAAAAGGATAGCATGACCACTCTTTAATGTTTCTACAAAATCCGAGGAGGATGCATCCTCGATGGTCCTTGTGTATGTTGACGATGATAGTGATAACGAGTTGGACTTATGTTGAGATTCTCAAAACTCAATGTTTCTTCAAACTAAATTTTAGTTGAAAGATCTTGGTCCTCTAAAATATTTCCGTGAATTGAGGTAAGTAGAAGCAAAAAGGGCATTTTCCTTTCTTGCGAAATATGTCATTGACTTACTATCTTCCTTGGCATTGTTGGGAACCAAACCTTGTGATACTCCGATGGTTCCAAATGTGAAACTCAATGCCTCGATGATGGAGAACTACTTGATCGATCCAGAGTGATGGGAATTGGATTATCGGGCAAACTTAACTACCCTTACTGACACGTCCAAGGATATCTTTTGGAGAAAGTGTAGTCGGTTGATTCATGTCATCTCCTCGAACAATCTCATTGGGATGCGAATTTTACATATACTAAGATATTTGAAAGGTATATCCCATTTGTCGTGGGATTCTTTATAGAGACAATGGACATTATAGGTTACAAGGTTATTACATCATTTGCTCCATTTGTAGATCGGAAATCAACTTCCACTATTTTGTTCCTTGGAGGAAATCGATCTCTTGGAAAAGTAAGAAACAAAAATGTAAGTAGCAAGATCAAGTGTGAAATTAATCCGAATATCGAGCAATGGCAATAAACCAACTTATAATTACTATGGATCTATCATTTACTTGATGAGATTGGGTTCATTACATTTCTGCTACCTAACAGACTATGGTGTGACAAATAACAGAAATTGTCTGTCCCCGCACATTGCCCGAACCCCCCATGAACGGACAAAGCACATAAAAACTTCCGCCACTTCATTCGAGGGATCCAACGGGGACTCATATCTACCATGTCCACATTGAACAAAAGCGCTAAATTATAAAGGCTCTAATCCATGAATCAACATTAATTATTTTGTAACAAGTTCAAAAAATCATTTCATTAACATCTAATTATCAACTCAACTCAGATTAAAGAAAGTAGATATTATGTATGTTCATTTATTTTGATTATATATGCAAACCTCTACAGGTGTCATTTCACTCACCACTATGTCCAACATTTTGCAGCTAGAGACTCGTTGTATACATATATAAATACACAACTGCAATCAAAACTATAATACTGATTTCCATTCTTCCTATCTCATTACAGTAGCTAATTAGTTCAAGGAATAATTGTCAAAATTGACAGCACTATTTTGCTGGCCAATTTGGAAAACAAAATTGAATCACAGAATGAGGGACTCACCCTCAAATGTTTAAACTACTTCTATTTATTTGCTTCAATGAATTCTTTGTATTCTTTCTTCATTTTGACTCCTGAGACAGTCCTGTAAAATCAGTGTACAACCGTTAGCAGTCGAAAATCAGCAAGAATATCCATGAAGAAAACTATAACAATGGCCTCTCAGTCTCTAAGAATACAGATTCCAATTTGCGCTTTAGTTAGTTTCATTTGTACAATTATCAAATTATGCAAATGGATTTGGGATTTATAATAAATTACCCAATAACTCTTGTAATCAGTATTTAATATCACTTCAGCTTAGTCTTTTCCACCCTCTCTTTACCAACTTTTAGCGTTTAGTGATGCACAATTTGAATTAAAATTACTTTAGTGGATAGGCTTTTGTTGTTGTGGTTGTTGTATGATGTACAAAACAATTAGTGGATAGATGTTGGAGTTCAAAGTCGAATAATTGTTAATTTCTGTAGATTACAATTTAACTACAGATTATTTTATGTACAAGAGATTTGATTCTGCCAGTATGTTGTGTACTTGTCATTACTTGAAAGTTTCATATATCACAGGCTATCAAGTATTTGCCATATGTATTGCCTTTTCCCTCTTGTAAGAAGAATCTGCCAGTCTGTTTCCACTATAGACCCCAATTAAATGGGACATAAATGAAGGTAAAATGAGTACGTGTTTAGAAGCACAGACGTTCAACCAAAAAACTAGTGAAGTAGCCAGATTTTGCTGCTTGAAATGTTGCAAATCTGCCAGTATATGTCCTTTATAGACCCCAATTAAATGAGAGAAAAAGAGGTAACCTTAGTATTAGCGTTTAAAAACACTGATAGGACTAACATGTTCAACCTAGCCAGACCCTTCTGCTTGACTCGTCTCAAATTTGAGAAAAACAAATGCAATTCCCAGGGAGAGACAAGACCCAACCATCAGGGCAATGTGCCTTTCAAATCTAATTATCTATGTATGCAAAAACTAATATATAATACTTATCCACAATTTATAACGGTGAAAAACCTTAAATTCTTATAAAATTTGAAGAAATCAAACACATTTACCTCTTTTTTTTTAAGATAAAAAATGAAACTGGCAGTGCGTTGTGTTTGCTGTGCTTTGGTGCCTTTGGCTGGAAAGGAATACCAGATCTTCAAGGGAACTTCTTCATCTTTAGATAACATTTGGGATAGGGTTATTTTTTTGGTTTGTTTGTGGTGTTCTGCCCATGGTTTTTTTAGAGGTGTTTCTTTGTTAGACATGCAGAGAGATTGGCATGCCTTGTTACATGATTCAATCTCTAAGGTTTTAAATGTTTCTTTTGTTGTCTTCTTAGGAGGATATCTTATCCTCTTTCATTGTTATCTTCTCTTCTTCTTTAAATACATTTTGATTTTAGTCTTTATATTTTATACCTCTATATTTAATTTACTGATATATTTTAAAATTTTCACCACTTCATTGTATTTTATTTTTTGTTTTGACAATGTGTTTATTTATTTAACAATTATTTGTTGTACACACACACTAGTCTGGTTCAACTCCCTTTACTGGTTTCTAAAACATTGCTCAATTAATCCATTTCATTTTAGAAAGCGCATGGTGATAAGTTCAGAAGTTCCTGTTTCTCATAGACATCACAAAGCAACATCCAGAGATGTCTCGTTTTGGAGTATATAGAAACATGTCATATGAGCAAATTCATGCCAGAATAATGTAATAGAACTGGACCAGAAAATATTGTAAAAAATGAAGTTTCATTGATAGAACTCTCCTCTCCCTGAATCTGAATCTGAATCAGAGAGGGAATACAAGTATTACAGAAAATACAGCAATGGAGACACTGCTGTGAACACTCTCTGCTCAGGACATTTGAGAGTCCTGTGACTCTAATTCTATCCTAACTCCAAGACTGACCTGAACCCCTCAATTGACACCCCTTCCTACTTATATTCAACTACTTCCCTCAATTACAGTTGGCATTCTGTTACCTGTAAGTTAGACAGTTATTAACAACAGAATTAGGTCCTAATCCCTATCCTCGGGTATCTAATAATACTCCCCCCCAAACATTCACCTTGTCCTCAAGGTGAAGGGTTCTGTATCAGCTGCAAACAAACTTCCAGGGTCCCAATGCCAACTTGCTGCACTAACGAGAAAGGATGCAGGCTCTGCGGCTGAATTGCTGCACCCTCCCTTACTGGAACCAGCAGTTGATGTTCTGTATAAAGCAGGCGCCCCCTTCAGCATTTTAACTTCGCCTCCCACTGATAGCTGCATGGTTAAGTCCTTGAAGTTAGCCCGGATATCTCCTAAAGTGGCCAACCAATCCATTCCCAGAACCAAATCAGCCTCACTTAAGCTGGAGAGGAAAAAATCCTGTTGAACCTCCAGTCCTTGTAGCTGCAAGCTAACTCTGTGGCATACCCCTATGCGCTTTACCTTATGCCCATCTCCAACTTCCACATAGTAGGTACTAGGTAGGGGATTCCACTATGGGAAGATGTAGTTACTGCACCAAATCAGTAGCTATAAAGTTGTGTGAAGCTCCACAATCAATCAAAACTACTACCTTCCTTTCCACCCCACAACTTAAGGGATCTTTTGGTAGTCAAGCCCTCACTGTTGGGCATGCAAAGTTGCAAAGCTTTGTAATCCATCCCTTGACGGCTCCACAGTGGATCAATTTCATCCTTCTCTTGTACCGATTCCTCCATCAACATCACATGGAACTGTTTATTCTTACAAACATAGTTAGGAGTGTATTTTTTGTCACAACTGAAACATAATCCTTTCTTGATCTAGTCCTGCAGCACTGCATCTGTGAGCTTTCTGATCCCCCCTCCTCTACTCCTGAACTTCCATTTGGCCTGCTATTTGTAGACTCCATCACCAAACCTCCTCTTGATGGAGTATTGTGTGCATCTGCTCTGGACCCCCCTTCATACGTAACTGTCCTGGAGGATGGGTAGCTGCTGTAAGGCACCCCTGTTTTACTACCCGTAGTCAATCCCCCTCTACTCAAGGTCTAGTTCTTTTCATCAATCATCTGAGCATAGTCCATCATCTCCGATAATGATTCCACCGGATGCAACTTGAGTTCGGCCCTAATTTCCTCCCTCACACCATTCAAGAAAATACCTTTAAGGTATTCTTGGTCTGTGCACCGTAAGGGACCTGCATAAAGCTCAAATCTTTCTCTGATATCCTCCACCATCGTCATCTGTTTCAGACCCAGCAACAATTCATATGGGTTCTACATCATCAAAGGTTGAAACCTTTTCATCACCACTGTTCGGAACCCCTCCCAAGAAGGGTTCAATGAGCAAGATTCCCACCATTGAAACCAGCTTAGTGCTCGACCCTCCATAGCCACCATCACAGCTTGCAATCTTTCCCTCTTGAACACCCCCTTTAAGTTGGAAATAACGTTCAACCCAATTAACCCAACCGTACGCGTCATCCTCAGAAAACAAGGGAATCTCTAATTTCCTCCGGTGATCTTCATTTGCCTCCATTTGTGCCCCTCCAATCGACCAACTTCTTGCTTCTTCATTCCCTGAGACACTGGTTGTGTCCCTTCCCCATGAATCTCTAAGGTTGGATCGCACAAGATTTTCAAGAAGATCCTCAATCTTCTTCAATTGGGCTTCTTGGAGCTCTCTTCATGATTCTTGAATCTCTCTATCCTTTCAGTTTGTAGTCTTCCTTCCTCCCTTTCCCTCCTCCATGCTTCGATCCCCTTCTCCAAAGCTTCTAAACGCGCCTCCATTCTTGTGTGTACTATGTAAAGCTCCCTGGATCTTGGGAGCTCTGATACCAGTTAATAGAACTGGACCAGAAAATATTGTAAAAGATGAAGTTTTATTGATAGAACTCTCCTCTCCCTGAATCTGAATCAGAGAGGGAATACAAGTATTATAGAAAATACAGCAATGGAGACAGTGCTGTGAACACTCTCTGCTTAGGACATTCGAGAGTCCTGTGGCTCTCCCAATTCTCTCCTAACTCCAAAACTGACCTGAACCCCTCAATTGACACCCCTTCCTACTTGTATTCAACTACTTTACTCAATTACAGTTAGCATTCTGTTAACTGTCAGTTAGACAGTTATTAACAACAGAATTAGGCCCTAATCCCTATCCTCGGGTCTCTAACATAATGCAGTAGACCAGCAATCAAAATGAATACAAGTACCTCCATCAGCATCGACGTGTTGTTCTAATGAAACCCAATAGCAGTAATTTATGGAAGCAGCAGACCAAAACAGACAATGACAACATGCATGATGATAATAATAATAATATCTAGTCTCATGACATGTGCATGATAATAAAGAGAAGTTAAAATAGTTTTGAAACTTCAAACAAACTCATTTCTGAATCATATATATCAGTATAGATGATAAATAATAAAATAGAATAACAGGAGGAAAGATAAAATAAAACCAACCTAATCATCTCCTTGTTTTTAAAAAACTGCACACATGGTGTACCCATGATTCTAGCTGCTTCTGCTATTTCTGGATCTTCCTCTATATCAATTTCAATATAATGTACATTCTGATCAAATTCATCAATCACCTGCCATGCGAAATGTTAGAAAAAGTTAAAAACAGTGTTTACTGTTCAAAATAAGTGACACTAAACATGGAAGGTAAAGTAGTCTCATTTAGTTCCTGTCATGCATCAGAACAGTGTTAATGTATCCTCTAAAATTACTATTGGCAGTACCTCACTTCTTAGCCTCTCTTAGGAGCTCAGCTAATGCCTATGTTAGAGTGGTTTCTCTCGTTTGACATGCATTGAGACTGGGGAACTTTGTTCAGTTGATATGCTTTTCTACTTTGTTCACGTTTTTGTGTTCCTTGGTTTCTTTTAAGAAGGATATCTTATCCACTGCTCTTAGTGGTTCATTCTTTCTCTTCTCAGACAATGTTTTTCCTTTTATCCAAAAAATAAAATAGAAACATACCAATTTGCATACATTTCAATGCCTTATGCAACAATCAACATAGTTAATTTTAAAAAAAATGTTCTATGCATACCACCCATAATAAAAATTTTATATTCAACTATTCATTCCTAGTAAGTGCATCTACATTATGTCAGAAGCCTACAATAGCCACGATTATTATGACATCTAATTTAAGGATCATGACATAACTTTAAGTCCTCGTTTTCTGACATACCTTACTGAGAATTGGCTTTAGCGTCCTACATGGACCACAATTCGGTGCAGTATATAACACGCATATAAGCCTTGGACTTTCATGGTACAATTTTCGTAGAGCATACTGTAAAGAGGAAATCACAAAGGGAAAAGATAAATAAATTAACAATACAAACCCAAAAATTAAATAAAGGGACTGATTGAATATAACAAGTGCTAGGACTTAATTGCGTAAGCATTATCATGAGGTAGGGAAGCACATGCCTGTCCCTTATGCTTTGTAAGTGTAATGTCAAAGCCCTCTTGAACATCCTTGTCTGTAAGTTCCTTCTTAACTTCTTCAGTTTTGGGCTGTTACAAGTAATTAAATTATAAGGCTGTGATTCATATTGGAATACGCTGCATGAATCAAGTGATTTGATGAAAAATAGATTTCCCTAATATTACATAGAACTTAAAACCTATGGCCAAATGAAGAAGTTTGCTTATTACTAGATAAGTATGACACTTCTGTAAGGTAGATCACTCTGGTACCCATCTTTTCTACATAGATACTGATATCAAGGTGAGTTGTCAAACATTTATTAGATGTTATATTTAATGAAATTATAAACATTTATTATGAAACTCTCGGCCAATAAATATTCAACAACTCACCCTAAGTACAATACCCATAATGGTACCATAGCAACTCCCTTTTGTATGTTACTTTTATTGATATTTGCTCTTGTTCATGTCCATCCTTTGGAAAGTACTTGAAGAGCATTAGATAAGTCACAAGTTACTCATGAATTGATAGTGGCTTCCTTAGACCATTATTAGGTAAAATAGTACCTGAAGTTTACAACCAAATCCTTTATTTTCAGAAATTATACTGACCTCTCCTATTTTAATTTTTCATTAGACAAAAAACCACCTGTTTATTTGTTTATTTATTTTTTAATGCATATACCCCAAGAAAAATTAACTAATAGGGAGGTCTTTGTAGAATATGAAACTATAAGGCATTTGGGGAGAGTTAGATGCACACAACCTTACTGTCATGAGCGAAGAAGTTGTTTCCACAACTAGAACCCTTGACCGCTAGGTCAAAAGCAACAACCTTATCGTTGCACCAAGGCTTACCTTCTATACAACAACAACAAAAGCCTTTTCCCACTAGGTGGTTGGCTATATGGATCAAATGACGTCATTGTATTCTATCATAAACCAAATCTTCAGAAAGGTCATTTAGATATAAGTCTTTTTTAATGGTTTCACCAATAGTTTTTTTTGATCTCCCTCTACCTCTGACTATTGGGCTATCATCTATTTGATCCACTCTTCTTACTGAGGCTTCTATTACTCTTCCTCTCACATGGCTAAACCATCTTAGGCAAGATTCTACCATCTTTTTCTCAATAGGTGCTACTCTTACTTTCTCTCTAATACATTCATTCCTCATCATATATTGCCTTGTCTTGTATGTCTACTCATCCACTGCAACATCCTCATCTCTGCAACACTAGACTTATGAAAATTTAAAATTGGGAACATGTGTTGGAAATTAAAAAAATTAAACCAAGTGGGAACATGTGTTGGAAATTAAAAAAATTAAACTAAGGGCTTTTGTCTGATGATAATTTAAAATAGGGGAGGTCAATGTAATTTTTGAAACTATAGGAGGTACTTACATAGGTTTCATAAACCTCAGGTGGTCATTGTAATAATTAAAAAAGAGAATGGGGTATGCACTCAAGGTTCTATGTTCCTCTTCCTAACTCTTCTATTGCAACACGGCCCATTGTACACCTCAGTATGGTATTAAAATAGAAGGCAATTACATTTAGAGACTAGAGAAGCCTATAAGTTTGGATATAGACAATAATCCCATTTAAATGACCTCAAAAGCCAACCGAGAACTATTTAATCAACATTTCACACACATAAAAATTTTAAGGAACTTTAACTAGATTCTATGCCCAACTTTGTTATCAAATAAAAATTAGATACACTATCTTTATGCATTCTTAAAATTTATCCAATTTATAGAATATCAAGATTTTACAACCAATTCTACCTTAAACAATTGCTACTGCCTCTATGGGACTTATAAGAATCAGAACCTAAAAAATAAAGATATAGAAAAACTAATAATGTAATATTTACAACTCAATCTAAAGTACTATGGGTGTGTTTGTTTAATCTTTTTTTTATTGAAAAAGCGCTTTTTTATTAAAAAAAAATCACTTCAGAAAAATTTTAGAGTGTTGGGTAAGCATTTAAAAAAAATCAGATTTCTGATTATTTTGAGAAGCTACAATGAGTAGCTTCTGAAATATAGAGAATCTGTAGAGGTGAGAGAAAACTCATTTAAGGAGTCGGAGAAGTTTCGTCTAGACAAAAATATCCTTACATCATTTCAAAATGACAAAGTTATCCTTCACATCTTTCAAAAAGTGATTTTGTAATTGTATCCAAATGATAAAATAGTTTATGCTTTTCATAAAGATCTCTACAAAAAAATATATATATACTTTTTTGTGCTATCTTAAAATCACTTTTATTCAAAGCTTATCCAAACAAACCGTATATATCCAAAGAACAATAAGTGCACATAAAATGAAGTTTTTTGAAGACAAATACCTGATGAAACTCTATAAGAAGATCCTTGCTCACAAGATATCTCTCAACTGATAAAGCAGCAACACATCCAGATCCAGCAGCAGTTACGGCTTGCCTCCATTCATGGTCCTATGAGAATAAGAAAGAATGAACTTTATAGGAGTTCATATAAAGGTTACTACTTACAAGTTATTCCATACAAAAGGTAACATCAAACCACAAGATATATTAAGAAAATAAATTTCCTGATAAATTTGCATAGTTAATACACATGCTCGGAGTTTATATTAACAGCAAACATAACTAATTTAAGAAGGAAAAAAGACAAACTTCTGCCTCCTACAATTATGTTTCGAGGTTAATATTATGAAGAAATGATTGAATCTGTACACTTGACACTTTACTGTCAAAAAATGCAATAATGCATATTAATATGAAATTGGTCAAATGGTTTCCTCCTCCTTAAAACAATTCTACTTTTATAGAAAGGAGGAATATTTGAATATCTGAATATTATTCCTTAATTCATCTGTACAGAGAAGGTTACAATATATATAGACTAATGCTATTAATTGCTATCCTAAAAAAAGGGAGAAATATCCGCCCTAATAAAAGCAAGAATAAAAAACGTATCTGTACATATCTGATATTAAAGCTAATATATTACAACATATATTACAACACTCCCCTCAAGCTGGTGAGTGAATATCAATCATTCCCTTGCAAGTAAGACTATGAAATCGCTCTGTGAGAAGCCCCTTGGTGAAGACATCTGCTAATTGGTGCTCTGAAGGGACGTACTCTGTAGTTATAAGGCCATCATCTAATTTTTCCTTGATGAAATGGCGATCAATCTCTATATGCTTTGTCCGATCATGCTTGAACCGGGTTGTGAGCAATGCTGATTGCCGACTTGTTATCACACAATAACCTCATAGGAGCTTCATACTTTATTCTGAGATCATCGAGTATGATTCTCATCCATAACAGTTCGCAAATTCCTTGTGCCATAGCCCGAAATTCAGCCTCTCGCACTTGACCTTGCAACCACATTTTGTTTCTTACTTCTCAAGTCACCAAGTTTCCTCCTAAAAACATACAGTAACCTGAGGTAGACCGCATGTCGACAACCGACCCGGCATAATCTGCATCTGTATAGGTTTCAATGGTCAATGTTTGTTCTTTTCGAAATAGAAGTCCTCTTCCCGGGCTTGTCTTCAAATACTGAAGAATTCTATTCACACTAGCATATGTCTCTCACGAGGATCATGCATGAATCTGGCTAACCACACCGACAAAGATAGGCTATGTCGGGTCTAGTGTGAGACAAATATATCAGTTTTCCCACAAGTCTCTGATACATCGTGCCTTATCCACCCTTGGGCTCTCCTCATTGTTTCCAATCCTGTGATTTTGTTCAATAGGTGCCCCTGTGGTTTTGCAACCTAGCTTCCCTGTTTCCTTAAGAAGATCTAGGACATATTTCCTTTGGGAAATAAAGATGCCTTGTTTGGAATAGGCAACCTCTATCCCAAGGAAGTACTTCAGCTTCCCCAAGTCCTTCATTTCAAACTGTGCAGCTAATTTTTCTTTTAGGACCTGTTTCTCAACCTCATCATCACCAGCAATGATCATGTCATCAACATAAACCAGAGAAGTGTAAGCCTCGCCTTCTTTGGAATGTTTTATAAAGAGGGTATGATCTCCCGGCTCGCCTATAACCTAAGGACACCATAGCATTGGTGAACCTCCCAAACCAAGCACGAGGAGACCGCTTGAGTCCATATAAGGCCTTCCTTAACTTGCATACCATATTCCCTCCACCTAGGTAGGTCCATATCCCGGTGGGATGTCCATATACACTTCCTCTTCCAAATTCCCATGGAGAAAAGCATTTTTAACATCGAATTGGTGCAAGTCCCATCCAAAGTGTGCTTTGCCAAGGAGAGAATGATCCTGACTGTGTTCATCTTTGCTACGGAGCAAATGTTTCCTCATAATCAATCCCATATGTCTCGAGTGTACCCTTTTGCAACCAGCCTTGCTTTGTACTTAGGTCTAGAGTACCATCGGACCGATATTTCACTTGTGTAAATCCATCTCGCACCCAACTATCCTTTTGTCCTTCTAAACAATTTCCCAGGTCTCATTCTTGTTTAAAGCACTCATTTCTTCATGCATGGCTTGAACCCAATTCTTATTCATTAATGCTTCTTGTACTTGAAGTGGGGACTCGATAGAATCAATTCTTTGAAATAAAACTCGATCTTTGTCTTCGATAGGTTTTTAGTGGACACAAACCGAGATATGGGGTATTTTGCACAAGTTCTTCCGGCTTTTCTTAAAGCTATTGGCAAGTCATCGTGGGTTAGGTTCACAAATATCATGTAAAGAACTATTCAAAGGTCCGAATCGAATGCTTACCTCACGGTTCGGACGATCGAAGCCGCTTGTTGGACCAGGTTGGGTTTTTTCCGATAATACACCTCAGCGATCTATAGGAACCGACATCGATTCTTTAGGTGTCTCTGAAGTTCCGACGATGATGTGACATCCTTTATCAGAGGAGGGATAGAAGACTCAATCGATTCAACCAAAAGAGGAACAAAAGATGACTCAAGGGACTCAGCTTCTTGACCACGCTCCCCGAAGCTGAGGACGAAGGTGAAAAGACTCGGACTCATGAAAAGTAACATCCATGGAGACATAGACACGACGACTTTGAGGATGATAACATTTGTACCCTTTTTTGTCTCGGTGCATACCCTATGAAGATACATTTGACAAATACCGAGGATCTAACTTACCACGATATTGACTATGGACATGAACAAAGGCAACACAAATGCAAAGACACGACACGGTAGATTCTTCATGGTAGGGATGGAAGGGAAGAAGGAAGTCATGACTTGCACAGACTAAGACCATCCAAGACACGGAGGGGCAATCTGTTTATCAAGTATGCGGCGAGCTAAGACACTTCCCCCAATAAGACTTAGGGACAGACATTTGGAATAAAAGAGCTCTGGCAATTTCTAGGAGATGACGGTTCTTTCTTTCTGCAACCCCATTTTGTTGGGGAGTATCAACACAAGTTAATTCATGTAACACACCATGGTCTTTATGGAAATTTGTAAAATGGTGATTCACATATTCCTTGCCATTATCAGATCGTAACCGTTTTATGGATTTTCCAAACTGCGTTTGAACCATGCGATAGAAATTCAAGAATATTTGAAACACTTTTTATCTTTCATAAGAAAGATCCATGTGACCCTAGTGCAGTCATCAATAAATGAAACAAACCATTTTGCACCCGATATATTAGAATTAGAGGAAGGTCCCCACACATCAGAATGAATAAGATCAAAAGGTTCAATACTTTTATTATTATTTGGAGAAAACGTTGTGCGATGGTGTTTCGCAAATTGACAAACATCACAAAGAAAAGACTCAACAGACTCATTTTTAAACAATTGCGGAAATAAAGACCTAAGAAGACTGAAAGGAGGATGACCAAGGCGTTTGTGATGAAGCCATATCTGAGATGCAGCAGAATCGGAACTTGTCGCATGATTGGATGTGGACATCGTCGGACTAGTATGACCGTGAAGCCGGTGTAGAACATATAACCCTCCCTGTTCCTTAGCAACCCCAATCGTCCTCCCCGTGGTAAGATCCTGAAACACACAATGAGAGGGAAAGAAGGTCACTGTACAGTTTAAATCTGTGGTAAGCTTATGAATAGAAATGAGGTTATTAGACAAATGAGGGACATGAAGCACATTATGTAAAGGAAGGGAAGGGTGAAGTGAAATAGTACCACATCCTAAAACAGAACATGGGATCCACTCAACAAATGTGATGCTTACCGATAATTTAGAGTAAGTGGAGAAATATGAGGGATAAGGGGTCATATGATCGAGTAGCACCAGAGTCAATAATCCGAGATTCTCGATACGCTAGAAACATTAAAAGAAAAAGAACTGAAATTCTTACCAGTCATAGTTAGAGAACAAGTGCTTGGAAGGCTTACTCATAGAATCCAAGAGAGTGCGCAAACGATCCAACTCGGCTTTACTAAGCGCCGGAATTGCCTCCCCGGACGGTGGTGCAGAGACCTCTTCACCCTCAATAACCAAATCGGACACTGTTTGATTAACTTGCCTTTGTTGATCCGCCTTTAAAACCCCCGGAGCGTCCAAGAACCTTATCTCTGCCATGGAGTTTAAAACAAGTGTCCTTAGTGTGCCCGTACTTCTTGCAAAAAGGACACCAAATGCTCGTCACGTTTGGCGACGACTTCCAAGAGGAAGAGCCGAGCTTTTCGGATGATAACCCACCAATAGGTTTCTTTACTAGTGGCCAAAGCGAGAACCATCACCGAATTACCGGTATTCAACATGACTACCCGACGACTCTCTTCCCCCCTAACTGTAGAACACCTCGGAGAGAGAAGGAAGCTTGTCCTTACCCAAAATCTGAACCCGAATAGGATCATATTCAGCATTCAACCCAGAGAGAAACTTAAAGACCCGTCCACGCTCAATAAACTTGGCTAAAGTAGCAGAATCCTCACCGCATTTCATTTTTAAATCCTGGTTTTGATCCACTCAATCCATAAACCATTCGTAGTACCATAATAATCGGTGACGAAAGAGATCCTTGCTTGGTATTAAAAATTGTATTTTCTAATTCATAACAGCAAAGAATATCTTGTTTCATAGAATAAGTTTTACCCAAACTATCCCAAATTTCACGTGCGAGGTAAAAAACATACAATTCTTACCGATATCGTGTGTCATAGAGTTCCATAGCCAAGTCATAATCAACGAATCTTCATCATCCCAACTGCCGAACTGTGGGTCATTGGCTCATGGAGGATCTCCTACAATGTGCGACAACTTCCGACGACCCTTGAGAGTGGTGCGAATAACCTGGGCCCATTGGAGATAATTCTTACCATTGAGATGATAAGAAGAGTGTAAAACTGGAAGATCATGAGGATTTAGTGCTGGAACGGCAACGGGAGGCGTTGGAACGACAACCGGAGGGGGCGTAGTGATGGCGGAGGACTGGGTGTCCACTGTAGACATGCTGGGTGGACCTGAAAATAAGCAAAAAGGCACGGGGAGGAGCCGACGATCCGAACGGCGTTGGTCGCGCGGTGAACGGAGGCGTGGAGGGCGGCGCGTGGCTCTCACGCGCGTACAGGGCGGCGGCGCGTTGGAGGCGCGTGGCGGCGCGGTTTGGGGTGGGCTTTTCTGTGGAGGCGGAAAACGCCGACAAGCAGTCCGGGGGGTGAGGCCAAAAACGGCGCAGACAGTGGCGGGTGGAGGTTTGAAACTATGGCGAAAGAAGAAGGTCAAGTGGGGCAAAATAAGGTTATTCGGCGGAAGAAGGCAAAGAATAAGGCTCGCTCACGAAAGAAAAAAAAAACAAGGCAAGCCCTAGGAAACGCCCTAGGTCAGCGATACCATATAGAAAGGAGGAATATTTGAATATCTGAATATTATTCCTTAATTCATCTGTCTGAGAAGGTTACAATATATATAGACTAATGCTATTAATTGCTATCCTAAAAAAAGGGAGAAATATCCGCCCTAATAAAAGCAAGAATAAAAAACGTATCTGTACATATCTGATATTAAAGCTAATATATTACAACATATATTACAACAACTTTGTTTTACATTTATTTCATAGTTAATAAAATTCTGCTAGAACAATCAATTATATCTGGTTACCTGCACATCTCCAGCAGCAAATACACCTTCAACTGAAGTTTTTGCAGTACCCTCCTCAACTAGTACGTAGCCAGAGTGGTCAAGCTCAACTTGGCCTTCCAAAAGTTGGCTATTCGGTGAATGACCTATGCCATAAAATAGCCCTTTTGCATCAAGCACAGATTCCTCCCCAGTATCAACCTTTCGAACTAAAATGCCAGACATCTGTCCTTTTGTATTGCTCACAAGGTCCACAGTCTCTGTATTGAAGTGCACGGTGACATTGGGATTGTTATACACTCTGAAACATTCGCGATAATCAACCTGTTAAACAAACATTCAGGGAGTTGAAAACTCACATACCAAATGTTTATTAGTATATAATTCACCACAATAAAGAAATCCACACACACACGAAAATAAAAATAAAAAAATAAAAAAACCTCCAAATCAACAGGCTAACAAGGAAAACAAGTTGACACATAATACCAACTCCTTTTTTTCCCTCTCTCTAATACAAAATCATAATACAAACTTTAAGGCATGTTAAGCAATCCCTACAAATTATTGATGTCCTTCAAAACATAGCTACCATTTATTGAATGAAAAAAACGACACAAACAGAATGGCCAACAAATTCACTTAATAGTTAAAAAAATCTCATCAGTCATCACCCATCTACTGCATTCTGCACAGTGGAAAGAAACAAGGAACCAGCAAATATCATCTTTATCAGACAGTGAAATAAAAACAAAAGGAAAGAAAGACAATAAAATATAGGTTGCATAACCTCTAATAAAATATGAGGTGGCAAATGAAAGGACATGTTATGGATAATGATAAGAAAATAAAGGTTCAATAATAGAGAACATCGCAACTCTCGATGGTACAAAAGACTGATCTACCAAAGTTTGCTAAAAATCTAACTATCCACAAGAAAAGTAATTTAGAGAGAGAAAGAGAGACCTGAGAGAAACAAAAAGTAACACATGTTGAAGTGTATAGGAGCTGGTAGTTATATTACAAACCACATGAAAGACAAATGAGCTTCAAAATATTTAGGACCTCAAGGAGGACTTCAATTTATTTATAGGTTATATTGATAGGATAAGATAAAGATCACTGCATATTTGAACATACATTGCAAAGTTAGTTGCGCCTTAACAACTATCGAGTAACAAGATTACAAGAATTGGGAAATATTAATCCGACCCACCTATCTTGCATAGCTTTGGAAGCCCTTAGCTCATCCCGACGTACTAGTAAGTGAACATGACGAGCATATTTAGTCAAGTATAATGCTTCCTCTGTAGCCGTATCCCCCCCTCCAACAACAGCAAGAACTTGACCCTTAAAGAGAGGTGATGCTCCATCGCAAATTGCACAAGCACTAATTCCTCGGCTCCAAAATTCATCTTCTCGGGGTAGTCTAAGTCTTTTTGCAGCAGCTCCAGTGGCAAAAATGATGGTATGGCACTTAACCTGAGTTTTTTGTTTTTTTTGGGGTGGAGGAGTGGGGGGTTACATTTAATCTAAATTTTAATCTTGAGGAGTAATAGACAACAATAATCTATGCAATCATGAAATTGTAAATCAGCTTGCTGCTAACAAATATATTACCTTATGGTCAGTACTTTGGACAATGAAGGGACTACGTTTTACATCAATAGCTTCAACATCTTCTTGATACAATTCTGCTCCCCAACGTTCAGCTTGCTGTCGCATCCTGCATGGGTAGAAAATGTGTGAAGTCCATGGTCTTTATTCGAACGAATTACAAAGGAACATGAGTGATGATAAGGTTTTTTTTTATTCTGTAATTTCTGTTTTTAAAACCTGTCCATCAGATCGGGTCCGGTTATCCCATCTGGAAATCCTGGAAAATTCTCCACTTCAGTGGTAGTCATCAACTGCCCCCCAGGAACACCACCCACTTGGTACCCCTCAAACACTACAGGTTTCAAATTGGCACGCGCTGCATATATCGCTGCTGTGTATCCTGCAGGGCCTGAACCTATAATTACCAAATTCTCAACACCTTCTCCTGTGAGAAGAAAAAAGATGTCACTGTCAACTTTTGCTTATCTATCTAAATTCTTATAAAAAAAAAAAGTAAGACCAATAACAAAAATTACATCAATACAATAAGTATCAAGTCTAAAGTGGCAAGTCAAAATTTTGTTCTTAGTAAAACCTCTAACAAGTGTTATTAGAACAACATGGACAATGCTTCTCTAAAGTGAGTTGGTCAGTAGAGTGAGCGAGTAAAGGCGTATCTACCTTTAAATCATTTAGATTAAATCAAGAGTGGATACAACCTTACTTCCTCAATTTACATACAAGATAATTTTAGAGGAGGTTTTTTCCGAACAATATGTATGACCAATTCCTTTAACTACTTCCTTCACACAATTGCTTTTCTATGACCCAATTCCCACTACCACTTTCCCTTACCACGATATCTCACAATTCAAACTGCATGGATTACTCAACAATGTTGTGTAACCAAATTGCAAATTGAAGCTAAGAAAACTGGGCAACAAAATGCATGTCAACTGTCAAGTCAGAACCTCGGTTTCTCCGAAACGAGAAAACAACATGACTCAATCGAAAACATGATCAATAGTTGTGAGTTGTGAGTTGTGAGTAGTGACGTCACCTGGTGAGGTGGGAGCGTCGAGGGAGGAGGCTCGGACCCTGAGGCTGAGGAGGGAAGAAGGACGAGTGCGGAGCGGGTCAAGGCGGGGCGGAGGAACGGCGTTGAAGTTCGTGGAGATGGTGACTCGGTGAGTTGGGACGATTCCGAGTCCGAGTCCGATTCCTATCTTCACAGCAGCCATTGGTTTCTCTCAGACCATACAATGCAGTGTGAGAGAGCGTCTGACACTGAGAGAGACCAACTGTTAAAAGCGCCATCTTCTATATTTGTTTTTAAATTATTAATTAATAATTTATATCTCTTGTTTTTTTTTTTTTCTGTTACAAAAATAAGATTTCATGACATGTACAACAGGGCACACCTTCACTTACTCGTCAGAGATTTATCACTGACCCTTAATGAAGATATGTTTGACTTTACTATAAACTCAGGGTGGATGCTATTATACACCCTGCTTAGTTATATAATGTACCATTTAAACTGACCTGCAATGGCAGGTCAACCAATTAAGTTTTTTTTTGTTGTAAAACTCCCAAACACTCTTAGAACCACCCGACCCCCACCACCACAAGGACGGTGCGGCGCCAACGATGATGTGACAGTGGGAGTGGACCTAGGTGGCATTCGCGGTTGATGTTGTGTGGTGGTTTGTGGAGGGACGTGGTGGCCTGCAATGGTGGTTCTTGGACGTGGGTGAGAGGCCCATCTGCGTGGTGGTTTGCGAATCTGGCACCGGATCTGCGTGGTGGTTCGCATGAGAGGCAGATCTGCGTGGTGGTCGTGGGTCGAGATAGAGGTTCGCGGTGGCTGGGCGTGGAACAGGGCCGTGGTTCCAAGCTTGACTCACGGGTCACGTGTTGGCTAGAGCGGAGGCTGAGATCGCGGTGGCTGATGCTAGGTTTGAGTCTCAGTGGCTATGGTGGCGAGGTCGCGATGGTTGGGTGGCTGGGTGCGAGGTCGTGGTGGCTAGGTGGCGAAGGCTGAGGTCGCGGTGGCTGGGCGCGGAGACTGAGAGCATGGAGGCTAGGGTGGCGAGGTCGCGATGGCTGATGCTGGGTTTGAGTATTGGTGACTATGGTGGCGAGGTCGCGGTGGCTAGGTGGCTGGGCGCGAGGTGACGACCGTGGGTGCGGTGATTTTTGGGTGGTGGTGGCAGTGGAGAGAGGGTGGGGTGTGGTGGTGGTGGTGGTGGTGGTGGTGGTGGCGACGGCACGACGGTAGAGGGAGGAAAGGTGGCTATGGTGGTGTAATTTTCTATAACCTGCTTAGCAAGTTTTCATTGCTTGATCTAAGTCATTGATATTTTTTATGTTTAAATCAATGACTTGAGATACAAAGTGTATCATACACCTTAAAAATTAAGATGCATATTAGAAATAAGGTTCATGTGTATAAAAAAATATCGTAATAAGATATTTTTACTTAAATGCTTGATCATATTTTAAAAAAATTATTCTATCACTTTTCAAGTAAAAAAATACGAGAAATCAAAACAAAAAGTTCGAACCCAAAAACTCCACAAACTTAATGTATGATGTGACCACTTCCACCGCAACCTAGGTCGTTCTTGTTGTTTGTTATTAGGAGTGGAGTTGGAATGGCATCATGTGTTTGTTGCTGGATTTCGAGGGTAAGATGCGCAACTCAATTCAAGTACACAAACAGCTAATATTGTTCCTAGTGTGGCCTGACCCAAAAGAATGCCCAAAATTTGTTAAACTTTGTTTTGGGTCAACTAGACTTTGTACATACAATAGCCAACCTTCAAGATTTACTTCAATTTGATGAAAAAAAAATTTACTTCAATTTATAAAGAGTATGGAGCATATTAATTTATATTTATAATTTATAATATTTAAAAGCTGTAAGCTGAAGTGCGAAATGTAAAGTTGCCGTGAGTAAGTCATAACTCTATTGTTTAGACATGTCTACACTCTATTTTTTTTAGATAAATCAGCAATTTTTTAAGATTATCACTTCTTAATTTATTGTCTTCTTAACTCCTAGTTCTCTTTCAAATTCTCTCACTTATGTTTTAGTACGCAGAATGATGGTTTCATTCCATATTTTATTTCATGCAATGAGCATTTCTATGTTTGTTAGCACAAAAATCTTGGAATGATGATTCCATTTTATGCCTGATCCGGTTATCTCATAGAATTAAAAATCATCATTTCTTCCTAAAGAGGTAAGCTTGGTGGTTCCATACTATGTGGAATTAGATCTATTTATTTATTTTTAATATACTCTCATTTATTTTCTAAAATGACTATTATTACCTTTCATTAATTTTATCTTTTATAGATTCCAAGTTTATTTTCAACCCATCTTTCATGTATTAAATTAATATTAAATGTTTATGTAAATATAAGAACTATGTAAATATGCATAAGATTGTAAAAATAATAATTATTATGTAAATGTGAAAAAAGTTATAAAAAGATAAGAATGTTGTAGAATGTAATTATTATCCAAATATTCATAAAGAAATATCATAGAAACATATATGGAATGTTTTATCGAAAACATTATGCAATGTTAAAGTTTTCTCACAAATAAAACAAATGGTTTTTTTAACAACAACATTTTGTTTTTAGGTTAAAAAATTAAATTCAAACATTATACATGAAAAAAGTTAATATTCTTTGTTTTTCTCATAAAATTATTATGTCATTTAGATTAAATTTAATTTCATTCTATATTGATTTCATATATTAAATAATTGAATAGGTTGGAAAGTCATTTTATTCTAAAAGCTACAAAATTGTAAATTGAAAATAATCATTCTATTACAGTGCATTCTATTCTTATTCCGTGTAATCAATACAACTGAATAATCATTATTTTGTATACCAAACATAACATTTCTCTCCGTTTAAAGATTCTAAGGTGAACATCATCCATGTTAGCAATTTTTTATGAGGCAATTATCACATTCACATTCTCAGTATGTGTCTTTAACGCAATTTTTCATAACTATCGCGTTCTTATTACGTGTCTCCAAAGCTATCAACATTACCTCCTTTATTTTTCTTTTAATTGTCTTATTCAATTGTCTTCAAGGCTATCAGTTTTTTGAATGCATCCATTCTTCAATTATCTTAAAAGCCAATTTTACGGGTAAAGCAAGGTAGACCAAAATTAGGCGTATGTTGAGTGAGTTTAGTGAATTTTGCGACATTTTTTTTGACCTAATCTGCTTATTAAATCAGTAAGTTGGGTCAAGGAAAATTTTTCCTTCAACTCTACCCAACCCAATCCATTAGAGTTGGGTCAAATCTATGAATCCAACATACATTAAAAAAAATACTTTTATGGTAAAATAAATGTTAAAATACGAAATTAAAAATTCATGACACATAATACATTTTAATTAAAAATAATATATGTCTGAAATAAAATAAAGTCACATAACTAGTCTCAAACAAACTAAATAAATATAATAAATCTTACTAAATTAACATAAATCTACAATAAACTAAAGTAAGTTAATAGGTTCTAAAAATCATAAACAACAAATCATATGAATTAATTGAAGTTATTATCATTACATTGTTGTCTAATAGACACTCTCCTTTAGATGGTGTATGGTGCACCTCGCAAATCATAATCATTATGTTGAAAAACACATTAACGACTATGATGAATGAGCTGTAACCTACTGATTCGTTCTATTTTTTTCTTAAATTATACAACTGTGTAAATATTATCAGTTAAATCTATAGGGTTTTCAGCATGCACAGTTATGATTTTAAGAAAAAATAATATTTTAAAAATATATATTTTTATGTGTAAATATTATTAATTAAAATATGATAATATTTTTTTACCATTTAAAATCTATAACAATATCAATTAAAAAATATTTAAAAAAAAAAACTTCTTGCACAACCATACGGAGAAAACTGTAAGGGGTTTTATAAAAATATATATTATTGTGTATAAATATTACTAGTTAAAATTTGTAAAATTTTCAGTATGCGCAGTTTATTTATGAAAAAATATAAAGATTGATACAATTTTAGCTGATATTATTTTAATTGATATTATTTTACATAGTTGTACAATTTTAAAAAAATGAACAGTACAACATTAAAAAAAAGTGACGGCGACAGGCGGTGGCCGACAATTGCCTCGGACAAAGGCCGATCATTGCACCTACGATGGTCGATCATGATTAGCGGTTCCACAATACGGACAGGCAACGGCGACAACGATGGTGGTGTGTAAAAAAAAACATAAAAAAAAGAAACCTACAAAAAAAACCTACTATTACAGGTAAAATAGAAGATGTATCATACACCCTAGCATGGCAGGGTGTATGATAGCACCCGCTTTGTCATTACATATAACATTTGGATTGACATCATCATTTAATTCATTCTTAATTTTTTTTTCAAGATACTCTTTGTTGACCAAGTAATCCATTGGATTTTTATCATAATAGTTCGTTAGATATTTCATGAGTTTCTCACCTCTATTTTCTTGGTCACATTCACAATGTGACCACAATACCTACATTAAAACTTAATTGGCACTACAGAAAAGTTGAGAGAAAGCAACCAGAAATATGAACATGGCTAAACAACTTTTATAAATTTTTTTTTTAAAAAAAAACTACTTGGGTGTGTTGGGTTTATGCTGGTTGTCACTGATCTGTTGATAATTTAAATATTTTGAATGTCTTTTGTTTGATCTAATTGGACTCTATATGTGCTCAATTGTTGACATTTAGCTAAGTTTCTGATTTAGAGCTTAATCGGATATTTATTGTGAAACTATGCTTAAATGTGGTTATAAACACTCATAAATGAATTATGTTTTTCAGGAGATCTTTGAGTGTTTAGTCCATTAGCATCAAACTAAGCTTGATGACCATTTGAGGAGAGAGATAAATACTTAAGAAGATCAGTTTTACCCTTAGAAGCAAAGGAAGAAGAGCATTTGTGAAGAATCAAGGTTGCATTTGAAGAAAGTGAGTTACACGGCCCGTGTCATATGACACAGGGTGGGCCGTGTACTCCTCTGACTATCTCAAGGCTGGGGTCAAATTCTATTTTTTTTTGTCAACACGGCTCGTGTCATATGACACGGGGTAGGCCATGTGTGTCTCTGTCTTCACAAGGGAATTCAACTTTGAGCCTTGACTAATAACACGGCCCGTGTCATCTGACATGGGCTAGGCCATGTTCTTATCTGACTTTTAAATCAGCTGGAAGTGTGTTACCAGACTCAGACACGGGTAAGGCCATGTTATATGACACGGCCCGTGTCATCGGTTCAGAAACCTAAATTCAAATTTTGATGCTGAATTAGGTATCCAAACTTATAAATAGGGTTGCCTAAAGCCCCTAAAAGATATATCTGGCTTGGAGGCTGCCAAGAAACTAAAGAGAAGAGGAAGAACAAGGGAAAGGGAGACTGGATCAAAGATTGGAGTCTCGGGTTCGAGCAATCGGAGATCGATCATCCCCAACCTTTGGAAACTAGTTTGATCTTTAGTTTTCTTTTGCACTTTCATTCTGAACTATGTTTTTCTTCTATTTTTCTTGTGATTTTGAGTTTGCCATGTGTGGCTAAACTTCTTGATTGTTAAGGGAAGATGAAATCCTAGTTTTAATTATTTGAATCTTGCATATTTCTTTATATCAATACAGTTATGTTTTTATTCATATGTTTTTTATCTTAAATCAATATAAAGGTCTTTATATTCTTGCCAAATTTCGAAAGTGGTAAAACTAGGATTACTATGTGATGATCACATATTTGATACATTAATAAGCTTTCATTCTTAGTCATTTACACTCTCTATGTACTTAATTGATTGAGTTTTATTATGTTTTATAAGTTTGGACTCAAATTGGACTTAATTGAATATTTTAGCGTGATTCACGTCTTACACTGTTTCTGTATTTGGCCTATATCTTAGGCTGTAGGTGGTCTTTGGTGGTGATTCTGGTGGTATTTGAAAGATAAGAGAGAGTTCTACAACTTTCAGGAGTACCTCAAAGGTCTAATCATACGAGTAGATAACTCAAATTGGGGTTGAAGCAAGAACTAGAGTGTTGTTCCTGACAGCTTGACCTATATGTATTGTTCATTCCATATTTTGGGCTAGAGGTTGTCAAATGGGCTGAAATTTTGATGTAGAATACTTGAGACCTATATCTACAACTTTCATGTTGAACACTTTTCAAGAATCGAAGGTCTAGTAGGTGATATTGGGCTTGAAAGTCATAATAGAGGTGCTGGAACTGGGCTTGAACACTCTGAAGTAATCGGCCCATATCTTGGGCTATAGGTATCCAAATGAGGTGATTCTGGTGTCCATTTTGAAGCCAAGATCAAGCCCTACAACTTTGATGAAGATCACATTTGCTCATTCTGATGCATTCAATGACTTCAGAGCTAAATGATTTTAGAGACAAGGAATCTCCATAATTTTCCATTCACCAAAAATCATTTGGCATTTTTCACTCATTTTCCACTCATCCACTCACTAATGACTCAGCTCCCTTGTCATTTTATATTTCTAATCCTCTATAAAAGGGGGCCTTAGCAGATCATTGAGGGTGTTCGGTGTTAGTTACCAAAATGATGTCATTTTGTTACGAGGTTTTCTTGTAGTATTTTTCCTTTGTTCTAAATTAAAGTCATGTTCTTCTTCTTCTTCTTCTCTCTTTCTTTCTTCTTATCTATAAGTAACTAAGTTTTATTTTACTTGGGTGAAAGGGTGAAGCTCTTGGTAATAAAATAAGGTTAGATTTATTCTTCTCTTGTGCTTAAATGATTTATATTTTCTAGTAACCATTATACGTGTTATATTTTGTTTCTTATAATTTAGAAATCATCTTTGTAAAGAATAGTTCTTGATTTGTTGTATACAAAATATTGGCACAATGAATACTTTAACCCATTTATAAGTGGTGGTAATATTTTTTTGAAAACATAATATAATTACGTATATTATTTTAAAATGGACTTTTAACGTTGTATTTTCTGATTGGAACCTCCATGTTGCGAGGATTCTAATTGAGTTATAAAAGGAATTAATCTTACCTTTATTTTATTTACTAAGAGTGAATCTTTTAACCCAAGTAAATAATTTTTATTGTAGTAACAAAATATTTACTTCACCTTAATTAATCTTCAACAATTCCCTGTGGATCGACCTCGGACTCCCGAGAAATTTATTACTTGAGACAACCTGCACTTGGGTTTGCAAATGCGACAATTGAAAAATGTGCATCACTATGCATGGTTGTGGTGGTAGAACCAGTGAAACATATTATCTAAGTAATTTAATCTTGGTATGTGATTAGATCTTAGTGTGATTAGTTTACAAATTCTTAATGCAATCATTAAGTAGGTGTAAGAGCGGTTGCTTTACAAATAACTAATGGTTAGGGTTTGATTTGAGCGATTGCTGAATTAAGCGAAACTTAAAGAAAACAGAAGATTTATCTCATATAAGAACATAATTGATTATGTTGATATAAAGAGTATGTAAGTTAGCATAATCATATAAATCTAGTGGTAGATTCCATCTCTTAACCAATATCTTTAATTTGGTAATTCAATTTGTGTTTATTATTTTTGTTTTAAGTTTAATTTCTATTTTTAATTTTAATTAACAAAACTCTCCCTTTTTACTTTTTACTATTTTCTTTAGAGTCAAAATTAGGAATCAGTTTATAGTGCCAATTGAATTAGTTCTCTGTGGATCGACCCTTGCTAACTACAACTGGTTGCAAGGTTTTTATATTTTTTATAGAACTTGGCAACTATTTTTTATATTAATTTTTAATTGTATTCCACACCACACCAAATTTTGGCACCGTTGCCGGGGAACTAATTTTCCAATTGTGCTATTGATTTGTTTCCTACTTTTTACTCTATTTTTGTTTTTGTTTTTAATTTTTAATTCATTCTTTATGATTGTTTTGTAGATGTTGATGTCCACTGATCATTGGTGAAGAGGTTAATGGATATGGGGAAAGCACAAGTACATGCTTGTGAGATTTACTTATCACCTGGACATATCACTGATATGTGTCCCACTTTCTTAGTGGACACAAATGAGGAGTCCCAAAATCAACCTCTAGTTTATGAACCTCTAGAATTTCAACAAAGGCAAGCATCTTTCCATTAAATGCAACAACAAATTCAAGCTCCTAGGCAACCTAAGCCTTCACTGAAGGAGTTAATGAGGCAAATGACCATTAGTAATATTCAATTTCAATAAGAAACAAATGCCTCATTCAACGACCTGTAAAACCTACTAGGCAATTATCCACAAATCTCAGCAAGGTGCAAAGCCTATTTTTTGAAGGATTTCTCTCACTGCCAGAAGTGAATGTGGAGGAAAATGCTAGTGATATCATATCGCGAAGTGGGAACTTATTAGGTGAACCCATCTCTCCCCCACAAGCTACTCAAGAAAAAGACCAAGAGCCTAAAGAGGTAAATGAGGAACGGAAAAAACTCTAAGGCTCCCGAGGTAAGTATTTCTGAACCCTTTCCTAATGTGGTGGAGAAACGTTATGATGAGTTTTGTGATGAATTTCCTGATTTTATTCGTTTCAATAATCTTATTCATTGCTACTCATGTACTGATTGTGATGGTGATATAATATGTGTCATTTGTACTGAGATTTCTGCATCCTTGAAAGTTGCTGATTCTGTTTACTCAGCAGCTAATGGAATTGAAGGATCTATCAGTACAGTTCTTGATGCAGTTGCAGATTCTAAGAACCAAAGGGATATGAAGTTGCAAGCCACTGAAGAATTTTCACAGGGAGAAGAACACCGGTTGGTAGTCACCACTAAAGTGGATTTTGTTTTTGGATCTAGGTCCAACATAAACAATGAAAATGAAGTTGTAAAAGTATACATATTTCCTTCCAATGGTGAAGCCAAAGAAATTAAGGAAGGCCAATGGGATCCCAGTGGAAGCCCTCATGCCTCAAGCTTAACTTGGTCATTACACTTCAGCTAATGGGACCCCGATGGAAGCTCTCATGTTATTTCAAGCATAAATTGGTTATTATGCTTTCGCCAATAGGATCCTGGTAGAAATCTCTTCATCTACCTCTGTTACTTCAGTTGATAAGGATGTTTCTTCCCTCTCTTTTATCTTACTCGTCCTAAATTTATTAATGATTGTTTATTGTTGAGGTTTACATTGAGGACAATGTAGAATTTAAGTGTGGGGGAAGAATTGACATTTTGTTTTCTGTTTTATTTCTATTTTTATTTTAATTTCTATTTTCTATTTTTGAAAAAAAAATTGTGTTTTCATTTGATTTCCAATTATGTTTTGAGATTTGTGAAGTCTATGAGTTTGAAGCAATTGAAATTCAAGGTTATGATTTATAAATTTCTTCTTTCATCTTGAATTTGGCATGCTTAGTTTTGGATGTTTGATTGATGAATTGAGTTTGATTGATGCATACCTGGTGAGATTTTGAGCCTTTTGATGGATGGATTTAGCATTTATGTCATTCTCTTCTTTCTTGTGTGATTTTCACTCATGTCATATTAATCATTCTAGAACTTGTTTTGATTCTTTTTTAGGCTACATTTTCACTTGCATACATGAACATAATTGAGGCATTCTTTTGTCATTAACTACTTTGGCCAAATAACCAACCTTGCATTATTTTCTTTTAATTAACCCCTTAAGCCTATTTGCATATTCTTTGTCTTACCTCATTATATGCCTTATGTGAAAAATCATGATTTTACATTACCTTAAGGAATGAGAGAGCATTAGTTCATTTTCATTGGAAGAGCTCTTTTGCTTGCAAATATTTAATAGGACAAGTATTGGGGTTGTGCAAGTTGATGTGTAATATGCAAGGTGTTGGTGAAAAAAAAATATGCAAAGAAAAAGAAAAAATTCAAGAAAGGTTGTAAAAGAAAAGAAAGAAAAAGGAAAAGAATATGTAAAGAGAATGTGCATTATATAGATTTGAGGGGATAAAAATTTCATGTTTGTCAATTGAGTTTCTCCCCAATGTTCTTTTATTCTCTTGGGTGCTCATCTTACCATATCCATATTATTTCTTGCCTTTGCCTTGGCCCCATTACAACCTTAAATAAAGTCCTCTTGATTTGTGTGTGTATGTGTTTGGCTAGTGGAGAAGTAGAAGATAAGCAAGCTTATGGTAGTGCATTTTTTTCATGGGTTGAATTGAGTGAAATACTTACCTTATAAACACTTGAGAGATTAAGAGTGTATATTGTGAGGATCTATCATTCTTAATTCATGCTTTTCAAATTGAAGATACCTTACTTGTTGGTTAGAAATGTGAAGAATTGTTATCTCTTAAATGTTTTGATCCCTTGAATCTTTTCTTGCTTTTCTTGCTTACAAACTTTTGCCTCTGTTGAATATCATTGGAAATTGAATCTTTTAAATTTTTAGGTTTTGAATTTGTTTTGTTTTCCCTGTTCCTTGGTTTGGTCTTATGTTGTGCCCAGGAGTGCAAAAGGACAAGTGTGGGAGTATTTGATCTATTGATAATTTCAATATTTTGAATGCCTTTTGTTTGATCTAATTGGACTCTATATGTGTTCAATTGTTGACATTTAGCTAAGTTTTTGATGTAGAGCTTAATCGGATGTTTATTGTGAAATTATGCTTAAATGTGGTTATAAACACTCATAAATGAATTATGTTTTTTAGGAGATTTTTGAGTGTTTGAGTCCATTAGCCTCAAACCTAGCTTGATGACCATTTGAGGAGAGAGATGAATACTTAAGAAGATCAGTTTTACCCTTAGAAGTAAGGAAGAAGAGCATTTGTGAAGAATCAATGTTGCATTTGAAGAAAGTAAGTTACACGGCTCGTGTCATATGACACGGAGTGGGCCGTGTACTCCTCTATCTCAAGGCTGAGGTCAAATTCTATTTTTTTTTATCAACACATCTCGTGTCATATGACACGGGGTAGGCCGTGTACGTCTCTGTCTTCACAAGAGAATTCAACTTTGAGCCTTGGCCAATAACACGGCCCATGTCATCTGACATGGGTTAGGTCGTGTTCTTCTTTGACTTTTAAACTAGCTGGAAGTGTGTTACCAAACTCAGACTCGGGTAGGGTCGTATTATATGACACGGCCCGTGTCATCGGTTCAGAAATCTAAATTTGAATTTTGATGTTGAATTAGGTATCCAAACTTATAAATAGGGTTATCTAGAGCCCCTAAAAGATATATCTGGCTTGGAGGCTGCCAAGAAACGGAAGAAAAAAGCAAGAACAAGGGAAAGGGAGATTGGATCAAAGATTGGAGTCTCGGGTTCGAGCAATCGGAGATCGATCATCCCCAACCTTTGGAAACTAGTTTAATCTTCAGTTTTTTTTTTGCACTTTCATTCTAAACTATGTTTTTGTCGCGACCGTCATAATCGCGGTGAAAAATAGCAACTTGTAGGATATTAAAAAAATGAAAATGGAGTCGCCACCAATTTTATTTTAATTTAGGAAAAATTGGAAAACCCTTATTTGAAAATTGGTCTTTGGAACCAAATTGGATTCGGGAGTCGGTTATGCTTAGGGAAGGGTGGAAACTTAATCCCACGGCACCCCTAACGCATCCGTCATAATACGGTACCTTAAGTCAATTGTGCAAATTCTTGATAATCTCAAATATATTTACTTTACCCCTTTTATTTAAAAAAATGATTTGTGAAAATTTAATTTTTGACTTGACAGAATTAGAGTCCTGCTTCTACGTATCCCTTGGTGCAATGAGGAACTCAAAGTCACGTAGTTCTCTTAAAAAATAATTGTGGTTTGGTTGATTTTAATTTTAAAAATTTGAATTAACAAGTCGTCGCGACTCAGTTATTCAAATTAAGAATTGAATAGGTAAAGCTTATACGTCGCTAGAGACGTCACCCACTAATTATCAAATTTATTACAATTTATCTAGAAAAAGAAAAAAAAATAGTTGATTTTATTATTATTTATTATTATTATTATTATTATTATTTTATTTTATTTTATTTTATTTTAAAAGAAACAACTTAATTATTTTTTAAAAATTTTGAATTAACAAGTCGTCGCGACTCGATTAATCAAATTAAGGCTTGAATAGGTGAAGCTCGCGTCACGCTGGAGACGTTACCCACTGATTATCAAGTTTATTACAATTAAATGAAATTTTTTTAATTGATTTTATATTTTTAAAAATTAATTTTTATTTTATAAATATTTGAATTAACAGGTCGTTGCGACTCTGTTAATCAAATTAGTGTTTCAGTAGGTGAAGTTCGCGTCACGCTAGAGACGTCACCTATTACACATCAAGTTTGTTGCAAAAATTTAAAAAAAAAATTAAACTTTTATCAATTAACGATTTATTTTATTAAAAAAATAAATTTTCAAGTTGTCACAACTTAGATGATTCTAAAAGGTGTAGATTAACAAGCTGTCTCAACTCAGTTAATCTTATTTTATTCTTCACAAAAAAAGTTTTAATTATTTTATTTTTTATTTTATTTTTTCATATTTCCTCATCATTGTTTTTTTTATTCCGTTATATTTTTTAGCATTTATTATTATTATTGTTTTTACCTATTTTTTATACTTTTGTTATCTTTTATGCCTAGCTAAATAACAAGCTTAACTAGCTAAAAATAATAATATTTAGTTAACAAAAACCAAAGTCACAAGCCCAATTAGAAAAAAAACACAAGCGGGCCAATACCCAATAAATTAACCCAATCAGAAATAGAAGAAAGAAAGAAAAAAAATTAACAAAAGAATAAGAAAAATGCTTACGAAAGAGAAGGAAAAAGGGAGGGGTTATTTTTTTTCTTCTTCTCTTGAACTTTCAGTGACCAATCTAGGGGCTAAGGAGCAATCGTCGGCTGGCGGTGAGGAGGGGCAGAGGCGCAGCGGGTTGAGCTTTAACGGTGATGCACGAATCCGGCTAGGTGGCGCGACTCAGTGTCGTGGACAGATGAGATGGCGTCGTGGCTAGCTTGTGCGGTTTGCGGCGCTGTTTGACCAAAACGGAGGACTGTGGTCATGCGGCTTGGTTTTGGCACGGGTGGAGCTGCTACACGATTGGGAATGGTGGTTCGGCTAGAGGACTACGATGGTGGCTCTGCGCACGGCTGGGTCGTGGTCTCTGTTGGAGTGGGGGTCGGTTTATGGTGGGCTGGTGTAGGTGAGAAAGATGGTGAGGATTGGGTCACGGATCTGAGAATGGTGGTTACGGAAGAAAGACCCACAGCTATGGTGGTTCAAGGGGAGTTGGTGAGGGTGGTAGAGATGAGGATGGGTGGTTGCTCACCGAGTTGACTCGGTTGGATGGAGGAGATGAAGGCCGGCCGGTTTTGATAGGGGCTCACGGTGAAGGGAGGTGAGGTGGGATGGAAGGTGAGGATGAGTGGGTGTTGTTTGGGTGGTCATGGTTTGAAGGCTTGGAACCTTTGGAGGGTAACCACTGTATGGGTGGGGGTGAAGGAGTGGTGTTTGTTTGGTTGATGATGGGTGGCGGTGGTTTTGATGGAGGTTAATGGTGGTTATGGGTGTTTGTTGATGGTTGATGGGTGGTTGATGGTGGCGAGAGGAGGCTACGTGGATGGTGGAAGATGGCGAGTGAGGGGACCTTGATGATGGAGAGCAAAGGATGGAGGTTTCACGTGTGCATGGGTTGATAGTTTGGGTGAGGGTGGTGTCTCACGGTGGGAAGAAGTTGAAGTGTTAAAGATGAAGGTTGCTAGTAACAGGGAGGTGAGGGAGATGATGGTTGTGTTGGTTGTGACTATGGGAGGTTGAAAGTGGTTATATGTGCATGGGTGGCAGTCGTATGGTTTGGTTGAAGGTAGAGAAGGATGAAGTTGTTTGCTATGGTGGTGAGGGGAAGGTGGAAAAGAGATGATGAAGATAGTAGGGTGATCAAGGTGAATGGGGGTTACGGGGATCGTCCTTTGGCGGAGGTGACTCTTCTCTTTATAATGATTGATTAAGGTTATGAAGGGAAGGTGATGTTGGTACGTGAAGTGGGGGACAATGAGTGTGTGCGGGTGAGGAAAAAATTAGTGAAATGTGAGTGGGTGAATTAGTGAGGGAGTAGGTGTGTTACGTGAGTGAGTGGAGAGCAAAACGAGAAAAAGAAAAGAAAAAAAAAAGGAGTGAGTGTGTGTTAGTGGGAACGTGAGTGGAGAAAGTTGATGAGATATGAAGATCATAGAGTGGGAGAGTTTGTGATATTGGGGAGGTTGGAGAAGGTGAAGATAATGGAATCTTGATGGGTTATTGCTACGTGAATGAGTGAAGTGGGGTGTGTGAGAATGTGAATGTGAATGGAGTGGTTAGAAAATAATAATAATAAAAAAATAAGTGTGATTTTTTTTTTTGTTTTAATTATTGTTTATTGTTTTTTTATTTTATTTTATTTTTTTATTTTTTTAATTTTTTTTAAAGTCCGATCAAAATTGGGTGTTCACAATTGCCCCTCTTTACTTGTTTCTTATTAGATAAAAAGAAGAACTGTGGTTTTTCATTTTATCATCGTAAGAGACGAGTAAAGACATGAACTCTAATTTTGTCTGGAAATGCATAAGAGGATAAATGCAAAATAAAGCATAAACAATGATAGGAAGTTAAAATGCAATGAGCCGATGCGCTCAAAAGAATTTAAAATGCATGTAGCTGATGTGCTCAATAGAAAGTAAAATGCATAGAATGCATAGAGCCGATGCGCTCGAAGAAATTGACAGAAATTTAAAATGCATGGAATGCATGGAGCCGATGCGCTCAACAGAAAGTAAAATGCATGGAATGCATGGAGCCGATGCGCTCAAAAGTAAAAGACAGGAGCCGATGCGCTCAGGAAGTAAAGGACAGGAGCCGATGCGCTCAAAAGTAAAAGATAGGAGCCGATGTGCTCAAAAAGTAAAAGACAGGAGCCGATGTGCTCAAAAGTAAAAGACAAGAATTAAAAAACAGGGAGCCAATGTGCTCAAAAGTAAAGATAGGAATCGATACGCTCGAAAAGTAAAGACAGGAGCCGATGCGCTCAAAAGTAAAAGACAAGAATTAAAAGACAGGGAGCCGATGCGCTCAAAAGTAAAAGACAGGAGCCGATGCGCTCAAAAGTAAAAGACAAGGAGCCGATGCGCTCAAAAGTAAAAGACAAGAGCCGATGCGCTCGAAAATAAAAGACAGGAATTAAAAGACAGGGAGCCGATGCGCTCAAAAGTAAAAGACAGGAGCCGATGCGCTCGAAAGTAAAAGACAGGAATTAAAAGACAGGGAGCCTATGCGCTCAACAAGTAAAAGACAGGAATTAAAAGACAGGGAGCCGATGCGCTCAACAAGTAAAAAGACAAGAGCCGATGCGCTCAACAAGTAAAAAGACAGGAGCCGATGCGCTCAAAAACTTAAAATGTAAGTATGGAGATGATGCACTCAAAACTTGAAATGCAAATGTATGGAGCTGATGTGCTCAAAACTTGAAATGCAAAGAGCCATTCATGACAGTTAGACAATGTCTTAAAATCTCTTTCTTCTCTATCTTTTTCCCTCTCTTTTTCTTTTATCTCTCTACTCTCTTTCTTTCTTTTTTTCCTTCTTTTTTTTTTCTTTTCTTTCTTTTAATCATTCGAACCAGTATGACTTTGGAAAGCTTTGACCAATCAAACCCCTGTTCACTTGCTTTTCTTTGTCAGACCTTTTGGCTATCTCAGAATCCTTTTAACCCTTTTTCTTCTTCCTTTTCTTTATTTTTCTTTTCAACTCTTCCTTTCTTTCTTGGTAACAAATCACATTGCAAACTATACTTTGAGCTACTGAGATCTTTCAATCTAACTCAATCATTAAAGGATTGCTGTAGAAATGTTAGAATCAAGCTGTTGATCTTAAATTTATATTATTTGAAACATAACTTAATTAGTAAACATGCATTCATGAATTGATAGAAATTCGTTGAATGAACAAACTCCTTTTTATTACTTAGGTAATATGATTGTACATGAATATTTGGTAAGATGCATTCTTGAAAGATGTAAGCATAGAAACAAAAGAAAATTGCAAGGAAAAGAAAATTTACCCCAGTTTTGGTTCCTTGTTCCTCATTCAATTGATTCCCTGCAATCGTTTAATAATTCAACTGTTGTCTCTATTACTACTTTCTTCAACACATCTTTCCTTTAATCTTTCAGACATTTTCTCCCAGTATGGCCAATTGAACGCAGAATAAAAATTGCCCCAGTTTAGAGTTTCAGACCTCCTTCCTTTGATATTTTGCCTATTTATTTGTCCTAACTTTTGCTTAAGCCGCCCTTTCGGGTTTTCGACCTAACGGACCTTCTTTTTTTTTCCTCCTTTTTTACTCTAACTTTTACTGAGGTCGCCCTTTCGAGCATCTCTTTTTTTTTAGGCATAGAATCTCTTGACAACATCAGTATTTACTGGCATTGACAATTCTTCTCCATCCATATTCTGCAAAATTAAGGCCCCTCCAAAAAATGCTTGCTTAACGATGTAAGGACCCTCATAACTCGGAGCCCATTTTCCTCTAGCATCCTCTTGGTTAGGGAGAATCTTCTTCAAAACCAAATCTCCTGAACAGAAATCTCTGGGACAAACTTTCTTGTTAAAGGCTCTGACCATTCTGCTTTGATATAATTGCCCATGGCAAATAGCTGTCAGTCTTTTCTCTTCTATCATATTCAATTGATCATATCGAGTCTTCACCCATTCAGATTCTTCCAACTCTGCTTCCATCAATACTCTTAAAGAAGGAATTTTAATTTCTATGGGAGAGACAGCTTCCATCCCATACACCAAGGAGAAAGGTGTTGCCCCAGTGCTTGATCGTATATTGGTACGATACACATGTAAAGCATAGGGTAACATTTCGTGCCAGTCCTTGTAGTTCACAACCATCTTAGCTATAATTTTCTTGACATTCTTATTTGCGGCTTCAACCGCACCTTTCATCTGAGGCCTGTAGGGAGCTGAATTATGATGCTTGATTTTGAAATTTTCACAAAACCTCTTAATCTCAGCACCATTGAGATTAGTAGCATTATCGGTGATTATCCTTTTTGGGATTCCATATTTGCAGACAATATCTCTTTTGAGGAATCTCAAAAATACCTTTTGAGTAATATTGGTATACAAGCAAGCCTCTACCCACTTGGTGAAATAGTCGATTGCCACTAAAATGAAACGATGACCGTTGGAAGCTTTAGGGTTAATCGGCCCAATGACATCTATTCCCCACATGGAGAAAGGCCATGGCGATACCATATTGTGCAAGGGGAATGGAGGTGCATTGACTCGATCTGCATATATCTGGCATTTATGGCACTTTCGAACATATTCTATGCAGTCCGTTTCCATGGTGGACCAATAATAACCGCTCCTTAAAATTTTTCGCGCCATCATATGACCATTAGCATGAGTCCCACAAATTCCTTCATGGACTTTAGTCATGATTAAACTAGCTTCACGAGCATCCACACATCTAAGCAAGGTGCCGTCATGGTTTCTCTTGTATAGAACTTCCCCATTCAAGAAAAAGGCCATTGCCAACCAGCGGATAGTCTTCTTATTCACTTCACTTGCCCCAGTTGGGTATTCTCTATGCTGGATGTACTGCTTGATATCGTGGTACCAAGGTTTACCATCTGGCTTGCCCTCCACATTGGCACAATGCGCGGGCTCACTATGTACTTTTACTTGGATGAGTTGGACATTATTGTGGATATCCAACCTAGTCATTACAGCCAAAGTGGCCAAAGCATCTGCAAACTGCTTCATCTCTCGAGCCATATGGGAAAAGGTCACCTTTTCAAACTTTTCGGTCAACTTGGTCAAATACTTTTGATAGGGCACTAACTTTGGGTCTTTAGTTTGCCATTCACCATTCACCTGATAAATGATAAGTGCCAAATCTCTGAATACTTTTAATTGCTTAATCCCCAAGTCAATTGCCACTTGTAAACCATTAGCACAGGCCTCATATTTTGCAACATTATTAGTGCATTCAAAATCGAGCTTGATAGCGGCTGGATATTACTTTCCAGTTAGTGAAACAACCACGGCCCCTATGCCACTACCATGCATGTTGACTGCTCCATCAAAATACATCTTCCAAATGGGCTCATCCTCACTTTCTTCTTCTCCTTCTACTGTCAATATTTTTCAATCAGGGAACTCGGATGTTACTAGTTGTCCACCCTCAAGAGGGTTTTCAGCTAAATGATCAGTAATTGCACTTCCTTTGACGGATTTCCGAGTTATGTACTTGATGTCGAATTCCGATAGTATCACCTGCCATTTTGAAACCCTTAATGAAACATGAGGGCTTTCAAATATATACTTCAGGGGGTCCATTCGGGAGATCAACCAAGTGGTATAATAGAGCATGTACTGCCATAATTGTTTTGAGGTCCATACTAGAGCACAACAAGTCTTCTCGATTGCCATGTATCGGGCTTCACAATCATTAAACTTCTTACTCAGGTAATAAATCGCCTGCTCCTTTTTTCCTGATTCATCGTGCTGTCCTAGCATTGCCCCCATTGAGGTTGATAGTACGGTTAAGTATAATATCAGAGGACGACCCGGTGTAGGGGGTACCAACATAGAAGGGTTCATCAAATAAGCCTTTATCTTATCAAAAGCTTCTTGACATTCTTCATCCCATTTGCCTGGCTGATGCTTCTTCAACAACTTGAGGCTCACAGGTGCTGGTCAGGTTAGCAATGAACCTAGCGATATAGTTAAGTCTCCCGAGAAAGCTTCTCACTTCACATTCAGTCTTAGGAGGAGGCATCTCCTGTATTACCTTTGCCTTATCCGGATCCACCTTTATCCCTTCTCTGCTAACGATGAATCTGAGTAATTTTCCAGTGGATGCTCCAAAAATGCATTTATTAGGATTGAGCCTCAACCCATACTTCTTGAGTTTTTCAAATAATCTCCGTAAGACTGTTACATGACTTTCCTTTTCTTTGGATTTAGCTACCATATCGTCTACATAAACCTCAATTTCTTTATGCATCATATCATGAAATAATGCAACCATAGCACGTTGATAGGTAGCCCCAGCATTCTTCAATCCAAAGGACATTACTGTGTAACAAAAGGTTCCCCAAGGTATAATAAAAATCATCTTTTCTTTGTCATCAACATCCATGGGGATCTGATTATACCCGAATACCCGATCCATAAATCGAACCTATGATTTCTGTTTGTATTGTCAACAAGAACATCAATATGAGGGAGCGGGAAATCATCTTTTGGACTGGCCTTATTTAGATCTCTATAATCCACGCACATCCCGACCTTCCCATCCTTCTTTGAGTGCGGCACAATATTTGCTACCCATTACGGGTGTCTTGACACCTCTATAAATCCAGCTTCTAATTGCTTAGTCACTTCTTCCTTGATCTTTAGTGACATATCAGGATGCATTCTTCTCAACTTTTGCCCTTTTGCTTCTACATCTGGATATAAAGGAATTTTATGTGACGCTATTTCAGGGTCTAATCCAGGCATATCTCTGTAAGACCATGCGAACACATCAAGGAACTCCCTCAATAGTGCCACCATTTCTATACGCTCAGGATTATCTACTATTTTTAATTCTTTCTTGTCCTCTTCTGTTCCCATATTAATTACTTCTATTACCTCATTGCCCACATCAAACTTCCTCTATGAGTATTCCAGCATTTTTTCAAATTCTTCAACAATCTCTTCCTCTTCACCAGATCCAGGATCCTCTTCATCAAAAGTTGCAGGGGAATCTATTGACAAGTTTTCAAGGTCCCTTTCATGAGACGAACTCTCTACAAGATTCACATCCCTGGAAAGTAATTTATGGGGAGTTGGAAAGATAAAATAGAGTAGAAATGATAAAGCAAGAAAAGGAAGTCTTTTTTTTTTTGAAAGAAACACAGGAAAAGGAAACTAATAAATGTAAAAAGAAGATAAGCAAAGAGAGTGATACAGAGAAATGTTGAATAAACATGCAACTTTATTTAGTTCATTGTCTCAAATAACATAACTATAAGATAAAAACGTAGCTAGACACAAATATCTGCTTGTTATAGCATGACTAGACAATTACTTGGAAGCAATAACATCAATCATTGATTCAGATTGCCAGTTCTCCAATGGCTCCTCTTCAGTGAAAGGCCGGATTGCTTTGTACTCTTCAGGGTCTTCTTCATGCAATGCATTGATAGTAAGATGGTATTGGGGACGAATGGCTTCTTCAGGCATGATTACTTTGGTTGGTGTCGGGAATGTCTCCCTCAGGTGAGGAATATGCTTCATTTCGCCCTTTATCACTCATTTTCCCCAAAGTCATATTCTTCATTCTCTCTTCCAGAGCCGCTTCGTATCCCAATCCGAACTTGTCTAATTTTCCTGGAAGTGAAATTGGTGTCTGACTTCCTTGCAATTTTGAGCCCAGGCCTTTTCCTTTCTGGTACCCATTATTAGTCATAATTCGGGCTATCACCTGATTCACAGTTTGTATCGAGGGTTAACCCCCACTGAGTTCAGTTTCAACTACCTCAAAGCTGTGCCACAAATTCTCCTCATCTTTCTCTACATTTTCCACATACGGCACTGAAACCGATTTTGACACCATGATTTCTTCTTCTCCGTGTATAGTAATAACTGACCCATTCTCGATGTATTTAACACTCTGGTGTAGTGTAGAAGGAACAACACCAAAAACATGGATCCATGGTCTCCCCAGGAGCATAGTGTAACCAGCCTCAATGTTCATAACTTGGAACAATACCTGAAAATTACTTGGACCAATCTCTAATGGTAACGTCACCTCTCCTAAAATGCCCCTCATATTTCCATCAAAGGCTCGCACTACCATTTCTCGAGGTGACAGTTCATCCTCACTTATTGACAATGAGGTTAGAGTCGACTTCGGTAGGATATTTAATGCAGACCCCCCATCAATCAAAACCTTTGCAACTATATACTCTTTGCATTTAAGGGTTATGTGTAAGGCCTATGGGTTTTTCTCAGACCGAGAAATGATCTCTTCATCCATAAATGTGATCATGTTGACGTGCTTTATCGGGTCCACCATGCTGACAACATTCTCAGGGGTAACATCGGGTTTGACATAAGCCTCATTTAGTACTCTTAGCAACGCTTTTCGATGTAACTCAGATGTCAAAACGAGTGACAGAAGGGATATCCTTACTGGAGTTTTCTTCAGCTGTTCCATCACATCGTATTCACTTTGTTTCATGATATTCAAAATTTCTTCTTCCTCTTTTTTCCCTCTCTCCTCTTCTCTTGCACTTTCCTCCTTACCCCATTCTTTAGCATTCTTTTTCTTTTCTACTTCTACTGGGCCATAAAATCGCCCACTTCTTGTAACTATATTAGTCACATACCCTTCATCCTGGCGTATTTCATTAACTCGGGGTTTTGAAGTCTCTTCCCCGACTCCTTTCATTTCTACCTTAGCTTCATAATTCCATGGTACTGAGTGAGTATCATTATAAGCAAACAGCATTGGCTTCTTAACTGTAACAACTACTTTCCCTGGCGCCGGGGCTTGGTTGAAAGGTGGCACCTTCAGCACAAAGCATTCTACTACGCTGACTTCTTCAGAGGAGGCTACCCCTTGTCTGGCTTGTATTATTCCCAAAGTAAGTAATCCTTGGACTTGAACCTTAATGTCCCAACAGTTCTCAATATCGTGTCCTGTTCCCCCACAATGGTAAATACATCTTGATTTTCATCATGCTTCTCCTCTTCTTTTACTGACGAAGCTGGTGCCGTGATATCATAACTTGCTTTCTTCAACCCCTCAAATATTTGAGTCATCGGCGTACGCAGGCTCATGGCATTCCTTATTGGAGGTTCTTCCATCTCCAAAGCATTTACCACATTCCTTTCACCATGATTAGGAATTGGATTGCTGACAATACTAGGTCCAGCCTCTTCTTGAATGTCCAGTTTTTCACAAGCAATAAGCTTTCTTTCTGCCATCTTGAAAGACTCACAGTCTTCGATTGAGTGCCCCGAAATATCCATATGGTACTTGCAAGTTAAATTCGGGTTGTACTATGCTGGAAATGGTGGTTGTAAGGGATGTACGGGGTTCCCTGAGATGAGGTGAGCATCAAACAACCTTTGGAATAGATCTGCATTTGAGATGGACAGTTTTGGGAAGGGGTAGGTTTCGGGTATGGAAACGGCCTTGATTTTGGAAGTTTGGTCGAGGTTGTAGGTAGTTTTGGAAATTTTGCGGAGGTCGAGGTGGGTAATGAGTATAGATTGGGCGAGTTAGTGCATATGGTTGGGGTACCGGGATATTGTTGATTTGGAATGGTTGGGTTTGAGGTATATTTACGGGAGGAGCGGTTGGGCCGGGTAGATGGGACAATGCGGTGTCGATAGGAAGGGTAAGTGTTTGAGTTGTATGGGGGTGGTCGGTATGTAGGGTAGGATAGCGAATATCGGGGTTGTAGATTTGGCACGTAACTCATTTCCAGCTCATTTTTCTTAGGGGGAAAACTCTTCTTGAAACTACTTTCATTATTGCCAGCTGGCAATTTTCCAGCCTTTACCAAAATTTCAATTCTTTCTCCAGCAGCAATTAAATCAGCAAAGTCTCTATAAGCGGCGCCTGCCATTGTCCCAATATAAGGAGCTCCTAAAGTTCCCAAGAAGTATGAGCACATCTCAGTCAGAGTTAACGGCGGTTGCACTTGGGCTGCAAGAGTTCTCCACCTCTGGGCATATTGTTTGAATGTCTCCTCATTTTTCTTCTGTAATGTTCCCAACTGCTCCCGGGTTGGGGCTGTATCCAGATTAAACCGATACTGACCCATAAATAAATTCGCCCAGTCATCCCAAGAGGAGATTTTTGAGAGGTCCTGTTGGATACACCACTCCAAAGCAGGCCCAGTCAAACTTTCATGAAAGAAATTGACGAGAAACTTCCAATCCCTTGACCAAATGGACATTTTGGTAATGTAAGTTTTTAGGTGGAAAAAGGGGTTGGTGCTCCCATCATATTTCACAAATTCTGGGACTTTGAAATCCTTGGGGATGACGATGTTAGCAGTAGGGCACAATTCTTCTATCCCAAGGGGACCGTAGGTGCTAAGACCCTTGATCGCCTTGATTTACTCTTCCATCTTTTCCATCCACTCTTCTTTCCTCTTGTCATTTTGAACAGTCGCGTGTCCAGTACCGGTAGGAAATCCAGTTGTGAACTCAACATTACCATGTACCTCATTGCGAGTACCTTCCAATGAATGATATCATTCTCCAATAGGAATCATTATTGATGTCGTGTTTGAGGTTCCTCCCACATAAGGTACCTCAGTAGTGACTCCAGGGTTTGTCCTCATGGAAGTGGTATTCAGTGGGTACGAGTATGCCCCGATTACTCCTGTATCTCCAACTGCCCCCATCAAGGTGAGGGTCTCCCTCATGGCTGACAACATTTCCTCAATTCTCCTTTGAGATTCTGTCACCTCATTCACCCTTCCTTTCATTTCATCTACTTCCAAACTTAGGTTTCTACATTCGTTCTCAGCTGCCATTGCTGCAAGCAACCTTGTTCGAGCCCTTGTGTTGTGAACACGGGTTTGATTGGTGTCTTCTTTCCTTAGTCGCGCAATGGTTTTAAACTTCCTGTGAACAATCAATGTACAATTTATTAAAACAACCATGATTATTATTGATTTGCTAAAGGACCATTGTTAATTCGTGCCGAGCGGAATTAAGTGAATATCTTTGATATTTACTTGTCATGACTGTTTCTTAGAACGTCTCATTCAAAAGTTGTCATGAACATTACTTAGAACGTCTCATTCAAAAGTAGTGGATCTTTAGTACAACATAGGATCAGAAGAACAAAAAGGCATACTTCATTCAATTGAAAAAGAGTCATCAACATCATTTAAGAGGAGTACATTATTTTTACTCTACATCATTGTCTAGTCTAATTCCTCCTTCTCAAACGACTGCACCCTGATCCTCTGCTTCATTTGTCCAATAAGATTCTTGCAATACTCAATGAAGTTATTAATTTCTGCCGGGGTCTTAAGAGGATCAATCATCTTATCTGCCATCTTTAAATAATATGGAATGTCTGTGATTGCCGTGTTGGCTAGGCATGCCAGCTTCGAGAATTAGTCTCTCCAAAAATAGACTTCTTCTTTCTATCCATTAATGTCCTTGTCTTGTTATTTTGCATGATCTATCATTTTCTGCAAGTCCTCCTGTCCCCGTTGCAATGTTGCTTCATACCCTGCAATCTCCTCGATAGTGCGCAACCTCTCAATTTTGATTGTGTCTTCATATCTTGCTGACACCATTTTTATTTGTTGCTTCATGCTATCCACCTGTTGAAGAGCATTATCCTATGCCGCTTTGGCATTTACAAGTGACTCTTTAAGTCGTTGATTTTCAGCCAGAGCTCTATCTCTTTCTTGCCCTCGGAGTTTCAATTCCTTGTTTGCAGCTTCCAAACACCTTCTGGTTCTTGACATATGATCTTGTTCTATCTTTTGCCTCTTGTTAGCCCTTTCAAGCGCGTGGTCCTTCTCAGAATTTTTACACTTTAAAACTACACATGTTCAGCGAGTCTTTCCCGGCTCTTTTCTAATTTCCTTTTTCTTCATTGGCTTTTGCTAACTTTTCCCTTATTTCCTCATCTTCTAACGGAGACCGGAGCGAGATATACCTGACCGTAAAGGTTCTTTGAACTTTTGAAAGGCATTTTGACTTCCTGAGCCCGATTCTTGACCCATTGCCGGTAGCTTTCTTTGACTCCACAGCTTCTAATTCCCAACTATCTACCCTTTCTGATAACTTTCTTCCAAGCGTCTTGCACTCTCCTAAGTGTCTCAGTACACTCCATTTGCATATCACAGACAAAAGGAGCGGTTTCCAATTCTGACGGTGGCCCTATCATGGGATAGCCTAGTTGTCGCAATGCCAGGGCAGGGTTATAGTTAATGCATCCCCAAGTACCCATGAGATGAACATTAGGAAAGCCTTCGCACTGATAAACCACTATTTGCCCTTCTTTTCGCCATGGGTACCATATAATTCTTCTCTCCTCAAGCTTGGCTAATTCCTCAGCCCATTCACGGCCGCTCATGGTCTTCAACTGGAGCATCTTGAGATCTGTAATGGGATAGGGTCCTTTGTAGTCCCTCTTAAACATGTGACTTGTGAGCCATACAAATAGCATCGGTAGACAACATAAGACCCGCTTACCCTTCTTTTCATGACAGAAATTCAGAGTGTAATAAACATCAGCCAGAATGGCTGGAACGGGATTTGCGGTATTATTTCTTCGAGCAAGGAACACATCAATTGCTGTAAAATCTACCAAGTCTTCATTACTTGGGAAAAGGATGCTGCCATAAATGGTGAGGGCTAACACATCCATAAAGGTGCTCCAGTCTTCAATCTCGGCTAGGTGATGCATGTGCCCTTCCAAATATTTCCTTGGAAACCCCTCTGTTCCTTTCCTAATTTGTTTTGCTTTCTGTAGATCTTTTACATGAATATTCAAGATATTTGCTATGATTGGCATAGATGTATAGTGGCCCATATATTGGTATGGCTTTTCCTTTTCCAAAGGTAAGCCCAAGATCTGCTCAAACTCCTCTAAGGTGGGGGCTAACTGAAAATATTGAAAAGTGAAACAACGCAACGCTGGATCATAGTATTGAGCTAGTGCAGTGATGGCTTCTGCTTGCACGTCGACTTCTAACAGATTCAGGATTCTACCATATCTTGCAGTGAAGGTCAGACGTTGTGTCTTCTTCAACATTCGACCCAAACTCACCAAGCTTTCTGTGTCAACTTTCTTGGCCTTAAGTTGCAAGGTCCTTTTCAAAATTTCACCCTTGTGATCTGATCCCATGACACTTTCCATTATTAATCAAAGATACTCACTATTAATCCTTAGGCACTTAGTCTCAACAGTCCCCCAACAAACCTATTTAACACATAAGAATCATCAATGCATTTTTTTTTGGAGAAAACATGATGCGAAAAGTGATGACTTGTGATGTAATAATGAGTGAGTGAGTTGTTGGTCCTTTAATAATGACTCATCTATTCTTTTTGGAAAAAAAATTTTTAAGAGGGACCCAAGTATGGTTTGTCACTTTAAAGGACTGAACATCTCACAAGATATGGATAAATCTAAAGGTAATGAAAGGTGTGCTCCCTTTGTGTCCTAATGGGATTGTCTTAAACTTGAGAATTCTATCCTAGGGATCTAAGAGTCTTTCTAGTTCGTGAGAACTTCCATGGGGTGGCTCTTCTATTCTAAAGGTCTCTAGAGCTAAGTCCCATTTCAGAATGTTGACCACAAACAATGGGTAAACCACTAGGTGTGGGGACATTCGTGAAAAAGGCACACTCTAGATAAGGTTTTCGCGATAACCAAACAGGAAGTACATCCAAAATGGCTACCACTACGCAACCTCTACTTAACTTAGGCTTTACTCAGACCCGAGTATAGGGCTCCACTTGAATGTGTGTGCTTTATGTGTAGGTGCAATGGGTGCTGGGAGCGTACAAACCTTTATAATCCTAAAGACTACCCACATCCTGCAAAACAAAGTAAATACAAAACAAATTCTAAAAATTTTCTACCCTAAGGTTTAGATAATAAAATAATTAACAATAAAATAAAAAAACATCAAAAATATTGAAAAAAAAAAAAGAAAAAGGGTAAAACAAACATATAAAGATCATAAAATTTTGCAAAACCAACTTTTATAGGCTTGACTCTCAAGTGTCCCCAGCGAAGTCGCCATCTGTCGCGACTGTCATAATCACGGTGAAAAATAGCAACTCGTAGGATATTAAAAAAAATAAAAATAGAGTCGCCACCAATTTTATTTTAATTTAGGAAAAATTGGAAAACCCTTATTTGAAAATTGGTCTTTGGAATCAGATTGGATTTGGGAGTCAGTTATGCTTAGGGAAGGGTGGAAACTTAATCCCACAAAGACACTTCCTAACGCACTGTCATAATACGGTACCTTAAGTCAATTGTGTAAATTCTTGATAATCTCAAATATATTTACTTTACCCCTTTTATTTAAAAAAATGATTTGTGAAAATTTAATTTTTGGCTTGACAGAATTGGAGTCCTGCTCCTACATATCCCCTGATGCAATGAGGAACTCAAAGTCACAAAGTTCTCTTAAAAAATAATTGTGGTTTGGTTGATTTTAATTTTAAAAATTTGAATTAACAAGTCGTCGCGACTCAGTTATTCAAATTAAAGATTGAATAGGTGAAACTTGCGTCATGAATAGAGCGTCACCTACTAATTATCAAATTTGTTACAAAATTTTTATTTAAAATTTATCTAGGAAAAGAAAAAAAAATTAGTTGATTTTATTATTATTATTATTATTATTTTATTTTATTTTATTTTAAAAGAAACAACTTAATTATTTTTTTAAAAATTTTGAATTAATAAGTCATCATGCTCGATTAATCAAATTAAGGCTTGAATAAGTGAAGCTTCGTCACATTTAAACGTCACCTATTACACATCAAGTTTGTTGCAAAAATTTAAAAAAAAAAACTGAACTTTTATCAATTAACGATTTATTTTATTAAAAAATGAATCTTCAAGTTGTCACAACTTAGATGATTCTAAAAGGTGTAGATTAACAAGCTGTCTCAACTCAGTTAATCTTATTTTATTCTTCACAAAAAAAAGTTTTAATTATTTTATTTTTCATATTTCCTCATCATTTTTTTATTAGTTATATTTTTTAGCATTTATTATTATTATTATTATTATTATTATTATTATTATTATTATTACCTTTTTTTATACTTTTGTTATCTTTTATGCCTAGCTAAATAACAAGCTTAACTAGCTAAAAAAAAAATATTAAGTTAACAAAAACCAAAGTCACAAGCCCAATCAGAAAAAAAAAAACACAAGCGGGCCAACACCTAATAAATTAACCCAATCAGAAATAAAAGAAAGAAAAAAAAATTAACTACAGAATAAGAAAAATGCTTACGAAAGAGAAGGAAAAAGGGAGGGGTTATTTTTTTCTTCTTCTCTTGAACTTTCAGTGACCAACCTAGGGGCTAAGGAGCAATCGTCGGCCAGCGGTGAGGAAGGGCAGAGGCACAGCAGGTTGAGCTGTAACGATGACGCACGGATCCGGCTAGGTGGCGTGACTCAGTGTCGTGGACGGAGGAGATGGCGTCGTGGCTAGCTTATGCGGTTCGCGGCGCTGTTCGACCAAAACGGAGGACTGTGGTCGTGCGACTTGGTTCTAGCGCGGGTGGAGCTGCTACACGATTGGGAGTGGTGGTTCGGCTAGAGGACTGCGATGGTGGCTCTGCGCACGGCTGGGTCGTGGTCTCTATTGGAATAGGGGTCGGTTTACGGTGGGCTGGTGTAGGTGAGAAAGATGGTGATGATTGGGTCACGGATCTGAGAATGGTGGTTACGGAAGAAAGACCCACAGCTATGGTGGTTCAAGGGGAGTTGGTGAGGGTGGTAGAGATGAGGATGGGTGGTTGCTCACCGAGTTGACTCGGTTGGATGGAGGAGATGAAGGCCGCCGGTTTTGATAGGGGCTCACGGTGAAGGGAGGTGAGGTGGGATGGAAGGTGAGGATGAGTGGGTGTTGTTTGGGTGGTCACGGTTTGAAGGCTTGGAACCTTTGGAGGGTAACCGTGTATGGGTGGGGGTGAAGGAGTGGTGTTTGTTTGGTTGATGATGGGTGGCGGTGGTTTTGATGGAGGTTAATGGTGGTTATGGGTGGTTGAAGGTGGCATAGGAGGCTACGTGGATGGTGGAAGATGACAGAGTGAGGGGACCTTGATGATGGAGAGCAAAGGATGGAGGTTTCACGTGTGCATGGGTTGATAGTTTGGGTGAGGGTGGTGTCTCACGGTGGGAAGAAGTTGAAGTGTTAAAGATGAAGGTTGCTAGTAACGAGGGAGGTGAGGAGATGATGGTTGTGTTGGTTGTGACTATGGGAGGTTGAAAGTGGTTATATGTGCATGAGTGGTAGTCGTATGGTTGGGTTGAAGGTAGAGAAGGATGAAATTATTTGCTATGGTGGTGAGGGGAAGGTGGAAAATAGATGATGAAGATAGTAGGGTGATCAAGGTGAATGGGGGTTACGGGGATCGTCATTTGGCGGGTGGCTCTTCTCTTTATAATGATGGATGAAGGTTATGAAGGGAAGGTGATGTTGGCACGTGAAGTAGGGGACAATGAGTGTGTGCGGTGAGGAAAAAATCGGTGAAATGTGAGTGGGTGAATTAGTGAGGGAGTAGGTGTGTATTACGTGAGTGAGTGGAGAGCAAAGCGAGAAAAAGAAAAGAAAAAAATGGAGTGAGTGTGTGTTAGTGGGAACATGAGTGGAGAAAGTTGATGAGATATGAAGATCATAGAGTGGGAGAGTTGGTGATATTGGGAGGTTGGAGAAGGTGAAGATAATGGAATGTTGATGGGTTATTGCTACGTGAATGAGTGAAGTGGGGTGTGTGAGAATATGAATGTGAATGGAGTAGTTAGAAAATAATAATAATAAAAAAAATAAGTGTGATTTTTTTTTTGTTTTAATTATTGTTCATTGTTTTTTTTATTTTATTTTTTATTATTTTAATTTTTTTAAAGTCCGGTCAAAATTGGGTGTTCATGATTTTCTTCTGTTTTTCTTGTGATTTTGAGTTTGTCATGTGTGGCTAAACTTCTTAATTGGTTAAGGGAAGATGAAACCCTAGTTTTAATTATGTGAATCTTGCATATTTCTTTATATCAATACAATTATATTTTTATTCATATATTTCTGATCTTAAATCAATATAAAGGTCTTTATATTCTTGCCAAATTTTAAAAGTTGTAAAACTAGGATTACTATGCACAGTTGCGGTGGTAGAACTAGTGAAACATATGATCAAAGTAATTTAATCCCGGTGTGTGGTTAGATCTTAGTGTGATTAGTTTACTAATTCTTAATGCAATCATTAGGTAGGTGTAAGAGCGATTGCTTTACAAATAATTAATGAATAGGGTTTGATTTGAGCAGTTGTTGAATTAAGCAAAACTTAAGGAAAACAGGGGATTTATCTCACAATTACATAAGAACATAATTGATCATGTTGATATAAAGAGTATGTAAGTTAACATAATCATATAAATCTAGTGGTGGATTCTATCTCTTAACCAATATCTTTAATTTGGTAATTCAATTTGTGTTTACTATTTTTGTTTTAAGTTTAATTTCTATTTTTAATTTAAATTAACAAAACTCTCCCTTTTTACTTTTTACTGTTTTCTTTAGAGTCTAAATTAGGAATCAGTTTATAGTGTCAATTGAATTAGTTCTCTGTGGATCGACCCTTGCTAACTACAACTGGTTGCAAGGTTTTTATATTTTTGGTGGAACTTGACAACTATTTTTTATATTAATTTTTAATTGTATTCCACACCACACCAGTCACTTTTCAAATCCGTTACTCGACACATACTTTTATGGGTTAGAAATGTTTTCCAACCCATGGATCTAATCCAACTCTCATTTTGTGGGTTGGATTGAGTCAAAACTCTTGAGTTTGTGAGTTAACTCAACCCACCGGACATCCTAAACAAAATTGTAAAAGTTAGAAACAAAAATAGCAAAACAAATATTGATAATCTGTGTATATTTTTGAATGAATGAATATATGAGTGCTAGCCTTTATTTATTCAAAAAGGCAGCTGTACAGAAAAGAAAAATAATAAATTATAATTATGTACTAAATCAAACTAATTATGTACTACATCAATTACAATAATTCCTAAAAACAATTGTGATCAATCACAATTTATCATGCTAACATCCCTCCTCAAACTCAAGTGGGTATAGAAAAAACCAACTTGAGTTTGAAATTAGAGTGTGAAAACGGTCAGGATGATGAGTTTTGGTAAACAAATCAGTTGGTTGATCAAGAGTGCCGATGGAAATAAGACGAAGAGAACCACGAAGAATGTGTTGACGGATAAAGTGGTAGTCGATCTCAATATGCTTGGTGTGCTCATGAAAAACATCATTGTGAGCAATTTGAATAGCGCTCTGATTATCACAATGAAGAGCAATGGGAGAGGATTGAGAAAAACCCAAGTTTTCAAGAAGCCAACGTAACCAAAGTATCTCAGATGTGGTGTCAACTAGTGCCTGATATTCTGTTTCAATACTGGAACGTGCAATTAAAGTTTGTTTCTTGCTTCTCCATGAAATAAGGGCATCACCAAGAAAGATACAATAACCAATAATGGATCGTCAGTCAATAGAATCTCCACCCCAATCAGCATCAGAATAAGCTTGGAGAATCAAGGAGAAGTTGATTAAAAAATGAAGTCCATGAAATAGAGTTCCTTTTATATACCGTATAATACGTAGAACAGCAGCATAATAAGTAGTGTGTGGAGCTGACATAAACTGACTGACTAGATGAACAACATATGAAATTTCTGGATGAGTAACAGTAATATAAATCAAACTACCAACCATCTATCGATAGATAGTAGGATTATCAAGTATAGTACCATCCAGAGGTGTAAATCTGACATTAGGTTCTAGAGGAGTGGACTCAATGTGACTATCGGAGAGACCGACTCGAGAAATAAGATTCGAAACATATTTAGCTTGAGACAAAGAAATACAATCAGTAGAAGAAAGGATTTCAAGCCCCAAAAAGTAAGTGAGAGGTGCAAAAATCTTTCATCTCAAAATGTTGACTGAAGAACTGTTTAAGCTCAGTAATACTTGTAGTATCATCACCAGTAATAATCATATCATCAACATAGAGAAGTAACATAACAGTACCTCTATCAGTTTTGCGAGTAAACAAGGCAGAAATCAGAATCATGTGCATTGGAGGAAAAACCAAATTGACTGATAGTATTGTGAAACTTAGCAAACCAGGCTCGAGGTGCTTGTTTAAGACCATACAAAGCCTTTCGAAGACGAAAAACCTTATTTGGTGGACAAGTGTAACCAGGAGGTGGACGCATATAAACTTTTTCTTCTAAATTACCATTAAGAAAGGCATTCTTCACATCTATCTGATTTAGAGTCCATTTTTGAGTGACTGCAATAGCAAGGAGAGTACGAACGGAAGTGATGCGAGCAACAGGTGCAAAAAGTTTCCTCATAATCAATACTATATTCTTGAATGAAACCTTTGGCAACCAAACGAGCCTTATATCGTTCAATAGATCCATCAAAATGAGTCTTGATCTTGAACACCTATTTACATCCCACAAGTGCCTTACCACAAGGAGAATCAACAAAGTCCCAAGTATTACTGTTCTCCAAAGCCTGTAACTCTTCTTGCATAGCATGCTGCCAATGAGGATCTATAGAGGCTTCTTGATAGGATTGAGGTTCATGTAAGTAAAGCATGGTAGAAAAATAATGATAATCACGAAGATACGTAGGCTGAGTTCTTACCCTAGTTGGACGTTCATTAGAATGTGTATAGAATGTGCGGTGTCATTAATAGACAGGGATGAAAAAGACTGAGATGTGGATGTCATATGATTACAACAAGCAAAGTCAAAGTACCATTTAGTATTACCTGGTGTGGTTGATAAAACAAAAGAGGTGTTACTAGAATTGAATAATAGACGCTTAAGGAAGGACACGAGATCATCAGTAGAAAAGGCAGCCTGGGGTGTGGTTGAAGAACCTGGGGATCCTTTTGCAGCAACAGGAACAAGCACAGACTTAGAAGAATTGGGACGAAATTGAAACATGTTCTGATCAGACCTTGGAGGACATGTGGGACAATTCTCAATCAAGTGTCCTAATCTTTACAATATCTGCAACATCTGGGGGCAATAAGCACAACTAAAAAAGACTGAGCAATATCTAGTTTCTCCATTATACCAAGAAGAACGCAAAAAACTAAACTTTTCGGAGCTAAAGTGATAGAAAAGAACCGCAAAAATAAAAAGATCTCACAAAAAAATGATGAATACACGCCTTACGAAGCAAATGGAACACTGTAGAAAACGCATACAGATGTGCACAAAAATGGTACACAATACATGCACGCACAGCAACGTAGGCCACACCAAAAAACAAAAATAGGATTGGATCGAAAGCCCAAACTCTCTGATACGAAGTTAAAAACAAAAATAAGAAAATAAATATTGATAATCTGTATATATTTTTGAATGAATGAATACAGGAAAATTAGTCTTTATTTATACAAAAAGGTAGTTGTATACGAAAAAAAAAATAATAAATTATAATTATGTATTAAATTAAATTAATTATGTACTATATCAATTATAATCATTCTTAAAAATAATTATGATCAATCATAATTTATCACATTAATAGTAAAATTTACCATTATTATATTATATTATATTATATTACCATATATTATATTGTCGTGTCCTCTATTGTTGGGTTCAAGGATGTCATCAATAATAGTGTTCTAGGCGTTTGAGGCGTTTGAGATGGCAAGATGGCTGGTGAGTGGTGAAAAAGAAAGCAAGAGTAGAAGAAAGTGTGTTTAAGGTGAGGAAAATATGAGTTGCACATAAATTTTGTACACGTAATCTTATTATATAAGGGAATGTTTACCATCAAAATTGATGGATAAAAGGGAGAGAAAAAAATAGTAATAATGAGAGTTATGTAAAAGAAAAAATATTATATTATATTATATTATATTATATTATATATATATATATATATATATAAAGGGACATATTTAATGAGATAAATTTTTATTGCGAGAGTGAAATGAGTAAATATTGGCTATATAATTATATATAGATGATCAAGATTAAAAGTTACTTAAAGGTCATGTGACCACTTAAAAAAAATTACATGCATTTATGTTTTAATCTTGATCATTTATGTAAAATTCAATGATCAAGATTCATTCTTATCACCTCTTACAATAAACACTTCTCTCACTAAATATATTATATATATGTGTGTAATCAACATTAAGTGTTGGATTTAGGTTCATGTATCATTTGCTTTGGGGTTGTTAGAAAAAAAAACATCCTTTTATGACAATTATTACTCTTTGACAAAATATAAGCAAATAATAGGCCTAACTTCATCTAAAAATTATTTTTAAAGGAGGAGAATTGTCCAAATCATTATAAAAAATACTTTGCTCGTATATCTATTCGATGTAGGACTTAACACACTATCTTCATGCTCATGATTAGACATCTAATAACATACTACCCTCACGCTCAGGATTGGACATCTAAAATATAAAGTTTGCAAGATTAAATATCTGCGTGTGACACAACACCAAGACTAATATAGGTTTTGATACCATATTACTGTTTGACAAAATGAGCAAATGAATTTTCACATTGTTTCTATGGCAAATTGGTAAATACATGAGATATTAGAGGACAATCTCTGATACTTATACTTATTTTGAACCTTTCTATTATTTCTTAAATCAAACTTAATTATCTATCTTGAATTTGGATATTTATTGTAGAATTAACAATTAATTTAAACTTGTATTTATAGTTTGAATTTATATTTTGAAGAATTAGTTTGAACTTGTATTTTTTGTACTTTGATGAAGACTTATATTAATATTTTTTAATGAATTTGAATTTTCATATTTTAATGAATTTGATGAATTTATGTATAAAAAAATATAACAAAAAATTGAAAAACTAATATAATCCAAACCGATTTAGATTGAATTGAATTATATCAAATTTATATTTTCCACTAAATTAATTGGATGATAAAATAAGAGAACTAATTAGATTACATCACATGACTTTTTCTTCAAAATCGATCTAATTCAATCCTTAAATATCTCTACTAAATATACCTTTAATTACTTATTTTAAAGGAAAATTCATTTTAGAATAACTTTTTCCCATGGGTTGTATCAGTAGAGCATATGGGACTACATGGGTTGCATTTGTATCAGTGGAGCATGGGACTGCAGGAGTTGCATTGGTATCATCGGATATAGGTGTTGAGAATAATTTAATTGAGATATGTACCAGAGTCTATGGATGTGTCTGACGGATATGCCATAGTGGACTACTTTCCCATTTCCATTCATTATATTCTATGCTATGGAAGGTTAATTTCACGCAGCCCCTCTAACTATTCTTCTTCTTTATTTTGTGTTCCCCCCTGCAAGTCATGAAAAATACCAGCAGATTGTCTAGAGATAATTCCTATTGTTAAGAGGAATCTTTATTTCTATTTTTTTTACACTTATTTCTTTTAAGAGGAATATTTATTATCTATTTTTACTTATTTATTCCTAGAGATTACTCATTTAAAACATGACAACTTTTTTTTATATCATTCTTATATAAAATACATGTATCATTATTTATTTTATTCTCTTAATGATAATATATAATACTCTATGACCAAACAAAATCATAAGAAATTTCATGCATAACGCTTGGGTCTATATCAAATTTATTTTGATTTACAATTACAAAGTGATGAATTAAAATTAAATTTTACATTTTAAGATTTATGTGTATAGAAATAACATAATTGAAAGAAATTTTCATTTAAGCGCGTGATCATATCTTAAGAGATTAATTTTTTACCTATCAAGTAGAGAGATATTATGAGAGAAAAAAAAACTTTACATATAAAATTGAGAGGAAAAGAAACGGAAATGTTTTTAAAAACCCTTGAAAATGAAGTCTTAATCTTTTGCATAAGCATGACTGCGGAGTGCAAAATTATTAAAATTTCAAACTGGTGACCAACCTTTTCCCGTTTAGTAGCATTATAAATAAATTGTACCATAACTATTTTGCTACGGCATTACTATGGCTTGAAGTTATTTTATTTAATTTTTGGTTTATTTAAGAGTCTTACTATGACTATAACTAGAATTTATAACTTCTATACTCAAACTCTTACGTCCAACCTAATCACTTACGTTAACCCAGTTGACTTAAAAAAAAAAAACCTTTTCTTCTCTTAAAGCATTTAATTCAATTTTCAACCTTGAATGTATAGCTTTATATATTAGAAGGTTTTTTTTTTTGTAATGTCAAGGACTCACTTTAATGAGGGCCTCTCCGGGAGAGGAATGGGGGAATAAGAAAAATGAAATTAGGATGAAGAGCAATTGCGAGAATCAAATTATGTTACTCTTCGTGCATGTCTCTAATTCTAACCAATTGAGCTACTAACACGGTACTATATTAGAATGTTTTTTTAAATCATGTATGAGCATTAATATTTATTAATAATTGAATTTAACATTAAACACTCTTCAAACAAATTAAAATGCCTTTCATTGATTAAGGTAAGTGAGAGAAAAAGAAGATGGAGATGGAAAATGGAAATATGCTTATAACTTTATTTATGAATATGGGCGTAACTATTGAAGGGTCAATTATAAATGTTAATATATTTAAATAAAAGTTTATTAATTTAAAAAATAAATAAACTTTTTATTTTGGTTCTCGAAATATTTTTATTAATAATTTTGGTCCTCAAATAATAATATTTTGATAGCAAAATAGTTCAAATGTTATTGTTTGTTTGGGATCAAATTGGTTTCATTTGATGACTAAAAATTATCGTTGAGTACTAATTTGATATCACTAATTTCTTGATGATCAAATTAATAATCTACAATCTTTTTAATAACCAACTTAGAAGTTTACTCTTTAAAAAATAAATGTATCATATATTTATCAAAATTGAACACAAATTTATTCTTAATATGCGTATGTTTCTTTCAGTAAAAAAATCATTTTGTTTATATGTTTATTGAATTAGTAGATCAAATCTATGCCATGTGTTACAAATTAATGCAAGTATATATATTTTTAACATGAAGTATTAAATGAAATAGGAAAGTTTAAAAATGCCTGCTAGTTTGAACCCCTAACCTCCCTGTTTATGGGCTTGTCTTCAAAGGAACTTATTCATATTGAAAGGGGGAAACAGACAAGGAATAAGCGGTTTGGGTTGGAGTGCCTATATTACCAAAAAAAAAAAAAAAGGCTGCACAAAGAAGGAGAACATTAAGCAGAGCACAAATAAATTAAGAGAAAGAAAGGGTTTTTAAAATGGAAGTCAAGAAAGTTCAGCTGCACGACCAAATTCAGAATCTTCCAAAATGTCCACATCCCCTGAATTACGGATAAGCATATAATGATATACAATGTAATGATATAGTCATGATGGTTTTGAGCCCAATATTTCTTATTTACTAGTGAGACTTTAGGGAAAACAATTTTTTGTCATAATATGCAATTTTACTTTCTAATGTTTGAATGCTGATCATCTTTTCTTATTCAAAGTTGTATCATCAAGTCTCAAATTTATCGTGGGTGTTATTTATATATGTTTGTTTTGTTTTGTTATTTCGAAACTCGGATCCGGTAAAAGCAAGCCATGTAATTTGGCCCAATCTTTATCCTGACCCTTCATTGCCTAACATGGCTTATCGGGTCCACTCTTTAGGAGATAACTATATCTAAACAAAATTTTCTCTTAATGAAGATAATTAGGGATCAAATCCCCTTGTAACTAAAGGGATTCCTATTTATGTGAAATTTTATTTTTTAAATATTACTTCCCTACCAAACAAATCCACACTATGAATGCAGGTTTTATCACTTAAGTATGCATATATCCTATATACTCTTCCCTCTTAATGAAAATCTTAATTTGAGCATTGGAGTGCACAGTACTCTTTCTCTACCGCTACACAAGGAAGAGCCACCTTTTTCACTGACTAAAATCAGGTACATCACTCTTAGTTCTACTTCAGAAGAATATCTATACTATTATAAGGAAATTCACTAATTTGATCATAATTTTGTTTTTTATTTAAATATCAATATTATTTGATTAAACTTAAATTTAATAATGATAAAATTATAAAAATTCCTTATTTTAAAGTCCTTTACCTGGAATCGAATCCCACCTTCACTCATTTGAGTTATTTGAGCAAAAAATTCCAAGTGGCTCCTCCCCCCTCTCCCCATGTGTAGTGTGTGTTCCTAAGTGAGTGTATTGTATTGACACATGTAAATCAATTCCTGATTAAAATTTGTGGGATTTCCCAAATCTACTATCTCTATAAAAAAATTAATTTAAAACACTTCTCACATTGTAATCACTTTCTTCTTATTATTATTATTTAGTCAAAGATTGAGATTTCATATTTTCATTGATAAAATGACAGGGTTAAAACAACCCTAAGAACAATACAAAAGAGGGATTATTGAGTTTGGGGCCGCATGCCCCCATTAAAAAAAAATATCTATTAATATATATGTAATATATTATTTTTATCCTTCATAAAATTTGATTTTACTTAAATATAAAGTTAATTAAATAAATTTTAATTTTATTACATAGAGTCATATTTATGTGCATAACTATGAACTAATCTTAGATGATTTATATGTAAATTCCTCTTAAATAAACTAACATTTATGTACATTAAAAAATAATAATAATCACATTAATACTACATATAAAAAAAGTATAATAAATATTATAATTTTTAAATAAAAATTATTCATCGATAAAATAAAAAATTTTACCCCCACTAACAAAAATTAAAAATTTTGAACAATAAAGAGGATACCCCACCATCATTTTCCACAAAGGAGAAAAGATAATAACATTAAGATTTACCCTAAGAGGCTATATAATGTGTTGTGCACATGTACAATTTAACTTCATTTCAAAGGTCAATAACAATAGGAGGAGCTAGGTTACTGATACAATGGAACCAATCTCACCATTGCCTGTGTCACTTTTCTTCACCTTCATTTCCATCTGCAGAGGTGTTCGCTTTGCCCTCCACAGCACCAGCGGATGTCATAGACAACAAACAAGAAGAAAACTTGAACAGAGTTGGAAAGGCTGCACAAGTTCAACTCCGACGGCTAGGTTAATTTGTGCAATATTATATATATATATATACCCTTAAGTTTTATTATATTTTTACAACTTATCACATGAGTTCTCCACATTTAGTTCTGAGTCTTAATTTGCCCAAAAATAACTTTATATAAAAATTATTATTTATTTGGACAAACATAATCGAATTTTGAAAATATTAACTAATTTTATCAAGAATTTGATGTGCGGGAAGTGTCTACGATTTTCTGTAAAAGGGGCAAAAAAAAAATCTGATTTTGAGATTTTTAAGAGTTTTTACATTAGTCCTTAATTATTATTTTTTAAATGTTGATGTAGCCCCAAGAAAGTAAAAAATCTCTGCAAATTACTAAATTAAGCTTGTTTGTTAAAAGTTAAAACAATCTTTTACGTTTGTTTCTACTTTTTTATTCTAAATAGTTTAGAGGAAGAGAAGTAGTCCATTTCAAGATGAAAAATGTCAAGTGTCAAAATTTTTGTGAGAATCTTTTTTTGTAAAAATGAAGTGGCATGATTATTAACTCTTAAATGGATCATGGTCTCAATCACTTTATTCTATTTAACAATTATCTTTTATTTTGTCAAAAGTCTGATTTTCTTTTTTTGACTATCTAGCATTACTCTTTCAACATCAATGTATATTATAAGCTTTAACAAAGATTTACAATAGATCTTATAGATGATTTATTAATGGCAGACTACTTCCACTTCATAGCACATGAAAAACGAAAGAGTAAAATAAACATTTTGATTTCTCACTTGTAGAATGTAGGAAGTAAGATGATTAATGAATATTTTTATACCGATTAGCTAAAAATTAGATTAGAATGGCTGGTTGAATTGATCAAACCGTAAACTCGATATATATGTTTGTTTCAATATTATCCATTTTAATCACGATTGGAGGTCTTGCTGGTTCAAAGTTAAGTTTTTAAAAACTGATTTTTATATTATGTGTATTATAGGCATTTAGGCATAAGTCAATTGGGTATGGGTAAGTGGGAATATGATAAAGGATAGAGGCTTTATATTTGAATTATGTAAAGGAAAAGAAGAAAAATATTTATTTGTATTGACTATTTTCATCTAATAAAGGCAATTGCATCGTTACATCATTTTCATCTCAAATTAAAGATAAAAGACTTGACCAACTTGTGTTAATTCAAGTGAAAGAGACTTAGTCCGTTAAGCATGTGATCTTAAATTTATTTTTGAAATTTATGTATATAAAAATAATACCATTAAAAAAGGCTTTTGCTTAAGAACTTGATCTTACATCAGGAGATTAATCTCTCACATATCATGTGAGAGATACTCTAGGAAAAAAAAAGACTTACAAAGGATGGAAGACAAGTGATAATTCCATTTCCACTTATTTCTTTTTATTCTCCGACCGTATAAATCAGAATAATTCTTACTCCTTTTTTAATATTAACATTCTCACTCTCATAATTTTATCTATGTCAAATATCAAATTTCTTACAACATCAAAACCTAATTTTCACGTACACATGTGCATATAAGATCAAAAAGGGAGGAGATAAGATAAAAAAAAATGTGCATATGAATACCTATACAACTTACTTAAAATGGTTAATTTGTGAAATGTGATCTTGAAATCGAACATAATCAAATGATGAATCAAACAACCTCAAGGATTGGTCTACTGGTAGATATGCATGTAATATATGATTAAACGCATGGTCATAAGTTTAAATTCTAATTATGTTAATTTTTTAGAGTCAAGTTATAAGAAATATTTTTGTAAATCTCTTAATTCAGACATGAAGAACTTATTTTTGACTAAATTTGAGAGGTGAATTAGTCGATGTGTGCACAATCTGATTGAGACAACACCTAACCATAAAAAAAAAATGATGAATCAAACATCTAATTGAAGGCAAGAACCATAATAAACGAGGGTAAAGAAAGAGCAATACATGTTTGCATAGAAGAAATGGCATGAATTATGTTGCTTACCTTCTTTAATAAGTTAGAGTAGAAAAAAAGATAAAGAAAAATCAATCAAATATAAAATCAGATTTTCTTCATTCATATTTTGCATGATGGATTCTCTTCAATTTCATAATTTAATTTCTTCCTGCGAATAAAGAAGATTTTAGCTTTCTTTTTATTATTTTTAATAAAGTAAATTTAATTAAAATTTAAAAGTGCATTTTGTTTCTATGGGCTTCCTACAAACGTCTTGTGCGGCTTGTGTCACTCTTGAAGTTCTTTTCGTAAGATATTTGTTTCTCTTAGGTGCATGCTAATGTCTTTTTAATGAGATACTGTATTCTACCCTAGTTTTACGATCTTTGGCTCCATTTCCTTCGTGTGTTTTCTAGGGGTTGCCATCTAAAGTCATAGGTGGCTTGTTTATTTGTTTTTATTATATTTTGCTAGAATCTAACATCTTCTTAATTGATACGTAGTTTGAAGTTTTCTCTTGTCAGACATGTCTGTTTTGTTAGCTAGTGTTAATTTTGTCAATATACAGCTGTCATCTGTTTTATTTTATGATCTTAATTAACATTTCTTTGGTCTTCCCTTAGCAAGAGTTTTTATCTTCTCAAAATTATAAAATTCTAATGGTAGTCCACTAGAAGTCAAACATGTTTTATCAACTAAAGATTAACCATTGCGATATAAATCTTAAACAGACTGCGGAGATAGCATGTGGACTCATGGATTTGTGATTTTCATTTTCCCATGTAATTTTCTTATTCTTACAAGTTTTCTCACACTTTTTATTGTAAGATTAATTTTTATCTAGAATATTGAAATTATTCCTTTTTACATATGTTTTTCCATAAATTCAAATCCTTAATTGACATTTCAAAAATTTCTCAATTACTGAGTTAAAACTTATTTACGACATGTAAAAATTTCATATATGTCAATTCCTAGATTAATTGAGTAGATTTTATCAACACAATAACAGGTCTCTTAATTCAGTTCAGCTATATATGTGTATATTATTTTGATTTATTAAAATTTTGAGGCCATTAATTCATTTTTTTGGTTCAATAAAAAACAAGTTCTTTGCCAATGAGGCATTGCCTCATTGGTTTACCACATACGTTGCAAGGAATGCGGCAGGGATTTGATCACCATCCTATGTACTCACTCCTTCCTCTTCCCCTTTTCCCTTGGGGTACTACTCTTAATTAGTCCCACTCCACAGTGAAGCCTCTCCTAAGTTTAGTAGGGCCTAGCATAAAAAAGAAGTTATTTCTATCAAAATTAGAGAACTTATTGGAACAATTTTTGCGACTCTACTATAAGAAATTGAGCATCGCTATTCTTCACGAAAAATAATTCGTGAAGGCATCTACGAATTACATGGCATAGAGTACCATACATCACTAGTTTTTTGTCTTTTTGTTTGACAAAGATCAGAAAGGAAAAAAAAGAAGAAAAGAAAACCACCATCCAACGGTGGTTGAGAATCCATAAAGGATTTCGCAGATGTTGGTTCGTGATATTCAGCATTTCCGTAAGAAATTTACAAAATTAGAATTCAAGAATTTGTGATAGTGCATTGAGTTAACTAAATATCATATGCTCATCTCAATCACTAAACCAATCCATTAAGGCTTCAGCACTCTAGTTAGTTTGCTACTTATTAGAGTGCGTCCTAGTTTTAATTAGTCCTTGTCTTTATTGTAGTTTTTGGAAAAAGTTTAAAATACTCCTAAATTTTTTTGAAACATCAATGTTTTAAAAAAATTACCTGTTTTTATAAGTAAATCACCGTTGACTATCATTTATTAAAGAGACCTCATGTTATTTCAATTTTACTTATAAGTCCCTGCTCAAGATTGAGATTTGGGAGAGTGACGAGATCTTGTGTGTTCTAAGTTGCATCTAGATAAGAGATTAGATCTACCTCAAATTTGAGAGAGCAACGACGAGATTTCAGCCATTGTTGACAGCAGAACTCTAAAATTCGACGTCCTCGTTCCTAGACTTGCAATTGTTGGGTGGTTTAATGCCATGAGATTTGTTGACCTAGTACGTGCTCTGGGCAGCTTTTGCAAATTTTTGTCACCTAACCTTCGTGCTTGCTCTTGGCTGATAGAATGGGAAATTGTTTCCCAAAAGCTTAGTCTTATCTGCTTTTTTTTTTTTAGTTTCTTCTCCATTAAAAAAAAACACACACACACCCAAAACCCAACTCAAAGGGAGCTCTGATTGTTAATGAAATTTGCAAAAGGTCATAATTTTCATATCAAATATATTCCTGACCTTGTTAAAGTTGAAAGAATTGAAAGGAAGGGGAAAAAAAAGTGAGGTAATTTTTTGGAGCAGATCTCATGGCAAAAGAGAGAAAAATGAACAGTAAAGAGAGAAAAACTCTCTTGCAAAGGAGAGAGAATATGAAAAGAGTAGAGAGAATGATAATTTTTGTAATTTTTTAAAAGACTAAAACGTAAATAGCAAAAGTTAAGAGTTTAAGAAATAAATATACAAACTTCTTTATTAGGTAATAGGTGATAATTTTTAATCATTGATAAAAAATTCACATAAATCAATGACTATAACACATGGAACATTGATACTCAAAAACTTATTAAGAGAATTATAAATGTCTCCTAGTTTTTGATACATTATTTCATTACACTAAACAAAACCTAGTCCCTTATTTTTATAATGGAAACAATGCCTCCATGACTAGTAACTACAAAAGTTGTTCATACATCTCTCAATTTGCACTCTCAACTGTCTATCCATACTCTTAATTAGTGGGTCAATATTTTTTAAAATAAAAAACAAAAATTTTGATTGATAAATAGGGTGTATGAATAAATAATTAAGAGTCTCAATAGTCTCACCCTCTAATTTATTTCAAAGTGATAAATTTATGTATGATGGTGAGTGTTTTAGGGAGAGAAACAAAAAACATATTTTTAAATTTGTAAATTTTGTGCCTTGCGTGTTTTTTTTTATGTTCAAACAAAAAAAATGTCACTTAATTAATTAAATTGGGGCCACATGATTGTTATCAATCACGAATTTTCTTGTCATTATCAATATCATTTTTTTTCTGCACGCCGTTGGCTTTACAGTAGGAGAGAACAGTCATATATTTGAATGGAAGAAAATTTGTAGCTGGAATAGCACACAAAGTCAAGTAAATTCGCTTCCTTTCATAGAAAACCTCCAAAGCATTAGATCACGTTCGAGGAAGAAATCAAACTCAAATGCCGAGTGAAAGCCTTGCTTGGATGGAGGAATTTGCACGAAAAGATATTGAAACGAAAGATATATAATGTAGAAAGTACCAGCACACCTAAATGGCTTAAACTAACATTATTTTCGTAGAAAAATTGTTACTTTGAGATAATCCCACCAAACACTCCCACGTGCTAAGTTCATCCTCCCCAATTACCCATTCACAATAACAAATATTTTATTTATGGGGTGGTGTTTCCATCATTTTTATTATGATGTTATATTCAAGTCAGTAAAGTTGCTTTGTGACATTCGTGAATTTTAATTAAGATATTATTGGCTATCAATCCATGTACGTTGTCTGCTTGTGCATTTTTAACTAAGGTAATACAAAGTAAAATGTATTGTAATTTAATTAATTGAAAAAAAGTTAACTTAATTAGTATAACCAAACAACATAGACAAAAAAAGTCTTAGGTTTTAATTTTTGTTGATCTTTTATCTTTCATAAATCATCTTTAAGTATAATTAATATAAGCTTTTGTTGAGGGTAACTTTCTCTTTCTTTAATTTTTTTTTCGAAAAAACAAAAAAAAAACATTGTCATCATCATTAGGTGCCACTTGGAGCGAGAAGGTAAAATAATTTTGTGGATTTCAATTCCAAGTCATATATATAAGTATTATCCAGTTAAAAGAAAGAAGAGTGATGAAAGTACATGCCATGAAACCTCTGACTATGTATAAAAAGGGGAAGGCTTAGTGCATACGTTTCAACCATTTATTCATTGAGAGAAAGAAAGAGAGAGAAGGAAAATTAAGCTCTTGCATTTCTCATGAACTGTGGAGTCGTGTTGGGTTTCTATTGTTGGGGTTGGGAGTTCTTAACTGCCCTTCTTCTCTTCTCTCTCATCAACCTTAGTTGATCATCCTCTTCCTCTTCCTCCTCATCTTCATCATCATCTTTCTTCTACTTCTTCACAAATCAATTTCTTTTGCAACAAACCAAAGCATACATACAAATAGAGAAAACAACCCCCCAAAAAAATTGCAAAAATGGAGGGAGTAAGTGACAAAGGGTTGTTGGAATGTGCAAGGAAGTGCACACCACCACCGTTCTTGTTGAAGACCTACATGCTGGTGGGGGATCCAGCCACCGATGACATCATATCGTGGAATGCCGAGGGGACGGCGTTCGTGGTGTGGCAACCGGCCGAATTTGCCCGTGATCTCCTCCCAACTCTCTTCAAGCACAGCAATTTCTCTAGCTTTGTTCGGCAGCTCAATACCTATGTACGTACGTGTATACATACACCGTATACTTGTCGTATATTTAGATGATTTGCTGCCTTTGAATTTTATTATTTCAACTACTCGACTTTAAATTAAAGAAAATTTTTATGGTACTTATTCATTTTTTTCAAGATTTGATACTTAAGTAAGTTATCAAGTATTTAATTAATTATTGATTATTTATAAATATTTATTATAAATTCAATATTCAATTAATGTTTGACAACTTACTTTAAATATTGGCACCATGAAAATTCTTAAATTAAGATCTCCAAATAAAAAAATGAGAAATTGGATAAAATGAAAGGGCATCTATGGCCAGTAATTAAGTTCAATACGTTTTTGTCAAAAAGGAGAGAAGACTTTCGTTTTCTTGAGTTCTTGATGATGGAACAGGTTAACTATTTTTCTTTGACCTCATTTAGGTTTTAGTTGAATTCTTCTTAAGAAATTAGTAAAGAGCTTGACTTGAAGTTTTTCATTAAAGATGATTTTTTTTTTTGCTAAAGTGGTTAAAGAAGAAATTGAACCAGAAGATAGAAAATATTTTATTTGTATCATTCAATACTGGAATATCCTCGGTACCTGATTTTAGGTATTGCTGTTTCTGTGCAAAATTTCCTAGAAAAGAGCGAATCAAGGTTATAAAAAATTAGAATAATACTGCTATGAATGTTTTTCCCCCTCTATTCATGGTATGCATGTTGATATGATGGGTATGGTGAGAACCGGTCCAGATAATGAAATTCGTAGTCCTAATAATCAAACTATCAAGAAGAGACAAAATTCAATATTAGTGGGCGTGCATGCTTTAATAACATTTTAAAATTAAATTTAATAACATAAAGGAATTACTCACATCGATTTAGCTTTTTTTTTAATGGAAAATGTAAAATATTTTACACTGCTGTTTTTGGGCCTTCATGATATATTTACGCGACATATTTATATTGACATTCAATACCAAACATATATATTATGGAAAATTAATAAATATATATTAAGTAGCTTATAGTATGAATTTACGGAATACACAAATTAATTAACACCTGAAACTAGTAATGAACAAATCATGGCTAGCTTCAAAAGTTCAGCATTTTTTTTTAGAATAAAAAACCATATATTACTATTTGAGTTATTACTCACTGCCTCATATTTATCTGTTTTGACTAATATAATCATATTTGATTTTGTTTTAAAAATATTCTTATTATTAAATGAACAAATCGTTACCATAATTTGAATTTAATTTTTAAATCTCAATCCCTTTTCAAATATTTGACCTAGGTTAAGGTAACTTCAAGTTTTGAAATTTTAGATTATATTAGAGAAGTTTATTTGAAAAAAAAAACACAAGAGTAGAAGTTATCCGGTTTGAATGATTAATAAATACCTATTTTTTTTTGTTGAATTTTGATTAATTAACTCCGTCAATTTTTTTATTATTAATTAACCTACTTTTCTTTGTGCATTGTCCACTTTTGAGGCTCAAACTTCTAGGTCAGATTGTGGGAGTGTTGAGAAATTCTTATAAATACATATGTTATGGTTGATGCACACGATAATATAGTATAATATAAGATGATAAAATAATATAAAATATAATAGTATAATTAATAAGATAAAACATAATTTTATCTTTTATTTAATAATAAAAGATAAATTAACTGATTGTATAATATTTTTTTAAGATCAAAGTATTATTTAGCATAAAAATTAAAATAATTAGAAAACAATAATAAAAAAACCTTATAGTGGTGGTGGTGGTGGTGGTGGCGGCGCGTGATGGTGGAGGTGGGGGTGGTGGCGACGACGATGGCGGTGGTGGTGGTGGTGGTGGTGGTGGTGGTGGTAGTGGTGGCGATGATGGTGGGGGTGGTGGCGCAAAGGGTGATGAGTGATAAAAATAAAATTAAGGATAAGATTAAAATAGAAATCCTATCAGTGGTTATCATGATGGTTGGGAGTGGGCATAGAGTTATTAGATTACAACAACAACAACAAAAGCCTTTTCCCACTAGGTGGGGTCGGCTACATGGATCAAACGACGCCATTGTGCCCTATCATAAACCAAGTTTTCAGATATGCTATTCAGAGTTATTAGATTAGAATAGAATAAAATGACTTGACCTGATTTCATTATATTATCAGTTAAATGCATCAAACATTGAATAAGACCTGATAGTATTAGCTTATACTATTATATCTTCTTTATACGATGCATCAAACATAATCTTAAATCAACGTATATAAATAAAGTTGTATAAATCATGTTAAAATTGTACAAATATTTAAAAAATGTCTTTATATATTTTAATTGTTAATTTTGTACCCAAAAAAGGTTAAATGTTAATTTGAGTGACTAAGATAGATATTTATGGTGAGTCTATTTTGGTTCTTGACGCCAATTTCTTAACCAAATGAGTAGGCAAATTTAAGGTTTAGCGACAAATTAAATTCACTGTTTAGGTCTAGTTCCATTGATGCACCGAAACTGATCAATATCAGATTTTGATCAATATCACATTCTTTTCCTTTCCATGTTAGCACCGAAACTGACAAAGCATTTGATGTATTATCTTGCATATATATAGGGCTTTCGTAAAGTTGCAACAAGCAGATGGGAGTTTGGCAACGACAAGTTTAGGAAGGGTGAGAGAGAACTCTTATATGAGATTCGACGAAGAAAAGCATGGACCAACAAGCAACAACAACCTACTGCACCAAACCAAGCCACACCCCAAGATTCTGATGAAGATCAAAGGTCGTCATCAACCTCATCATCTTCGGGTTACACTAATCTTATGGATGAAAACAAGCGACTCAAGAAGGAGAATGGGGTGTTGAGTTCTGAGCTCAAAAGCATGAAAAGGAAGTGTAGGGAACTGCTTGATTTGGTGGCCAAATATTCACATGCAAAGAAAGAGGGAGAAGATGAAAGGCCAATGCTGTTTGGAGTGAGACTGGACGTTGAAGGAGAGAGGGAGATGAAGAGGAAGAGATCTGAGATAACTGAAAGCGCAAGCATTTTGTTGTCTCAGTCATGCAAATAGATATGGTACATGCAGGGAAGCTTGAAAATTTAAGTATAGCTACTGAAAAGTAATAATCAAATATTAGCTAGGCATGCAAGGAGTTTTTTCCCCCATCTTGTGTTATAATTACTTTGAAGGTATATCAAGGAATTAATTGAACTGTGAAGACAGCTCAATCATAGTATTGTAATTATGTAGAGTGATTTAGGAAGATTATATATAATTAAAATGAAAAATTCTTATTTAAATCTTGGACACCCAAATTGAGTGTATTAAATCAATCAAGACTTAATATTTTTATGAATCTTTGTGAAATTAATTATGTGACACAAAGATTCATAAAAATATTAAGTCTTGATTAATCTGGTATACTCATCTAGATGTCTAGAGTTTAGGTTAGAATTTCCCAATTAAAATAGGCTCGAAGTGGCCATTATTATATATATTAATTAGTTTATTGTTGTGTAATGTGTGTGGGAGTATGGTAGTTTACATGCCCATCACCATTTCTACAGGACTGGTCCTCAACTCCTCATTTATAAGAAACGGAATTTGTTAATATTTATTATTTTCCTTTTTAAAAAGGTTGCTTTTTCTTTCTTTTGCTTGGGAGACAAGACAAAACAAAACTACAAGCAAAAGAAAACAGAATGAGATATGTTTGCATAAAGCAAAGAACTTAACAATGTGAACTTTCACAACTTTTTTACATTAGTGGATCCCTATAAATAGTTCTAAAACACCTCAATGATATATATGTAGCATTTTCACAAAATTAGCCTGTGTTTAAAGCTCTTTAATTACATTGTCTTAAAAGATTTGTGTCGCATCTAATATGTGTCAAAAGGGAACAAAAGTGCTTTTAATATACTTTTTATTCCCCCTTTATGTTATGTGTTGATTTAAACGGAAGCCTCATAGAGATATACATAGAGCTAACCATCAAATGTTTTGATTTCACCTTCAAATGTTTATATTTTTAATTATCAAGTTTTAAAAAATGAAGAAAATAAAAATTAATGAATGAAACAAAATCTTTTCAATGTTCCTCAAATGTTTAAATGTTTGATAACAATGAATAAACTGAGGAAAAAAAAGGAATAAAATGAAAAAAAAATAATGAAAGAAAAAAAAAGGTGGATTAAGTTATGGACCTTGACTTGATCATTACAAAATGAATAATGATCATCTTATCTTAAACAATACTTTTATATTTTTTTTAATAGCACATGAAAATTGATTAATGAAATATAACTTGTTGGTTAATGAGTATGTACAAATATGTAATCATTTTAGTCTGACTCTATTAACTAACTTATATACGTCATTAACTACTTTTTTATTCTTCATTAATTAATTTTTTATATACTCACTAACTAACTTATATACGTCATTAATCACAAATGTGTACTTCATTAATTAACTTTATACGATGTGAAAAGTGAAATAGATAAGATTATCAAAATTGTTACAAAATACTAAGAAAATATGCGCATCCCACCTACGAATAAGTTCATAGTTTTGTATAATGTTTCTCTCAAAGGGGATCAAATAGTTTAAAAGGAGAAATGCATATAGGTTACTCCATTTAGCTTTAAAAATAAACCCCTCCACGACAGGTTAGCCTAATTCTTGACTTATGAATTACATAATCCACAGGACAATTTAGTATCCACTATTTACACCTTTCAATTTCCAATTTATAATAACAAATTAACCCCCCCCCCCCCCCACCCCACCCCACCCCACCCCACCCCACCGATTACAGGACAATTTAGTATCCATTATTTACTTCCACTATTTACACCTTTCAATTTCCAATTTATAATAACAAATTATCCCCCCCACCATTTTTTTTTGTTAAATAAGTCATGTTATGGAGAGCTCGATCATTATTCACCTGTGTCATGTAAAATGAAAAACTTGAGATCAGATACTTTTTTAAAGATAAATTAGGAGTTTTTTCATGAGAAAATAATTGAAATCAAGATTAATCTTTAAAAAAATGAACGGTATATATGCATCCACCTGAATCCACATCAAATTTCTTTTTTTTTTTTATAAAAAAATTATTATAAAAAATTTAAAAAAAAATCTGGCTCACCAAATAGACCACAAGTAGGATTGAAAAAGGCAAAAACAGAACAATAAAAGGTGTTGGGTTCGAAGATGCAAACCGCTCACGACAATGGCAGAGGTCGAGGCCAACGCTGCTGAGGTCGAGGTTGGCTAGCGGTGAGGTGGGGTGGTGGTCTTGGTTGGTGCGACTTGCCAGCGAAAACAAGGACGGCGGTGGTGGCAGGTCTGGGTTTGGGATCGCTGGATTACGTGGCTTTTTATGGTTTCAAGTGATGGTTCCGTTAGCTCTTGAGTGGGTTTTTATCTAGGTTAAAAATGGTGTTAGCAATGGTTGATCTATTGAGGTTGGTTCCATTGGATTGCTGTTTGGTGAGGTAGTTTACATATCTCAGAGTTGGTAGACTGTGAAAAGGTTCAAGTACCTCTGATAAGTTCCAATGGTCATGGAGCAAGGTTGATGACAATGGCAGAGGTGAGCCTTAGGCGATGGTTTGTTGTGGTTGAAGATGGGACTAGGTTATGCTGGAAGATTTGGGTGATATGCTGGAAGATTTGGGTGAAGATTTCTGTTTTTCGAGTAGGAAACTGAGTCGGGAAATAATATTGATTTTCTCATTTCAATCTTTTTTTTCGCATAACTTTTTATACTACTCATTATACTATTAATTACATCATTTTCTTTCACTTAATTATAATTATTCAAAAATAAAAATAAAAATAATTAAAAATATATATATAAAATTATCATTTTCCGTGTAAAAACAGTGAAGGGCAAGAAGGAAAAAGGTGTCAGATTTTTTATTTTAATTTTAATAATATAGTTAATTTTTAAAATCTAACGTGAATTTATTAAGTGAGGTGAATACATCTCTACCATCCAATTTTTTTAAGGGTTAAGATATATACTTTGTCTTCTAAAGTGTAGGTATATTTCAGAGGAATCAAATTCAATTTTTTTTACAAAATACATTAAAATTAAACTCTAAAATAATAATAAAAATAACTCATTCATTCATATATATAAAAAAAAACTGAATAACTTATTCATTAATAAGCATCTCAACTGACAACTCCTATTTTTCCGAACTAATAATTTTGATTATCTATAATTTTACAAGGTTAAATTATAAGTCTCAACAGCAGTAGAATTGTAGATTAAAGAATACACTATCAATTTTTTTGTAAAATTGAACAATGCAAGAATTGAGTTTCTCGTGGCACTAAGACAGTTACATTACGATTATTGGCAACTTTAATATGTAATAGGAAAGCCATCTCAATCAGTTTTCTAGGCGACTCTTGAAAACCAATTCTTTCTGTTCACTGTTTAGTCGATCTAATTCGGCTTCAATATTATTTTCATTTTGTTAATAGACGAGTCAGTATAAAATTTCTACGTGAGTCTAAAATGTCAAGCGATTTTTTCCAGGTTGCATGTCACTATTTGGGAATATCCAAAAGTTCAAAGGAGTGCTTTTTTTTTTTTTTTTGCATTCACTTCCAATTAATCCAACATCAATCAATTCAATTCTCTTCAACCAGATTGCTCACTGTTAGACGCGGGTAAACTTGGACCCGTCAATGAACTGGTTGAAATTACTTATTTCCCCGAGATCCAGTTCTTTTTTTCCCCAATGACAAACGACCAAAAATGATCCAACAAGGAGTTCAACTCAAGGATTGGTAGTTAGTTGCAGTTGTTCTTTATGGGTACAATCGTCGTCTGTTAATGCAAACTATCATAAATAACAAGTGCACCTATACCAGATGGCTGCAGTGGGCATCACAACAACCAACAAAACCATGAAAGCAAAATAAATGAAGACGACTCTGCAAAACTACCCCCCCCCCCTTTTTCCATCATTCAGTAATGGAGCAAGAACAAGAAGATAAATTGAAGATAATCCTAATCTGGATAATATAAGATGGAAAGTCACAATTATCAATGGCCAAAAACAAGTGCCTTAGTGCCGCAATTCTCTCATTGAGAATCTATCTACAATTCAATGGCAACTAAAAATCATCGACTCTACAATATACATGAGCACATGGCCTGGGAATCTCGCCCAAGGCCCAACGTTTAATTCTACCTGTATAAATTAATGAATGTCATCATTTCGATACCTTCTAACACATTGCAACTATGCAGCATTTTATGAAAGAAAATGATGAAATGAGGACATCTCATGAATTAGCTGCAAAATGATTAAATATAGTCTCCAGAGTTGACTGGCTGATGCTGTACTCTGCAATCCCTAATCTATTTCTGCAAAAGATTTTGGTAGAATTTAGTCACTTTGTTTAACAAGTAAGACGACGGAAAATAGAAAACAGGTACTTGTACTTCACCTGTTTCCTTCAAAAAGTCCGAAAACATCTGCCAGGGAGAGACCTTCATCATATTGTAACTGCAGTAAACAAACTATGAATTACTATATGCCTTGCAAAATCAGGCCCAGACACCACTTCATGCACATACACACGCAAATGTTCAGTTCATGGCAGAACAAAGTGAAGATGAACTGGTGACTTATCCATGACAAGATATGTCTGACACTAGTCAAGATATTAAAACTGTCAAAGGACCAATTCTCCTAAAAGGTTAACTTAGGTGAAGGCTCATGAATGATTTTATATCTTTAACATGCCCCCTCACATGAGAATCCTTTGGGCTTGAAGTGTGGAGAATGCACAAGCCCATTTAACTTGTGTTGAAATTCAACTTTATTTAAAAGAATGTGGGCAGAAGGGATCAAAATCTTGACCATTTTGGTGAGGCTTCAATATCATGTCAAGGATCAATTCTACTAAAAGCTTAAGAAATTAGGTGAAGACTTACGTTACACACAATATGAGTACGGTACCAGTAGCCAGTACGGATACAAGGTGAAAAAATCTTTAAAAAAACTAGTGTATGGGTACATCATATATATACAACATAAAATTTAAAACACAAGTTTCAACATTTAAAAAAAAAATTGAAAAAAAAGGAAAGAATCAGAATCAGATGAACAAAATCATACATTTGGGTTTGGGGCTGTGTTCGCAAGAAAGGAGGGACTGAGAAAAAGCTGTTCATTTCCTCGCTCGCATCCACGCCACTCGATCGCTGGAGAGTTCTGCTGCCACAAAATGCTGGTCACCGGAGCTGCAATAGCCGTCGAGAAGAGCTGCCGCCACTGGGTTGAGAAGGAGAGCAGAAATTGGGCTGGGTCGAATGGGAAATTGGGGAAGAAAGAATTTCCTATATAGGGCTGTGAAATGAAGTAGTTTGGGGCAAAAAATTGAGTGAGCTGTATTGGAGCTGTATCGAACCGTACCCAAATACGAAATTTAGAAAAAGAAAATTTCTGGTACGTACTTGGTACATACCCGAAGCATACCCATACCCGATACATACCAGGTACATGTATGCGTGGCTGTAGCACGTACCCATGCTCTAGAGGTGAAGGCTCATGGATGATTTTATATTGTTAGAAGATATTATGTTAGTCTTAGTGTTAGTGGGCTTGGACTTGTACACCTAAGTATAATATAAATAGGAGTACTAGGTTATGGAATTGTAACACATCTCATCCTATCGATAATATATTTAGTGTTTCAATGTTTAGCCGTTTTCCTTCTCCTAAACCCTAATCCTATAATTCTTTAACATAGTATTAGAGCGGTACCATCCACCTTGATGGGTTTACCTTTTCTACTGTGTTTGAGTTCTATAGAATTTTTTCATATATTCTCTCCTGTTTGTTTCTCTCAAACCTTTTGCTCTATTTTAGTTGATCAGTATTAAACTACAATTGGAAAAAAAAAAAAATCCCTATTTGAAACCGTGACCTAGGTCATACATTGCCATCTGTACGTAGCCAACGGTGGCTGCGGTTCTGTGTTCTAGGAGACTCAGGAGTGTCGTCAGTGATTGGCAGCCAGATGGTGCCAAAAAGACAATTGGTGAGGTTGGTGGTGGTCGACGACGGCGGTTTGTGTCTTCTCCTCTTTCTCCTCCTTTGTGCTCTAGAGTTTGGAGTTTGGAATTGCTTTTATTCTTCTTGTCTATGCTATGTTGAGTTTCTCTTCTCTTACTGGTGATAGCCTTCTAAGAAAATGGGTTGCATTTTCCTCTCTTTTCTTCTATCTATAATTCTTGGCGATCTGGAGGTGGTCGCTGTTTGGAAACCGGTTGTGTCAACCAGTGTTTAAGGAGGAATAGCGAAGTTCATCATTGTCAACCCACGTGTGGTTGCAACCGGAGCAGTGAGACTTGAGGAGTTCACATTGTTGGTGTCTGGCAGCATTTGGTCGGTGGCAATGGCGTTCTGGATGATTGTTGTTATGCCTATGTTTTGAATTGTTTGGTTCTTGATTTGGCTCTATTTGGTTCTGTTTTGAATTATTTGGAGATTATTGTCCATGGTTTCTTTCTTTTGCTATCAAGGATTTGCGAATTGAAGACTTTGGACACTAGTAAAGGACCCCATTTGTGTTACTAGGTGGTATAATACCTGACTCAGTGTTTTGGAGACCTGGTTGGAGGTCATTACTGGGTGGTATGATACCAACTCAATGTTTTGGAGACCAGTTTGGAGGTCGAGGGGGCCACCGAGGAGAAAGGTCAAAGACTCCAAAATAGGTCTCATTTGCTTGGGACGTGTGCCAAGGAGAAGGAAAGAGTTATCTGCCAAGGACGTTGCCAAGGCTTTGTTATTCAAGGGGAGCACTAGTTTTCTTAGTTATTTGTTGAGATTAGTTGAGTTTTAAAATGTTAGTGGTGTTCTTTGTTTTCAGTTTATGCCTTTATGGGTTTTCTACTAGTAACAAGCTTAAGTTTAGTTAAGCTTAAGCTTGAGGGAGAATGTTAATATAGATATTATGTTATTAGTCTTAGTCTTAGTGTTAGTGGGCTTGAGCTTGTACACCTAAGTATTAGTATAAATAGGAGTACTAGGTTATGAAATTGTAACACATCTCATCCTATCAATAATATATTTAGTGTTTTAGTGTTAGCAGTTTTCTGTCTTTTCCTTCTCCGCAAACCTTAATCCTATAATTCTTCAACATATATCTCAACCAAAACTAAGTTAACTTGAATATCAATTATTTAGAAAATAAGAGGGATTCCCCATTGGATAAAACTTAGGTCGATTTCTTTATGTCCATTACATTCATTTTACCAATCAAGCTATGACGTGTGCATTTTTTTAAAAAAGAGAGTAGGAAAGAACATTAATGAACACATGTCATAGCTTGATTGGTGAAATGGATGTAATGGATAAAAAGAAATGGACTTAAGTTTTGTCCTTCCCCATTTTGCTCTGCTTAGATGGTAAACATTTATAATCAGATGAAACAAACTTTCAAATAAGGGTGGCTTCCATGCGAGAGCTAAGAAATAGGAGTAGAGTTATTGTCTAGTTAAAAAGAAAGCATTATGAATTGCCAAGCTCCTGCACAAATCATCAGTTGGAAACTACAGGATACACACACACGCAGAGAGAAACGCCCAACGCACATGAAATCACAGCTAACTGCCAAGTTGTTTCAATAATCAATTATTCCAAACATCATGGAGAAGAGGCTGCTAAAGTCTGAAAATCCTTAAGGGAATGACATACTTGAATTTAGAGAAAGAAAAGATTTACTGAATATGCTTAAGTGTTAAACATCTAGCATGCATCTTATTTATAGATATCAGGAAATTAAATACATCTACTATTTACAAGACAGAAATAATGAGCGTGGCTATTTCCTATGACACTATACATGAACCTTGTTATACATGAATATTCATTAACTCCTATTGCTAATTTCCAATATTCCAACACTCCCCCTCAAGCTGGTACATATATGTCATATACTCCAAGCTTGTTACATATATAGTTAACTCGAGGACCACGTAGAGATTTGGTGAAGAAATTGGCCAACTGCTCATTGGTGTTGACGAAAGCAGTAGCAATTTCCCCAGACTGAACTTTCTCCCTCATAAAGTGACAATCAATCTCAATGTGTTTTGTTCTTTCATGGAATACTGGGTTTGAGGTTATATGCAAAGCTGCTTGATTATCACACATAAGTTTCATTGACTGCTCTTTAAAGACTCCTAATTCCTTTAGTAACTGTTTTAACCATATAAGTTCACATGTTGCCATTGCCATTGCTCGATACTTGACTTCAGCACTTGATCTGGCAACAACAGTTTGCTTCTTACTTTTCCATGATATAAGATTAACTCCAAAAAGAACGCAATATCTTGAGGTAGAATGCCTGTCTGAGGGAGAACTTGCCCAATCAGCATCCGCATAACCACATATCTCCATATGACCCTTATCCTCATAGAGCAATCCTCTTCCGGGAGCTCCTTTGATATATCTAAGTACCGGGGAGACACATTTGAGGGATCGACAAGATAGGGAGAGAAAGATCCCAATGTGAGTCACATGGAGAGTCAAGGAAGTGACTCAACAAAGCTAAAGCAAAAGAAATATCAGGCCCGGTTATTGTGAGGTAGTTCAATTTTCCAATCATTCTCCGATACCATCCAGGATCAGATAATGGCTCCCCCTGTCCTGGAAGAAGTTTGACATTCCATGGGAGTATCAATAGGCTTACACCCGATCATACCAGGCTCTTTAAGAATATCCAAGGCATATTTCCTCTGGGAAATAGAAATACCATGTCTAGACTGTGCAACTTCTATACCTAGGAAATATCGGAGTTTACCAAGATCCTTAGTCTGAAAATGCTTGAATAGATATTGTTTCAACTGTTCAATACCAACACAATCATTACCAGTAATAACAATATCATCCACATAGACAACAAGATATATGCATTTATCAAGAGAATGACATCGGTAGATAATAGAGTGGTCAGCTTCGCTTCTGGTCAGGCCAAAAGTTTGTACAACAATACTAAAACAGCCAAACCAAGTGTGGGGTGATTGCTTTAGTCCTTATAGAGATTTGCGGAGCTTACATACTAGCTGGGATGAGACCCAGGTGGTTGCTCCATGTAGACCTCCTCTTGCAAATCACCATGAAGAAAAACATTCTTTATATCAAGTTAATAAAGAGGCCAGTAACGAATGGCAGCCAAGGCAAGAAGTACACGAACAGAAGCAATTTTGGCAACTGGAGAAAAGGTGCCACTGTAGTCAAGGCCATAGATCTGGGTGTAGCCTTTAGAAACCAAACGAGCTTTCAACCGATCGATAGAGCCATCAGGACCAACCTTCCCTGTAAACACCCACCTACAGCCAACAACTGTCTTACCAGGAGACCGAGAAACCAATTCCCATGTCCCATTAGAATGTAGGGCTGACATCTCATCAATCATAGCTTGTCGCCAACTGGGATGATATAGTACTTCTCCTGTGGTTTTGGGAATGGAAATAGAGGACAAATTCGAAACAAAAGTATAATATGAAGTAGAAAGACGATCATAACTCAAGAAAGCATACAGAGGATGAGGATTACGGGTAGACCGTGTACCTTTTCGAAGAGCAATGGGAGGATTCTCTGATGCAAGATCCAAAGCAGGAGAAGTAATTGGTGAAGGTGGTGAGCTGTCAGGCACATCTTCCACAGTAGGCATGGTACTAGTCGATAGACGAGGGCGACGACGATAGATGATAAGGGATCATGGAGGACCATGAGAGGGACTAGGACTTGATGAACTCTCTGTGCTCGGTGATATGATAACAGGAGAATGATCAAAGACAGGGACAGGAAGTATAGTGTTTACTTCAGAAAGTTCTATAGATGAAGTAAAAAATGGTTGTTGTTCAAAAAAGGTGACATCAGCAGACACTAGATAACGTCCTAGATTGGGAGAATAACAACGGTACCCTTTCTGAAGATGAGAATAACCAAGAAAGAGACACTTGAAAGCTTTAGCAGTGAGTCTGTCTTTTCCAGGAGTAAGATTATGAACAAAACAGGTACAACCAAAGATTCTTGGAGGAATATTATAGACGGGAGTATTAGGAAAAAATAGTGAGGAATTTTGTTATCCAAAACAGCGGAGGGCATGCGATTAATTAAATAACAAGCCGTAAGAACAGCATACCCCCAAAAACGTAAAGGAACATTCATATGAATTGAGTAAAGTCCTAGTTGTTTCAATCAAATGACGATTTTTACGTTCAGCCACTCCATTCTGTTGTGGAGTATGAGGACAGGTGGTTTGATGTAAAATACCTTGTTTTGCCAAGAAATCTTGAAATTGATCAGACAAATACTCACATGCATTGTAACTGCGTAAAACTTGAATGGTTTGACCAAATTGATTTTTAATTTCATCACAAAATTTTTGAAAAATAGAAAACAACTCAGAACAATTTTTCATTAAAAAGACCCAAGTACAACGCAAGAAATCATCGATAAACGTAACAAAATACTGGAATCCAAGACAAGAATTGGTCCCCAAACATCTGAATGGCTACAAGAAAAAGGATGCTCACATCTTTTATTAAGACTACTAGAAAAAGAGGTACGAATATGTTTTCCATTTTGACAAGATTCACACTCTAAAGACTTTAAACTAAAGATATGTGGCATCATCTTCTGAAGTTTGGAAAGACTAGGATGTCCAAGACGACTATGAATGACAGCTGAAGATTCTGTTATGGTGCATGCTATTGGGGAATTTAGCATGTCTAAATGATACAGCCCTTTAAACTCACGACCTACTCCAATCATCTTCCCCGTATTCGGATCCAGCACAAGAACAGAGTTTTTAGTGAAGGTAATTGAACACTTGAGAGATCGAATTAATTTGCTGACAGATATCAAATTAAAAGGGAACCCAAGGGCATAAAGAACAGAAGTTAAGGGTAAGAGAAGACATGGTTAGGCTTGACCAATGCCAAGGACAGGAGTTTTGGTCCCATTTGCAAGTATGACAGAAGATAAGGAATTGTAAAGGGACAGAGAGTAAGGAGTTCTTTATTACCATATAGATGATCAAAAGCACCAGAATCAATTACCTAGGGTCCAAGAGATGATTGAGAGATACAGGCGACAGGATTACCAGTTTGTTCAACCACTGTGGCAAATGTTGAAGGTTGTGAGCTGGCCTTAAAGCGAAGGAAGGCCTCATAGTCTACTGGAGTGAAAGTCACAGCCGGATGCAATGCAACTGATTCAATTTCAGCAAAGTTGGCAGCAGCAGGTTTACCATGTTTTGTCCAACAACGTTCTTCCAAGTGTCCCAGCTTATTGTAAAAAGTACATCTAGGCCTGTTACCTCCACGTCCTCTTCCACGACCGCGGCCGTGACCGCGACCACCAAAATTATCAGTATGAGAAACAAGAGCTGAGGATTCTGATGGAATAGTTGGGGAGGCAGAAACAGGAGGAGATGCCATATCAGAAATATTCAATAATCTGCGAAAGGTCTGGGATAATGTCGGAGTATCAGCACTTGTCAGAATTTGTTGTCGAACATTCTCCAGATCAGAAGGAAGAGATGATAAAGTCAAAACCATAAATAATGTTTCTTGTTGTTTCTTGTGCTCGGTCTGATTTTTAGCATAAGGCATCATTGCTGAGAATTCCCGCTTCAAAGAACGAGCCTTGTCAAGAAAAGTTTCCATTCTGGTAAACTGTTGTCGCAGTGTTATCATGTCAAAAACAATTGAATAAAGACGTTGAATATCATTTGCATAACAATTAGAAGCTTCTTGCCATACTTCATAACAAGTTTCAAAGGGTTGGAAGAGGTCCATAATTGATGGATCAATGGAAAGAAGAAGAACAGTGAGTAATTATGAGTCAATTTGTTTTCATTTGGCTGACTTCTCTGTGGGAACATCCTCTGGTGAAGTTGAAAGGTGTTCTAACTTGCCCTGACCAGAACCTGTTAATTTCTTTCTTGTGATGGATGGAATAGAAAAGTTGGATAGGGTGAATTGCTCCTTTTGATCAGAGGAGGAGGAACTCATCGCTGGGCAGTAACAGAGAGGACCCGAAACACCATAGGAGGAGACCTGCGGTATGAAGTAGCTCCAAAGTGGAAACTGAGAATAGGGATGGACTGGAAATGACGAGGCGAGTGAGACGAGGCGAGTGAGACGAGGTGAACGGCAGCCGGAAAAGTCGCCGGACGCGCCGACGGTGAACAGTGCTGACGAACGGTGGCGGCGCGTGGCGGCTTTGATGACGGCGCGACTTCGACGGTTGGATAGATCGGTGGATGCCGATCCTAAATATGGTGACTGTGTCTCCAACGGAGGTGGTTGAACCTGTGCTGGAAGTATGGTAGTCTGATAGGAACCCAAAAATATAATAGTAATTTTATTGAATAATTCTGTGTATGGTCACTAATACAGATATCAGTGGATATCAGTTCAAGAGAAAATCTTTACAACTAAGGAAGAAGAGAACAAAAATAGAAAATACAGAGATATTGATAGAACACCTGCAGATCTTTGAGGGTCTGCTAACCTCCCTGCTCAAAGGTCCTAATTCTTTACTCAAATGATTAGATGCATTCTCTCCTCCTCCACTTCGCTATTTATTTTCTCCACTAAGTGCCTATTCATTTGCCATAACCCCCTTAATTAAATGCTAATTGCTGCCCCCTCTTTATTCTCCACTCCCACTAGCTGTAAATGCTCTTTACTGCCCCTTATGTACTCTCCACTCCCACTAGCTATACATTCTCCTTGCTGCCCCCTATTTACTCTCCGATCCCACTAGCTATAAATTCTCCATGCTGCCCCCTTTTTACTCTCCACTCTCACTAGCTATAAATGCTCCTTGCTGCCCCTCATTACTCTCTCCAACCCACTCTCCTTCTTCCTTTCCCTTCTCTTATACTCAAGTGTTAAGGGCCCATCAATACCCTCCCCTTTCAGTTTCACCTTGTCCTCAAGGTGAAGGTTCGAGTAAGAGTCCCCTAACAATTGAAGAAAACTTCCACCTGGGTATGCGAGATTCAACAATGGAAGCTTGGCCGGTGTATGCGAGATTCTAAACTCAGCCACAAAAGCTGACCCATCCGCCTGCATGGAAGAGGCCAAGTCTGGTGGTTCCGGTGGTGGTGGAGGTTTGTCTAGATGGCTTGAAGCCTTGAATTCTGTTTTTATTACAAGCTCTTTCTCCCATTGTTCTCCTATCACATGACCCACAGAGTGGGGCTTCCTCATCCTCTCTTCTTGCAAAATAACCATATGCTCCGACTACACAGCAGTGAATGACCCTCTGGCTACTGCACAGCAGTCCAGTTTCTCCCACTGTGGTGAAAGCACGCTTAAGATTTAGAGCTCTGAATGGGCTTTGATCAAGTGATCCAAAGGAAAGGCTTCCTTCATAGTAACGATCTCCTTCTGGAATTCCTCTTCCTTCTCAATCTCAACCTCCTCCTGTTGTTCTTCAGATTCTAGCACAGCCATGCCAAGAACAGTGCCAATGGTCTCTTCACTCCCTTCTCCTACCACCAGCAATTTTGATCTCTGTTCCAGTTGCAGTTCCTTAATCGCAAAGCCCAAGGGCATTTCTGTGTCTCCAACAGGAGAGTCAAGAATAGATTGCTCTTGGCTTTTAACAATCATTGTGACCTCCTCTCTGAAAGTGGTCTTCAGCTCCAAGATCTCTCACTCTTTAAGTTCTTCCTCCTTGCTGCGGCCATTTTGATGTCTCAGAGCTTCTCCAATTTGCTCCCTCACAGTCAGCATCATCTGCTCCATCTGTCTTCTAAACATCTCTTGCAACTCTTGCCTAAGCCCCTCCACCTGTCGTTCCAATGCCTCCAATCTGTTCTCCATTCTCGTTGATACCATCTTAGCTCCCCAGGACCGGGAGCTTTGATACCAATTGATAGGAACCCAAAAAAATAGCAATACTTTCATTGGATAATTCTTTGTGTAGGGTCACTAATACTGATATCAGTGGATATCAGTTCAAGAGAAAATCTTTACAACTAAGGAAGAAGAGAACAGAAATAGAAAATACCGAGATATTGATAGAACACTTGCAGATCTTTGAGGGTCTGCTAACCTCCCTGCCCAAAGGTCCCAATTCTTTACTCAAATGATTAGATGCATTCTCCCCTCCTCCACTTCCCTATTTATTTTCTCTACCAAGTACCTATTCATTTGCCATAACCCCCTTAATTAAATGCTAATTGCTGCCCCTCTTTATTCTCCACTCCCACTAGCTGTAAATGCTCTTTGCTGCCCCTATTTACTCTCCACTCCCACTAGTTATAAATTCTCCTTGCTGCCCCCTATTTACTCTCCAATCCCACTAGCTATAAATGCTCCTTGCTACCCCTCATTACTCTCTCCTGCCCACTCTCCTTCTTCCGTTCCCTTCTCTTATACTCAAGTATTAAGGGCCCATCACCCATCTTACATATATAAATACATAACCTGTACCCATATTGGGTACGGTTTTCCATTCTTCTATTATCATTACAAAATTTAGTGGTTAAATTACACAGACATACATTTAGACATAAGGATTTTTCAACCATAAAGTAGAATTTTCCCATAAAAAACATAGTGCAGTAACTTAAGTACCTGGTATCTGATGCTCAAACCGTTGCACCCTTGGCATCTTGCTCCACGAAATGAAGAGAGAATAAATGAATCAATTTCTGAGAATTTTTGTTTGGACAACCACCACTCAGAAAATACTGGCAATTGAATACCACCTAGATTACCAACAAAGTAGAAAAAGGGAAATTAACACTAGAAGAGAATTTATGCATTTTTTATTGGGAATAAGAAAGAGCATTATCTAGGGAAATTAACACTAGAAGAGAATTTATGCATTTTTTATTGGGAATAAGAAAGAGCATTATCTATTGTCATGGACCAACAAGCTATTAGGTGAAGGCTCAAGATTGGTTTTATATCTAACACACACCCCTCACACAAGAGCTCTTTGGGCATGGATAATGCACATGCCTACTCTACCATGTGCTGAAATTCAACTTTTATTTTGAAGAATAAGAGTACATGCCTACTCTACCATGTGCTGAAATTCAACTTTTATTTTGAAGAATAAGAGCAGCAAGAATCGAACTCTTGACCACTTGGTCATAGAGGCTCTGATACCATGTCAAGGACCAATTCTCCTAAAAGCTTAAACTATTATTAAAAGCTCATGATTGGTTTTATTTCTAACATGTATGAAATGTGTGTCTGCTTCTTTGTCTTTCTCCCTTTTTTGGGGACGGAGTGGTTGAATATCAAGTTCAGAAATGAATTAAGCAAGAACAATTTACAAAGAACCTTATACAGTATGAACTATGAACAAGATATTTAATCTGTCCATAAAGCAGATGGAGGTTTCAAAAACATCATGTGATTCACATGAATTTTTTTCATGAAATACACAGAAGACATAAGTGGAGTTTGTACGGCCTAAGCTACACTTCAGGTTTGTACTTGTGAAAGCAGGGGGCATAAATATGTCTTGAGCTATATCTAAATTATATACAGGATAATCTACTGACACATTATAACAGGAAAAGGTAAGTGTACCAGATAATATTTGGCTATTCATGGAAAATTCTTTCCATACAATTTAAAGAGCCATTTCGAGTATTTAACTGGTAATTTAGAATGAAAAGCGCATAGAAAAGTATTATTCGACACTGATAGACAAATATGTAAAAGAAAGGGTGCCACCACAAAGGAAAAATCACAAAATGGAAATATTTATTGATTAATCAATCAACCAGAAGTTGACTACACAACGCAGAAAAAGAAAAAGAAAATACTTAAAATGTTCAAATATTTGTACTTTATGGTTTTGAACCTTTAGGACAAATTTCCATTTAGTATATGAAAATCAAAAACCCAGTAATATACTGCACTTTCACACTGATGATCAGAAACAAGCTGGTGGAAAATCATATTATGTTATGCTCAATGATGGGAATCAAATTGGAAAAATCATTAAATAAAAACAGCAGCACTATTGCTCAAAGTAGTGAAGCATTCATTCTCTTTGAATTTTTTTATTATGTTTTTCTATCAAAGATATTTTGTAAGAGGAGAAACAAAGAGGTAGAATAGCAAAGGATAAGATATCCTCCTCAAAGAAACCACAAAACACCTAGACTCTGCTCATTTGAGTCAACCTATTTCAGGGCTGACTAGGAGGAGACCTCTGATATACCCTCACAAATGTAGGCACCATTAAGTCTTACTATTGCCAGGCTCCCCTTCAAGAGACCAGCCCCGTACATACCCTTTTTCTTTTGTTTATTACTAGCAAAACAAACTAACTTGCTGCTAGCAAATACATTTTCCTTCCTTTCTCTTTCATAAAATATCTTTTGCATATCAAAAATGAAAAGATGAAGAGATCATAAAAAATAAGTAAATTACACAGATCTCCCAAGGTTCATGAATTTTTAAAGACCTTCCCTGTTTCTGTTATTACACTGACCTACCATATAATGCAAAATAAAGGGAGGTTTATGTTAAAATTTAAAATGACGGAGGTCTACGTAATTTTGAAAACAAGAGGGGACTAATATTATGTGAGAATTTAAGACAAGGGATGTATTTGTTTTTTCCTTTCATAACAAGAAGTAGATCATTGTACTTTTGTTAAACCTGAGGGAAGGTCTATATTGTTTACTCTAAAATTAATTGACAAAATCAAAGCACTATATATGTGAAAAGAAATATATGTATCAACATGTAAAAGAGGAAGCCTGTAAATAATGAACAAACACAATTAACACAACGAAAATTTATTCCAGGAAAAAAAAAATTAGAGTATGAGATCCATGTACATTTTCAGCTACACACATTCTCCAGTGAGAAAAAAGGGCCACTAACTTGGAGAAAAAAATTTCAATGATACAAAGAAGCAAAGCCTTCAATGGAAAAGGTTCACACATACCATCTCGAAAGAGTTGTTCTGATAACTGTTCCCGAGAAGCTTCGTCAGAGACAGGTGTACAAGAGATTAGTGTCTTTACTCTTTCTTCATTGCCAAGCCAGCGCCCAATTAAGCCTATCATTTCTCGTGTCAAGCAAATCTCTGCGATAGAGGTGTTTTCTGAGGTAATGGTGTCAGTGCCCCCAATGCAAATTTCAAGGTCATTAAGTAAGCTTCTAGGATGAGAAGGGACATCAAAAAGTCTTTCCTGAATAACTTGGCAGAGTGTTTGTAAGTCCACAGAACGCACTTCAGTAGGTTTTACCTGGAAACAGGGAAACTAAGAATTACATATATGAAGGTGCTTTTGTCAGGGAAAAAAGGAAACACAAAGAAAATGTGCTTCTTGTTATTCTAACCCATGAATACCTCTAGTTCCAGATGATTCCCAAATCTTGTTTTTAGATGCTGTGGACTTCCAATGCATCTTAGTCGTCCACCAACCTTCAAACAAACACAATTAATATAAAGCAATGGGTATGCTTGTGGGTGCATGCCAGGGCTTCAAGAATGTAAAAAGCAAAGAAAATAAGCTTGTACCATTATCCCTATTCTGGTACATAAGGCTTGAGCTTCATTCATGCTGTGGGTAGTAAGAATTACTGCAGTCTTTCCTCGTCTTGTTGAGATCCTAGATATTACATCCCACATGAACCTTTTGGCAATGGGATCCATACCTAAAAGTATCAATAATTAGACCTGACAGCTGGTATTTTGCAATTCATCAAGCATAAGCAAATATGCAATATGCTCTCACATGGCTAATCTATAAGTAGCTTCAGAAACTCATTTGCCTCATATGTGAGGTCCAGTTGCTTTGTGTCAAAAATCACATGACCTAAAAGCGTAAACCATTAAGCAAAGGAACATGAATGGCTAACATGCCCCTTTACTTCAAAGCTCACTAGGCTTGATACATGATAAACAACTACAATATGCACAAACTAAAGACTACTTTAAAACAAAATTTTGATCATAGTATTGAAGGTGTTGAAAACTATGTAAATAATGTTAAATTCATTGTATAGGCTAACCAAATCATGTAACTACAGTAATTAGGATCTTTGTATTTATTGTAATGCGTCTATAAAACTCAGCCTCCGTACTGTAGTTCAGACACACGGTTTCACAATCTCTATGCTTCTCTTTTCTCTATCTAAACATGGTATCTAGAGCTTAAAGAGAGGCAGCCCTAAAACTGTGCGTGCCTGGTGGACCCACTACCCACCGGTGAAAATTTTTTCCAGCCAACCGTGTTTCATCTCTGGTTTGTCGGTTTCCCTTTGCCGTGTCCTCTTTCAGGCAGCAGTCCTCTTGTCCTCCCCTGTCTACTGCCGTCAGCCCCTGCCCGCCGCCGTCCACGACTTTCCGACGACCTTTCTAGCCGGCGACCCCATCACCAGAATCGACTCCTCCTACTCGGTCAACACCCAAAGACCCAGCCCGGCCCACCATCAACGCACTCTCACCGGCAACCCCCTCTCGCATGCCAACGCGTGGGGACTTGTCTTCGGTCGCGACTTGTACCGCCGTGATCAGCGTCACATTTTCGGCCAAATCCCGACCACTACCACCTCAACCGGTCAACAAAGCATCTCTATCTCTCTCCAAGATTTGTTCCGGTACTTTTCCAACCAGATTCTGGCCACCACGACCTCAACCGCTCACTTGAGCATCTCTGTCTCTCTCCCAGATTTGTTCAGGTACCTTGTGCTTCTGTTTTTTTTGGCACTTTGTGTTCTGATCTATGGCCCCCACTGCTCTGACGAATACCATAGAGACTCATCCACCCATCCAAAACCATCTTAGGCTTAGTATGCAAATTTTTTACAATAGTTTGCACAACGTCAGTCCTCTGGTTCCTCTGCTCCAACGACTGCCTATGCCAATTTTCTGAAGTGGTTTGAGTAACGTCAGACCTTTAGTTCCACTGCCTCTGTTGCACATATTGGTACTTCATTTGCTTGTCTCTCTCGTTCCCCATCCATTGGTACTTGGGTTCTTGATTCTAGTGCGATTGACCACATTTCTGGTAATAAGACTCTTTTCTCCAAACTTTCTCACAACGGTTATTTGCCTACTATCACTTTAGAAAATGGTTCCAAGTCCTCTGTCATTCTGCAGAACCGAAGTTCGGGTCGGATACTTGGCACGAACGTAAGTCCCATGGCCTCTCCAACCCCTCTCATGTTTGCGCTTGTTGAATTGGAGGGTTTTAGGTAGGGAAAGAGGAAAAGAGAGAAAAGGAATACTCAAAATAATAATACTATATTGATATTGGTGTGATGATGATGTGATACAATAGACAAACCCAAAAGTCCTATTTCTACTAATACTAGGCTGTTAATCCAAATTAATAAGGAAACAAATAAGAAAATATAATAAATTGAAAATAAATCCTAAGAGATCCTATGAGATACTCTAAAATATTTTAAGATACAATAAAAATATTTTTGAGATATTTTTCAAAAATTCTAACAGCACTGTCAAGGATTCCCCTCTCACCATCCATGCACAGTTGGGTTATCCTAGCCTTCCCAAACTACGAAAATTGGTGTCCATCCTCTCTAAGTTAATGAGTCTCCCTTGTGAGTCATGTCAACTAGGAAAACACACTCGTAGTTCATTTTCCAGTATAGTCAGTAGTCGAGCATCATCTCCTTTTGCTTTGGTACATTCTGTTGTTTGGAGTCCTAGTTGTACTGTTTCTACTCTAGGGTCCAGATATTTTGTCACTTTCATTGATGATTACTCTCGCTGCACTTGGTTATTTTTTATGCAAAATCAATCTGAGTTGCTTTCAATATTTCAGAACTTTCATCATGAAATTAAAACTCAATTGGTGTTCCTATACGTAGTTTGCGTAGTGATAATGCCTGTGAGTATTTGTCTTAATCATTTCAATCCTTTATGGCTTCTTATGGCATTCTTCACCAAACCTATTGTGCCCATACCCCTCAACAAAATGAGGTCGCTGAATGCAAAAACAGACATCTCGTAGAAACAACTCGGACCCTTTTACTTCATGGTAATGTTCTTTTCCGCTTCTGGGGGGATGCAGTTCTTATTTCCTGTTATCTGATTACCTGCATACCCTCCTCTGTATTTGATCACCAGGTCCCTTACTCTATTTTATATCCCCATTAACCTTTGCATTCCCAACCACCTTGTATATTTGGGTCCGCTTGTTTTGTTCATAATCTCATTCCTAGTCTTGATAAACTTTTCGCCAGATCTATTAAGTGTGTTTCTCTTGGTTACACTTGGTCCCAAAAGGGTTAACGTTGTTCTTACCCTGATCTCCGACGTTACCTCGTCTCGGCCAATGTTACCTTCTTTGAGTCTGTTCTTTTCTTCCAGTCTCCTTCCTAAACTCTTCTATCTCTGAGGTCTTACCTGCTCCTCTTCCTCTTATCACTGTTGAGTCAGCTACACCTCCGACCCCCCCATGTCGAGAAACTCACCACTACTATTTGCCCCTTCCAGGTCTATCATCGTCGGCCACAGCCACCACCTCCACCACCCCTACCTCCACCAGAAGTTGTAGAGGTCAATGTGGACTCTCCTCCGACAACAATTCCTTTACCAGCTCTAGCACTGCCTCCTGAGCCTGACCTTCCCATTGTTCTCCAAAAAGGTATACGATCTAGTCGTAACCCTTCTCCTCGCTATGTTACTTTGAGTTATCATCACCTATCTTCTTCACATTATGCTTGTCTTTCTTCCTTGTCTTCTGTGTCTATTCCTAACTCTCCAGGTGACGCTTTATCTCATCCTGAGTGGAGACAAACTATGATCGAGGAGGTGTGCCCTTCAGAGCAGTGGTACTTGGGAACTTGTTCCTCTTGCTCCCCGGAAGTCTGTTGTAGGTTGTTGGTGGATTTATACGGTCAAGGTTGACCCTGTTGGCAAGATTGATTGCCTCAAGGCTCGTCTGGTGGCAAAAAGGTATACCCAGATTTTTGGTCTGAATTATGGGGACACTTTCTCGTCCGTGGCGAAGATGGCTTCGGTTCGACATTTTCTGTCTATGGCTGCTATTCGCCACTAGCCCATTCATCAGCTAGACATCAAAAATACTTTTCTCCATGATGATCTAGAAGAAGAGGTTTACATGGAGCAACCACTAGGGCTTGTTGCTCAAGGGGAGTCTTTTGGACTAGTTTGTCATCTTCACAAATCTCTGTATGGCCTTGAACAGTCTCCTAGGACTTGGTATGGCCGATTTAGTATTGTAGTTCAGCAGTTCGGTATGACACGGAGTGAGGCTGACCACTCTGTCTTCTATCGCCATTCAGCTCAAGGGTGTATTTATTTGATTGTGTATGTCGACGACATCGTTATCACTGACAGTAATCACCATGGTATAATTCAGGTTGAGATTCCAACTTAAAATCAATTGGTATTAAGTGGAGTGATCCAAAAGATATATAAACTACACTCAGAAGATTGAGGCAAGCGATATGAAACTCTAACAACCCCTCCACAGATGCCTGGACGGAACAAGCCACAGAATAGGCGACGGAGATGGGATCTTGACTCTGATACCATGTGAGATTTCAACCTAAAACCAATTGGTATCAAGTGGAGTGACCCAACAGGTATACAAATCGCATCCGAAAGATTGAAATTATTGCGATGTGGGACTCTTAACACTCCCCTTCACAGATGTCTAGACGGAATAGGCGAGCCTAGCGGAATAGGCGACATAGATGGTATCTGGGCTCTAATACCATGTGAGATTCTAACTTAAAACCAATTGGTATTAAGTGGAGTGACTCAACAAATATATAAACCGCACCTAGAAGATTGAGGCAAGCGATGTGAGACTCTAAGTTCTAATACAGGTAAAACAATATCTTGGTCATCACTTTCAAACCAAAGAACTTGGCAAACTACAATACTTCTTGAGAATAGAGGTGGTACAATCCAATGATGGTATAGTAATTCACAAAGGAAGTATGCCATGGACATTCTTGAGGAAACAGGTCTGTTGAATGCAAAGCTTGTTGACACTCCTATGGATCCGAATGCTAAACTTCTACTAAATCAGGGGGAGTCACTCTCGGATCCAGGAAGATATAGAAGATTAGTTGGAAAACTGAACTACCTCACTGTTACCCGTCCTGACATCTCCTTTGTAGTTAGTGTGGTAAGTCAATTTTTAAATTCACCTTGTGATGCACATTGGGATGCAGTGATTTGCATCCTAAAGTATATTAAAGGAGCTCTTGGAAGAGACATTTTCTATGAAGATAAGGGTCACACTCAGATTGTTGGATAGTCATATGCTGATTGGGTAGGTTCTCCTCTTGATAAAAGATTCACTTCTGGGTATTGTGTGTTTATCGGGGGTAATCTGATATCATTGAAGAGTAAGAAACAAAATGTAGTCGCAAGATCAAGTGCCGAAACAGAATATTGAGCCATGGCCTCAGCTACTTGTGAACGCATTTGGTTAAAACAGCTACTTAAAGAGTTGCGTTTTAGGGAGATTATGCAAATGATGCTCATTAGTGATAATCAAACTGCATTGCATATCGCCTCTAATCTAGCGTTTCATGAGAGGACCAAACATATTGAGATAGATTGTTATTTTATTAGAGAAAAGATCCTATCTGGAGACATCACCACTAGCTTCGTTAATTCAAATGATCAACTGGCAGATATTTTCATTGTCTTTGAGAGGTCCTCGAATAAGCTATATTTGTAACAAGCTTGGTGCATATGACCTATGTGCTCCAACTTGAGGGAGAGTGTTAAATACTATGTAAATAGTGTTAGATTCATTGTATAGGCCAACCAAATCATAACCAAATCATGTAATTATGGTAATTAGGATCTTTATATTTATTGTAATAGGTCTATATAATTCAGCCTTCGTTACGTAGTTCAGACACGCGGTTTCACAATCTCTATGCTTCTCTTTTCTCTGTCTCAACAGAAGGCACCAAGTAATGAATTCTAGACCACTTGATGAACTGGGTTTTCATAACATGTCAAGGAACTAATTGCACTAAAAAGTTTAGGCTTAAGCACAGGCCGAAAAATGTTTTTTGTAACTCCAAAAATTAAAAAGGATAAAGGCAAATCTTCATGATGTTTAAAGAAATGTGATACATAGAAAATAACTTAGCTATTATACCTGTGGATGGCTCATCAAGAATGACAATAGGAGGATCTCCAATCATGGCAATTGCAACAGACAGTTTCCTTTTATTTCCTCCACTAAGTGAAAATGATGGTTTATTAGCATGCTTTAATAAGTCAAACTCCACCAACTTTTCCATAACAACCTGTCCAAATGATCATAGGGAATAAGGGACAACATATTACATCTAACAATGAACATAACATTGAATTCAAAAGGTTGTTCTCATTTTTCAATGGTCAAAATGGGAAAGCATAGTCATATATGGATTTTCATTGTATCAAAAAGCAGATAGCCCATCTACTGGGCTCTAGAATTTGGTGTGATAAGTATTTATGGGAATAAAGCAAATGAAACATTTAAAGCATATTTCTCTGTTGTTTGGATGCGTATCAGGTCTAAGATGAATTTGAACAGAAATGAGTAGTCTCTAGAGGAGATAGTGAAGAATAGGAAACCACTTGTCAGCAATTCTGGGTTGCATTGTTAGCTATATCTTCCTTTAGACTAATGTTGGGTAACCATTGAGTGCTTTTAAGTCACAGGTTGTTTAATACACTACTGCGAGAGTAGAGGAATGGTCAGTAGGATGAAGGAGCTCATATTTATCTTAAAGAGGTAAGTTAATTCAAATTAAGAGTACTTTATATAGCTTTCTTATCTTTCATGGCATCTTTTATTGTGTTTGAATAGCTGCTTTTGCATGGATTTTAATGGTACATAATTTAAGGAAACATGGTGACCAATCAGTCTCATTCGCATATGTATAATTTTCTCTTTATGTAATGGAGTTCAGTGTGTTCCCTGTCTCATGTACATTGGTTATGGCTAAGACAAATATTGATCTTTTGGTGAAGTTGGCTTTAAGAGTAAAAATTCCAGAAGGACTGACTGCTAGCATCATGTGGTATTTAATGCTTGGGCTGAAATATTTAAGAGAAATATTCAGAGGAGCGGAAGAAGACATCTATGCACAACCCTTTTCATTTAAGTACTTTCAATCATTTTTCATTTCAATAGAATATCTAGACTATACAAGGAGGTGTAATGTCTGTAAGGGTTGTACTTGTTTGGCTTTTCAAGAACTTTTAGCTCATGAACAAGAAGGAAAAGTAAGGCTTTTCTTATTTTTAAGGTTGGTAATCTAGATTATAAATTGATTAGCTACCCTATGCACAAAAATGAATGTTATTGCCATAAATTATCCTAACCACAACAGGCACTAAAGGGACTAGAAACTGCTTACACATACATTGTCTACCGTGCAATCTGGAACACCTTTTATTCTAGCATAAAGCTCAAGATGCTCTTTGACAGTTAAATATTCCAATAGAGCATCAAATTGTGGACAATATCCAATCTGGGAGTGAAAATTAAGATAATAAACAAGAAAGAGTCAGATGGATTTAGGTCAATCTTCATTCCATGATTGCATGTTTTTGTGTATATTTAAGAAGAAAAAATGCATACATATCGGTGAGCAGCCTTGGGATGGGAGCATATATCTTTGCCAAAAATAAAAGCAGTCCCATCAGAAGGAGATTCTTCCCCTGTATGGAAAAGGGAAATGCAAAACTTTTAGTAATAAACCCATAAGAAGCAGAGAGAAATGCCAAGTTTACAGCTATCCAATTGTAAGCAATTATAATTACAAAAACCTTTCGCCTGGTATAATTGTTTGAGATCTATTGAAAATTTTGCCTTAGGTCATAATTTATCACCTCAGGTTTGTTTAAATTAGAAGATTGCACATGCAACAAATAATAACAACAAATATAATCACAAGAGAAAAGAAGGGCAGAATAAAGTAATGTTATCAATAATCAAATTAGTAATAGTTAATCTGTAACAATGCAGGTTTTCAGAGGTTTTAATTAAAAACTAAGTCTGCTAGCCAAAGATAGGCGTATCACATGAGTAAGACATGCAGTATTAAATCATGTACAGAAATCTGATTTACCACATAGCATAGAAAGAGTTGTGGTCTTTCCAGCTCCATTCGTTCCTAAAAAGCCGAAACATTCTCCTTCCTGAACTGAGAAGGTTAATGAATCTACTGCAACCTTTTTCCCATGATACTTCTCTTCAGAATACACCTTAAATTTAGAAACGACATCATTAAAATTGTGCACTGAGTTGCAGCGGTTTCAAATGCAAATCATTTTTTTATGAGAAAACAAGTTGAAGTAAATAATCCCAGGAAATACCTTACGAAGATTACGCAAGTAGATAATGGAATTGTCAAGGGAACCTGAAAGTACTCTATTTCTTTCTGTTTTAACATCTACATCTTCGTCGAGGTCCATAGCAACAGTGTTTGAGGAAGGTTCTAACAGACGTTCTAGATAAGTAGTATTATGCTGGAAGAAATTAATATTCTCCCACCACTTCTTAATCATGAATGGAGTCAATTTGAGAGAAGGAAAAAATTCAAGTGCGAGTGTCAACATAAAGTAACTAAAGCTCTGTCATACAAGAGAAAATTGGATTAGATAGAGAAAATTATTTTTTTGTCCCAATTTAAATGTGTATGCATGTGTTTTGTTATATACTATCACTTATATATTACTACTTAAAAATAGTATCTTATGTCTTTGCAGATTTAAACATCAAAACTTGGAATATCAATCATAAGGAACACAGCAGCAAAGTTAGATGGAAAGACTTGCACCTCAACAGCAAGATAACAAATGGAGGCACCAGTAACATTCCAATCAAACACCCCATCACTTGTTTTATCTTTCATCCCTTGTCGCAGAAGAGCTAATGAAGCAAGACCATCAGCAAAACAAAATCCAGGAGATATTCTGAAAAAATTCTGAGAGAGAACATCAAATATTAAAAAACTCAGGTAAGGTGAAATTTGTTATAATCAGAATGCAGTGCTGTGCAAACCACAGTGAATGAACAAATAACAATTCAAACAGTTAAAACACTAGTTGCATATCACTGCCAATAGCTTCCTTTACTTTGTATAGATATACAGTCTAAATGACTATAATATTTAGCCCAATGGCACTGGCTATACTTATCCTAGCAGCCTACTTTAGACTGAAAGTTTCCTAACAGCAGCAACCCATGAAGGTGACCACTTACTAAATAACATATAAAATCCAAACCTATTATTGATCACATGTGATAGAAAGTAACTTGTCTATTTTTGAGTATCCACTCATAATGGAAACATTCCAAGCAAGTAGGAAGCAGTGACAGTAATAAACAGTTCGGGGAACATGGAATTGGGGGCTAAAAAGTTTAAAAATAATCAAATAAATTTTTTTGAGAACTAGTGCCTAAAATATTTTCCCGTTTTTGGTGGTTATGGAAAAAAATTAGTTAGAGTAAGAGAATGCAATTAATGCTGCTAACAACAACAATAACAACAACAAAGCCTTTTCCCACTAAGTAGAGTCAGCTACATGGATCAAATAACACCATTGTACCTTAAGAAAAATAAGGTTTGTACCTTAAGAAAAGAATTGGCACTTGTTGTGGATGGTATGAGTCCCATAATGAATGAGATAACCATTAGTATCAATCCAGTGAAGAAGTGGACCAGGAGAACCACGTTCTGTAAGACAAGTGAATGTCTTAGCATTTATAAGAGTGATAAGTAACAAATGAGAAATCGAAGTTTCCCCGTACCTGTGCCATGGTATGGTCAAAAAAGAAAAATGTAAGGCAATAAGTTGATGATGCAATTGCAAGTCCATACTCCAAAAGCATGAGGATTGTTGGTAACAAAGAAACCCCTCCAACAAACTGATCCAGACCTATAATAGTATTTAATAGGAAATAATTAGCATTAAAACCTATGATACCGTAAAACAAAACCCCAACTAGGGGGATAAGGCTTGGTTGTATTGTGGTGTGTCAGTAATCATACTTATGATCTCTACCCACATTCACACTCACTCAACCACCTGAGAAAAACTGCGGTGGGAAATTTTCTCATATATTTTTTTGGTGATAGAAAGTTTAGTGGAAGGGGAGGTTGAAAGGTTCTAATAATTAAATGACCGATTATTTCAAAATATTAAACCTATTGGAGGCAAGCTGTCCAAGAATTCAAATATATCTATCATGTCATGCAAAAGTTCTCAGGCGTGAAGTATGGGCAAAGAAAAACTCACTATCGTATTGTCCTGAAAATTAAATAATATTAATAAGCTGATAAAGGAGAGAAGGATCAAAGTTTGGATCAGTCAATTAAGGAGGCTCTAATTCCATATCAAAGAACCAGTGGACCTAAAATATTAGCAGTGTCTGAGGGCTAATATTCTTTTAAATATGTCTATCACAACCCAACAATGTATGTTGAGCTTAATACAACAAGGCCCACATATTTTGTTAAAGATGAAAAATTAGAGAATTAGATCAAATTTGCTGCCGAGTTTTTTTGATAGAAAAGAAATTTTAATGGAGAGAAAACAAGCAAAATACAACTACGGGGAGGATAAGAAATCCTTCAAGGTAGAAGAAAATACAAAGAAAAATTTCAAACTTATGATTCTCACGCTCAGCCCCACCTAGTGGGAAAAGGCTTGATTGTTGTATGATGCTCAGGCTCAGCCTAAGGTAATGGCCAATGAAAGGCCTGATGTAGATAAGCATGATAAGATCAATGGGGACATCTACTAGATTTCATATAGCATTGTCTAACAATACCTAAAACAATGAAATAAAATACCAAAGAATCCTTTTCTTTTTGATAAAAGAGGAAGTTTCATGGAAGAGAAAGAGATAAGTACAAGGCCAGAGGATAAGATTTCCTCCCAAAAAAGAAACAAAACAATAAAGAATAAACAATCAAGACACATCAAGTAAGCAAAGCTTGCCAATCTATCTGTATATACAAAAAAAAATTCTTAGTAAATAAGCCATTAGCAGAGCACCACAAATAAGCTATTAGACTTGGGTTCATCATCAATGTGTATTTTCCTATCAAATTAAATATGTACACAAAACTAATCATCATTAATAAGGAATGGGAAACATACCAAAAATGTAAAAGAGAACTATGGCAAAAGAGGCCGGAAACAAGAAGCTCACAAAGTCCCAGATAAATGTAGAAGCCCAATATGAAAGGACAGAAACCTGATTAGCAAGATCAATATCAGATGAGTATTCAAAAGGAGATAGAAAAGCATATATTGAATGCTTTTTTTTTCTTGGAAAAACTAACATACCCCACTAATTAGTTGTTGGTGCTTAGCTTTCACTTCACGTTCCTGCACCAATCAAGAGTTTACAAATGTTTAGCCTAAGAAACAAGAAATCTGAGAATGTCATTAGTCTCATACACTCTTGTAGCAAAAACTTTCCATTGGCAAATCATAATGACGTGTAAAATATGGACTTCATTTAGAAAAGGAAAAATATGGAAATGAAATTCCTCAATTTCTCTTGGATTGCAAAGACTGAAACTTCATGGAATCCTCAATACGGACAGTTGGCAGGCAGGTTTAAGGTATAGAAATTAGAAACGAAGGAATAATAATCTTTAAGGGCAATGCATTCAGAAAAGGTACAATTATGAACCAGCTCTCCCAAGAGCTTAATTTGTTGGGGGAAAGCCCATGAATGGCTTTATTATATCTCGAACAGGTACCATTAAAACAAAAAAGGATAGTTTCCAAAATGTTACACAAAATTCCATAGGAAAGAAATAGTGGAAAAGATTAGAGCTGTCTTCCAACAAAAAACCTATCGGGTGTGTTCAAGATAAAAACATAAAGCTTGGCCAATGCAATGCAAAGTGTTAGAGAATATTCAGAATATCTTTATATTATCTTAAAATATCTTTCATGATTTGGTTCCTTATTTAATTAGGTTTAGTCTTATTGTTAATGGACTTGGACATGTACTAGAAGCACTATGATGGCACACAGAGGTGTAAACAGATGCTTGGAGACATACTTACGTTGTTTTGCTGAGGAGAAACCAAGGACCTGGTTGAAGTGGCTAGGGTGGGCTGAGTATTGGTATAATACCAATCGGTCCACAAAAATGACTCCATTTAGAGCACTTTATGGCAGAGATCCCCCTGTGCTGTTTCGGGGTTCTGCTTTTCCCTCTAAAGTGGAGGAAGTCACTAAGGCTGCAGTGGAGAGAGAGAGTATCTTGGAAGAGCTTCAAGATAATTTGACCATGGCACAACAACGGATGAAAAAGCATGTAGATAAGAAGAGAAGGGAGGTGGAGTACCGAGAGGGGGATTGGGTGTATCTTTGGGTGTATCTTAAGGCACGCCCCTATAGACTTCATTCCATTGCCAAGAGGCGGAATGAAAAGCTCAGCCCAAGATTTTATGGGCCCTTTCAAGTGGTGACCAAGGTAGGAGCAGTGGCGTATAAACTACTGCTTCCAGAAGGTAGCAAGATCCACCCTGTATTTCATGTGAGTCGGCTGAAGCAGGCCCTACCAGCAGATGTGGTATCCCAGCAGCTACCTAAGGAGCTCACCCAGGAGTGGGAACTGGCATCTCAGCCTGCAGCAGTGTTGGAGTTGTGGTACAATGAGGCAGGGGAGGCTGAGCTGTTGATCCAGTGGTCCAGGGCACATCCTTGTGACAATTCTTGGGAATCCTTATCTACCTTGCAGCAACTTTTCCCTTCTTTTCACCTTGAGGACAAGGTGAAAGCTTTGGGGGGGAGTATTGATGGCACATGGCCCATTATTAGGAAAGTCTATGTAAGGAGGGATAGGACCAATTGTAAAGGACCCATAACCCTTGTAACCAGACTAACTAACTTGATAGTTAGTTAGGTGATTAGTAACAGAATAGGGGGCAAGGAGGGATATATAAGGAGAGGGAAGGATCAGGAAAGGGATTCGGTATTTTGGTTAGGAAAGGGAGCCATATTGGCTAGGGAGGGATCTCTGATCTCTAGGTTCTGTTCTATAGGAGATTGATACTGTTCTACAATTCTTGGGGCATTTATTCCCAATTACTGAATAAGAAATCCAGTGTTTCATCACACTAGTACTTAACCTAATTATTAGTATAAATAAGGTATTAGATTAGTGCTTTGCAACACATTATTCCTATCAATAAAGCTTGTTAGTCATCTTTCTCTCTCTTCTTTTTTTCCTAACCCTAAACCTATAATTCTTCAACATAATATCAGAGTAGTACCATCCACCATAACCTATGTATCTATGTTTCCGCCGAAGTGAATTCAATGGAACTTTGTATATAAGCCCCTTTTATTTTTCCTTAACCTTATTCCTTTTAGTAAGTGATTTCTGTGCTTAGAAAAAAAAAAGGAGAAAGAAAAAAAAGGAAAATCATAGGTCACATTTTGGCTTCTACATAGCCAAGGGTGCCTGTTTGATTTTTCAAGCAACCCACAGATGGTTTCCAATAAGGGTCGGGCCGGCCATCAGTGAGAGGATGACCAGCGGCGGCTAGGTTGAGCAGTGTGGTAGGCACCAGGTGGTAGCCACTGGGTTGCGATTATGGTGGCCTATTCATGTTGGACGCACGTTTACACGTTCTCGCATCTTTTTGTGGCTACTGTTTGGGATTTCAGGCGGCCCATGAGTGGTTGCTGGTTATAACCAGCCAGTCTTGGTCTGCTGACCCCAGAGGAGGTCTGGCAAGTGGAGCGGCAACCGGCGGTGGTGGCTAGGTTGAAGCAACGCTGGCTGGTTCTAAGCTTTCTCATTGTTCATGTGTTTTGAAGTTGTGTGCACCCTCAACGGTGTTGGGTGTATGATTTTCCGGCATAGGTAGCTCCAACTAGATGCTGGCAAAGGTTGCTGGTAACCAAAGCTCCAGTGAGATCTCCGGCAGGCAGGTTTCAAGTCCATTTTGGATGCGATTTGGTGCTCTCTTGCGTCTTTGGTTATCTTTTCCATCTTTCTTTGACTAGTTTAACTAGTTTGACAGTCCCTTCGGCTAGGGAGAGATTTGGCTTCTGATTTTGTGGTTTATCTTGTGATTTATGAGTTAGGACTTTGGTTTGTTGCTATGATGGAGGCTTGGTGGCTGGGTTATAGTTATGTCGATTTGTATATTTGAAGGAGGCAAGCTGAAGTTGTTGTTCTACCTCGTTTCTCTATTATAGAAAGTAAGAGAGTAGGGAGAATAGTAGTATGTTTTCTGCATTAATTCAAATGTTTACAAGGTAGTATATATAGACAGCTGTACATTAATCTAAGCCTAGGAAACAAGCAGTAACAAAGCTCTAAAATACAAAGTCTACAAAAAAATGTGGTAGCCGTCCATCCACATTTCCAACCGGCCACCGACCATCACCTTTCAGCACTCTCCCTCAAGTTGGTGCATAGATATCAAGCAAGCCCAACTTGCTTATCAAAAATTCAAAGTGTGGCCTTGGGTTGGGAGTCCTTTAGTTAGAATATCAGCAGTTTGCGGAGCTATAGGAACAAAAGGCATGCAGATCACTCCTCCTTCCAACTTCTTCTTTATGAAATGTCTATCAATTTCAACATGTTTAGTTCAGTCATGTTGCACTGGATTATAAGCAATGCTAATTGTAGCTTTGTTATCATAATACAGCTTCATAGGTCCTTCAACTACCCTTTTTATTTCTTCCATAACTCGTTTTAACCACAACACTTCACAAATTCCATTTGCCATTGCTCGGAATTCTGCTTCAGCACTACTTCTTGCTACTACATTCTGTTTTTTACTTCTCCAAGTGACAAGATTACCCCAAACATAAGTACAATAACAAGAGGTTGATTTCCTATCATTTATAGATCCTGCCCGGTCAGCATCAGTATAGACTTCAATCTCTCTTTGTTGATTTTTCTTGAAGAATAGACCTTTTCTCGGAGTACTTTTCAAATACCTCAAGAATCGGTAGACAGCTTCTAGATGTTCCTCATAAGGAGAATGCATGAATTGACTGACCACACTAACCGCAAGTGTTATGTCCGGCCAGGTGTGAGAAAGATAGATCAGCTTACCAACTAGTTTTTGGTACCTAGTGGTGTCAACTGGAACCTTCTTTTCACCATCTCCAAGCCTTTGATTTGCTTCCATTGGTGTTTCAGCGGGTTTGTAGCCACTCATCCCTCTCTCCTTCAATAGATCAAGTATATATTTCCTTTGTGAGATCACAAATCCCTTCTTTGTTCGAGCCACCTCCATGCCAAGAAAATATCTCAGCGATTCCAAATCTTTGATTTCAAATTCTGATGCTAAACATTTCTTCAATCTCTCCATTTCATCAACATCATCTCCTGTAAGGATAATGTCATCCACATAAACTATCAAAACGGTAATTCTTCTTACAAGTGAGAACTTCATAAATAGAGTATGATCAGTTTGACCTTGAGAATATCATTGTTTCCTTACAGATTGAGTAAATTTATCAAACCATGCTCTAGGCTAATGTTTGAGCCCATACAAGGATTTTTTCAGTTTGCATACCTTGGAACCATACTTCTTATCAAAACCAGGTGGATATTCCATGTACATCTCTTCTTCTAGGTCACCATTCAAGAATGCATTCTTGACATCTAATTGCTATAGTGGCCAATCTAAGTTTGCAGCTACTGATAAAAGTACTATGATAGTATTGAGCTTGGCTACAGGTGCAAATGTTTCAGAATAATCTATGCCATATGTTTAAGTGAACCCCTTTGCAACCAGTCGCACTTTATATCTGTCTAAGGTCCCAGCTGAATTATATTTGATTGTAAACACCCACTTGCATCCCACATTCCTTTTTCCTTTAGGCAAGTCAACTACATCCCAAGTCTCATTCAAGTCCAGGGCCTTCATCTCCTCAAGTACAGCTTCCTTCCACTCTGGAACATTTAAGGCATCTTGTTTTTCGGAATTTCCACACTAGACAGCTGTGAGGTGAAGGCATGAAATGAGGGTGACAATTTATCATATGACACATATTTGGAAATAGGATGATTAGTACAAGTTCGAACACCTTTCCTATGGGCAATAGAACGATCTAAGGACTCCGAATCATTAGGGATAGCAAAAATTTTACCTAAAGACCTAATTGAGTCCAGTTCTCTTCCCGGTTTGGACTTTTCGCAATGTTTCAATGAGAGACCTTCTTTTTCTGGTAGATATTTCTTCCTTGTGAAGACACGTAGCTCCTCTTCTTTCTCCCTTGGTTTCTCACACATCTCTGTTTTAGTTCCAAATATGTCTTGTAATGGCATTAAGGGAATATTATCCAAGTTTTCTATTTCAGAAGTATTTGTTTCCAAATCTGTAGTTGCTACAGTTTCTAGGGCAGATTTCTCAACATTACCTTAATCATCTTTAGGAATGACCAACTGAATTTGAAAAAAAGGAAGTTCAATTTGCAAAGTATTTTCAAATTCTTCATTTTCTTTCTCAGTCTCCCCCTCAAGATGAGATCCAAAAAAGTTGTGCGCTTCAAAAAAGGTTACATCCATAGTAAAAAAAAAAAAATTCTTTTGCGTTGGTGAGTAACCAACGAAAACACATTTCCTTCCTCTTGGTTCAAGTTTCCCACAATTATTACTGTGATCATGAACAAATGCAGTACAACCAAAAACCTTTAAAGGAATGTTAGTAACTAGCCTAGATGAAGGGAAATTCTTTTTGAAAACATATATTGGTGTTTGAAAATTCAAGACTCTGGATGGCATTCCATTAATTAAAAAAGCTGCTGTAAGAACGGCTTCACCCCACAAATATTTAGGCACTTTGGCTGAAAAAAATAAGGCTCTAGCTATTTCAAGAAAATGTCTATTTTTCCTTTCGGCCACTCCATTTTGTTGGGGGGTGTTGACACAAGAACTTTGGTATATAATGCCATTTTTTGCAAAGAAATTTCCTAGGATGCTGTTGACATATTCCTTTCCATTATCACTTCTAAAAACTTAAATTGTTATTTGAAACTGAGTTTTTATCATGTTATGAAAATTTATAAAAACTTGTTCAACTTCAGATTTTTCTTTCAACAAAAACACCCATGTAAGTCTTGTGTGATCATCAATAAATGTTACGAACCATCTTTTCCCCGATAAGGTAGAGATTCGTGAGGGCCCCCAAACATCACTATGAACTAAGGAGAAAGGTTCAGAAGATTTATATGGCTGTGTTGGAATCCGTGTGGATCCGTATGGATCCATGTGGAGTTGAATCCGTGTGGATTCGTGTATTGTTTCTTAGGAATGGTATTTTAGGAATGTATATATTTTTGTGTGTAATTAGGAAATAATAAATGTAATCTCCTATATCAAGGAATTATAGCCAAGGAGATATTCTATTTCCTAAGATAGTCCTAGGGTAGTTAAGTTGTTTCCTAAAATAGAGCTATGACCTTTTGTATATATTCTTTGTAATTGACTCAAGGAATATACAAGACAATTAGACAAAACCTAAATCTCTGATATTGTATCAGAGCTTTTCCGATCAGGGACTGCTCTTGGTTTCTGCTGAAACACCTCTTTTCTAAACTAGTTGGCCTTCATTGCCAACAGTTCTCGGCCTTCATTGCCATTGTTCCTCCGATTGGCCTTCATTGCCGATCGTTTCTCCATAAGCCACCACCAGAGAAGACTCAAACCCTGTTTTTTTCTCATTCCTTGATTTTTCCTAGCGTAGCTCACAAATTCATCCAGTTTACTACAATAGCTGATCGATTTTGGTGTTCCTGGTGTTCTGAATATGTCGCACTAAGAGGCAAAAGAAATAAGAGATGTCCAGTCTCAACATCTTGGAGAATTGCAGAATATCCACTCTGCATATCGGTTGAATGGGAAAAATTACGTAAAGTGGTCTCAACTTGTTCGTACGGTGCTAAAGGGAAAAGGTAAGTTGAGTCACCTAACAGGTACTGGATCTAACAAGGGTAGTTCGAAGTTTGCAACTTAGGATGAAGAAGACTCCATGATCATGGCCTGGCTATGGAATTCAATGGTTCCAGAAATTAGTGACACTTGCATGTTTCTCAGCACTACCAAGGAGATTTGGGACGTAGTGGAACAAACTTATTCCAAAGCCAAAGATGCTGCTCAAGTATATGATGTAAAGTTGAAAACAGTGGCAACAAAACAAGGGAACAAAACTGTTACTGAGTATGCTAATCAGCTGAAGTCTCTTTGGATGGAGTTAGATTACTATAGAGTGATCAAAACCCAATGTTCTGCAGATGAAGCAGTTCTCAAGGAGTTTATTGAACAAGACATAGTCTACGACTTTCTAGTTGGCCTGAATCCAGAGTTTGATCAGGTTAGAATTCAGATTCTGGGAAAACAGGAGCTTTCATGTCTCAATGAGGTGGTGGCTATGGTACGAAATGAAGAGAGTAGAAGGAGTTTAATGTTGGATACTCCAACTATAGAGAGTTCAGCCATGGTGGCTGAACATCTTAAACGTGGTCCAGTGAATGTGGAGAAGAGAAAGGAAGGTTTGTGGCACCTATTGTAACAAGGTAGAACACATTCGAGAGAAGTGTTGGAGACTGCATGGAAAACCTCCTTGTCATGAATGGAATACAAAAGGGGAATCTTCACGGAAGAGTGGATATGTTCATGTTGCTGTTGCTAAAAACACTGAAGAGACCAAATCTGAGTCCACCAGTCTTAACCAGGAAGAGATAAACAGGATGAGAGCTTTCCTCACCAGCCTTGACAAACCAACAGGCACTTGTACTCTGGTATACTCAAGTAAGCTTTTATTTTCATTTGGATTAAATGTCTCAGAAACACCTCCACCACCTTCTGTCCAATTTTAGATACTGGATTCAGGTGCCACGGACCACATGACTCCCTTATCTAAACACTTCTCCACATACTCACCTTGTCCCAATAATAAGAAAATTGTCACAGCCAATGGTACCCCTGTAACTGTAGCTGGCCTAGGTGATATCCAAATAAACTCATATCTAACCCTGAAAAATGTTTTCCATGTTCCAAAATTATCCACCAGCCTTGTCTCTATACAAAAACTTACAAAAGATTTATCCTGTAAGGTAATTTTTGACAGCAGTAATTGTATATTTCAGGGCAAGGATTTGAGGAGGACGATTGGACGTGCTAGAGAATGGAATGGCCTTTACTATCTTGAGGAATCAAATCTGCCTAGCAAGACCAGTCTACCTCATTTCTTCATGTCCGAGTCTATTCTATCCAACAAGGAGAAGATTTTTCTTTATCACTGTAGGTTAGGACATCCTTCTTTTAGGATTGTCAAAGTCTTGTTCCCTTTTCTTTTTACCAAATTAGATGTTGATAGTTTTCATTGTGATGTGTGTGAGCTTGGTAAACACAAACGTGTACCTTTTCCTATAAGTAATAACAAAAGCTCTTTTCCCTTTTATCTTATTCATTCAAATGTATGAGGTCCTTCTACTGTTTCAAATGTGTCAGTTGCTCGATGGTTCATGACCTTTATTAATGATTGTACTAGGGTTACTTGGATTTTCTTGCTCAAACACAAATCTAAAGTCAGCACTGTTTTCCAAAATTTCTTCTCTATGGTAAAAAACCAATTTGGTGTAATATCAAAAGACTTAGATCAGACAATGCCAAAGATTATTTCAATCAAGTTCTTACTCCTTTTTGCCAAAAAGAAAGAATTATCCATGAGTCTTCTTGTGTCAAAACACCACAACAGAATGGGATTGCTGAGAGGAAAAATGGTCACCTTCTAACTTAAACACGGGTACTGTTGTATCAGAAAAATGTTTCAAAAAACTTGTGGGGAGAAGCTGTTCTTACAGCAACTTACCTTGTTAATAAATTACCCTCTAGTGTCTTAGTATTCAAAAGCCCTATGGATGTTCTTTCTTCTTTTTATCCGAATCTCTCCACTACCAATAACCTTCAACCTCGGGTCTTTGGTGTGTATCATTTGTTCATATTCATAGTCATGACAGGGGGAAACTTGATCCTAGGGCCCTAAGATGTGTTTTTGTTGGGTATTCTTCCACTCAGAAAGGCTACAAATGTTATCACCCTCCATCCAAAAAATTGTGTCACGGGATGTCACTTTTAATGAGCAAGAAGACTATTTCCCTAAACCTTATCATCAAGGGGAGAGTCTTAGGGAAGATAAGGACAACCATCTTACATTACCTGATCTCCCATTACCTTATCTCCTTAATCTTTCTGTTCACACTGATCCTGACCAAACAATTTCTGATCAAACAGTTTCTAATCCCACGTCCAATGAAGCCACTCAACATAACGTGAGATTTGGAAAAGGATGGACAAATTGGTCAAGTGAAGAAGGAATCATCAAGGGGAATGCTTCCAAAGCCCATTGGTAAAAGTTTTGATCAAAGAAGAAAGATGACTTCAACCAAAGCTTCTCAAGTACAAAATGTGAAACTTGCAAAGTTCAAAACACCAAAAGAGAAGCAATGGGTAAAGAAAAGAGTTTTCTTGATCAATAAGGCCAAGGTATCAAGAGTTTTTACCTCTCATGAACATTCACTTGTAAAGTCAATAAATTTGAGGTATATTCCTTGTAGACCTTAAGTGATTAATAGAATCATGTGCTCTTGGTAAAATCTGAATATTTTGTTTAGCACATGATTATGTTTATTCTTATTGTACCAAAACTTATTAATTTATTATATATCTTGGTACATGAGGTTCTACAATGCCTAGGAATGCTTGCTATATTTTGAATTGTCTATATATCATGAAAGCTAGCATGCTATTAGCTATGTGCTTAATGGTAATTGATTATTTAATTTGTTTTGCTCAATTTACATACTATGGAAAATTGATCCTTTACTAATTGATGCGTAAAATTGATTTTCATCAAATGATTTATTTGAATAAGAAGCCCATTATTCGAATAAAGCCTCACAGTAATGCCTCGTTAATATTCTAAAATGTAAGCATTATTCGAATAAGGATCCCCTTATTCGAATATCACTTCACAGAAAGCGGTGCAACAATCTGATATCAATTGGTTATTCGAATGACCAACTAGTTATTCGAATAAGATATGACAGAGGCTAAAAAGCCTTTCTTGTTATTCGAATAACAAGTTATGTTATTCGAATAAAGCCTTCCAGAGGCTTTTAGGAAAATCGTGTTATTCGAATAACACATTATGTTATTCGAATAAAGGGTAACAGAAACCCACGACCTTTGAGCTACTACGCTGTTATTCGAATAACAACAATGTTATTCGAATAAAGCCTGATAGAAAGACATTTGTAGCTGCTATGTTATTCGAATAACAGTACTTTTATTCGAATAATGCTTGGCAAAAGCTAAGTCTGACTGTCTCTGCTCTATCCTATTGTTTTGAATGCTTATTTGTCTATGATTTTGGCATAATGACTAACCTCTATGGATCCAAAATTGATGGATACCAAGAAAAGTACTTTGAATTGTATTGTAGGGTAATTATTAACTCAAGCATGCATTAAAGTGAAGTGAAACTATGCTACTTGAGATTCGAAAATTTGAAATGGTTCAAAGATCTCTAAGAGTGATGAAAACATAAAAAGAATGGCATGGAGAACCACAATATTCTCAAGAAGCCTTAAGGCATGGAAGTTAGAGTCACCTACAAAAACTCAAAGAATAAATGAGAAATGTTGAAGGAAGAGGAACATGAGGAGACTTTCTTCAAGTGCAATGGAATGAAATACTCAATGGAAGAAAGTACAAACTCAAAGGACTTATAAATGAAGAACATTTTAAAGGAGCATCACTTTCTATCTAACTCAATAAGTATCTCTATCCCTAAACTATTGTGGTATTCTATATGCTATGGATTATATGATACTTGTTGATAAATTGATCTTAAAAGATTAGATGCTTTCCTTACATGAGAAGTATGCTTAGCATTGACAAAGTGCTTAATTGGATATTAACTTGCTAATTTTGTCATTGCATATATGGTTGATATTAGTTCCATACATTCTTTGATCCCTATAGCATATTTCATCAAGATGAATGTTTGATATCTATGATTCTCTTAATTTATAGTTTCTTAGTAATATAACACCTACGAGAATCATGCTCTAGTTTTGAAAAGAATTTCTAGTTTGATTAAAAATATTTTTTAAAAGAAGCTTTTCAAGTTCCATATCCTTGATAATCTTTTAAACTTGTCTTAAGATTTAAAAAGTATTATCATCTCCTAATTATCTTAAAAAATTTAGAAATCATTTGATTTGTGCTATAAATGTAGTGTTCTCTTCTTTTGCTTTGAAAAGTGTTATTAAATCTTGAGAGAATGCTTAAGTTTCTAAATAGATCTTTTGAAATGTTCTATAGAGCTCATCTTGATATTTCAAAAGATAAGCCTTGTTCTTCAAAAGTATTTTATCTTTTCAAGGCTCTTGTTTAATAAGAAAGAGATGAGATGTACTTTCAAATGTTCTTTTGATTTGGATTTGATCATTTTTAAGGAATATGTGGTTTAATATAAAATCTTTCTACCTTTCTAAAATGATTTTGGAAATGTGATGTGTTATTATAAAAGTCTTTTTGAAAGGGGGAGAAGTCTTCAAAATGGTTTGTGATTGATGGATGAAGAATATGTATCATTGCCTTGCTTTTTGATAATGTGCTTACATGATCTTGGCATGCATACTTCCCTTTATCTATCTTGTGCTTCAATAAGGGGGAGCTTATCTTACTTCTCTTACATATCTTTCTTTCATATCCTTATTGACTAAATATATGCATATCTATGTTGAACTATTATGTTTTATTTTTTGATAATGTGCATATTTTGAGGGGGAGCCTAACACTTAAATTGTTGATTATAACTCTTGGCTTATATTATTGTTTGACATGAAGTATTTTATTGTTAATACTATCAACATGTCAACAAAGATCCTCTCTTATTCTTTTTCCCTATATCAATGAAAGAAGGTAAACATTCTTAAACTTCATATCTTTTGATTCTTTCATTGAGAAATGCTTGATATATGACAAGTTGTATGATCCTTTATTTGAAAACCTCAATTCCATGATCTTACATGAATATTTTGTAACTCCTAACAAGTGATATCAAGTAATACTTATTTATCATGTGATATGCAAAATATTATATGCTAGACATAATTTCTTAAGCTTATTGCTATCATATGCTAAATGTTGATGTACCAAAATGTGACAAGTATTGCATGAATAATCTTTTATATCTTGATAGCATGCTTGTTTCATTTCTTTGACAACATTAGTTCTATTTATAGGGGGAGAGAAAAATATCACATTTCCTTCCTAAGCCTTTTTGTTGATGTCAAATAAGGAGAGAGAAAATTGGAAAGAAAAATATGTTCTTGTGCTTAATTGTTTGATATGCTTACATGAATATCTATTATTTTACATTGTTCAACATATTTTTTCTTTAGTGATTTATCATCATCAAAAAGGGGGAGATTATGGAAATAGATTTGCCCCAATGGTTTAATATGTTAAGTTTTGATGATAACAAATACAAAACAAAAAGAATGATGCTTATGCTTTATAGTTGTACTTAATAAATGACAAATGCATCATAAAAGAATGTTGATCATGTTACATAAATTTGCTTAATGAGATATATTGTATCATGCATGATTATGTACTATATTTAGTTATATTCACTTAATAATCATGCAATGAGATATATGTAACATTCATCATATAATATATCCAATAATATTTTATATGAGTTATAAATGAATTAATATTGGATATATCTATGAAAGTTTTGTATACATGTTAGACTAACTAAAATTATACATTTATGAATCATACATATGAAGATATTGAGTTATGAATTTGGACTAACTATGTTTGGTTAAGTGAGCAATACTTTGTAGGATAGTCCAAGTACCAAGAGTGAGCATTGCAACAAGAAAGCAAAAGATCACAACTATGCTCAACTCAAGGAGAATGAAAATGAAAAGATGTTCCAAGCATTTGCAAGTCTTGAAGAGAAGATTTTCTTTGGAAGCTTGGATTACATCAAGAAGTGATGGTGACAAAAGATCTAGTCCAACATCTTCAAGAATAACTTATAGGACTTAGATCTTGTGTAAAGGTAAATGGGGATCACACTAAGCTCAAACAAGTTTTAAACATCTTTAAAAGTGTTTCTAAAATGTTTAAATGTCCAACAAACTATTTTTGGAAAGCTAGTCATGGTGGTAGTTCATTTATATGAAAAATAGCAAAGTTTGTGTTTTGCAAAACTGACCTTTGGTTACTCTTTTGATCATATCTTTTAAAATACTTTGAGTTTTGCTCTGAAACTTATTTCATATGAAAATAGACTCAAAGATCTTTCCAATGAGTGGTCATTCGCTTAAAACGGATAAGAAACGAAGAAGTTATGACCATTTAAAGTCAGTTTTTAAAACCAGAGTGGTTTATTCGAACAAGAGATGTGTTATTCGAATAACACACCTCTGAAAACTTCCCAGAACGTATTTTTAAAGGCTTATTCGAATAACAAATGTGTTATTCGAATAACACAACTCAGAAAAAGTTCCAGAACGTGTTTTTGATGATTTATTCGAATAACCAAAGTGTTATTCGAATAACAAGTTGCAGAAAACAGTGATATAAGTGGATTTATTCGAATAACAAATGTGTTATTCGAATAACACTATATTTATTCGAATAACAGTGTTCTTATTCGAATAACAGTGTTCTTATTCGAATAACACTTACCCAGAAAACGTTCTCAACGGCTATAAACGGCTAGTTTTCATAATAATTCATTTCCAATCTTTACCCAACAGCTCTAAATATTATTGAGCTATAAATATAAGTGTTTGGGCATCAAAAAAAAGTTGTAGAACAATATGAAAATCACTCTTGAGCATTAAATTCATTTTTCACTCTCTATTTCTCTAAAACTCTGTTTTGAGCTTAAAAGTGTGAAACATTGATACCCATAGTGCTTCAATTTGTATTATCTACTCTTTGAAAGAGTTTCTATCATCTACATCTTTGTATACTCTAAAAAGAGAGAGTGAGGTATCCCTCTAGTGTAAAGGGTGAGATATCCCTTAGAGAGTGAGGTATCTCTCAAAAATTATAAAGGGTGAGGTATCCCTATCTGAGGCTCAAGCACAAGGGTGAGGTATCCCAAAGTGTGTTGAGTGCTCCTCTTTGTAAAGGTTTTCAAGCACCAGTTCAAGCTTGAAGGTTTAGTGAAAAATCTCGGGTGATTCACTTGAAGACTAGACGTAGGCCACAAGTGGTTGGTGGCTGAACCAAGATAAATCTTAGTATTTGCTTTTCTCAACTCTATCTCCTTTACATTTGTACTTTAATTATATATGATTGAGTTGAATTTAATATCTAGCTTATTTGTTTGATTTATCCTATAAGCCCAAGTGGTATTTGTGAAATCTCTAATAATTACACATTTGTTAGACTTATTCTACTGCATCTGTTGATTGAAAATATCAAATTGAATAATTTGATAAAGTTGCATTAAAATTTATAATTACCCAATTCACCCCCCTCTTGGGTAATGGTTGCCATGACTAACAAGTGAATGTGAACTAATTTAGCTTAAAAGCATTCTAGAGGATTTGAATATTAAGTGGGAAGAAACTGTGACAATAAATCAGAATCAACATAGCACACAACCCGGTTCAATATGATTGAACTAAACACATTGAGGTGGATAGGCATTTCATCAAGGAGAAGCTTAATAGTGGCTTGATATGCACCCCATATGTGCCCACTCAAGGACAACTTGCAGACGTCCTCACCAAGGGATTAAGTAGCTCCTCATTTGAAAGAATCATATCCAAGCTGAGAATGGAAAATACCTATTCACCAGCTTGAGGGGAAGTATTGGAATCCATGTGGATCCGTATGAATTCATGTGGAGTTGAATCTGTGTGGATTCGTGTATTGTTTCTTAGGAATGGTATTTTAGGAATTTATATATTTTTGTGTGTAATTAGGAAATAATAAATGTAATCTCCTATATCAAGGAATTACAGCCTAGGAGATATTCTGTTTCCTAAGATAGTACTAGGGTAGTTAAGTTGTTTCCTAAAATAGAGCTATGACCTTTTGTATATATTCTCTGTAATTGACTCAATATATACAAGACAATTAGACAAAACCCTATTCTCTGATAGGTTGCATAGAAAAAGATGTACGATGGTGTTTTGCTAATTCACAAGTTTCACAATCAAACGAAGATGGATTTTTATTGATGAACACACTTGGAAACAACTTTTAAATAATGAAAACTTGGATGTCCTAATCTCAAATGCCATAGCATGACATCACTATTATTGGAAGCAGAAATAGAATTGAAACAAGTAGTTGGAGCTTGTCCTCCTAAGTCAGATCCATCTTCAAAAAAATAAAGGCCACCTCGCTGTCTAGCATTGCCAATCATCCTCCCCAAGGTTGGGTCCTGAAACTCACAATGAGATGAGAAAAAATGAGCTTGACAGATAAGGTCATGAACCAACATACTTACGGATAAGAGATTACAAGACAGATTTGGGACATGGAGAACATCATGAAGAACAATGGAACGAGATATGAAAATAGAATCCTTTCCTGCAATAGCAGAGAGAGAACCATCTGCTATTTTAATTTTCTTATTCCCTGCACAAGGACTATATGAAACAAATAGATTTGATGACCCAGTAATGCAGTCTATAGCACCAGAATCCACAATCCAGGAACTAAAGGAATTGACACTAACAAGGACAGCATGTAAATAGTTACCTGACTAGGCTAAGGAGCAAGAAGGAGTGGATTTTACATATGAGTTTGAGGGTTGCAAAAGCTTGATCAAGGTGTCTATTTGTTCCTTTGTGAATGGAAGCTCTCCAGAAGAAGATTGCTAGCCTTGAAGACTTGATATGCACGACCTTCTCCCTTTTTTTCCCAATTTAATGGCTTTCCATGTAGTTTCCATCAAGTCTCACTAGTGTGCCAAGGTTTTTTATAGCAATCCCACCATGGTTTTTTCTTCTTATCCCCATTAGGTTTTGCACCTCTAGATACAAGGGCTGAGCTCTCTATTCCTTGATGAGATGTAGTGTCTTGCTTCTTTAACATGATGTTTCGTCACTCCTCCTCTCTTCTAAGTTCTAAGAAGACTTCCCTCATATTGGGAAGAGGTTTACGACCCAAGATTCGCCTTTTAACCTCATCTAATTCTCTATTTACACCTACAAGAAACATGTATACCCTGTCATTTTCTTCCCTCTTAAGATGTCTTGCACTATCTGCAGGGAAATCCCATTTGTCCTCATAACAGAGCTTAAGTTCTTGCCACAATGTCAGCATCTCGTTGTAATATGTGATTAAGTCTCTATCTCCTTGCTTGTTGTGCCATAACTGAGTTTTGAGGGGGGAAATTTGAGATGAATTCTCCACGTCAGAGTATGTCTCTTTGACAAAGTCCCACACTTCCTTGGTTGTTGGCAGGAATAAGGACTTTCCTATTGCAAGTTCCATAGAATTTATCAACCACGCAATTATCATGGAGTTTTCTGATCTCCATGCCGCAAAATTAGGATCATTTTCTGGTGGCTTTTTTACCTCGTCAGTAAGGTGTCCAAGCCTGCCTTTTCCATCAATTACAAGCTTCATAGTTTGTGCACACTCTAGATAATTTTTCCCATTCAATTTTTGAACACCTAATTGAATGGAACTAGATCCTATAAAGAACAAGAGATCAACGCCAGTTGCTAGAGTAGTGGTGGAAGAGCTGTCCGCTACCTCCCCAAAAGAAACCGAGCTACGATTGGCTCCTGCCATGGCTGCCTCGATCAAGGCTCCGGTCAGACCTGGAGCTCTGATACCATATAGACAGTAAGAGAGTAGGGAGAATAGTAGTATGTTTTCTGCATTAATCCAAATGTTTACAAGAAGGTAGTATATATAGGCAGTTGTACATTAATCTAAGCCGAGGAAACAAGCAGTAACAAAGCTCTAAAAAACAAAGTCTACATAAAACGTGGTAGCCATCCATCCACACTTCCAACCAGCCACCGACCATCAACAGGCCCACCGACCATCACCTTTCAGCATCTATTCTTCTTGTGATTTTCTTGGTGCACCAGCTTGGAGGAAAAGGCTATTAACGAGGTGGAGCTGCCTTAGATTCTCATTGGCGATGGAGTTGCAAGTTTGGGAGCAGGAGTTTCCCAATTTTTCTTCTTCTTCCTTCTTGGACGCCTGGATGGTTCAACATCTTCTCTTCTTCTTTATGCCATGTTTGAATGGTTCAACATCACTATGCACTCACTTTCGGATAAAGATGGGGTTCTGTTATTTGTTTGATATTTGTGAGTTTGCTACTTGTAACAAACTAAAGCTTAGTAACTAGAGGTGGAGTGTTAGAGAATATTCAAAATATCTTTCATGATTTGGTTCCTTATTTAATTAGGTTTAGTCTTATTGTTAATGGGCTTGGGATTGTACTAACAACATTAGTACTTGACCTAATTATTAGTATAAATAGGATGTTAGGTTAGTGTTTTGTAACACATTATTCCTATCAAAAAAGCTTGTTAGCCATCTTTCTCTTTTCCTTCTTCCCTAACCCTAAACCTATAATTCTTCAACACAAAGATAATGCATAATCAGATAAGAAATGAAGATGTAAGTTCATAGATGAAATGAAATGACTTGAGAGAATGTTTAAGTCACCACAGATGGCTTGCTCATGTGAAAATAAAAATTATTGTTGAAAATTTATAGCGGTTTGATAGAAAAAGAGGAAAAAAGAGAAAAGAGTCTTTGAATAATATGATATTGAGTAAAATACTCCAACCTCCCCTCTATTGCCTGATTTTTCACATACCTCCCTCTATTTTCAAAAGCTACCCTTTAACAACTACATAGACACCCCTTGTATTTTGGAAAAACGCTACACATAAATCCAATTAAGCCTAAAATTGACCAAGTTGCTAGTCAACCATTAATGATCTTGAAATTACATTTCTACCCTTAATTTTCTTTAGTGTTGCTTGTAATACTAATGAAATTAAGAGGCAAAAATGTCATTAAGAATAGAAATTTAAGGGTAGAAATGTTATTTCAAGCCAAAATCATTTAGTATTACAACTAAGATCAATAAAAATAAAGGTAGAAATGTCATTTCAAAGTCATTAATGGTTGGCTAATGACTCTATTAGTCAATTTTAGGCTTATTATGCTTAATTGGATTTATTTGTAGCGTATTTTCAAAATAAAAAGGTGTCAGTGTAAGTGTTAAGCGGGTTTTGTGTAGCTTTTGAAAATAAAGGGAGGTATGTGAAAAATCAAGCAAATAAAGGGGAGATTGGAGTATTTTACTCTATGATATTAGATTGATATGGTGTATAATGATGTGATACAAAATACTAACCCAATGTTCCTATATATACTAATAAATAAGTCATGTACTAGTGTAGTATTACAAGCACAAGCCCCCTAATGCAATAAGTAATACAATAAGACTACTAACCCCAATTAAAAAAGGAAACATAATGAAATTAGTAAACAACTCGTAAGATTGCTTCCTCAATTAGATGACTAATTCATTCCACCATATATTCTAAAGATATTATGAAGATATGATAAGATATGCTAAAATATTCTAAAATATTATGAGATCTAACAATTACAATTACCAGTAGCATGACTTGCATTTTAAACACGCGAAAAGGATTCATAAAATGGAATAGACCGAAGAAGGAGAAATGTGACATGTTAAATTTTTAAAAAAAATGCTGAATTTCCAAAACGAAAACATCTACCACTACTGGGTTTGCCGTAGGTCCTTGGACCAGTTTTTGTTGACTAGTTTTACAGATCGTGGGAGAAGGAAAGAAAATTCTTGTGGCAATGTGCAATCTATTGCCACTCTTGGGTGTATTTAGTTGGAGGGTAATTCTCGCATCTTTAAGGAGATTTCTTTGGATGAGCAGCTCCTTTGACATAATATTAGGTGTTTGGCTTCTCCTTGGTGTAAAGTCCATGAGCTTTTTAGAGGGGTTTCTCTTACAGAAATGCTGAGAGATTGGGTAGCTTTGCTTCATTGATGTTTTTTGTCCATTTTGTTTGTCCTCATTTTATTTTATTTTGTAAGGAGGGTCTCTTATCCTCCTAAGTCTTAACTCTTTGTAATCATCTTCTCTTCATCTTAATATTTTTTTTTATTAAAAAAATATATATCTTCCACTACTGGAAAACAGTTATATGAAGACAATTTCAATCAGCTGGGAGTGTGACTCAAATTAAGGAACCTTTCTAATAACAAAACACCCAATCGACATTCTTCAGACAGTAGGGTGGGCTGCCAGAAGAAGAACAACAACAACCAAGCCTTTTCCCACTAGGTGAGGTCAGCTACATGGATCAAACGACGTTATTGTACCATATCATAAACCAAGTCTTCAGATATATCATTCAAATCTAAATCTTTTTTAATCGTTTCACCTATAGTCTTTTTTGGTCTTCCTCTACTTCAAGTTATTGGGCTATTATTTTCCTGATCTACTCTTCTTACAGGGGCTTCTAAGGGTCTTCTCCTTATATGTCCAAATCACCTAAGGCGAAATTCTCTCATCTTTTTCACAATAGGTACTACCCCTACTTTCTCTCTAATGCATTCATTCCTAATCCTACCTTGTCTTGTATGGCCACACATCCAACGCAACATCCTCATCTCTGCGACACTGATCTTATGCTCTTGTTAGCTTTTTACCGCCCCAACATTCAGTACCATACAACATCGCGGGTCTTATAACTGTGCAGTAAAATTTACCCTTAAGGTTAAGAGGCACTTTTCTATCACAAATAACTCCTGAAGCACTCCTCCATTTTATCCATCCAACTTGAATCCTATGGTTTACATCTCCCTCTATCTCTCCATCATTTTGTATGATAGATCCAAGGTACCTAAACTGTGTGACTTGTGGTATGGTATGATCTCCAATTTTCACTGCTAAGCTAGCATTAACACGCCTCTTACTGAACTTACATTTCATACACTCCGTCTTACTCCTACTTAGACGAAAGTCATGTTCTTCCAAAGCTCGTCTCCATAGCTCTAGCTTCCCATTTGTTTCCTCTCTCGACTCTCCAACTAAGACTATATCATCTGCGAAAAGCATGCATTGCAGCATCGGCTCTTGGATATGCGCAGTAAGCACATCCAAGACCAAGGTAAAAAGATATAGACTCAAAGTTGACCCTTGGTGCAGTCCTATAGTTATAGGAAAATCTTCTAACCCCACCCTGTGTTCTCACACTAGTTTTAGCCCCCATCATACATATCTTGGATTGTTCGAATATAGGCGATACGAACTCCTTTCTTCTACAAAGCCTTCCACAAGACATCTCTCGGTACCCTATCAAAGGCTTTTTCCAGATCAATGAAAACTATGTGTAGGTCTTTTTGCTTCCTCCGATACCTCTTCATTAATCTTTGTAGAAGATAAATTGCTTCCATAGTTGACCTCCCAAGCATAAAACCAAATTGATTATCTGAAATATGAGTCTCTTGTCTTAATCTCGATTCAATTACTCTTTCCCATAACTTAATAATATGACTCATGAACTTAATCCCTCCGTAATTTGCACAGTTTTATACAACTCCCTTGTTCTTATAAATAGGGATTAAAGTGTTTTTCCTCCATTCATTTGGCATTTTCTTAGACCTCATTATCTCGTTAAACAGCTTTGTGATCCAACTTATACATTTCTCTCATAGGCACTTCCATACCTCAATAGGTATATTATCCGGTCCGACCGCTTTTCCATTATCTATCATCTTCAATGCTTCTTTTATCTCAAACTCCCGAATTCTACGATAAAATATTTTATTTTGGTCCTCCTCTTTAGTCTTTAGAATGTCCGAGTCCCCTAATGTCCCATGTTCTTCATTAAATAACTTGTGAAAATAACCCTTCCATCGATCCTTGATGTCTTGTTCTGTAACTAAGACTTTACCCTCTTCATCCTTAATGCATTTTACTTGATCCAAGTCTCTTGTCTTCCTTTCCCTACTTTTAGCAAGCCCGTAGATATTCCTTTCTCCGTCTTTGGTGCCCAACGATTGATATAACCCGTTGAACGCTTTACTTTCGCCTCGCTCACCACCTTCTTAGTATCTTTTTTAGCTGCCTTATATTTTTCTTAATTTTCATCATTTTTACACACGTGCCAAGCTTTATAACATTCCCTTTTAACCTTAACCTTATCTTGTACACTTGCGTCCCACCACCAAGATTCTTTATCCTTAGGTCCAAAACCTCTTGATTCACCGAGTGTCTCTTTTGCTACCTTCCTAATCCCTTTAGCCATCTCGTCCCACATTTTATTAGCACTCCCTTGTATCTCCCAAATCTCTTCCTCCATAATTCTCCTCTAAAAGAACATTTGTTTTCCTCCCTTTAGTTGCCACCATTTGAGAAGGAAGCACCATATAACTGAATTGGACATTTGTACATTACGGAGAAAATGGGAATAGATAGACACATCTTTCAGACAAATGGATGATGCAACACATGGACATCCTTTCCAGATTCTAACCTCGATTTGAACAACATTCTTATGCTAAATGCTGAAAGTAAAATGTTCTGTGCTATAAATTTCTATAGGATGAAGGAAAAAAAATTCATTAAAAAGATGACAAGCTGGAAGCAGTGTAACAGAACTTACCTTAACAATGGAAACAGCAAATGAGGCAGGTATAAAAGAGAATGCAATATTGACAATAATTGCAGCAGAGAAAGCATCCAGGTCCTACAGAATTTCATCTGCAGCTCATCAACTCTATGATTTTCATCGAAAGGTATAGGGGGGAATTATAAATCAGAGTATTGATACTTCTTTTCTTTTTTTTTTTGACAAAAAGAAGTCGTATTAGAAATAGAAAGAGAAAACAGTACAAAAAGATGGAGGACAGGGAATCCTCACACCAGATAAAGAAAACCAATACAAAGACACAAAAAATCAGAGGATACATATGTAAAGGGCATTTGCTATGTTAACCCAATATTATTTAAAACTGCTGACAAGCATACAAGTCAGGGATCTTTGGCATCACTGCCCATTATGTGCTTTATATGTGAATACTAAAATACGAACCATAAAAGAATATAATAACATAAAATGTGAATGAATTGCAATACAATAAGGTGATGTACCATGATGCATGAAGGACAACCACTTCTGTGAAATAAAATGAACGTAGTAGCTTACATGACGTTGTAAGTGCTGGCTTTGCGTCATTGGTAGAGGGTGGTTGCGTGTCTGAATTGTCATATTTATGTCACGAGTAGCAAGCCTAAGAATTGCAGCATTCATCAAATTGATAAAGGTGGGAGCAGCATGTTGACAAGAAAAGTTGTGTAATACAGTGTAGCCTAAACTTCCATCATTATTCTGATCGTCCATCACAATTGCCCCATACCTGCATATCGAAATACATTTTAATAAAGTGCAGACTATGTTGAGAGTGAAGAGAGAATAGAGAGACATATGATGAAAACCGTGTGTTTGAATTACACAATGGAAGCTAAATTATATAGACCTATTACAATAAATACAAAGATTACAAATGCTAAGTACCATAATTACATGATTTGGTTAGCCTATACAATGAATCTAAATACTATTTACATAGTTTTCAACACTCCCCTTCAAGTTGGAGCATATAGGTCATATGTACTACGCTTGATACAAACATAGCTTATCCGAGGACTTCTCAAAGACTTAGTGAAAACATCCGCTAGTTAATCATTTGTGTGAGATTCCAAGTTAAAACCAATTGGGTGGAATGGCCCAACAGATATATAAACCGCACCCGAAATATTGAGGAAGACGATGTGGGACTCTTAACACCCCCCTCCACAGATGCCTGGATGGAACATGGCTAGCGAAGTATGAGGGATAAGCCTAGTGAAGTATGCGAGAGAAGCCTAGCGAAATAGGCGGAGAAGATGGGATCTTGGCTTTAATACCATGAGATATTCCAACTTAAAACCAATTGGCATTAAGTGGAGTGGCCTAACAACCGCACCCGAAATATTGAGGTAGGCGATGTGGGACTCTTAACAATTTGAATTGATGAAGTTAGTGTTGATGTCTCTAGATAGGATCCTTTCTCTAATAAAATGATAACCTATCTCAATATGTTTGGTTCAGTCCTCTCATGAAACACTAAATTAGAGGCGATATGCAATGCAACTTGGTTATCATAAATGAGTACCAAATTGATTGCTAGGGCAAAAATCAGAAATGAAACCTGATTGAAAGCCCTGCTGAAAGCCTTGAGGATACTGATTAGAATGAAAACCTGGTGAAGGTTGAACCTGAGTTGATAAACTCTGTCCCAAATTTGGAGATGGCTGATTTATAGAACTAAAGGATTGAGGAGAAGGAGCAACAATTGGAATCGGTTGAGTAGATGAACCAGGTGGAGGATCTTTGGCCTGTGCTATATTAACTGAAAATGCATCAAAAACCGTAGGACGATTCTTCTCAATACGAGCCTCATGAGATAGCAGAAGCGATTCAATATCTCCAAGAGTGTAAGGATCCAACCAGCTTGCAATGGATGTAACGAACGCATCATATTCGTCTGGAAGTCCCTCAAGAATCACATTGATGTGTTCTTGGGTGGAAATCAGGTGTCCAATAGATATAAGCGAATCAAAAAGAGCCTTGATTCGCAGCAAATACCCAGGACACATGCTACTCACATCATGGATTTCCAGAAAAATCTGTGAATGTCTCTCAAGACTGAAGGATCGTTCACATAGAATGAATATCAAGAATACCTTCAATTGAAGGCTGCCAACCAATCTCAATCCTCCAGTGCCACAGGTGCCCATCATTCTACAGCTTGCATTTCTCAGTCTGGTAATTCTCAAAGTCCATGGATTATTGATTCAGGTGCCTCTGATCACATTGCTGGTAATAGTTCTTTATTTATATCAGACTGTCCTTTTAATTTGATCTCTCTTAGCTAACTTACTCGCCCTCTTAATTGTTCTATAACATTTGATGCCGATTCATTTGTCATACAGGAACGTGGTACGGGTCGGATGATTGGCGTAGGACATGAATCTCGGGGTCTTTACTACCTCCAATCAGCTCCTTCCGAAACTTGTGTTCAGTTGCATCTGTCAATCTTCTTCATGAACGACTAGGTCATCCAAGTTTGTCAAAAATGCAAAAATTGGTTCCAAGTCTTTGAGAAAATAAAAACACTTAACCGTGAGTCATGTCAACTCGAAAAACATGTTCGATCTTCTTTTCCAAGTCAAGTTGAAAGTCGAATAAATTCTCTTTTTTCTGTTATTCATTCAGACATATGGGGTCCAAGTCGTGTAACTACATCTTTGGGTTTTAAATACTTTATTACTTTCATTGACGAATTTTCAAGATGTACTTGGGTATTCTTAATGAAAGAACGTCCTGAAATATTTTCTATTTTTAGCTCCTTTTATACAAAGGTTGAAATCCAATTTGGTAAGAAAATTAAAGTTCTTCAAAGTGACAATGCAAAAGAATATTTTTCTGCTGCTTTCTCTTCTTTTCTGGCTTCAAAAGGGATTTTACACCAGTCAACTTGTCCTCATATACCCCAACAAAAAGGAATAGCAAAAAGGAAAAATAGACATTTAGTTGAAACTGCTCGGACATTGTTACTTCATGCAAAAATGCCCATTTGCTATTGGGGTGATGCAATTCTAACTGCATGTTTTTAAATAAATTGGATGCCTTCTTCTTCTCTTGGTAATAAAGTTCCACATTCCATTTTATTTACTAAAGAACCATTGTTTCATGTTGCTCCTCATGTTTTAGGTTATACTTGTTTTGCTCATGATCTCTCTCCAAGATTGCATAAACTCTCACCTCGAGCAATTAAATGTGTTTTTCTTGGGTATTCTAGACTACAGAAAGGATACCGTTGTTATTCTCATCCAATAATTGTTATTACATGTCTGGAGATGTCACCTAAAGAAACTCTATACTTTTCTTCTTCTGAGTCTAACATTATCCTTGATGTTTTACCTGTTCCCTATGTTGGTCCATCTCTTTCTCCTTTGCAGGAACAAGTCTCTCCTAAAGCCCCCAATGAACACGAAGTTCCTCATGCAACCACTGAGTCATCTTCACCTCTTCTTATCATGTATCAGCATCGCCCACGTATTCCTAATCCAACATTACAGGGAGTTGAAGACCCAGAAGAATCATGCCCTACTCCACCAGCCACCTCTACTACGGACCTTTCTGAACCCAATGTTGATCTGCCAATCGCCCTTAGAAAAAGTACTCGATCCACTCGGAATCCTCATCCGTTTATAATTTCTTAAGCTATCATCGCTTATCTTGTTCTGATTCTTCTTTTGTATCATCCTTGCCCCTGTTTCAATTTCAAAAAAAATTCGTGAGGCACTTGATCATCCAGGATGGCGACAAGCCATGATTGATGAAATGCAAGCTCTTGAACAAAATGGTACCTGGGAGTTAGTTTCCCTTCCTCCAGGCAAAACAACTGTTGGATGTAGGTGGGTGTATACTATCAAAGTTGGTCCAGATGACCAGATTGATTGTCTTAAAGCTCGTTTAGTGGCCAAAGGTTATATACAAATTTATGGCCTTGACTATGGAAATACCTTTTCTTCTGTTGCCAAAATCACTTCAGTCCATCTCTTTCTTGCCATGGCAGCCATTCGTCATTAGCCACTATATCAGTTGGACATTAAAAATGCATTTCTTCATGGAGAGCTAGAAGAGGAAATTTATATAGAGCAACCGCCAGGCTTTGTTGCTCAAGGGGAGTCTGGATTAGTTTGCAAACTACGCCGTTCTCTCTATGGGCTCAAATAGTATCCACGAGCATGGTTTGGAAAATTTAGTTCTGTTATTCAAGAATTTGGACTGAAACGCAGTGAAGCAGACCATTCAGCTTTCTATTGCCATAGTTCTCCAAATACTTGTGTTTACTTGGTGGTGTATGTAGATGATATAGTCATTACAGGAAATGATCACGAGAAAATTTCTCAGTTGAAGAAACATTTGTTCAAACATTTTCAAACTAAGGATTTAGGAAAATTAAAATATTTCCTGGGTATTGAAGTTGCCCAATCAAGGAATGGCATAGCTATCTCACAAAGAAAGTATACATTGGATATTCTCAAGGAAACTAGCATGTTGGATTGTAGACCTATTGACAGTTCCATGGATCCCAATTATAAATTGTTACCAAATCAGGGGCAGCTCTATTCTAATCCTGAAAGGTATCGGAGATTAGTTGGAAAACTTATCTATCCCACTATAACAAGACCAGACATTTCTTTTGCACTTGGAGTAGTGAGTCAATTCATGCAAACTCCACACAAAGATCATTGGGATGCAGTGATAAGAATTCTGAGATACATCAAGAAGGCTCCTGAACAAGGATTACTCTTTGAAGATAAAAGGAACACTCAAATGATTGGATACTATGATGCAGATTGGGTAAGTTCTCCTATTGATAGACATTTCACATCAGGATATTGTGTCCTTGTTGATGGAAATCTTGTTTCGTGGAAAAGTAAAAAGCAAAATGTTGTTGCACGGTCTATTGCATAAGCTGAATACCGAGCTATGGCTACAACCACTTGTGAGCTTATTTGGATTAAACAACTTCTTCAGGAATAGAAGTTTGGAAATGTTCAAGAAATGAAACTATAAATGTTCAAGAAATGAAACTATGTTGTGATAATCAAACAGCTCTTCACATAGCCTCTAATCCTGTGTTTCATGAAAGAACTAAACATATTGAAATTGATGGTCACTTTGTTCGAGAGAAGGTCCTTTCTAAGGAAATTATTACTAAATCTGTTAGTTCAAATGATGAACTGGCAGATATCTTTACAAAACCCCTTAGAAGACCTCGAAGCCATTATATTTGTTGCAAGCTTAGAGCATTTGACTTATATGCCCCAACTTGAGGGGAAGTGTTGAAAATAACGTTATAGGAAATAGAAATAGTTAATGATGATTCATTAGATTCATGTACATAGGAAAAGTGATTCATGTACATAGGGAATAATGTTCTTGAAAGTATATATATATATCATTCTTGCTGAGTGCTAATCACTCAAGTAATTCATAAATTTTCCGTTCTAAATTCACTAAGTCTTTAGATGTTATTTGTGATCGAAAGATGTCGCTAAAGCTTAAAGGAAAATTTTACCGCACAGTTATAAAACCTGCAATACTTAATGGTATTGATTTTTGAGAGAGAGAGAGAGAGAAAGAGAGACGAGGAAAGACAAATATTAACTTAATAATATCGTCCTCATGGCTGTGCCAATATTAATATGGATTTTATGAAAACATTACCAATACCGATGGGTTGCAATACAAGCAAAAACTTTCCAAATTCGATATGATTTTTTAATTGCTTGACAGTTCTGAAAAATGATAGAAACCAAGAATGAAGCAGGAGATTCAAGTTTGCACACCTAGATTGGTAGGATTCATTAAAGCTAGACATCAAATATTCACTCATTGAAAGTAGAGCAGGTCCCAGAGTTGGCCCTGCAGCTTCCACTGCATCAGTTAATGCCTTTTCTGAATTAGGGAAGTTGTATGAGCTTGGCTTGAACCTTTGAATCCACCCTCCTTTGACATTTTTTGCAACCTTTCAACATAATAGAAATTCCAATAAAACTCCATTAGGATGCACCAGAGTCATTTTGAGCAGCAATAAGTCGAAGACTACAAAGACATGATACAACATAATTTCATGGAAAAAAATGAAAACAGAAATCAACAGTCAGTGACAAACCTTTTCAGCAATTGGCAAAGATAGATTAAAAGGAATTGGACCTCCCCCACCCCCACCGCTCAACAGAGGATTAAAATAAGAAGTTGAAAGGGTCAGTTCCTGCTGATCTGGATGTGGCTTGAGCTTGAGAAATAGAAGACCAATAAACAAGAAGATAGCAGGAATCATTAGCTGGAAAATAATTGTTTTGTGATCTCTCCGAGCAGATATTGCCCTCTTAATGAATAAAGCTTTAGAATGTTGCCAAAATGTTGACCTAGTAATGAGACAACAGCTACAACACTGCATACCCAAGAAGTTGATGAAACTTGTAACTGTAGCAAAAATTAAACCACAAACTTTTCCCACCATGCAAGATATGAAACCAAGAATCTTCTTATAATTTCCAAAAACTTCAGGATAACATGTTTTTTTGGATGGATGATCATAAGAAGCAAGAGAAGCCAGAGAGTCTGATATAACGGAATGGTTATTTTCCTCAAGGCACTCAGCTTCATCATAGTCACATCCTGCAACTCTCAAGAATACCTCCTCCAGGGTTGTGACAGATATACCACAGCTTTCAATACCAAGACTGTCTTTGTCACCATTACAACTCAATTCCATGCTCAAACCTGGTTTTTTCATGCAACCTTCAATTTCCCTGAACATTCCCTCAAAGGCTGATGAGGATGCCAGAGGAAGCCTGAAGGAAATCTCAGTTCCCACCTGTAAATGCATATCCAGTAAGACAAAATAAAAAGGAATCAACAATCATAATCTCATGAATTTTACAAAAAAAAAAAAAATTATGCTGAGGAATCATTTTTAAATTGAGAGTTCAAACTTAATTATGCATGACCACAGCACTGTTAATCAATTCAAATCCACTACAGTATATAATTTTTTTATGGGCATCATATCAAATGAGATAGACAATTAAATCCTTCACAAAAATAAAAAGAAAAGAGAAAACTAGGGCTTAATTTACTGCTAAATATGAACTTACCAAAACTAACTTAACAATCATCATCTTGGCAAAACTAGCTTATTCCAGTCAAAAGTAATGAAATCTCTCAAGAACTTTATTACATGTAGGAAAATCAGACAAGTACTTTATTAAATTTAGGAAAATCAGACAAATAAGCACTCTTCAACATTTTTTCCCAATTAAATGAATAACAAATCTTTGCATTCCCTCCTGTTCCACTACATGCATCACATGATACCACACCAATCCTCTGCTACCCCTTTCTCTAACAAACTAACACAACTGAATAAATGACACTAATCCTCTTTTCTTTTAACCAAATTAAATAAGAATGGCAAGTCTGTTGATTATCTACTTTTTTGCTGGGAAATCTCTCTCTCTCTCTCTCTCTCTCTCTCACTCATGGTTCTTAGAACCGGACCAGAAAAACCGAGAGCCGGCCGATCGGACCAGAAAAACTGGGAACCGGTCCTCCGACCAGTAAAATCAACCCTCAAAAAACCAGATTTTAAAAAACCGGAAACCGGTCGTGAACCGGTCAACCTATTTGAACCAACCACAATTCACAAGGTTGAACCGGTCTTTTTTTTTTTTAAATCCAAATTTTTTTAAATCCAATTTTTTTAAAAGAAGTTTAAAACTTTTTCAAGGCATTGATTATTTAGGCCCCAATTTATAACCAAACCTCATCATTTAAATTTCTTAATTTGTCCAATGTGGGACAAATATGAACTTGTAATGCAATAAGAGTTTGGTTTTAATTTATAATGAGAATCTTCACCTCTTACTCTTTTACTTATTTGATCTAGGACTAGTATACAACAACAACAACAACCAAGCCTTTTCCCACTAAGTGGGGTCGGCTACATGGATCAAACGACGCCATTGTGCCTTATCATAAACCAAGTCTTCAGATATGTTATTCAGATCTAAATCTTTTTTAATCGTTTCACCTATAGTCTTTCTTGGTCTTCCTCTACTTCTAACTATTGGGCTATTATCTACCTGATCTACTCTTCTTACAGGGACTTCTAAGGATCTTCTCCTTACATGTCCAAACCACCTAAGGCGAGATTCTCCCATCTATTCCACAATAGGTGCTACCCCTACTTTCTCTCTAATGCATTCATTCCTAATCCTATCTTGTCTTGTATGGCCACACATCCAACGCAAAATCCTCATCTCCGCAACACTAATCTTATGCTCTTGTTGGCTTTTTACCGCCCAACATTCAGTACCATACAACATAAGTGATAAATAAACATTCAGTACCATTCAGATCTAGGACTAGTATATGTTAGAAAATTATACTAGTATTAGTATAATACTTTTAATTTAACATTTATTTACGTGATAAATAAATTTAATTATGTTAATAATACATTTCAATATTTTTCTTTGGTATTATTTATACGCTTAACATATATATATTATATTTTTCTTATATATTATTATATATTTATATAATATATATGTATACATATAAAACCCCGATTTAATCCCGATTGAACCTTAAGACCTTGACCCTCTTTCTTTTTCGATTCAATGATTGATCCAGTTCGGAAAACATCATATATATATATATATATATCTGCTACCAAAGTAGTTCGGTTCAACCCACGGTAGTTTTCAAAAAAAAATTTGTTATTTAAAAAAAATTAAGTAAAGAAGAAGGTAATGATGCCATTTCAAATTTCTAACACTCAGTATACCATCATTTCTTGGAACCTCAACTTTTTTCAGTGACCTAAATGGCAGAGAAGCTTCTGAATTGGAATCCCTTTTAATTTTACTAGACACCATCTCTGTCTTCCAACCTACATAGGAGGACTAAGTCCCTTTGTTCTTCTGGAGAATTTTCTTGAATCCGTACTCATTCTCCAAACATAAAAAAGCTGCTTCTCGAAAAGCCTATTTGGAAATTGCAAACCGGCTCTAAAGTTAAGTCTTTATATTTGAACAGCACTACTCCAAAGGATCACCACTAATCATTAGTTGCATACTTGTCCACCTAACAAAGGTTTATCTCATTCCCCTTACATGTGTCGAGTGTGGCTCTAACTCAGTAACAGCTGCAAAGTTATATCTACATTGCCATTCAAGTCACCTACACATGCAGTAGGATTTTGTGTGTATTTAATGAATCTTGTGAATCCTCAAAATTTGAAGCAGTTTCTATTGATAACGTTCAGACGACTTAGCAAGAACAAGAATACCAATGTTTTAAGGCAGTGTGCTATGTATTCAATTAATTGGTGTCTGGTTGGAACAAAATGCTCAAATTTTTAAGTGGAAATATTTGAGTCAAGACCTACTATGGGACAAAATAGTTTTTGCAGCTTCTTTGCGGTGTTCAGCACATATTTGTTTTTCTAGGAATCTCTTTGGTAAAACAAAGAGACTTAAGAGACGAGAGAGCAATTCTATGCAAATGTTTGTTGGTTTTCTGTTTTTCTAAGCAGGATAACCAACTCTTCTTCATAAGTGCACACACACTTATACACAAGGGAGCAGGGATAAAGAATCTTCAGAGGAACTCCACCAAACCAATTTAAATTTTCATATACTCGCGTACATTAACATTGACAAGTAAATACCCGTTGCATGAGCTTGATATTAACATGAATCTCAATGAGTTATACTGTCAGAAAAGTACCTCGCTTACACAGGTTGCTGATGGAACATGACGGTATACTATATCACCAGCTATAGAAGCAGTAGGAGCTGACTGAAAGGACAAGGATAAAAGAAATCCAAGAGTTAAAGTATAACCAACTCCATATCATCAGTGACTTGAGGAATTAAACACAAAATGATCAGGAACAAAACAAACCTTCACAAGAGTTAGAGTATAACCAACTCCATAATGATGCTTCAAGAAAAGGGAGCTGTCAAAAAATAATTACAATTAAGGGAAGAGAAGAAATGTCTAGTACAGTTATACCAAAATTAATAGGAAAAAGGTAAACAAGCTTTCCACCATTTTGCTTCTAGAAATCAAGTTATCAGAGGGTTCAATAACAAAAAAACGGGAACTTCTTTTAAGGTTTTAAGGGTTCCCCTAAAGTTAAAAGCTTAACTGGACCTTAAAATTTCATGAATAAAATCTGAACATAATTATTTCAGACAATATATATATATATATATATATATAGAATCTTCCAAATCCAAAGGTTTCAATTTTTTTCCTTTTTTGATAAAAGAATCTGTATCAGAGGATGAAGAAGAACATACACCAAACAGACTAAAAGATGTCCTCCCGCTGCATTAAGAAATTAAGAAACAAAATATAATCAAAACTGCTCTCTCTCGGACAATACCATGAACTACCACAAAGGATTGCATTATGATGGGCTCTTGACACGTGTATAAGAGAAGAGGAAGGAAGAAGGAAAATGGGCTGGAGGGAGTTGGGCCAAGAGTAGTGAGAGCTTATGAGAGAAGGAACAAGAATGTTGTCGCAAAAGGCAAGGAGGCTGAAGGGAAAAGAGGGGAGTTAACAGAATGTACACTTGGCAGCCAGCTATTGGAGAGGATAATTATGCAATGACGAGAGAGAGGAGAGAGAACGTGAATAAGGGGGAGGGTGAGTGTAGTGGGGAGGCATAACAGAATTTTGGAGTGGCTTTGGGATGGCTTAGGCCATTGTGCAGAAATTGCAGCTTTCTTTTCTGATTGTTATCTTTCTTTTTTTCTGCATTTTCTTTCTCTGTTTTTCCGTCACTGTTGGTGTTTGCTCAGTGTTTTCATCTATAAACGAAGTTTTCCTTCTTGAGTTTCTATCCTATTTCTAGTGTTAAAACCAGTATCTATTACATTATTGCTTTCCACCTTTGATGAAGATCAGAAAGGTTCTAAAGCACAAATTGTGTACAGCCAAACCTTATTATTGCATAATTGCTTTCCACCTTTGATAGCTTAAGGTCACACCCGGATGCATAACATAAACTGAACTACAAAACTTGCCCCCATCCTCTAATTCACTCGCCTCCATATTCCTAAAGGCAGCCATAGTATATGTTCTCCAGGATTTACAGCTCCAGAAAAGACCTCAAACTTTCCTTGCCTCAAATTAACAACAAATGTAAAAGGATCATGAGTCAATTTCGAAATGCAAGTTGTCAATGACCCACCCTCCTAAAAGCTTAAACTGTTAGGTGAAGGCACATGAATAGTTTTTTAATATCTCAAACATGCCCTCTCACACAAAAGCCTTGGGACTTGAAATGTGGACAAAGTACAGATCCACTCAAACCTTGTGCTGAAATTATAATTCAATTAGAAGAATTGGGGATGGCATCTACCTCTTGGCCAGTTGGTCATAGAGGCTCTAATGCCATATGAAGAAGTAACTCCCCTCAAAACTTAAGCTATTATGTGAAGGCATATAAATGGTTTTACATCTGTAACACGAGATGGTGAAAAAAAAGAGATCACGTTGCCACAAAATTTTGGAATTCTTATTGTCATGAACCAACTCTCTTAAAAGCTTAAACTATTAGGTGAAGGCACATGAATGTCTTTTATTATATCTCCAACATGCCCCCTCACGCAATAGACCTTTGGGCTTGAAGCATGGATAATGCACAAGCCCATCTTTACCATATGCTTAAATTCAACTTTTTATTTAGAAGAATGGGGACAGCAAGGATCGAACTATAGACCACTTAGTCATAGAAGCTCTGATACCATGTCATGAACTAACTCTCCTAAAAGATTAAGCTGTTAGGTGAAAGAACATGAATGTCTTTTATTATATCTCTAACAAACCAGAAGAAATTGCTGCAAAGAGAAAGGGCACACCTAAATTCATTCAGCACATCAAACAACTTGTTCAAGAGGAAAGCAGCTTCCCTACAATGTAGAATTCAAAAGGGCTACTGTTTCTGAACTAGTGCTGCACATAACACAACTATCAGGGGAAAGAGCTGTGTGGGGCCCATGAATCTACAACATGCCATCAATATTAATACTATTAAGGTCTAGACAAAGGACTTAACTTTTGAGGGAGCCTTAGATTTCCTAATGGGCTTGTCAAGAGTAAACCTCTCTATAAGGAAAAATTATGAAAATTTAAATACCAGGTATTCTTCAGAGTTCAGAATTGCTCCAAGATATAAAAATATTTTAGAAAACGTGAAATTGAAATCGACCTTCCACAGCATTTCAGAGAACCATTGGCCATGATAGCTATCCGGTCACCTAGTTCATCCGCTTCATCCATAGAATGTGTTGTTAGTAGAATTATCCTGCCCTTCTTAATTTTTTTTATTAACTGCCAAGTCAAGCGCATCGAGTATGGATCCATTCCACTAGTAGGTTCATCAAGAACTACAACCTGCCAGGTAAGACCAACAGATTCCAGTTTTGTTCAACATATGAATATAAAAACATGTACTTTCTATATGTGTACTACCTTACTGTTTCCTATCAAGGCAATTCCAAGAGACAATTTCCTCTTCATGCCACCAGAAAGAGCTCTCACAACACTGTTGATTTTATCAGCCAGGCCCACCTGTTCATGCAATAGAAGTTATCTAGCATCCTATGTTGATTCTTAAACAAACAGAGCATCTGATTAAAAGGAAAAATTGAGGGAAGGGGGAGGCAGAACAATATTTACATTGATAAAGGAGAATTGGAACCTAATAAACATACTCTACAACGGTTTAAAATTAATAGTATGTCTTTATAAAAGAGTGATCCTGTACATTGACCAATATCCAATACTGGAGCGTGGGGCTAAAACCCACAGCAAATTTATAAGATTCTGTATTAGGCATAGCAAAACTCCAAGCTTTTGGAATAGTTGATTTTTTGAATGGTATTAGTGCTTCCTCATCCAAGTGGTCAAGAGTTCAATGCTTGCCACATCCATTCTCTCAATTAAATTAAATTTCACAGGATAGTACTGGGCATGTGCTTTGTCCATGCTTAAAGCTCAACTGGCTATTGCACAGGGGGCATGTTAGGATGTGCTTGTTTAAGGAAGTGGAAAATTGGGAGCAAAGTGAAAACAAGTGAGGCGGAAAGGTTTTGATTTTAACTCTTGTACACTTGTAAAGAGAGAAAAATCACTTTTAGCTCACTTTCAGACTATATTATTGGCCACAATATGGGAGGAAGAGTGTAAATGAGTTGCACCCTACTTCCAAGAATCCCACATATTTGTTTCACCAAGCGCAAAATAATTTTCATTCTAAATTTCCACATCCTCAAAAAAGCACACCCTTAGTTTTCATACAAGTAGTTAGGAGAGTTTCAAAGGGGTCAATGAGGACTGAGAAGCATTAGGGTAAAAGACTTCTGAGAATGGGAGCTACATCTATGACTATGAGTTGTCAAATATAAAACCATTCATGAGCTTAAGCTTTTAAGAGAATTGATCATTGACAAGTTTGTCCGAACAGGTAAAAGAATCTTAAGGGCATCTATTAAGGTGTAGTTGATCAAAGAATTTTAAGAGCTCTTTGCATGAGAGCAGATAGGAAAATTGACATTTGAAAGGGACACAAAGGTGCGACAGGTCAAAGAGTTCTGGGAGCTGTAAGCCAAGGACGCCATCAGGGGGAGTGCTAGTTACCTAAGTTTTCAAATGGATTGATCTGTTGAGTTACGTCATATTTGAAGTTATTCATTTTGTTATCTGTAACAAGTTGTGAGAGCTTAGTATTTAGGTACATTTATGGGTAAAGAAAATTGTTTTAGTGCACCCAATGTTCAGGGTGTCCTAGTAGTATAAATGGAGGTAGAGGCTCATTCATGAAACACATTGTTTGAGAGCTTTAAGTGAATTATATTGCATCCTTCCTCAGTTTTCTCTCTATCTTTGCTCTCCCTATTTTCTCAACAGGGAAAATAGAAGTCCAATATAGCATTATCAGGAAATTGACACTAGGTTTTCCTAAAACTTCACGGAAGATGCTAAGTGAGTTTTGTAGTTCGATGCCTCTGGTGGGAGTTTGGAGGATTATTAGAATGCTAGGGATCTTCTTGTCCAAGCAAAATGAAAGGATGCTTGGGTTACTTTTATCTCATCTAGAGTTGGGAATGGTGAAGAAAATGTTATAATTTGGCATGAGAAATGGCATGTTCCCAAAATATATGAAAGGAACTGTTCCAAGGTTATTTAATTCATAGCTCTTAACGAATATAAAAGCCATAGGAAGTAGGAATGTACACAAGCTTTTCTTGATTAGTAAACAAGGAGAAACCTAAGCACATGTTTGTCTTGAAAAACTTTTTACAAGTGTAATCAAGCTTAAATAATTACACTTTAGCATAACTTTATATAATTTTTGTTCTTAAATTTTTACAATTAATTTGTAGCAAGGAAGAAACTTATTAGAGTTGAGACTTCAAAAAATAAGATTAAAAGACTAAGAACAATATCCCAATTGATTAGATGAGCAGCTTCCATTTTTACCAATTCAATTTCCGTGAAATGATCAACAAGACTTTCTCAATCATATGTATGTTTGCAGTAAAAATTAAAAGTTGTAAGAATTACCAAACTAACCTCATCAGCCATATTAGTAACAACACCCTCCAATGAGTCTTCCTCCACACCCTTTAATATGGCAAATAGTTCTAAATGCTCTCTCACCTGCATAAAGTCAGTAGAAGAATTCAGCACATTATACATTGTAAAATAGAAAGGTGTTTAAAAAATAATAATAACATGGCAATCTAATCAGAAACCAAAGCTAGGTTTATATCTATTTTTGGATAATGATTCAGATGAAAGCAGAGAAATATTTGGAAAGTGAACAAGTGCAAGAGAGGAAAAATTACTGCTGTGAAGAGAGAAAGGATTTTAGAGAAAGAACCCCTATTTCTGTGAATACGCTCAGTGTATGGCAATGTGTCTCTGTGTTGTTTATATTAGGGAAAAAGACCATGTACAACCGGTAGTACAAGCAGCGATGGACCGAGAAATTTTGGGTAGTGAGGGCAAAAACAAGGACAAATATAAACACAGTAAATATAGCTTTTAATACATGTATATAATAATACAAAATGCTTAAAGATAAATGTTACGTTACATAATTATTGTAATATATCCGTTACATAATTAAGTGTAATTAGGAGAGATTTATTAGGACAATTATGATTAGTTATGATTTGTACAGTTTTAATCCCTTCATTTTCCTTAATTAAGAGATAGGTAGTCTATATATGATTGGAAATCATCCTCTGTAAAGATCAGATTAGAAATAACATTCAGATTCTTTCTTTTCAAGTTGGTATCAGAGCTCTCGATCCTTGGGGGCTCTGCTTCTGCATAAATCCTTTTTAGGCAGCCTTCATTGCTGCATACGACGTCGTGTCTATATCTCTAAGGATGTCACTTTTCATGAAACAGAGTCTTTCTTCACTAGTCCTCAGCTTCAGGGGGAGAGTAGTCTAGAAGCTGAGTTCCTTGAGTTGTCTTCTTTTCCTTTGTTGCAGGATTCCACTCCTACGGAGGATGACAAAGACCCTGAACCAGCATCATTACCAGTGCAGGATAATGAGGACAGACGTTTTGGGATTCAATATCAGCGAAGACGAAGACAAAAACCCGACCTGGTTGAACAGCAAATTCAATCGTCTGAACCGGAGGTAAGAACTCATACTCTTGATAATGACACCTTAAATGCCTCTTGTGAACCTAATTCAGATGATTTACCAATTGCCTTAAGAAAAGGACAAAGATCTTGTGCCAAATATCCTATATCCCAATTTGTGTCTACTAAAAACCTTTCTATCCAGCACCAGAGTTTTATTTCAGCTATTGATTCTATCAGAATCCCTACATCAGTACAAGAAGCCTTAAAGGATGAGAACTGGGTTCGAGCCATGAATGAAGAAATGGGTGCTTTGGAAAAGAACAAGACTTGGGAGATTGTAGAGAGACCGAAGGACAAGAAGGCAGTGGGTTGTAGGTGGATATACACAGTTAAATATCAGTCTGATGGTACATTGGATCGGTATAAGGCGAGGCTGGTTGCAAAGGGATACACCCAAACCTATGGGATTGATTATGAGGAGACATTTGCTCCAGTGGCAAAAATGAATACGGTAAGAATCATCCTCTCCTTGGCAGCACACTTTGGTTGGGAGATGCATCAATTCGATGTTAAAAATGCTTTCCTACATGGAAGTTTGGAGGAGGAAGTATACATGGAGATTCCACCTGGATATGGTGCCATTAATGGTGGGAATAAGGTTTGTAGACTAAAAAAGGCATTGTATGGCCTCAAACAGTCTCCCCGTGCTTGGTTTGGAAGGTTCACTCAGGCTATGGTATCCTTGGGGTACAAACAAAGTCAAGGTGACCATACTCTCTTTATAAAACATTCTCAGGATAGCAAACTTACACTGCTTTTGGTATATGTAGATGATATGATTATTGCAGGCAATGATGAGCTTGAAAAACAGACTCTAAGGGAGAGGTTGACTGCTCAATTTGAGATGAAAGATCTCGGGAAGCTAAAATACTTCCTTGGGATTGAGATTGCCTATTCTAAACAGGGCATCTTTATTTCTCAGAGGAAATATATCCTTGATCTCCTCAGAGAGACTGGTAAGTTGGGCTGTAAGACTACTCGAGTGCCCATAGAGCAAAATCACAGGATTGGGAGTGATGTGGAGAGCCCAAAGGTGGAGAAGGCACAATACCAAAGACTTGTGGGAAAACTCATCTATTTATCCCACACCGGGCCGGATATAGCTTATGCGATTAGTGTGGTTAGTCGGTTCATGCATGATCCAAGAGAAAGGCACTTGCGGTGCGGTAAATAGAATTATTCGGTACTTGAAGGCCTCTCCCGGGAAGGGACTTGCTATTCAAAAAGGAAGGAAATTTATTCATGGAGGTATATACCGATGCTCGACTATGCGGGGTCAATTGTTGATAGGAGATCCACCACGGGATATTGCATGTTCTTGGGTGGAAATCAGTGACTTGGAGGAGTAAAAAGCAAAATGTGGTTGCAAGATCAAGTGCAGAAGCAAATTTAGAGGTATGGCTCAAGGGATTTGTGAGTTGTTATGGATGAAGATTATTCTCGATGACCTCAAAATAAAATATGAAGCTCCTATGAGATTGTTCTGTGATAATAAGTCCGCCATCAGCATTGCACACAACCCGGTTCAGCATGATCGGACAAAGCACATAGAGATAGATCGACATTTCATTAAGGAGAAATTGGACGGTGGTCTTATAGCCATCGAGTACGTCCCTTCAAGACTTCAATTGGCAGATATGTTCACCAAGGGACTTCCCACAGAGCAGTTTCAAGATCTTACTTGCAAGCTGGGAATGATAGATATACATTCACCAGCTTGAGGGGGAGTGTTACGTTACATAATTATTGTAATATATCCGTTACATAATTAAGTGTAATTAGGAGAGATTTATTAGGACAATTATGATTAGTTATGATTTGTACAGTTTTAATCCCTTCATTTTCCTTAATTAAGAGATAGGTAGTCTATATATGATTGGAAATCATCCTCTGTAAAGATCATATTAGAAATAACATTCAGATTCTTTCTTTTCAAGTATAAAGTTACAATTATTTCCTATGCAAGTGCATAAAAATATAAGTTACAACTCTATCAGAATATGTTGATTACGTTGTCATAATAGGTACTGAGCAGAGCAGATGCAAATGCAAAATGGTAGAAAACCCACCAAAATGAAACAAAAAGAAAATATTCTCTAGATTTCAGGTTATGAATTAGGTGGAAGTATAACACAAGACATACATTTAGCTATAGAAAAAACGGCAACAATAATATTCTAAAATCAGCATTCAACAAATATGCAGACAATAATAATTAATCCCAGTACAGAGAACAAAAAATAAAAGCATGCTTCTACTTACAGTCAATTCAGGAAAGAGTATATCATGTTGTGGGCAGACACCCAAAATCTTCCGTATCTCATCCTACAAAGCAAGACAATTGCATTTTGAATTAACACATAACCAAACAAGTATTCAACAAGAAAGGGAAAAGTAACAAAAAACCGAGAAAGAGCATTTCCATGTCTGGCTTCTCAACAGAAGAAAAGAAGTTAACCAAATCCAAATTGAGACATATTTCACCATTACCAACACAAACATTATATACAGCCATGACACCCCCGGAAACCACGGCATGACAACGTTGGATCAGTTTGTAGAAGCATAAGAACTAAGTAGTAAAGAACATTTGAAACCTTGTATTTAACAAAATAGATTTACTGGTGTTTATTGCTCCACCTTTCTGTGTACATGGCATTGTTAATACTGGCAGAAAAATTTATGTCACAAGATTTCCAAACTTCCCTCAAGTAGATACTGTCCATGAAATATTATTTAAGGCTACCATATCAATCTTAAGGTGTTTGGATAAGCATATTTTGTGTTCAGAAAAGGTTACCATCAAAATGCTGCAGAGAGAACTTTTAGCTGAAAAGCTGATTTTATGTAAAAATTAATTTAAACCAAGCATGCATTTAGTATCTACTTGACAAGATCAAAGCTTGAAGTTATTTCATTCACAGGAAAGTATGTGATTCACCATCATTGATATATAGATCAGTCAAGATCAATTAACGCTCCTGTAATATTAAACTAGTTTCTATTTTCAAATGACATTATGAAGACCACAAATCCACCTTTAGATAAGAAGCCTTCATTATGCGAACCATGCAAACAAATATGAATATTAATTGAACATTGATTTATTTACAGTTAAGAAAACAGAAAGAGAGAGAGTAAAAGCAGGGGAAAAAGAGATGGAAGAGACAAATATATACGATAAACTGCCATGTGTTGCAGATTATTACAAGACAAAAGGGAAAGTCTTTTCTCTAGACAGCAGTATTTAATAAGATTATTACCAATGACATATTGCAGATTCATAGGCCTCACAAAGCTCTCTCTTGATGTGTGTTATATATGCAGGTCTAGCTCTGAAACAGTGCCCACCTAATGTTGCACTGTTAGGAAGCCAGTTTCTTATGGGTTCTTGGGGAGCACTGGGTGTGTGCTTTCACCTAAGAGCAGTTTGTTTTGGATGGAAAAAGAAGAATAAGATTTCATGGCAATCTGCTGTCTATGCAATTCTCGGGTGTATTTGGTAGGGGACAAACACCGTTCGTGGTTGTCTAATCTTTTACCCTTACATTTGTTATGGGATAATATAGTGTTTATGGATTCTCTTTGTTGCTATGCTCATGGTTGCTTCAGGGGTATTTCTATTACAAATATGCAAATAGATTGGACAGCTTTGTTGCATGATTGACTTAACTTTTCCTTTTCTTGATAAAAGAAATTCTTTATGACAAAGAGAAAAAATACAAGGAAATTAGAGTATAAGGATCTCCTTAATGAAAAAAAGGAGGGGAAAAATACAACAAAGAAAAAGAGAAAACATCAATGAAGTAAAACTGCCCAATCCCTCTGCATATCTGATCTGACAATGTTTGACTTAATTTTTTTCATCCCTAAAGCTCCATGGTACTAAATTCTACAACTGCATAATGACACATGCACTACATTTAATTTCCACTGTCTTAATCACATAAGACTTTCATAAATACTTAATATTCTCCTAAATTCCTCAACACATATTATTTAGGACTAGAAGCACACAAGGGATTGTAGCAAATAACTTAAACTTACAATATCTGATACAATGTTCTTTCCAAACACCAAAGCATCCCCCGAAGTAGGAGGAAGCAGACCAACAAGCATTGAGATTGTCGTGCTTTTCCCAGCTCCATTATGTCCTTCAAAAACACAATCAATGAGCAACAACATCTTCTCCCCAATAGATGTAGATAAAGCTTATTAGTACAGATAAAAGGAAATTAAAAGAGTATAGGATAAGAGATCCTCCTAAAACAATAAAATCAAATAATAATAATAATAACAATAGCAAGGTAAAAAACAATAATACAGAAGGGGACCGCAATCTCTGAATATCCAACAAAGCCATCCCTCATTTAACCATTGACTAAGCATTGGAAAGAAGCAAAAAAGACAATCCCATACACAGAAGATGGCAACCAGTTTTATTCAAGGAGAAAGACACTAAGGATCTAATAGATAACAGCTAAAAATTTTAAATGACAAAAAAATGGAAATCCACAACTTCTAATAGTTTTTAACATTTAAAACGTTCAAAAAATCCTGCTTCTACCAACCACAATTTAGTTTTTCAAAACTCAAAGTCGCATCACTATCCCTCTATTCCTCTACTCTACCTATCTCTCTGTCTCAAACTTTCAACTAACAGACAACAATTTGAAAATATTTGATTTTTCAAACAACAAATTCCAAGACATATACAAACCCAAGTCTCACATCATCCAGCAACAAACACAACTCCATTACTAGAACCAACGTGTCCAAACCACAACTCCATTCACGGCAAAACAGAGAAAATAAAATGCCACATTAAATTTGTAGAGAGAGAAAAGGATCATATGGACATCTTTCCTCTTTACATAATGCACTGGTCCATCATTCCTGTTGTCGTCAGGGTGACTCCATTTCCTGGAAACTTTTACTTTTTTAGGAATCTTAATGGCAGTTACAATCTCTCCTCCTTCTCCTAGAAAATGTCAATCTTTCATCTATTCTAGTCCAGATAGGAGAATTTGGATTCTCGACCCTTCTAGTGGCTACTCTTATAAGTCATTCTTTCATTTTTTAACTCATTCTCCTAATAGAGAGAAGTTCACCCTTAATAAATTTATTTGAATATCCAAAGCTCCCTCTAACGTGAAGTCTTTTGTCAAGACTACGTTACTAAATAGGGTTAATGCTAATAATTTGTTGCATATTTGGAGACCTAAAACAGCCATCTCCCCTACTATTTGTGTTAAATGCTTGAACAATTCTGAATCAGTTATACATCTGTTTTTACATTGTCCAATTGCTAATTTCTTGTGGAATTGGATGTTTGGTGTTTGTGGAGAATATTGGGTTTGTTCTAACTCTCTAGAGACCTTTTTGACAATAAGGTTTAAAGGGTTGCGAAGAAGAAAAGAGGTCAAGATTTTGTGGAATTGGGCTGTGTTCAATACTCCGTGGGGGCATCTGGTTGAGAGGAATGCTCAGATTTTTCAAGGTGTTTCAATGTCTGTAGACTGTGGAGGGAAAGAATAAGGTTTTTGGCTTCTTCTCTTTAGTCCTCAGCTCATGCTCTTTTTAAGGGAGTTGCCGTTTCAGATTTCCATAGAGATTGGAATGCCATTGTGCATTTTTACTCTCGAGTTCTGTTTTGCTGGTTTTTTGTAATTTTCTCTTTCAGTAGTTTTCTTGAGAAGGATATCTTAACCTCCAATCTTTGTATATCTCTTCTTTCTTAATGAATTTCTTTTTCTATAAAAAAAAGCAACACAAAACAAAGATGTTACATATATACACACACACACATAGTTGAAAACTTACACTTGGGTTACACATGGTTACCCATGAGTTAATTATTGGTTACCAAAGTTTAATAGTATGGTTAACATTATCATTTAGTGTTAAAAAAATGTCACACACAGACAGATAGGATTAGGAATGAATGCATTAGTTGATGGGAAATCTTACACTTGAAGTTACAAGAGTAGATGATAATACCCATGAGTTAATTATAGGTGAAACGATTAAAAAAGTTTAATCTGAGTATGGGTTTAAATAGGGCGTCATTATCATTTAGTGTTAGGTTGTTGTTGTTGTTGTTGTTGTTGTTAAAAAAATGTCATAAAAGCGAGAAGAGCATCTGATCACATATAGAAGCAGGGGTTCTTACTCTCAAATTGATTTCTTTTTAATAAGGAAATCTGATAGAAAGCTTTGCATGGACTGCAAAGTCATCCCTGGAGAGAACTTGACTACCCAACACAGGGTTTTGGTTATGGATGTACAGGTCAAGATGAGAGTAAAGAGAAATTGTCGAGATAGAGAGCCAAGGATCAAATGGTGGCAATTAAAGGGAGGAAAACAAATGCTCTTTCAAAGGAGGATTATGGAGGAAGAAATTTGGGAAGTACAAGGGAGTGCTAATGATATGTGGGACGAGATGGCTGAAGGGATTAGGAATGTAGTAAAAGAGACACTCGATGAATCAAGAGGCTTTGGACTCAAGGATAAAGAATCTTGGTGGTGAGACGCAAGTGTACAAGATAAGGTTAAGGTTAAAAGGAAATGTTATAAAGCTTGACACGTATGTAAAAATGATGAAAATTGGGAAAAATATAAGACAGCTAAAAAAGATACTAAGAAGACGGTGAGCGACGCGAAAACTAAAGCGTTCAACGGGTTATATCAATCGTTGGGCACCAAAGACGGAGAAAGGAATATTTAGAGGCTTGCTAAAAGTAGGGAAAGGAAGACAAGAGACTTGGATCAAGTGAAATGCATTAAGGATGAAGAAGGTAAAGTCTTGGTTACGAAATAAGACATTAAGGATCGATGGAATGGTTATTTTCACAAGTTATTTAATGAGGAACATAGGACATTAGGGGACTCGGACATTCTAAACACTAGAGAGGAAGACTAAAATAAAACATTTTATCGTAGAATCCGGGAGTTTGAGGTAAAAGAAGCATTGAAGAGGATGGATAATGGAAAAGCGGTCGGACGGGATAATATACCTATTGAGGTATGGAAATGCCTAGGAGAGAAAAGTACAAGTTGGATCACAAAGCTGTTTAACGAGATAATGAGGTCTAAGAAAATGCCAAACGAATGGAGGAGAAGCACTTTAATTCCTATTTATAAGAATAAGGGATATAAAACTGTGCAAATTACAGAGGAATTAAGTTCATGAGTCATACCATAAAGTTATGGAAAAGAGTAATTGAACGGAAATTAAGACAAGAGACTCATATTTCAGATAATCAATTTGGTTTTATACTTGGGAGGTCAACCATGGAAGTAATCTATCTTCTACGAAGATTAATGGAGAGGTATCGGAGGAAGCAAAAAGACCTACACATGATTTTCATTGATCTGAAAAAAGCCTACGATAGGGTACCGAGAGAGGTCCTATGGAAGGCTTTGGAGAAGAAAGGAGTTCGTATCGCCTATATTCGAGCAATCCAAGATATGTATAATAGGACTAAAACTAGTGTGAGAACACAGGGTGGGGTCACAGAAGATTTCTCTATAACTATAGGATTGCACCAATGGTCAGCTTTGAGTCCATATCTTTTTACCTTGGTCTGGGATGTGCTTACTGCCCATATCCAAGAGCCGGTGCCACAATGCATGCTTTTTGCAGATGATATAATCTTAGTTGGAGAGTCGAGAGAGGAAACAAATGGGAAGTTAGAGCTATGGAGACGAACTTTGGAAGAACATGACCTTCGTCTAAGCAAAAGTAAGACAGAGTATATAGAATGTAAGTTCAGTAAGAGGCGTGTTAATGCTAGCTTAGCAGTGAAAGTTGGAGATCATACAATACCACAAGTCACACAATTTAGGTACCTTGGATCTATCATACAAAATGATGGAGAGATAGAGGGAGATGTAAACCATAGGATTCAAGCTGGATGGATGAAATGGAGGAGTGTTTCAGGAGTTATTTGTGATAGAAAAATGCCTCTCAAGCTTAAGGGTAAATTTTACTGCACAGCTATAAGACCCGCGATGTTGTATGGTACTAAATGTTAGGCAGTAAAAAGCCAACAAGAACATAAGATTAGTGTTGCAGAGATGAGGATGTTGCGTTGGATGTGTGGCCATACAAGACAAGATAGGATTAGGAATGAATGCATTAGAGAGAAAGTAGGGGTAACACCTATTGTGGAAAAGATAAGAGAATCTCGCCTTAGGTGGTTTGGACATGTAAGAAGAAGACCATTAGAAGCCCCTGTAAGAAGAGTAGATCAGGTAGATAATAGCCCAATAGCTAGAAGTAGAGGAAGACCAAGAAAGACTATAGGTGAAACGATTAAAAAATATTTAGATCTGAATAGCATCTCTGAAAACTTGATTTATGATAGGGTACAATGGCGTCGTTTGATCCATGTAGCCGACCCCACCTAGTTGGAAAAGGCTTGATTGTTGTTGTTGTTGTTGTTGTTAAAAAAATATGTTGTTAGTTGGTTAACCATACGATAAACCTTGGTAACCAATAATTAACTCATTAGTAACCAGGTGTAACATAAGTGTAGGTTTTCAGGTGTAGATATAACATTACTGTGTGTGTGTGAAAAAGAAATAAATAAGACTATGAATGTCAGAAACAGAAGTTAAGAAAGAAGAATAACTGCACTCACCTAGAAGAGCAAGAATCTGATTTTCATACAATGTAAGCTGTAATGAGTTAACAGCACAGCAATCTCCTTTTTTAGTAGCATATACTTTATGCAAATTCCTTATTTGAATGCACCTAAAAGTTTTAAAACAAAAATCAGAAAGAGACAATGTATCATATGATACCAAGTTGATGCACTTGGATTGTATATCATATACCTGCCATCGAGCTCCTGTTGTTTCATGTCTAAGCTTATTGCTTCTATAGCAGATTTGGAAGTATCTTTCCCTAAAAGATTCCCTTTCGACTCGGAATTCTTAACAGCAATTTTAACTTCAAAACTAGAAGAACAATGTTTTACAATTTTTTTCTTCCTCCAGAAGTCTTTTTGGAAAAGAAAGCTCCATGGATATCGCAATCCATACTCCCTCGGAAGAACCTTCAAGATGAGCAGAGTTTGAATGGTTTTAACACTCACAAGGCAAAATGGAATGAGAATGCTTTACAGTAAAAGAAAAAATAAATCAACTACAAAGAACAACTAAGCATTTGGACAATACCTTATCAAAATATAGACCAATTGCACAATATAGCAGTGTATCAAGTATCATCATCAGAAGACATATGGAAAAGTTCACTCCTGATGATTCCTGCAATATAAACATCTTAGAAAATTTGGACAGAAAAAATAGGCCAAAATAGTAAAGGCAAAGGCCATACTGCAGAAACTCACCCGCCACATGTTGCTCCAACGAAGTCCAACATGAGCACGCTCATAATCAGCAAAGTTGACTGACCCCAAAGCAAAGGCCGTAGGTGAAAGTAAAGAAGCAATAACCTTCAAGATCCTGAGGAAGGCAACCTCAAATGAGTAAAATCTATAGTCAAATATGAGAATTTGGACTACAAAAAATATTAGTTATTGGTAGGATAAGCACTCACATAGAAACTCCCTCGTCATTGACAGTGTAGTAAGGGAAAAAGGCACCAAGAAAAGACAGAGTTCCAACAGCTACAGCTGTTTTGGCCCGTTTGAAAAATGTTGATATAAAAAATGACAGCATGATTGCACTAAGCCCAAAAACAAAAAAGTATGCAAACACCAGTGTCTTATCACTATACTTGAATAAATTATCCATGGTGCAAGCTGTAATGATCCCAGAAGAAATTGCAAACTGTAAAGATCAAATTATACAAAAATGAGAACAACATAACAATTTCTTGATCTAGAAAAGGAAAGAAACAACTCATCACAGTGTCAGTTACACAATTATTTTCAACTTACAAAACTAATTGACTTAAGGAATTGAATTCCAAAAAGATTAAATGGAGCATCCAAGCAATTTCTTGTACTTTATACCACACCAGCAATGATAGCAAGCCAACAACCTACATTATTCAGATTTTCTTGAGACATAAAAATCCACTCCTTGCTTCTTACCTAATAGCTTCAGCTTTTATGTTGAGTGGTTATTTGAAAAGGTTCATTATAATTCATTCAATAATTCGAATCCAAATAGTGCAAGCTGATCAAGTAGCTTCTGCACTATTAATTTTTCTGATCACGTGAGTACAAAAGGTCCCCTTACAAAGGTAAGAATAGAGAGAGAGAGATTAAAAAACTATACAACATAGAAATGTGGTACAAGCGTGGAAAAAAAAATAAAAAGATTGTCCCAACCACTCATGCTCCAGAAACAGGAGATGATAACCATTCCCCACTCAAGGAGAAAGCAAAGGAATAAAAAAGGGGTATATCAGCAAAATGAACTTCCAGGAACTCACATGAGTAGTGTTGACCCCAAGCTTGGCATCCCATGACCCATCAACTATGATGAAGCACATACTTGCTCCATATTTTGTGCCAAAAGGAATGATGTTCCAAAGGAAAACACCACAACCATTTAGCCACTAAAGCAATATTCTTGGAAACCAGATTCCCTAGGCCTAAACCACATTCCTTCATAGGCCAGCAACACACCTCCCAATTAACAAGATGAAAATGCAACCTACAAAGAGAGTTAAATCCCAGATTTTTCACCATAAACCATTTAAGCAAATTTTAAAGCAATAGAGATTTAGGAACTCGGGGAATCAAGCCGAGTAGAGCTCAAATACCAAGAATTCGACCTTCATTTGTACCTCTTTCAAAGATATTTGAGCTCAACAAAGCTTTATCAAGCTTTAAAAACCAAGCTCAAGATCGAGCTCAAGCTTAACTCAAATTACATTTCTTAATACTTTTAATTTTAAAATTTTAAAATTCTAAGTTATAATAAAAAAATCATTTAATTAATTATACCAATTTTATAAAATACAAGAAATATTATAATTAATTGATCTCAAGTCGAGTCTCTTGAACCAAAACTGACCAAAGAGGCTACCAATCTTTCAAACCAAGCCCTAGGAGCCTGCTTTAACCCACAGAGTGCCTTGTTCAGCTTACAAACCAGACTTTTATTTGTGTCTTCAAAACCTTGTGGCTGCTGCATATATACTTCCTCATGTAAATAGTCATTGAGGAAGGCATTATTTACATCCAGCTGCTGCAATGTCCACTTTTGAGTAAGTGCTAGTGTAAGAACAACTCTGACCGTTACTGGTTTGACAACAGGTGAAAAAGTCTTTGTAATCAAATCCAGGCTGTTGATGGAACCCATTTGCCACTAACCTGGCCTTGAACTTGTTAATAGAACCATCAGGGTTTTCTTTTACACGAAATACCCATTTGCAGCCAATTGCAGTCCTAATTGGTGGAAGTGGTACCAATGTCCAAGTCTGATTCTTAATCAGTGCATCATACTCGGCAGTCATGGCTTCATGCCATTTGGACTAGTCAAGGCCTCTTGGTCAAAATTTGGTTCAAGATGAGCAAGAAGAAGAGTTGGAGTTATTCTTGGTTTAACAATACCAGATTTGGACCTTGTTTGCATGGGGTGAGTAGACACAGGAACAACCAGAGAATTAGAGAGATTTGCAGGTTGAAAATCAGAATCTGAGGTAGTGGAAGGATGAGTGCTTGCAAATTCTAATTCAGTAACAGAAGTATTAGAAAATTCAGGACAAGTATTAAGATTTTAAGACTCAATAACAGGTGCAAAATCAGAACCAGAACCAGTACCAGGAATTAAACCAGAATCAGTAGGTAAGGAAGCAGCAGAGACTGGTAGTGCAGAAGTAGTAGCAGGCTCAATAACAGGAATTAAACCAGAATTAGTAGGTAAAGAAGCAGCAGAGACTGGTAGTGCAGAAGAAGTAGCAGAAGAATGAGTTGAACTAATAGAAACTGGTGAGATGTTAGTAGAAGGAGAATGAAACTGAGAAAAAAAGGAAGGATAGGAGGACCAGACGGAATTTTAGTAATTTTGGTAGCAGCCGTAGAGGAATGAGACTCTTGAATATGGGACACGAAACTCATTAAAAAGAACATTCTTGGAGATATAAATTCTGCCATCCAAAGAAAGACATTTATAACCCTTATGATTAGAGGAATAGCCTAGAAAGATGCACTCACCAGATCTAAACTCTAGTTTGTGTTTATTATAAGGCCTCAAACAAGGGTAACATATACACCCAAACACCTTAAGAAAATTATAATCAAGATTTGCATTAAAAAGTTTAGTGTAAGGGATTTGGTTTTGAAGAGCTGTGGTGGGCAGCCTATTAATGAGATAAACTGAAGTAAGGAAGGCATGGTCCCAAAATTTAAGCGGCAAAGAGGCTTGAGCTAACATGGGTAACCCCATGTCTACAATTTGTCTATGTTTGCACTCAACACTACCATTTTGGTGGTGAGTATGAGGACAAATAAGACGATGGTGAATACCCAAATCATCAAGGAACTTTGAAAAGGGTCTAAACTCCCCACCCCAATCTGTTTGGACAGATTTAATCTTTTTATTAAACAGAAGTTCAATCATTGCCTTAAACTGTTTGAAAACTGAAAATGCCTCTGATTTTTGTTTAAGAGGATAAAGCCAAGTAAACCTTGCACAAGCATCAACAAAAGAGATGTAGTAAAAACTACCACTAGAGGACTGAATAGGGGCTGGACCCCACAAGTCACTGAAAATTAGCTCAAATGGCTCTTGATATACAGTAGCAGTGAGATAAGAGGGTAAACAATGAGCTTTACCAAGACAACATGCTGTACAAAATTCTGAAACCACTTTATTACAAATAGGTAGATTACAAGAGTGTAATACAGACTTGACTACATCAAAGTGGGGATGTCCCAACCTACAATGCCACAATGTATAGGATGTAGGTACTACATTTACAGAGAATGAAGAGTCATTATTTACAGCTGCTGAAACATCAACAGATTTATTGACAGTATTTACAGTATTTACAACAGGCTAAAATCCTAAAGAACAACTTGAAACAGAAGATAAAGGTGCTGAAGCTGCAGATTGTGAAGGCACACGAGATAAGGAGAAACTGTGGAAGGCATATAAACCATCAGGTCCAAGAGAACCCTCCAACAGTGTCTCGTTTGTGGCCCGAGATTTCACAAAACAATGAAAGGGGTGAAACTCAAAATAAACACAATTATCTTGAGCAAACTTACTAAGTTTTTGGTAATAGAAGGGACAAGAAGTAAATTGGTTAAGGCTAGAGAGACACTATAATTAGAAGGAGACAAAAAAATTTATGAACCAATAATAGATTGAATTTGAAGGCCTTGACCATTACCCATTAAAAGTAACTGTCATTAACTAAAACTGAGATCTGAAACTGATCTCAACAGTTTTATACAGGGTCCTAGATCATTCTAGAGTAACTAGAAGCTAAGCCCAACAGAATTACAATTGTAAATGATAACTGTCATAAACTACCACACCTAACTAATCACATAAGTAAAGCATTACCATAACATACTCTAATATGCCAAATCACAGAACAACAAATATAGAGAAGAAAATTATTGAACTCTGCCCTGGTTAAATATTCTCATTTAGGTTACAAGAGGTCTCAAGTTCAGTTCTCAGAAAGCCCCATAATATCAGATTGGGCCTTCCAAATTATTCATCCTGACAAGCAAGAGTGTGTAAAAGTGAACACAAAAAAAGCAAAATAAAAAACTATAGTAGATGGAATAGCCAAAGACTTACCTGCAAAGCATATGTAATAAACCAAGAGAGATGAAATATACCATCTTTCAGGCCCATCATATAGAGTCCTTCTTTAATCTTCTGTTCCTGAAATATTACATCAATAAATTGGGAGACAAGAACTAAATAGGAGAGGATGGCTTTCTATATCCCAGAAATATTTAGAAATAAGGTGAATAAAAAATAAAAAAGGAAAAATACACATAAATAATGAAGGGCATAGGCAAATCAGCAAGCTAATACTAAATAGCAGATTACCAAACCTTCTCAAACACACAATAACTGATCAGGCGAGAAATTGGATAGAGAAACCCCAATAAGTACCTGCACATTCACGTCCTAGTTAGCAAATATTGCTTGTTGGAGATAAAATCTAATATAATACTCAATAAATACAATATTAAAGTTTCCAAGACAAACTTACAATATTCCCATGACTTTCTTTATGATTGACTGGAACTGATCATCTGTGTACTCTCGAGTGGGAAATGGAGCTATTCGTATGTGAGCAGGGTTAAACTGAGTCCAAGGAATTTTCAAAGAGAAATCAGTATCATAGAAGCCTGGCAGAGGAAGCTCTATGCTTTCAGTGCTGGAATTTAAGTCAGACTGCTGAGCAATGAATATTATGAATGAATCAACCATCTGCTGGAGCTACAGAACCAGAAAATATCAATGCATTAATACTTTAACAAAGTATAGATATCAAATTCACAAATAGAAGTGATGAAGATGCAAATTTATAAGAAATTTACCAGAGAGGGAAGCAAGGACAGACAAATGAAAGCAAGATTACACAGAGTATAAGTTTATGTATGCAATGCATTAAAACACTCTTTTTAAGTAATATTCAAAATGACTTATGAAAGTGAATTGCTAAAGAATATAATGATAATAAAATGTAGGTTGAGTGAGGTCCTTTCCGATACCATCTCGGAAAATCAAAGTGCCTTTATTCCATATAGACAGATTCTTGATGCTGCTTTAATTGCTAACGAGGTGGTGGATGATGTTAAAACTCAGAGAAAACAAGATCTGGTGGTTAAGCTAGATTTTGAGAAAGCTTATGATCATGTGAGTTGGGGTTTTTTGAATAAAGTTATGGACAGGAAAGGTTTTGGGGTTAGATGGAGAATGTGGATTTCAAGTTGTTTATCTTCTTCTACTTTTGTTGTCATTATTAATGGAGAACCAAAGTATTGGTTTAAGGGCCCAAGGGGTGTGAGGCAAGGGGATCCTTTATCCCCTTTTCTCTTTACTATTGTGGTTGATGTGCTTAGCCGTTTAGTTTCTAGAGCTGTTAATAATGGGTTGGTTAAAGGGTTGTTAGTTGGTTCAGAGGGAGTGCTTGTTTCCCATCTTCAATTGCTGATGATATTGTTTTTTTTTCTTGGAGCTGCATGCTGAGACTTATGTTAACATTTTGTCTATTTTGAATTTCTTAGAGGTCATCTCTAGTCTTGAGATTAATTGGGCCAAGAGTGGTTTAGCGAGTGTGAATGTGGATAGTCAAATTGTGACCATTTTTGCTACTCTGGCATGATGCCAATCTCTTCAATGGCCTCTCACTTATCTCAGCATTCCTCTAGGAGGTAATCCCCGTGTTCTATCTTTTTGGAATCCTGTGGTTTGTAAGATTTCCAAGCAATTAGATAGTTAGAAAGGTGCCTTTTTTTCTCTAGGAGGTAGGATCACTCTTATTCAATCGTGTTTGTCCATCATCCCCTTATATTTTCTTTCCCTTTTTCGCATTCCCGTGGTTGTGGCACAAAAAATAAAGAAAATTATGCGAGATTTCCTTTGGTTAGGGGCAGGGGAAAATAGCAGGGATCACCTCGTTAGGTGAGAGGTTTGTTGTAGACCTAAGAAGGAGGGGGGTTGGATCTTGGTAACTTGGTGTCTAAGAATATTGCTTTGGCAGCTAAGTGGCTTTGGCATTTTCCTCTTCAACCGTTTTCTTTATGCCATCAGGTGATTAAAAGTACATATGGTTTGCATTCGAATGGGTGGGACACCAACTCTACAGGTAGAGCGACTTATGCTAGTCCTTGGAATTTTATTTCTCAGGGATTGTCTTCTTTTTCTTCTTTATCCTGGCATCTGGGTGATGGATCTCGTATAAAGTTTTGGGAAGATGTTTGGGTTGGTAGTTTCCCTCTTTCTGAGGCTTTGTCGCCTTTCTTCCTAACACAATCCTCCTGTTTGTCAATTTTATTCTCAAATTAATCTCTCTTGGAATTTTCATTTTTTCAGAAACTTGCTTAATAGAGAGGTTACTGAGCTTCAAACTCTCTTGTCTTTGCTTGAATTTGTCCATTTTTCTTCTCTTCCTAATACTAGAACTTGGACTCTTGAATCTTCTGGATCTTTCTCTTGTAAATCTTATTTTTAGTTCTTGACTCATTCTCCTAATAGAGAAAGATTCCCTTTGGAAAAGCCCATTTGGAAGTCTAAAGTTCCCTTAAAGGTTAAAGCTTTTGTCTGACTGTTGTTCTTAATAGAATTAACACTAATGCAAACCAGAAGCGAAGCCTTCAGAAGCTCAAACCTATGACTGATTTGTCTCCTAACATGTGCTTAATGTGCTGCTCTGCTTCGGAATCAGGGGATCACCTCTTTTTGCATTGTTCTACAGCAAATTATCTCTGGATTCTGGAATAAGTTTTTTGGTTTTTTTGGAGAGGCTTGGGTCTACCCTAAGGATTTGCATCATTTTATTCTAAGTTTAGAGGTTTTGGCTCCCGCAAAGAATCAAAGATCCTTTGGCAGTGCTCTATCTTCGCTATTTTGTGGTGTTTATGGTTGGAAAGGAAAGCTAGAATTTTTAAGGGGCTTTCCTCAAGTTTAGACTTTATTTGGGATAGGGTTCTCTTTTTGGTTTCGCTTTGGTGTTCAACTCATGGTTTCTTTGTTGGTGTTTCTTTGGTAGACATGCAAAGAGATTGGCTTGCTTTGTTGCATGATACAATCTCATAGGTTTTAGCTGTGTTTTTTGAGAGAATTACTTATCCTCCTTTGTACTTTTCTTCTCTCTTCTAATAATATTTCTTATTCTATAAAAAAAAAATGTAGCTTTGTAGATTACCCTAATTTTCGTGAGCTTACTTTTTTTTTCTCTTTTTGTCAATAAGGTTTATAAAGGGTTTGGAACAAGAAAAGAGGTCCAGATTCGGTGGAACAGTGCAGTGTTTGCTATTCTGTGGTGCATATGGTTGGAGAGGAATGCTCGGATTTTTTAAGGTGTTTCGATGTCTTTAGAAATGTTGTGAGATAGAATAAGGTTTTTGGCTTCTTTTTGGTGCTCAGCTCATGGTCTTTTAAAGGGAGTTAGCATTTCTGATTTGCATAGAGATTGGGCTGCCATTGTCCATTGTTATTCTTGAGTTTTGTTTTGCTGGTTCTTTGTAATTTTCTTTTTTAGTAGTTGTCTAGTGGAGGACATCTTATCCTCCTATCGTTGTAATTCTCTACTTCCTCAATGATTTCTTTTTCTATCTGTTAGAATATCTTCAAAATATCTCATAATATCTTTATTGTTTCTTAGAATATTTTAAATATCTTAGATGATCTCTTAAGAGTAATTTCTTATTTATTATTTAATAATTTGTTTCCTTATTTAATTAAGACTAGAAGTCTAGTATTAGTATAAATAAGAATTTTGAGTTTGTCTTTTGTATCACGTCATCATCACATCAAATCAATATCAATCTTATATTATCTTGAGTCTCTATTCTCTGTTTTCCTCCTTCCCTACCTAAAACCCTCTAATTCAACACTATCAAAAAAAAAAAAGGAACAAAGAGCAAGCAACTTAATCGACGTGTTTCTCTGCATGTCCTATTTTCAGTTTCTTACTCACTCTCCCAAGAGGGAGAGGTTTCTTAATGACAAGCCCATTTGAAATTCTAAAACTCACTCTAAAGACAAATTTTTTGTTTGGACAATATCAGTTAATAGGATTAACACTAATGACATGTTGAAGATTTGTGGGCCAGCCTTCTCTTGATAATTGTGTCATGTGCAATTTGGAATCGGTGGCCCATTAATTTCTACATTGTTGTACAATTACTTGCCTTTGGAATAACTTGTTTGGTGTACTTGATGAACATTGGATGTTCCTCTACACTTTTGGAGCAGTTTCTTATGGTTATGTATGAAGGTTTTGGTGGAAATGAGGCCGTGATTATGTGGCAGCATGCAGATTACGCAATTCTATGGTGTACCTGGTTACTGGTTAGAGTTTAAAGGTGTCTCTTCGCCCCTAGATTTGCTTTGGGATAGGATTGTGTTTATGGCTTCTCTATGGTGCTTTGCTCATGGCTGTTTCAAGTGAGTATCCACCTTGATATGCAAAGAGGCTAAAAAAGCCTTGCTGCATTCATGATTTTATATTTTAATTTGTTGGTTTTTATTTTATCCGTCTTGGATAATATCCTATTGTTCCTCCAGTTGTACTTCCCCTAATCTCTCCAAAAAAAATTAATTTTTGGATAGATACATTCGTTTTTATTTTATCTGTTTTGAAGGAGAGGATGAGCCTTGGCGCAACTGTAAGGTTGTTGCCTCTGTGACCTGGGCATCTCGAGTTCTAATCCTGGAAACAGGCTCTCCACTGATGGGGATAAGGCTTTGTACATCTCACCCTCCTCAGACCCCATAATGGTGGGAGCCCTATGCACTAGGCTGCCTTTTTTATCTGTTTTGGAGTAAGTCCTATCCTTCCCTAGTTATACTTTCCCTAGTCCCTCTAATAAAATTGACCATCTTGACTCCATTCATTTGTCATCTCACCCAGTTAAAAGGACTTGGTCCTTTGATCCTCCTGGAATATTTTCATGTAAATCCTTTTTTTTTAGTTCCTCATTTATTCCTTGAATAGGGATATTTCTCTTCTTGATAAACCCTTGTAGAAATCCAAAGCTCCCTCTAAGGTTAAACCTTTTACTTGGACTAGGGTACTTAATAAAATTAATACTAATAACATGTGCAGGTTTGTAGGCCACATAAGGCACTTCCCCTGATATGTGTGTAATGTGTGGTGCTTGCTCAGAATTTGTACCTCACCTATTCTTACGTCGTTCTTCTGCCAGTTCTTTATGGTACTCCTCATTCAGCATTTTTGGTGAATGTTGGGTATGTCCTAGGTCCCTAGACCAATTTTTGATGGTTAGCTTTCATAGTTTTGGTATAAGTAAAGAGGCTAAAATTTTGTAGCAATGTGCAATCTATGCTACAATATGGTGCATTTGGTTAGAGCATAACTCTCATTTTTAAGGAGGTTTCTTCATCACATCACTTGATTTGGGATAAGATTAAGCGGTTGGCGTCTATTTGGCGCAAAGCTAATGGACATTTTTATGGTGTTTCTCTAACAGATATGTTGAGGGATTGGGAAGCTTTGTTAGATTGATTTCCTCTTTTTCCATGTTTTGTTTTATCTTTTGTTACACTTCTCCATTCCATGTTTGTAAGCACATGGCTTCCGTTTAAGTAGAAGTAAAACAGAGTATATGGAATGTAAGCTCAGCAAGAAGCACACTAACATTAGCTTAAAGATTAAAATAGGAGATCATACCATACCATCAGTCACACGGTTAGGTATCTTGGATTTATCATACAAAACGACGGAGAAATAAAAGGAGATGTAACACACAGGATTCAAGCTGGGTGGATGAAATAGAGAAGTACTTTGGGTATTATTTGTGATAGAAAAGTGTCTCTCAAGTTTACAGGCAAATTTTACCACACAACTATAAAAGTTGCAATGCTTTATGATACTGAATATTGGGCGATAAAAAGACAATAAAAGTATAAGCTCAGTGTTGCAGAGATAAGGATGTTGCGCTGGATGAGTGAACATACAAGACAAGATAGAATTAAGAATGAATGCATTAGAGAGAAAGTAGGAGTAACACCTATTGAAGAAAAGATGGTAGGATCTTGTCTTAGGTAGTTTGACTATGTTAGGAGAAGACTATTAGAAGCCCCAATAAAAAAAATAGATCAGATGGAAGATAGCCCAATAGTCAGGTCGAGAAAGACAAAAAAAAACTATAGGTGAAACTATTAAAAAGGACTTAGATTTAAATGGCCTTTCTGAAGACATAGTTTATGATAGAATACAATGGAGTCGTTTGATCCATGTAGCCGACCACACCTAGTGAAAAAAGGCTTTGTCGTCATTTTTATCATTGTTCTTTTGTTTACCCCTTTGTAATTATTTTTCTTCGTCTTAGTAAATTTCTTCTTTTATCAAAAAAAAAAAAATGAAAGCAGAGGACTAAACATAGCCAAATAAAGACTTTCGACTTCTCTAATAAACCCAAGCAAGACTCAATAAGTTCTTACACCTCTTGAAAATTATTGTAATTGTGTTCAGCATTCTGACTAAACAGTCCAAAATAAGACAAAATGCACAACTCATCCTTCCAAGATTCAATCAAACATATCCTTCCACACCTAGTCCTTGCTTTTAGCCAAGGAGACAATAAATCTGTAATACATTTAGGCATCAACCAGCATATCCCCAAAAGTGAGAAAATAAGATGTCATACGCCTGATTCTCTCTAAGATAACTATATCCTTCAGTCTTTTACAGCTTTCACACAACACCTATGCACACTAATATTTCAACAACACATATGCAGCAGTTAATAACCATCTATCGATTTTAAGTTAAAGCAAGAAACATCACAAGGTAATAATCCCCTTCTCAAATTCAAGTATAGTAAAATAAAATTTGACATACATTTCAACAATAAAATACACAGCCACAAGCCATCACTGCAATATACTAGTCATACACTAGATAATTAATATATACTTACTAGAGGTAACAAAATAGAGGGGAAAGACAAGAACAAATAAGAAATTATCAGAATGACGTACAGTGAAAAACCCACTGAAGCTGTATTGCATTGTTGGTACAGCACTAACACCAAGTTCCAAGTCATTAAGAAAAGGGCCATTTGTGTCCATTATTGTTGTAACATCTGGGAAACCGGAGAAAGCCCATGTATGATTGAGGCGTATGCTATAATCAAATGACTGAGGACCTTGTTCATGAAATACAACTGCTCCTTTAATTTTGGGATTTGAACAATTGCTAAACAAGTAGAAGGGAAATAAATAAAAATTATCAGTAAAGCAGTCCATATTTCAGCTTCTCAAAGAATTTCAAATGACTAAAAAAAGCATCTCTTGCATATTTCATGTTAAGCAAACACTAGCTAATAAAATTTAGTGTAAAGGCATTGCCAAAACTAAATAAAGTTATAATCTAAAAGAGCTAGTCATATGAATAATTTTCATTTTTTATAGAAAAACAAATTCTACTAGAGAGAAGAGAAAGAAAGTAACAGCAATGGGGGAGAAGAGAAAGAACATGACTAATTTTGTTTTTTGTTTCCACTATGAAAAATATATAACAAGAAAGCTGCATCATGATCACCTAACATAAGTGTCCATGTGTTCATACAACACAAATTAAAATCAATGCATGCACAAATCAGTACTCTACAAGAACCAAAAATCCAAATGTCAAGTAACAGTAGAAGCTTTATTTGGTAGGAGAGAGTTTGTTTACATGAACAAAGCATATAAGAATCTGTACTGAAGGTAACCCAAAATACTAATAAAGAAATAAATAATCTGCAAAGCAACTTAAACCTCAACACCCTGGAACTCTAAAATTATGCAGAAATCTCAGAAAATATTCTACATTGGTTTATCAGTATCCTTCATCTCTCCTAGTTATGTAACAAGATATATTTTTATTTGGCTCATGACCAATTGACCATGTCAGTAACATACTATTCCTACAGCTAGGGCTGGGCATGGTTTGATTCGGTTCAAAAAATCAAACCAAACTAAATTGAACTGAAAATATGGTTCAGATGAACTGAACTGAATTATATTCATTTTGTAAGATAAGAATTGAACCAAAATAAACCGCTTCTTCCAGTGTGATTAACCACCGGATCGTATTATCCCAAGTTACTAAACCATTTTCCCCAAATCTCATGAATCGCAACTCTTCAGAAATGAACCAGAAAAGCATTGCAGATCTGGCACGGCAAGCAATCTTCGTACAGAAACTAGAGATAGGAACGATCATAGATCTGGACAGCGACGAGCTATCTTTGAACTGCAGAGGTGAGTCGAACGATGGTTTGTGACAAACAGCAGCAGCGAGCTTTGAACAGCATTGGGTTCGCTTCGAATGGCAGTAGCGAGCTTTGAACGTCGACTAGGCCCTCCACCGCCTAACTGAGATACGCCGCACTTCACACTTCCAGCTTCCGATTCCAAAACCAAAGTACAGCGATGACCACAGGTCCTGATAGCTTTTGTTGTTCCATGTTTGTTGCCAAATGTCGTCATCTTCCAGAGAAGTTCCGCCACAGACCTGCCTGACTCCTGAACCAGTTGGCACCTTGGCAGTGATCTGCCGGAGCCACCATAGCAGCTTGCTTTTGAAGCTCTCAAAGTTTCTTCTCGGTTCTCATTCTTTCCTTCCTTTTTCTCCCTTTGATTTTATTATCTGTATAATCTTAAAGAAAGCTTTTATGTTTTAAACTTAAAACTGGTTTGGTTCGGTGAATTCCAATTACTGAATTGTATTTCACAAATGGCTAACTGCACCACTTCAACGCAAAAAATTAGTTCAATATATAAACCGGTTTTAATAATTCAGTTTTTTATGGTGTGGTTCAGTGCAGTTCAGCAATTTGGTTTTGTTTATTGGTTGATGTGCACACCCCTATCTACAGCTGATAATAGACCATCAAATCCAGCATAATAAAGCCTTCGTTGCCACAAAAGGATTTTACCTTGCTTGATTGCAGGTCCCATAAGCATCTGAGCGGATGTAGGTTTCCAACTCTACCTCATCTTTGTATATTCTACTAACAAGCTGCATATAGGAACCAAATTTTAATTAGATCGAGTCATGACGATTTTTTCAGAAGATGAATGGAGAACACATATAAATTCTGAAAGGATAAAGGTTCCAACAGGGCTAGCTTGTAGATGCACTTAGTTGCATGATGACACTCCAAATTAGAGGGGTGAAAGGGGAGAAGGAAGAAAACAGTGGCTTAATTTATCAGGGCAATGACTTCCTTATACATGGAATAGGCCCTTGTAAAGCATTTCGTTTATTACAAAAATAATCTCCGATATTTTCGTCAATTTTCTACTCCCTTAACAAAATACAATAAAAATTCTGTTTTGATGTTGTGAGAAACCAAGCTTTTCTAAGAAAATAACAATCACTAGTTTAAAATAACAATAAGTAGTTTACTTGTTTCAATACCAATATTATTTTTTTACAATAAGACTTGTCTAAATGAAAAAGTGCAAAAAGTTAAGTGTGCTTTATGATAGACCTGCCAGATAGTCACAATCTGAATCTGTTAACTATTTTTCTTAGAAATTATTTACTTAAATCAAAATGCACTTGGATATCCATGTTGATAAATATGTATTTCATTGAATTTTGTCTTCCATAAAAAACATAAGTATAAAAAGAAGAAGGAATGTTGAAATGTATGAATATTATTCCTTTAATCAATGTGTACAGAGAAGGTTACAATATATATAGACTAATGCTATTGATTACTATCCTAAAAATAAGGGAGAAAAATCAGCCCTAATAAAAGCAAGAATAAAAACGTATTTATACATATCTGATATTAATGCTGATATATTACAACACTCCCCTTCAAGCTGGTGAGTGAATATCAATCATTCTCAGCTTGCAAGTAAGACTTCGAAATCGCTCTGTGGGAAGTCCCTTGGTGAAAACATCTGTTAATTGGTGCTCTGAAGGGACGTACTCTGTAGTTATAAGGCCATCGTCTAATTTTTCCTTGATAAAATGGTTATCAATCTCTATATGCTTTGTTCGATCATGTTGAACCGGGTTGTAAGCAATGCTGATTGCTGACTTGTTATCACACAGTAACCTCATAGGAGCTTCATACTTTATTCTGAGATCATCGAGTATGATTCTCATCCATAACAGTTCACAAATTCCTTGTGCCATAGCTCGAAATTCAGCCTCTGCACTTGACCTTGCAACCACATTCTGTACTTCTCCAAGTCACCAAGTTTCCTCCTAAAAACATGCGAAACACGAGGTAGACCTTTGCACATCGACAACCGACTCGGCATAATCTGCATATCGTATAGGTTTCAATGGTCAATGTTTGTTCTTTCCGAAATAGAAGTCCTCTTCCCGGGCTTGTCTTCAAATCTTTGGAGAATTCTATTCACAGCTAGCATATGTCTCTCACGAGGATCATGCATGAACGGCTAACCACACGACAAAGATAGGCTATGTCAGGTCTGGTGTGAGACAAATATATCAATTTTCCCACAAGTCTCTGATATTGTGCCTTATCCACCCTTGGGCTCTCCTCATTGTTTCCAATCCTGTGATTTTGTTCAATAGGTGCCCTTGTGGTTTTGCAACCTAGCTTACATGTTTCCTTAAGAAGATCCAGGACATATTTCCTTTGGGAAATAAAGATGCCTTGTTTGGAATAGGCAACCTCTATCCCAAGGAAGTACTTTAACTTCCTCAAGTCCTTCATTTCAAACTGTGCAGCTAGTTTTTCTTTTAAGACCTGTTTCTCAACCTCATCATCACCAGCAATGATCATGTCATCAATATAAACCAGAAGAAGTGTAAGTTTGCCTTCTTTGGAATGTTTTATAAAGAGGGTATGATCTCCCTAGCTCTGCCTATAACCTAAGGACACCATAGCATTGGTGAACCTCCCAAACCAAGCACGATGAGACTGCTTGAGTCCATATAAGGCCTTCCTTAACTTGCATACCATATTCCCTCCACCTGTAGGTCCATATCCTGGTGGGATGTCCATATATACTTCCTCTTCCAAATTCCCATGGAGAAAAGCATTTTTAACATCAAATTGGTGCAAGTCCCATCCAAAGTGTGCTGCCAAGGAAAGAATGATCCTGACTGTGTTCATTTTTGCTACCGAGGCAAATGTTTCTTCATAATCAATCCCATACGTTTGAGTGTACCCTTTTGCAACCAGCCTTGCTTTGTACCAGTCTAGAGTACCATCAGACCGATATTTCACTGTGTAAATCCATCTGCACCCAACTATCCTTTTGTCCTTCAGCTTCTTAACAATTTCCCAGGTCTCATTCTTGTTTAAAGCACTCATTTCTTCATGCATGGCTTGAACCCAATTCTTATCCATTAATGCTTCCTGTCTTGAAGTTGGGACTCTAATAGAATCAATTTGCTGAAATAAAACTCCGATCTTGTATTGATAGGTTTTTAGTGGACACAAACTGAGATATAGGGTATTTTGCACAAGTTCTTCTGGCTTTTCTTAAGGCTATTGGCAAGTCATCAGGGTTAGGTTCATAAATATCATGTAAAGAACTATTCAAAGGCTCAGAATCAAGAATGCTTACCTCTGGTTCGAGCGACTGAAGCTGCTGTTGGATCAGGTTGGGTTTTTTCCGATAATACACCTGCTTGTATCGATCTATAGGAACAGATATTGATTCTTTAGGTGTCTCTGAAGTACTAGAAGATGATGCCACATCCTTTATCAGAGGAGGGATAGATGACTCAATAGATTCAGCCAGAAGAGGAACAAAAGATGACTCAAGAGACTCAGCATCTTGACCACTCTCCCCCTGAAGCTGAGGACGAAGGTGAAAAGACTCAGATTCATGAAAAGTGACATCCATAGAGACATAGACACGACGACTTTGAGGATAATAACATTTGTACCCCTTTTTGTCTGGTGCGTACCCTATGAAGATACATTTGACAGCCCTAGGATCCAACTTACCACGATATTTACTATGGATATGAACAAAGGCAACACAGTCAAAGACACGACATAGGAGATTCTGCATGGTAGGAACGGAAGGGAAGAAGGAAGTCATGAGTTGCACAGGACTAAGACCATCCAAGACACGGGAGGGCAATCTGTTTATCAAGTATGCGGCAGTTAAGACAGCTTCCCCCCAATAAGACTTAGGGACAGACATTTGGAATAAAAGAGCTCTTGCAATTTCTAAGAGATGACGATTCTTCCTTTCTGCAACCCCATTTTGTTGGGGGGTATCAACACAAGTTAACTCATGTAACACACCATGTTCTTTATGAAATTTTGTGAAATGTTGATTCACATATTCCTTGCCATTATCAGATCGTAACCGTTTTATAGATTTTCCAAACTGGGTTTGAACCATGCGATAGAAATTCAAGAATATTTGAAACACTTCGGATTTATCCTTCATAAGAAATATCCATGTGACCCTAGTGCAGTCATCAATAAATGAAACAAACTATTTTGCACCAGATATATTAGAATTAGAGGAAGGTCCCCACACATCAGAATGAATAAGATCAAAAGGTTCAATACTTTTATTATTACTTGGAGGAAAAGTTGTGCGATAGTGTTTCGCAAACTGACAAACATCACAAAGAAAAGACTCAACAGACTCATTTTTAAACAATTGCGAAAATAAAGACATAAGAAAACTGAAAGGAGGATGACCAAGGCGTTTGTGGTGAAGCCATATCTGAGATGCAGCTGAATCAGAACTTGTCGCATGATTGGATGTGGACATCGTCGGACTAGTACAACCATGAGGCCGATGTAGACATATAACCCTCCCTGTTCCTTAGCAACCCCAATCGTCCTCCCCGTGGTAAGATCCTGAAACACACAATGAGAGGGAAAGAAGGTCACTGTACAGTTTAAATCTGTGGTAAGCTTATGAATAGAAATAAGGTTATTTGACAAATGAGGGACATGAAGCACATTATGTAAAGGAAGGGAATGATGAAGTGAAATAGTACCACATCCTAAAACAGGGACTTGGGATCCACTAGCAACCGTGATGTGATGCTTACCAGATAATTTAGAATAAGTGAAAAAATATGAGGGATGAGAGGTCATATGATCAGTAGCACCAGAGTCAATAATTCAGAGATCCTCAGATACAGTACTAGAAACATTAAAGGAAAAAGAACTTAAATTCTTACCAGTCATGGTTAGAGAACAAGTGCCAGAAGGCTTACTCATAGAATCCAAGAGAATGTGCAAACGATCCAACTCTGCTTTACTAAGCGCCGGAATTGCCTCCCCAGATGGTGGTGCAGAGACCTCTTCACCCTCAATAACCAAGTCGGACACTGTTTGATTAACTTGCCTTTGTTGACTGCCTTTAAAACCCTCAGAGCGTCCAAGAACCTTATCTCTGCCGTGGAGTTTAAAACAAGTGTCCTTAGTGTGACCAGACTTCTTGCAAAAAGGACACCAACGCTCGTCACGTTTGGCGGACGACTTCCAAGAGGATGATCCAGGCCTTTCAGACGATAACCCACCAATAGGACCTTTGTCAGTGGCCAAAGCAGAACCATCACCTGAATTACCATTATTCAACATGACCGCCCGAAGACTCTCTTCCCCCCTAACTGTGTAGAACACCTCGGAGAGAGAAGGAAGCTTGTCCTTACCTAAAATCTGAACCCGAATAGGATCATACTCAAAATTCAACCGAGAGAAAAACTTAAAGACTCGTCCACGCTCAATAAACTTGGTTAAAGTAGCAAAATCCTCAGTGCATTTCATCTTTAAATCCTGGTTTTGATCCAGCTCAATCCATAAACCATTCAGAGTACCATAATAATCAGTGACAGAAAGAGATCCTTGCTTGGTATTAAAAATTGTGTTTTCTAATTCATAACACGTAACAATATCTTGTTTCATAGAATAGGTTTGACTTAAACTATCCCAAATTTCACGTGCAGAAGTAAAAAACATACAATTCTTACTTATATCAGGTGTCATAGAGTTCCATAGCCAAGTCATAATCAAAGAATCTTCATCATCCCAAATTCCAAACTATGGGTCATCGGCCTTCGGAGGATCCCCAACAATGTGCGACAACTTCCGACGACCCTTGAGAGTGGTGCGAATAACCTGGGCCCATTGGAGATAATTCTTACCATTGAGGTGATAAGAAGAGTGTAAAACTGGAAGATCATGGGGATTCAGTGCTGCAACAACAACCGAAGGCGTTGGAACGACAACCGGAGGCGGCATAGTGATGGTGGAGGACTGGGTGTCTACTGTAGACATTCCGGTTGGACCCGAAAATAGTCAGAAAGGAACAAGGAGGAGCTAACGAGCAGAACGGCGGTGAACGGCGGTGTGGAGGGCAGCGCGTGGCTCTCACGCGCGTACAATTCAGCGGCTCGTGGCTGGTCGGTTTGGGGTGGGCTTTTCGGAGGTGGCCAGAAACACGCCGACAAACAGTCCGGCGGTGGTGGTGAGGAAAAAAGGGGGGGCGGCTGGTGGTGGGTGGTGGTTTGAAGACGCAGGCAACAATAAGGTCACCAAAAAGAAGGAGAAAAGACAATAAAGTGCTTGCTCAAAAAGAAAAACAAAGGCAAGCCCTAGGAACGACCTAGGCTGCTGATACCATATAGAAAGAAGGAATGTTGGAGTGTATGAATATTATTCCTTTAATCAATGTGTACAGAGAAGGTTACAATATATATAGACTAATGCCATTGATTGCTATCCTAAAAATAAGGGAGAAAAATCAGCCCTAATAAAAGCAAGAATAAAAACGTATCTGTACATATTTGACATTAATGCTGATATATTAATATTACAACAATAAGATTGCAATTAAGTAGTCTAATGCTCTTACAAGTGACAAAAAGAAAAGGAAGGGAAAAAAGGAACAACAGATACACTTGATAAAGCAGCCAAAGAATTGTAACCAAAAAAACAAAAAGAAAAGCCAAAGAAGGGGTGAAAGTATGCATGCATGATGCACAGAGAAACTGCATTCAAGCACTACTCAACCACAGTAAGGCTCAGGCTTGGGAGGGGTTACAGTTCTGGAATTTGGAAGAAGCAAAGCAAAATATTTCACTGGCATATCAAGGATAAATTAAGCCCAGAAAACCACATAACAATGAATGAATGGGTACCTCCAAGAGCGGAAATTTTATTGACATTACATCTATCATCAGCTTCGTCTCATTGGTATCTGGTGCAAAAGCTAAATACTCTCCCTTTTCCAACAATGATTCCAAAACTTGTTGGAAGTTAGGGGATATACCTTTGCCCACTTCCACAAACATGTCGTTTCGAATGTGCCTGCTCCATTTACACATAAAAGTTACTACTCACAAAACATTAAATGTAAAGAGTTCCGACAGAAACAGCATTCACTTCCATTTCCCTCCATATAGATCAGCTATCAAAAGCCAATTCAATTTACTTTTACCTTCTCAAAATAAGAGTACTCAAAAATTCAAAATTTATATTTAAAAAAAAAATCAAAACCCTGCATTTCACTATGTTCGTTTAGTGTCTACATACAACAGAGGACAGAAAGAAACACACACACACATGAAACCGAGACAGAGAAGAGATAAAGAGCAATGAATAGAAACACTAACGGTTGAGCTGGATGAATTTGTGTATCCACTTGAGTCCTTACTGCTATTAACAGCAACAACACAACCGTAGGGAGCAAAATCTGCCATAGATTGAATGATATTCATCAGAATCCCGGTATTCATGAATCCTTCTTCACCAAAATCTAATGCAATTGGAAGAAAAACAAACGAACACACACAAATCCCTAAAAAAAAAAATAATTATATTTATTTATATATTTACCAAAAAAGGAACAGTACATAAGTACATAACCGTAAAAAATTGTCATAGAAACTATATCAAAGCTAAAAATGGCAACCGTTAAAAAAGAAACTCAGAAAAACAGAAAAAATAAAGTGAAGATCATGGAACAAAAACAACCACACGGAATCGGTAAAGTTATGCAGAGGATCAAAGTGAAGAAACAGAGTCAAACAAAGGAGCAAGTGGCAGAAACATGCAAGCGAAAAAGAAAAAGGAGAGTGAAGTGAAAGCAAAATCGTCGAAATCGAGAAGAGAAGAAAGGAGAATGATGGAGAACCTCAGCAGAAGTAACGAAAGGATGACGGATTTTGAGGAGCCAGTTTTTGCGGAGCATAACCTTCAGCTGGCTCCGTGCAGTTCCCATGGCTGCAAAGCAAAACCCTAGAACCAGAAACGGTGCGGTTCTGGTTCTTCTGCAGAGGAAGAAGAAGAAGAATGCGAAGGAGACAAAAGGCTTCGTTCGGTGAGAGCGAGAATGAAATCAAAAAGTGGTGGAAGGAGGAAGTGTGACTCTTCCACTCACAATTTGGTGGGACTGTGACTTTGGGGAGGTTATAACTGAAAAAAAGCCAAAGGCTGCTATTAATTATTCTCTTTTCTTTCTTTTTTCTTTTTTGTACAATTCTTTTTTGTTTTTTATTACTGAATGCTATGTGCAGCCGTGCAGGGAACAAACAACGGATAAGTTCGGGGAAATATTTTTTATTTCGGAAAATGTGAGGAAATTGATTAAAGCATTTTTAAAAATGTTTGGGTGGGGTCGGATCTGTGTCACGATTTACCAGGTTTCGGTTGAGGGTTCGCGCGCCGGTGTCGGTGTCGGTGTCGTCTTATCTTCTCGTGAGAAATGAGACAATGCACGCAGCACACGCTACATTACATAATAACTGGTGCGTGTGAATAACTAGTTTTGGACTTCAGGTTCTCGCTGACTCAAGATATTTTTCGGTACATAAAAAAATAATAACAATAACTTCCTCAATTTTAGTTCATGTATGATTTTACTTGAGTTTTAAAAATATTTTAAAAAAATCATTAATTTTTTTTTGCTACAAAAATCATTCTTTCTTTACTAAATGTGTGAAAAGTTTCTACGTTTTACGAATATCTATTTGACTAATAGATCAAACTTAGAAAATACTTTCAAGTTGTGAATTATGTGCTATGATTTTTTAGATTTTCAAAACACTCATTCCTACTTTACTAATGTGTAAGGCAAAATCTATATCTAACAACCATAAAACATTTATCTACCTGGTGAAAATTATTATGGTAGAGGGAGAAGCAGCCCTAACCTCTCTCTGTTTCTATGTTACAATATAACTTTTAGAGAAGTAATAAGGTTGAAATGATTTTTCTTTTGTTAGGCATTTTTGTTATTTGCCCATTATGTTAACCAAAAAAAATAGAATCAGATTAATTTATTTTTTTAATAAGGAAGAGCAACACTGACATAAACGAGAATCTTTTCTTCTTTTTTCTCAATGCACTTTGCACCATTTGGAGTCATCAAGTTTCTACATTTCTTTCATTTTGCTATCAAATTCTTGCACCAAGGATTTCAGATGAGTTACTAATTTTTTATTTCTATTTTTTTTATGTCAAATCTCACAATCTCTCAAGTTTTACTATCGTAAAAATAGTGAATGAATATATTTTAAAACTTTAAGTAAAATATAAGAATGTGAATTTGAGTCCTAGTAAATTGTAATAAAAAAGACAAAATTTGTTTTTCACATTAATTTCTTGAAAACTCTAAACCTTATAATTAGGGATTTTATCAAATCTCGTTATATATTGTTATTTCAACCATAAATAGATTTTTTACATCTATTTGAAAATTTTAAATATGATGTAGTTATTTTATTTAATCATAGAGCTTGTATATGACTATAAAGTTGTGATATGTTCCTTTGTATAGCTAATTTTATTTGTACTTATGATTGATGCTTAAAAGAGAATGTTTATATTTGTTGATGGTTATGAATATACATCGCTAATAGGTTGAAATGAAATATTTGGTTTGTTTAGTTTTTATAGGAAATTTTGCTGAATTTCATGTAGCCTCATTCTAAGTCTTCAAAATAGTTTTGTGTTATTGATGTTCTATTGTTAAGCTTATCAAGGTAGTTGAGTGTTGAGAGTTTCTATCTTATGTGTCGATCATGGAATAAATATTAGGTTGTGACACTCTTTTTTTTTCCCCTTGTTTTGATCTTCCCTTTCATGATAATGCAAAGTTGAGTGTTGGGAGTTTCTATCTTTTGCGTCGGTCATGGAATAAATATTAGGTTGTGACACTTTTTTTCCCTTGTTTTGATATTCCCTTTCATGATAATGCAGAAGTGGTAAGTTATCGTCCTTCTTCTTTGGTGGCAGGCCAACTATCTCCTCTTCTTTTATTTTGGTGTGTTTTTACGATTAGTAACTCATATCTATTAGATCTTGATTGTTGTGTTTTGTCCTTGTGTTTGTTCTTTTAATGGTCTTACTGATGTGGAAAGATTTTCATATTTATTTTGAAATGAGGCGTAATATACTATTCAAATTGTAGTACTTTTGTGTTAATCTCTAATGTGAAATATGCTTAAATATCAATAATCTTTAGGTAAGAAACAGAATTACAAATCATTAATTAATTTAGAGTATATAATGTATTTATTTCTTTTTTTATCTGATATATATTTTCTTATTTATAAATGTCTTTAGGTTTTGTTATTAATAATTTTTTATCTTATAAATTTTCTTATGTGAATGCTAAACATTTAATAATTAATTGGTTTTCGACAAATCATACCAGCAAAAATTTCCAAGAATATGGGAAAAAATTCTGAAAAATTGAGGTCCAGTTAGTTACTTATAAAGAATTTGCCAAAATTAAATTTGTTTGATTAATTTATCAAAATTGTCATCAAAAATCAAGTATTTTATTACAATGATAACTTTATGTCAACGTGTAATATTATTAAAAAATTTCTATTAAAGATCATTATAACTTATTTGAAAGTTAATTTTACAATAATGTCTATGAATATATTTTAATTAAATATAAAAAATAATGATTTTTGTTAGCAAGATAAATATTAATTGGGAAAAATATTTTTTACATATTTAATTAAGAATGAATACATCTTATCATTCATTTCAGAAATTCGTAAGATAACTTACACATAATTCAAAGTTTAAAAAAGTTTTTACTTTTTTTTCATCATATGATTTTTTTGTATTTTCTTGAGAACATATTTTGATTCTTTTAAAAATTTATGAGATAAATTGCACATAATCCAGAGTTGAAGAGTTTTCTTTTGCATTTTATCCCATTTTTTCAGTTATTTTTTACAATAAATTAATCATCCTCTTTTGAATATACTTTTTCTCACATAGTCACATTAGAGCAGAGATGAGATCATCAATCCTCCTGTAGATTTAGCTTTGCTAATCTTAGCTGATTGTTTACCTGACTTTTTTTTGGGTACATCCTTACCTGATTTGTTTACTCTTGTTTTTTATTTTTATTTTTTGGGTTGTCTATAAACATTAGGTACTTTTTTCTCATTTATTTGTGTGGTGGTTAATATCCTTTTGTCCGTTTTCAAAAAAAAATATTTTTATTTAAAAAAAAGTTGCTGTCTATCACTATTTAATTTGCATGTAACATAATTATATACCAAAATATCAAACTAAAATATATGTATATTTTTTTAAAATTTCAGAATATTTTCACTTAATAAATAAGAGATTAATCTCTAATATATTATTAAGTACTTAAACAAAAAAATTTAATGATATTATTTTTATATACATGTTAAACATCTAAACCAAAATATATGTATATTAGTATATTCATTTTTTTAAATAATAGCGCCTTAATTTGTACCACATAAAAATACTTATGTGAAATTTACCGAAAACACAAACAAATAAGATACATAAATTATGCTTTACATTTATTATGGTTTTTTTTTTAAAAAAGATACATTTATTATGTACCAAAATATAAAACCAAAATATATGTATATGCATTTATTTGTAAAAAATTCCGACGCCTTAATTTGTACTGCATTAAATTAATTATGTGAAATTTACCTAAAACACAAACAAATAAAATACATTTATCTATCAGACCAGAAAAAGAACATGGAGAAGGAACAAATAACAAAATTTAACCAAGAAACTTTGATAAAGTAGAATATCATCTCTATATGTGAATCTCCTCTTAACTTTACCTCTTTATTTTGGTTTGGCTTTCTTCTTTTATTTTTGAAAAAAAGCCGATTTGACTCTAGATTCCATTAAATACCATACTTTATGAGTTACAAATTCAATGTGTGCATAATTGTCCTGATGATTAATTAACTTGAACACAATTAAGCTTTTTTTCATTTTTACTTTTTGCGAAAAACAGAAGGTTCCTGGGGTAGAGATAGGACATAAGAGTATGGCACTCATCAGGGTGTGACCCGGCCATCAACCGATTGGCACTATTAATTAAGTATTAACATTCAACTAATTTAGTCCCACAAGTCTTTGTCCATATGATGGTCCATTTGGTGGGATCAATAAAAAGCGAAGTATTGTCAGCTAAAAAAGAAAAAGAAAAAAAGCGAAGTATTGGTTGCAAATTGCAATGGTCCACAAAAAAACATGATATTCTTGTTTATTTGAGCTACTACCTTAGATTTTTTTGCTCTTGCCTTTTGGAGAAAGTTTTGATTTTTCATAAAAAATTATAATATATTAACTTTGCGTAACTACTGAAAAATAAAATAAACTCTCCCTTGCGTAACTTCATGTTTGGTCGGTTTATAATATTATAATTCATGGGATGATTATTAAAACATAGGGGGTTAAGTGGGAACTGGGAAGGGACAAAAACATACTAAAACCAGTTTCTGCTACCCGTAAATTTTACGGGATGTTTTCGTTTTGACGATTTCTTTTTCATTTTATGTTAGTATTTTTAAATAACAAAAATTTATTTTAACATTTTATATATATATATATATATATATATTCAATCCTAAATAATTATATTTATTACAGAAGTATAATAATTATTTAAAATAATAATTGTGAACAACTCAATTTTGTCAAGGACATTTTCTAAAAAAATAAAAAATAAAAAAAAAAAAAAAAAAAAAGATTAATAATCTTTCAACCCATTAGTGCCATTAACCCATTAACATGTAACCCATAAACCAACCCGTTAACCCATAACCCGTTAATTTACAACCCATCGTGATTATCCTCACACTTAAACTCATTACTTATCCTAAACCAACTTATCCTAAACCAACCTATCCTAAACTAACCATTACTCATCCTACCACATCTTATCCTAAACTGTAACCTATCTAAACTAACTCAAACTCATCCTGTGAAACTTATCCTAACATAAACTCATCCTATCTCAAACCCATCCTAAACAAACTTATCATAAACCTCCCATCATTATCCTAAACAAACTCCTAATCACATTATAACTTAAACACCTCAATTTATCCTCTCTGTATAAAACACCTAACCCATACATCGAACATATACTAAGAACACGACATTAATCACAACTTCGCCTACATAGCCATATTATTCTCTCCATAAAAATTTTTGCGTATTAAAACAGATAGTCATCACCTTCCTCGCCAAATACCCTCCGTCACGAAACACCAAATCCTCCATTAAACCAAGCCTCCATCATTCCACGACCACCGCCCTTCACCGTCGAACCACACCGCCCAACCACCCGATCCGGTGACCATCAAAGCCCAGAGCACCACCGCACACCTGCTCGTTGCGCGAAAAAAAGGCGAACTGCTCTGCCACCGGTCGTCCCACGCACGGGATCCGAGCTCGTCGAACTCCGTAACAGATTAGGGTCGTTCCTCCCTCCTCTCTCGGTGCTCCTCCCGTGACCGGCCCGCATTTCTGTTCTCTGTAAAAACCCCCTCTTCGTTTTGCTTTTCGTAAGGCCCCAATTTTTTTTTTCTGATCAGTTTTTTTTCTTTTTTAAGTAGTAGGGTCATTGGGCTAAAAAAATGGTAAAAGTAAAAATAAAACAAAAATAATTGATTTCTTTAAAAATAATAATAATAATAATATGGGTTATCTGAGTTGCGATAACTTCGCTAACCTTGTATTTTGTAAACGTCTGAGTTCGCGACAACTTGATGGTTTACATTATCATCATCATCATCATCATTATTATTATTATTATTATTATTTTTATTTATATTATATTTAAATTATTATCATGTTTTCAATTTTTTAAGTTAAATCGCTAATTGATAATCTTAAATAAAAATTTAAGTAACAAACTTGATGAATAATGGGTGGCGTCTCTAGCGTGGCGACGAGCATTCACCTATTCATCCTTAATTTGATTAATCAGTTTGTTAAATCAAATTTTTTTAAATAATTAAAAATAAAATCAACCATTAATTGATAATTTTAAATAAAATTTTTGTAACAAACTTGATAATCAATGGGTGGCGTCTCAGCGTGTGTGAGCTTCTTTATTTAATTCTTAATTTGAATAAAACGCTTGATTCAAATTTTTAAAGTTATTTTTATAATAAAATGAACCAACCCGAAATATTTTTAAAGAACGTGACTTTGAATTCCTCATTGCACTTGAGGATTCGTAGGAAGCGGGACTCCAATTTTCAAAAATTAAATTTTCATAATTTATTTGTTTATTTTATATTTTTTACGAAAGGGGTAAAACAAATATTTTCAAGAATTAAAAATTTGCATAATTAATTTAAGGTCTGCGTCTTAGGATGGGTGTGTTAGAGTCTTTGTGGGATTAAGTTTCCATCCTTCCCTACACATAACCACTCACTGGTTTCAAAGACTATTTTTCTTGGGTTTTCCAATTTTTCCTAATAAAAAAAAATAAAATTGGTGGCGACTCCTAAACTTAATTAATTTTAGTTTAAGTTCTTTATTTCATAGCGATTAAATCGGTCGCGACAATAATAATACATATAAATTTAATCAAATTATATATACAAATTTAAATATTTATTAATCAAATTAAATGAGTAAAAACAGATAGTAAGTGAATGAATAAGAAAAATCTAAATTCCAATGTGAGAAATATAGTGAAAAAAACCTATATCTAATGTTCTTTTAATATTTTCCAAGAAAAACATGTTCTCCAAGTAAAACTATTTTGAAAAGAAGAAAAGAAGAAATTCGTGTTGATTCGTATTTCCAATTTTTGCTCTTTCTTAGGAAAAGTGAAATCTCATTTTTGCTCTATATTTTTTTCATATTTAAATATGATACTCAAAAGCTCTTAAAAAGTTTTAGAATTCAACACTTTCTGAGTTTCTATTATTTAAATTTGTTATTAGAATAAAAACAAGAGAGAGAAATAAAGCAAAGAAAAAGAAGGCCACTGCTTAATAAAATGTAGATTTGTCATGGCATTAGTAGAAGTCCAATTAAATAGGTAATATAATCGATAATAGAATTGTGTGTTTGTTGCAAATTGCATTATGATTCTAATTATTATTAATTGAGCTTCGATTGATGACATGATGAAGTAGCCACCTCTTCCTTATCTTCAAAAACAAAACTCTAAGCACGATAAAAAAATTATTAATTTCAATGAAAATTTATTGTGAGATTATAAATAGCTTATTAATGAAAAACTCCTAAACTCAAACTAAAATCATATATTATCATGAGAAAAAACGACCAAATAAGCGAGTTCTCCTTGGCACACGCGAGTTGATTCTTCTAAGTTATATGTTCTACCTTTATAACCTGTCTTTTCTTTTTATTTACGTTGTACCAAACTCTTCAAGGCTAATAGTATCTTTGAATATATAATAATCTTTTTGGTTTATTGCAATAGAATGGTGAATGGCTTAGAAAATTCGGAGAATTAGCAATATAGATTAGTGTGTATATATATATGATCCATGTATTGTGCATTATTATTACCACACGAGCATCAATCTCAATGCTCATTTACTGCTATAACATGCTTTGCATATCAGGATATCACTTTCACATCTTGTGCGAAGCTAACTCATGTGTTCATCATTTCGGTACCTCTTTTTTTTCTTTCCCATTTTTTTGCCATGTTGGTATATCTCACTATCTCTTTGTTTAATTTCATGGTTTGGTCCATTTCCCATCCGGCTTCAATGGAAGTTAGTCATTGTATAATACGATGTGAACAGCACATTATTGTGACTAACTCTTTGTCCTTGTTAAAAAAGGAGGAGGGGGGGGGGGGGTTAACATTAGTAATTAGAAAATGATGCAATATCTAGCTAGTATCTAGTGTTGCGAATCCAAATTTCAATAAAAATAAAAATAAAAATCTCTTGTTCCTCTTTTGGTCAAACAAACTTCATGTTCAAGTTGTTATCAAGTACTAATATAATATAATGCATTACAAGCGCGGGGCAAAAACATAAACTCCTTATATAAATATCTTGTTTATTATATGTTTTTTACTGCAAAATTCAAAACTAATTTTAAATCTTTAAAATAATCATTATAAGTAACGTTTTGTTAGTTTTAGCTAAATTTGATTTTTTAAAATTTATATTAATTATTCAAAACTACTTTTGATTGAATTATACTCATTACTCAGTCATATACTTGCTTTTCAATAAATTACTAGTAAAGGTGATTGTTGAGATTCAAATCATCAGTTCTCTTAATTTTTTCTTCTTCTTTGTTTATCTGCGTTCTCTTACTTTTTTTTACAAATAAATCTTGTTTCTCTAATAAAATAATCTAAATAAAACATATTCATCTATCATAATTAAAATGCAACTATCTTATAATAACAATTATTTATGTTATACATTCAATTGAAGGGAGATTAAACTTCAATAGGCATTACCACTATATTTTGTAACTAGAACAAGAAAGGAGAGTGAGGAAGACATGGATTTTTTTTTAAGAGCATGTGTCTTCACATCAATGTTTTAAAAATTAAATTGAAAATTAAATCAACGAAACTCTTAGATCATGGCTCCACTAATTTAATTAATTAAATTTATAGTTAAATTATGATTAAATTATAATTAAACAAAAAAAATTTAAACACAAAACGTAATTGATTCATGATTTGATTTATTCAGTTTAATTTTTTAAAACATTACTTCATATTTTTTTAAATAAGAGACTAATTATTATTCAAACATCAATTTAGTTCTAGGTATAAAATGTTTTAATAAGTTTCAAACTCTTATACCGCATATATGTACCAAAAAAACCTTATACAACATACAAAATCCACTCAATCTACTCACATAAAATTATACAATAAAAAATCTATCCATCAAAAACTTGGTTTTTCAATTAGAATTTTATTAGAACTCTTGTTAAAAATATTAAAATAAATTTTTTAAATAAAAATAAAATATTTAATGTATTAAAAATTATAAATATTTTATTTTATATTTAAAATTTTTTATTTTAATATCCCTAAAAACAAACACATGTTAACAAAACCATTTCAATTAACTTCCACTTGTGAAAGGATGACGTGACTATGAGTGGCTTGTCCGGGTGGGGGTTGTGGCGTGCAGGATGCCAGTAGTTGGAAAGAAAAGTCAAATTTGGCCGTCTCCCAAGGCAATCTGCGTTTGGCAAGTGCTGTACAGTGCAAAAAATAGTGGCATTTTCACGAGAAAAACAAAAATGAGAACATCTGAGATAACATATATCTCATCTCATTCCATCCACAAACACAAATACCGTGTGAGATTTACGGAAACAAAAACGTGAATTAAAATTTTTCATTTCTATCTATCTCACTTGACTTTGAAGTCTGAATCTTTCAGCCTTTCTTCCCTTATTGTGCTTTACTAAGACATAAATGTGCTTATTATGTTTTAAACTTGAAGAATAGAAAATCTTATAAATCTGGTTATCATTAAAAACCAAGTAAGATAAACTTTCAAAAACAATATATGAGAATAAGAAGATATTTGTTAAATTAAAATATTTATTGAATGCATTAATAATTAACAACTTTTTAATTTGATAAATTAGTAATAAGTTTTTTTGTTTTTGTTTTGGCAAATTATCCAAAAAGAAAAGGATCAAAATCAAAGAGGCATCCGGCAAAGTAAGAGTGACAAGCAAACAAAAGGATGATCCATCGTACTAAATGTTATATTGTTTTTCTGAGTGCATCTTATGTTATATTGTTATTACTAACACTTTTACTACATTACATATATCAAGCTCATTCAAAAGTATAATTTTTTCACACTTTTAAAATTTTAATTAAATAACATAATCATTTTGGTAAGCCAATCTATCACCATTTTTGTTACAACAAGTTGGAAACTCAGCGAGAAGGCTGAGCCTAAAAATGTCATGGTAGGGGAAGAACAGTGAATGGTGTAGAAGAAGAGGAATGGAGTACAACTTTGTTGTGTGGTTTATTTATCACATAAAATAATGATAATATTATTCTAAATTAAGCTTGTTTGTAAATTAAGTAAAAAAGAATATATCTACCTTTAAATTTTTTTAATGAATTTAGATCACTATACTTTTTAAATTAAATTAAGTATAAATATAATTTTATTTACTCACTCTATAAACAAGTTGATTTTAGAAGATTTATTTTCCATAAAAATAAATCCTCAAATCCTCTACATAAATCATAATCATCCAATTAATCCAACAACTCAAAATTAGTGATGCACCAATTCACATGGAGTGCACTATAGAGTATAGACTTGCCCAATTTGAGAATAATTCCAAGATGGCAAGACTATGGAAGCTTGCGAGATCATACTTCCTTTGAAATAAATTTTGGGGACACTCAAGATATTTTGGGTTGATTTAGGGAATCAAATTGTTTGAGGTATTGCACAACTCCTACTTAAATTTGAATAACCCTTCTAAATTCATCTCATGAGTCACTTTCAAAATTTTGTATTCCCTTAAATAAGAATTAATATTACAGTTAAAAGGGTATGAAAAAAGTTTCATAAGACAAAAAAAGAAAAAAAAAATTGTTTTGTAGTAGAAGATGGTGTAACCACCCTTCTTTTTGCCACTTAATAATAGATAGTTGAAAGAGATATTGAAAAATCCAAATTAAGATTAAATCTTCAACTTGAAAGAAACTAATAATACTTGGTCAATCAAGTAACATAATTGATGGATAACTGACATTCAACTAACTAATTGTATAACCTAATTAACCAATTTCTATTAACGTGTTACTTCAAGTAAGATTAACTTCACTAAATACTTATTTGCACAGTAGATGTTCTTGTCTACAGCTTGTGTAGCAACTTGTAGTGAATGACTCTCCACATGAGAGCGTTAAGTTCGGTGACATACAATGAGTTGGTACTTATAAAGTTATTTTAATATTTAAGTCAGTTCATAAAATAAGTGATTTTGAGAGTATTAAAGGTAAGAGAAAACATAACTTAAAAAAAAGGTGGTACTATTATTATTTATAGGCTCTAAAGATGATACTTTTGGAGGTGCATATTGCACCCCTTCTTAAGATTGTAATGATTGTAGTGAGATATTTTATTATAAAATTCATCTCTCTTGAAGCGATGTGTCCATTGTATTATAAATCCTGCTAGGATCAAACAAGTATGAGTTAGACACGTGCACGGGTGGCCTAACTAGATAGGTCAAGTAGGACGAGTGGGGCTGATCAAAGTGTGCAAAGCAAGACAGTTGGATAGGTGAGGTCAAGTAGAGTAGGCAAGGTTGGGTAGGTCAAGTAGAGTGAATGAGAATGGAGGGCTCAGGCTTAGTTAAGTCCAACAGAGATCCTAGATCCTTTGTTCTCTTCCATTTCTTTTTCACTTCTAATATATTAAATATGATTTACCTGGATTTATTTTAGCAAGAAAAATATAAAATTAATTTTAATCTAATGTCAACATAAAACTTCTTTAGACTATCATCAAATTGTACCAAAAAAAAGACTATCATCCACTTATATATTAACAAATAATTAAAAAAAAACCATCACAATCACATCAAATTTAAACTAAAATAATTCTTCAAAGTAAATTTAATACATGACTCTAGAAATAAGAGATAATAAATAAGTAAATAATATATAATATACATTTCAAAAAGTAAGAAATGTAACTTAAAATCACATTATTATTTTTTTAAAACTTAAGACCTACTTTGTAAACCCGACAAAAAGAACCCTAACAAAAGGAATTAAGATCCTCTGCAGTTATAAAAAACTGCAGGAGAGTACAATTCTTAATCTCATCTTTAAAAATTATTGTATTACATTTATTTTTAATATTTTATTATATAAAAATTTAATTTCAATGGTTGAGATCTTCTACAGTTATTTTTCAACTGCAGAAAATCCCAAGCAAAATCCCTAAATAATACCCTAATGGGACTCAGGAAACGTGGAGAATAGAGACAAAAAAAAATTAGAATAGAAAATATTTGCGAGAATAAAACATTGCTACTCTTTCTATATATACCTAACTCTTATCAACTTAACTACCATCAAGATGGGATCACATTTTTATCTTCGAACAGAGTAAATGATGATGACATACTGTTGGGTTTGTGTTAGTCTGATGGACAAGGTGTCTTTTATTAATTTATGGGTTGTTGGATAACTGTACAAAATATAAGCATGATATCATAAATTAGTTTACACAGAATTTTTAATAAAATATATTTTGAGTAATTTGTTGCTCAATGTGCTCTAGGGTCAAAGCAAGACACACCGACCTTTGTATGAACAAAATTCAGAGCTTAATAGAAGGTCTGGACAATATGGCAGTAATCAATGATAGAATATAATTGCGCCTCAAAAACTCCTATGTAAATCAATTAATAAACATATTCTTGCATAATTTCACCTTTTACTCTGTACAGAAAATTCCGGAAAAAATCAAAATTTGTCTAACACTGACTGCATATACATGATAGAGATATCAACTGATACATGTCTGGCTTGAAAAGATTTACGCCAATCCTATATATATCATCAATGTAAAACCACGGTAATACGACTTTCTTTTCTTTGACCTCTAAAATCATATATATATATCATCAATGTAAACCACGGTAATACAATCTTGCAAAAAAGCCATGGGAGCATTCTCTCAGACCTGCTTGAGCTCTTCAGAGTTCAGACGCTTATGCTGCTATTTGATACAAGCTCAGCTCTTCCAGGCGCTTGCCTTTCTTCAATCAGAAATTCAAATGTTCAATCACTCCTCTGGCTGAAAGATGGTGTACGTTGAACTGGTCTCAGTCTTTGTAACCTGCACATCAATCCAAGTGTTCTTGGTGAGGTGAATCTACACGAATGTGACAAGTAATTCTTATCTTACCATATACAGTGACCTGGGGCTGATGGGAGATATATCAATTGTTTGTGTAACTGATGATTTTGAACAATTACTGTCCCTGCCATCTTATTATTGTCAGATAAAGTTTTACTGCCAAAGGGCTGCTTTTCCTCTATAAATCGTTAAATGATAATTAGAAAAATATTGGCAACCATACTCCAGGAAGTAACAGAAGTCTTAAAATAGTAGTGATGTATCCAAAATTGCAACTATGTGGCTATGTAATTTTAGACTTGTCATAGTTTTCTCCAATTTTCTGGTCAAAATGAAGAAAAAAGGACCATTTGTGATAAATTTCAGAAAAATGTAATAAGAACTCATCAGCAAACAATGTTTAGTTTAAAATTGCATTCATTATATTCATCCAAGAGAGAATAAATTAAATTTGCTGACTCTACCTTGGTGGCTTAATGGCATAGGAAAACAAGTCTTTGTAAACATGTAATCATCAGACTTACTAAAAATATATATCATGGTAATAATTCAAAGAATATCTTAATGAGAACATACACACACACACTCAAGCAGATTATTTTATTTTATATTTGAGTTTCCTTTCTAATTCAATGAATTTTTTCATTTTGAATATCAGTAAGACATTATTTATAATAAGGATTGCTATTTAAGACTACCATAACTCATTGAAATTTTTTTAGCACTTAACTATAAAATTTTCATGTAATCTCAATCTTCCTAAAGAAAGTAAAGCCCTTTAGCAGTTATACCAACCTCAGCTGCACGAGAAAGGCCAGCAGGAAGTATAGGAACAAGAGATGTCCAGAGAACAGGATCTACCAATGGATCAACAGTATTGTAGGCTGTCAAAAGTGGCGCAGACAAGAAAGGAGTCAATGGGTAAACATTTCTTTGAAGAGACAATGACCCACTCATTCCCATTGCAATGTCGAGTCTTTCATTGACACCATCATGATTTGATGATTTCTCAACTGCCTTGCCATGATCCAACTTATTGACTGTATTTTTGTTTTCATTCTCATCATTATCAGTGCTATTTTCCTGTCTCTTTGATGCTTTCTCTTGCAAGCTCTTGTAAGCAGCAGATTGCGACAAGATACTTAGGGCAGAGACTGAAGAACTTCTATGTTTTTTCCCATTGTGGGGCCTGCCTAACTCTGGCATCTGGTATGGTTCAGTAGGTTGAACTTTTTGTTCCAACGTTTTAAGTTCACTGCAAATATCTCCAGCAAAACTATGTTTCTTTTCTTCTGATAATCTTGCTCCAGCATCAGGTTGTCGACTTTTATTAGATCCCCACCACTTGATGTGACTTGTTAAATCAATCTTTTTTTCTATGCAGAAACCACCTACATATTCACTTTCTGCTGCTGAATCATCACCTGTACCTTTAATGTTAAAAAGTAGTGAGATGATAGTGATCTTGCAGATAAAACTGGTGGAATTAATTGAATACTATTACTTTTTTATTTTTTTCAATAGCCAAAGGTGGTGCCCAAATGAATGTGGTTCATATAACTCTGTTCAATAGATTATCTTGAACTGAAAATCTGATTAGAACGTACCATAATGTATACTATTGAAGTAATCAGATCCAGCCATACGACCATATGATTGCTCCCATCGACTAATTTTTAGTACCACCACATGCAAAATGAAATGAAGAGTTAAAGTTAACAATCAAATCCATGTCAGAATCTATACATTGGATGACAACTAGCTGTGTGGCAGAGCACAGAAAGACAAAGTATGCTGATCAATGAAGAACTAGCCCTATACACATACCCACACAGACTTAGAGATGTGAATATAGATAAAAAGTTAATTGCCAGTCAATTTCTGTATAAGCAAACATAAATTGGATTTCAAGATAAACATTAAATTACTATTTTAGTTTAACTGAGGCAAAAAATAATACAGTGAACCTTTCACTACTTTTTTTTTTATAAGAAAAGAAATATTATTAGATGAGAAGAAGACAGTACAAAGAAAGAGGATAAGGAATCCTCACAAAAAAAACAAAAAGAAACAACTAAAACCTATGTCGGAAAAACATGCAACAAGGCATGCTAATCCCTTTGCATGTCTACCAAAGAAACACCACTAAAAAGACCATGAGCAGAACACCAAAGTGATGCCAAAAGAGTAAACCTATCCCAAATGAAGTCTAGAGTCAAAAAAGAGTCCTTGAAGATTCTAGCATTCCTTTCCACCCAAATACACCAAAGAACAGCATAAACAGAACACTGCCACATGATCTTTGCATCTTTACAAGCACCAAAACCTCTGAACTTGGTAAGGAGAAAAAGATGCAAATCCATCAAGTAAACCCAAGACTCTCCAAAGATCCCAAAAAGTCTATTCTAAAGATAATTAGCCGCAAAACAATGCAAAAAGAGATGAGCCCTGGATTCCAAATCAGAATCACACAATGCAAACCATTCCTTTCACTACTTATGATTTATGCGTAACCTTTTAAGTGATCTCTTCCTCCCCAAAACTTATTGAAGAAAAATAGCTATCCACAAGTTTAAAACTCTTCAATATTAAGCAGTGAGGACCATTACAATCCAACATGTGTGCCAGAAAGCTTACAAACCAGAACTTCAATAAAAAAACCTATGTAATAGCTTTCTAGTATATAAATGAGCATCAATGCACAAAGACAACGGATATAAATTAGTTTGCGTGTATGTGTATTTATTATTGAATGCATTTGGTACCCTTTTGACTGATTCACACCTGGAGAGTGCACGATATTTTGATATTCCTCTTGAAAAACCACTGCTCTTCCTGCAGAAAACATCACACTTAAGCGGTGGCATGGTTACATGTTAGAAAATATTTTGGTGAAGTATATACACACCGCCGTAAAGATGCAAGATATTCCTCTCTCGAAACATTCTGCATTTCTTCAAGATCTCTTGTATAATCAGTCACCTGCAGCACACAGATCAAACTTACTACAAAAATTACTGTATTTACCAGAAGAGAATTGCTAACACCATTTTCCTATCAAAGAGCACTGGATTTATAGTGTCAAGTGTCAAAACCTAGTTACCAACAAAATATTTCCATCTAATGCAACTGATATCTTAGGCAAAGAAGGCATCGTAGATACTATACTCAATAGTTAACAAGCAAAAATAAAGCTGATTTTAGAGTCCCAAACTCCCACTAATAAGTAGCTGAGTTCTAACTTCAAATTCATGCCATCCCCAAAGCATCTTTTGATATCAAAATGTTAAGCAGGAAATAAGTGGACATCATTTTCATCTAGCAATAGGAGAACAAGAAGCACAAAACTAGATGGCGTTTCTCGACTAACTAATGTGTCCTTCAAATCAACATAATCATGCAAGCAACTATCTTACTGGGAAGTTAATGAGAGTCCCTGGACCCCAATATTTCAGAGCAGCAAGGTCATATGCTCTAGCTGCTGCCTCCTCATCATCATAAGCCCCTGTTGAAAATTCATAAGCATTAAACATCATCACGAATGATGCAGCGAATTCATTAAAAAGCAGAAGAAGAAAAGAAAATAACAAGTGGATCAAGAAAAAGGGAGCACCCCATTGCCAACTTACCCAAGTAAACTGGCATCACAAATGAATTGTTGTCCAATCAATTCATGCACAACATAAAAAATGTAAGTAACTGCAGGATATATGAGTTTTAATATTGAAATGTGTTCAGCGGTATCTTCCAATATACAGATTTAGAAAGAGACTAAGGAAACAAAGGCAAAGCTTAGAATTAGAACAGAACCTTGCTTTCCTTTCTTATTCTGATTTTGGTTCCATGTACTTTTATCCCAAAGATGTGCTTCATAACGACCAGTCCATCTATGCCTAATAAATAATTCATGAAACAATAAATAAGAGTTACAAGATAATATTGATCAGTAGAAATTGAGTTATAAACAATCGAAGACATCAAATCCACTGTGAAAAAAAAAAACACAATATTTTTGCATATTTAGTAAAGCTTAATTTTTAGGAAAAAAATAACCTTTTTTTTTCAAAAACTTTCATAGTAAAATTTCGATTATAAACTATTTTGAACACAAAATAAGCTAATCCAAAACACATTAGCCAATAAATGATAGCATATTAAGAATTAACTGAAATTAAATCACTTTGTTAGGAAGCAAAGGGAAAAAAATTGAGGTGTGTAGTGTACCTGGTGACACCACGGTATATGGAGCTGCGTTTGCCGGCGGCACAAGGAGGCATTTTGCTGATGCGCTCTTTCGCAGTGCAACCTCTCTCTTTCTTCGCTTTCTTCAATCCTCTGTACAGTAACACCTGATCGTTCGCCACCGCCGCTTCCGAAGTCTCCGCACCACCGCCACTTCCGCCACCAACTTCGGACTTGCCGGGATCAGAAGAGGAGGAAGCCATGATCACGGAACGAAACCCTAACCCTAAGAGAGAGAGAGAAATAGAGTGATGAGTTCAGTGACTTCAGTGCGTGTGTGTGTGTTTTGATACACAGTGGAGTGAGAAGGGGGAAAACTCGAAGGATGAAGTAGTGTTAAGAGGGAAGGGAGTTATGAATGGAGTTACGGAAATGCCCTTTACTGGTTTTGAAATGACGAATGGGTAAATTGGTCCTGTGGGGGTCTTGGTCTAATATAACGGCTAGGACACCTTGAGGGTAACAATGTCATTTGATACGTTTTGAAAGTATTGTTGACTATATGTGACCATTGTGCATGTTCGGTGCCACTTGTCTGCTGGTTCCATAGACAGGGTGCTACCAGCTAACCTGCCACGGTGCCCCCTCTCAATGGAATCATGTATTATTTGAAAAAAATAGTGTTGGAATATTATTTTTAAAAATGAAAATAGACTAATTTTTATATATGTAATAGAATTAGAATTAAAATCATGTAAATGTTAATTAGCATAATGATAGACAAACATATAACGTGTGAATAAATAATGATCACATATTCAAATTTTACTTATATTAAGTTTTTGAGACATTGCGAATTTTTTAATTTTGACATGAATGACTTGACCGTAATTCTAAAGAAAGAAATACATAAGAGTTCAGGATTGAATATGTAATGATTGAGTTTAAATAATTCAGAGATCCTGAATAAATTTGAAGTAATGTGATATTTACTAAATAATTTTTACAGCGATGAAGACTTGTTGAAGAGAATGCCATAGGGGGTAATTTGTGGGCTTGGGGTTGAAGCTTAGTGTAAAACTTGAGGCTGGGTGTAATTGTTGTGAATCCTAGATTGCCCCTCTGATCTACTAGTTTTTTAGAAGATCACCAACTATTGAAATCGAAATTTCTTCTATTTTCTTTTGCATGAGTTATTGCCAAAAAAAAAAAAAACTGTGCACAAGTATTGTTTGAGGATGAATCTTTTCCATAATGCACCGTGTATGAGTATTTATGTTGTAGGCTACAATGCACATAATTTCAAAATTAACGGGGTAGGTATACACAAGCAAATTATTAAATTACATCCACTATATAGCAAAATTTGGTGTGCATCTATCCATTTCCTTCATTTTTTTATTTTTATTTTTTTGAATTTAATCCATTTCCTTCACTGACAGATCTAATGATAGGAAAAACACGAAACCTAAGAACCTTAATTACAAGAGAGTACTTGTCTGCTTGATCCTCTTAAGGTTTGAAAAGTGGATGGAGATTCGAATGTTGCATGGTCGATTTCCCTGCCTTTCTTGTGGAGAGGAAATGACTAGTTATTTAATTTACTGCAACAAAGTAAATCTTCTTCCCTTGAGAAATATGAACATTAAGAATGTGCATAAGTACCCTATTTTATGGTTAGGAGGTTGGGAGAGTTTTCTTAGTGTACTGGTGTGTTCATAGAAATAGAAATGAGGCCACTGAAAATTTGGAAGAGAAGGAAATGAGAAAGGTTTCATGATGTGCTTTGCTTTTTAATAAGAAAACAGGGGTTAGGACACAGAAAAAGATGGTTAGGTGCTATGCATGTGCTTCTCCATTTGGTTTAATGGGAGACTTGATGTTTTCAAACTGAAACAAATTGAAAGGGATTCAGTGATGAAAATAAGAAAAAAGCTTGATGGAGATTAATTGAGAAAAGGCAATATATATATATATATATAAGTTACCCATTGTGAAAAGCTAACAAATAAAGAAGGAAATACATCGCCAACAAACTTATAGATGAATTGGTATTCAAATCTTTGACTTAGATAGAGGGAGCAAAATAATTTATATAAGGTGATCAAATGAGAAGAACACACTGAGGAGACCAATTCTCAAAAATCTCATTTTTAGAAAAAATGTAAAACTAAAACAATTTAAATATTTTGGGGGTGGCCCCCTCAAGATGAACTAGGATTTCTCCCTAGACTTTGTTTTTTTTTTTGGCGATAAGACTTGGATTCTAATGCTGATGTCAGATGTTAAATCTTCTATCAATCTACTTTCTTTCTTTCCCCATCACTTCTAATATAAATGTTAAAAAAAAAACACAAGAAAGAAAAAAGACATCCTTTGTCTATCAAAAAAAGTCACTCGTTTGAGAATTCTAAAAATAATGAATGAAATAGAATCTAATCTACATAAATTTTGAGATGATCATTAAAGATTAAAAAACTTGGCATACCAACCACATGTTCAGTTAAATTGAACTTTATATAGACAGACTTTATGTGTAGAGATTTAAAACTAGTTAAAAGTAATTTGTAGTACATGTCAAGCTAATATTTGCAAAATTTATTCTCACACTCAAAAGTTTTAAAAACGCATCTTAGTCCTAAGAAAAAAAACTCAGCATGCCTAATAATAAAAAAAATTACTATAAAGTAAAATGTAAAGGATCATTATGAAATAAAGAGTATTTATATTTTTTTATATTTATTATAATTGAATTGTAAAAATATTTTTTTTAAAAATAAAATAACAAAATAAAAAAACAATGTATTATCAGTGTAAAACCTTTTTTATACTATCATTTAAAGGTATATTACCAAATTATTTAAAAAAAATTGACTATCACAATCATTACTTATAAACTCTAAATTTTTAATAATGTATTAATATATAATGGAATAAGAGTATAAATAAATATATTAGTTTTTTTTTTAATTTGATGAGCTGCTAACTAAAAAGGAATGGAGATGGTCACAGACCATGCTAAGGATTATTACGGCCCGTTTTGGAATCCCAATTCTCTTTTAGGTTGGGAGCGAAACTTTATGATCTTCTTCTACAAAATTTACCTAAATCTCTTTCGTATGAATAATTAATTAAGCTTAATTTAAAAATATAGAAAGAAGGTAAATAAATTTACTCTAGTTTTTTTGTTTATTTTTTCAACAACTCTGGTCATTCCTATCCTATTAGAGTTGCAATGTGATTGAGAATATTTTGATAAGGATGCAACGGCATGCTGTCTTTTTGTCTCAAAGTTGGATGATTTTCATTTTCCAAGGAATCTATTATAATGATAATCTTACTGCATTAGGTTTGTTTTTTTGTTTTTTTAGCTGTGCATTAGGTTTACTTTTAGGAGTAAGTTTTAAGTTTTAAAACATTTACATTTTTTTTGAGCTAGAACACATTTATACTATTAGGACGCGTTTGACATAATGTATTAAGTTAGATAAGATAAGCTTATACAATATATTATGATTTTATCAATTGTTTGATGAAATCATAGTATTGTATAAGCTTATCTAGTAAATCTTTCTTACACATTAAAATAATGTATAATTTAATCAAGCTTTAAGATGTGAGATTAAACTATGATTTCATCAAACAATTGATAAAATCATAATATATTGTATAAGCTTATCTAGTAAATCTTTCTTACACATTAAAATAATGTATAATTTAATCAAGCTTTGAGATGTGAGATTAAGACTGATTAAGTTTTGATGTATAAGCTAATATAAAATTTTTCCTATTCTAACCTAGTTAACCCGATATCGCTCCTCTGGCCTCTCACTACCACCCTTTCCCTTCCTCTCGTTGTCGACGAGCTCTTCTCTGGTAACTGTTGCTGGTGGTAGCTGCAATCAGCAAGGCAAGGCTCCATCTCGTTATCTCTCTCCCCCATTGCAAGGTTAGCTCTCAATCTCTCTGCATGCCATCATTTGGTGAGTGCTTGCCCATGGATTTTTTTATCTATGTTTCCCGGTGTCATTTCTTTCCCCCATTTGCTCCATCTCACGAGATTTCTTGTGATTTTTCATGTAGCGAAATTTGGGCATATAAGCTATATGCTTTCTGTTAATCAGGATGATTCCAAATTTGGGTATCTTTTGCATTATTTTCACATGAAATTTGTAGTTTTGTTCACTCTTTATGCATACATGTCATGGAATTTAAGTTATACTTATCTTGCCATTTCATCTCCATTATTTATATTCCATCTCTAATTATCTATGTAGTGATAAAGGTTAAAGAGCAGTGAGAGAATGGAATTGAAATCACATCTCTAATGATCTATCTTCCCATAATTTGACTTTTTGTCTCTTCCCAATTTATGCTTTGAAGAGTCACATAATATGCAATCTCTTATTCATACTGACTAATTACCAAATAAGTGAGCGGTGAGATTACTTAACTGAAGTCTCCTGATTATTAGTTAATTTGTCAACATGATAATTTCTAACTAATAAAACTACTTATTGAATAGTTTTTTTTTTCTGCTTGGCTTATTGAATTAAATGAAGATAGAAGTATATAGATTCTATAGAAGTTGTTTAGTTAAATGTGAGAATGTGCTTTTGATATTCTGATAAAGCCTGTGGAGAAAATCAAAATCCTACTTAGAATGATAAACAAGAATAAATGTTGGAATGATGTAATTGATGTCATAAAAAATGCACTCTTATTAGTTGAAAACTTTAGAATCTGGTTGTCAGCTAAAGAGGTTTTGAAAGAAGAATAAAAGCAGAAATGCAGACGGATGAACCATTTTCCAATTTTTTTCCATTAAACACTTCGTTCAATTCACTACTATGCTGATGCTCTTAATCAAAATTCTATCACAGACAAGCCATTAGGTGTTCAGATTCTTTGATATTTATGCTTTCGTGGCTTTGAGTAGCTTGCATAACAGAAAAGAAGGGTTTGATTATCATAAAGTTTGCACATTTAAAATGACTTTTAGTTTAAATCAAAATCCAGTTTAAACTAACTTTTAGAAAAATCATCTGGTTACAAAGAATTTGCACATTTACTTCTGATTTGATTGTCCTTGTATCTGATTATAAAGAAGATCAAATATGCTAATGCTTGTTCTGGCTTGTGGACTACCTTCCTTTTGTTGTGCTTAAATAGATGCTGCCTGATGTACTAAACTTAACTATTCAATATATTGTTTTAATTGTGAAAATCGACTGTGCATCTGATATACTTATGCTTCAATTTTGTTAAATTTAGGACCTTTATCTCAATCTAAAGATTTTGAGTCTGTTTTCAAGATCACAAGAAAGACGTTCAACTATATATGTTCTCTTGTGGAAGAAGATATGCTGGCCAAATCCTCAAATTTCATTGATTTAAATGGCAAATATTTGTCTTTGAATGACCAAGTAGTTGTTGCTCTTAGGAGGCTTAGCTCTGGTGAGTCATTATCAACCATTGGTGACTCATTTGGGATGAACCAGTCAACTATTTCCCAAATAACATGGCGTTTTGTGGAAACAATGGAAGAGAGGGGGCTCTGCCATCTTAGTTGGCCTTCAACTAAAATGGAAATGGAAGAGATAAAGTCTAAGTTTGAAAATATACAGGGCCTTTCTAATTGTTGTGGTGTAGTTGACAACACACACATAATGATGACTTTGCCCTCTATAGGCTCTTTGAATAATATATGGCTTGACCGTGAGAAGAACTGTAGCATGATGTTGTAAGCCATTGTGGATCCAAATTTGTGATTCTATGACATAGTTACTAGATGGCCAGGAAGTCTTAGTGATGACATTGTGCTTCGAAGCTCTGCTTATTTCAAACTTACTGAAGAAGGGAAGAGGTTGAATGGAGGTAAGAAAATAGTCCAAGAAGGAACAGTGCTGAGGGAATATATAATTGAGGATACAGGGTTTCCCCTTTTATAATGGCTTCTTACTCCTTATTAAGGTGAAGGCCTCTCAGATGTTCAAGTTGAGTTTAACAAACGACTTGTTGCAACCAAATGGTGGCCAACAGAGCATTGCCTAGGCTAAAGAAGATGTGGAAGATAATTCAAGGTGTGGTGTGGAAACCTGATAAACAAAAGTTACCAAAAAAAATTCTTGTTTGCTGTATGCTACATAACATAGTTATCGATATGGAGGATGAGGTATTGGATGATATGTCCTTGTGCCACCAGCATGATTCAGGATATCAAGACCAAACTTGTGAATTTGTTGACAATAGTGCTTACATTATGAAAGAGAAGCTTTCTCTCTACTTGTCAGGCAAACTACCAACTTGAAAATATCATTTCTTTTGATTGTTATAAGTTACTTGGAGTTATATAAAATTGGATTTTTACTTGAAAAGATCATTTCTTCTGATATGGCTAAAAGTGTCAAGGTAATATCTGAATGTGTTAAGGTTGTGAAAGACTTCTATGATGGTTCAAGGGCTATTGCTGATTAATTGATGAAATTAAAAGACCTCACACCTAGAGAACGCAACAAGGCTGGCCGTTTGCTTGTGCAAAACATTCTCCTTGTGCATTTGTTCTAGGGGTTTCAAGATGACATAGTTCAGTTTGTGAAAGATTTACTTGATGATAACTAATGGTACTAATGTTTCAAAACTAGAAATAACTACAGTTGGTAGTACTTGTAAGAATTTGATGATACTTGCTATTAAAAGATGTTATTTTTAATTTGGTGGTGTTTAATTTATAGTACTTGCTATTAGAACTTGATGGTTACTATTTATGAAATTGTGTGTAAACCTGAGTTATCTTTCATATCATGTTTTGCATTCAAAAATCAAATAGCCATATAAATTCTTGTGAATTTTTGCTATTAGGATGGACTTTACCAAAATAAAGATGAAAATGACTATTCGATCTAGACATTTTTTAGATTTTGTTAATTTTTGTTTTGAAGGCATGAGTTAATTTTTATTTAATATACATACCAGCCATGATTTTTTTTATAGGCCTTGGGGACTTTTATTTTTCTAAAAATTAGTGTAACATGATAAATTTTGATGAATATAGTATACTTTTTATTAAAGGATATTTTTATCAAAAGTGTTAATATTTTATCATATCCAGTGTTATACAGTGCATTAATAAATACATGATAGTATTATCTTATACAATATAATATTTTATACAATATTGCGCTAAACACTGGATAATATTCAAATTTTATCAAGTCTTATACTATGAGACCTTATACTATTAAGCTTAATACAATCAGACCTTATGCTATTCTGTATACCAAAATGGCCCTTAAATCATAATATTTTTAATATAAGTCATATATTGAACTAAAAGACTTAACTGCAATTTTTGTGCCACAGTAGCCAAGGATATCCATTGATTTATGTATAAAAATTATTCACTTGAAGCGTTTTATTTTTAGCATGTCTAGCCACGCACTTTTGACGAATTTGTCATATAAACTTGGTATAGAGAAACAAAATGGAAGATAACAAAATGAAAAAAAAAATTATTGTATTGTTAATGTAATTTTTTTATACTATCATTCAATTGTATATTGCCAAATTATAAAAAAAAAAATTGACTATTCCAATCATTACTTATAAACTCTAAATATTTAATAATGTACTAATATATAATGGAATAATAGTATAAAAAAGTTTTATACTAACATTGTATTAAAATTAATTTTTTTATTTTGTTATTGATTTTAAAAAATATTATTATAATTCAATTATAATAAATATAAAAAAATATAAATACTCTTTATTTCATAATGATCCTTTACATTATAAATACATTTATTATTAGGTATGTTGAGTTTTTTTTTTCTTAAGACTAAGACGTGTTTTTACAAATATTAGCTCGACATTTACTACAAATTACTTTTAACCAGTTTTAAATCTCTACACATAAAGTCTGTCTATATAAAGTTTAATTTAACTGCACATGTGGTTGGCATGCCAAGTTTTTTAATCTTTAATGGTCATCTCAAAATTTATGTAGATTAGATTCTATTTCATTCTTTCTTTTTAGAATTCTCAAACAAGTGACTTTTTGATAGACAAAGGATGTCTTTTAAAAAAAAAAAACATTTACATTATAGGTGATAGGGAAAGAAAGAATGTAGATTGATAAAATATTTAACATCTGACATCTGCATTAGAATCCAAGTCTTATCGCTAAACAAAGAAACGAATTTTTTGCTAGTTTTGACTTTACCGGAAAAAAAAACAGTCAATAGTTGTAAGATATAAAAATAAAATTTAACATACAAATTCAAAATAAATTTAATAATTTAAAACAAATTGTACAAAGATGTTTAAAAAAAAACGAACAAACAAATCCAGTAAAAAAAAAACAAAACAAAACAAACAAACCTAACGTTACTCTTTAACATCTAAAAACTAATGTCCACCCCTTATTCTGTGGGGTTGCGATGCTTCAAGTTATAGATTTTGAAGCATACCAAATTATCGAGTTTGTCAAATTTTAAATGAAGTCGTTGGAAAAATCAAACCAACCAGACACCAAGGACTGGTTGATCAGGATTTTGAATGAATGATTGTTTTATTATTTTGTGGAGGAATAATTTTGACTACTTTTGGTGAACCGGTTGAGAGGTTCGAAATCTTCATGTTCAAGATGCCACATGATTGCATGCAAAACTTTACTTAAAGGTTTGATGTAACGGTAAGTTTTCAGAAAATTCAGCACTCCCATAGTGGCTTTATTCTTTTACGGTGCGAACCGAGCAAGTGTTTTTACAGACGATTTTTTTTTTCTATTTACATATATCTTTGCACAAGGGATAAAGGAGTAAAAGTGCTAATCTATATATATTATGTAAAACTTATGAAATATAGATACGGATATAGATATTTGACATGACATGAATACGATATAGATACAAAAATATACTAAATTCAAAAAATTATAGGATATGAACATGTATATATATATATATATATATAATTAATATTAAAGTAAATTAAAGAATTTGGTTTATATATATATAGATAGATATAATTGTAAAATTAAAAAAAATTCATATTTCATTAATATCATTTTTATAAGTTGGAAGATTTATAATTTTTTAATATATGTCATATGTGCTAATATTTGTTACCTAGTAAATCTCTTGTTTAAAATATGAAACAATTTCTATTGACATATTCTAAAAAATATCTTAAACTAACTTTTCTTAATAGAAGTATCATGTATAAATACATGTGCATAAAAAAATTTAACTAGAGAAAATATTGGTGTGAGACAAGTTTTGGTGATGATGAAGTGGACGACTTAGTACGAGCAGAGGTAGAAGGAGCAGATAAAAATAGTGATGCGTTAAAAGATAAAACTTAAAATATTGGTATGTGAAAATAGTGACTTGGGATGTCAGTCATGTGATTAGGCTTTAGTAGGTTACGAGCTTACTAATTGAACATTAGTAATAGAAACTAATTTTTAAAAAAAAAAATATTAATGAGTTGTGTCCAAGTTGTATCTTAGATGTGTCTAAATGTGTCCAAATGCGTTCAAATTTAAAAAAATAATCTTTTTAATTAGACACATTCAAACATGCAAGACACATGTGTCAGATGAAATAGTGTCTTTATATGCGTTAACACGTATTACATGTTCAACATACAAACACGCCTTAAAAATGACATATTCGTGCTTCATAGTGTAAGACACAATCAATACAAGTTTAGACAATGACACAAGTCAGTTATTAATAAATTTCCCCCCTTCTAATTTCTACTCTATTTTCATAAAGTTTTGATTTATTTAAATAGATAAATAAATAATCATCATCATCAATTCAAATTACCCAACTAAATGATCATAATTTAGATATAGTATCCACAATGTTTTCTCTAAAAAAATACTTATCAATTTAAATTATCCACTACTCAATATTTGAAAGTTTGTTAAAGATTTAATATTTATATCACATTTTTTAAATTACATATATTTTTAATTATTAAATTAATCAATTTTAGGATTCTCTCTAATATCTATAGCTTTTTGTTGCAAATTACCCGCACATTTCTATTTAAATGGTCATACCTACTACTGTGTGAAATGGTAATTCAATTAATTCACTGTGAATCCCCGATAGTCTATGACTTCAATTATAAGTATTTATTTAGAATTTTAATAAATTCTAATAAATCACTTGGATCATAATTATATATATATATAATATAAAACATAGTCTATACAATTTTGGACAATGACATGTGTTAATAATCGGTAAATTTCTTTCCTCTAATTCCCACTATATCTTGATAAAATTTTGAATTATTTAAATAAATAAATAAATGATCATTATCATCAATTTAAATTACCCAATTGAATGATCCTATTTAGATATAGATCCTCTTTTAGACATAGCGCCCACAAATTTGGTTATTAATTAAATGTTTTCTCTAAAAAAATATTTATCAATTTAAATTATCCACTACTCAATATTTAAAAGTTTGTTAAAGATTTAACATCTATATTACATTTTTTAAGTTACATATATTTTTAATTATTAAATTAACCGATTCTAGGATTCTCTCTAATATTTATAGCTTTTTTGTTGCAAATTATCCGCACGTTTCTATTTAAATGGTCATACCTACTACTGAAAAAAAAAATGGTCATACCTACTACTACGTGAAACGGTAATTCAATTAATTCATTGCGAAACCCCATATTCTAAGACTTCAATTATAAGTATTTATTTAGAATTATAATAAATTCTAATAAATCACTTGAATCATATATATATATATATATATGACATATTTAGTGAGGAGAGTTTTTATTATGAGATGGTAAAAGAGAAAATCTTGATTATACAATCATACATAAAGATTAAAAGTTATTTAAAAATCGTATTATCACTTAAAAAAGTCATATGTATTTATATTTTAATATTGATCATTCATGTAAGATCCAATGGTCAAAATTCACTTATTTTACCTCTTACAATAAACACTCATCTCATCAGATACACTCCTTATATATATATATATATATATATATATATGATGTAAGATCAACTTACACCAAGAATATCAAGTTTTTTTTCTTACACTCATTCTCAACCATTAGATCTACTTTCATCTAATGGTTATTTTTAATGAAATAATCTCAATCATTAGATGAAAGTAGAACTAACGGTTAAAAATAAGTGTAAAAGAAAAAAGACTTACACTGGTGTAAACTGATTCCTCCTCTATATATATATATATATATATATATATATATATATCAACAGTAGTAAAAATATGCATTTGAAAATAGAAAGAAGAGATATCAGAAAAATCAGGATCAAAATACTTTATTGATAATTTCAAAATACTTACAGAGTACGTAATACAAAATTACAAGTCTTGAACAAAAGCTGAATTCCAAAGGTTTACAGAGGAAACAGAATACAAGAGTTTTGATACAAAGTGTTTACAGAAAATTTTTAAACTAAAACTTCGATGAAAAATGGACCCATCAGGAAGCTTCATCCTTAGCTAGATGACAAATGAGGAACCTTCACGGGAAGCTTCATGCTTGGCTAGATGACAAATAAGGAACCTTCACAGGAATCTTTTTTCTTAGCTAGACAACAAATCAGGAAACTTCATAATTAGACAAATGAACTAGACGACAAATAAGGAGCCTTCGTAGGAATCTTGACGAATAGCTAGACGACGAATAAGGAGCCTTCGTAGGAATCTTGACGAATAGCTAGACGACGAATAAGGAACCTTCATAGGAAATTTCATGCTTTACTAGGTGACAAATAAGGGACCTTCATACGAATCTTCATCATTAGCTAGACAAAAAATGAACTTTCATAATTAACTATGTGGGCCTTTACAGGTTGGAAAGGTCTACACCATAACAGTCATCTTCATTACTATCATCGAGAATGTCGTTGTTTTCACTTCCTTCACTGTGAGGAGACGAACCAGAGGTGGACATGGTTGTCTTGATTTTGCTTAGTAATTCCTGTTCTGAGGACGAAGAGGTCAGTTCTTGAAGAAGCTTGTTCTTAAGTTCTTCAAATTATGATGGCTTCTTATGATTTTTCTTAACCAAAGAAAGATTAGCAAGGAACCATTGATTAACCGCACTAATACTTACTAATTTCATATTGAACTGAGGCCACCATTTAACACTAAATTCTCTAGCAACCCATTCTGGATGAGGAATTTGATACTTATGATAGAAATTATAATCTCAAACATTAATCCAAGCAATCTCAAAAGCAGCATAAAAATGTAAAAGTCTGGAACCTTGAGGAAAATCAATTTTTTGAGTAAACAAATTATAGGAATCCTTAGCAAGCTGGGGAAGAATATCAACACAAGGACCAGTACTGCACATCCAATCGGCAAACCATGAGGGCACGTTTTTTAACCCTTTCTGAAACCAAAAGAACCAAGAGTGGGAATATGGCCTAAGGAGCATAAATCTATACCAAGCTTGTTGATAATCCCAATAAGTATAAGTTTGACGATCAAATTTTATTGAAAAAGATTTTAGAGTGTGAGCAGCTTGATTCCAATCTTTTGGACCTAGAACCTTAAGGATTTTCACTTTAGAAAAATCAATATACTCGGGATTGGTAGCACTATAATAATGATCTAAAGAGATTGATTCAGTATCAATGAGGATGAGTTCATAAAAAGTTCTGTTCTTTTTAAGTGACTCTTGGGGAACAAAATGAAAATCTGGGGGAAGCATGTTCTGAATTATTTCTTGAGGGGTCGAGTGAGGAGAAAAGAATCCTAGTTCAAGGGTGATTATAGGTTCAAAAATATTTTTCTTAACATATTTGCATTCTTCTGTGGTGGGAGAATTGGTGAGTAGCGGTGAAGATTGTTTCGGTCTCTGAGGAGTTCTAAAAAGAGTACCAGTAATGGTTTGTGAGTAAGATAGAAGTGTAAACCTATTGGATGAGGGAGACGAAGGTCGTATAGACTGAATAGGATTAGGAACATGAACAAGGGTGGAAGACCCCTTTAAGGAGGTAGATGACCTTGTGTTTATCTCAGTGTTCTTATCTGCAGAAATCTGTATATACTTATCCAGAGTAATTTTCTTAGCCTTTGATTTTGATGAGGAGCTAGCGGCCATTGTAGCCCTGCAAAAACTCTCTGATTAGAAAATCAGGAAGATAATTATCTTTTCCTTTAATATGTTGAATATTAAAATCAAAACAAGATAACAGTGCTTGCCATCTAGCAAAAATCTGTTTTGAAACCAAGTTCTTAACATCCTTTTGAATAATTGAAGGAGCAGCTTTACAATCAGTTTTTAACAAAAACCTTTTATTAAACAAATCATCTTGAAATTTTGTGATACTTAGCACTATAGATAAAACTTCTTTCTTAACAGTATTATAATTCTGTTGAGCCAGTTGCCAAACTCCAGAGTGATATCTAACGACTTGTTCTTTGGACGACTCAGGTAGTAACTGCTTTAACACTCTCCCATACCCCAAATCAGAGGCATCTGTTTCTACTATGAGAGAGGCTTGAGGATCCGAAAGTCCTAAACAAGGAATATTTTTTACTAGATTCTTAACTTGTTGAACAACATTAGTTATCTGATTATCCCAAGGAGACGGGTCTTTTCTTAGCCTTTTAAATAAAGGAGCACAAATTATTCATATATCAGGAATAAAATCTGCTACATAATTAACACATCCTAAAAATCTTTGAAAAGTATTCTTATCTTTGAGCTCATTGGAGAACTTATCTGCAAATTCTATGGATCTTTCTATAGGAACAATAGTGCCTTAACTAATTTCGAATCCTAAAAATCTAGTCTTAGTCTGGAACAGTTTTATTTTCTTAGCAGAAATTATTAAACCATTTTCTTTAATAAGATTAAAGAAAGTTTCTAAATAATTAAAGTGTTTATCAAAAGAGTTACTGAATACTAATACATTATCTAGATATACTATGGTAAACTTTGAGTAAGGATTCAAAATATTGTTCATTATATTTTGAAATTATGAAGGGACATTTTTTAATCCTTGAGGCATTACATTCCATTCGTAATGTCCAAATGGTACTATAAAAGCAGTTTTGTACCTATCTTCTTCAGCTACTTCAATTTGATAGTATCCGGATTTCATATCAAATTTTGAGAATATATTAGCCTGATGAACTCTACTTACTAAGTCCTTTTTATTAGGAATCGGGCACCTTATCCATCTTAAAACCTTGTTTAAGGGTTTATAATTAATTACTAACCTGGGGGCACCTCTTTCTATTTCTGAAGCGTTCATAACATAAAATCATGCACAACTCCAAGGAGACTTACTTGGTCTGATTAAATTTTTATCCAAATATTCTTGAATTTCTTTCTTATAATATTCTAAGTATTGTTGATTCATTTGGATAGGTCTTACTTTAGTAGGGATATTAATTTCTTCAAATCCTTCTTCATATAGTAAAGTAACTATATACCTTTTTCGTTCTTTAAAAGCATTAGGGAATTCACTACATATTTCTTGTTCAAATTTCTGTTGAACATATTTTATCTTATCTTGAACTTGGGGTTTATTTATCTGTTCTTGAATTCTTTTATATTGAACTTTTCTGCTTAACATGTTTATGTGCTTTGTTTTCTTTTCTATTAAGTTAATCTTAGAAATTAATGAATCTTGAACCATATTTAATTCTTTAATTAAGGGTGGTTTTATAAACTCAAAACAAATTTCTTTTCCTAATGCATTAGTAACTAATCCTTTTTCGTTTACTGAGAATGGGTATAGTAAGAATAAAAAGGGAGTACCTAGAATTATTTGCTCAGAAATATTTTTTACTAATAAAAATGAAGTTTTATAACAAATTTTATTTTTACAGGTCTTAGCATTATTTAACTTATATTTAATTTGCATTTTATTTCTGGAAGCACTACTTAACAACTCTGTGGTCTTATCGTAATACTTAGTTGGAATCAATCCTTCTTGAACACATTTCATATCAGCTCCTGAGTCTATTAAGGTTATAAAATTAAATCATTCATCTTTTATTACTAACTCTATCAGACAATGTCATTTATGAACAATTACTTGACTTAATAAATGAATATAATGATCTTTTTTGGAGTCTTGACTGATACTTGTATCTTGATTTTGTACTATTATTTGTGCTTGTAAATTTAGCATTTTGAATTCTAAATCAGTATCTTTTTCTTTAAGTAATTTAACTTCATTTTTTAAATTTTTTATTTCTTCTTTGTAAATCTTTTAGGGTAACTTCATTTATTTAAGGTTTTTAAATCTTTCTAATACTTCTTTCATATCTATCTTTTGTACTTCCTCTTTTTTTATTATCTTTGTATTCTAGAAATTCTTTTATTTATTGAATGAATTCTTGCTTAACAGATGATTCTTTCATGTTTTCTATTATGCTTAATAATGATGATGCTTGATCTCTAGTAATTACATTAATAGTTTTTAAGCATGATGAATAATCACATAGTTCTGGTCCTAAGCCTGTACATTCTTTGTCATTATCACTTTATGATTCAGATGAAGATGAGTCTTTTAATTGATTAACCATTTCTTCTTCGGAACTGTATTATTCTTCAGAAGATTCAGATTCATTAATTAATATATTTATTAAAGATTTCTTTAATTCTTCATCAATTTTTAAATTATTAATTTTTTGTTTTACTTTACAGTCTTTCTTATAATATCCTACTCGGCCACATTTATAACATACTATCTATTTTTTAGACTTAGACGATCTATACTTATCTTTCTTTGATGATCTAGGTTTTGATGAGCTTACTTATTCTCTATAATATTTTTTTATAGTAGCGCCTAGATTTTCTTGATTTATGAGGAACATATTTTTGAACTTTCTTTTGTCTACTTGGAGCTTTGACTCTTTCTATTCCCCACTGGGAACAAAATGATCCTAGTTCTTTTCTAATAGTTTTAGCTTCATTCTTAAGCTTATGTTGAAGTTTAAGATTTAAACACACTTGCAATCCAGTTTCTATAATATAATTAGACAATTGACCAAACTTAAGTTGATCATAAGGAATTGTACCATCATTTTGATTCTGAATCATTACTTTAACCTTTTCTGAAAATAATTTAGGAAGACCAGCTATAAATCTTTCTTTCCAGTAATCAACTGATGCATCACTTCTTAAATATAGCTTAGACAGAAACATATCCCTATACCATCTATAATCAGACATGGAGGAACAATATAGATTAACAATTTGATCTGTAATTCTTTGCTGAAATTTTAAGGGTTCTCCTATAAAATGCTTTGTTATTGTGTACAAAAGTGTTGTTACAGCATCTTCAAATACTTGTCCATTAGAGTCAATTTTTGTTGAATTCATTATAAAATCTTTTTCTTCTTAACTTAGCACATTATCCCACCATCCTTTAAGCTGGCCTGTAAATCCCATAACAATTAAAGAGGCTGAAGTTCTATCAGTATTATTTTTTCCTTTAAAGGCTATTGCAGCCATAGTCATTTGTTGAACAGTGTCTAAAATGTGTTGTTTACCTAATCCGTCTATATTCCATTCATTAATTGATTCACCAGTAAAGGCTACAAAATCTTGAAAAGGTCTTTCTTCATACTTAATATCAGGATATGTAGGTCTTGGGTAATAATTCCTAGTTTTTGAGACAGACATATCTTTTCTTAACTTATTAACTTGAAGATCTAAAAGTTCATTTTCTAATTCTTCAATTTTTTGTAATGTATGTATCTTGGGTGTAGAACTCGTTCCTATGGTTAACTGCTCTAATTTTTTCTTAATTTCTTCAATAGAGTTGTCAGATTTTGAGTTAAAGTGTATATTTTTTAAGTCGGATTCTGGGACATTAATTACCTTATAGATGGATTTATTAGGATCTAAATTTTTATTAATATTTTGAGCTGATGTATATTCTTTAGATTTTTCACTTATTTGATTATCTATCCTTTCTAATGTTTTAGACATAGTATGGAGCATTTGATTAGAATAATTAAGCTGTTGATAAACTTTATTAAAATTGTCATTATCTATGGGTAAATTATGTGCTCGTGAAGCTATTGCCTTAAAAGGGGTGGCTTCAACTTCTAATCCTTCTTTTGTGGTTATCTTAATAGTTTCTAAGGGAGAAAATTCTGAAACTATTATCTTATCTTTCTCTGTTTTCCAAGAAGTTGATATTTTATTATTTACTAATATTTCTGGTATTCTTATAAAAGGATTTTGAATATTATTTTCTTTGCAATACTTTTCAAACCAGTCAAAGAAATACATATTGATTTGTTGTTCTATTAAATATGAGTAAAATTCTTCTCTGACTTTAGTAGTTTGTTCTTTACTAAAATTCTTAAAATACCAATCTCTTTTATCTTTATTATAAGGAGCTTCAAAATCATTACTTATCCATTTTTTATCTATTTCAAAGGGTTCTTCTTTAGTTAATACATTAATGACTTGGGATCTAGTGGGTGAATATCCTGGTGATTCTGATCTATGAGTTTGCTGGTAAATTGGTTGAGGAACATTAGGTTCAAAGTTTACACCAGTTAGGTTTATATTAATTACTGATCCATCTACTGAATGTCTTGAAGAAGTGGGAACAGTTGAAGGGATGTTAATTATCAGATTTGTAGGAGTGTTTAGTCTAGAGTGAGAATTAGACCTAAGCATTCCTATTCTTATATTAGAACCATCTTGAACTATTGATTTTATTCTAGTATTTCTTATCGGTTGAGAGGGTATTACATCTGGAAACACCCAATCTTCAGGAATCCTAGACAATATTTCTTCATGAGATAATCTTTTAGGAGTTAGTATCGATGATTTCTTAAGATTTGCTTCCATAATTATAGTTTCATGCTTTGGGGATTGTCTTAATACTTTAAATTTTGTATCTTTATAACAGACTTTATAATGAACTATATACATAACAGACATATGCTTAGTTCCTTCTTGAAAAACATTATCTAATATCTTAACATTTAATTCTAAAGCTTGCTTAGTCATATAGTCATTTAATGGCATGGTATAATTAGGATAACAGTTAAAGAAAACAAGACCATCATGCAAATTAGATTCTAAGATAGCAGTAATTTGATCATGAAGTTTTCTTAACCTTTTATCTCTTAACAAAATTAACACAAGATTATCAATTCCTAATTTATGTTGTCCTTTAGCAGCAACTTGAATTAATCCTATGTGTATAAACTGATAATTATCCTTAACATGTTGTTCAATAATATTATCTTTTAATAAACTTATTGATTCACAAGGTTTTTCTAAAATGTGAGTAGCTTCGAATATATGGATCTGATCCTTAGACTTGAATAAGGAAGTACTAGTTTTATAAATTTCTTTAGGAGGAACATAAGGAATTGCCCAATTTTGAATGTTGTTTTCAATATTAGCAATTTCTAATTCATTTGTTTGAACCTAATCTTGATCTACTTCTAATCTAGAGGATGCAGATTTAAACTGTGAGGAACCTATGCTAGAAGCCTTCCCGCTACGGAAGTAGAGCTCGCTTAAGTTTCTAAATATCCTAGACATAATGAAGGAATTCTCTTACCGGGACCACCACTTGCATGTACGGGACCAAGTATAACAATAAATACTCCTCTCACCTGATACAGAATTATAGTACTGTTAAGAAAGAAGTTTTATCTATAGTGCTAAGTATCACAAAATTTCAAGATGATTTGTTTAATAAAAGGTTTTTGTTAAAAATTGATTGTAAAGCTGCTCCTTCAATTATTCAAAAGGATGTTAAGAACTTGGTTTCAAAACAAATTTTTGCTAGATGACAAGCACTGTTATCTTGTTTTGATTTTGATATTCAGAAACTTAAGTTTCTGAATATTCTCTCACTAGATATACTCCTTATATATATGGATGTGTATCAGGTGAGAGGAGTGAATCTTAACCATTAGATCTTACATGAATAGTCAAGATTAGAATATAAATGCATGTGACTTTTTTAAGTGGTCACATGACCTTCAAGTAACTTTTAATCTTGACCATCCATGTATGGTTGTATGGTCAAGATTTACTCCTCTCACTCTCTCACAATAAAAACTCCTCTCACTAGATATGTCCCCTATATATATATATATGAAGGAGCTATTATGAGAGGGTGAGATGAGTAAATCTTGATCATACAACTATATATGGATAATTAAGATTAAAAGTTACTTAAATATCATGTGACCAATTAAAAAAGTCACATGCATTTATGTTATAATTTTGATCATTCATGTAAGATCTAATGATCAAGATTCACTTATATCACCTCTTACAATAAACACTCCTCTTCATACAAGTTCCACCATTGACACGTGATAGTCATTAGTGAACCATTTTCCTTCAAATTCTCACACTATTTTAATAGAGTTTTAAATTATTTAAATAAATTAATATCAATTTAAATTATCTATTGCTTAAAATTTTAAACTTTGATGAAGACTTATAAAATTACATTTTTAATTATATATTTTAAATTATTTAATTAACCAGACGTCTATCTCTTTCCCTTTATTTTTTTTTCTTTACTTTTAATATTTTGCTCAAATTATTTTAAATTATAACTAGATTAGAAAAGAATGTCATAAGAGCACCAATAATAACAAAAGATTATGTTAGAAAAAATCTATATTCATCTTCTTTTTTTTTGGTTTCCCAAAGTACTCTCACTCGATAGATGAAAAATTAATCTCCTGCAGATATGATTAGGTGTTTAAGCAAAAATTTCTTCCAATAATATTTTTTCATACACATAAATTATATGATCAAACTCAAAACTACATACTTAAAAGACTTGAGCCATTTTCATTTGAACTAATACTCGTTGGCCTATATTCATCTATTATATTATGATATATTAGTTTTTAATAGACTAAATATATACATAATATATTATAAATTACTTTTTAAAATATCTCAACTTAAATATATTAATATTGTTAATAAATAAAATAAATAAATTTAAAATAAAATTATTCACTTTCATATATATTAATAATTTTATCATAATACAAATAAAAAGTATCATAATAATTTAACAAAAATATTACTTATTTAAGAAGCCGGTGCGGCACATGTTATCAATCTAGTAGGGCTACAATACAAGGCTTTTAACAAAAATAAAAATACAAGGCTTTTAACAAAAATAAAAATAAAAATTGAGCGTTGGCATTTGCTAATGGAAAATGTTCATCCTACTGCTATCACAGACTGACTCCACCTCGTTTTAAACACGGTCTTGTTCATGGGACCCACCCATGAACGATACAAAAATCAACTTTCCTGAGCGTTGGCATTTGCTAATTAGGGGAGGAAGATTTGAACCCATATCACCACTTGAGTTATTGCTTAAGTTTTTATAATGAAAAATGTTAACAATATATTCTTTTGAATATATTTTTTAATATTTATTTTATTATTAGTCCAAAAGTAAGTATTACAATAATTCTTTCAATAATAATCATTTCAAGTATACATGAAGTAGATCAATAATAAAATAAATATTAAAAAAATTATCCAAAAGAATATATTGCTAACATTTTTATTCTACAATTACAAGACTTTTTTTCTTTCATATTTTGGGTACAATTACAAGGCCTTTGACTTGAACTAATCCAAAGCTTTAGGTTGAACAGGCCAACACGGTCACTATTTTTCTATGAAAAAAAAAAGAGCTGCAAACTGTGGTCACTATTTTAAGAGTCTCTTTTATCTGTTCCATGTCATCTGGAGCCACAGGCTCAAGTGGTACTTCGAGAAATAAAAAAAAACTATTAGTAAGGGCAGTTTTATATTATAATTTGGTGCTGTATTTTTATAAATTTTTCTTTAAATATTTTCTTTTTTAGAATATCTTCTACTTGATAGTTAAAAGACTAATCTCTTAAGGTACAGTCAAACGCATATACGATAATCTCTTCTAATAGTTTTATCTCTGTACATATAAATATCAGAATAGAACATAGAATCATATGCTTAAAAGATTCAAATATCTTTCACTCGAATAACACAGGTTAGTATTTTTCTTCAAATACTCACTATTCACAAATATTTTATTAAAAATATAAAAAACATTGATACCAACATAAGAATCATTATTTACAACTAAGTATTTTGTTATAAACACTGTAGGTATACTTAGTCAAAATGAAGAGCCGGCCCTAGTTCTATCTTTGCGGTGTTCAGGTGCTTTGGTCTCCTTTTGAATTTTCATTAATCGGAGTTACTGTTTGGAACCTTCTCCTTTTTCTTTCATCGCTTTCTTATTTTTGCAGTTATTTTTAGCAATTTTATCACAAATCTTAGATATGTGATTTTTGGATAGACATGAAGAGATTAACTTCGAATTATTTTAATCTACCTTTGGTCGCTTTCAACATGGGTATGAAAAGTATGATAGGAAATATAAAGAATGAAACTCTTGATCACGAAGCAGGAAGAAAAATGTCTTTTCTTCCCCTTAGTTTTTAGAGTCAAGATTTTTATGAGGCTTTTGGTGTTTTTGCTTTTTTTTCTTTATGCTGCGGTGCTTTTGAGTCGTCCTTCCAACCTTCTTGGAAGTGATTTAAGTAATAACCCATATTCCTGTAACTTGGACATTGTTTTCCATTTCATTTTCATTAATGAATTTCACAATCTTTGACAACCAAAAAAAACTAAATATTCTGTTATAAATAATGATTATGCGAAGAACTCTGTTGACGCTGGTATCAAACAAATAAATTTCCAACAAATATAAACAAGTTCCCGTTAAAATGCATTGTAGAAGACCAACTACGTGAGGCTTGCCTTCGTTGAAAACGCCGAAGCCCCACTTCTACCACAATTCTTTGCCCCGTAGATTAGACGAGGTCCGAGTCCGACCAAAGAAGGAAAACGACTTAATTTGAAGCACCATACTAGCTATTTTGATAGCTAAATATCTTTGTGCATAATATATCAACAGCAACAATAATCATGGCATGACATGATCAGTTTTATACGCATTCTTTGGTGCATATCCCAATTGGGTTACATTTTACAGTCCGAACTTACTAGTATCTACAAAGGAAGGAAAACATAAGATTATTTACACAATTGCAGTTGTGTAACATGATAAATAATCTTATACAAGAATAGCGGATGATCTAATAAATTAAGTTGAGGTCCAACTTCGATGTTTACAAAATCTCAGACGCATTACTCCCACAGCAGTTTGGGACAGCATGTTAAAGCCAAGCAAAAAATCTATCCCATGACAAAGGTCAGCTAAGAACAGGAGATTCATATGGTTGGCTTGCAGAAATTTGATCCCCGGATTTTCTTTTCAAGGATTCTGTACAAGTTCATGACCAGGATATATGTTAGGTGAAAGAGAGTAGAAGCAGGAGCACATAGGTGAAAGATGAACTATCATGAAATGCTATGAGTTGACAAGAAGACAGAAAACATCAGGGCTTTTACAAAGATGATGTCAAGAAAAGCATGCTTAAAAAAGGTGTTATTCCCTTGTAAAACAAACCATCACTTCGTGAAAATTGTTGCCAAGCTCCTACACTTCAATCACCACAAGTGGCATGAGAAAGAGGATATGCACAAGATGTCTATTATCGAGTGTTTGTGTAATTTTATGGCTTCTGTCCATCATGTTCAATGGAGGGAGAAAGGTGTGGTTCTGTTGTGAACTTTGATCCAGTCAACATCAATGAGCAATTCTAAAATTTTCTTCTGGCACCCATGGGGTTGGTTCGGCAATAAATGAAATGTTAGCCTTACTCAAAGCTTAGATTCAATTCCCACCTGTAGCCCCTAGTGGCATATCTACCTGCCCAAAGTAATCCCATCACAGAGACACACCGTTATCAATTCAGGATTTAGGTGCCATCACGTTCCTCCATATGCATGGTGGTGAAATGGGGCACAAAGAGTATCTGTGCAACCTAACTGCCACTCATTTTGAGCATACAAATAAAAAGTAAGAGAAGAAAAATCTTCCTTGATAAGAAACCAGTTTAATTAGGAGTATGTCTAAGGTTGCATCCAACTACACCACTTGTACACAATAGAAGCCCACTATGAGAACTGTCTGTACTATACAGTTTGAAGAGAGACTTCATTCTGTAAGGTGCAAGAAAAAATATAGGTCACTGCAACCAGAGGTTTGGAGAAGTGAAGGTTTCAGAGTATTAAAATTCCAATATAGCTGGTTAATTCAAATGTGTAGTTTCAAATCTTTGATGCAATTTCAATTCCCCTTTCCAAGTCTTTAAAGAATCACAGTTATTATGTTTCAAATGCCATCGACAGGCACTGATCATATACTACACACTGAAAGCAGGGATTGACAAACATCGAAGATTTCAGAAAATGCATCACATTCGTGGGGCATTAGCATTAAATCTGAACTAGAGATGGTGGCTAAGCGCTTGGGTAATATGTGCATGTACCTGACATCCCTCCCTTATCCAGGTACATGCTCAAATAATAAACAAAAGAGTAAATAGTCACTTTAGTCCTTGAATATTTCGGGCAATAACACTTTGATCCCTATAAAAAAAAAGGGGCACACTTTGGTCCCTAATAGGGATGAATGTGATAGGGTTTTAAAACTTTCAAGGACCAAAGTGTGTCTTTTTTTTTTGTAGGAACTAAAATGTTATTGCTCGAAATATTCAAGGGCTAAAGTGACTATTTACTCTAAACAAAATCACAGGTTGATTGAATAATATAAACCCCTTTAAACGAGCAGAGTGCATATAAAAGAATGTGAGCACATGCATATGCACATAAGGAAACACAATGTCTCAATACAATGTGAATATCCATACCAAGTCTTTCTTTTATGACAGCAGCATTTTCAGCCCCACAACATCTTTGTGAAAAGTAGGATATATCATGGTACATTTCATTTGATGGATGAATTCCTGCATCCTCCATCCATTGCAGTACCTGCATCAGAATTTGCTTGATTTTGCAGATGTCATTTATAACAATGTGAAATACTCAGAAAAATGAAACTATACATGACTGAATATCTAATACAATCATGAAAGACAGAAGTCTACACAGGACTAGTATATGCGGCATTGAAGGCATTTTCCACTTTGGTAACAAGAGATCCTATTTGTTAGAATTTTAGGATTCATATTGTTTTGGGAGTTTTATTTTGTTAATAGTGTTGTTGGGCTGGGCTTGTACTTGTACTAGTTGTACTATACTAGTATTTGACCAAGATAATTAGTATAAATAGGATTGTTAGTGTTATTATATAGTATATATATACACATCTCATTATCAGTGAAATATACTTTTTTATCTTTTTCCTCCTTTTCCATCCATTCCAATTAGATAGTTATGAACCTTTATGCATGCAACAAACCTAACAATCTGTTGTTGCCTAGTTGCATCATACAGAAAATGTAAATGTAAACCCCCCCCCCAAAAAAAAAAAAAAGAACTTAGAATCTATATGTATCATCATTAAATTAAATCTGAGAGAGAGAGAGAGCTTACCTCTAAATATTTCCTCCAATTTCCAGAGGATAAAAGGTTCTTCAATAAAATAGAATAAGTATTGAAGTTAACATCAGCACCCGATGCCAACATTTTGTAGAATAACTGCACGAATGAAAAATAAGATAATAAGAAAGCAAGGCAGTGGGAAAGAGATATCAAGGTAGTGGGAAATCACATTTAACGTGCTTGATAACATCATTAACTTATCATAAATATCTGGGAGAAGATTTGAGGTACCTTCAACATAGTTTCAATCTTTCCACTGTTTCCTAAAAAATGCAGGAACAGATTCAAACATCCAGATGAAATTACAGGAAGTGAGGGCTCTATGTACTTGATCATATCAACAGCTGTCCTCCAATCATGTAATCTTACAGCAAAAGAAACATTCAGTTTGACAGGAATATAATAATAAAATACAATGTGCAGAAAAAATATCATACCGTAAAATATGGTTATCAAACCAAAGCAGTTTAAGTAATAGGCATTTATCTTCTTGTTTCTCATCCACCCTTTTCATTAAATCTTTTGAGCTTAGGTGAGCAAAGATATATCATTATATTCAAAAGCACCAAAGGGTCATATATTTTAGAAACCTAGGGTTTCATCATAAGAACATGCTATATTCTAGTTCAAGTTCCACCAATGATATAATTAATAAAATCTTAATATTATTGTGAAGAAGTATAACTCCTGCTAAATAATAATGACAACAACGTGTATCAAATGGGGGGTAAGTATATGAAATTTCATTGAATTGTGTTTGAAGAATAAAGCACATGTACAGCTTAAACACCAATCAAGTGGCAAGTAATAACCTTCCAATCATGAAAAGTGTTAGCCATAAGAATTTTGCATCAGGTAGAAAAAGTGCCACGATGTCTAGATCAGGAAGATACAAAACAAATTTCACCCTTGATTAGATTAACTTAGATTTTATCCCCAAAAAATATATATATATACTTAGACTAACCGAGGAGACACTATGGTAAGATGAACATTTTTAGAAGCTTCAAGAAAGCCGACAAAAAATAAGAAACAGGGAAAGACAAGTTTAATGTGTAACTAAAATGCTTTTTCTGGAGATATAAAGACAAATTTGAACTTACAAGCTACAGGCAGATACCATTTCAAAAAAAATGGTATCACTAAAAGGAATCTCTTTTTCTCTCATACTTTCTGCAAGACTAAGGACCCTTCCTGGTTGGCCACCTTCATTAAAAGCTCTCATTAGGGCTGCACATGCAATAGTATCTAGCTTGATGTCATTTACTTCCATTTCTTCAAAGAGTGCATATGCTTTCTCCCAATTCTCTGATCATAAAATATAGTTAGACCATTTAGGTATACATTTTCAAATACCATCCTAATATTTCAGTGGTTAAAATTTATTTTACCAGCTGCATTGTATGCATCAACCATTGCAGTATATGTAACCACATCAGGGTAGCAACCAGATGATTTCATCAAGTTGAATGTAGATTCTGCTTCTATGATTTGGCCCTAAAACATTATCACAAAGAAAAACAAGATGTGAAGGCAAAGAAACAGAAGTCTCAAATTTTATGGATACTCCATTGAGGGGCATCCTAACCAGCACTTACCTGTTTGCTATAGGCACATATGACGGATGAGTAGACCTCTTTGGACAAAGGAAGTTTTAGAAGCATCATTTCTTCCATAAAAGATAGGGCTTCACCATATTTTGACATCTTACAACAACCACTTATCAACACAGTGTAAGTAACAGAATCGGGTTTTATTTTTTTCTTCCTCATAGATTTATACAAGCCTATAGCTTTGTCATATTCCCCCACATTCATATAGCTTCCTATAGCTGAATTATATGCAACTGTATTCAATTTAATGCCTCGCATCTCAGCTGCTGATAGCACAGTATCAATCTTCACCTTCTGACTGCATCGTCCACAGGCAGCCAAGAGAGTGCATATTGAGACAACATTTGGATGAATTCCATCTTGTTCCATCTCACGCAAGATTTCAATTGCCTCTGCCAACAAACCATTAGATCCATAGGCATCAATCAGTGCATTGTAGCTGACAATGTTTGGCTTCAACTTATTTCTCTTTATTGTTTCAAATACTTCCCTTGCTTTATGGGGTTTTTGTGATCTTCCATAAGCATTAAGCAGGGATGTATAGGATACAATATCTGGGCGGAAACCATCTTGATTTATCTCATTGAAAACCAAAAGTGCCTCATTATCCATCCCACGAGCAGCATATGCACCTATTAGTGCATTATATGAGACTATATTTGGTTTCAGCCCTTCTGCAAGCATCATATTGAACGCAGCCTCACAATTTTCAACTTTCCCACACACAGAATACAAGTGAATGATACTAGTGAATGTTACAACATCAGGGTGACATTCTGACCTCTTTTCCCTCATGAAATTAAAGATATCAATGGCTTTGTCATATTGTTGAAGCTTCACTAGACAATGGATAACAATATTAAGCGTAGTTGTGTCAGGACGAATGTGAGTTCCCTTCATTAGTTCAAAATAAGACAGAGCTTTTGAATACTGAGCCCCACTTTTAAATGCAGATAACACAATATTGTGAGTAACAAGATCAGGCCCAACTCCATTGTCTGTCATTTTCTTGCAAACATTAAGCGCTTCTTTCCAATTTCCACTAGATCCGCAGGCATTTATCAGGTTGTTATACGTTGACCGACTTGGTGGAATCTGCAACAATATGTTAAGTGTCACAAACAGCACTTAGTTAAGACACCAACTATCAAAGTGTTTATTTTTTATTTAAAATTTCCAGTTTACAACAATGTAGTATATGAAGAAAATTGAATGAAAAGCTAGAAAAATTACATTGATCACGAATATCTCATCACTAGGATTAATTACTCATTTCTAACATGCACAGTGACTTCATGACCAGCTAGTGTAGCATGCAGGTAAGTGGATGATACATAGAACAAATCAACACTAACCAGAATGAAACCTATATGGTTCCCCCACTTCCCAGCAGTGGGAAAGAGAGAGAGAGAGAGAGAGAGAGAGAGAGATTTCCTACCATCAAATTAAACAAATTTAATTTATATGAATCTCATAATGGAATCTCGAATCTATGATGTAATGGAGAACCTACCTGGATCTTTATTAAATTATTAAGAACATGGATTGCAATAGGCATGAATCATCAGAAACTGGATCCTGCAAAAATAAGACCAGTTGCCTTATATGTGACCATGAAACAATATGGCGAAGTAGCAAACGACTTATTCATATGCTCTCTCTCTCTCTCTTTCTACACCAGATAGGCTTTTTCACACTTACTACACTGCCTAAAGAATTTAAGTATGAATACTATAGAAAATATAACATGCCAAATAAAAAATGATCAAGAACATAGTTCCAGCAATAAGTACGGAGACCAAAAGCATGATATCATGTGATGTGATATTTTGGGTAATTTTATCCCCAACTATAATCTAACATTATAATAGGGCAAATTTTTTTTTTTCTTAAAAAAAAAACGGTTGCTTACATCAAGTCAGACTCACTAAAGATTCAGAAGGGAAGAAAAATACAAAGTACACACAGCTGCACGAAGCATGTCTTCCATGATGTTCATAGCCCAACGCCATTGTCCAGCTCGACCATGTGCATTGATAAGAGCATTGTAAGTCTCTGCATCAGGTTTGCACCTAGAAAAAAAACATACCAAAATAATATGCAAATAAGAATTAGCAATGGCACTAAATCAGTCAACCTATACAAAATTAAAGTCATTAACAAACCACTGGAACTTGAACCCACACTGAGCAGACTATAATCATAGCAAAATCCCATAAATTCAGTATATCCAAATTCAAGTTAAAAAAATAATAATAATTCAGAGACTCGTTATATAAACAGAATGTTCTTCAACTTAAACATAAGAATTTTGTTGTGGAAAAAGACTATACCTCCATTCTTGCATCTCAAAGAATAACCCACGTGCCTGGTCAGTTCGATTATGCCTTGCATGCAACCTAATCATCATATTGTATATATCATTCCGGGCACAGTAATTCTTCTGGTTCTTCATCCACCGGAACACTTCGTTACAATGCTCAATAGACCCTCTAAGCGACAACTCCTACAAATTCGAAAACGCAGATTAAAAGCCAAAATCTAAAGCATCATCATCATTGAACACAAACAATTTTGCGAAGAAAGAGAAGGGAAAATGCAGATGATAAACAAGAGTACTCTAATGAGGTAAGGGAAATTCTTGCGTGCGAAGCGGCCCACCCAGCGGTTGAGTAGGCCGTCGATGTCGTCGCGGAGGGTGAGGCCGAGGACTAAGTCGGCGACCTCGGAGACGGTCCAGTCCTTCTGGAAGCGGTTTCCGCCGACTCGGAGGTGGTAGTGGGCGGGGATGTCGTCCTTGCGGAGGCCGGTGACCCTGGCGGAGACCTCGTGTTGGCCCCTGTCGTAGTCCACGAAACCCTCCTTCTTCTCCTTGAACGCCGACTCGTTCGGTTTCTTCTTGCAGGTGATGGAAGGGCGAGTCGACTCGGCGGTGCCGGCGAGTTTGAGATGATAGACACAGTGAGGCACGGTGGCCATGGAAAAAAGAAGAAACTGGGAATGGAGCTTGGTTGAAGATAACCGCGCTTTGAGAAATGAGATATTTATTTGTAGATTTATTTTATTTTATATTATTTAATATTTATTATGAAAAACTGGGCTGATTATAATCGGGCTCTGGATTTTGGGCCTTTGGGTCTGTGATTGGGCTCAGGCTTTTAGAGGTGACTGAAGCAAAAGGCATAGCAGAGTATTTTCACTTTGTAAGAATGAGAGAACGGATAACATTACAAAAAAATACTTGCATTAACTTGATTCATTTATTTTAGGTGTATTAGGATAACTATATCATGAATTATGATATATTATATTAATTAATTATTAATTGTAAAAATATTATTTATTAATTAATTATATAATTAGTTTTGTGCACCTAAATTGAATGTATTAAGTTTATGTAAGTATTCTCTAACATTGCATTGATTAAGGATTATAAAATAAAGACGAATCAAGAAAGAAAGAAAAAAAAGAGAGACCAGAATTATAAAATAAAATAAAAGGTGATATCATTTTCAATGGCCATGAACATCTCTGATCAAATTATACTATAAACTGCAAAGGAATTCGCATGTTGATGGGAAAGAGAAACATGTGAAAAAAAAATGATAAATCCTGGTTTTGTTTTCAGCCCTCAAACTGACTAAGTAAGAAAGCAATCCAACTTTTGCAATGGTCTTTCTTGATATAAAAACTTCTTTTTCTTTATGGTAATGGTTTATAATTTTCTTTTAAATAGTGCTTATTTGATCGTTTTAAAACCCACATGTTTAGTCAATTTGATTTTGTGACTACATAAACAGTACAAACAGAACATCAAATTGACAATTTCGTAAGTGCAATTATGCAAGTGCTTGGCAAATTTTAAAAAAATTCAGTGCTAGGTACACCAATGAATTTCTATATAACAGGCTAAAGGAAGGAACATATTGTTAAAGCTGTTAGCTGTAAACCAGTTAAAATAACCCAATAAGTTGAAAGAAAGACTTGTTGGTGGTGACGGTTGTCAATTAAGCAGCCATTGGGTGCACATGGGCACAAATTTTAATCACCTCCCAGGAGATTCCTTTGTTTATGTTTTACTTTACATTACAATTTACACTTGATTCTATTCCGGATGTTCCGAATGATTGATTTGTGAATGGTCATATGAACTGTTGATAAGGTATCCAAGTATTTCACGACCTTATCATTATAATTAGAATCATAGGGTCACAAGGTCGTTAAAAACACTTCCCTAATTTCTCTTTTTTCCAATTTTGACCAACAAAACCTCAATATGCTCAATCAATTTGCCTTCTATATATTTTTACTGGGGACTGTGGTCATATTTAGTCTTAGCAACATCATTTTATTTTTTGAAATTTAAATTAATCTATAGATCTCTATACTTTATAGAGATTTTTAAATAAGTCTTTATGATTTAAAATTATAAATAAGTTCTTGTAGTTTTAGAAACTTTTTTCTATATAGTCATTGAATCCATTCTATAGTTAGATCGTAGAACCCAATTGAAAAAATCAAGGTTCAAAACTAAATGAACTATTTTATAAATTTTAAATTATAATAAATTATTTAAAAAAAAAATTTAAACTTATAGATTAATTTAACCTTTTCTAAAATAATTTTTCTTAAAATTTTTATGATAAATTTTACAAAGTGAACTAGACTTAATGTGTGTTAATTTGGTTCAATTTATAATGAAAACTTTGATTATTTTTAATAATTAATTATTATATAATTAATTATAATATAATTAATTTTATATTTAGATATATTTAATTAAAAATAATTTTAAAATAATTTTTTGATTTATATGATATAAAAACAATTATTTTTATACATTAAATTTATCAATAAAAATGTATAAAAAAATATTTAATTAAAAATAAAATAATATTTATATCTCAAATTTTTCTAAAATAATTTATAATCTAAAATTATAAGTTTCAAATTTTAAATTTATGAAAAAAGTGATTGTAATGCTTAAAGTTTGTGCAAAAGCTGAATAATGATTACACAAACATACCATGAATAGTAAGAAAAAAAATTAAACCGAAAAAAATTATTGATTTGAAAAATAATCTCAACCACAATCATGATTATGAATGATGAATTCCATTAGCCACCTAGCCTAGTTACTATATTTCCCGGTACTGTTTGTACATGAGATTAATTTTTCACTCGAAGTATTAAGCCTTCATTTCCTCATAACTGCTCCAACACAGACTTAAAATTAGAAAACTACTTGCAAGTTTTTATTTGTGTATTGACTTCAATATTTTCATAAACAAAATCTATTATTTATTTTAAAAGTTTATATAATATTTCAATTCATTGTCTATAATTTTTTATAAACTTGAATTTTGTTGGTCTTACAGAACAATAAATTATAAAATTTAATGTCTATAATAAAAACGAACAAACAACTTTCAATTTTTATTTACGAATTAATATTTACCAATAGAATAATTGATTGTGAATATTATTCATAAATTCAAATAGTTACTCTCTAGTTAATTGCCTATTACAACTATTTTTTAAAGTTTTTACATAAAGATTAAAAATACTATTAAATAATTTTAAATATAAAAATATAATTTAATATGATTAAATTATTCTTTTTAATAAAATATAAGAATCAATTAGTTATTAATTATATATAATTATTGATTTAATCAATATAATAAATAATGAAGATAAAGTTGAAAAAATTTAATTAATATTCTTTTTGATATTATAAAATAACAAATAATTTAAGACAAAATAAAATTTTTAAATCAAATTAAAATTTCGTAATAAAATATAGAACGTATTTCACCAAACAATGATAATTGAAGTCATACAATGTTTTTCAGCTAGAGAATTACTTGATCCGAGGTTAAATACTCTCAGTTAAAATAACCCAATAAGTTGCAAAAAGACGTTCATAGTTTAACTTATTTCTTCTTACTAATTTGCCTGACTAATATTAATATTTCATAAAACACTTTTATTCTGCTAATAAATGGGAAATATGAATCAAAAAAGGAAAATCATTAGTACTTATTTCACGAAATAGGTTAGACTAAATAGAGAAACACTTCCCTAATTTCTTTTTTTCAATTTGAATGTATTTAACTAATTATATCATTAATTAATAAATAATTATTATAATTTATCATAATTAATTATTATAATTTATCAAATACATTCAACTTTGATATTTTAAATTTATGAAAAATTATAAATAAGTTCTGTGTTTAGGAGTTTGAGGGAAAGTTAGAAGAGGAAGGAATTGAAAAAAATAAAGGTTTATGAACATTTTATAAATTTTAAATTATAATATACTTATTTAAAAATTTAAAAAAGGAACTTATATATTTTTTACTATTTAATCATTTATTTAAAAATATTTCTTTTAATGTTTTATAAAAATATTAATATGAAAAACTAAAAAAAATGTGTGTTAAATTTTCTCACTATAATTTTTTTAATAATTAATTATTAAAATTAATTATAATATAATATTTTTATTTAGATATATTAAAAAATTTTTAAAATTATTTTTTTTGTTTGATATGGTATAACATCATTTTTATTCATTAAATCATAAAAAATTAAAAATTTTTTAATTAAAAATAAATTAATATTTATATCTTAAATTTTTTAAAATAATTATTTAAAATTTAAATGTAATCTTTAAATTTATGAAAAAAGTGATTGAATAGTTAAACTTTGTGCAAATTGTTGAAGAATGATTACACAAACATACCATGAATAGTAAGAAAAAAAATTAAACCGAAAAAAATTATTGATTTGAAAAATAATCTCAACCACACATACACTTACTATATTTCCCGGTACTGTTTGTACATGAGATTAATTTTTCACTCGAAGTATTAAGCCTTCATTTCCTCATAACTGCTCCAACACAGACTTAAAATTAGAAAACTACTTGCAAGTTTTTATTTGTGTATTGACTTCAATATTTTCATAAACAAAATCTATTATTTATTTTAAAAGTTTATATAATATTTCAATTCATTGTCTATAATTTTTTTAAAAGAATTTTGTTGGTCTTACAGAACAATAAATTATAAAATTTAATGTCTATAATAAAAACGAACAAACAACTTTCAATTTTTCTTTACGAATTAATATTTACCAATAGAATAATTGATTGTGTATTATTCATAAATTCAAATAGTTACTCTCTAGTTGATTCGTCCTATTACAACTATTTTTTCTTTTTACAAAAGATTAAAATACTATTAAATAATTTTAAATATAAAAATATAATTTAATATGATTAAATTATTCTTTTTTAATAAATATAAGAATTTAGTTATTAATTATATATAATTATTGATTTAATCAATATAATAAATAATGAAGATAAAGTTGAAAAAATTTAATTAATATTTTTTGATATTATAAAATAACAAATAATTTAAGACAAAATAAAATTTTTAAAAAGAAAATTATAATAAAATATAGAACGTATTTCACCAAACAATGATAATTGAAGTCATACAATGTTTTTCGCGAATTACTTGATCCGAGGTTAAATACTCTCCACAAAGTGCAAAACGTTCATAGTTTAACTTATTTCTTCTTACTAATTTGCCTGACTAATATTAATATTTCATAAAATTTTATCTGCTAATAAATGGGAAATATGAATCAAAAAAAGAAAATCATTAGTACTATTTCACGAAAGGTTAGACTAAATAGAGAAATTTGTTAACTTTCAAGTTGAATGTATTTAACTAATTATATCATTAATTAATAAATAATTATTATAATTTATCATAATTAATTATTATAATTTATCAAATACATTCAACTTTGATATTTTAAATTTATGCAAAAATTTAATATTTGTGTTTAGAGTTTGAGATAATGAAGAAGGAAGGAAAATAAAAAAGAAGTTTTATTTTTTTGCTTAAAAGTGTGGAAATATACTTGAAAAAAAAACGGAGAGGGTTTACATGATATATTTTTTTTATTTTATCAATTATTTAAAAATATTAATATAATTAATATTTTATAAAAAATATTAATGTAAAAAACTAAAAAAAAATGTCTAAAATTTCTCTCACTATAATTTTTTCTCTAAAAAACTTATCTCTGAATATTTTTTTTTATAAAAAAAATCTCTAAAATTATTTCTCACTTCGTTTGATAAGGTATAACATCACATTTTCACTTGCATCATAATTTCCTAATTTTTGCGATAAATTACAATTTCTGTACCTCATTTTTCAGTCAGCCAGACATTATTTAAATTTAAATGTAATCTTTCTTTCAGGAAAAAAAGAATAGTAAACTTTCAAATTGTTTCAGACTAATTTAAACAACTCAGCAACTAAAAACAAAAATAATAATAAAGAAAAAAGAGTAAAATTTGAAACTAACGGTGAGATAATCTTCGGGTCTGGGATATGTGGACACGATAGCAGAAGCCTTTGAGTGGGACTCCTCGGCGCCAGACTCAGCCGCTTTGACTTCGGCATCAACCACCTGATCCGACCCGTCACCGGAACCCGAACAGAAAAACAACCAGCCTCCCCTGAGAGAATCAGCACTCTAAACAGCGACGAGGTAGACTCGATTGCAGGTCGGAGCGCCGGAACCACCGTAGGCGGTAGGCGGTGGATGCGGCTTTGGATGGAGGAGGATGAAATAAGCTTCAACATTGGTTTCGGCAATGGGATGAAGGAATGTGAAAATTGAATGTTGGTTCATGCCCTAGAAGATAATATTATTAGATTGAGATAATGAAATGGAATGGGGTTTTATTTTAAGTTGCTCAAAACCGCCATGGATGGTGCTGAAAGGGAAATGGAGGCGCCGTTTGTACATGTATCCAGATAGTAATATTTTTGGTAATCTAATAATTCTCTAGAATTATTAGATTGGTAATTTTGGACCAAAAATTCTCAATTTGGGGAACTGAAAGGGAGAGTTTTGGAGGATATTTCACAAAGATAAAATTTAGATAAAATTTTTAAGTATTTGTGATATTGTTTTTTAATAAAATTATGATATATATACTTTTTTAATAATTTATTAATAAAAATTTAAAAAATAATAATTAAATAATTAAAATCTATAATATATATTATATTTTTATTAAAAAATAAAACACATATTATATTTTTATTAAAAAACAACATCACAATTACCTGACAAACTTTAAGTTAAATTTTGTCTATTCCATAATCTCTATTTCTCTTCTTTCTTATTTTTAAAACTCCCAAACATAAAATTCTCAACTTCAAATCCCCTCATTTCTTCCTTTTCTCTTTTAATCTTCACTTCCAAACACAAGCTAAAGTACTTACAAGAACCCAGAGTTATACTGAGGAATACAGCTAGCCAACAAAAAGTTTCATTTTCCAAAGGAACCGACACAAGAACAGTGGGTAGAAGCTTGAGTGATTACTTAAGAAAAAAATTATTATATATTTGTTAAAATAATAATAAATATATGTTTTAAAAAGATATTTATTATTAATTTTAAATATCTTTATTTTAATATTTTTTAAATTAAATCAATAATTGAAATCTTTCTACTCCATAAAGATGATATAATTTCTCTTACTTTTGAGTACTTTTGTACAATAAAGCGTTTAGTACAACGTGTGCGTTGTTTCATGGAAGTTTCCACTGCACCTAATTGTGGCACAAAAAACTCATGATACGTAGAGATTTGGGACCCTCCACCTTCAATACTGTGATCTTTCCTACCATTCCATCCCATCATCAAATGACTCTCCTAACTCACCCCTTCCCAACAATCTTCATATCAGCCGACACGCACAATTAATTACAAACACTCAGATCTCACAGCCTCTGTTTTTAAGATGATGATCTTAAAAAACAATTGTTTGATCATGGATGTGGAAATTTGGATCTCCAGCCATTCCAGGTGTTTTTTGTGTTTATTACTTCTTTACATTTAACATATAATTTTAGTATTATCTTAAAATTTTGTTAACAAGTGTCAATGTCTTTGAAATATTTGTTAAAAAATTTAAAATAAAAAATAAAGTATTTAATATATTTTAAAAAATCTTACTTTTTATTTAAAAAATTATTTTTAATTTCTTTTATCAAGTACCTTTAACAAAACTCATTATTATATGATACATGTTATTTAAGAATTTGATTTTCAATCCTTTAATTTTTTTGGTACATTTCCCATCCTTTTGATTATTAAGATATAACAAAATAAAACATACTTATTTTTGAGACATGATTACGCTTAGAATAATAATAAATACATAACCTAAAATGATATTTACTATTAATTTTAAACACATTCACATATTTTTTTTGAAAAAAACCCTAAATCAATAATAAAATCTTCCTGGCTTATTTTGGTTCCGAGAAAAGCATATCTTCGTTTATAGATTTGTTGTCGAGAGATGTTCAGCTGTTTATTGAATCTTCAGATCTGTATTCTTTTTTTTCTTACTTTCACCCTTGATTTTTGTATGCACCATACATATATTCACATGACCATATCTGCTACGCTGGATATTTTTACTATAATTTCTTTTACTGATCGATATCTGCCCTCGTGTTACATGTAAATATTATATTATTCTTTGATCCTTATACATACACAATATACTGTTACGTGAATATAGTATTCCGGTTTATATTGCTCCAAATATGATTTCCGTTTCTTGTTAAATTAAAATCGTAATGGATTCTTTTTCATTAAAAAAACGCAGGCAGTGTCTCAGTATGAAAAATGCATTCAAATTGTGTCAACTTGTATAGTCTTAAATTAGTTGGTTAGCCATGTCAGGAAGTTAGTTACTTTTCACTTAGATTAGTTACTCTAGTTAGATTAGTTACTCTTGTATATAAATTGAAGTTTGTAATGTAAGATTATTTAATTTTCTGAATCATAATCAATACAAGTTTTCCTACCATTCCATCCCATCATCAAATGACTCTCCTAACTCGCCCCTTCCCAACAATCTTCATATCAGCCGACACCCACAATTAATTACAAACACTCAGATCTCACTGCTTCTGTTTTTAAGATGATATTAAAAAACAATTGTTTGATTATGGATGTGGAAATTTGGATCTCCAGCCATTCCAGGTGTTTTTGTGTTTATTACTTCTTTACATTTAACATATAATTTTAGTATTATTTTAAAATTTTGTTAACAAGTGTCAATATTGGTCTTAGAAATATTTGTTAAAAAAATTAAAATAAAAACTTTAAATAAAAAATAAAATATTTAATACATTAAAAAAATCTTACTTTTTACTAAAACAATTATTTTAAATTTCTTTTATAAGGTACTCTTAACAAAACCCATTATGATACCTGTTATTTAAAAATTGAACAAAACTTGACTCTCATTTTTTTTCTAACTCTTGTCTCAAATTATATTTAATTTTTTATTTGATATTTTAATCTCATTTAATTAATTTAATATACACATAGAGAGAGATTAAATAGAATTACAGAAAAAGATTAGAACAAAATGTTAGAGTCAAGTTTTGATCTTAAGAATTTGATTTCCAATCCTTTAATTTTTTTGGTACATTTCCTATCCTTTAATTAGTAAGATAAAACAAAATAAAACATAATTATTTTTTAGAAATTATTATGCTTAGAATAATAATAAATGTATACTCCAAAAAATATTTATCATTAATTTTGAACACACATTGACATAATTTTTTTAAAAAAAAAAAGCCTAAATCAATAATAAAATCTTCCTGGCTTCTTTTGGCTCCAAGAAAAGCATATCTTCATTTATAGTTTTGTTGTCGAGAGATCTTAAACGGAAGTTTAATCTTTGGTATAACCTGTTGAATCTTCACATCTGCATTTTTTTTTCTTACCTTTCATCCTTAATTTTTTTTATGCACCATACATATACTCACACGACCATAACTGCTATGCTGGATTTTTTGAACGGATTTTCCAAATTGCTGGACATCCAAATATTGGAGCACTGACTGAAAATCCAACGATTTAAAAAAAAATTTATTAAATTAATATCTTTTAATCTTTTTCATCCAACGAAAATCGAGGTTATGATCCTACTGTCCTCCTGGATTTTTTTACTTTCTTTTACTGATCGATATCTGTCCTCGTGTCACACGTAAATATCATATTATTTTTTTATCCTTGTATATACACAATATACTGTTACGTGAATATAGTAAAAGCAGAGTAAACAAATACAAAGTTTTAAATTACTAAGTATAAAAATTATCCTAATCTTCATATTTTTTATTTTTGCCTATTTAGATGAACTTCCACCTGAATTTACATGATAACAAACGGAATGAGAAACTATATTTCTCAGTATAAATATACCAAAACCAATAATATAAACATTTGAAAATGAATAAACTTAACTTAAACTGATAAATATATTGAAACTCATTGCATAAGAACCATTACAAAACTTCTTATCTCTATGTAACGTTCTAAAACAATTCTATACTTCTGATCTGACAACCGAAACCACGATGATAACAAACAACAGCCCCATACAATCATTTGGAAACCATCAACCGGACAACCGCCCATACAACTGTCACCAAAGGCACAATGCAATAACAAAACATACATAAACCATACACAAATTTCAATCTAAACAAATAATAAGTAAAAATGAAATAGTGAAATGATGTATGCTCAAAGAAAAGTGTATGCAGTATAGGTGTAGTGTTGTGATACTTAACTATTCCTCATGCTTAAAAAGATATACTCTGCTATAATAACGTGTGATATCTTATAGCCTACCTAGTAGGAGCAAAGTCTGTCACTATAACAAGTATTCTCATTCTACTACTAAGTAGCCTACCAAGTAGTCTACCGTAAACTAGGTGGATATTGCCAGTAAATTGATTGTATGCCTCCACTATATGATCTCTAGGAATAGCAAGTATATGTGAAGTGAAGTATGTGAAAATGCAGAGTTATATCCTAATTCTAACATAACTATCACATAACTCGATATTAAGTCCATCTTGTACTACTAAGACTACCACTTCCCTATAAGAGTAGTTCATGCACTACAACACTTATCTAAATGCCAACTAGATTTAGTACACTTTCTAACTTTGCATTACTAACTATATTTCACTCTTTAAGAGTTTTTACGCACTATAACATTCACACTTACCAGTTAGGGTCTATGGCACTCAACTCTTGCCAACTTGGCACTTTGGTCCTAAACTTTTGCCAACTAGGCACTTTGGCCATTAACTCTTGCCAACTAGTCTGTACATTGGTTTCTCAATTTCTCATCACTTCTCAAGTGATATCTAAGAAACACTTTGTCACTCATAAGCTGAACTTTAAACTATGGCAATTCATACTCAATGAATTACACAACTTTTCCTTTATCTTCCCTTGTATGTCACTAAGTATTTCTCTCTAAGAAATATCATCTCTAGTGCCTCAACACTCTTAAAAAGGCATAAACAAATTATTCTAACAACTAGGGAACTCAAATCATCAAAATCAACATTTTTGTGAGTTTCAGACCCTCACGCTGCGGCACTCCTTTTTGCACGCCGCGGCACCCTACTCTGGGCACCAAGATAATGCACCTCATGTCGCGACACTCACTGGTTTTCTGCAGAAAACCCTCGATTCTGCACTGTTCCATTAAACCACCTTAGCTTCTAATCCTCTAAACTTGGTTTCTAGTTGGTTTCTAACACCATCAACAAGCTCTAAACACGTTGTATCATCATTATAACCTATTATTTACTAAACTTGGATCAAACACCAAAAATCACTCTCTTGATTCTTTGGAAACCTAAGTTCCATCCCAATAACCATCTAGCTGAAACTAAGGATAAATCCATCTATCTTGCTTCTATTAAGTTGAAATAACTAAATTCAATCAATAAAAGTAAGAATCGAGCTAAGAAACTAGATTTCCCTCTTTAAAACCCAACTTCTCCATCTAAAGACCTATGTCCAAAGCTTAGAAAAGATGCAGAATCAAAGATAGAAAACACCTCTACCTCTTGTTTGGTTAAAGATCTTGAAGCCTTGAACTTGCTTTTGGATCTTCCTCATTGATTTTCTTCTTTTCCTTCTCTTCTTTCTCTCCTATTTCCCTTCTTTCTTTCCTTGGTTTCATTCTTTTCTCACTTTCTCTCTTCTGTTTTGCTCTTAGCCGTGGGAAATAAGGAAAACAACCTCATTTTGCTACTTAAAGGGATTACCACTAATGTAGTACTGAAAAACTCAATCTACTATGAACACTTAGATTCCTCCGAATTAAGGTTCCTAACCTCTAACAAACTCAAAATAAATATTAAGATTCATTAAAAATTATGTTGCACTTTTTCTGTATTTTTTCATATCTGTTGGGGGTCAATTCAGCATTAAAAACACAACCAATATGCCTAAAAATATCAAATTAACCCTGATTATCTTAAAATTTTAACCATACCTTACTTAGCTCATCTGTGGCCTAGAAACAAGTTATCCACACATGTTTCCCTTCAAATAGCATTTTATGCTATTTTCTGAGTCATTTTAAGCTATTTACTGCATTCTGTGTTGCAGTAAAGTGTCTAAACTAACTCAATTTATCACGAAACTTAACTAACATGTTAAACAAGTATCAGACTACCTATGTAACCTTATACAAACCTAACATGATTCTCCGGGATGTTACAGATGTTCTCTCTAAAGGTTTTCCTCATCTTTGGCTCCATTCTTTTCAAGATGTTAGGAGTCAAAGCCTCTATTCCATTAGCCACACCCACCTCACTTTTATCTGGAACCTCTTCCTCTTGTGCTTCAAGCTCTTTCCTGCTTATGAGATGAAATCTCTATTGAAGTTCACCATTTTCGAAAAGCACTTGTGTATGAACCAAGCAGAAAAGATCCACCAGTTCTAGAGGTGAAGGTTGTGGTGGTGAATGGTTCAGTTATAGTCGAAGTAGAAGACGAGAAAGCAATTGATGAAAAATCCCTTCTGTTGGTACCACTCATGGAGGAACCTTGAGAATCCATGTTAGTTGTGTGATTTCTGAACAAAATAGGGATAACAACTTTATTCACCTAACTATTTCTGGAAGAAGCTAGGGAGAAAAGAAAGAAAGGAACAACAGTGGTGAGAATAACTAACACAAGCAGGAGCCCTAACTTTCAAACGGGATAAAGATGGTCATAATGCAATGGCCATATTTTTTATCCTACATGTCAAATTGTCATGTCATATGCCACCACACATCCATTGCCAAGTCAGATGACATGTCAATTATTTTTTTGTCACCTAAGATGAAACACTAACGAAGTCATAGTACCCATAAATGAAGATAATGTCAAGGAAAATGTTGTTTAATTTTTAAAACTTCGAGGATGAATTTGAAATAAAAATGAGTTAGAGAACGATTTTAAAAACTAAAATAAAGTTAAAGGAAGAAAGTATGCTTTTTGCCTATATAATATAAACAAAGTATTTTTTTTTTAGACGAAATATAAACAAAGTATGGCTACTCAAAATTTTGTAAGAACTAGTTAACCAAAAGACTTATATTATTTAGAGAACCTTAATACTGCGATTTTTATTCATATTCAATGGATACAACATCTTTCTTTTATAGTAAAAAAAAACTTCCTTTTCGAACTATGATTTTGATATTTAATTAAAATTATTATCATCACAATATTATTTTAAAAAATTCCCATAATTTGTGTCTCAAGACATAAATTTATAAAGAACAAAGAATTTTATATTTTCAAATTCATTTATAAAATTAATTGTCAATAATCATGGTTTGGGACATATATGAAAATCATGCTATTTACATAACTTCTTTACAAATTGAGTACAATATATCAATGTGACTATTTCTGAATTCAAGTGTTATCCACTTATGTGTATGAAAATAACATCTTGGGAGGAATTTTTAGTTAGGCATTTGACCGTATCTCAAGAGATTAGTCTCTCACATATTAAGTGAAACTCCGAGAAACCAAAAAAGGTGCTATCACTTATATTTTTTAAGTGAAATTCAAGCAATAATGTCATCAGTTTATACACATTTCATAAAAGTGTTTTATAAGTAATATCATTCGCTTCTAATCTCATATATAAAAGATGCTATCATGCTGACTTATCTATATTTTTCAAATAATGATGATGATAATAAATTAATAATAATAAACATGATGATGATAATAATGAAATCGATACTATTATAAAAGAGATTTCCAACTTCGATATCTAATTTTTGTTTTTTAAAACTATCATTATTAATTACAATTATGATGATTTAAAGAAAACTAACTATAACTCATTTAAAACTTTAAACACATACATAAATTCAAACACTTATTATTATTATTATTATTATTATTATTATTATTATTATTATTATTTTTTATCTTACCTATCATTGAGCTAACAATAATATTTTATTCTTATAATAATAAACACAATAATTTTCAGATAAAAAATAATAACAATAATTTTAGGGACTAAGTTGATAATTTACTCAAGTAAAAATTTAGAACTTGACCCTACACACAATTGTGTAATCTTTTTTTTTTTTTGGTATAAAATTTGGGAGAAGGAAAAATTGTCCTATTTTAAAATATAAAAAAATACAAATCTCAATAAAAACTTACAGTAAGACTTACAAATTATTGATAATAAGATTTACAAATGAATAGCCAATAAATTATCACAAGAAAAAGTCGGACCTAAATGCTAGAATATAGTAATGTTGTACTATATATATATATAATTGGTTAGCATAGTAATGTTATACTATATGCATATGCCAATAATATGCTATTCTGTCGGCAGGGTTTTTTTTTTTTTTTTTAACCAGCCACTATTTTCTTCTAATTTGATTGTACAATAGGACACATTTTCTTTGATATTTAGTTCTTTACCATGTGTACACACTCAACGCACACATATTATTTATTTATATTATTATCATCTTGTTTTAAATTAATAGCAAAATTAAATATTTATCCTTTTCCTTACAAATGCGCTTTATGAAAAAGTTTTATATGTAAACAATACTATTTGCTAGATTATGTTTTGATAAATTCTTTATATGGGAACAATAATGTTATTTATAATATACATTTTTAACACATAATTATTCATTTGTTTAATATTTATGAAAAAAAATTATAAATTTGAATAACATGTAAAAGATATCATTGGTTATGAGCCAGCATATTATATTGGTAAGGTTTTAGATGGAGTTGTAGTAAGATTAAATTGTGAGGCTTGCTAATAGACTCAAGTAAAAAAAAATTGTATCTGACTATCAGCTATTAATTTTGGCCTAATAATAAGCTCTCAATCTAATAATATGTGGTACAAGAGCCAATTACCCAAGTTCGATTATCAGAAAAGCACACACTGCTAGCAAGTGAGTGGAGTTAAATACAAAGTTATGTCGTGACAAACAGTTAAAATTAGCGATACGTTTTCAGTTGCGTGCCTTCTGTTCTTGCTTGTTAAAGCATATTGTTTTGAGCTTGTTTTTGTATTGTGTGTCCGGAACAAATTTGAATTCACTAAAGCATTCTCTGTTGTTTCCCAGATTCATTATTCTACTGTTATATTATATATTTATGTAGTAGGCTTGGCAATTTTTATCTGCTCTGGGGATACTAAACCAAGCGCAACCTATATGGGACGGGTTTAAAAATAGCTCTACTATCGGGCGGGACAAGTGTGAGTTTTAGTCAATGCATCCCGTATTGCTCTGCGTCTCCTATATTAATAGATATTATTTAATTTAATTATTAATTAATTTAATTATATTAATTAATTTTTATTAATTTAATTTTTATTTTAAATATATTTTTAATTTATGTAAAATAAATAAATAATTTTAAAATTATAATTAAATATTATATAAATTTAATATAAAATATTCATCGATGCGAAGCAAGATAAGGCAGGAAAGGAGAAGATGAGACAAGTGCGTGTTTTAATATTTTTTTTTGCATAACAGGTGCAAATTTTAATGTTAAGGTCATAGGACAAGGAGCAAAATCCCGTTCTTGCCCGTCCCAATATTTATGGCCTGTATTTCTTATTTCAACCATAAAATCATTTGTGGTCAATATAATTCAGTCTATTTCTTATGTTGATTTCACATATACTGGAAATAAACTAATGCTTTTTTTGTTTCTCTAATTATTTTCATTAATTGAAATTATTATTATTATTATTATTCTATTAATACTAATTAAATATATTACTTATGATTATAAAATAAAATAAAATAAAATGAATTTTTATGTTTTAGCAAACATAACCAAACACCAAAAAAATAGTCACTCTATTGTAAGCTATTTTTCTTTTCTATTATAATTTCACAAAAATCAATTTGGTGTACTAAACCTATTTTCAAATAAATCATATAATATTATTTACTGAAAATATTGTTCAATGCTTTTTATTGAAAAAGATGATGAGTAAAATTGTACATTCGTAAATTTAATTTATTCAAAATTATTTTTTACGATCAATTTTGACAAACAAATAATTCCTAAACGGGCCAGTTCCTGCTTTTGCATTTACTTCTTCTCTTACTTATTCAGAAAAATGATTACTTTAGTCAAATTAATTTCAACGAGGAAATGATTTTTTAAGTCCATGGTACCGTATATTAGAACTATCAAAATAAGTTAACAAATGATCCATTAAAAATTATGGGTTAGGTTAAGAAAATTGAAATTCAAACTTAATTTGATCACACGTGATTCAGTCCGATCAAGTCTAATCCGATCTGTTAGTTTGAATTTTAATTATTTTTTAATTTAATAATATATACTTAAAAATAAACTATTATTTTTTAAATAAAATAAAACTTAATTGATAATTAAATTAATTATTTAATTTATTTATCATAAACTAAAATTTAAGTAATCTAAATTTCTTATTTTTTAATTATTTAATTTATTTAAAGATTAATTTAGTTAATTTTTTTTAAAAATAAAAAAAAAAATTATCAAATTAATTAATTAAACTAATAAAATATTAACTCAAAACATAATTAACTCAAATTAGTCAAACCCAAAAATGACCTAATCGACGACCCATTTTACTTGCTCTACCCAACACCTTTCTCAATTCTTTTTTTGACCTGACCTATCTCAATTTTTGACTATGATTCAATAATATTATTTGTGCATTATTAGAATAATTGACCTAACACTACCTAAAAACTAATTTATAGGAGGTTGCCCATATATACTTAATGACATTAACACACTCTCTAATGTCTATGATTAGACATTTGATACATAAAATTTGTAAGATTAAATATTTGTAAATAACTAAATTGAGATAAGTTCTGATACATATTAGAATAAATGAGCCTAATTTCACATCAAAAATTAGTTCATGGAAAAAATTATCTAAATTATTATAAGTACTATTTTGCCCATATATTTAATATATGTGGGACATTAACCTGCATTTTTTTATTAATTTTAAAATAACAAAATAAGGGAAAATATATTAAAAAAACACTTTTTGATACACTTTTTTTTCCTTTTCTTTTCAGACAATTATAGGTATAATAAAGATTAAAAAAAATGATATGCAAAATTATTTTTCCATCACGCCCTACGGCTTTACTACTTTTGTCTTTTTCTAAAATTGCACTCATTATTGCATGCAAGATGAGCCTAGTTATCACTTCCTTTGTATTCTTTCTCTCCTTCGGGGTGCTTTAATCTTTTTTTTTTTTTTTGTGTTTCTTTTAATTGTAGTTGCTGCTTGTATCATTTGATAATAGAATAAAGATCATCTTATATCTATTTTAAAATAAAATTATTAACATTTTTTTTAATAGTGTTTATTAAGTGAAAAAAATAATAAAAAAATATGTATAATAAATAATATTAAAAAAAGTATAAAAGGTGATGTGAAAGAAAAAAATGATAAAAAATCAAAACTATTAGTAATAACTCTTTCCATTCTTTTGTTTTTATTACTTTTAATAGTTTTTTTCAATAAATTTATTTAGATTTTTCAGATAGATCTAAATAATCATGCTTCAAATTTCTCAAATTTGACTATTGTTGTGACAAATCTAAAAGTTTTAGTTTTAGTTATCTCCTGATGAGTTGTATACCTTAGTCTTACAGAACAGTAAAACTTCAAGTTTATTAAAATAAAAAATGTGATATTCTTTTTAAATAATAACACATTATATATCAGTCTCTATAATAAAAATATATTATTATTGATAGTCTATGATCCATAAACAAAATTATTATATTATAATTAGTTTGAGGTGAATATTGTATATAACTATTTATTTTATTCTCTTAATAAATCTTTTATTTTTTTTGCTGTAAGTGTCATTAAACTTTTATTTTAATAAATTTTTATTTTATTTTCAAGCTCTTATCATTTTAACCTTTTCTTCTGACCTTGTTATTTTACTAAAATTGTTTATTATTCTTTTTGTTTTCTTCTTACAATAAACATAGGTTTATATGATCACATGCCATCCCCATTCAATTTTTGTATATAATTTCTTTATCCTTGATTTTTTTAATAAAATACTATCAATTAAAAATACAACTTAGTAAGAGAGAAATACTACCAAAAGAAATATTTTATTAATTAATTATATTTATAATAATAATATTTACACATACTTTATTTTCACAAACTAATCACAACTTTAATGCAACATATTTATAACACCTTCAATAAATGCTTCATTTTTTTGGATAAAACTTAGCTTTTATTTATTTTTATCTCAATAAAAACATGATATGTACATTTTTTTATAACTCATTAATAAAAATTTTGAAAATAATAATTAAATAATTAAAAAATAAAACACAAGATGCAATTTCCTTAGAGTCGTGAGCGGTTTGTGAACCTAAAGTATACATAAAAATCATTATTGTAATTTTTAACGGGAACGAATCTAATGATAGAATTATAGAGGAAAAAAATAGTAAAGATTTGAATCCTATCCAATTTTCCCTTTTTTCTCCCACTTTTTTACTTTATTCTAATTTTTTTAAAAAGAATAGTTTTTTTATATGTATCTTTAAGGTACATGTTAAGAAATTAAAAATAAAACTATTAAATAAAATATATAAATATTTATTATTTAAAAATATTAATATTATCTTAAGTAATTAATAATAAATATTCTCTTTATTTTTTATGTTGTTTAGAAAAATAATATTAGTATTAAGAAAATAATTTAATAATCTTGATTTAAAAAAATAATAATAATTATAAAAGATAATATTACTATTTAACTAATTAATTAAAAATGAAAAAACGCGATTGGTCAATAAAATAAGTTATAAGAGAGAGATAAAAGTTGGATAAATAAATATTTAGAGATTTTAAGAATTAAATAATTAATTGAGTAAGAAAAAAAAAGATAAAATTAATATAAAATAATTAATCTTGTGTTAAAATTTTAAAATGATACTAAATTCGTTCTTTTTTATGTATTTTTTAAGTTTTTTTATAAGAATTAAAGATATTATTAAATAATTTCAAATTAAATTAAATATAAGTTGACATGATTAAGTTATTTTTTTTACTTTTTTAAAAAATTGTAAAAGTTAATTAATATATTTAATTATTAAATTTAGTGAAGATGAAGGGATAAAATTAAAAAAATAATTAATATATACTTAAAATTTTTAAATGATAGATAAATTAAAATAAAATATATTTTAAAAAACACAAAAACAAAAGTAGTATGGAATAAAAAAAATTATAAAATGACCAATAAAAAAGAATGGATGGAGTAGGCAAATTCTAATCCGAACACGTTAAAAACATAAAAAAAAAAGCTGTCATCAGCTGCATCAGGTCATATGTGTGTAAGTGTGTTGCAGGTAGACCGTGAAGCAAATGACCCAACATCCTCACAACACAAATACACCTTTTCCAAGCACACCACTTCCCACTAAGCAGAGGAAGCAAAGCCTCCCAGAATCATTGCTCCCACCGACACACACACACACACACACACAGCAACTCAGCAAGAGATATGGGTCTATTGCCAATGGCAAAAGCAAAGGCAAAAGCTAGCGCTAGCACTAGCACTTGCAGCAGCGATAACAATGGCATGGGTCTCCTACTAGTGTTCTTCCCACAACACAAACCCACCACCATTGCCGACAAAACAAAACAAAATTATCCTTCACCCTCAAAATCACTCACTTCCACTTCCACCTTGAAAAGAACCAATTCCAATAATCTTATACTCTCCAAAACTCAATCCACCATTTCCATATGCGCACTCCTCCTCTTCTTCACTCTCCTCCTCTTCACTCTCTCCACCTTTGAACCCACCATCCCCAACACTACCCCTCATCGCTTCCTCCTTCACAAACCCCCCACACTTCACATTCCTAATAATCCCCCTACCAAATCCAAAACCCATAACAATTGGTTACCCAAATTGTGGCGAAACAAATCCCAAAACTCTTCAAAGGCTTCGCATGCGCTTCAACGGATGGGAACTCTTTACCGAAGAGGAACCCGAGCCATGACCGACCTCGTTGTTTGCCACGTGGCAGACGAAACCACCCAACACGACTTCCGCTTCTTTCTCAGATTACTTCACAGGTCCGGCCTCACCGCCAGAACCGACGTCGTTTTCCTCTTCTCCTCTCCTTCCTCGTCCTCCACCTTCGCCCCCATTATTCACCAAGAGAACGACGCGTTCTCTTCACTCGTTGAGTTCCACTCCGAGTTGAACTCGACTCAGTGGAGCCAAGACCCCGAGTCGAGTTTCAACGTCACTCGGTTCTACTTTAACAAGAGAGCGGAAATGGGAGAGTCCTTGTGGGGTAAGAGAACTGGAAGTAATTTCAGTAACCTAGAAGAAGCAGGTGAGGGTGAATTGAACGAGTTACTGAGTTATGGATCTGTGCTGAGTTTCCACTCGACCGAGTTGGACCCGGAGAACTCGCTGTCCGGGTTTATGAACCGAGTTCCACTGAGTCTGAGAAGATGGGCCTGTTACCCTATGTTACTTGGCCGAGTTAGGCGCAATTTCAAGCACGTGATGCTCGTGGACGTGAAGAACGTGCTGATTCTGAACGACCCGCTTGGGCGTGTCAGGACTCGGAGTCCCGAGTCAGTTTTTCTATTCACAAAGCCACATAAGCATAATAAGAACTCGGGCAAGACTCGGTTGACTCAGAGCCAAGTCGACTCGGCCGTTATAATGGGCGGCGCTCGCGGCATGCGGCGGTTGTGCAACGCGGTGCTGGTTGAGATCGTTCGAGCCGCAATGCAGCACAAGAAGAACAACTCGGTGTCCGAGTCAGCGATTCTGAGTCAACTCGTTGGGAATGAGTTTATGTTGAAGAGCAAGAACGTTAATTTGATCGCTTCCACTGAGTCAATCCCGGAGGCGAGTTCATTCGGTGGACGCAACTCTGGTGCTGCCGCGTCATTGTTAAATTATGCAATAATTCAACGTGGTACGAGTAATCATGACCTTAGTTCTGTTATTAAGAAGCAAATATGTTCCTCTGTGGTAGATTCTTCTGTTTATAGAGATTGTTAGCAATTAGCAAAGCAGAAAAATAAAATACGAAGGAAAATAGCAATTAGCAATTATCATATAAATTTTCCGTTAGCTATGTAATCAGTTTTGTTCTCACTTGTACATATTCATCTTGGAATTATTATATTTTTGTATTCTTTTATAATTTTATTAAAAAGTTATGGACCTGCGTTCATGAGTGAAATGAATGGAGCTGACAGAAGATTTGACCATGCAAGACAAGACAATACAGTCATAATGGAGCATTAGAGTAGTCTTTTTAATAATATCTGATAATGGTCTAATGCAATCAGAGTATACTAAAGTTTTCCTGAATTTTTTATTTGATGCGAGTAGTTTGAAGTTAAATTTATTAAATAAATGTGAGTTAAAAATTAATTTTTAAAATAGTATAAAATAAATAGTATTATATAATAAGTTATATCTCTTAACTATAATTTATATATAAATTCTTTTAATTATTTTTTAAAAAAAGTTGTGACTCTCAGATTTATTTTTTTATTTTTTATTATATTTAAAGTAAAGTTATAATTTTCATACATGACTTATGCAATTTTTTTTAGAAGTGAAATAAAGTCGTGTTTATGAACATGATTTTTTGAAATTTTTTAAGTGAAATTGTGTTTTACATGTATAATTTTTTTTTTTTTTTTTTGATATAAGAATAACGACTTCTTATTTTTTTAATTGGTATTATTGTCTTAGAAATACAATTTTTATATTTGTTTATACTGTTAATATTATACAATTAATTTTAAACATTTTATATATTAATGAAGTTAAATCTGATTATCTATTTTTATTTTCTTTGAATAATAATATTATTATTATTATTTTTATTTTCATAGAAGTTTTCACTCTAGCTGTGATCAGTTTTGTTCTCACTTCTCACTTGTACATATTCAAATTGGAATTATTATATTTTTGTATTATTTTATAATTTTATTAAAAAGTTATGGACCTGTGTTCATGAGTGAAATGAATGGAGCTGACAGGAGATTTGACCATGCAAGACAATGCAGTCATAATGGAGCATTAGAGTAGTCTTTTTAATAATATTTGATAATGGTCTAATGCAATCAGAGTATACTAAAGTTTTCCTGAATTTTTTATTTTGATGTGTGTAGTTTGAAGTTAAATTTATTAAATAAATGTAAGTTAAAAATTAATTTTTAAAATAATATAAAATAAATAATATTATATAATAAGTTATATATCTTTACTATAATTTATATATAATTTTTTAATATTTTTTTAGAAAAAGTCATGACTTTTAATTATAATTTATTATTTTATTTTATTTTTTATTATATTTAAAGTAAAATCATAATTTTCATATATGACTTATGCATTTTTTTAGAAGTGAATTAAAGTTGTATTTACTCGACTTCTTTTATTTTTTTAAGTGAAATTGTGCTTTACATGTATAATTTTTTTAATTTTTTTTATATTTTAATATAAAAATAATGACTTCTTATATTAATAGGTGTTATTATCCTAGGAATACAATCTTTATATTTGTCTATACTGTTAATATTATATGATTAATTTTAAACTATTTATATATTAACAAAGTTAAATTTATTTATTTATTTTTATCTTCTTTGAATAATAATATTAATTAATATTATCATTATTATTTTCATAGAAGTTTTCACTCTAGCTGTGATCAGTTTTGTTCTCACTTGTACATATTCATCTTGGAATTATTATATTTTTGTATTCTTTTATGATTTTATGAAAAAGTTATGGACCAGTGTTCATGAGTGAAATGAATGGAGCCGACAGAAGATTTGACCATGCAAGACAATGCAGTCATAATGGAGCATTAAAATAGTCTTTTTAATAATATTTGATAATGGTCTAATGCAATCAGAGTATACTAAAGTTTTCAAGTAGTTTGAACTTAAATTTTTTAAATAAGTGTAAATTAAAAAATAATTTTTAAAATAGTAAAAAAATAATATTATATAGTAATTCACATTTCTTAATCACGATTTATATATAATTTTTTTATTTAAAAAAAATTGTAACTCTTAATCATAACTTATCACTTTTTCATTTTTTTATTATATTTAAAGTTAAATCATAGTTTTCATAGATAATTTAGCAATTTTTTTGAAAGTGAAGTAAAATTGTGTTTGTGAAACACGACTTATTTAATTTTTGTTTTAAAGTGAGTGAAGTGAAGTCATGCTTCATATGCATGACTTCTTTGATATATATATATATATATATATATATAAATTATAACTTTTGTCTTTTTTTAATAGATGTTGTCATCTTAATAGTATAACTTTTATACTTGTCTATGTTGCTAAAATCATATGATTAATTTTAAATCATTTACATATTGATTATGTTTAATTTATTTATCTATTTTTATCTTCTTGGAGTAATAATATTAATTAATATTTGAAATTTAACAACTATATATATTTACCTATTTATATGAAACACACGATTTCTTGTGTGACATATGGTGTCTACATAAATTGATAAATAAATGTAGATGTTAATTTTCAACTATCAACTAATATTATTATTGAAAGAAGATAAAAATAAAAAAAGTATATTTTACCTAATCAATATATAAACAATCTAAAATTAATAGTATAATGTTAACACATGATTAGATATAAAGGTTATAATCCTAAGAAAATAACATCTGTTAAAAAAAAAGAAATCGTGGTTCTTATGTCAAAATGCTAAAAAAAAAGAAATCGTGCATGTAAAGTATAACTTCACTTAACTTAAAAAAAACATAAGTCGTGTGGAAACTATAACTTTATTTTAAATATAATAAAAAAATAAGAATAAGGCAAGTCAGTTAAAAATAACCACTTCCTTTAAAATAATAATAATAAATTTATATATAAGTTGTGGTTGAAAGATATAACTTAATATATAATATTATTTATTTTATATTATTTTGAAATTTAATTTTTGACTTACACCTATTAAATAAATTTAACTTCAAATTACATTTATGAAGTGAAAAAGTCAATTTTCCCCAATAGCCATTTAAATAATTTGATTTGATTTTGGACCTTGGTTTAAGGCCCTTTTATTAATTTATTTATCATTAATTTTTGTAATTTTTTTTGTTGTTTCATCCAAATGTGGAAACATGAAAAGAAAACGCAAGAAAATTAGGAAAAAAATGAAATGAAAAAAGAGAAGATTTTGAAGAGGGTATAAAGGAAAAAGATCATTATATATGTTTTTTAAGGGTATATATATTATTAACATTTTTTTTAAAAATGTTAATTTAATAAAAAGATAAGTATGATAAATAATATTGAAAAGAGTATAAAAAAAATAATAAATAGTATTAGTTAGTGCATGTGCTTGTGATGAACAGGGGTCAGGGGAGCTGTAAAAGGCATTGATTAATGCGTGTGCTTGTGGTGTTTTTGGCTCCGGCAGTGTATGCAATAGCAATTAATATAAAGAAGAGAATTTCTCTAGTATCCTGTTATACATGGTGGATTGTTAAGTATTATTTAATATTAAATTTATAATAAATATTTAAAATTAATTAATAATTAATAAAATATTTAATAATTTATTCTATTAAATCTTTTAAAAAAATAGGTACTGTAAAATATTTATATAACTAATATTTTTAAAATTCCAGCTCGTAAAAGTAGAAAGGGCAGGAAAGCGTGCTTATTACGCTGCTTGGGTTTTTTGCTTTGCTACCCAAACGAGGCCTTTTACGTCGTGCGGCGTTAAAGCAGTTATTTTTGGGTTTAGTTTAATTAAGGAAGGTTATTGATTACTGCAAATTCTTTATTTAATTTAATCAATTGAGGAACCGATGAAATAGGAAACATGAGAAGTGTCAAGTATGCATTTTAATATGCGGGTGTTTGTTACTCCCAATATACTGATCTTTTTCCCTGGGCTATAAGGCTGCCAAAGTCGAACGGACCTTAGGCATTTACTTTCTACGGTAGAAAATGATTAATCCTTTTAATCCATTTTTTAATAATTTTTTTAATTATTAAATATTTTATTTGTTATATTTTTGAAGATATTAATTATATTTATTTTTTATTTAATATTTTTTATTAAATAATAAGAAGATTATTAGAAGAATATTTTAAAATATATAGTAAAACTCTTCTACTATTTAATGTGTGATTAGATAAATGTGAAAAATTATTTTAATAATTAATTATTGTATAAATTTTTTTTATAATAGATTATAATTAAATTAATTTTATGTTTAGATATATTAGTTAAAAAGTGATTTTAAGCTAATTTATTTAATTTAGATAGTATAAAAAATTATTTTTATGCATCAAATTATTAAAAAATATATAAAATGATTAAAAAAATTATTTGATTGAAGACAAAATGATATTTACATATCAAAATGTAAGGAATAATTTATAAATTAGAATCATAAGTTTTTATCTTTAGCATTATGAATTTTTTTATAATGTATTGAATTTCGTGTAAAAATTAAAGTTGATTTTGTCAAATATATTATAACACTGTTGAAACATTTTTTTTAAACAAAAACTATTTCAATAGTGAAAAAAGTTGAGCCAAACATGCACTTATTATAACAATTCTTATTTTTTTATATCATTTTTCTCTTATATTGCATTTTATATTACTTCTCATATCATTAATCACATCATTTTTTTTTATCACTTTCTCTTCCTTAATTACAATCATTAAAAGATAATATAAAAAATGGTGTATTATAAAAAATAATGTATGATCATCATTTTTCTTATTGTAACTTGCAAGTAAGTAGGCTGATCATGGGTAAGATTTGGATGAGTTTGGTTTGACCTAGATTTTGGCCAGGTTATGGTTTTTATTAATGATGGAGTCGATTTGATATTAGACAAAATATATAAATTTGGACTTATGCATAATTATGTTATAATTTTTTTTGTAAGACTGCGAGATATTTTTACAAGTTCAACTTATTTAAACTATCTATAGGACTAATTCTCATTTGAACATAGGAGCATAAGCGTTATGTAAGCTCATCACAAGAGTTAATTCCCTGATATTTGAACTCACATCCTTGTCTTAGAAGATGAAAGTTGTTTACCACCTCAATTCACATTTTTATAAGTTTAAGTTATAAAAATTAAAAAAAAATTAAAATTAAGATATATTTTATAATATATATTTCAAAACAAATAATCGAAATAAATATATTAGGGCTATGCTATGAAACTATCTAGTGTCCCAACGCTCCTGCTTTTGGTCATTAGATTCAAAGTCCTTTTTTGGAGATTAACACAACTATTACTCATTTATGTTTTTTTTATAAGTCCTCTGGTATTTGAAAGTCGCATTGACTCTTGACTAATCCGAAATCGAGTCGGGTTAGATTACAAAAGTGTAAAATTCTCTTAATACTAATTTTTTCATTAACAAAACTATTACTCATTTACATTTTGACTGTTAACTTTTGTTCATGAAACACTCCAGAGCTTGAAAGCTCGAATGTTTTATAGCAAAATCCAATTTATTATTATGTTATGCAAAAAATTTAATTTAAATCAAGAAACATTATTATTTATAATTAATGATAAAAAAGTATAAGTTTTAAAATGATTTATGATACCTGACCAAGTTGGAGCAACTCGAAGTATAATTCGAATCTAATCCTAAAAATATATTAGATCTAATTTTTAGAACCTGAACCCAGACCTATCCTAATAAAGCTTCAAATGAGCTTTAGTGTGAGATGAGTTAATAAGATGAGTTAGATCTTAATCACTCTTATAAATAATGCTAGTGTCTACTTAAAAGGAGGGGGGATAAAGGTAGTGTCTAGTAGCATTTTTTTAAAAATAAAAAATAAAGTAGGCTTAGTGTGCTATGGCAAATGTAAGATGTGTTCCTGTTAGATGATATATATAAGGTGATGCTAAGTCTATGGTGCATCTTTGAAAAGGGATGCACTGATGCCTACACAAATAAACATATTTTTTAAAATCAAATCAGATCGACTAGTTAGATTGAAAAAATCGAGAACTGATCCTTTGGTCAGTCCAATCTATCCGTAAAAATCAAATTTTCAAAAGTTGGGAAAGAATTGGAAAAATTGGTCCTAAATCGATCATTTCGTGTGAACCGATCACACAATTGAATTGGTCAATTAATTTTTTTGAAATTTTTTTAAAAATATTTTTAACTCTATTAATTATTTAGTTCTCAATTTATAATCAAACTTAAGCCTTTCTATTCTTAATTATGTGATAAATCAAGTTAATTGTGTTTGAAATGTATTTAAATATTTTCCTTGGTTTTATTTATATACTTAACATATGTATATTGTATTTTTCTTACATATTATTATATATTTATATATAATATATATGTATATGCAAAATATCTCGGTTCAATCTCGATCTAACTCTAGTTGAACATCAAAACTTTAAAACTCTCTCTTTACTAATTTAATGACCCGTCCAATTCTAAAAATATTGTAAATAACTGCTGATATTGTTTAACTATCGCCCGTTTTGTTTAGCTTTTGAAAACTTCCAAATTATGATTTGAACAGGATTTGCTTCTTAGAACTTTTGATCAAAACATAATCTAGAAGGATAAAACTAGATAATAGAGTCCAAATGTGCCTGGAACACCTAAAATCAAAAAAGAACTACCTTAAAAATGTGAGACCCATAACTAACTTTCAGTGCTGGAGTTACTTTTTTCAATTATCCGGGCTTAACCTGGACGGACTCCCTAGCAATAATGCTCAATCTAGAATACCAAACATGCACTTAAATGGTCCAAGTTTTTAAGTGTGAGCTTTTATCTTTGTGTGATAAATCACGCATATTCCATATTCTCTTCCCTCTTTCTTACGGCGAATCAAACGTCCATTAGATTAGTTACTCTATTCAATTCTCTTCTCTGTTTCTTTGTTCTTGTTTTTGCATACAAAAATGGGTATTTGAATTGATATTTTATTTTCATTTATGTTTTTTTCCCCTACTTTCTTTTGATGATACTTGGACCTTAAACATAAGTCATGACATTGACCTTTCTCTACCTTCAAATAACGATAAAAAATAAGAGCATGCAGCCCCCCTATCACGTAAATTTATATATGTGAGAGAGAGTGATTTGCCCCCTCACTTTAGAAAGTAATTGACAAACCCATCTTTCTGTTGAAAAAAAAAATGCAGTTCAAGAGATTACATGCAGGCACGCTACTTCATCGTTATGATTTGAAAATGTGAGAATGTTGAACAACGTAGAAGAAAAACTTGCAATTAGAACCACAGTTGAAGAACTTTAATTTGTTCTGTTTGTGACGAGCTTAGCTGAGTTAGCTCATGGCTTAACGTGAAGAGAAGGAAAAAGATTGGCAGGGACCATTCGTTGAATTTTTTACTTTGGATGCTTACCAAATGCTCCATCATCTTTTCCTTTTCACGCTGAAAGCCAATTACTCACCGATACCAATAATGGACCACTTGTAGCATAATTATTTGATACGAGACAATAGAGAAGTTCGTAACACACATATAAATTAACAATTAACATATGTAAGGTTGTAAGACATGTTAAAAATATATTTATTTATTAAAAAAGTCTTCATATGTGTCAACTGTTAATTTTAGTGTCCATGATAAATAGTACTTAACTATAAAATTTTCTTGTATGTTCTTAGTTGCTTTTCTTTTCTTTTTTTATTTTCTTCTTCTATCCTTGTTTTTTTAATGTTTAAGTAATGCTTGGATGCATGATAGATCCGTCTCAGGGACAGGATTAATTGGCTGCTTATATGATAAGACAGAGTAGACATATGGAAGGTTTTTGAAATTTATGCTGCAAGCACCACATGATCCATATCTAATGTGAAAGAGACGCTCATACATAACATGGGCAATAGTAATGATGCTTGAACAAACTTACACACTTCTTACATATACCCCTATTCAAGCCACTGAATAACCCTTAGTTCCACTATAATTTTTTTTCCAAATGGTTTATATTATATATTACATGCATAGTTTGTGTAAGTTCCACTTAAGTTTTTTTTTCCTATGGATAAACGATGTGACTAATGACGTCATTTGATTCATGTAACCGACCACATTTAATGAAAAAAGACTTAAAAGTTATTGTTATCCTATGGACAAAGCTAGATTCCACTGGGAAGATAGGGTCATGTCAATGTTATCATGAGAACTGTAGACAACGTTCGGCTGTAACAATTTAGTGTATGTTTAGATTAAAATTTGTAAATAAGTTTGAGTTAACTTAGTTTTGTAAACTTAAATTTGAATAAAAATATGTTTGCAGTAACATGATTTATGTTTGAAAACTTTTATCTCAAAAGTGAGTTTAACAAAATAAATGTTAGAGCCAAATACATTCTAGCAGATAAAATTGTTGCTTTTGCTCAAATGGCTTTAAAGACAAGAAATGTGTTGAAATAGTGCAAACTAAAAAATATTCAAACAAAATTTACCATTGTTCGACACATTATTTTACATTGAAAGCACCTATTTATTATTCCTTGACAATAATTCAGTATTTCAAACGAGTATTCAAACACACACTTTATAAGTTAAAAAAATGTTTCTCACACATTATTTTATAGTTCACATCACTCATATTTATTTATGTAACAAAATCAAAATAAATATGTAAAAAAAAAATAAAATAAAATTATAATTAAATAATAAAAATTATATAAATATAAAATGATATGTATATAAATACATGTGAATAACATTACTTTGAAGTTTCATACTTTTATATTGTAATAATAAATGTAGTGTATAGTAAACCTTGGTGGCTCTAGGTCCACATTTCCTTTTTTGACATTGACTTGTAAGATTATGCATGTGCTTAATTCCCAATGTTTCTTTCAGGTGCAGCCATGGAAGAGTTTTGTCTAACCTCAAACTAATGGAATTATTCTTCTCTGATTCTTTTTTCTTATTTTCACATCCAAAAAGGGCTAAATAGCAAATTTGATTTTCCATATTTCCCACTCTTGCAAACTTGTGCAGTCTAATAAAAATGCATGCGTGTTAAAAGAAGTCTCGATCTTATTATATGACGTGATAAATTGGGAAACCGCATGCACAATATCCAAAAAGCCACGTAAAATACTAACTCCCAAAATCTTATATAAATGCATGAAAGCACCTATTTATTATTCCTTCACAATAATTCACTAAAATCAGCATTGGTTATGTTTTCCCTAACAGATACAGCAATTTAAGAAAGGAAAAAATTTAGGTAAAGTTCTTTAGGTGTTTGTGGTATTTGTCTCCAATAGAAACATGACATGTGTTTTATTTTTTAGTTATTTAATTATTATTTTTAAATTTTTTATTAATGAGTTATAGAAAAATATCACACGCGTGTATATTTCTATTGAGCAATCTTAAAAAGAAATCAAGTTTTATCCTTTAAGAAATCAATTCAAAAGGAAATCTGCTTCTTGGTTACAAAATGCCAGGTCACTGAACTTTCAAATTTTCAATATAGCGTGGGCTACTAAATTAAGTAAGCTGTTTAATTTAATTAATTGAGTTTTTACTCTTATTAATTACTAAATGTCCCGCCGTTGCAAGCACGTAAACTTTTATATTGCCATTATTAAGAAAAAAACAGCGCATGCAAGAGTGGCTTTAAAACTTTCGGTGTCCTGTGGTCCTGTGGACCTGTGTTGGTATAAGTCCAAGCAAAAGGCAACAGTGGCGTGCATACGAGCTTTCTTAATTATTCTATTGAACAACAAAGTTTTTCATTCTTTGTACGTAACATAGGCCATTGTTATGGTACACCCTATCAGTTTAGGTCATCACGCCTTTGTTCTTTATCTCTTTATCTTTTTTTTTAGACCATACTTGAACCAGGAAACTGACATGTTGTTGTTAATTATCTTGTTTAACCTAAAAAATACACTATTTTGTCGAAAAAATGACTCCTAAAAATATATTGTTCTATCGAAAAAAATGTCTTGTTACCATTATTCTCACTTGAGTAAAAATGTACTATTTTATCGTAAAATATACTATTCTGTCAAAAATGTACTGTTTTAACCGACTTGTTCACCGATCTTGATACTATTTTTTTTTAAGTTACACTGGTTGATTATTTTTATGATTAATCAATGACTTGGATCCTATACTCAATCTCTCTTTTATGAACACACTGAATTGTAATTTAACTACTCCTATACTTACACTTGAGTAAATGCTTTAAAAAGATGGGTAACTTGTTAGGCTCTTTGCTGGTAATTTGCCTATCTCTTGATATGGAGGTCATAATTGTATAATCCAAGAAGTTGAATATCGGGTCAATAGGTCAGCGGTCCGATGGTGAGTTAAGAGATTAAACAAAAAAACTTGGACAAAGAAATGTATATAGTTTTCAAATATACTACATGAAAATGTATTTTATATAAAAAAATATTACATAAAAAATACATTATATAAAAAGTATAAATTATATGAGTAAATTAATAGTGATAATTATTCAACTCAAATTTTTTAATTTTGAATTAGTCAAATAATAATATAAATTAAAAAATTGAGAATATTACTGAATAGTATATGTAATCTAATGGTAAAATATATTTTATTTCAAGAGTCTTATTAGATATCATATTCAAATTCTACAATTTCTCTGAATGTATCGTCATTTTACTATTGATTTTCTTATGACTTTTTTTTTATTTTATATATCATTTTGGTTAAACCATACACCGTTTCTTGTTATGATTTATAAATGAAATTTTCTATCTTTGACAATAGAAAAGAAATATAAGAATTGTTTCAGACAGAACAAATTCTGCCACCACCAAAGTAATTTTGCAACGGAATTACTAAATTTGATCACGTACATATTATATAATGGTTATAAATAAAATTTGTAATATGATTACTTATTGTTTTTTTTTAAAAGTCTCTAAGAACAAAAAATAAATTAAATTGTCAAAAATTAAATATTTATATTACATTATATGAATGAAATATTTACGTTTATATTGAAGATACACCACGAACAACAAAAAAGGAAATTAAATTCATAATCAAAATCTTGAACTTGGATCTCTAAACGAGTTTGCTCAGACAAAAATCTCTAAAATTAAGGGAAAATTTAAGAAAAAAAATTAGAAAACATTTCTTGACAAAAAATTGTTTACATAACAATTAACTATTCAATTGGTTAATCAAATTTAAAGAATAATAATTATTGAATTAATTAATTATTTGAATGATTAATTTTTTGTTAAATTAACATTATATACTGAAAAATATTCTTTTGTAATTTTCCCAAATTTTTGTGCTCCTTTATATATATATATATATATATATATATATATATATATATATATAAGCCTAAGACTTTCGGGGAGGGAGGCCCCTAATGAGGATCTTAGATTGTCCCTAATGGAGACTAGAAAAGGGGTGGGGGATAAGGGAAATTTTTTTGTGCTCTTTGGATTCACAATATGTATGTCATACCAAATTAGTTATTATGGACTTATTATGTTTGGTTTCATAGATGTATCACTTTTTTTTTTTTTACAAGATTTATATATAAGTTTGGGTATATGTAAATATTACCAGTTAAACTCTGTAAATTTTTTATATGTACAGTTATTCATAAAAAAAAAAGTGATTTGAATAAATTTGTGCATGTATGAATTTGAGTACTATTAATTAAAATATGTAGAATTTTAAGTAATTAAACCCAGCTGTTGATTTTTTAAATTAATAAATTAATAATATAATTTATTATTATTGATCTATTGATGCACCAAATATTTTGAGGTCAATATTAAACAAATTCATGTCACACTAGTAACAGGTAATGGGGGTGACTTCACTGTATATTAATGTCATTGTCACGAGCCTATGAATGGGAAGAAATTATATAATGTTGATGGAATAGTAACAAATGTATGTTTTAGGAGAATCTTCTTCATTGATTTTTTTTTTCTGAATTCATGTGAATATGTTTAAAATTAATTAAAGTTGATTATTTTTTCTAGAGCATGCATTTATTGTTATTTCAATGGCATGTAATAATTTCTTATGAGTCACTATATATAGTATTGAATTGGATATAGTTTCTTTAAAATAAGCTTGTATATAAAGTGAGCAAATAAGAGTATATTTATATTTAAATTATTAATAAATTAATATTTTAATACACTTTAAATTAAATCATCGATGAATATATTTTTACTTGTTCACTTTTTACATAAATTCATTTTAGAGAAATATTTTCAGTAGTGAATGATATGGTTAGATGTATGAATAAATAATTATATTATAATCTATATAGGTCCTTACTCAAAGGATAGGTTCATGCACATATATATTCTTAGCATCCCACGGGTGGCTCATGAAGCTTGGTGAGAACTCTTTTTCTCACATCGCAACATGTGATGAAAATTTCAGCTTCAGCAACAATGCATATCTCTTGTGAACCCCTGGCCCTGTAGCTATAGGCCACCTAACTCTTCCCATTAACTTTTATCGAGCAGCCTCACTATGGTTATCTTGCCAACCCTAATTTTAAAACACCGTTTGATTGGATTCAATATATTTAACGAAATGTGGCGTTCTGCGTATCAATTCATAAGGCATATTAAAAGCACCCACATCACAATTTAAGGTTTTGGGACCAGCCCTGGAATAATATTCAAAGGGGTGGGACCGATGAGATATATACTTGGCTAAAGACAAGTTTGGATGATTATAATAAAGAGGAAGATTGAGGATACAATGACTAACGTTGGCTAAAGACAAGCTTGGATTATTAGAATGAAGATGAAATGAAGAATGAGGACATAACATTATATGAATTTACTTTGTTTTTTTAATATGGATATCATTAATTTTTGCCTTGAATATAGTTAATTACTTAAATTAGTAGGGAATGTTAGTCACACAATTATCTTAATAAAAACTGTTTTTTATGTGATTGCATTTAAGTAATGTTAGTGATCTCCAAGTTCCACTTATATTTCGTTTTTGTATCAATTTCAAATATAACCAGATCAATAGTTGTGACATTTATTATAGTATGATACATAATATAGGACTTACATGAGTTTAAGCCAAGTGGTAAGTGAATTATGTTTTTAGGAAAGGACAAAAAGGTTTGAGTCCTAAAATGCTACTTATAAAAAAAGCATAATTATATAACTCTGTTTATAGAGAAATTAGTCTCACATAAAATAAAATAAAATTAAAAATATATAGATAATTATACATTCCCAATCATTACAAGAAACCCACAGATACATGGGTCTATATAAGAATTAAATTCGATCGTGTGGAGAAACAACAATATATAAAAAATGATATGGTGAAAAAGTTATTTGTAACAAAAAATCTCCTTTTCTAAATTAATTATACCCTCTTCAACCAGTTAAATGGATTCATTATACAAGTTATTAGAAATTAGAAATTATAGTCTATCGCTTTTTTTTTTTAAATGCAGTTTATGACTTGATGAGAGAATGTGAATGATAGTCATGATGTAGGCTAGGCAAAGTAGCCTTATAAAAATTTGATTGCACAATCAAATAATTCTTGAAATAATTAGTTCCATTTAAAGTAAGTCACAGGAAGAAATCATAATCTCAATAATCTTAGAGTTGAACAAAATTTATAGGGTTAAGATATCTACGCTCTCATGTATTGGCAACGGGTCCTAAATGATGTACTTTTAGTTGAAGCCAGAAAAGGTTCATACTTTATCGAAAGATACAAATTATAATGAGAAAAAGAGAAACCATAATTTATCCCACTTTATAATTGCTAAAGGAGTTGCGAATAGGTCCATCAAAAGAGAGAAGTTAAAAAAAAACAAGTTGGTAACAGTCAGCTTATATGCAATTGGTTGGTACTCTGGATACGCTGTTTATTATTTCATTGTTTTTGTAATGCCCACTGAACTGAAGTGGGCTCCTCTTTACACTTTGGGAAAATTCCAGAGCCAATTGTTCCCCCATAGCTCTTTCAACAAGTATCACTTTAAATGAAATGATGGTTTCTGTCGTCCAAAACCATATAATCAAATCCTTCATTTTCATTGTTTGGTGAAGGGCGTTGCAATCAACTTTATTGTAGTTGGGTCATCACCCACTAATATACCACCACTTCTACTGCCAAACAAGCAAACAATATAAATTTTTAAATGCTCTTGGTCTTGGAACAAAAGATTTTATCTTATTTTATATTATTTAATTTGTATTATATTAATTATAATATAAAAAATATAATTAAAATAAAAAATAAGAATAATTCATAAAATTAATCCATAAAACTAATGTAATATATATATATATTAAATAATATAGTTAAAAAAAATCTCTTATTCTCAAAACACTAAAGAATTTCTCAAAGAACAAGCCTAGTGAGGCAATGATCTAAGAACCAAATCTCCAAGTCTGAAGAGGGACTCCTCGTAGTCCTTTTGTTGTCATAATGGCAGCGTGCGTGTATTATTATCTGTTATATTTATTCAAAATTGTGCCACAGGATAAGCCTAAGATTATGAATAAGCGTGTGTTTGCTTATCCGTTTCCAGATGCAAACGTAAGTTTATATTCTTCCAATGGTGCAAATTTTTTTTAGGTATTTTTTAGTTTGCATTATTTTAATATACTTCTTGTCTTTAATGGCCATTTGAGTAAAATCAACAATTTTATTTGTTAGAGTGCATTTGATTTTAACATTCATTTTGTTAAATTTATTTTTGATATAAAAATTTTTAAACATAAATTATATTATTGTAAACTTATTTTTAATTAAATTTAAGTTTACAAAATTAAATTATCTCACATTTAAGTTTACAAACTTTAATTATTTCACATTTAAGTTTACAAACTTTAATTTAAACATATACTGAATCAACATGATCGATTAGTAGATGAATAAAAAATTATTTTATTCCAAAAGATAGACGATTAATTTCAACATCACATAGTCTTAGTCATATATTCAGCCAATATATTATACGTCATATTCTCTATGGGCGGCTTTGGTACTTGCAAGTTGCTGCACTTGTCTTTCGCAGTATTTTTGTTTTTAATTTTCCCATTTTTATATAATCGTATTTAATAACATGATAGCCACTCTTAGAAATTAATTTTCTGACAAATCAACTAAACCTTTTATAACATGATAATTGATAATTGATAAGTACGGTAACTAATTGAAGTTAAGTGTCTTATTAGATACTATTGACGTTGACGCTTGATTTGACACATCACTTTTTTTTTGAGATTTTTCTTAAAATTATTCATGAAATAACATTATTGGTAACATGATAATAATAATAAAAAGTAGATTACTCTGATGATATTTTTGCTACTGCAAGTTTTAAATTTGGATATATAGTCAAAATTTTCAGCCCAAAGTGCTCCCCTTCTTGTCAACAACAAACAATGACAATTTTGAGTGTTTCTCCTTTGATATATAATGAATTGTATCTCGACTTACAAACGGGAATTGGCAGAAGCAAAAATTAATCTTTTTAGAGTAAAGTTATAGAATAAAGATATTTTAAAGTGAAAATTTTTATAAAGTGAATAAGTAAATTCACATCAATCAATTAATCTTTTTAGAATATTAAGTTATGGAATAAGAATTTTTTAAAGTGAGAATCTTTATAAAGTGAGTATGTAAATTTATATCAATCATTGATGATTGATGTGAGTTCATATATCAATGATTGATGTGAATTTACTTATTTATTTTATAAAAACCATCACTTTAAAATATCATTATCTCAAGGTATGTGTGTGAAAAAGATTATAGGATTAAAAAGATAAACTTTTGTCACAACTAAGTAAGCAAATACTCATCAAAGCAGTTATACAAGCAATTTCAAGATATTCCATGAATTATTTCAAGTTTCACAAGCTTTGTGCAAAATTAACTTCCTAATAAGTTATTTTTTTGGATTTAATTTATATATATTCTCAGTGTAAATTTTTTTTATACAATTAATTAATTGTGTATTACAATATCATTAAAAATATTTGACTTTTATAATAATTATTTTAAAAGTCACATATGTAATAATATATAATTGATTGATGATATAAAAAACTTTTTTACATTAAAATTAAACTCAATTTTTTTTGGGGTAATAATTCAGATGGTAAAAAAATTCACTGTATGAGCTGGGAATGAATGTGCCTCACAAAGAAGGAATGAGGCTTGGGTATTGGACATATGATTGCTTTTAATAAAGCCTTACTTGCAAAATAAGGTTTGAGACTCTTATGGAGAACTCCTTGTGCTCTAGAGTTTTGAATACTGTCCCCATTATTCTTTTCTTGAAGCCAATGTTGGAAATAACCCTTCCTACAATAGGAAAAATATTTTATTTGGCAGATAACTGCCTTCGAAAGTTTTAAGATGGTGTATCGGTCATGGACATGATACATGTGTATCTATAGACTCATGGATCCCTAGATGCTAAGATCTCTTTATTTATTTGATTATGAGCAACATCAGTGGCATATCCCTTTGCTGGAGCAATTTTTCTTGCCCTATGATGTGTGGATATCATAAAAAAAAATCTCTTTGAGCTTCTGAAATTGTAGGAATACATGGTCTTGGGGCTATTAGAAGCATGGTCACTTCACCATTTGGTGCTGAACTTGCTATTGCTAGCTTTATTTTCTTACATTATATTTAGATGATAGGTAATGAGGAGAACAGAAAGAAAATGAGAGAAAAAGAAATAACTTCTTTTATTTGGGAGTTTTAAAATATATAAGAAGTGAACGGAATATATGAGGAACCATTTCTCCTATTTTCTCCTCAAATGTTCAACTTTTGTTCTTCCCAAAATTGAGGTGAAATAAAAAAAACACATAGATAATAAAGTTTCATTCCATTCCGTTAATAAAATTTACAAACAAAAAGAATGATAACTATATTCTATACATGCTCTTTCCTTTCCGATTCATCCTAACATATTCTGTTCTGTCCCATTAATAAAAAAATTTCCAAACACAAAGTTAGCTCATTGGCAAGTTGCTGGCATTTTGTGAATTTTCGGGCTTTAATTGCAACTAGCTTTAAACATGAAAAAGCATCTGGACAGTATTCTTGATAAGCACAAGCGGTGTAACCTGAGGGGAAAGTTAGTTTTGTTGAAGGATGTTTCCTGACATGCTGTAGCTTCTTTATTTTATCTTTTCATAGGGCCTATTTGCAGCAATTGCTGTTTGCGTGTATTTCACAATAACTTTCACTTCATTGGTCCTCTCTACCAATTTTTCAGAATAAAAGAAAAAAAAAAGCATCAAATTGGAATGCAATCTTTAAAAGGACAATAAATAATAATTCGTCCAAATTTTTACTATATGAAGTAACAGATAATTACGTTTTTATACCAAATAACATCTTTCGGCTATTGAACCACGTTATATAAGATATTGGTTCACAAATTCAATAAAGTCTAAGGATTAGTTTGGTATGGGGGTAAAAATGAGAGTGAAAAATTCATGGATGAGTTTTCAATACAAATTTACAAATAAAATTGATCCAAGAATTTTTCACCACCATTTTTAACCCCACACCAAACATATCATAAGCAGAAGTGTGTTTTCGTGGTATGTAAGTAGTATCACTAAGTTAAATACTAGTAGTAGTAGGCATGACATGTACAATCAGTTAATCAGTTCATGAAGCGTGTATATACACAACGAAGTCGAAAAAAAAAATGTTCAACCCTCCGGGCAATTAAACAAAGCAAATAACAAAATGTCAACTGATTGACAGCTTGAGTAAACACAGTACTAATTTATATCAAAGAAAATTATTTCAAGCCTCTTTCTTCATTTCTTTGATAATTAACTATCAGTAACTAACTCTGTTAAATACAAATGTTAAAATAATATTTTATAGTTAAAATAGTATTTTTGATATCTTTTATATGAGTTAACTTTATATTTCATTGAGTAACTGGCTAACTGCAAGTTAGAGAGTTTAACTTATATACCTTAACCAAATTCTTAACTAAAACCCTGCAAGTCAATTCCAGATCTCGTTCTCCACTAGCAAATAAAAATAAAACGAGAAGCAGACAACTGCATTTACATAATTCATAGCCATAAATAAGTAATTAACAAACAAACAAATTTTCATTCTTTATATTGAGATTCAGTATAACATGCAATACATATACACCCGCCTCCCTAACCAATAGCAACAAGAGGGGAAAAAAACACATTCTTAAAATACAAACTCGACAAAATGAAAGAATTGGAGCTGTCCACTGTCTTCATTGCTACAATAATATGTGAACATTACAAGAGGAAGAGGCAGCATCAATTTAAAAGGAGAAACTAAAAATCACTCTCCAGGCAGCGTCACATTCAAACTTCGACACTAACCACAGCTACGTCCATTATAGGCCAAAAGCAAAGTGCTATGCATAGGAACAAGTATGTTATATACCAACAAAACCACACTATCCAACAGATAAGTGCATTTCAAAATAACTGAGGAAAGGTATATTAGGATGCAAAAGCAGCAAATATGTCACACTAATTTTATGAGTACTAGAACAAATCCACTTTCTTTTTCAGCATGTCTTGCTTCCATCTTGGCAATTTAGAGAATGCTTCTTTTGTCATTCCAAATACAGTTTCGAACTCTTCATTTGACAGATAGGCCTAAGCAACATCAAGTAAAAAGAAAGAACATGTTAACATCAAGCCAAAGCATAAAATTAAAAGTATAATCATATACCTCCCTTGAGGCTTTTAAATATTATAAATACCCCTCAGAATGTGATAAAATTAATAAGACCTCCACTTAAAAAAACTTAGTAGTAATTAATTGTTTAATAAAATTCATGGGAGGCTGTAACAAAAAAAAAAAAAAATCATGGGAGGCCCTAGTTATTTGTCCCATTTCAAGGGGGGTGTTTGTAACAATTAAAAATTTCAGGGGAGGTATACATTTCTCACACTCAAATTAACATAATAAATAAATCAATAACAGGCAAAGCAAAACTGACCTCTCGTCGTTTAAGATCAATTCCGGACACAACACTACCAGATTTAGTCTTTAATTGCTCATAACTGAACACGCTTTGACTATTTTGACCATCATTTCCATCCTCCGCATTTTCTTGTTTTGGTTCTGAATCTCCATTGCTACCAGTTTCAGGGGCAAGTTCCTCTGTCTCCTTGGCTTCTGCAACTTCTTCAGGACCTTCAGTTTCAGAATGAGCACTTTCACTTTTAGTATCTGCAGCAAGAACTCAAACTTGTCAAATGATCAGAAGCACACATTTGACTAGGACAATAAGAGCTATATTTCTCACCAAAAGCACTACTTTCCACAACAGGACTACTGCTTGCCACAGGAGAAGCATCAGGTGAAGGTTTCTTCTTTTCAGCAGTAAGAACTGAAGAAAGAGCAGCTACTGCTGCTGCTCTTTGTGATCCTTGACTTCTTCCAGCTGGCCGAGGAGTAAGAGTTTTAGTTCCGGGTGATGAATTAAAAGCAGAGTTTAAGGCAGCTAAAGCTTCTGCCCTTTGTCTCGGTCCTCCTTGATTTAACCCATTCAATCTATCCTGTGTCTGTGAGAGTAGAAAAGATTAGAAAGAAGCGCAATTCCAATATCACCAAGGACCCAATTAAACATTAGAATGTAATTTAAAAATTAGTGCTTCTGTAGCCATCTAGGCCCTAGCTCAGGTAGTTGGATGTATAGGAGTTTGGATGAATGTCCGCTAGTTCTGTTGAGAGAGAGAGAGGGAAACCTTAATTTGTGTGAATGAGTCAGTGAAATGCACTGTCCTTTGGTATCCTGTTTACATTATAGAGTAATGTGGTAGGACAAGGCAGAGTACAATAGCACTGTAATTGATATTAATATACATAAAAAAGGAAATTTGGGTAGATGTGATAGAATAATTACAGTACTATTGTACTGTAGATCATTGAATGCCTTTGTCATTACCCTGTGCCCTCTTATCAGGAGAATCTGCTTTTGTTTTGAAGATCATTGACTGTAAAATAATAAAGAAAAAGATAGTAAATCATCTATAAACAAGCTGCCATACCATACTGGATGCCTCAGAGGATGAATTAAATGCATTAGACAAGGCAGCCAAAGCTTCTGCTCTTTGTCTTGGTCCCCCTTGACTTGACCCATTAGACTTTTCCTGTCAACAGATTCAGCAGAGCTAGTTAAGCATATAGAGGCACATACAACACCAAATAATGACTGCAATAATAAATTCAGATATGATACCTAACACTGACAGCATTGCGTCTGCACAAGCTTATACAACTAGTAATGTTAAGAAAGAAAAGAAATATTGAAAAGTAGGCATTTAGTAATATTTTTGCCTGAACTTGAAAAGACTGGGAAACCATTTAACTGAAAAATAAGAATCACAGATACCAAGGATATGAAGGTAAAAAGTGGCTCTTAAATTAGACGAGATGAATGAAAGCAAAACAGGAATTACACATAGAACTGATGATTTAGAATTAAATCCCTAAGTTTTAATGTAAAACAGAAAAAGAAGGCATTTCTATAAGCAATTCAAAATTATGATTTAATCTAAAAGTTTATAGCATTTAGCCATATCTATTGCAGTTCTTATATGACATGCAAAAATGTTGATAATTGATACCGATGTAGTTCACTTTTATCTTTACAACAATATGAAACAAAGCCATTATATTACAGCAGAGAAGTAGCAAACATAGGTTTGTCATCATAAAATTAATTGCACATAATGTATATAACATCATGAAAAGAACACATTTCATCAAAACCCATGATGAGGAAAAGAAACAAAAAAAAAAAAAAAAGAGCATTAGTTCCTTAATGTTTCTGTCATTTTCATCCATTTTATAGCCCAATTTGAAAATAAAATAACCCTGGCGTTGACACTGAATATTTCAAATATTAGAGTAGAAAGTTCTGGAAGATTAATAAATTTTCTCAAAAATTTTATTACAGATTATGAGGCATTTATGGTGTTTCTTAGTATAATATTACAAAATTCGAGGAACCCAGTACAGAAAAGTCCCATAAACCAAATAAGGGGTGCTAGGTCTTGGTGACTGTATTGAGAGTCCCAAATGTCACATAATTATGCAAAAGAACTTTATTGTACAGCATTATTCTAAGAAAAATGAATGGAGATAAAGAAGCATTACATGAATTAGAATCTCCATAGTTGGAAGTTGGAACTAAGCAAGACATTGGTTCATGATAGAAGTTCAATTTCAACTGTTGGTTTTAATGTAAATAAAAAAACTGCAAGATTTTGCACGGTTCAACAGCAACAATTTTCTCTTGAAAAATAGTCATGAGTATACCTCTACGGCATGGCCAATGCCAAAGAGTAATGTCACCTTTTTCTGGAATGAGTTCCCTTGAACCTGCATTTCATCAGGAAAATAATGCATGATTAATCAACAAATTGAAGTACCTGTTTTTGAAACATGTAAATTTACATGGCTTTAGCCTTTAGCCTCACAATGTTGAATTTCTTCTTCAAAAACCTCAAGATCTTTTTTTTTTTATAAGAAAAGAAATATTATTAGATGAGAAGAAGAGAGTACAAGAAAGAGGATAAGGAATCCTCACAAAAAAAAAACAAAAAGAAACAACTAAAACCTATGTGGGAAAAACATGCAACAAGGCATGCCAATCCCTTTGCATGTCTACCAAAGAAACACCACTAAAAAGACCATGAGCAGAACACCAAAGGGATGCCAAAAGAGTAACCCTATCTCAAATGAAGTCTAGAGTCAAAAAAAGAGTCCTTGAAGATTCTAGCATTCCTTTCTAACCAAATACACCAAAGAACAGCATAAACAGAGCACTGCCACAAGATCTTTGCATCTTTACGAGCACCAAAACCTTTGAACTTGGTAAGGAGAAAAAGATGCAAATGCATTGGGCAAACCCAAGACTCTCCAAAGATCCCAAAAAGTCTATTTCAAAGATAATTAGCGGTAGAACAATGCAAAAAGAGATGAGCCCCGGATTCCAAATCAGAACCACACATAATACACATATTTGGAGACAATGCAGTGAGAGGCCAGCGTTTCTAAAGCATGTCATTAGTGTTAATCCTGTTAAGAACAACAGTCTAGACAAAAGCTTTGACCTTTGAGGGAACTTTGGATTTTCATATGAGTTTATCCACGAGAAATCTATCCCTGTTATGAGACTGAGTCAAGAACTAAAAATAAGATTTACAAGAGAAAACTCCTGATGATTCAAGGGTCCAAATTCTTGAATCAGGCACGGAAGAAAGATGAATAGAATCAATTAAAATCAGGAGAGACTCTAACTCACTAACCTCTTTGTCATGCAAGTTTCTAAAAAAATGGAAGTTCCAAGAGAAGTTATCATGAGAAAAAAATTGGCAAATAGGGACATTATGTAAAGAAGATAGGCGAAATAGCCTTGGAAAAGCCTCAGAAAGAGGGACAGTACCAACCCAAATATCTTCCCAAAATTTAATACGAGAGCCATCACCTAGATGCAAGGACAAGAGAGAATTAAAGGAAGGAAGACCCTGAGAGATAAATTTCCAAGGACTAGCATGAGAAACTCTACTTGCAGAATTGGTGTCCTACCCATTCGGATGCAAACCAAACTTACTTCGAATAACATGATGCCATAAAGAAGAAGGTTGTAGAGGAAAACGCCAAAGATACTTAGTTGCCAATGCCTTGTTCTTGGACACCAAATTATCGAGACCCAATCCTCCCTCCTTCTTAGGTCTACAACAAACCTCCCAGCTAACAAGGTGGTCTCTACAAGAATCTCCTGCCCCCGACCAGAGAAAATCTCTCATAACTCTCTAATTTCTTAGCCACAGCCACAGGAATACGAAAAAGGGAGAGAAAGTAAAGAGGGATACTAGACAAACAAGAATGAATTAGAGTGATTCGACCACCCAAAGAGAAAAAGGCACCTTTCCAACAATCTAACCGCTTAGAGATCTTACAAACCACCGGGTCCCAAAAGGAAAAAGCACAAGGATTACCTCCCAAAGGAATCCCAAGGTAAGTGAGAGGCCACTGAAGAATTTGACAACCTGCTAAAGTAGCAAAAGCGGACAAAATCTGATTGTCCACATTCACACCCGCCAAACCACTTTTTGCCAAATTAATCTTAAGACCAGAAATGACCTCAAAGAACCTCAAAATAGTCAAAGTATTAACAAAAGAATCAACACTAGGTTCCAAGAAGAAAACTGTGTCATCTTCAAACTGAAGATAAGAGACTAAAACCTCCTCTGAACCAACAATTAGCCCCTTAACCAACCCATTATTTACAGCTCTAGACACTAAACGGCTAAGCACATCGACCACGATGGTAAAAAGAAACGGAGACAAAGGATCTCCTTGTCTTACTCCCCTTTGACCCTTAAACCAAGATTTAGGTTCCCCGTTCACTATGACTGCAAAGGTGGAAGAGGATGAGCACCCCGACATCCAATTTCTCCATCTTACCCCAAAACCTTTCCTATCCAAGACTTGTCCAAAAAACCCTAACTAACACGATCATAAGCTTTCTCAAAGTCTAATTTAAAAACAAGACCATGTTTTCTCTTGGATCAAACATCATCCACCACCTCATTAGCAAAGAGAGCAGCATCAAGAATTTGTCTACCCGGAATAAAAGCACTTTGGTTCTCAGAGATGGCATCAAAAAGGACCTCACTCAACCTGGAAGCAAGAACTTTTGTTATGATCTTATAAACACTGGATACTAAACTGATGGGTCAAAAGTCCTTTACTTTAATCGACCTATCATTCTTGGGAACAAGAGAGATGAAAGTTGAGTTCATGCAAACTCCAATTTTACCATTAAGGAAGAATTCAACAAACACCTTAAGGAGGTCAGGATTGACAATATCCCAACAATTTTGAAAGAAATAAAAGTAAAACCATCAGGACCAGGCGCTTTGCCTTTCCCCAAACTAAAAACAGCCCTACGGATTTCCTCCTCCTCAAAAGGCCTTTCCAACCAACGAGCCTTATCCGAAGCAATGGGACACCATTCCAAATCCTCAATGAAAGGCCTAATAGGCATATCTTCAACAAACAACTCAGAGTAGAACGTAGAGATTTCAGCAGCAATGACCTCAATATCTCTAACAACACTACCAACCTCAAGTTCTAGCTCCTTAATTAACCTCTTTCTACGCCTTCCAGAAGCCACCCTATGAAATAACTTGGAATTACATCCTTCCTTAAGCCACCCATATGAAATAACTTGGAATTAGCATCCTCATCCTTAGCCCATTGAAATTTCATCTTTTCTTCAACAAACAACTCTCAGACTGACCTCAATTCTTCCCATCCTCAACCAGCTCCTTAATTTCATCTAAATCTAGTCTTAATTAGCATCCTCGCCTCCCCATTGCACATCTTTTGTCTCCGACTACATTCTTCCCTAACCAAACCTAAATCTAGTCGAGAGATTATCCTCTAACTCCAACCTCTCCAACGAGTCAATCTCTTTCAAAATATTATCTTTTCTAATCTGAATATCCCCAAAGACCAACTTATTCCACTCTTTCAGCTTTCCCTTGAGAAGTTTTAATTTCCTCATAATTTTAAAACCTTCCCAGCCCTCAACAGAAGCTGTACTCCAAACTTCCTTAACAAAAGGAATAAAAGAGTGATGACTAAGCCACATGTTCTCAAACCTAAAAGGAGTAGGGCCCCATTTCACCTTACTTGATTCCAACACGATAGGGAAGTGATCAAAAATTGAACGAGATAAGCTCTCTTGCACCAGATCAGGAAAAGCATCCTCCCAGGTAGAGGTAAATAGGAATCTATCCAAATCACATGTACATCTAATATACTTTTGCAAAGTAAATATTCTAAGTAGCACTGGTTCATACATGGGAGCAGTTGTTTTATACCTATAATCTGAGCTTCCACAGTTATTTTTATAGATAGAAACTCTATTATAAAACGTCAAAATTTTTGTGATCCTTATATTTGATGACAATAATATGTTTTTGCTAAACCAGCCAGTCAGCCAAGAATTATACTGCTTTCAACCAACTCAGACATGCAGAAAAAAATTAACTTTATGGGTAAAGATGACGAAAAGTGTGACAATGAAGATTTTTTTAAGAAAAAAGACAAACTCAAAAAGGGAGTTCTTTAATGTTTTAGTACATACCGTAGCTTTTGCTTGATCCCAAGAAAAGTATGTTGTGTAAAAGCAAGGTTCGTTCCCTTCTGTTACTTTATATAGTGGTACATGAGGTGATAGTCCCTCCAGAGATGCAGCCAAATCAATGTATTTCTGAGGGGAAATTTTCAATGATAGATCAAGTAACAGGAAATATGGGAAGTAAAAACTCTAATCTGTTGAGCATTTTTACCTCGCCAATTTCAAAAGCATTTTGCTTTTCTTTTGGGTCCACAGTATAACCAATCCAAACAAACACTTCTGCATGCGTGTCAAGTATGAGGATATCCTCCGTTAACAAATCATCTTGGGAAAAGTTGTAAACCTCCTCTACCTGAAGAGTAAGATATAAAAAAGATTTAGAAGACATAAAGAACCCCAAAGTTACTGACTCACAGCTGACAAGTGTCCTAGCAAAAGTGTGAAAGTTGGCATAATGAAGTTGCAGTCACAAACTCACCTGTAATTTTCCTGGTACATCCACAATGCAAACGAAATATACAAAATCAATAATGGTCAGAACATTCAAATATCAGTAAATAAATATGCTATTTCATAACAACATTTTATATGGAGATGTACTGTACTACTGTTACAAGAAATGCTACCTCTATTAAATGAGAAAGTGAACAAATGTGGGTCTCTGACAATGTCATTAGTGACTTTTTTGCTGGTGTAACTTTGTTTTCCTCCAACTGCAAACCAGAAAGCTGAGCTTTCTGTTCCTTCTTTAGCATGCTTTAAAGCAACTCCTGGCTGGACATGGATGTGTAACACGTTAACAAATAATGTATAACGTAATACTACTATTATTTAATCAACATATTAAAAACAATCATTAAGTCCACTGGTGAAAAAGAAATACGCAGAGTCATAGACTCGTGTTAGCTGGTTACAAGTGATGCATTTAGGGTACAAGCACAAGGATAAAGTCATCCCAAGCCCGTTTGAATGACTTTATCTTGAAGTAACCAATGCTATATAACTAGAAGTATAATGGCTAACAAAAGAAATATAAAATCCATTTCCAAAAGTTTGCTAAGTTTTCATGTATAAAAGAGTTGAACTTCTTCCCTAAAAGGTAAATCTATAGCAGTCACTAGACACTATACACTAGAAACTCAAAAAGTGTTTGAATTATATAAGATTAAGACAACTTGGTTATGCTTAACTTTATATGAAAGTGCCTGAATAATTTAATGGAAGACCCAAGACTTTGATCCAATACCCTTAAAAATTCAGTGACATTTTTTATAGTGGAAAAGAGGTGAATTACAACTAGGGAGAGGATAAGAAATCCTCCAAAACAGAACGGAACAAAATACAAAAGAGAGCAGGAGAAAACATGTAGTAAGGCTACCCTTAAAAATTCAGCAACTTTTGCCGCTAGCTGCTGCTGCTCAAAGGAACATTGATTGCCATGCCAAGTGAAAATTGTTGAGCCAGATTGCAGGACAAAACACTCGGTAGAATTCAATGATGTCGCCACCTGAATAAGAATAGCATAATTATGGTGCACTAGTAGAGAAAGAAGCCCTAGCAACATATCTATGGTGGACAAAAATGAATAATTAAATGAGCACATACTGCATCAACTTGCACTGCTTTATTGTTATGAATGGACGTTCCAGAAATTCGAATAAGTGCAATACTCTCTGCTGTGTATGTCTCATCTGGCAAATCTTTATCTGCTATTAATTTTTTGTAACCAGAGCTCAAACCTCCCTGAAACAGACATAAGTCAGTTAAACTAGTTACCTTCACACAATCTTTATATGTTAATAAAAATAGCATAGGATCTTGCATATGATACCTTGAGGACCACCATAGGTTGGAAAAGAGCAACAAATTGTGGTGGCTCTTTACCTTCAAATATGCGACCCTGCAAGAAACCGCTACAATTATACACAGTTTCCAAGCAACATCCCCAACTTGATATTTAGATTACGATACCTGAACAGGTCTACCCTTTAATGAGTTGAACATTGTATTGGCCAATCGAGTAACCATCCTTTGGTCCTCCTGAAAAAGGAAATGTAACCAAGTCAACTTGCATTTAGCCATAAATTCATGAAAATTCCAAGCAATCAAAATGACTAGCAACAGAAGTTATGAAAATTCAAGGCAATTTCATGTATTTTTATGTTGCATTAAGCCAAAATGAAAAACGAAAGTCAAAAGTAGTCAAAACCAACTTATTCACTTTACAAAGAATTATTAATGGAGAAAATACAATTTGAATAAGTGAATACTAAGAAACACTTACGAAATAAGTACCAGTGAAACAAATATTTTGCAAAATTGTACATAATGGTTCATGATGAGTCAACACTTTTAAGGTGGAATCTAACTGCTAGGGAAAATTACAAAGAAGTAATTTTTAGTAAAATATTTCAAGTTTAGGAACAACTAACCACTCAAGTGATCAATTATTAAGTCAATAAATGGTTACTCAATAACCCCTCTTTCAACATTGTTAACCAATTGAGTGGTTAATTATTCCTAAATTAGAAATGTTTTTACCAACAAGTCCTTTTTTGCAATTTTCCCATTTTTTTTTGTAAATAAAAAATATATACCAATTCAACAAATTAAAAGTATTTAACAATTTTTTATACTAAACAAACTAGTAAACAGATTATAAAACATCTACTTAACATTAAGGTGACAACAAATGTGGTACAAGTCAATTTAGTAAGACATGCATCACGCGTGACAAAATATCGAAATTATCTTCACATCTTGTAGTTTTCTAACATAATTCGAGTTTTAATTAATGGATTTGGTTTTGACACTCTGTTCGTTAACTCAAGAAGGGCAGTTGAATAAGAGTTAGAAGTTTTAACATGTATCAGAAAAAAAAAAGATACTTCTATGTAGATGGAAATTTTAATTTACTCTATTCTTATTTCTTATACAGGTCAGTTAAGTTGTTATATCATGTGTTTAGCAGATGGATGACAATAATTTGGATTCTTATTATCAGTATAAGAGCAAGTTGCAATCTAAGTATTTTAATTCATAATGTACAAGGGTTCAAGACAAAACTTTGGTCATATAATATTCATTATTATAGAACACAATCAAGATTAAGAGATTGAAATATTGAACTATATACAGAAGCTCAATCTATAGATGCATAAACATGGATTATTTATGAGACTTACATATTAAAAGAATCCATTATGAGGATCATGGGAACTTTTTTCCAATCAAATATCCTACCTTTCACACTTTCATGTAGTAAATGTTAAGCTAGACAAGATCCCTGGTCTTCAAGAATCCTATTTTTCAGCCAAAGTAATCATATTTACCTAAGAATCCAGCTCCCTCTTTTATGATTCCTAGAAAAATGATATGAATTTTTATCCCAAAAAACAAAATTATGGAAGGACATATCGAGCTACGGCTAAATGCAGTCTAAGACATATTACTTCATAGTTCATATCATTTATATATATTGCTTGCTTGATATGGAATGTCAAGCACTGTGACACAAATATACAAATTATGTTCATTGACACAGCATAGTTTGACCACCTCTATCCAAGATACATTGCCACCATTAAAAAAAGCCAAGAGACTTTGTAGTCTATTCCCAACTAGAGTTGTTCTACATACAGAATGTCAATCACAACCATAGATTCGCAGCCAACAAAAGTTTAACTAGAAATAAAATATTTGCCCAAACTTGGAAATTCTAGGCCAGTCTTAACAATAGTGTTAGCACTGTAAAGTGAATGCAAACAAAATATTACAATTCTCACAATATATTTTGAGCTCAAATCAGAATGACAGAAATTACCTCAATGCTGTCTTTGCCAAACCAACAGCACAAGTAGTAGTCTTCCTTCCTCTCGCTAGAGTGATAAGTGTACAGTACTATGTAACAATCTCCACTATAAAATTTACCAATATCCTCCTTAGGTAATTGAGTCTTAGCACTTCCATTGATTTGCCATACCTGGAAATTCTAAATAATATTACATGTTGACAGGTATTAATTTAAATTGAGCCAAGAAACTAATAAAAAAGATTTATAAACTCACCTCCATCTTTCCACCTCCTTCAAGCAAAGGTGGAATTTCCTCATTAACTGGGGTACTTTTTGTCATTCCTTTGACACCCATACCTTGTTGCTTCAGCAAAGCTGGCAGTAACAAAAATACCATACTTAGTCAGCATGGCTAATTAGACACAAAACCAAGCCAAATTACAAGTGAGAAGAAACGATGTCCACCTGCAACTTTTCCTCTTCCTTCCTCAGCACCGGTAGTAGTAGATCCTGATGGCCAAGAATCAAAGTTGGACTTAAATGAATGTGTCTCATAACCTTGTATAACCCTGGTTATCCTTGTAGATTTTGGCCTTTTTTGACTTGCAACAAACTCCTGAAAATATTAGGAAAATTAGTGAATCCACTTTTAACCAACATATGAAGAAATATAAGCAATGGCATTACCTCAGCTGCTTGACAAGCAACTTTTCGTTCTTCAACTTGTGTTACCCGGCCAACCCAGACAAATACCTCAGCACCACAGTCCAGTAAATAGCATTTGTTGTTCTCCAGCAGTGATTTAGAAAGTTCACCTTCCACAGACTTGACCTCACCATCAGCAATGCTGCAAGCACATGGTCATATCCTCCAGGTCAAGAAACTTAAATGCATAGTGCACACATCATAGAACACACGGAAATAAAACATAAACTTCAAAAGAATTTATACTGCTAGAAAGTATTACGGAGAAAGAAATGTGAAAAAAAGAAAGATTTGAGTAAGGTTAAGATATATTTAGCAGAAAATAATCACTGTCCCCGGTATAAGCCAGCAACCAGCAAGGACAAGACATCTTCACACTTCAGACAGAATCAGAACAAATCGAAAGCCCTTAGTTTTAATCAAAATCTCCTTATGTCTCATAAAAAAACTCATTCACAACTAGCACAAAATACATAAATGCACCTCTGAGAACAAGCATCTGCTGCATAAATTGTGATAATAAATCAATATTTATATATAAGTAATATAAACAAAAGGGAGGATAATATATGAAATTCACAAAGAGGAGAAATACATTTATGACGGCAGTGTTGACCCAACAAAAGCTAACTATATCCCTTTTTAAACGTAAGATAAAAATAATTGATTATATATAGTTTTCTACTCATTTTTTATCTGACTTGCAATCACAGAAGATTTACAGAATTCCAAAATAAAAAAATTTATTAATAGCTGACAAATTTCTTTGTCATGGATTTATGTTAGTTAAAAATGACCAACATCCATCTCTAGTTAGATGATCCTTTTGAAACAGGTGCTTCGAGAAGAATGGGGGGTGTGATGAGGATGAAATCAAATACCTGTAGAGTTGAGCAGGAATGGTCTCTGGAACAATATCATCCTCACTGATTACCTTCTTCCCAATGGGAGCAAAACCACCAAAGAGGACCCAAAATTCACCTGAGTCTGACTCAGTGTCCAACTTGCCATCATCTGCAATGTGAAATACATTTTATAGTTACAAACAAATCAAAGATTCAAAATACACATCTGAGGAACAGATATACAAAATTATATAATAGGCTTTTTTTTTATAGAAAAAGAAATATTATTAGAAGAGAGAAGAAAAGTACAAAGAAGGAGGATAAGTAATCCTCTCAAAAAAACACAGCTAAAACCTATGAGATTGTATCATGCAACAAAGCAAGCCAATCTCTCTGCATGTCTAACAAAGAAACACCATCAAAGAAACCATGAGTTGAACACCAAAGAGAAGCCAAAAGGAGAACCTTCCAAATATAGTCTAAACTTGAGGAAAGCCCCTTAAAAATTCTAGCATTCCTTTCCAACCATAAACACCACAAAATAGCGAAGATAGAGCACTTCCAAAGGATCATTGCTTCTTTACGGGAGCCAAAACCTCTAAACTTAGATAGAAAATAATGATGCAAATCTTTAGGGCAGACCCATGCCTCTCCAAAAACACCAAACAACTTGTTCCAAAGATAATTTGCTGCAGAACAATGCAAAAACATGTGCCTTGGCTCTTACCAACAATTGCAACGTCACATTTCCCTTCATGATACTTTTCCTTCAAAAACTGAATAACTTCCAAAGCCTTGGCTCTTTCCTGAATATTGGAATTTGCACCATTAAATTGATAAATCTTATTCTGAGTGTCTAGGATGAATACATCATCGTGATTCAGTGAAGACCGTGCAAAAGGGACCTGCAAAAGGAAAATGGTAAATTACATTTTTCAGTCAATCAATGTGCACCGAATTTATGAAGTTCATGAATAGAGAACACTATGCCTGTTTCATTCTGACAACTCGTTTTCCTCTGCATACATACAAACATGTTTCAAACTCCTCTTCTTCAGGTTTTCTAAATCCTGATGCGATACCCCCCTCTAATGGTATTATACACGGCTTAAAGTATGACAAAAACTTGTCAGATTCATGCCCTTGGATTTCCCTGTGCTGCACAGCACGTCCTCCAAGAGATGCATCAAGTTCAACAGTTTTAATGGCTGCTGTTCCAGCCTCATCCTACAAGGAAAATAACAATGTCAATAGAGATTAGATTATTCTTTTGTCAAAATATATTGGTTCAAGAATTTCCAAACAACTGTGAACCATGCAACCCAGACCCCTTCAAGAGAAAAATGTAGGATTCATCATATCTAAAACTACTTTAAAAACGGAAAGGGAAAGGGAAAAAAGAGTGAAACTGGAAAGAAACAAGAACACAACTCGAAAGAATAAAATTTCTGAAAAACCATAATCTTACAAGACTCAACATTTTATTCACCTCTTCATTCTACATGGAAAATAAAATAAAAGCTGAATAAAGAAAGAGCCAGGTTGGAGATAGGGGAAGGTGAAGTCCAAACTTACCTGACTTGTATCCTTTCCAATCCAGAAGTGAATATCATAAAAATATGCGCCTCCTTTGCCTTGTGTTGTCTGCAAATACACTTGAAATTAACTCACAATTTTTTTTTAAAAAAAAGTAGATATCTACCTCGCCACTCAACATAGGAATTTTATTAAAGACTTTCTTCGGTATTTTCACAAGAGTAGGGATTGTGTTAAAGGCTTTCCTTAGTTATATATCACATAAGCTGTGCCATTCCCCTAGAATTATAAGTCGAAATTGGTCAAACTTTTTAGACCCATGTGCAAAGAAATTTCTTTTTCTATTTTGCTGGTACGTGCTTTGATCTAGAGTTGCAATATGATAATCAGCATGATATTGTCCGTTTCAGTCTTACAAGAACTAAAAAAGCAATTTAGGGTATTGTGCACAGCCTAAACAGAAAAAGATGAACTGTTTCCAGGACATTCAGCCTCTAGTGTCACCACAAAGTGACACGAAGTATAGTCATATATAACCACATTTAAGGAAAAATTGGATATAGCTCACACCTGCAAGATGATGTAAGAATCTCCCATGTAGAATTTCCCATATTCAGATTTGGGCAATGGAACTGGCTGAAAATTCTCAATCCTCCATATTTCAGTCCCTCTACAAGAAGTTAAGTCTAAAACCCCTCAAAGTAGATAATATATCCAACATATAACCATATAACCAGGAAAAATCATGCTTACAGATGAAGATTAATTACATAGTGTTTGACTATTCTCTTGGCAGTAGTTTTTTGTTTTGTTTTTGTTTTTTCTTATTTGTATCCTTTTCACTTTTTTTTCTTATTTGAAAGGAAGAAATTATAAATTTTCAGAAGTTCTTTTATAAATTGCCTTTATATTAAGGATACACTCTTTGACCCACTCCCTGAAATGCTGGATCCAAAACTTTTGTAGCGCTAGACATGGCTGAAACTTCCTTCTAAAATACTGTCTTTTCAGCAATCACACAACGTCTGCAAATTCCAAAGTAATCCATTTCATGAGAGAAAACAGAGTAAAGAATGTATTAGCATGAGAAAAGCATATATCATTTTGCAGATAAAGCAATTGTTTATCCTCTGACACCAGCATATCACGAACACTACCGCCATGATTAAGGTTCATGTGTCAAGTGTGGAGAACAGCAGCAGCAACAAGACATCATTTAGCAAAACAGAGATATTTTCTATATCTTTCATTATCATTATAAAGATCAAGCAGAATGACTTTCTGTTTTTTTTTAGGAGAATAAAATCACAAAAATATTACTTTCCAACAGGTGTATTTACTATAAATTGACTTTCTATATCTGCCTGTATCTTTCATAAACACAAGAAGCAAACAAACAGCTGATGTATAAATTTAGGAAATTACTAAATCAAAGACCACAGCATAGTTAGGTTCACGGCAATGGGTAAGGACATTATATTCATAACAATATGTTCTCCTTAAAAGAAAGAAATAAAGAAAGAAACAATTGGACATACTCGGCAGTGGACATTGATTTCTTCCTTCATTGTGATTGTACTGTATATCAGAAGAAAGCAAAACTAACAACTTAATTATATTTATGACTAGAAATATCATCTCTACAGTGTAAACATTTACCAACCTGTGGGAATATATCACTTAGCAAGAACATATTTTTTAGTCCTATCGAACGAAGATTACTGAATCTACCATATGGCTAATTGGTTGTTAAATTTGCAAGCTAATTACTTCAGGACTCCTGTTGTATCAGGGTTTAGCCTGCCATTCTATTTCGTATCGTGAGATGTCATGTTTCAATTTTCAAATACAATGTTCAAGATGGTAATAAAAGAAAATCCTTTTAGGTAATCTTCATTGGCAGTTACAAGCAAAATATGTCATCAGACTCAGAAATTCTTGGTATCTTTTACACTCTCCAAAACCTTTCTCTTCAAGTCAACAACCCTGCATAGTCTCCATACTCAATTTCAACCCCCAGTTACAAATCACATTATGATTAATGATATTCAGCCGTCAAGTACCCAGTATAGAGGATTTTATTGTTTTCTATTTTCTTGTTCTTTCTGCTACATTTTATTGACCAATGAGCATCAGTGACTAAATATGCATGAGAATACACCACAGCCACATGATTTTTGCTTTCCAAACTTAAACTACTTTTCTTGGGGGTGATATTTATTGTCCTCTGCACACAACATCTGGTTTTCTCTAAACATGTTTCAGCAATTAACACTAGCTGATCCAGGATTATTAAAATAGCAAGCAAATAGTCCACCAATCTTTTCAACACGGGCAAGCAACTCTTGAACTTTAGTGAAATATATTCCTCTATTGTATGATTAGATCCAATGTGATGGCTTTATAAAACTAGAAAGCGCTGAAGTTTAAGTGTTGAACAACCAGAAGAAGAGATAGAGTAAGGTCAGTGTCCCTTTTATATCTGGAGGATTGTCCCAACTGTAGATTACTTCTATGACCAATAAAGTAAATATCAACAAGTTCCATGTTAGCACAACAACCCATCCATGTCATATTCCAAATTGCTCAGTTCTCTAATTAGGTGGATACTGCATACTGGGAGCACCATTACCAGGTTGAAGTGCTCTACATGTAAATTGTTGCATAGAATTCAGCAAATAATTGCTCATCCACTGCTTGCTCCACCATATAACAAGTCCCAAATCCAAGTCATTTGTAGCCAAATGGATTCAGCATTCCAGATTTTCAATTTCTTTCCAGTATTCTGAAATCTGAGAAGCTATCTAAGAGCAGATAAATAATTTATGATTGTGATGGCAACGCACTGGATAAGAGCTATTCACTTAATACCAAAGACCCTTGGAATTTTGAGCACATACTTGATCTGAACTAACAATCAAATAGTAAGCAATAAGCAGAAACACATGAAGAATTTTGAATTATCATTTAGGGGATCAACTTGATTTGTTGCTACAAAGTTAATGCTAAGATCTACCAGCACCTCTTTTCCAATGCTCATTTAGCCATTGCTTTCTAAAGTTAAAAGCTAACTAAAAAACATGACAATTGATCGAAGCTTGATTGAAAAAAAAATGCAAATCATGACAAATGCATACAGGCGTGAGATCACCAAAAAAAAACAAACTACAAGAAGAATCATAGATGATCAAACAGCTAAAAATCAAAACTTTGAAACAAATTCAACAGAAGAGGGTACCCAATAGATCAAAAAGCATAGTGATCACGAAACGAAAATAAAAAACAAGAATAACCCATCAAAATTACCACAAAATGAGCCCGACCCAGATCAACAATCACGGTACTCGATCAGAAAAAACGATGATAGCACGAGATCAAGGGTGACAATCAGAATTGACCAATGTGAGATACATACATGATGAGTATGAGAACAAAAGGGGGATAGTGATCAGAGAGAATCGACGTACCTGAGATCTCTGAGGTGTAATGATGGTTGTGTGTGTGTGAGAGAGAGAGAGAGAGAGAAAGAGAGAGATAAGAAGAAGAAAGAAAATGGGTATGGGTATGGGGGAGGACAAGGTTGCAGAGCTGGCAATAAAGAAAGAGAGAGAGAAGAAGAAGATACTTGTTGTGTTGTTGGAAAGAAAAATAAAGTGAATTATTGCTGTGCCTGTGCGTGATGGTCTTCTCTCTCTAACTTTTTTAGCCTTTTGAGATTTGCGATTCAGAGAAAGAAAGAGAGTTGCAGAGGAGAAAAAGAAGAGAAGGGTATGAATGAATTATGACGACGATGAAAATGTAACTATCATGAATGAATATGAATATAAAAGAGTGGTGAAAGTGAAACACAAGAAAGAAAACCAAACAAGGAAAATAAAAATAAAAACAAAGATAGAAACCAACGGCGACAAATAATAAATAGAATTAGAAGAGAAGGATAACATTGGTATTTGTTATTATGTTATGTAAGACTAACGAAACAGTCGTTATTTTAAGCAATGATCCTCACCGTGCCACCGGCCCACCGCCCATTTTGGTTTTCTCTTTGCTTGCATGGATTCTCTTTTGGATTTTTTATTTACATAGAAGATAAATTTTCGCATTATTAAAAGTTGAAAGTAAAATCAGTATTTTGTTCACTTATTTTTATTTTTATTTAACTAGGTCCCTATTTTTTTATTTTTTTCAATTTAACCTATTATCTTGTAAATTATTTATCAATGTGATCTTTCAATCATAATTTTGTTATCTCCGTAACATAAGTGATGACATGTTACTAACCAATTATGTTACATCATCACTGCATTAATGACACATTATTATTTCCGTTAAGATTTATAACAAAATTGTAACAAAAATTTACATTGATAAACAATTTGTAAAATAATAGACTAAATTAAAAAAAAAAAATAAAACATAATTTGATAGAGGACTAAATTGAATTAAAAAATAAAAATAAGAAATCAAAATGTCTATTTTACCAAATTTCAACTATACTAAAAATATTAATTTTAACAGGAGAAAAAAAAAACAAAATCTACATACTAAACTAAAATCTAGAACAAAGTTTTACTTCTCTTTTGAAAATTACCAATGGCTAAATATTTTTATTATGCAAAAATTTTTGTATAATGTAATGCATTAGTTTAATAAATTATTAATATGTCATTAATTAATAATTATTATAATAATTATTAATAATTTATTAGCCTAATTTACTTAACCTATTTTAAGCAAAAATTGCGCAGTTTGAAAAGTTACCATTCTCTATTTCTCTCTCTCTCTCTGTGTTTGTGTATTATCTTCTTACCATATAGAAATTGTGATAATACGAGTCTTACGTTTATAAGTAAAAAAAAAAACCCTTTTACCTATGAGTTAATGACTTGATCGTGGAACAATTCCTTCCTTGACCTGTAAACTACCTCATAATATATAGAACACTTTCTTCTTATTGGTGTAGTTGACCCAATTAAATGAGTACAAATGTCTGAGACTAATTAAATGAAATTAGATATAACAGATTAAAACATAAAGGAAAAATCAAATGTGGGGTGCAACTCGCCAATTTATAGGACCAGGAAAAGTCTGAAAATTGTTTTGCATTGTCAAGTTACATCAAGGGTATAGAAAATAGAAGGGTTACTTTGTTGTGAGTTAGAATTGCCTATCTAATTTGCATATAAAGACGTTGGACTACTGAAAACAGCAGGATGGTCCAGCACTCTCCGAATGGAACTCCCATTGCCCCTCCTCAGCCTTTGAAAAACATGTCATCATCAGATTTGATGAAATTGCTCATAGAACAATGACAATAAACATTAGTGGAAAAAAGAGGGAAAAAGAAAAAGGAGAAAAAAAGTAGGCTATAATAAGTTTGGTAGGTTATTGTAAACCTACTGGATTAAATTCTCACGCGTTTAATTTTTTATAGAATGGGTAAGTGGAGTTTTTAGTAGAGCTGGTGAAGTGTACTGATTATGTTTTATGAAGCAGAGCAACCCTGCAGTAAGGTAGAGCAAAAAACCATTCAAAAAAAAAAACACTTTTAGAATGTTTTTAGATCAGTTCTTATGAATGAAAATTAGCCAAAAAATAATAATAATAATTGTACTTTCGCCTGTCAATGATTTAACACCAATAATATCCATTTTTGCATCCTTAGTGTATACTATTGAATGTGACTAAATCAGTTGTTATGAACAAAAGTTAATAATCTACCATTCAAAGGACATGTTAGTTATTAGTTATTAACAGATAAAACTGGTACATCAGCATCTGTTTAAATTACAGTACGATCTGGCTAACCAATGGACTATATATATAGAGAGAGAGAGAAGTTGCCACCATTTTACTGTTTGCGCATTAACAATTAGCCATAGAAAACAACTGCTCCTAAAGATTAAGCAATATCGCTAATGAATTTATCCAGTTGAAACAAAGTCTAATAAAAGTAAGTACATAACGTTTTATTCTATTCCTTTATAATTTAACTCTCAAATATGGATGATAGAGTTCTGTTTCATCCTTTTATTAATTTTATTTTTGTTCCATTTCTTCCTAAATAATGGTCTAACTCAAGAAATCACAATATAAAAAAAAGAAGAAGAAAAGAAGAACTAAGCATATTGGCATGTAGGATACGAAGAAGAGATATTCTAGTAAAGGGAGGAAAAAAAGAAGAACAAGAAGAAAAGATGAAGGGTCTACCATGAAGTTGGGAAAAGATATGTCCAGACCACAAAAATCAAAAGGGGGTCAAGGATGCAAAGAATGTAGCTCTTTTTTCAAGTTAAAAGGAGCACATCAGATAAAGGTATAAAGTAATTCGATGTGTATTGACTAATAATGACTGCTTAATTATACAATGATTTATTATCTAATTTCAGAAAATTTCCAAACACTGAACAAGCCTAATGGATCTCAATATCAGTTCATCAGTCATCAAATTAAAACAGTAGCAAAGTTGGTTAAAGGACAAGAAAATTAAGAAAAAGGTGGATAATCTTGTACTGTCAACAACAACATGGGCTGGCTAGAAACTTTATGTTCATCTGATCTTCCTATTTAAGCTCACCCAAATAAAGAAAAAAAGTAATTTTCCAACGAGCATATGAAATAGTGTAGCAGCTTAGGACTTGTTGCTGGTTCTACTCTGAAATTTGAGCAGAGTTTTTTTTGTAAAATTCTTCAAAAGAATAAATTTTGCAATATTCCCCCCCCCCCCCCCCAAACCTTTTTCTTCTCTGACATGGTTTATCAAATGAGATTTCAAAGAGTGAATACACAGCGCATTACGTACTAAGACAAGACTTTGTAAGAAGTCACTTAGGCTTAACACACAAGAAAAAAAAGGAAAGGAATAGAAAAACAAAGAAAGAAATTACAGGTGGGGCTTTCCTATTAATTTTTTTCTTAACTTAGCCGTTGAAAATCTAATACTGTCTTCATTTATTTATCTATTTTTGTGAATATAGTGTCTTCATTTTGTCGGATGGAAAGTAAAAGTTCTCATTGATTTGGCTTTGTAATACGAATATTTTAACACTATTTAATATAATTACAATATCAATTTGCCTTAATCGCCAACTGATAAATTGTATTTGCATTTTGCAGGGTTGTGAAAACAAAGAAACAGCAAGATATATACCAACTGATAAATTGTATTTGCATTTTACAGGGGTGTGAAAACAAAGAAACAGCAAGATATATATATATATATAGAGAGAGGACATATCTAGTGAGAGAAGTTTTTATTATAAGAGGGTGAGAGGAATAAATATTGACCATATAATCATACATAAATGGTCAAGATTAAAAGTTACTTAAAAGTCATGTGACCACTTAAAAAAGTCACATGCATTTATCTTCTAATTTTGATCATTCATAAAAGATTCAATAGTCAAAATTCACTCATCTCACCTCTCACAATAAACACTTCTCTCACCTGAATAAGATCTTATATATATATACTCTATATATATATATACACACACATGAATCATTTGAGTTGAGGATATAACAAGGGAATGTTTGTAAAAAAAATAAATAAAATCAGTACAAGTTATTTTTTCAAGCATCTCAATTAATTGAAATTAACCTTAGATAGTCGTAACGTGAGATTAGTGAATTAACTATTGTGAAACTGCCATCTTACGATCTTGCGTGCAGAAGTATGTACAAGATCACGTGAATTACGTGTTAAGTTTCATTAGGAACAAGAAGTCACATGAGAATTGCTGTAAAGTTTTTTTTTTTTTTTTGACGAGTGAATTGCTGTAAAGTTAGAATAAAAAAAGAAATAAAAAAGTATTAAACACTGAGTTACTCTTGATAGAACACGTTCCCAATAAGAATAAGGGCAGTTGCTATTATACTCCTTCTCGAGTTACGGTGTATAATACACCGTGTATTTCACCTGTTATTTCAAGTCTTTTTTTTGCTTTTTGACCGGTTTCAAAGATTTAGTAAAATACTCTCTTATTTTTTTATTTTTGTTCTTTACATTTTAATCCTTTTGACAAAAATCTTTCCCTCAATTATTGTAGCATACTATCATTTCAAAGTTTATACGAGCTCAGAAGTTTAGAGATTTATCAGTTTAAATAATGAAAAATAACCCCAACTAAACCAGAAGAAAAAAAGAAAAAATTGAGCAGTTGCCACGATTGCTTTAGCTGGTGAGATGATGTTGGTTTGTTTTTTCTTTTTTTCTTTCTCAAAGATGAAAACTTTGGTGGCTAACCATGGTGCTCTAAAATGGTGTTGGTCAGATCTGACAGTTTTGGCTAAAAAAAGAAATCCCGACAAGGCCTAGCTTGTGAATCTTCGTTTCTTCAAGTTACCAACGCCAGACGGTCTTGCCGAGATTCGACGGAAGTGGCGGTGGCAGTGGCCGCATGGTGGTGGTGAGTGCGAGAGCATTTGGCATTTTTGTTGCAGCTGCCACCAACAGCAATGTCACAGAGGGTGCCACAGTTGGTCCATGGCGGCAGGATTTGCAGAAAATGGCAAGGTTGGGAGTAGCAAAACTTGTTGGTGCAATCGCCCGCTGGGCCTTTGGCGAGAATAGGTACGGCGTCAGTTCTCTGACTCACAGACGATGTTGTCTCCGACAAGGCTGTGGTAGAAGGCTTGAGAGATGGCCAATGAGGGATAAATGGAGGGGCATGAGCTTCCCCGTCGAAGAACAGCTCATTGATGTGGAGCATCAGGGACGAAGAATTTTGCAAAGGAGACTAAAAATGGACTCAATGGACTTTTTATAAATACTTAAATGTAATTTATAAACCTTTTCAATTAATTTTAATGTCATACATTTACCTATTCTACAGGTAGCTAGTAAGTGTTTGGAACCGTTGATGAGTTTTAAGTGAAAATTCATGGCTGATATTCAGGGTGTTTCATACACCTTTAAGTTGCAAGGTGCATATTAGACGTCGCCAAGAAGGCATAAGAGGGTTGTTTTCTTAGTTTTATTTATTTATCTATTTTGAACCTTCAGATTATTGTAAAGGCAATTGAGTGAACAATGCATTGAAAACTGCAAAATTAGCTACAATTAGATGTAGGTTGATAAAAAAAATATCCAAGAATATTTAGCTTGTACTTACAGAGTTACATCTTATGATATATTATTATTTTTTTCCCGCGGATAAATAACACTCTCCAAGAACCAAATAATCAGTTCAATTAACAAAAGCAAATGAACTTGTATTAACTCGCATCTAATTAAATTATTCTCCATGTTAGAATATTTTATCATATTTGATATGGAGTTGAAGTTGATCAATCTTCTGCTCGCGACACTATCTCTCTCATCGTGCATAGATGACAATGATGAATACTAATTATTGTGCAGAAATTAATTGTGTAAGTTTCATCTAATGGTACATGAGATTTGTTAGTATATATACATATAGGCAACAGATTTGTTAATATTTATAGAATTTGAGTGGGTCAGCATGCATACATGTATGCCATAAATCATGGTCGAGGAGGGAGAGGGAAAAAGGAGGCCAGCAGTGCAATGGTGCCATGGTGGGGCACTAGGACTATAGAAATTAGAATATATGCACTTAAAAAAAACTTAATAGACATGCATTTCTTGATAAGCATAAAAAGGAATATAGTTACATTGGAGATTAATAATCCTTAAAGGGCGAAAGAGTGTATTAGCCAGCTCATATATATATGGTCATCTATACATAATGACAACCCATAACAAATCTATTTTATCCCTATTACACTAGGTTTTTTAAGAATCAATATGAGTCGTATTAATTATTCACGTTTTATTTGGCATAAAGACAAATAGCACAAGCATTTCTTTGTAGGGGAATCTACCAATGTGCCATTAGTACTAAATTTATGTACCAAATTACCATCTTTTTGAAATTATTTATCAAAATGTCATTGTTTTTACCATGCTGGACTATTTTATTAATTACTAGGCCACGTGGGATGCGCCAATGAGGCTGGCGTATCCACGTGGGATGCGCCAGGAGCATTGGCGCATCCCACGTGGATACGCCAGCCTCATTGGCGCATCCCACGTGGCCAGTGCCAATGTTTAACATATCAGTATCACACGACCGTGTCTACTAAAAAATTGCATCTTTTCATGCTAAAAATGTTGTGTAGTGTTGTCATTTGATCATATGAGCTTAGTGGATATGAAAAATAAACTGTTTTACCATCAAAACTGATACACATGCCTCTATTATTAATTATGTAAAGTCTTTACCCAATTAAAGGAAAGGTCAAGTCTAGGTTTAGAAAATTGTTTCAATGAAATAATGAAACTAAACATTGCAAATTAAATCTAATTATGAGCAATCATTAGCACTGTTAGCGTATTACAATCAATCAATTTGTACAATTTGGATTGATTTTAAAAATTGAAGTTGATCACACTCTTAACGTCATGACCGGTTCATTGGCAAAAATATAATCCTATAGAACCTAACAAATTCAATTAACCTTAATAGTTCAATCGTTCTGATTCTATGAAAAATTCGACAGAATATCCCCTAAAAATTAGACGTTCTCAAAAGTATATCATCCTGTATAATGAGACATTTATATATATATATATTATAAAGTGCATTTATACATATACATACAGTCATCCCAGTCTAAGAAAATGTAATAAAAGAATAAGAAATCCATACATGAAGTACAATGACTACATCAATGAGAAGGACCAGGATCAGAATGTGGTGGTCTGTGAGGGGGATCAGAAGAAGGTCCTGACTGTGAGGGGTGAGGAGGATATGGTGGGTAACCCATATATGGTGGATATGGAAAAGACGGTGTCAGGGTAAAAGTCAAAGGATACGGTGGATAAGTGTAAGCAGGTGGTGAGTATGCTGTAGATGGTGGATAACCTGATATGGTGGGCAAGATAGAGGTGGTGGTGAGATGGTGGATAAGTAGCGAGAACCGGACGGGGGCGAGTCCTAGGCACACCCGAAGAATCGAGTCCTCTCGAAGGTCGTAATCGAGATCGAGTACTCGCTAACCCTCTCCTTCTACAACGGTCTCTCGCTCATCTGGATATATCGGATGGTCCCGGGATGTCATCTGCAGGAGGAGGCCGGACGAAGCCGAGATAAGGTAATGCGATCATGCTCCCTCACTGAAGCTAATATGTCCTCCATGGACCGTAGAAGGCTAGGCCGTACTAAAGCCCGAACTAGGGTTCCTAGCCGAAGCATGGACGTTCTCCGCAATATCAGCCTAACACACAGATCTCAATTTGTCATGATCAATATAAAATACATTTGGCAAATAGTATTCCATATTGGTAAAAAACTAACCACAGATCCAATAGAAGCACCAGTACGAGAAATCCAACGTCTAGTAATTCTTCACGTACTGGGCCGCATGTACTCGAATGCGCGATGAGGGAAGCTCCCACTGGCATCCCAAGAACACATCTTTCCTCCGACTGTCCCAGATGGTTATGTATTGTAGGTGTGTAACTCGCCAATCCTCGTCATGTCGGCCGGCTAAAGTAATCGAGTGCAACTCATCAGGTTGGTGTGGTCTCCGCGGTATTGGTTGATCCAGACCAAACTGACGCATCACCCTATCTGGCTGGTGCCACTCAACAATATGAAAAAAGATGAGCGGAACCACTGCCAATATAATGTCTCTGTCAGGGACACAAAAATCTGGTAGTGAAGCCACAATCTCATCCGTATAAGGTTGCCATGTTATCTGCAAAATGATGTGTTCAAAACATTAGAAAGCAAGTGAAAATAACATGCATAAATCAATGTAAAAAAATATTGACCTCATCACTCTTCAACTGATCAAAGAATCGGCGATAGTACGAAAGCACCCCCATTGGGGTTTCATTCAACAACTTGTGTTTATGCCGCCTATTTAAATGTCAGAGTAATATGATGTCAAAACAAGTATTGCATATAACAAACTAATATAAACAAAAAGATATTTTCAGAAACTTACTGAAATCCCAGTAGACGTTGGTGACCACGATCAGCAGCATAGGCAGCCAACAAGACAGGATCAGTATCATCTACAAGTGCAGGGACCAGGGGTGGAAATCTATGCCAAACCCAGTACTGCAACAAAATGCAAGCACCTCTAATCTCGTGCACGCTGTGGTCTGTGGCCTTGCACAGCTCTCTGTACAAGTACACCAAGACCGCAGATCCCCAACTGTAATGCCCAGTAGCCTCAAAGTCTTCCAAGAGTGGAAGGAACATCATATACACGTATCTACCAGAATGGTCAGGAAATAGCAATCCCCCGATCAACCGAAGTATATATGCTCGTGTACAGTGCATCACATAAGCAGCTCCATCGGCCTCAGTAAGTCGTCTACTGAATGCACTCCAAAGCCATGACATATCGATACGTCCACCCGATACGTGTGACTCAGGCGGCTGCGAACCTAACAAATCCTCATATAGCTGCATCCAATCTCCACATGATGTACGGCCAGTAACGGCATCGCCGTCAATAGGAAGTCCTGAGATAATGGCTACGTCCTCCAATGTGATGGTGCACTCTCCAGTCGGCATATGAAAAGTGTGTGTCTCGGGACGCCATCTCTCAACCAACGCCGTAATCAATGAGTGATCGATGGTGCAATATCCCATGTGGCCAACCCCGATGAAACCAGCCTGATGTAGATATGGGAGCATCCGCTCATCTGGGTCCATATGTCAGAATTTATGAGCACGTCTAACACGTAGATGACGATCAGGATGACCTTGCAATATATGCTGTGAAACATGAAACTCCTGCAACTCCAGTACTGAAGGGTCCTCTGGGCCTGGGCGCAAGTGGAATGCCATGTCTACAACTGTAGATAGCAACAATAGATAAGTCTTCAAATAATAAACCATATTATAAAATGAATATACATAATAAACATGAGTATATTAAACATAACAGTAGAAGGAGGAATGATATTAAACAAACATAATCAAATTTGTGTCGATTAACAAAGTAGATGGTTCGTCAAACATAATCAAATGCAAACAAACATAATCAAGCCTTAATTACACACTGATAGTCATCAAATGTTACACTAATTATGAAATTATGTCCTAATTAAGTAGATGGCTCGTCTTGGTCATTTCTCAAGGAAGTCGATCCACCACGACGACAACTACGAGAGTTATGTCCAGATTCACCACATTTTTTACATCTTTGTCCCGGTCCGGGCTCACGCCAATCCATCTCATTTCTAAATCGAGTTGATTTCGGTCGACCTTTAGATCTAAGCAATTGACGATCGGGTACTAATGTAATCGCCGGAGCTGGTGGCCACCATGGTTCATCCTTAATGACTCCCCAATCAATCTCATAAGTCTTGTACAAAGTATGCATTCTGTAAATATTATGCACATATCGAAACACGTCAAGTGTCCTAGAAGAACATGCAGCTATTGCATGAGAGCAAGGGAAATGCAACGCTTGAAACAGCCACACATCCTGCGTGCGTTCATCAAGGTTTACAGAATATTTAACTCCACCCTGCTGTGTAATAGGGTTGAATGCCTCTTCGACCAAAAATCTGGTAGAATGTATATCAAATCGACGGACTTGATGAGAGCTTGCCTTGAGCACGTTGACATTCCAGCTCTTCATGAAATCATCAGTCCAATCAGCCCCATCAACAACTCTCTCGTTTGCCTCATCCTTTCGATTAACAAAGTACTCTACCAATTTATAATATGTCATCTGAACCAGTGCGGTTATTGGTAGGTTTCTGCCACCTTTCAACACTCCATTCATGCACTCAGACAAGTTCGTCGTCATATGACCAAACCTGTGGCCACCATCATGTGCTAAACTCCATTGTTGTTTTGGAATCGAATTAATCCAATGTGCCATTTCGGGAGTAGCGGTCAACTTTTCCAACCTAGCCTCAAATTTGTATGTCATTGGTTCATACCCTGTGTGTAGAATATTGAATGAATTAATATTAACAACAAATCTTGTAGTATGATAAGTAGTACCCTAAACACATAGGAATGCAAGAAATGTTTTATTACCTGTGTTAATCAAATATTTTTTTAGGGCCAAATTGCGGAAGGTGCTGTTAAAGTTGCTAGCAATATGTCGAATACAAAAGACATGATGCGCATGCGGTGGCTGCCATCCCAACTGTGGGTTCGCCACTGACTGTATGATGCCTTGATGTCGGTCAGATATCAAGCACAAGTCTTGTTGTTGTGTGACATGTTTGCGAATCAAGGCTAAGAACCAACTCCAAGCATCCTTTGTTTCTCCTTCAACAATGGCAAATGCAATTGGCAAAGGTTTTCTATCGCCATCTTGAGTTGTTGCAATCAATAGTTTATGACGATATTTACCATACAAATGAGTGCCGTCAATCTGAATAATGGGCTTGTAGTATTGGAATCTAACCACACATGGTTTGAATGTCCAAAATAAGCGATGCAATACAAGTTTTGAACGGTCAACTCTATTGCGCTCGACATAATCAACAGTTTGCATCTCCACCACTGTGTCTGGCATGTCTCTTTGCATGGCAAGTATCCATCTAGGCAACACCGCATAAGATTTATCCCAGTCTCCAAATACCTTCACAATGGCAATTTGTTTTGCCTTCCAAGTTTTCTGATAAGACACATCATATCCAAATTGACATCGAACCCTTTCAATAATCAGGCATACAGGTAAATCAGGTTTTTGCTTAACCATCTCCAGAATGCAAGAATATATCATAACAGAATCTAACTTCTGATGATCTTGTGACAGAGCTGGGTTGACACAAGTGTGAGGTCCATCATATTTTCTAATTTCCCACATGTTTGATTTCTTGCCTTGAATGGCCCTGAGCCTCCACATACAACCATCAGCACATCTTGGACACTTAACAATTAGCCGCTGTGTATCAGAATCTTCAACCTTGTAATTCTGATGTCTAATAATCGAATAATGTTTTAAGGCCAACTTGACAGCATCTTTAGAGGGAAATTGCAATCCAACATAAAATTCTTCATCTGGACTCCAAATACCACGAGAATCTAATTCAGGCAAATTATCAGGTGTATTCAACGCATCCTAATTGATTTCAGAAAACCGAGGGCATGGAGGCACAAATGTAGATTCAGGAGCAACTATCAATGGAGGAGCAAGTTGTTGTACATTTACATCAGGGTCAGATTGATCTTCTTCTAAGTCAGTATCTGTATCTTCACCCTTAGGCATCTCTCCTTCATCATCGCTTGTGTCAGATAATGCATCTGTCATAAGCGGGTTATCAGACTCGAAATCCAACCTAAATGAGCTCCCTTCAGGCATTGCAGATGTACCAACTTCTTAAGATTGTACTAGGACAGGAGCATGTGTCATAGAGAATTGATTATTGATAGGGTACGATGATTCAACAAGATTAGAAAGACCAGCTTGTAACCTTGTTTCAGAAGGACCTGCAACATGCTCATTGTGCTCACTCGTTTCTGTCTCCACATACAATTCCATGGAAGTTAAGTTAGCATGTTGATCAAAGCAATCAATCATGCAACCAACGTCTTCATCATCTTCTAATGGAAGACCTATCAATTTCAGTACATTGCTCCATTGTGGAAATCTATACACAATACTGGACACAACTTGATTTTCTTGGAGCTTTAATTTTAAATGAATTCTCCTTTTCAGAAGCTCAAAAGTCGTATCACGTTGAATCATGATAGACTTAGGACGAGGACCTTCAAACATTAAACCCTCTTCACCTTCGTACATTTTCCCATTGTAGTAAATGAGAGCAACAAGGTGTTTGATCATCTTAAACTTCTGAATAATAACAACACAACATAGATGAAATCAATTAACATATTTGACAACTGAAACAAATATGTTTTATACCTAACTGATTTTAATCTCAATAAATCAACAATTTAAATCAATTCAAAATAATAAATAAAATTACAAAACTCAACTAATAATCAAATTGTTATTTTTTGTATGAACAAATTTCAAAAACCTATTAGCTAACAAAAGAACAAATATACAGAGAGATAACAATAATAAAAAATCCTACAAATAAACTACATATACAACACACAATAAATATATAAACTTAAAAATAAACACAATAATATATTTTTCAGCAAACAAAATAAATGACAGGGTAAAAATACTTACATATATGTGTGAACAAGTTATAGCCAAAGGAGAGTTTCAGAGAGTTTAGAGAGATAAAATTTTTAGAGAGAAGGTGGAAATTTGAGAAATGAAGGAACTGGCCGTGAAAGGGAGAGGGGAGGGGGGTTTATTGGCGTGTAACTTGATGCGCCAACACGCCTGGCGCATCCACGTGGGATGCGCCAACACGCCAGGCGCATCCACGTAGGCTGCGCCAACACGCCTGGCGTATCCCACGTGGATGCGCCTGGCGTGTTGGCGCATCCCACGTGGAGTCTGGCGTGTTGGCGCATCCCATGTGGCCCCTAAACAATAAAATAATCCAGCGTGGCAAAAACGATGACATTCGGATAAATAGTTTCAAAACTATGGCAATTTGGTAAATAAGTTTCTGGGAAAGGGCATTTTGGTCAAAAAGCCTTTCTTTGTACATCAAAGTTGGTTAAACATTTATTTCAATGTCTAAACTCCTCCAGCTTCTTGGTGAAAGTTAAAAGCTTCAAATATCTACATTTTGTAAAATATTATATTAACTAAATACACGCGAATTGCAGCACATGAAAGATTTATGCAACTCTCTTAAAAAAAACTCTTGAAAATTCAGCAATATGCATGAACTTTATTAAAATGTAACATGTTATATACAAATCAAATTATATTTTTAATAAGAATTTTTATTAAATGTATTACATTTAAAATATATCACAACTATATCATATTAAAATCATGTGCAACCAGATTCAATAACATAACTGTGTATTTTATTTTTCATTATACTAAGTATGTGACTAACATTTACTCAACTAAACTCATGAAAAAAACAACCTCAACTAAACAGCTCAAAAAAAAATTATATTACTCAACTGAAATATTAACTGGCACCAAGAGTGATCAAATTGGCCAACTGTAGATGTTAACATATATGCAAGCTCAAGACCTGATGTAATATATATGGAGTGTATATGCAAGTTCAGATATTTATTTCTTTTCGGTAGATTGTTGCATCAAAGTTTTTTTCTCTTAACCTTTCAGTTTTTGAAACGGTTTGAAAGCAAAATATTCGTTTTTTGTTCTTTTGTAAAGAAAGATACCTAAGGCTGTATGTTTGTATATATTCAAGTACAAGTAAATCAATTTCATTTTAGGTGATAGATACGTGTGGTTAAACAAGTCAGTCTAGCTCATTTAACTCGTTGGTTAAATGGTTTGAATAAAAAATATGTTAATTTATACAGGATTGATATTTTACTAATCCGACTTAGATAAAGGTAATATTGTTTAACTTAATAAGTATGTCAAATCGTAAAAGTAATATAATGAGTGAGTAAGTATCGTTCTTTAAGGATTATATGTTTCAATTATCAAATTTGTTAAATTAATACTATTTAGATAATGGTAGATTTAAGTTAAAGAAAGCTTTAAAGGCTTAAATCGAAACAATTTCTTGCAAAGCTAAGAACGACAAAACTAATAAGAAATTAATTAACAATAACAAATTTAACTTGTAAGAGAAAGGGGTGGAAACAATGTGATTAGAATGTTAGGTTTCGATTTCACTTAATCTTTTTTTTATGCAAACTCAAAATTTAGCTTAACTAATTTATATTTCAAGATTCATAGCCAAAATTTGAAAGTTAACTAATATTCAATTCCTTAATATATTAATCATCTTCAAACTAATTAGAATTAACTAATATCTTAGTCTAACCTTAATTAAAAAAGGTTTTACCACAAACAAAAGAATCACAAGTAAAGTCACACAACCCACAACACCTATTCTTAAATGTTGGAGAGATTATAGTGTTTTATTTCAAATTCCAAACTCATACACATTTTTTTTTAAAAATTATACATAAACTCTAAGATCAAATCAAGAGTGGTCAAGTCAAGAAAAATATTAAGATAAACAATAAATACTTAAATCATTAAATATAAACTTGAATTAAGCATAAAAACAAGTTTATATCATCTAAAGATAAAATCTATCATCACCATAACTAAGAAATTTAGTTATACATGAAGAAAATAGAATAAAAACAAATAAGAGAAGTAAATCCCATGGAAGAATTAAGAGAAAGTTGAAGAAATATCCTCCTTTCCAAGGTGGAGTGACTCCTCCTCTTTTCTAGGGTTACAAGTCTCTCTCAAATTGTGCTTTCTCCAAAATCTCTTTCATTTCCTTTATATATGTAACCCTAATATGTGTCAATTTTTCTTTAACCGATTAATCACCCAATTTTTGTCCGACTAATCGATGGGAGGCAGTGTGTTTTTCTTCATGGACAATTAATCGATCAAAAGTGAGTGATTAATCGCGCATTAGACTCAAAATGTTGAGCTTAGGCGATTAATCGCCCAACATCATAATCTTCCTTTTTTGCTTCTTATTTTTTGTTTAAACATCCTTCTCATTTGGTTAATCATTTATAAGAACACATTTAACACACAATGAATACATTACTTAACACAACAAAATATGATTAAAAGAAATAATTTTAGTTTTTATTTACAAAAGAAATATATTACTTTTACTAAATTAGTTTAAAAAAACTTTAGAACAAAGTTTAATCAAAGAGTTGGATGGTAATAAAAGCAAAGTTTTATTTAAGAAAAACATGTTTTTCATAAGTTCATCAAGCAACTGGGCAGACCTAAACGGGTTGCCCACTTTTTATTTTTTAAAATTTTTTTACTTTTAAATTAACATATTATTACATAAAATAAAAATCCAAATATTCAATTCAAAATAAAAACAAAATTTAAAATTAAAGCATATCAACTCAATGAAATCAAACTTTAAAATCATATTATTGATAATTAAAAATTAATTAATTAATTAATTAACGGGCCAAATTGAGGTATGCGAAAAGTAAATATATGAATTAACTATATAGGAACGAATCAGCTGCACCAATTCACACTTTTAATTAAAGTTAAATCTTCGATTTTTCTTTTGCTATAAAATGAATAATTTTTACAGTTGAGATTGTCAGCAGTTTCATGAAAACTGTAGACAATCCGGATCCTAACTTTATATATATATGTTGGAAAGCATAATAAAGAAAAGAGAAATGCGAGAATTAGTATGTGTTTGAAAAAATTATGAAAATTTGATTATTTTAATAATTAATTATTATATAAATTTCTTTTGTTATAATTAATTATAATTGATTTATTTTTATGTTTGGATACATTAGTTAAAAAATAATTTTAAACTAATCTGTTTCATTTGAATAATATAAAAAAATTGTTTTTATTTATTAAATTATTAAAATAAGTATAAAATGATTAAAAAAATTATTTGATTAATGATAAAATAATATTTACATCTCAAAGTGTAAGGAATGATTTATAAATTAAAATCATAAATTTTAATTTTCAAAGATTATGAAAATTAACTTAAAATTTTTTTATAATGTATTGAATTTCGTATAAAAACTAAATTTAATTTTGTCAAACATATTATAACACTTGTGCAAATAATTTTTTTTAAAAAATATTATTTATACAGTAAATTTTTTTTCCAAACATCCTCTTCAGAAAGAGTAAGAAACTTAAGATTTATATTATTGAATGTGTGAAAAGTGTTAAGTGTGCACTATAAGCCTAATACATAATTTATATAGACTATAGATAGTAACTAACTACTAATTAATAACATATATATCTAACTAATTCAACTAATCACTAAACTAAGCACATATATAACCATCTAGACGTAAACTTATATTAATTCGTGATTTACATATTAAAATCAATAAAATGTACTACATTATTCTTTTGGCTGCTCTGATAATTTGAAATTGAGTTTCGAATTGAACCTCTTACAATTAGGATTGGGCATCAATTTCATATTTCAGTATAGGTTTTAAAATAAGAATTTTAATTCTAAATTAAGAATTGAAAAAATTAAATAAAATCATTATCAATTTTTAGAACATATCATAAAAATTTTAATTCCAAGAAATAAGAATAAATGGTACTCATATTAAAAAGAATAAATAAGATACAATTTATAATCTACACATGTACGATGTAACAACTTCACTCTACTTAAATTTAATACTTCAAAAATTATATTTGTCGTCACTATTACTACTATTATTATTAAAATCAGTACATACTGACATAGATATTAAATTTGCGGTCGCGCTATATGTCCACCAAATATACATCCAACTTTTATCCACCGTATCTTCCGTACGTATATTTGTCTCTTTCCATTTTCTGCTTATCTGTATTTTGTTTTCCCTCCTTTCTTCCCTCTATTTCTCATTTCTTTCTTTCTTTCATCTCTGTTACATCTCCCTCTCCTCTGATATTGTCTTACTCACCAGGGCACCCACCCACAGTATTTTAATTCTTGTTCTCGTGTCCTCATTCTCTTTCCCCCATTTTCGTGGCATCACTCACTCTCTTCCGTCACTCGACTTTCACACGCACACGTGAGTTCGAGTTTTGTGGATTTTCTACAATTTCGGTAAGTATCCTCTACTTTTCTCCCCATAATATTTCGTCTTTTCGAGATGGACACTTGCAATTTCGTGAAATGTTGCGTATTATGCTCTCTGTTTGGTGAGTTGTATTTTTGTTGGGTACAAATCCATGAAATCTATTTTTGTTGGTCAGTGTGTTGATTAGATAGGTAAATAGGAGAATGCTTGTTGGTTCATTCATTGGTTTATTTGGTATATTTTGTTTCTACATAGGAGGATTTAAAATGGTTCATATAGCGTAAATAGTTGGTCCATTGACATGGTTTGTGGTTTGTGGTGAATCTAAAATTAACTGGTTAATATGTTTGGAATAAGTGGTTAATCTTCACACATTTCTCGGTGAATCCAACAATGACTTTCCAACAAAATGGGGTAATTACTTACAAATGAACTACTAGTGGAGTGGAGTTGGGATGGGTTATGGGTTTGGTTCATATAGCGAAAATAGTTAGTCCATTGACATGGTTTGTGGTTTGTGGTGAATCTAAAATTAATTGGTTAATATGTTTAGAATAAGTGGTTAATCTTCACACGTTTCTGGTGAGTCCAACAATGACTTTCTAACAGTAGGGGTAATTACTTACAAATGAACTACTAGTGGAGTGGAGTTGGGATGGGTTATGGACTGGTTCATATAGCAGAAATAGTTGGTCCATTGAGCATCCTTAATTTCTTACCTAAGCATTGCTATAGAGGTAAAACATATCCTGATTTAGAAGAGAAAGAGTAATGGCATGTTTTGAATGCTGTTTTTATACACTTTAAAATTGCCACTTAGCCATTTGAGACTTATTTGAGCACACGTGAAAGAAGATTAACATGACTACCATTGTACGCGATTTTGTTAACTAGATGATTTCAGACTATCTTTTTAAGCTTTATTTCATCTCACAAAAGGTTAAGTGTGGCCTTTATAGAAGAGACCCATTCGAATGGGTCTCTATCCTCATTATCTATTGTCATTTGTATGTTTACTTTTCAACGCCATTTCTTAACTTTCATAATAAAATCTAGATGTTGGTGAAATACAAAATATGCTTGTAACATGACAAGAGATACTTGATAACTTACAAAGTGTGTAGAAACCAAAACCGAAGTTGATGGAGGGTTCAAATAATTTCAATATAGCCGAGGTTGTTGATAATGTAGAAGAAGCATGTGAAAGTGACTTCATTATGAGTGATGCGTTGGATGGCGAGTTTGAAAGTTATGAACCAAAACGAGGGATGTTGTTTGCATCAGAAGATGATGTTAAGGAATTTTATAGAAATATGCTTACCAAAAGGGGTTTGGTATTGTAAATAGAACTTCAAAAAAGGAGATGATGGTAAGGTAAATTACATTATGCTAGCTTGTTCAAGACAGGGAAAACATGTGTCAACAATACCAAATACTTTGAAGACACTTCCAACTAGACGGACAAATTGTGAAGCAAAAATTACAATCAAGAAGATGGGAGATGGACGATGGTTTATCAAGATAGCTATACTTGAACACTCTCATGAACTTAGCCCAACAAAGGCGAGAATGTTGAGAGTTAACAAGAATCTTAGCATGCACGTGAAGAGAACAATCCAAGTGAATGATGATGTAGGGGTGAGAATACATAAGACAGTTCGGTCTCTTGCTTATGAGGTGGGAGGTTACGAGAACTTATCATTTAATGAGCAAGATGCTAGAAATTATGTCAACAAGGAAAGACGTGCAATTGGCAAGGAAGGTGATGGGAAGGCTTTGAAGAATTATTTTACAAGAATGCAAGAGGAGAATAGTAGTTTTTTCTACGATATAGACGTTGATGATGATTTTCATGTGCAAAATGTATTTTGGGCTGATGCTAGAAGTAGAGCCACCTATGAGTCATTTGGAGATGTTGTGACTTTTGACACAACATATTTGACAAATAAATATGATATGCCATTTGCTGCTTTTGTCGGTGTGAATCATCACGGCCAATCAGTTTTGCTTGGATGTGGTCTAATTTCAACTGAAGACACGGAGTCATTTGTGTGGCTATTTAAATCATGGCTTCGTTGCATGTCAGGTAAGGCACCTGATGGTATTGTCACGGACCAGTGCAGGGCCATGCAAAATGCTATTGAGATAGTCTTTCCAACTACTCGACATAGGTGGTGTCTATGGCATATAATGAAAAAAATTCCTGAGAAGCTGAAAGGTTGCATTGAATATAACAATATAAAGAATGCAATTAAAGTAGCTGTTTACGATACCCTAATAGTGGAAGATTTTGAAGAAAAATGGTCTGCATTCATCAAAGAATTTGAGCTAGAAGATAACAATTGGTTGAGTGGTTTGTACATGGAGAGGCATAGATGGGTGCCAATTTTCTTGAAGAAGTATTTTTGGGCAGGGATGTCAACAACACAACGCAGTGAGAGCATACATGCTTTCTTTGACAAATATATCAACTCAAAAACAAGCCTCCAACAATTTGTGAAGCAGTATGATAATGCTCTAAGAAGCAAGGCAGAAAAGGAATTTGAGGCAGATTTCAAGTCAATGGACTCCACCATTCAATGTGGGTCAAACTCACCTATTGAAAGACAGTTTCAATTCGAGTATACCCATGCAAAGTTCGTTGAGGTCCAAGTTGAATTCAGAGGAAGAATGGACTGTTTTGCGTCCATTAAGTGTGTGGAGGGAATGGTTTGTACTTACCATGTGAGGGCGGATATGGTAGTTGGAGGGATAGCAAAGAATGCTATTTTTGAGGTGGTATTTTATCGTGACAATCACGATGTTAGTTGCAATTGCTTGTTGTTTGAGTTTAGGGGAATTATGTGTAGACATTCACTTTGTGTTCTTGGTAATGAGATGGTTCAAGAAGTGTCGTCAAAGTATATTCTACGTAGATGGAGCAAAAACATTAGATGGAGACATGCATACATAAAGAAGCGATTACGATGTGACCTTGTTGAAGCCACAAATGCAAAGGTTTGATAAATTATGCAAGCATTTCTATGAGGTGGTCAAGTTGTTTGCAGAGTTTGAGGATCTCACGTAAGATCTCCACCGGGGATTATGTGAATATAAAAGCAAGATGCAATTGATGGTGCATCTAAGCAAGCTATTAGAACAACATGCAATGGTGATGACCGTCAAAGGAAGTTAATGCAGCATTGAAACTGCTAACACGGCATTCGTAGTCCATTACATGTACCTCGTAAAGGACGGCCACCAAGCAATAGAAAAATGTCGAAAGTTGATCGAGTATTTTCTAATTTGAGAAAAAAGGAAGCACCAGAGTCGTCAAACTTTGACAATTGATGTATGCATATATGATTTTGCTAATTATAATTGTATGGGATGTTTTGGTTGTGTATATGTTTTATTTAGACTGATTAGCGTCCCTTTTATTTGTGCATTAAGTTATTTTATTATGAACATGTAGGAGTGCAATGTTGGAAGCTCGAGTCGATGGATGGAAAGAAGTTGCGCATAGAGTCATCTATAGAAGTGAACAAATTATGGAGAATGCTTAGTGATGATTGTCTTGGGTGTGTCTATACACCAAAACTATTTGTCACGTGTAATCATTGTTGAAATGTTTGTTAAGTTTTAAGCTACTTACATTTGAATTGTCATCTGTTTTAATGAAAGGATGTTTGGTATATTGTTGCTTAATTGTCATATGTGTGACGGTAGCTATTGGGTTTCGCAACTATCACACAACTCATCGGCTGGTTTTTTATCATTATTAGAAGGAATTGATCATGATGTCAGTCAAAGGCCACAAGCATGTCCAACATATGCTGAACAAGTTCATTGTAATTATTGAAATTGACATTTTTATATGTTTTTTTTCCAGGGTTGTCATTGTCAAATGTCATACACCAATTTTCTGGTTAGTGGTAATGCAGGCCAATTTGAAGGTACTCAGGCTGGGAATCAGTGACATAGTACAAGTCTAGATTTGTATAAATTATATCATGTAACTTCATGTATATGCTTCAAATTAGCACTAATCTCATCTACTTGTTATTTTGCGGTTGATTTCCTTTTTTTGGTATATAGGATAATTTACATGGTCAAAGTGTGTTTGACAAATACCTAGGAGCAAATTGGTGAATCTCATGCTCACACTTGTGATGCATATATGATTTTGCCTACGAGTAATTTTTGTGGCAATCATGAAAATAGATCTTAGTGGATTATCGGAACCCACTTAGATAGTTTTTTTGTTCTTTTAAGTGGATTGTTTCGTGCTATAGTTATTTATGATTCACATGTAATGTGTATAGAATACATGTAATTACACGTAGAGGGGAGAATGTATATATTTTCTTAGGGTGAATGGTAGGAATGTATCATTGCAATGCCACCATATTAGTGATGTACTAAATGGCTCTTTTGTAATTCGGTGTATTTTTTGTGTATTTTTACTTGCAACTTTAAGAATAATTGAAGTTAAAAGAAATATAAAATCTACCCCACCATTAGGAACTGAATTTTTGGATTATCCAAATGGTGAGGGGAATTTTTGGACATATGTAATGTTGTTTTTACCATGTTGCGGGTAGATTTGCAGAAAACCATGGAAAAATGGGTGAAAGTCATGTATTTGGCGAGTTCAAATATAAGTGGTTAATAAACTACGCATAAGTGGTTAATATGAACAAATTTCCAACTGAAGGTGGGAAACTGGTTAGACACGAATCACTGGTGGAGTGGACTAGTGTAATGTTGTTTTTGCCATGTTGGAGGTAGATTTGCAGAAAACCATTGAAAAATGGGTGAAATTCATGTATTTGGTGAGTTCAAAAATAAGTGGTTAATACACTATGAATAAGTGGTTAATAAGAACAAGTATCTGGTTAATATGAACAAATTTCCAACTGAAGGTGGGAAACTGGTTAGACACGAATCACTAGTGCAGTGGACTAGTGTAATGTTGTTTTTGCCATGTTGGAGTTAGATTTGCAGAAAACTATTGAAAAAAAGGGTGAATCTCATGTATTTGGTGAGTTAAAAAATAAGTTGTTAATACAATATGAATAAGTGGTTAATATGAACGAGTTTCTGGTTAATCATTGGATTAGTTCCCAATAATGGGGGTAGACTATTTAGGAATGAAGTACTAGCAGAAGTTTACACTTGTAATGTTGTTTTGAACACATTGGGTGTATATTATCAAAAAACCATGGACAAAGCACAAATCTCAAAGGCATCTATCCAATTATCATCAAAACTGCTATCTATACAAAAAGTGGCTTATATAAGATACAATTTCAAATTAGTGGATAACTGTACATAGGGCCAAGCTAAATAGTGTAGAATAAAATTTACAAATCAAGACAACAACTCCATGGCATTTGCAGCTCTCAAAACTTCTTCTCTGCACTCGTTCTTTGGATGCAAGACCCAGCCATATAATAAGTCACGTCGCATTTGTGTGACTTCTCCCTACACCAGTATAGTACGAATAAATAAAAATTCTAACATAATGTAATTGTTGAATCAAAAAATAAAATAATTAATTTGCTCACCACTTCCCATTCGGGCATAGTCTTGTCCCCAAACATCTTGTGTCCATCCCACATACTCCATGTACTTGATAACGTAAATGCCACAATCATCCCTATTTCAATGACATACAAGCACAAGGGAATAAATTAAACATATATGCCTCAACATAACAATTAATATTTGTTGAGAAATGCAACCGTACTCACGAGTTGCATTGTCGGGGCAAGTCAACCTCCACTAGGTCTAAATGATTATCATTCGTCCAGGTTGGACTAAGTATCTGCAACAATTCTTCAAACCGGCGCTTCTACAAATTCAAAGTACAATTCAAAGTCAAATCATACGGCACAACTAATACACTATCAATACAATGACATTAGAGGAGTGTGATACCGTCAGAACGTCCAGCCTAGCTTTTTCAGTGTCAATATGACTGTCCATTGAATCCAACACATACAACTTTTTAAATTTCGGATGCAACACATAACACCACCAATGGCCGTCAAACACGACTGGAGCGAATATCTACATGAAAAAAATGCGTACAAGTTCATTAAATGTGTTCCTTGTAATATGCTTACATAAAGTATTTCTATTCCTCAAATGGCTTTTTATGTTACATAGTTATTTGATAATGTAGACATATGATAGTGATGTGCATTATAGTTGGAACATAAAGTCTTACGTGGTATTAAGAAAATAAAACACTAGATACAATGATACTAGATAAATGATGGGTTTAACCCCAGATGTTGCCCAATAAAGTGTATGCAGCCAAACACATGTAATTTTTGACACATAATGATTAAAAGTTACCAAGTTGCACCGAGTGATGTCATATCCCACTTCAAATGAGGCATGAAGTCGTTGATACTTCGCCAGGTCTCAGTGGCGAACCGATTTGAAACGCTCCAAATCCACTTTTCACCAAATCCTAAATTTTTTTAAATAACCAACAATAAGTTAAGGTTGACATTGTCAATATGCATATAGTGCTAAGTTAATTGAGCATGTTGTTATTACCATGAACGTGGGACAAAACATGTGACGAGTCACTGTTCGTGATCGATCAATTTCATCTCCCACAAAAACCCTTGTAGCCAACATAATAACCTGAAAGAGTGAATTAAAAAAGGTCCTTATATGTGAACCGACACAATTAAGTATGTGTGATATATATAATCTTAATTATGAGTTGAATGTCATTCGATCTTACCATATTGCTGACCCACCCCCTTGGTTTCATGCAAGAGGCGTCTGCAATGGTAAGGAACTGATCGTATAGTTTGACCACCGCCCTACACCACAACCCAAAACAAAATGTTTAAATACAATCACAAAACAAATTGCCTGATGCTAAAATTACATAAGATGCAAATGACAAATGTTAGACCAAGTAAAATCAGTCTTAAACGTATCAAGCATGTCATGATGGTAATTCAAAAACTTACGTGGAATTGTGGTCCTCTTTTTTAAGCACTCTGGTGCAATAAGTAAAAAGTTGGGTATGCAGATTCGTTTTCTTCTGCTTATTCTTCTGCAGTTTAGTGTAAGGAGTTTGGGTGCTTTTCCCAAGCACACGGTTCCTGGGCTGAGCCTTAACCCGAGTGCAAATATTGGAGTCGGGGTTCTTTTTGATTGGGTTCATGTGTGTACCAGGGTAGCCAACAGGTGCTCCTGGAGGGATGGCATGTGCAGGCGGATGTCGATCACTCGACTTACCACCTTCACTGAATTCGTAGAAAGGAGTGCTCGCTACATCCAATGATTGAGTACCTTGGTCGTTTGACCGCCTATAAGACAACGTGAAGGTGGAGGCACCGATTGATGTAATAATTGTTGTTTCACCGTGCTCATTTCCGTTTCCGCAACGTAAACCGTTTCTTCACCCGCACATTATCGAACCACCCGAGAAACGTCCTCCATATCAAATAGCCTCGGCCGCCGATACCCAACACTTAACAACCGCACAGTGTGCTATTGCTTCCCTAACTATGTCAATCTGGTTCTCTTCGCTCGATGCAACCAAATCTTCAGTTACCTACATGTCAGTAACCACCGATACGTAGTTAAGTAGTATGGTGAAAATGGACTACTATGGTTAAATAACATAAATTTTTGAAATACAAAATCATTTTGATACAAATGTCGCAGCAATACAAACATTGTTTAAAAGTTGCAGGCTACCTTGTTTTTTTTGAACGTTGTTCGCACTTTCTCCTCCCTCGCCCTAAACACGCGCCAGTTCAAGAAACGTGGGAAGCATTGAGCACTTATCACAGTTGATGTGGGGCACAACGACAGGTGTTCAAAAGCCCAAACCTTGAAGAAAATAAGATGTACGGTATCAGAATGATGCAACAGGAAAATAACAAAAACAAAACTACCACATTGTATGAAACAATTATAACAACCAGGAAATAATAAAACATGTACCTGAAGAAGTGCAACACATCCCGTTAAATGGACTTGGCAGATATTTTTACCCTCGTGCACTTGCCACGTGCTACTCGTGTCAAGTCATCCACCAAAAATCGTACATTGCCAACCCCACTATACTTATCGAGGAGTCCAAATCATCTAACAGGTGTGCGAAGACGGAATGCACGTTGACACCGTAACGGAAAGTAGAACTCACGAAAGCAAGCGGGATGTAAAGTCGACAAAAATTATCGACTTCATTGGCCCCTACATGGTGATACAACTCACCCAAATTGTGCCAATGGTTATATCACCCCCCTTAAATAAGGACAAAGTTCGGCCCACTCCATCGTCACGTGGGGTTGTTCTTTCCCCAGCAATCCGTAATCCAAGTGTCAAGCACACGTCTAACGGACTGAAAGGGATAACCCTACCTCTGATTCGAAATCCCCCATCTCTTTCAATCCATCTAGACGCTAACTCCCACAACAAGACACAATTGATTTCTAAATTTTTAGGCATACATAGTAGTGATTTGAATGGGGTAGACTCGACGCGGGACTTCTGCACATCCGTCAAAGTGCTATTCGCGTCAAGCAACAACCGTGGTGTGCAAACATGCCTCACTCGCACCTTCTGCATTATGAGAACATATTAGTCAACATATGCGCATAGCCAAACACGTATAACAGATTTAACCAAGTTGGTTACCTGATTGATGCTGGACAAATCACGCCTTCGTGTTGCCCGTGAGCTGTCCATGTAAGTATTCTGCATATACAGAAGACAAAGAATGAATTTTCACCAATTCAGCACGATTAAAAGCACAAATGAATAATCAATCGTATTGGTCATAACTCATAGACATGCACCAACTTCATCATTTTGAACCAATTGTGTCATTTAAAATTCCTTAAGCCTAAGGAACAACAAATTAAAAACTTATATAAATCATTTAAATGCGGAACACACTATTTGCATCGATATAGGAAATTATAGATGAGGAAGATGAGAAGTTACAAAGTCTCAAGCGAGGAATGGGAGATGTCATACATTTACTGTTGTTACAAATGACCTTGAAAGAATTAAATGAATACAATTCAAGCGGTGGGTATACTTGTTAATGAGCTATGGAACTTCAAGGAAAAAAGGAAAGTTACACTTGAAAGAGGTTATCGCTTATATTGTGGATCATATCTCTTTTTCATTCAACCAAATACACACTACTACCATAGTATATCAACACCGAGTCTAACAAAAAAACCACATACATCATTATCTCTATGTTCAATTCACTCCATTCAAATAGGTATTTTCTCAAATCGATTATAAGCACACACACTTATTTGCATTTCACAAGTCTCAAATTTAAGAACAACAAAGTGGTTATTACAAACTAACACCAAGCTAGATTTCTACAATAATATCGAATTCTTTAGTAGTTTCTAGTCTAATTGATCCAGCTTCTAACAGCTTTCACTTCACCATTTAGAAATTTTTTTGGATTAACCAAAACTTGTTCATATTAACCACTTATTTATAATGTATTAACCACCTAATTTTGAACTCAACAAATCCATGAGATACACCACTTTTTGTATGGTTTTCTACTAATCTGCTCACATATTGTTAAAAACAACATTACAAAGTGATTCGTTTCTAACTAGTTTTCTCCTACCATTTGGAATTTTTTTAGATTAACCGAGAAACTTGTTCATATTAACCAGTTATTCATAGTGTATTAAACACTTAATTTTGAACTCACCAAATTCATGAGATTCACCACTTTTTCCATGATTTTTCTACCAATCTACTCCCAACTTGGTAAAAACAATGTTCCAAATGTCCACTCCACTACTGATTCTTTTCTAACTAGTTTCCCCCCACTATTTGAAATTTTTTTTGGATTCACCAGAAACTTGTTCATATTAACCAGTTATTCATAGTGTATTAACCACTTAATTTTGAACTCACCCAATCCATGAGATTCACCCCTTTTTTCATAGTTTTCTGCCAATCTACTCCTACTTAGTAAAAACAATATTTCACACGTCCACTCCACTATTAATTGGTTTGTAACTAGATTCCCCTCCACTCTTTGGAACTTTTTTTTGGATTAACCAGAAACATGTTCATATTAACCCCTTATTTGTAGTGTATTAACCACTTATGGACAAGATTATTTCTCAAAGACATTCTCGAGTTAATCAATAATAATAATCAAACAAATAAATCCCCCAACATTCCTTTATGACAGAATTAATCACAAACCAAAAAAATTCCCCAACTCCTCATCCATTTATTGTCAATTTCAAAGCTAATAAGCATACTATCTACCATTAATCACACATCAAATTCCAACCCATGAAATAAAAAAAATCACAACATTAATATATAAAAAATACCGCTAAAGGTTATGCCAAACAATACATTAGAAACACATTTTTAAATCTGCATACTTGAAAAGAGCCTAATAAAAAAACTGCTACTTTATCTTCTGAGAAAACAAACAAAAGGAAAAGGAAGAATGTCTACTATCTATAAGTTCCATCAGTTGAGCCAAATTTTCTTTATGCATATTAGTTGAACAAGGAACATAATAGCAAATGCACTGTTAGATTCCCTGTAAACATGACAAAAATCAACCTTCCAATGGCAAATGCGGAAACAAAAGAATGACTAAGCAATATAGTACATTGGGAATCATGGTTCACTTTCCTTCCAACGTTGTTTCACTACAAACCATGCTTAACCACACTTGGCTCAATCCATATCCACCACAAACACAGACTAGCATACTTTAGAATAAAAAATGATACAAAAAATCCAATGACACAGGAGACTAAAATACTAAAATCCAATGATACCAAGGGTCACAACATTAATATATCATCACATTCAAAAATATTATGTAAAATAGAGAGAATAAGAGAAGGTACCGATAAAGGCTCAGACGGTAGAGCACGGTGGTTCTGGATACTAGCTCACGGTGGTTGAAGTTGTCTGGTGCTGGTTCGGTAGACTTCTCTGTTTTGCGCGAACTGGATGGTGGTGGGAGTTTATGGGAGACGGAGGCCAAGCATGAAGGAAATGGGAGAAACCGAGAGTCAGATGAGGGAGATGAGGGACGAAGTGGATGGTGGTGGGAGTTTGGGGGAGACTGAGACCGAGAGTGTGGGGAATGAGAGAAACCGAAAGTGTGAGAAGGAAGTAGAAATTTTTTTAAAATTTTAGAAAGAAGGAAAGAAATGAGGAGCGCGGAGAAAGGGAGAAAGAGAGGGAAGGAGAAGGAAAAAGTGAGGTATACGGCCACGTGGTATACGGTGGATATACGTTGGACGTATTTCGTTGGACGTAAACCGTTTTCCTTAAATTTGTCACTACAATTGCTGCCTCCCTTCACCGTACGTTACCACTTTTTCCACCGCGATATGGTACCACCACAACCACAAATATGGTTGCGTTGTGACCACTTTCTCCACCGTCATTTCTTATTATCAATCAGATTTTTTTTTAAACAATTATCAATCAGATTTTGTTTTCAGAAGAAAACGCTGTCACGTTTTGTTTAGTAATATTTAATTGATTTTATTGAGAAAATCTGATTGCACATCACTTGTCACTTATACATCATATACATATCAGCTTCATGAGTATTTCTACTATAATCTCTTTTTTTTTAGATAATGGTATTGTTCAATTATTTAAGTAGTTGTTGACTTATTGATTATTTTTAATAGAATGATGAACATTTATTATAAAATTATTTAATAATAAATACTGAACAACTCTCTCTAATAAATATCATACCTATCAAAGATATCATAAAAAGAGTTTTTCCCAACTTCACATTTATGCAAGTGATATCGATTCATTAATGTGCGGTTGGCAACACATATAAACACAAATCAACACCCACCACCTGCACATATATATATGTTTATCTCTTTTTTTTTTTTGGTTTTATTACTGGATATATCTCAAATTGAATACATAACAGTAAATTAATGTTTTTCAGTCTAACAGTCAATTAATATGATATCACTTGTATTTGGAGTTGGGTAATGTTATGATATAAGCTCGAGCCCTTGATTCTTCAACCGTCGTTTAAAAATTTTCAGATACGTGCCCTTATTGAAGTCTCTACTTTTCTGTTTTAGTTTTTCTTTCTCTCACCTATAGTTGATGTTCTTTAATTAGGGATGACATTTGCGCGAAATGACATGCGCGAAATGAGGATAGGGAGTATTTCTTCACTCTCTGTCTCTGTCTCTCTAATTTCCTCATTTCTCACCCCCAATCTCAGTCTTGGAAGAAAAAAAAATCCTGTTCTCATTTCTCCTGAGAACCTCAAAATTATTAAGAAAAAACTTAAAAAAATTAGAAAAATTAAAAATATAAAAAAATTATAAATAATTTCAATTTAAGTCTATAATATCAACAAATTAAAATGACAAGTTACTATTTAATAGTTTTTTTTATTTTTTGAATTTTAAATTAATATAGAATAATATAAATAAAAATTATTAAAAGGAATACAATATTAAAACATTGAATAAAAATTCTTAGATGCTCCCACGATAAGATATTTCTTTTGCTCTGTATCATTGAATGTGTGTCACATCAGATTTGTAAGTCATCATTATTTTTCATTTAAATTATATTTTAACTATACTTAATGATCACATTAAAAATGTAGTTTAAGTGGAAGACAATGATGACCTACAAATATGATGTGACACTCACTCAATGGTACAAGAGCAAGAGAAATAATGACATAAGATAATTTAAAGATAATTTAATAAGAGGCCAGACCAATAAGAAGGGCTGTTAAGGCTAATCTTTTGGCGCCTGCTTGCCGCGGGGCCATTAAAGATAATTTAGTAAAGAAAAATGTTTTAGTGTGAGAGATAAAGAGGATGTTAACTTTTGAAAGTGGATCGTACTGGGCTAACCTATTATCGGCCTCCTTGAAGCTTGGCCCATCATTTATGATAGCCAAGCTGAGAGGCTATGGACCATTTTGGGCCGATCTATCATCGACCTTCTTACTTCCACGATCTTCAGTAAGCCTATCTTGAGTTGCCAAGCCCAAGCCAATCCAAGTTAAAACTCGACCAAGGTCATATGGAGCTAATATGGTTTACCCGGATCTGAACAGACGACCTAGTGATAATTTGCACGTGCTCAATGCATTCAAGCAAAGTCATCGATAGATCAGTGATAGGTCAAGTCCTTAGTGACCAGGCATAACATACACCCAATGTTTGAATTGCTTAATGGCACCGCGATAGGCAGGCACCAAAAGATTAGCCTCAACAACCCTTCTTATGTTGGTCTGGCCTCTTGAGCCAGGTATGTTCCACTCCCTACCTTAAACACTAGCCTGCCAACCTTGCGCTTTTGCCCACCTATCTCTCAGTCAACCTAGGTCTAAGGTAATTTTGCCTGCCGCTCTCCTCTCAGGTTTCTGGTTGACCATCCTTGTTCTCTCTAACCTACATCTTAAAGCCTATCTGAAACATAAAGTAAATAGAAATGGATGCCTATCCCTATAAATTTAATCAATGGATGAAAGCTCAAGCGTTTAACCACTTGAGCGTTTTATAACATTAACCTTTGGAGTTTGGACTAAATAATAACTCCGGGTTCTCTTGTTTACACATAGGCATGAGTTTTTTAGATGGATTTGATTTTGAGAGAAAAAACAATTCAAAATGAATCATTCATTTTTATGATAAGAATTAATTGGTTTGGTTTTAATTAGGGAATTGAACTAAATTAAACTAATTTTAATTAGTTTGGTTCAATTCAACTCAATTAGATTTTGTTCACTTTTTTAAAAACAAAACTCAACTTTACTTTTATTGCTATGACTTAATTAATAACAAATTAGTATAAACATCATAATAGAAATATTGTTAATTTCACTAAAAAATATATATTTTCAAAATATATATAAAAGGAAAAAGCTACTTTAAAATAAGTTTGTCTCAAAAGTAAGCAAGTAAAGATGTATCTACTCTTAAATTTTAGTGGTTAAGATTTTGATGTACCTTAAATTAAATCAAGGGTAGATACATTATTACTTATTAACTTTAGAGACAAATTCATTTTAAAAGAGATTTAACCAAGTTAGTCTACATATATATAAGTTAGTTTCATTTTCTTTTTTGTATAAAAAACCAAAAGATGAAGGGAAGTTGCCTATTCTAAAGTAAAGGTATATTATTAGCAAGAATCAAACTCAAGACTGCAGGGTTTGATAATTTAGCTTTATAGATAAAACCTAAAAATTGAACCAAATTAGTTTTTGAAAACAAAAATAGTAAAAAATGCACAAAATAAAACAATTTTTTGTGATACCTTTTATATTATTCGTTAATGTAGCACTAACATTTTTTTAACGATTACTTAACAATAGATAATACTACTAGCTTTACAAAAAAAATATACTGCTAACTAATTGCCCAATAAAAAAAACTTTTCCTCTATTAAAAATATATCAATGGGTGAGTATTTTCGTAGTGGCAACTATGGCAGCTTTAAGAGCACGAAAAGAGCAGATCATGTGGATTGTGGCATTTCTGCTTTCCTCATAGTAGCAACAATGGCCTACTGAGTGCAACTTCTCTCTGGCCTCGTGCGGAATGTTGCAAATAAAAATTTGTTTTTGGTTTTTTTTATCTTATTTTTATATAGGAAGATAAGTTATAAAAAATATGTTGTGTCCAGCTTAGTCCTTTATGTTGCTAGAAGATCGAGTTGTAGGAACTAGGAACTATTCAGATATAATTAATTAATTATCTTGTTCTCTCATCCGTTACAAAGATGCAAGCATCATTTTGGTTTTTGTCTTTGACTAAGTATTTTCACATGAGACTAACTTCCAGGACAAATGTAATAGTCAAATAAAGTCTTATCCAAAGTGACGGCACCAAGATTTGAACATTTGATATTGTTGGTTAAATTAGAGGATTCTTATTTTTTTTTATCTGCAAATAAAAGGATTCTGAGTGATAAAATATTGAGGAGCAAGTTGATTTAATTGTGGAAAGCGATTCCAGAGGCATTATATACATCCTCTCTGATAAGGATTAAGCCAAGAACCACCCGCCTAGCCTCATCGCCCGTACCGTATGTGCTATTGGTTTAACAGGGAATGGGATGTCAAGTTTAATCATACGTTTACGGAGGGTAACATGTGTGCTAATTGGTTAGCTAACAAAAGTTTAGATCTTGATTAATGATTACAGTCTTGTAATTTGGGAAGACCCTCCTTCTGATCTGAGGTCCCTTCTCCTTGCTGATTGTTCAGGGATAGCTTTGTCCCGTTCTGTCCATGTAGTTATGTAGTTGCTTGTGGGCTTCGGCCTCGTTTAATACCCAAAAAAAAGTTGATTTAATTGATAATTTTGTTTACAATTAATGCAAGAGTTTAAGGTATAGAATTCTGTACTAACAAATAAACTTAAAAGAAAAGATAAATTATTATTTTTCATTACCTGGCAACAATTATATCAACTACAGTTTTATGGGTCGCACTTGGCAAGATTCACCAGTTTTCTAACAAAAAAGTTACTTTCTCTAACAATTTTTTTTTTTCTTTTGGGGTTTGGTTTTTCTCATACATTTGAACATAATAATCACAATGCATTTCATGGTTTTCCGTTCAAAATGACATGTAGGACAGTAGGAGTATGATACTGGGTTGATTGATTTGGTTTTTTTTTTTTAAAATCAGGAAACTGTGAACTCAATTTTCCTGCCAATTCCAAGTCCATATCTGTTCCCAGTTCCCATTAATGGAATCCCCACAGGCGTGCTCCTATCATTTTATTACTGGTAACTGGTAAGGAACGGGCCACTAGTTTGATGCCTATAGTCTGATAGGATAAAATAGTGGGCTTAACTAAATTTTCATGGAGTAAGAAGCCCAAGCTGATTGTCAAACATCATTTTGTTTTTCTAATTAGATTAATTTTCATGGGCCACTAGTTAGATTAATTTTAATGAGGTTTTTATTATAATTTTTAACGATAGTAATAGTGGCTTAATTTTTTTTTTTGCTCTTCCTCATCGAATGACATGTGTCATTTGTAAGTTCTCTTTATTTTTTAAATTTCAAACTCATATTTTCTTTTAATCTAATTATCTATATTCTTCTTTTTAGTTTTAAATATTTTTTATTTTTAATATATATTTTAAAAAATTATAATTAAATTTAAAAAATTCATGCAATGCTACAATGCATGAGATATTTGCTAGTTAAATAATGTGTTGTTACATCATTAAAACAATTTGACTACGATCTAGTAAAAAAAAGTTTGACTATAATAATAAAGCCATTTTTTTAATAATATAACAATTCATAATTAAATAATAATATAAAAAAATTAACTAACTAAATCATAGTTAAATATACAAAAAAAAATAGAAAAACAAAATATGAGCATTTTTTTTATTAAAATGAGTTGAGTAGTTATAAGTCAATGGGTTAATATAACTTGTTTAGGATCCCAACTCTCCCTTCGAGCTAGGAGTGAAACGACATGAACCTCTGACCTCTGTCTTAAGGATTGAACACACATATTTTTGTTGAGAGACGTAATTCATTTTTATTGTGCCACCTCATGCGAGTGCATTATTATTGGTATATATGAAATATCTAAGAAACAAGTGTTATGAGTCTCACATGAAGTAAATAAAGAAATTTAATATAATACTTATGCCATAAGACTCTCTCACTTAATAGACTAGTGGTTTAGGTTCGATTTTTATACCAACCCTTGCACGGAAATTCGTTTTTTTTTAACTCCAGGAAGCCACTTCCGATATCCACTGATAATTAACACGTTACAATGTGAACGGTGAAATTGAGCCTATCTCAAGAAAGAAAGATTACTTTCTTCGACTAGTTTTATCCTTAGGCATCCTTAGCAATAAGGCAATAAATTAAAGTAAAGGGGGGAATACTTTACTCATTTAATCTTTTTTTATGCTTTTCTTGGAACACGATTAAAGTTTTCATTTATAAGACCTTTACCACGGGTCTAGATGAAACTTCAATACAAACAAGTTTTCCTTATCTCCCTCCTCAACCTTTCTAATAAATCTCTAAATATTATATATTCTTAACACCAATCTTTCCCACTTTTTCTCATACCATCCATATGTTAAGTTCATCTTCAAAACCTGCACCCCCTTCTCCAATAGCATGAGTCTACATTAAATATTCCTCCAGACCCTGGAAACAGTTTCCACAGCTCACTGACCAGTTCAAATTTGTCCTCAAATAACCATCCCATACCCAATCTACAAAATGTCAACGAAACAGTCACTTTTAGGGAAGTACTGCTTTATTGTTAATATTTATAGAATTTGAGTGGGTCAGCATGCATACATGTATGCCATAAATCATGGTCGAGGAGGGAGAGGGAAAAAGGAGGCCAGCAGTGCAATGGTGCCATGGTGGGGCACTAGGACTATACAAATTAGAATATATGCACTTAAAAAAAAACTTAATAGACATGCATTTCTTGATAAGCATGAAAAGGAATATAGTTACATTGGAGATTAATTAATAATCCTTAAAGGGTGAAAGAGTGTATTAGCCAGCTCATATATATATGGTCATCTATACATAGTGACAACCCATAACAAATCTATTTTATCCCTATTACACGAGGTTTTTTAAGAATTAACATGAGTCGTATTAATTATTCACGTTTTATTTGGCATAAAGACAAATAGCACAAGCATTTCTTTTTCTATCAAAGTTGGTTAAACATTTTTTTCAATGTCTAAACTCCTCCAGCTTCTTGGTGAAAGTTAAAAGCTTCAAATATCTACATTTTGTAAAATATTATATTAACTAAATACACGGGAGTTGTAGCACATGAAAGATTTATGCAACTCTCTCTTAAAAAAAACTCTTGAAAATTCAGCAAAATGCATCAACTTTATTAAAATGTAACATGTTATATACAAATCAAATTATATTTTTAATAAGAATTTTTATTAAATGTTTTACATTTAAAATATATCACAACTATATCATATTAAAATAATGTGCAACCAGATTCAATAAGAATTTTTATTAAATGTATTACATTTAAAATATATCACAACTAATCATATTAAAATAATGTGCAACCAGATTCAATAACATAACTGTGTATTTTATTTTTCATTATACTAAGTATGTGACTAACATTACTCAACTAAACTCATGACAAAAAAAAAAACTCAACTAAACAGCTAAAAGTAAATAAAATTACTCAATTGAAATATTAACTGGCACCAAGAGTGATCAAATTGGCCAACTGTAGATGTTAACATATATGCAAGCTCGAGACCTGATGTACATATGGAGTGTATATGCAAGTTCAGATATTTATTTCTTTTCCGTAGATTGTTGCATCAAAGTTTTTTTCTCTTAACCTTTCATTTTTTGAAACGGTTTGAAAGCAAAATATTCGTTTTTTTGTTCTTTTGTAAAGAAAGATGCCTAAGGCTGTATGTTTGTATATATTCAAGTACAAGTAAATCAAATTTCATTTTAGGTGATAGATACGTAGTATGGTTAAACGGGTCAGTCTGTCTCATTTAACTCGTTGGTTAAATAGTTTGAGTAAAAAATATGTTAATTTATATGAGATTGATATTTTACTAATTCGACTCATATAAAGGCAATATTGTTTAACTTGACAAGTATATCAAATTGTAAAATTAATATAATGAGTGTGTGAGTATCGTTCTTTAAGTATTATATATTTCAATTACTAAATTTACTAAATTAATACTATTTAGGTGATAATAAATTTAACTTAAAGAAAATTCTAAATGTTTAAATCGAAACAATTTCTTGTAAAGCTAAGAACGATGAAACTAACAATAAATTAATTAACAAGAACAAATTTAACTTGTAAGAGGAAAGGGTGGAAACAATGGGGTTAGAGTGTTAAGATTTCGATTTCACTTAATCCTTTTTTTATGCAAACTCAAAATCTAGCTTAACTAATTTATATTTCAAGATATTCATGGCCAAATTTTGAAAGTTAACAAATATTCAATTCCTTGATATATTAATCATTTTCAAACTAATTAGAGTTAACTAATATCTTAATCTAACTTTAATTAAAAAGGGCTTTACCACAAGCAAAGGAATCACAAGTAAAGTCACACAACCCACAATACATATTCCTAAATGTTGAAGAAATTATGGTGTTTTATTTCAAATTGCAAGCTCATACACATTTTTTTTGTCAAATTATACATAAACCCTAAGATCAAATCAAGAGTGATCAAGTCAAGAAAAGCATTAAGATAAAAAATAAATACTTGAATCATTAAATATAAACTTGGATTAAGCATAAAAATAAGTTTACATCATCTAAAAAAAAAGATACATCATCACTCTAACTAAGAAATTTAGTTACACATAAAGAAAATAGAAGAAAAATAAATAATAGAAGCAAACTCCATAGAAGAATCAAGAGAAAGTTAAAGAAACCTCCTCCTTTCTAAGGTGGAGTGACTCTTCCTCTCTTTTGGGGTTACAAGTGCCTTTCAAATCCTACCCTCTCCAAAATCCCTTTCCTTTCCTTTATATATGTAACCCTAGCAAGTATTAGTTTTTCTTTAATTGATTAGTCACCCAATTTTTGACCGACTAATCGATGGGGGGCAGTGTGTTTTTTTTCATGGACAATTAATCGGTCAAAAGTGAGTGATTAATCATGCGTTAAACTCAAAATGTTGAGCTTAGGTGATTAATCGCTCAACATCATAATCTTCCTTTTTTGCTTCTTACTATTTGTTTAAGCATCACATCTTCTTCTTTGGTTAGTCATCTATAAGAACACATTTAACACACAATGAACATTTTACTTAACACAACAAAACATGATTAAAAGAAATAACTTTTATTTTTATTTACAAAAAAAAGATATTAGTTTTACTAAACTAACTAAAAAAAATTTAGAATGAAATTCAATCAAAAGGTTAGATGGTAATAAAAGTAAAATTTTACTTTAAAAAACATGTTTTTCATAAGTTCATCAGGCAGTTAAGCAAGCCTAAATGGGTTGCCCACTTTTAGTTTTTTTAATAATTTTTTTACTTTTAAATTAATATTAATTCAAAATAAAAACAAAATTTAAAAATTAAAGCATGTATTATTACATAAAATAAAATTTACAAAGTTAAAATAAAATAAAAATCCAAATATTCAATTCAAAATAAAAACAAATTTTAAAATTAAAGCATATCAACTCAATAAAATCAAACTTTAAATTCATATTATTGGTAATTAAAAATAAATAAATAAATAAATTAACGGACCAAATTGAGGTATGCGAAAAGTAAATATATGAATTAACTATATAGGAACGAATCAGCTGCAGCTAGCAATTCACACTTTTAATTAAAGTTAAATCTTCGATTTTTCTTTTGCTATAAAATGAATAATTTTTACAGTTGAGATTGTTTGCAGTTTCATGAAAACTGTAGACAAACCGGATCCTAACTTTATATATAAATGTTGGAAAGCATAATAGAGAAAAGAGAAATGAGGGAATTAAGAAAGAGTGAGAAACTTAAGATTTATATTATTGAATGTGTGAAAAGTGTTAAGTGTGCACTATAAGCCTAATACATAATTTATATAGACTATAGATAGTAACTAACTACTAACTAATAATATATATATCTAACTAATTCAACTAATCACTAAACTAAGCACATATATAGCCATCTAGAAGTAAACTTATATTAATTCGTGATTTACATATTAAAATCAACAAAATGTACTAAATTATTCTTTTGGTTGCTCTGATAATTTGAAATTGAGTTTCCAATTGAACCTCTTACAATTAGGATTGGGCTTCAATTTCATATTTCAGTATAGGTTTTAAAATAAGAATTTTAATTCTAAATTAAGAATTGAAAAAATTAAATAAAATCACTATCAATTTTTAGAACGTATAATAAAAATTTCAATTCCAAGAAATAAAAATAAATGGTACTCATATAAAAAAGAATAAATAAGATACAATTTATAATCTACACATGTACGATGTAACAACTTCACTCTACTTAAATTTAATACTTCAAAAATTATATTTGTCGTCACTATTACTACTATTATTATTAAAATCAGTACATACTGACATACATATTAAATTTGTCACTACAATTGCTGCCTCCCTTCACCGTACGTTACCACTTTTTCCACCGCGATATGGTACCACCACAACCACAAATATGGTTGCGTTGTGACCACTTTCTCCACCGTCATTTCTTATTGTCAATCAGATTTTTTTTTAAACAATTATCAATCAGATTTTGTTTTCAGAAGAAAACGCTGTCACGTTTTGTTTAGTAATATTTAATTGATTTTATTGAGAAAATCTGATTGCACATCACTTATCACTTATACATCATATATATATCAGCTTCATGAGTATTTCTACTATAATCTCTTTTTTTTAGATAATGGTATTGTTCAATTATTTAAGTAGTTATTGACTTATTGATTATTTTTAATAGAATGATGAACATTTATTATAAAATTATTTAATAATAAATACTGAACAACTCTCTCTAATAAATATCATACCTATCAAAGACATCATAAAAAGAGTTTTTCCCAACTTCACAAATTTATGCAAGTGATATCGATTCATTAATGTGCGGTTGGCAACACATATAAACACAAATCAACACCCGCCACCTGCACATATATATATGTTTATCTCATTTTTTTTTTGGTTTTATTACTGGCTATATCTCAAATTGAATACATAACAGTAAATTAATGTTTGTCAGTCTAACAGTCAATTAATATGATATGACTTGTATTTGGAGTTGGGTAATGTTATGATATAAGCTCGAGCCCTTGAGCCTTCAACCGTCGTTTAAAAATTTTCAGATGCGTGCCCTTATTGAAGTCTCTACTTTTCTGTTTTAGTTTTTCTTTCTCTCACCTATAGTTGATGTTCTTTAATTAGGAATGACATTTGCGCGAAATGACATGCGCGAAATGAGGATAGGGAGTATTTCTTCACTCTCTGTCTCTGTCTCTCTAATTTCCTCATTTCTCACCCCCAATCTCAGTCTTGGAAGAAAAAAAATCCTGTTCTCATTTCTCCTGAGAACCTCAAAATTATTAAGAAAAAACTTAAAAAAATTAGAAAAATTAAAAATATAAAAAAATTATAAATAATTTCAATTTAAGTCTATAATATCAACAAATTAAAATGACAAGTTACTATTTAATAGTTTTGTTTTATTTTTTTGAATTTTAAATTAATATAGAATAATATAAATAAAAATTATTAAAAGGAATATAATATTAAAACATTGAATAAAAATTCTTAGATGCTCCCACGATAAGATATTTCTTTTGCTCTGTATCATTAAATGTGTGTCACGTCAGATTTGTAAGTCAGTATTATTTTTCATTTAAATTATATTTTAACTATACTTTAATGACACATTAAAAATGTAGTTTAAGTGGAAGACAATGATGACCTACAAATATGATATGACACTCATTCAATGATACAAGAGCAAGAGAAATAATGACATAAGATAATTTAAAGATAATTTAGTAAGAGGCCAGACCAACATAAGAAGGGCTGTTAAGGCTAATCTTTTGACGTCTGCTTGCCGCGGGGCCATTAAAGATTATTTAGTGAAGAAAAATGTTTTAGTGTGAGAGATAAAGAGGATGTTAACTTTTGAAAGTGGACCGTACTGGGCTAACCTATTATCGGCCTCCTTGAAGCTTGGCCCATCATTTATGGTAGCCAAGCTGGGAGGCTATGGACCAATTTGGGTCGATCTATCATCGACCTTCTTACTTCCACGATCTTCAGTAAGCCTATCTTGAGTTGCCAAGCCCAAGCCAATCCAAGTTAAAACTCGACCAAGGTCATATGGAGCTAATATGATTTACCCGGATCTGAATAGACGACCTAGTGATAATTTGCACGTGCTCAATGCATTCAAGCAAAGTCATTGATAGATCAGTGATAGGTCAAGTCCTTAGTGACCAGGCATAACATACACTCAACGTTTGAATTGCTTAATGGCACCGCGATAGGCAGGCACCAAAAGATTCGCCTCAACAACCCTTCTTATGTTGGTCTGGCCTCTTGAGCCAGGTATGTTCCACTCCCTACCTTAAACACTAGCCTGCCAACCTTGTGCTTTTGCCCACCTATCTCTTAGTCAACCTAGGTCTAAGTTAATTTTGTTGCCTGCCGCTCTCCTCTCAAGTTTTTGGTTGACCATCCTTGTTCTCTCTAACCTAGGTCTTAAAGCCTATCTGAAACATAAAGTAAATAGAAATGGATGCCTATCCCTATAAATTCAATCAATGGATGAAAGCTCGAGCGTTTAACCACTTGAGCGTTTTATAACATTAACCTTTGGAGTTTGGACTAAATAATAACTCCGGGTTCTCTTGTTTACACATAGGCATGAGTTTTTTAGATGGATTTGATTTTGAGAGAAAAAACAATTCAAAATGAATCATTCATTTTTATGATAAGAATTAATTGGTTTGGTTTTAATTAGGGAATTGAACTAAATTAGACTAATTTTAATTAGTTTGGTTCAATTCAACTCAATTAGATTTTGTTCATTTTTTTAAAAACAAACCTCAACTTTACTTTTTCTTTCTATGACTTAATTAATAACAAATTAGTATAAACATCACAATAGAAATATTATTAATTTCACTAAAAAAGATATATTTTCAAAATATATATAAAAGGAAAAAATTACTTTAAAATGAGTTTGTCTCAAAAGTAAGTAAATAAAGATGTATCTACTCTTAAATTTTAGTGGTTAAGATTTTGATGCACCTTAAATTAAATCAAGGGTAGATATATCATTGTTTACTAACTTTAAAGACAAACTCATTTTAAAATAAATTTAACCAAGTTAGTCTACATATATATAAGTTAGTTTCATTTTCTTTTTTGTATAAAAAACCAAAAGATGAAGGGAAGTTGCCTATTCTAAAGTAAAGGTATATTATTAGCAAGAATCAAACTCAACACCGCAGAGTTTGATAATTTAGCTTTATAGATAAAACCTAAAAATTGAACCAAATTAGTTTTTGAAAACAAAAATAGTAAAAAATGCACAAAATAAAACAATTTTTTGTGATACCCTTTATATTATTCATTAATGTAGCACTAACATTTTTTTAACGATTACTTAACAATAGATAATACTACTAGCTTTACAAAAAAAAAAATACTGCTAACTAATTGCCCAATAAAAAAAAACTTTTCCTCTATTAAAAATATATCAATGGGTGAGTATTTTCGTAGTGGCAACTATGGCAGCTTTAAGAGCACGAAAAGAGCAGATCATGTGGATTGTGGCATTTCTGCTTTCTTCATAGTAGCAACAATGGCCTACTGAGTGCAACTTCTCTCTGGCCTCGTGCGGAATGTTGCAAATAAAAATTTGTTTTTGGTTTTTTTTATCTTATTTTTATATAGGAAGATAAGTTATAAAAAATATGTTGTGTCCAGCTTAGTCCTTTATGTTGCTAGAAGATCGAGTTGTAGGAACTAGGAACAATTCAGATATAATTAATTAATTATCTTGTTCTCTCATCCGTTACAAAGATGCAAGTATCATTTTGGTTTTTGTCTTTGATTAGGTATTTTCACATGAGACTAACTTCCAGGATAGATGTAATAGTTAAATAAAGTCTTATCCAAAGTGATGACACCAAGATTTAAACATATGATATTGTTGGTTAGATTAGAGGATTCTTATTTTTTTTTAATTTGCAATTAAAAGGATTCTGAGTGATAAAATATTGAGGAGCAAGTTGATTTAATTGTGGAAAGCGATTCCAGAGGCATTATATACATCCTCTCTGATAAGGATAAAGCCAAGAACCACCTGTCTAGCCTCATCTCCCGTACCGTATTTGCTCTTGGTTTAACAGGGAATGTGATGTCAAGTTTAAATCATACGTTTACGGAGGGTAACATGTGTGCTAATTGGTTAGCTAACAAAAGTTTAGATCTTGATTAATGATTACAATCTTGTAATTTGGGAAGACCCTCCTTCTGATCTGAGGTCCCTTCTCCTTGCTGATTGTTCAGGGATAGCTTTGTCCCGTCCTGTCCATGTAGGTATGTAGTTGCTTTTGGGCTTCGGCCTCGTTTAATACCCAAAAAAAAAAGTTGATTTAATTCATAATTTTGTTTACAATTAATGCAAGAGTTTAAGGTATTGAATTCTGTACTAACAAATAAACTTAAAAGAAAAGATAAATCATTATTTTTCATTACCTGGCAACAATTATATCAAAAACAGTTTTATGGGCCCAACTTGGCAAGATTCACCAGTTTTCTTACAAAAAAGTTACTTTCTCTAACAATTTTTTTATTCTTTTGGGGTTTGATTTCTCAAACATTTGAATATAATTATCATCACAATGCATTTCATGGTTTTCCGTTCAAAATGACATGTAGGACAGTAGGAGTATGATACTGGGCTGATTAGCTCTATGATTTGGTATTTTTTTTTTTTAAATGAGGAAACTGTGAACTCAGTTTTCCTGCCAATTCCAAGTCCATATCTGTTCCCAGTTCCCACTAATGGAATCCCCACAGGCGTACTCTTATCATTTTATTACTGGTAACTGGTAAGGAATGGGCCACTAGTTTGATGCCTATAGTCTGATATGATAATAATAGTGGGCTTAACTAAATTTTCATGGAGTAAGAAGCCCAAGGTGATTGTCAAACATCATTTTGTTTTTCTAATTAGATTAATTTTCATGGGCCACTAGTTAGATTAATTTTAATGAAGTTTTTATTATAATTTTTAACGATAGTAATGATGCTTAATTATTATTATTTTTTTACTTTTCCTCAACAAATGACATGTGTCATTTGTAAGTTCTCTTTATTTTTTAAATTTCAAATTCATATTTTCTTTTAATCTAATTATCTATATTTTTTTTTTTAGTTTTAAATATTTTTTGTTTTTTAATATTTTTTTTTAAAAAATTCTAATTGAATTTAAAAAATTCATGCAATACATGAAATACTTACTAGTTAAATAATGTGTTGTTATATCACTAAAACAATTTGACTGCGATCTAGTAAAAACAAAGCAATTTGACTATGATAACAAAGTCAATTTTTTTAATAATATAACAATTCATAATTAAATAATAATATAAAAAAATTAACTAACTAAATCATAGTTAAATACACAAAAAAAACAGAAAAGCAGAATATGAGCATTTTTTTATTAAAATGAGTTGAGTAGTTACAGTCAATGAGTGAACATAGTTCGCTCTAAGATCCCAACTCTCCCTTCGAGCTGAGAGTGAAATGACATAACCCTCTCACCTCAATTTTAGAGATTGAACACACGTATTTTTGTTGAGAGACGTAATTTGTTTTTACCGTGCTATTCTATACAGTTGTATTATTATTAATATATATGAGATGTCTAAAGAGCAAGTGTTATAAGTCTCATATTAAATAAATAAAAAAATTTAATATGATACTTAAATCATGAGATTCTCACCCATAATAGACTAGTGGTTTAGGTTCGGTTTTCATACCAACCCTTGCATGGAATTCGTTTTTTAACTACAGGAAACCACTTCTGATATCCACTGATAATTAACACGTTACAATGTGAACGGTGAAATTGAGCCTATCTCAAGAAAGAAAGATTACTTTCTTCGACTAGTTTTATCCTTAGGCATATCCTTAGCAATAAGGCAATAAATTAAAGTAAAGGGGGAATACTTTACTCATTTAATCTTTTTTTATGCTTTCCTTGGAACACGATGAAAGTTTTCATTTATAAGACCTTTAGCACGGGTCTAGATGAAACTTCAATACAGACAAGTTTTCCTTTATCTCCCTCCTCAACCTTTCTAAGAAATCTCTAAATATTGTATATCCTTAACACCAATCTTTCCCACTTTTTCTCATTCCATCCATATGTTAAGTTCATCTTCAAAACCTGCACCCCCTTCTCCAATAAATCCTCAACTGCAGCATGAGTCTACATTAAATATTCCTCCAGACCCTGGAAACAGTTTCCACAGCTCACGGACCAGTTCAACTAATTTGAGGAACCATCCCATACCCAATCCACAAAATGTCAACCAAACAGTCACTTTTAGGCAAGTGCTGCTCTATTGGTGGGGCAATAATGAATACCAAAGTAATCATAACATTGCTTCTCCAACCCCTCCCCAGATATGGTTTGCTCAAAACTTCTATCCCCTGGTGACCCCAATGCGTATGATTTGTTTCTGTGTGAGTCAAATAAGCTTCTTCTTAGCTTGTGGCTTCTTCATTAAAACCAAGCTTTACAAAACATATGTTGGCAGTGTTGGCCTTGCGGCTGCAAATATTGGCCACTTTGTTTTGCTCATTTTCCTTCTGTTTTTCAAGTTCTTCACTGCAGCATATGAGAGGTACCAAAACCATTGCCTCTTGAAGTCTCTTGGAGAACATATAGTTGTGCTGCTCATGTCCCTTCTGATTTTGGGAATTGGACACATGCATCAAGAGGGTTCTTCTAAAATAGCAGGATTGGTAACGTGTGCTTTTCTCACCATTGATTCTCTCTGCATAATCATTTTACTGAAGCCTGGCCACCACTACTCTTTGCTTGATGCCACTGCAACGTTAACATCGCACTTGAGCTTGGAGGCGGGAATCTATGGCATCCCTGCGGTTGTACTTGTCTTTGTGATTCTGGTCATCAAGAATTATCTTTGGGGTCACATTGGCCATGCACAAGCTCCAACTAATGAGCGGCTTCAATTGGTTTAATTTGCTTCTGATGAAGTTGTTGATAATTTGTCTTCAGTATGAAATCTGGAACAAGCAGTGGCAATTGGTGCAACATGAAATTATGTTATGTTAATTCCACTAACAAGAAAACAAAGCATGTAATTTTTTTAAGCACATTTTTTTTTTAATTTTTTGAGATCATAAGATATTTTCACAAGTTAAACTTATTTAACAAGAAAGCATGGGGATTATGTGATCTATTCAGCTACCAACTTTATTATATATGAAGGTGTTTTCTCTTCTTCTTTTTTAAATTTAAATCTAGCTACATGCCACCATGTAAAAAATTAAGTTGATGGACTATTAGAATCGTTACCATAGTTATTTATTTCCTCTGAACTGTTTGAGTTCAATTGTATTTGTTTAAAATCTATAAATAATTAAATTTAAAATTAATTCTTCTAAATTGATTATCAAAGTTTAAGTTTAATAATTTCACGTGATGTTCATGTAATAATCAAGTAAGAATATTCATGCATCCATTCATTTTGCTGACCTATATATTCCCACGAAAAGGTCTCGTTAATATTATATGCAATTACTTATTGTTAAATTTAACAACTAATTTATGATTAAATGAAAATTATCCTTATGATATTAATTAATACATTAAGCTGCAATGAACACTTTTAATAGATTAGAGAAAAAAATATCACTCAATTTATTTGTCAGTAGAATATGTTATCCAACAATGTTTTATATATATATATAGGGAGGGTTAAACAAAGGGGCCTAAGCAAAAAAATAATAATTACATATATATACATGTACAAAAAAAACCAAAGGGGCTTAAGAAAGAAAAAAAGAGTAAAAATTACACTGAAGTAATCATGCGGGGTAATGAAGCTCCATAGCATGGTTCTGGGACAAGCTCCTCTTCGCTAGCCATAGTATGATAATAAATCACCTCCTCTCCGCAAAGCAGAAATGCGATGAATAAGTTGGCAGTGAAAGGTTCGTATCAAGGTCTTCATTCATAGATGTAATCAAAGTTTTAAAAATTAGACTAGTCATTAAATCGATAAAAGTATTAATTTACAGTTTAATAATTTAATTATGATCAAATCATAGTTAAATTGGAACATAATTTTTAATAATAATAATAATTTACATACATTTTATATTATAAAATATATTTAAATATTTTTAGATTATATGAATATTAAATTTTTAATATTATATATTTGAAACATAGCATATAGTATAAAAGGTACTTCACATGTGGCTTGGAGGTGGTGAATGTTGTTGCATCCTCCCGACCAGAGTTCCATCCTAAATTATGAAGTATAAACACGTTGTTTTTATAATGTGTTTGTGTATCAAATATTTGTTTGTGTCGGATACATAAAGATACCCGTACAACATATATGTCTTACGTGATTGAATGTGTCCAATTAAAAAGATTATTTTTTTCAGTTTAGACACGTCTCGGACATGCTTGAACATGTCTCGGACATGCTTGAACACGTTTAGGACACAGCTTAGACATGTCATTATTAGACTTTTAAGTTTTATTTTTTTACAACATTATTATTTTCATCTGTTCCTTTTACCTCTACTCGTACCAAGTCATCCACTTCGTCGTCACCGAAACTTGACTCATACTAATATTCCCTCTAGTTAATTTTTTTTATATGCACATGTACTTGTACATAGTTAGTTCTATTAGGAGAAATTGATTTAGGAGATTTTTTTGAAAACGTCAATAGAAATTATGCTCCATATTTTTTAGGAATGACTTGTTAGGTAGCAAATATTAGTACATATGACATATATTAAGATATTGTAAATCTTCAAACTTATAGAAATGATATTAATGAATTATGAATCTTTTTTCTTAAATTTTGTAATTATATATATTTATATATGTGTCATGTCCTACAATTTTTTGAATTTGGTATATCTCTGTATCTGTATCCGTGTCGTGTCACGTATCCTTGTATGTGCTTCATAGATCCTAATAGATAGAACTTTAAAATATTTTTTTGTGATTACTTAAATTGGTCAAGCTATAGCTCCAATTTCACGCTCTGCTCCCGCCCCTGGAATTGTTCGGCTAGACGTCCTGTGTTGCTGTTAGTGCATGTATATACAAGTTAATCGCGCTTGCCTTGACAGGTGCTATCATACCGGACTTTCTTTAACAATTTTTAATATTTATTTAATAATTATATTCAGCCTTTTTCACATTAACATATAAAATGCTTCAATATTTTAGATGCCTATAAAATATCAACAGCCAGTTAGGTGTAAATGAGGTAATTGGAATGAATAAAAATTTAAGTATAGATCATAAATTTAAGGTTTGGTGACGGCTAATAATGCAATAAACAAAATTAGAAATAGCAACATTACTGGAATGTTGAGGCTGAGAATTCATAGTTACTTCATTTTGTTTAGCATCTCAGGTCTATTTTGAATGATTTTAAATGGTTTAAAACCTTAAAATATTGAACTCCATCCAAGTATTTGACATAAGGGTACTTTTGGCATACTAAAGTATTTCATTTACTAATATGGGCGTAGCAAATAACCCTTAACATATATTAAAGTTCGTTCAAGCCTATTTTAATATATTTATATTTCGTTAACTGTTTTCCTTTTCATAAATTACTAGGTATTACACCATTTTATAATATCCTTAAACAAAAATAGTTGAAAGAAAACTTATGCATCTATTACTTACACACACAAAAAATGTGGCAATGCACAACACAACAACATGCTCAATACTACTCTTGAATTGCGTTTGTCTTCGAGGAAAGAAAGTGTAGAACAAGAATATCACTTTTAAACTAACTTTGCCAAATCTTTGAGCAATGAATCCTTATAAAGCTTAAAAAATTGAGACACAAGAACCTCTTTTTCAACAAGTATCCTTGATCCCTTTCCTTCAATGGTTGATTTAGATTATACCTCCCTCCATTGTTGGGGTTACGCAATAGGATGCTGGATGCTCTGAAACCTATATAAAAGCCCATAATAACGCTAATATTCCACACACACCAGGACTCCCTGAGCCTAAGCCATACACACATCTTAGTAACAAATCCAAATGAATCCAACTAAACCCATGATAAAATTATTAGTAATGAACCAGTTGTTTAGTATAAGGTAGGTCATCAAGAGTTTTGGAATGGGTGGTTCTGGCAATTTGTGTACTCTTACCATAGTCCAGCAGCTAATGCCAAATGTGGTCATGTCGTAGGAACTAAAAGTTCAAGTGAGGGTGACCCCAATGCGTATATTTTAGTTCTTATGTAGTTTGTTGCGCCATTTCGGAACCTTTATGGAAACCGAGCTTTACATAGTAACCATCCTCCGGTGATTGTGACCAGCAGCATCATTGACATGGCTTATATGATGGTGCAGAAATGGCAGGCAGCAGTGACCTCCAGCTTTGACAAACTATGGTATCAAATTATGGCTTTCTATCAGTCTGTTAAGTTGTTTTCTTTTTTGGCTCCAGTTTGTTATTAATGGTACATATATTGTATATGGGTTTTGATCGATCATCGTCCCACCAAAAGTGTATCCTAAGAAACCCGTTTCTCTGCTCCTTCATGAGGCTGGTTTTTTTTTTTTTTTTTTTTGGGGGGTAAATCATGAAGTTGGTATTTCATGTGATAGATTAGTGATTGTGAGAATCTGGGCTTCCTAGACTAGGTTGATTTGACTTATATTGTTCCAACCATTTGTTCTCTCTAATGTGCTTTGCTTCAACACTTGTTTGGCACTCTCTATAAATGCATGATTTCATAACCGTCTGAGAACAGGAAAGGAAAAGAACAAGTTTCGCAGATCAAAATTGATGTGAAGAGAAGAATAAGGCATAAGAGAAAGTTGCCCAGTTCCCCAATTGACTTTGGACTGATTGAAATATATACAGAAGTAATATCTGACTTGAAAGGAATGTACCATCAGAATGAGTAGAAAGTTGAAAGTTAAAAGACAATACCTGTGGAAGGCTGGCAAAGATAGGGGCTCTGCAGTCTCCTCTCATGTCTTGTCCTTCTCTTCACATCAATTTTGGTCAGCAAAACTTGTTCTTTTTCTATCCTATTCTTGGAAAGTGATGAAGTCATGCATTCATGGAGAGTGCCAAACAAGCGTTGAAGGAAAGCACACAAGAGAGAAAAATGGTTGGAACACTATATACATCAAATCTACTTATCCTGGAAGCCCGCATTCTCACCATCACAATTCTCCCGTGTGAAATCCCAGCATCATGATTCCTTCAGAAAGTGAGAACCAATTGAGATTCTTGAGTTTCACTACCAACACTGAATCACATCTTTTCCGGAACACAAATCTTGGTTTGTTTTATAAATATATGTATCACTTTGAAAAGAGATGAACTACAACATTAGTATGTATAATCATAGAGAGAATCCAAATTCCTCTGCATTTTCTTAGCTTATAGCTGCAAATGGGAATGTAACTCGTTCACTTGTTATGATGAGTAGTAAGATGTTAGGCCTCTTTTGCCATAAATGTAAATGCATTTTCTTTGTATAATCCATAGCATTAGCTGCTAATGGAAACGTAACTGTTAAAGATCATTATCTCTTCTGGGTAAGAGGATGAAAATTACTCTATTTCAATATTAGGTGCAAACACAAGCATGTGAGGTTTAATCTGCAGAACACGGACCTCCATTCTTCGGTGTTTGCACATGAAATCACTTAAACATAAGTTTTTTACTGTAACCAGTTCTAATTAAATTATAGCTTTCCCTAAGTTTTGTAAGCTTCCGTTCTTATAAGATTTTCAACAGATACCATGGCTTGGAACAGCCGTCCTTGTGTTCTATAAATGTTCCTCAGACTTTGGTCCCAATGAGTAATCTGGAACTCCAACACCATATTGTTGTATAGAATTATAGTGCTTCAATCAGCACATCAAAACACTCAAAAAGGAAATTAAAATGAAATTACCAAACATGCACTCACAAAGTCAAAGTATGAAAGATAGAATCAAAAAATTTTCCCTTGAAACATATTTTCGAAAAACAAACCTAAACCTTTTTCAAGCATTCACAGAATTCTCATTCTTTTCCATTACCTTCTTCTCCTTTTCCTTAACCTTCTTCAACAATTTCGGCCTCGGCTTCATCGGCTTCAAAAAATCAGCCTGTAACCTCACCATTTCCCTCAAAATCCTAATCAATCTGTTCTCAATTTCGAACCCATTCGGCTCAAGAACTCCCAAAGCTCTCGCCACAGCCTCCATGGTACTCACGCACCCAGAAAAGGGTTCCTTCCTCAAAATCAATTCAGAATCGTATATGCTTCCGCCACTCACTTTCTCATCGACCCCCAAACAAACCCTAATTGCAAAATTCGAAAGGAAGTCCTCACTCGCTTTCACCATCTCCCTCGCGTGCTTCCAGGTCCCGTCGAACGCGATCAAGACCAAACCTCTCTCGCCGTTGCCGGTCAATTCCGATGGTTTTAGGTCGGAGATGTGAACGGCCGGCGAGGAGGGGGTCGTCGGAAAGAGGTAGACGGCGACGGGTGCGGGAGACTGATCGAGCAAGGGGGAAAGGCCGGGGCGGAGGCGGCGGCCGGTGATGGCGGTGGCGTGGATGAGGGTTCTGGTGAGGATGGGAGTGGTTGAGAGCTTGTGGTGCGCCTCGTGAGGGTGGTGGAGGATCAGGATTCGGGTGGTGGTTTCGATGGCGTGCACGGGAAGGACGTGGCAGAGACACACCGGATTGGGACGACGGCAGTTGGAGCAGATGAATCGGCGGTGAGGCTCCGGCGGTGGTTCCGACGAGGCGGCGTCTTCTGGTTCGGGGTCCATGCACACTAAAGTAGCCAATGCAGTAGCGATCTAAGACTCCATTTCAATCCTTTATTATGATTTTAATGGTGTTTTTAGACAGAAATAATAAAATTGTGAAAAAGAAAAAGTTATCTAGCTACTATTTGGTTGATGGAAAATAAATAATTACACAAATAATTCAAATATCATGATTTTAATAATTTTGATAATTGTTCTATGAATAATTTTAGCTTTGGTAATTTTTTTGGTTTCTCATAATTCTCTAATTAATAGATGAAATGTTAATCTCTCGGAGTACTGTGGAGCACTTATACAAGGATTCTTCTAAATAATGTTATTTTTATACACATAAATCTCGAAATCAAGCTCAAAACCACATGTTTAAGGAACTTTTAGCTTTGATAATTTAAATTAACAAATGTCACATTTGACCATAGTTGTATAACTCAGACTGGAGGTTAACCCTATCAAAAGGTCGGGTCAATAGGTCAGCGGTCTAACCACGGGTTAAGTGTTTGAACCAAAAAATTCACACAAATAAAAAATAATTTTTTTGAAAAAAATACTATATAAAAAAGTACTTTATATACAAAAATATTATATGAAAAAATATATCATATAAAAAAAGAGTAGTGCTATTTGCTGCGAACAATTTTCTACGAAACTATTCACGACAGCACAAATGCACCTGTCCAATTAAAACCGCAACAAGTAAAAAAGAAAAAGAAAATAAATGAATGTATAAAACGTGACAAGATCGTTCTAATTTTCTAATTTTGTTTGATGTTTCACGAAAGTGATTTCGTAGGATCAAGCATTATCCATAAAAAAATACTAATGATATAACTAAACTAATAATAATTAGAGCTTCAAAGATAAGATAGTGAGGCTTTGCCTATACGAAGAATAGGCCTTCCCTATAGTACTGGGGCTACTAGGCAATCGGACGGACTTTTCCCACTACCGGGACGACTATTTACTTCCTTACTTAAGGACTTAATGATCCAGGGAGGAAGCAAGTCTAGAGAGAAGCATAAAATCAAATAAATAAGGTATAGAGCACCCTACATACCTTGCTCAGAGAGAGGCAAAGACAAGTGCTGTTGAGGTACCGGTTCAACCAAGTGCCCAAGTTCCAACAAGAAGTTAAATGTGACTGAAGACATATATTTAACTCGAGCCTAGAAAAGAATATGAAATTAAGTCCAAAGATCTAGGATAGGGATGATTAACACATTGATTTTAGTACCCGTTAAATGATATGGTAGGTTCTTATGTTTTTGTGAAAGCTCAGCTCTTGTTATTGTTGATGTCTAGTAATCCACATTTGAATTCTTTAGAAAAGAAGGGTAATTGCTTGTTGGCTGGGAGCTGTATGAGCGGTAAGTCCATTAGTTCGATGATTCTTCTTCGCCTTTATTTATATTGTTCAATAACTCTCCTAAACAAACAGTTGGAATTTTCTAATCAAACGACCTAACTTATTGTTTTGTTCACGCTCTAAGGAAGTGAATTGTTCAGCTGTAAACTTTGTTGTTCTTGTTTACGACTATTGCTATTGATTAATCTACTGGGATTAGAATGCTTGACTTGCTTTCAAAGCCTTTCTAGGCTAACTCTTAACTAAGTCCCAACAACGTCTAGCGAAGAAACTGTAGGGCTTAAGGCAGTGAATGACCTGAGGGTAGACAACTTAATAAAATAATAAAGCAGCCTGACTTCAAGTCTAGGGCTTCCTAATTGCTTGATTTATAAGTCTTATTTGTATTATAATACAAGAATGAATTGCATATGTTGGTTGAGAATTGCTCGGGAATTCACAGATAGTTACTTTGCTAGGTTCTATTCTAGAGGGCTACTCTTCTTTTTTGCCAATTGAGTCGCTTTCCGTCATTCTACTCGTCCAGCCTTTTCATGAACTTGTACAATCGATGCCATAAAGATAGTCAACTTTATTATCGAAGAAATAAGGAAACGAGCGATGATTTGGCATCAGATATCTAGAGGTGTGGAAAGAGCAGAGGTGAGAAGCAGAAAAACCATTAAAAAAATGACGATTGTTCATGAAGGTTTTTATAGAAAGTCCCCTTGGTTCTGGCAAACAGATCAAAATTACAAGTACTTGAGAACATACCAATGGAATGAATGAAATACGAACAATTAACATAATATGGTCATAGACCTTAGGTTATTGCTTGATCATGAGCGAATTTGTTGATCATGAGCGAATTTGTTGATGTTGCACCCACGAAGTATAGAAAGTAACAAACATTGGGAACTACCTAGGGAAGAGTTAAGAAGAAAGAAAAGGAGAAGCGAGAATCACTTAAACAGGAGAATTGATTGTAATTCCTCCTTCATTCCCCATAGCATCTGAGGATCAAAAAGTACCAAATTTGATTAATAAATATCACATTTGACCATAGTTGTAAAACTCAGATCGGAGGTTAATCCTGTGAAAAGGTCGTGTCAATAAATTAGCAATCCAACTGCGGGTTAAATGTTTGAACCAAAAAATCCAAACAATTAATAAGTATATTTTTGAAAAAAATACTATAGAAAAGTACTTTATATAAAAAAAATACTATATGAAAAAATACATCACATAAAAAATACTAATGATGTAATTAAATTAACAATCATAATTATCTAGTTTCAATTTTTTAAAATTAAATTTATTAAATAATAGTATAAATTAAAAAATTAAAAACATTAATCAGCATGAAGATGTGATCTAATGACAAATACATTTCATATGAATTAACTCTTTTGATTTATGTACTCTATCTATATTGGATATGTAAACGAAAAAAAAAAAGCTATATTGTATATTAAATTTATGTTTACATATAATTTCTTTCAATATTCTGTAGTCAATAAGATTATGAGGCAATTTAAAAAATAATGAGAACAATTTCTTTCATTTTTTTTTGAAAAAAAGAACAAATGGATTAATGAACAATCATATGATACATGGTACATCTTTTAAAAATTTTCATTTTAGTGGACCCCACCACCGTCCACCACTGCCTTTATTGGTGAAAAAGGGTTTTCTTTTTCGCTATACATTGGGACAGGCAGGTTGGACATGAGCATAGTGGCCCATAAACACAAGCGAAAACCAAGGGGGAAGAGAAAAAGAAAACAGAGCTCAAGTCCAGTCCATCATATAATTGCATCCCCACCACCAAAGAGTGAGCTTATGTACTGAGCTTCCTCCACATCCACCTGGGATGAGTTTCTCAAATGGGATGCCCATGTTTGAAGTTTCTCCTTCAAGTTACATAGCGTAACCTTTACAAAAGAACTTGTTTCCTCAAATTCAGCAGCAAAATCAGCAACACTACTAAATTGATTACATAACAATTCAAGCCTTTGCATCTGAGGTTTAAGATGCTGAACACCATAGCTGGTTTTGATATAAACATACTTCCTCTTTATATTTTTTCTCCACCTATCCAAAATATATTTACAGGGGACCTCCTTCACTCGCTCTTGTGATAGTATGGCAAGTGAGTGCCTACAAAGTATCCCTCTGAACTCAAACAAGCGGCAGTTGCACTTTACATCACAATTTACCCTGTCAAATGTGACTTCAACCACGGTTTCCTTAGGATTATCCCCTATTATCACATCCTCAATGACATTATAGTGACAAATAGAACCATTGTCACTGGCAACAGAAACGTTACAATCAGCCTTTCCAACAAACTCATCTTGAACCTCTAGAAATTTTGCATGAGTGTATGCAGATTGAAACTGCCGCTCAATTGGAGATTTGGTAGCACAAGCCTGAGTACTAGAAGATGAATGTATGTCAGCTACAAACTCCTTCTCAGCCTTGTCTTGCAAAGCATTATCATACTGATCAACAAATTGCTTCAAAGTTGTTTGTCGGCTTATATATCCATCAAAAAATGCATGCATGCTTTCACTACGTTGGTTAATAGACATTCCAGCCCAAAAATCACCTCTTACAAAGGTAGGAACCCAGTGATGTCGCTCAAGGAACAACTCCTTCAACCATTTATTGTCCTCAAGGCCAAAATCCTCCACAATCTTCTTCCAATTCTTCTCAAATTCATTTGTTGTGAGTGTATCATATACAACACTCTGCAAATAATCTCTTATGGACTTGTACTTGGCATATCCATGTATTTTTTGAGGAATCTTTTTCATTATACACGATAAACACCAACGATGTCGAGTGGAAGGGAACACAGTTTCAATTGCCTTCTGCATAGCCTTGCAGTGATCTGTTATGATTCCTTGTGGGCAAACACCAGACATGCAACGTAGCCATGATTGAAACAGCCAAACAAATGACTGTGAGTCTTCACATGACAACAACCCACAACCAAAGAGTACAGATTGCCCATGATGGTTTACTCCAACAAAAGTTGCAAGTGGCACTTCATATCGATTAGAAAGATATGTAGTATCAACTGTCACCACATCACCAAATGATTCATATGCAGCTCTACTCCTTCCATCAGCCCAAAAAACATTCCTCACGCGGAAGAAATCATCCCAGTCGATTGCATAGAAAAAGTTGCTATCTTGTTCTTGCATCCTCACCAAATACTTTTGAAGGGCTTCACTATCTCCATCCCTCCCAATCAAAAGTCTTTCTTTCTGAAGGTAGTTTCCACAATCATTTTGGTCTGATAACCTTTTAACACGCATGTCAATATCTTTTAGATCTGATGTCCTTTTACCACGCATGTCAATATCTTTTAAGACTTGATGTGGAATCAATTCATGGTTGTGATTGAGCACAACTGTGTGAATTCGGTAGGTTCCATCTTTACATAAAGTCACATTGATCTTGGCTTCACAATTCTGTTTCCTCGATGAAGCAGAAGTATTTCTTATTCCTTTATTGCCTCTTCTAATTCCTTCTCTGGAACATGCAAGTGTCAAATATTTAACTTTGCCATCAAGTCCCTTTTTTGAGGTTCTAGTCATGAAGCGGAAACCTTGTTGGTTGGCATATTTTATGTAGTACAATCTGACCTCATCCTCTGAACTAAATACCATCCCAGCCTGTGGTGCAGCAAAAACATCATTATCATTAAAACTACGGATTTCAGGCTTACATTCCTCTGGTGAATGAGAGGTCAAATTTTCCTCACACCCACTATAATTAATATCTAATGGAGTATGTGAATCACAGTGGTCACCCATTTCCTGTAAGACAAGCAACTATGTCAAAATTCAAAAAAATCATGAAATTAGAAATATAAGCATGTAATTTGAACTCAGTAACTTTTATTTGCTTAAATAATACTCAACACCTTCAAGATAACTTCTTAGCTCATGAAGCCCAACAAGGGTGGGGGTTCTAGAATTGTGCTTATGAAGCTAGATTCTAAATGAAAACTAGCAACCCTATAAAGCAAGAGCCTAATACATAATCAAGTTAGTAAAAATCTACAAACTTTACACAATTTGTCATACAAGACATGCAAAATTCTTAAAAAACTCGAAGCTTTAAATCACAATAGCAAAATTAAATTTCAATTCACATTGAGAAAAAAAAGAATAAAAAAAAAACAAGAGACAAGTGACGAGAATTGAGAAATTCTGGAAGTGCAAAAATATACAAAAAACCAAAAAGAGAGAATTAAGGAGTACCGTAAGCTCGAAATGCTGCTGCTTCTTCGGTACCCTAATCCAACGTTCCTTCTCCCCTGCAGCGCGAGGCACGATCCTAATCCTTGCTCTCACTCTCACTCCACACTCAAAAGAGAGTGATGTTTTTGTTTGGGAAGGAGGAGGAGAAGGTGGCAAGGCAGAAACGCAGCGTTTCATTATAGGTAACGGCCCTGTGTAAAAAAAAAAAAAAGACTTGAATACACTTTTGAGTTTTTGGTTCATATACTTTCACCCTATTTACATTTTGGTCCTTATACTTATTTTTTTGAATATGAGTCTCTATACTTTCATTTTATTTTTACGTTAGTTTCTACCATCACTTACCGTGATGACACTGTTAAATTTCATCCTACTTGATAACAATACTAGATAAATATTAAATTTTTTAATTCACCTCATTTTCCTCCAATAATTTTTATAAAAAGTGACAAAAATTCTCAAAATCTAGAGTTTCTCCATTGAAATTGTGCAGCTCCACTTCTTCCTTCTCCATATTCAACCATGGATGACAGCAGCTGCAGTTCTCATAACTCACATTGTAGTTGCTTTACTCATGGAAGCCGTTTGATCACAAGCATGTTCTGTACTTGTGGTGGTAGGGTGGTGATATATACTTCAATGACAAATATAAATTTAGGAAGAAGATTTTTTAGATGCCCTAATTACAGGGTAAGAATATTTTTGGTTTATGGTTTGTTTCCATCTTTACTTTAGTGATTTGAAGGGATTTTTTGTGGAAGGCAAATTGAAGTTGTGGTTTGTTTGAATGGTTGGATCTGTCAATGCCAATTGGTGTAAGAGAAGTTCTTGAAAGGCAACAATGAGTGGTTCGAGGTCTGAAGAGGAAACTAAGGATGTACAAGTTGTTGATGGTGATTTGTTGTGGAATGACAGTGAGATTGATGCTATTTTTCATGTGGACTTAATATGGCAGATGAATGTTGTATCAACTACTTTGAATTGGTTCTGACTGTTAATGTATGTTGGTGGGTAGATGTTTAGAGTCTGAACAAATGTATTGAGTGGTTTAATTGAGCAAATGACTTGACTTATGTAATCTCCTTTTGATCAATTAATTGAAAACTTTGGATTTAACATTAGCTAATGTTTACTTGTGCAACCACAATTGTGTTAATAATAAGGACCAAGTAATGAAATTACAGAGACTAAATAACTGACTAGTGCCTATAAGGATCAATACACAAATCATATGAAAGTATAGGGACCAATACACAAATCATAGGAAAGTACAGAGACCAATACACAAATCATATGAAAGTATGAGAACAAATTTAATCATAATTTAATAGAGTACAAATAGTCACCATTAATCATTAACTCTGTCAGTAATGTATAGGGACTAATATACAAATCATTAAAGGAGTACAAATAGTCACCATGTCATTAAAAGAATACAAATAGTCACCATTAATCATAATTTAGTCATTAACATCAATATAATAGTCATTGTAATTGTCAATATAATAGTCATTAACCAATATACATCCACCCACAATTGTCAATACATTAGTCATTGTCATACACTAGTCAATATACAACTAATACTAATAATAACACACCGAGCCACTATAAATGACAAGCCCCAAAAGATAAAAAATACAAAAAAAAAAGCAAAAGACAAGTGTGGTCTATTGGCCTTGGTTTCCTTAAATTCAGTATAGTCCATTGACAAACTCCTGAGTGTCTTGCACATTTCCTTGTCCTTATCCCTATCCATGTCCCTGTGTCATAATGTCTTGTGAGCTGGCTACAACAGACCTCTCTCTCCACATAAAAGCTCCTCTTACCCCCCATTTTAGGCCTCAATCTTAAATCAGATTCAGTACCAGCATATGCATTTGTAACTTGAGCATTTGTATCTTGAGCAACTGCAGCAAATGCATAAGTAAGTGATAGCATTTCAAGTGGTACATTTGTGCTCAGAGTTGATAAAAATCTCATACGTCTTACTGGTACTTATCTTATTTTCCAAGGAATAGTGCCCTTCATCCCTTTGATACCTTGTCCTCTAATGAAATCAATGATAACTCTATAAAATGCAGTTATTTGTGCCCTATTTCTGTGTTAGAATGAATGTTTAGTCCTTGTTAATAATGCATATTTGGAGGTTTTGTGCTTATATTTGATATATTCTGATTCTGATGCTTTCCGATGTGTTATTATACAAAATTGAGCTTTAATTGTTATGGATTAAGTAGATTTATATTTGTTACTTATTTGGTGTTTTCTCCATGTTAGGAAGGGCTCCAAACAAGGTTAAATATGGAGCATGTGAGTTTAAAGACCAAGAGGAAGCTAAATTGGCATTTTGGCAAGTTACTGCCGCGGCGCAAGGTAGTGCGCGCTGCGGCTCAAAGGCGCATCATCAGAAATTCTATACTTGAACCCGAGGCGCGGGGGTCGCGACGCTCACTAATGGGGGCCGGGGCGCAGGACAACTGACCTAGTGGGCGTCGCGGCGCTCACTAACGAGGGCCGCGGCGCTCTGTAACCGACTCAATGCGGGCCTAGGCGCTCGTAAGTGGGGGCCAGGGCGCACGGCGGCGAGCTGAGCCTATAAATAAGATTTTTTACGTTTTTCTCTCTCTCTTGACTGCCTTGGCCATTGCTTTTTAGTTTTCTCTCTTTTAGTTTAGGTTTTAGTTAGTTTTAGGTTAGAAAACTTTGGCTAGATCTTCATTGATGGTGGATTGGAGTCAAGGAACAAGGATGAAGGAGGATTCAAGCTTCAGAGACAAATCAATGAGCTTCCTTTCTCTTTTTCCTTTCTCTTTTCTCTTCTTTATCTTCCTTGGATATGAGTTTACTTGTATTTTCATGTTCATTGTATAGGTGAGCTTTGTTTAGGGATGATTTTGGATCCTTTTATATATATTAATGATGTGTTCTTCTCTAAGTTTGTGTGTAATGCTTGTGGTTGGCTGACCACTGATTGCATGATCCTAATATTGGTAAATGAACTAGACAGAGATTTGTTGATATGGATATGGTATGGTTGATACATGTTCGACGAGTTCAATTAGTTTGGATGAGTTGATTAGTTAATAGGATAGAAATATACCTATTAGCCATGTATAGTGTGTGATTGAGAATAAATCATTTATGAGTGGAAGTTAAGCTGACTCTCAAGGAAACTTAGTGAGTTGGGCAATTGAAACCAGGGTTGATTGACCTAGACATAGGCTTTTGACTACATCAGATTCTTAAGCTAACCTAATCAATGTATTCATGTTTATGAGGAGGATTGCATGTTGTTGGTAGATGTAGGGGGTGAAGGAGGATTTCCTAAAACCTAACCGCTTTTATGTTTATTGGTTTTGTAGATTAGGTTTAGTAGTTTAGTTTATTGTTTTCTTATTTTTATGTCCTTGACTAGAATTGATTAAGCTATTGGTTAGTACTTAACTTTATAACGTAATATCCTCGTGGAAACGATCTCTTACTCTATATCTGTATTACTTGTGCGACCCGTGCACTTGCGGTTAGCAAATAGGCAAACACGTTTTGATCCTAACAATCAACCACTATCCCTTGGTTGGTAGTAGGTGCAACTCCTGCAGTAGCACCTACAGAGGCATCTATTGATGCAACTCCTGAAGTTACTTGGGATGGTGATGCCTTTGCAGTTGCTGTTACATCTGATGTATTTGTAACTAGTGGTTTGCTGCCTTGGTTAACCATTCCTCTCATTCTCCCCCTGCTATATCTTCCTCTGGCTGATGCTTGTCCCTAAGGTGTGGACTGATCTTCCACCACAGGTTTAGACATGTTTGGGCACTAGCTCCTGTTGTGACCATAGTTGCTGCATCTTGAACACTTGATTATTCTTTTTGGCTGCTGACTGGTTTCCACAAGTAAAGCCAAGTTTTGGCAATTCTTGCTATTATAGCCATAAGTGTTGCATTTTGAACACTTCAGTGAAGTGTGCTTTATTTTCAGCTTGTTTGGTTTTGTAGGCTCATCCTTATCCTTTCTTCTCAGCTTTTTTGGTCTTCTAATTGGTGTCCTATACTTTGGGAGAATAACGGTATGTGAAGACAATGAACTTATCAAGTAGGCCATCTAAGAAACACAACAAACACAACAAATCAGAAGTTGCAAAATTGACATTACAATTATAGCAATACAACAAACACAACAAATACATCAAACACAATAATTATACAGCAACACACCAAGGTAACTGAGACAACAACCATAAAAGAATCAAAATAGGACACAAGCTAAATGGGATGTACTGTCCAGTTGAGGTTATGCAACAATACACAAAATATCTATTCAACATGTTATTGGTCCTAAAATTCATAAATAAAGTTGTGAAACTACTAAAAGGGATGACATTGATCAACTAAACTATCCAACACAATAAAACCATTTAGTAAAAATCTTTTGACTCAAACACACTCAATTGGTAAAATGTGAACTAATGTATATCAACCTACATATATCATCCATCTGCAAAAGCTCATGCATGAACCCACCCTTGAGAAACACTCATCAACAATTTATTTCAACATTAATGAAGTCTTTATCAACACATGAAACCACTTGCTGCCTAGATGGATAAATGCAACCAAAGCCATGATGCAAACATAGCAAACTCAACTCTAACAGAAAATCAAAAGTTGCAAAACTGACATTGCAATTATAGCAATACAGCAAACACAGAAAACACACACACACATATAGTTACAAAACACCATAACTGACACAAAACTAAAGGTACAATCCTAACCTTAACAAAAACTAAACACTAACAAAAAATCAAAAGTTGCAAAATGGAATTCCTCATCTAAGAAACAACATGCATTGAACATAAAATGGGTAATCACCGTTTTCATTGACATTGCTTCATTTCTATTCTCATTCTATCACAAAAATAAAAACCGGACTACATACATTTATCACAAAACTAATGTCCAAAAAACCTAGCATTTTAGGATAAACACCATTTCCATTAACATTGCACCAAATACAACAAATGAGTTTTTGCTAGAAACTTATAGGCGTGAGGTTGTTCCTCCAGTGACGAAACTGTTTCGAAAATTTTGTGGAGTGTGACTTGCGCCCTTTGCTTCTTCCTTATGATGGATGTCATCGAATAAGTGAAGCAGTGCAAGGCGGAGATGACGTTGAAATGGAAGTAGGGGAAGAGGGAGAAATGTTGGTGAGGAAGAAGGAGGAAGGTTCATATGATTTTAGAAAAAGGAAGAGGAAATGTTGGTTTATTTTTATTTAATATTTTATTATTATTGGAGAAAAATGAGGTGGATTAAAAAATTTAATATTTATCTGGTGTTGCTGCCAAGTAAGATTTTGTTTGCAGCGTAAGATAAAATTTAACAGTCACGGTAAGTGATGGTAGGGACTAACGTGAAAACAGAATAAAAATATAGGGACTCTAATCTAAAAAAAAAAGTATAGGGACCAAAATCCAAATAGGGTGAAAGTATAAGGACCAAAAGTGTATTTAACAAAAAAAAAAAAGAATGGGCCGGGTTTGGGTTTTCATGCCCAATTCTGTGACTGAGTCGGGTGCCAATAATTTATAAGGGTGTTGACTGTTGACGACCACTACAAATTCATCGATGCTTCAACAACAATTATATATGTAGGTAAAACTTACATGCAAATGAAATATATGTGATGCTTCATTGTAAATGTAATAGTTAAAAACGATATTCGTCCCTCTTACTTCATTGGAGGAAAAATAGAGGAAACAATTATTAGGCTTGGGAATCACATCCCAAATTGTGGATACTGCATCTTACACTGTATAAATATTATACTTAATTTAGTTATTATCAAAGTTAATTATCTTAATTATTTTTATTAATTTAATACTTATTATAAACAAATCTTTTAGTTACTATGAAATAATAAATAAATTTTTAGATTATAATTAATTATTGTATAAACTTAATTAAAATGTTCATAAGTGTAAAGTAAAACACATAGTGTATGTCGATATTTTTCTTAAAAGGTGAGTACAAGTTCTAATCTTTAAGGGTGCGGGACAACTGGACAAGGTCGGGTTGAGCAAAACCCCGCCTCTACCCAATCCTAACCATTTCCAAGCCTAATTACAATGTCCAACAATATTTATAAGCAAGACATCAGGTTGAACTTAAAACGTGAAAAAGTAATTTTTCTGTTTGGATTCGTTTTAATCCAGTATTTGAGGGTAAAATGTCAAAATGAAGTGCAAATTGTCACCATGTCATTTTCATTGCTACATTGTCACCATGTCATTTGTAATCCATCCCATTTATTGATCAAACGTATTAATCACTTTAGAAACACTATTAACCGATTAGCGTTCCCTTGATCATTTTATATTTATTTTTGCCGCAAGCTCCTATACCATATTTCTCCTTTTGATCTTTGCTCTTAGTCCACTGACAATAGCTTCCGTGGAAGAACATTTTAAAGCAGCAAATGTGGCAATCTAGAAGATTTGGTCTATTTGCAAACTTGAAATGACGAAACAACTACAAGGGAAAAAAAAACAATTTTCAAATCAGTCACAAATTGCAATTAACACTAGTTTTTTTTGGTCGTGATCCATCGTTGCCCATAACCAAAGTCCATAGTACAGTGTCATTTTACGCAAATAATCACTTTAACAATACTTAACAAGCTTGAAAACTGATTCTTAAGAATCAAGAACACCATTATGCCTCAACGAGTATCTGTAGTCAACTATGTCACTCTTCGAATTGCCAGAGAAAAAAAAAATTAGTTATATCATCTATCACATTATTAATACTTAAATATGCTCTCAAATATTATCCCAGAGAATCAACAACAACCATGTTCTGAAGAAGGCCAGTGAATCTCAGCGGTTAACTCCATAACCCTCCTTGTATTGCCAGAGGCCAATAGTAACCTCATAAGTCACTCGAATTGTAAATTACCACAACCAGTACCAATCCCCTAAACTTGGAGCCTCAATGTAGGCAAGTAAACCTAAGTTTCATCTTCACCATCTGAAAGCAAGCAATCTTGTATTTGTTCCCTGAAAACAAGAATATTACCACGTAAACTTTGATGTCATGAAGGAAGATTGACATATAAAGTTCCTAGGATAAAACTAAGTAGAATCTTTCAAGTGTACTTCAGAGAAAACCACAATCACAATAAATTGAATATAACCCAAGCAATTAAATGTGCTCCCACCATAGAACTGCATCAAACATTAAGTACACGTCTTGCAGTATAACCAAAAGCCTGAACAAGTGAGAGAACCCCTTGCCAGGAAAAAACCCAAAGACTGGACTGCATGACCTGAATTCAAGAATACCATTTCCATAATTATAGACGAAGAATTTAATTTCTAACAAGTTGATTTAGGAACTTCACTTCCTAGAAGTTTACTATCAGTCATTTAATTTGATAGAAGCCACAGAAACAGATTATCCAAAATTCTAATATTCATAGTTTCTTTAACCCTACTTTCATTAAACATATACTAGCAAAGTTAACTATAAGGAAACAGATTACATTTGGTGACACACTAAATTTAGGGTTTTCAAGAAGGTCCAGCGGGCGACTTGGTCTGAGTTATTACCAAATTTGAAGTGCAAGCAATTGATCTTGAAAGTAAGACAAAATACTCACCTTAGCAGACTCAAATTACCATTGTTGGCTTGCTTTGCTCGGGCAACCACTGATTGAGGTAAATCCATATAAAATTGCTCCATTGACGTGGAATCTCTTGGAAGTATCTGACACTGACAACTTGAACAGCAGGCAGTATAAAAAATGTCACTACTTCTGCAGTTATTGAGATTGCTCCATTCAACAATCTCAGACTTGTCGAGTGGGCTATTGCAGAGAGGACAGAAAGATTCTGAGGAAACAGATTCATTGGATTTGAGATTATATCTCTTCTGGCGTCTTCGAGTTGCCAAGGGAACATTACCATCAATGATCTCTGGAATCCTGTTGAATTGGAAGGGAATGAGTTTCCCGGCTGTTCTTACAATTGTGCTCTCTCGAGATGGGTTTTCTTCCTAAAAAAATGGTGTTCAATTAATGACTTTCTAATTAAGTTTCAAAAGGACAAATTTAGGCTTTAATATAAAAGGAAAAGTAAATACTAATCAACATAAGCATGCTACTCTATCTCAAGCCCAAACGGTGAATACTTAAAATTTTATATGGCAAATTTAGAGCCACACAACGTGCAAAGTCATAGCCTATCAACAAGCTTCCTAAACCTGAAGAATAATATTGTGCTCTTCAAACAAATTGCAAATCTAGAGCCACAAGAAGTTATTGTCCGTAAGACTTGTCCTCAGAATGAACTTATATAAACACACACATACATATATCTGTATGTTTATATATGTGGGACATATCAAGTGAGAGAACTTGATGTGAAATATGAGAGGAGTCTAAAAGCACCAATGGCTCAGATTAAAACACTCATTAAATAGGTCACTTTACCCACTGGCCACTTTAATTAAAACCCATCATTAAATATGTCCCCACTATATATAAAAGGGGTAAGGCGCAACAAATTATACCTGCAATAATGCCACAAAAGATGAGACCAAGGCATTAATGCTAGAGCTAGGATCTGTAGACAACTTTAAAGTCTTTAGACTGCCCTGCCAAAGAGATTTCAGAGACATCCATTCAGTAAGAGTTATACAACTTAGTCTGACAAATATAGTAGACAATAGACAATACATGTAAAATAATGTGAAATTTTACAAAACTTGAAACAGAACAAACAAAAGGACACCAATTTTTATTTTTTAATTACATATCCACAGAACTACAAACCCGTCAAGGCGGCAAAACATGTTGATCTCTTGGGCAAAACAATCACGCAGAGGAAGCATAACAGGAATTTCCCATCTAGCATCAACATACTGTATATCTGCAGGTAATGAATATCCTTGACCCTGTTAAAACATGGGCATGAGAACCCGTTACATAAAGTCATCTTCTAAGTAGAATGAAAGAGAGAGGAGAAACATAGATAAGGATTACTACAAAGTGTAAGCAACAAGATTTGATTTTATACGGGAGCAATGTGGACATGAATCCTCAAATCAACATAACCATAGAAAGCTAAACTTTAAAAAAAAAAATTTTCAACCACACCCCCCCCAAAAAAAAAAAAGAAAAAAAAAGAAAAAGAGGAAGCTAAAACATTTGCTTAGTACATGCATCACCTTGTAGACAATAGTTATTCAGTTCAAATAGTTCACATGCATTTTGACTCATCCTATTGAGATCACCCTTAAGAAAAGGCTTCTTGATAGCAACTTAAGCATATGTTATATTATTCAGATAAAGGCAATCTAGGAATTGAGTTCTATTAATCAAATGCAACAGTTCCATCAGTGATACTCCTGAAAAAAATATTTTAAGCTCACTAGACACAGCAACCTGATAATTTTACCCTTTGAAAGTAAATTTATTTAAACTCTCTCAAGTCTCTTATCCATTTCACAAAATGTTTACCAGGGGAGTTAATGCAACCAATGAGATGCAGATATAAGTATGCTTATAACTTCAACAAATAACCGTTCTAGTATAATGCTTTAAGAGAAACCAGACAATGCTCATAAGAAAATAAAAAAATAAGCAATTTGGTAGAGTGCAAACCTTTACAGTCAATAATAATTTGCTTGAGCACATAACATTCAATTTGGCATGCTCATTCATGAGTCATGTTCATGACTCATGACTTAAAATTCTGAACTTACTACAACTAAGGAGTTCGACTCAGTGAAATTCAATAACAAACCTTTACAGTCGATGAAATGACATGGGAAGCAATCCTTGAAATGCATGATCCTAGAACAAGTCTGTTATACCTGAATTCAGAAGCAACCTGGATGACGACGAAGCATTTCAAACGAACTCGTTTTCAAATATATACATATGTATGTAAGCTTTAAACTAGGATAAGAATATGACACCCAGAATCAAACCTTTTGCAGGGCCAACATGCGCAGATACAGCAACATATCCTCCCTTCCAGTTGGATCACTCACAGTGTTCACTACTTTGATCAGCCTCTCCTTTCCATCACTAGAATCCGAGGAGTAAACGGTCTCAATAGGAACAATATGCAACTCCTTTGTTGGCGGGGCTAAACTCGACACAACCAAACTAATAACCTCAATTGCCTCCTCCATTTCACCGGAAGGAATCGGCAAAATGGCGCTCTCATCAATAAACACCACTCCAACACCAAACACTGGCAATGACCTATCTCTACTCGCATCAAAGTTCTTCTGTGCCCTCTCTTGCATGTCATGCACAAACTGCAAAGCTACCCTAAAAGGAAAAAAAAAAACATTTTTATCATCTATAAACATAACAATCAAAATTGAAATTAACCCCACATTCCATTCCATATCATGCATTGATAAAAAAAGTAGTTGATGCTTTATTAAATAAAAAAATGCCATAATATGCCATATGCGGTGTTCTTATGGACCCTCTCTTACATGTCATGCACAAACTGCAAAGCTACCCTGAAAAAAAGCATACATTTCTATCATCTATAAACATAACAATCAAAATTGAAATTAACCCCACATTCCCAATCATGCATTAAATTAAAAAATAGCCAAAAAAATATGATTATTTTTACAATCTGACACAAAAGGGATTGGATTTGTGTGGACCTGGAAGAAGGGCCGCCTGAGAATGCAACGAGGACCTTATCGGTGGGAGAAATCATGGCGTTTGAGGTGACTGCGAACCTGAACTTCCCGAATAGATTGCTCCTGAAGCAATCGGCGCAGAAGCGCCCATCGTCGACGCCGCCGTAGCCGGAAACGGCGTAGTTGAGCTTGCACTTGATGCAGAGATTGCTAGGACTCGTTGAATCGGTTTCTGCTGACTCTGTTGGTTTACCACACGGTGATTCTTCGTCTTTGTAGCAACTGGATTGGCACCCAGAGCCATTGCACGCCATCAACGTCGATCAACTGTCACTACAATGACCTTGGCTAGGGTTTAGGGTTTTGATTTGAAGACAGTTCAAAATTGATGTTTTTTTTTTTGGGGTAAAGAGTCGATTTTTAATATTGGGCCGGGATGTTGAGATGGGCCTCACGGTGGCCCATTAATGAAAGACGATCACAAAAAAGGTAGAGAGAGGGTCGTCTTCCTCGTATAGTGAAGTGAGTTTTGCACACTCTCGTTAAGTTTCGCAGCCTCAGAAAAAGCAAAGGGAGAGAGAAAAGAAAAAAAAAAGTGCTGCTCTTTGTTTGATTCATTCAGGTAATCTGATTGTGTGTCTCTTTGGATTTGAGTTTGTGTTGCTCATTGCAATTCTATGTAATTGAAGCTCATCGCATTTTTCATGCCGTTTCAGTTGGTCTATGTTTTCTGTTATCTTCTTATCTTCGATATAATTTTTTTTTTTTACGGTGAAAATCACGGGCCTTTTTCAGTTGCAGATTTTTTTGGAAAATTTCCAATGGTAGAAAATAGTAGGTTTTTTCTTTCTTTTTTTTTTGGTTTGCCAAGCAATTTTTTTCTCTTTGGTGAATGGATTCAAGCTTTGGGTACATTGTTTCTTTCTCTTTGCCTTCTTGGCTTTCCCCTCATTCACTCAGTTGAAATAGTGTAAAATGGTTTGAATTTGAGACTGGTTAGGCGCGCCATTGCTTTTCGTTTAATTCTCCATTTGATGAATAGATGTGCTTTACTCCTTTGCAAGTCCTTCATGATTGCATGTGTTACAGTTCTTGGTTTAGATTTCTTTGTAAATTAGGTCTGTCTTTTCTTTTTGGATTTTATCTCTAGTTGTGAAATTTTATCAGGTCTGAGACATGTGTGCAAATGTAATGTATATAGCCTGTATGTATGAATTTTGGTTGTAGTCATGGATAGGCATCATGGATCTGGGGCTGTTTGGTTGTTAGCATTGGGGATCTATATGACTGAACTAATAGTTTGGGCATGTTTTGTGGGCTGAATTTGGGACTTGCGCTGGGTTAGATTTTCTTAGAACTTTAGGGCTGCCTGTTGTCCAAAATATAGCAGATTGTGACCTTTTTTGAGGGCTGAGTTACGTGTCCAAAATATGTTCTTGTATCAAGTAAGAAACAAGTAACATTAATTCCTTACTTGCTTTGTTTAATTTAGCTTTATCACTTGCTCTCTAGACTAGGTAAACAAACAGGGGACACCATTTCAGTCTCTATTGTGATATGTTTAATAACATGAACTAAGTTATCATGTTCATTTTTATTGTCTAAAGTCAGTTTATGGTTTCCTTTTGTGATCTTTTGAATTTTTGTACTTCAATAATATATATTTTTAAAATTATTCAGACTTACAATCTGGGATTTCATCTCCTAAAAAGAAAAAATTCATATGGTTTTTCTTATATCATTTATTGGGAAAACTATTCAGAGAAGACAAAAAGCTACAAAATCTTATTAACGCAAAATTGATTTTCTATGTACTTAACTGAATGCTTTTTACAATTTTCTGCCAGTTATTAATATTTTTTTTTCACTTTTTCACTTCACTTTTGGTTTTCTTTTTGTAGATAGAATATCAAAAAGAGAATGGGGTTTCCAAATGCTTCCGAGGACTTGTCATCAGAAATGGAGGTTGATGCCTTTAGACGCCTTTTCCCACTTCGATTTTTTGAGCGCCATCTTGCTGAATCTATACGCCCTGATGGTAGACCACTTGGGAAAGCTAGAGATACAAGTATCTTTCTTGGTTAGTTGCTTTTTTTATTTATTTACAATCTGCAAAATATTTGTCTGCTATGTAGTGTGTTATTCATGCTTGGAGCAAAACTGAGGTGGTTAACTCTTTTGATCAGGTGCTGTTGCATCTGCTAATGGGTCAGCTCTTGCAAAGATTGGATCAACTGTTTGTTTCTTTTCCTGTGTCTATTTCTGTGCAATGTCTTTGTGAATTTGGGTTCTCGACCTTATTGTTGAATGGATTTAATGGCATCATTATTTGTTCCTTGCTTAGACTATGTTGACAGCTATTAAAATGGAAGTTATGACTCCCTCCTTGGAGTCACCAGATGATGGATGTATAGGTTAGCTATCACCAGCTGCACCACTTGCATTCTAGTTATTTACTCCTGTCAACATTTGCTATGAGATTTTAACAGGTTATTCTCTGTTATTTCAGCTATTGATTTCCACATGCCTCCAATTTGTTCTCCAATTGTTAGGCCTGGCAGGCCTGCTGAAGCTGCACCAGTTGTGTCAAAGCAGTTGTCTGACACTATTTCAAGGCAAGTTTTAATCTTTCCTGTCACTTTGTTAGGTTCAATTGTTTCAGATGCTGCAAGAAGTTAACCCTACCAAAGCCACTCCACCCATCTTTTTTTGCCAAAAAATAAAAGAAAGGAAGCTGAAGAAAATAAGAAGGGAATGTTTTTACCTTTAGCTCTTAGATGTTGAGGAAATTTTTTGTAAATATCTGTACATAATTTGTTCCTTTTAACTCTGCCAAAGCCACTTCACCCACCTTTCCCTTATGTATGCATTTATACTTGATGCAAATGTTTCCTGTCTGATGTGGATATGCATTAGTGATCATGCCTGCCCCCTTGGCATATCTTTTGATACTTTTTTTTACTTTAAAGTACATAGAATTATTGATAGTAATTATGACCACTAGAGTTTATGAGCTTTTAGTTAAGAGTCTATTCTTTTAAATGGTTAGTGGATCAGACATTTTTTTTCCCTCAATTGTAAAATTCTTTCTACGGTGATTTCTTGCCCCAGCTGCTTTTCATGGATTTGTGTTTGAATCATTAAGGGTCTATGACAACCTTCATGATGACCAATAACCTGGAGTGCTCTTTTTATTTGTCAAATTGGATTCCTGTTGAAATTAACCTATCTTATTTTTTATGACCCTTATTTTTTTATTTAATTTTTTTTGCAGTTCTGGAATGATTAATTTGAAAGAGTTGTCCTTGGTCAGTGGAAAAGCTGCATGGATGGCTTACTTGGTAAGCTTTTATATGGACTGCATTTATCAAATTTCACATATCAACCATATAAAGAATGCATAGTACTCCAATTTTGATGTGAGGTACCCTATATTTGTTTGCTTTGATTGTGTAGTTATCAGTCTATTGAATGTCATAAATGCTACCTTCTTTATCATGCAGGATGTCTATTGTTTGGATGCTGATGGTGCTCTTTTTGATGCTGCATTACTTTCTGCAGTTGCTGCCTTATCTCATTGTAAGTAGTGCATTTTCAGTGTCACTCAGCCATATTGTGAATCATTCAGAAGATAGTTTAGTCTTGCCTATAAAGAACTATAAAATCATGCTTGCCCACTTTATGAGTTGTTTCTTTACATAACATATAAAGAAATGTATGGCAATCTTGACAAATACATCCCAGCTGGGGGATCTCAATAACAATATGGGGTGTGAGTCGGTGACTACCTCCTAGTGTCACTTTCCTGAATTGAGCCAATTGTTTTTGAATGGGATACACTTAGCATGGGACATGAATTTGTTTTATATATTACTATAAAGTGCATTTTATATTATTATAAAATGCAATGACTACTTTCTTTGTACCTTTTTGAATTTGAAACAGCACATGTGATAGATGAGTCTTGAACCCAAGAATTTTAATCTCCATCTTTTGTCACGGGTATAAGGAATTATCAAACCCCCTTAAATTATTGGAACAAGGCCATTTTTATGGAGTGTGATCATTTGATGTTCTAAAAACTTTGGATGACTTTTGACCATTTGATTTTGTGAAGTTTGTTGCGAAGTTTTCTTTCAAAAATCTTGCTTCCTTCATAATTATATGCTGAACCTGGTTGCATTTTTCTAATTATACAGTATAACAATTAATATGTCCATCTGCTGCTATTAGTTGTACCTTTGTGAGATACATGGAGATTAATTCCATGTTTATCAGGACTTCTCTGTTTTTATACCAAGAGATTTATCTATTATTGTTGACATTCTTAAAGTGAACTGCTGTTTTAATATTGCTGTGGTATTAGTTGTCTTTCTTATATAAATTTCCATATTTGACAGTGCAAATTCCTGCTGTCTCGATGAATGATGATGGCAAAATAGTACTTATGTCTGAGGAAGATGGACAAAAACAGGCACAGGAACAAGTTAATAAGGAGAAGAGGAAACTTACATTAAGAAGCATTCCATTCTCATTAACATGCATACTTCACAAGAATTATATCTTGGCAGACCCTACTGCAGAAGAAGAATCCATTATGGAAACCCTTGTGACTATAGTTTTGGATTCATCTTGTCAACTCATATCTCTTTACAAGCCTGGTGGGCCAGTTCTTGCCTATACATCTGCTATCCAGGTTAGTTTGCACTTTACACATTGCAATGGGACTAATGAACAGCCCATTTAGTAGGATTGGATGTTATCAACCACAACCTATTAGTATTATCCCTAATAAAAGTGCACCATATCACTGTTGTAGCATTAACATCAAGTGTCTCTCATTTTGGGTCAACATGCAAATGCAATAGTGACCAATTTTCTAAAAATACGCTAAATACCTATTAAATTTTTGGCAGTCCTTTAATCTAAAATGGGAAAAAAAGTATAGAAACTCCTTAAACTTTGACTCTTTTGCAAATCACCACCACGAACTTTAAAACCTTCCTAATTAGTTCCTAAACTTTAATTAATGTCTCAATAGATCCTTATGTTTAATTTGGATCTATTAATTTATTGACGATAATATTATATGATATTATTTTATTTGTATTAACATTAATTAAGAACTGTTTATTAATTTGTTTATTAAAATTTTTAAATATATTTTCTTCCTTACAAAATAAATAAGATGTTATTACACAATATTATCGTTAATGAATTAATAGATTCAAATTAAACGGAAGGATCTATTAGAACATTAATTAAAGTTTAAGGACTAATTGAGAAGATTTTAAAGTTTGTGGTAGTGATTTGCAAAAAAGTTAAAGTTCAGGAGAGTTGCATACTCTTTTTCCATTTAAAATGAGTACAAGAGATCTGAAGTCCTCTGAAGCTTTGAAGTGCCACAACTAATTTCCAAAATGAGACCATATTTAGGCTTGCTTCTGTCTGTGTGGTTGAGGCTCAATTTTATTTTATTTTTTAAAATCACCTCCCAGGTTTTCTGATCCAATCTTTGTCTAAATTTTCCCTTAATCCGAAGTCATTTTAGATGTTTATTTGAGTTTTAACTTTGAAGACTGAAATAATGACAAAGTAGGTTGATACTTAAATTAGTGGAAATTTTATTATTGTACTTTGATAACCCAAAAAGAGGAAAATCTATTATTGTACCTTGTAAACTGAAGGGCGTGAAAGTGATGGTACATATATGATGCATGAAATTATATAGATATAAGTTAATAATGATTGTGGTGGTTTCAGGACAGTGTCGCATTGACAAGGCAAAGAGTAAAGGAACTAAAGAGCATCTTAGACGAACAAAATTCTGCTATGGAGGTTGAGTAGAATTAGAAATTAATTTTCGTTGGGTTGAATGGTTATTTAAATTATATTTGTACATTCTGAATCACAGCTACTGCAGCATTTTTTTTATTTTAAAAAATTACTTTCATGAGTTTTATATTATCTATAAGACATTGTATGTTGTCATTTCGGCTTTGATTTCATATATTTGGTTAATAGTTTTCGGGTATAATAATTTTCGAAGTTGTCCCGAAAACTTCTTTTATCTGAGTTTTTGTTTTTGGTAGGAATTTGTTCTCTCAATTTTCGACCATGCAAGCACAAACATTAATAACTGGAAAGTTATAATCATTCACCAAAATGAATTAATAACAGCCACAAGTGGAAGTGGTTGTTGGCAACTTGGCGCAAACCATCAATAAAAAAATGTTAATTAAATAAATAATTTTTCAATGTATATGTATACATTACTTCCATTACAATTAGCTTATTATCGTTGTTTTCTTGATAAAAATTATATCAACCGTTATTTGACAATTTTTCTCACTTTTAAATAATAAAGAGAAATATAAAAAGGACATATATTTTTCTGTGTTAGTCTTAATTCGTCTCTTGTAGGTGGTTAGCTGGCTACCCTTTGTTTCATAAAGGCAAGCAATCATAATTTATGGAAAGATTTAACTAGATTATTCAATTTCCAAACCAACAATTTCCTGATTCTAAAATCATTTAAGTCTGCAGGTAAAGCATCACTACAATTTAATATTAAATTCGTAATTTTAACTACAAGAAAAACAAAACGACAAGCAATGGAGTGTACCATACTGGTAACATGTGGTAAGTCTAATGGAAGCGTAGGACTAGGTACAATACTTGGTCCCATTGGCGTCACATAAGAGATATCTAAACTCCGCTTTTTAATGTGAGACACAAACTCACAAAGCAAAGAATCTTTATTCAAGCAAAAAGGTCCTCCCCTTCATCACACTTTCTCTCTCATCGTCATCAATATGATGATCTTCACTCCTTAATCAACTTTGGGGAAATCCAATCCCACCAATCAGATTCCAAGAAACTCCATCACAAAAGAGCCCAATAGATAGATAGATATAGTAACAGTAATAGAGAGTGCACACAAGTACATCCACCTTGTGACTCTAACGGGCAACACCATGACACTAACATAACCTCCGAGTTATTAACTCCAATGGCTACCCATTGGGCCACGTGGTCCTAGCTCTCACCACTAACCACAAAAACCAACTATTTTCAATTCTCATGTTCTTTTATACCTCTCCACTCTCATGTACCATCCACACAAACCAAATAAAATCCCACAGTCGTTCATCTTTCCAAAAGAAACAGAAAAAGAAAACAAGAATGAAGAAGATACACAGGAACTGAAATGGTAGCATAACTGAGGGAGGAAAAGTGCACAAATTCCTCTGTATCCCAAGTTCCAACTCTTTCTTTTTAAGCAATTTGCACTTTACTCTGCTTCTATTCTCTTGTCTTCAATTTGGAAACAGAGGAATTTGGTTTTTTCCTACTTGGGTTTTGTACGGTGTTGATTATCAATGGCTTCTTTAGTATATTCACCATTTACTTTACCAAGCTCAAAAGCTGACCAACTTTCTTCTCTTGCCCAAAAACATCTCTTTCTTCACTCTTTCCTTCCCAAGAAGGCCAGTTACTATAGCAGCTCGAAGTCCTCCCTGAGAGTGAAATGTGCTGCCATTGGCAATGGCCTATTCACCCAAACCACCCCAGAAGTCCGTAGAATAGTTCCGGACAAAGACCAAAACCTGCCAACAGTTAAAATTGTATATGTTGTCCTTGAAGCTCAGTACCAATCATCCCTCACTGCTGCAGTTAGACCTCTCAACAGTAGCAAGAAACATGCTTCCTTTGAGGTTGTTGGTTACTTGGTAGAGGAGCTTCGAGATGAATCAACATATAAAACCTTCTGCAAGGACTTAGAAGATGCTAATATCTTCATTGGGTCTTTGATTTTTGTGGAGGAGCTTGCCGTCAAGGTTAAGGCTGCAGTAGAGAAAGAAAGGGACAGGCTTGATGCAGTTTTGGTGTTTCCATCAATGCCTGAAGTGATGAGGTTGAACAAGTTGGGTTCTTTCAGCATGTCACAGCTTGGCCAATCCAAGAGCCCATTTTTCCAGCTATTCAAGAGAAAGAAGCAGCAGTCTGCTGGGTTTGCTGACAGCATGTTGAAGCTTGTGAGGACATTGCCAAAGGTTTTGAAGTATTTACCAAGTGATAAGGCTCAAGATGCTAGGCTCTATATACTGAGTCTGCAGTTTTGGCTTGGAGGGTCACCTGATAACTTGCAGAATTTCCTGAAAATGATTTCTGGGTCTTATGTTCCGGCACTGAAAGGGACGAAGATCGAGTATTCGGAGCCGGTTTTGTACTTGGACAGTGGGATTTGGCACCCTCTGGCTCCTTGTATGTATGATGATGTGAAAGAGTATTTGAATTGGTATGGAACTAGAAGGGATGCCAATGAGAAGCTGAAGAGTCCGAATGCGCCTGTAATTGGTTTGATTTTGCAGAGGAGTCATATTGTCACTGGTGATGATGGTCACTATGTGGCTGTGATCATGGAACTGGAGGCTAGAGGGGCTAAGGTTATTCCAATTTTCGCTGGTGGTCTTGACTTTGCAGGGCCAGTGGAGAGGTTCTTGATTGATTCAGTTACAAAGAAACCGTTTGTTAATTCTGTAGTATCGCTTACAGGCTTTGCTCTTGTTGGAGGCCCTGCAAGGCAGGACCATCCAAGGGCAGTTGAGGCTTTGAGGAAGCTTGACGTTCCATACATCGTTGCAGTTCCACTGGTGTTTCAGACAACAGAAGAGTGGCTAAACAGTACTCTTGGTCTTCATCCAATACAGGTTGCTCTTCAAGTTGCTCTGCCTGAGCTTGATGGAGGCATGGAACCAATTGTTTTTGCTGGTCGAGATCCCAAAACAGGTAACAATTATCCCTTTTCATTACAGCCTGCACTAATAAATTTTGTAATGACTTCTATGATGCAGATGTCTTTAGTTTATCTTTTGGACATTTATCTTAGACAGAAACGCTGCAGATTTTTCTTTTCAAAACAAATAAATTTATATTTCCTTAATAGCGTCCTTGCTCATACTTTTAGTAGCACATATATCTCTTTTCTTTGCTGCCTTCCTTACACTTACCATTTTATTTTGACAAAATTCTCTGTTGTTTATTGGTTAATTAATATGTTTTCAGGAAAATCTCATGCTCTTCATAAGAGAGTGGAACAGCTCTGCACCAGGGCAATCAGATGGGCTGAATTGAAAAGAAAATCAAAGGTATTTGCCGTTTTTCCACTCTCTAAATGTACATATCCTGTTCAAGCAAAACTTTAATCAAGACTGCAAGATTTTCTCTGTGATGTTGTAAGCAATAATCATAGAGTTGTATTATCGAAGGTCTAATGACAACCATTCTGTTCACATACATAAATTTCATTATTTTTTTCCTGTTTGGAAAGATATTCAATGTGGTAATAATATAATGAAGATTGACGCTGTTATTCAATATGACTTTCCTTTATATTTTCCCCATATCTTTTCTTGAGTCAATTTCAATGAAGTAGAAGAGAATCTCTTGGAGTTTATTTATTTGACATTTACTCAAACAGGAAATGACTTGCAAGTGATGTCTAATGGAGAATTCTGTTTCTTGGAAGCATAATTCATAATATCTTTGACAGTAAAAACGAGATGTAAATAATATGAAAATTATATCTACTTTGACCTGGATGTATGAGTATTTTAAAAGTCTTATCTCTCATCTCATTATTTACCAAACAAATATCTAGAGAATGAGAGAAATCTCAGAGGGCAAAGGAGAGGCAGGGAGAGAAGGTTTCCTATTAAATGAGAGTTAAATTTCTGCTATGCCGTTTATTGCACTCTTATATTTGACTGGCCGCTTGTTTCAACCTTAAATAGTTAAATCTCCTCCTTTCTTTGTCTCTCTGTTTTTTTCGCTTTCTGAATAGAACATTATATTGCTTTCCAACCATAATAGTAGGAAATAGCAAAAGCTTTTTCTTCTCAACATTTTATGTTGTGGAACAATACTCATGTTCATTTCATTGTTAACCTTATCTTCCTTAACTATAGGAATTTAGCTGAACCCACTGATCTTTCATGTAAACATTCATGTGAGATTTTTTTTTTCTTTATTGTCTTCTATTTCTCATTTTGCAGTATCATCAGCTTGCATGTATCTGTTGAGTAGTAAAAATTAGGTTCATCTGCATTTTGAATTTGCAGCATATTGTCATCTATTCACTTAGAGCAGTTTGACTTTGATTGTTGAAATTGTCATGATGAATTTATGCACTCATGCAGGCAGAGAAGAAACTAGCAATCACTGTCTTCAGTTTCCCTCCAGACAAAGGAAATGTGGGAAGCGCTGCCTACCTCAATGTCTTCTCCTCCATATACTCTGTTCTGAAAGACCTGCAAAGAGATGGTTACAATGTTGATGGCCTTCCAGAGACTTCAGAAGCTTTGATTGAAGACGTAATACATGACAAAGAAGCTCAATTCAGCAGCCCAAATCTGAACATTGCATACAAAATGAGTGTCCGCGAGTACCAAAGTCTGACTCCTTATGCCTCAGCATTAGAAGAAAATTGGGGAAAACCCCCGGGCAATCTGAATGCAGATGGAGAGAATCTATTGGTATATGGGAAACAGTATGGTAATGTCTTCATAGGTGTTCAGCCCACATTTGGCTATGAAGGGGATCCTATGAGGCTGCTTTTCTCCAAATCTGCCAGCCCACATCATGGATTTGCAGCATATTACTCTTTTGTTGAGAAAATTTTCAAAGCTGATACTGTTCTTCATTTTGGGACACATGGTTCCCTTGAATTCATGCCTGGAAAGCAGGTGGGGATGAGTGATGTATGCTATCCGGACAGCCTGATAGGGAATATTCCAAATGTTTATTACTATGCTGCAAACAACCCTTCCGAGGCCACCATAGCCAAACGCAGGAGCTATGCCAACACCATTAGCTATCTGACTCCTCCAGCGGAAAATGCCGGACTATACAAAGGTCTTAAGCAGTTAAGTGAGCTCATATCCTCATACCAGTCCCTCAAGGACTCAGGCCGTGGGCCACAAATTGTGAGTTCAATTATCAGCACAGCTAAACAATGTAATCTTGACAAGGATGTGACACTGCCAGATGAAGGTGAGGAGATCCCAGCTAAAGAGCGTGACCTTGTGGTTGGAAAGGTGTATTCCAAGATCATGGAGATTGAGTCTCGACTGTTGCCTTGTGGGCTTCATGTCATTGGTGAGCCTCCCTCAGCTTTGGAAGCAGTTGCTACACTGGTGAACATCGCTGCACTTGATCGTCCTGAAGATGGTATTTCTTCTCTCCCAGCGATACTAGCCAAGACTGTAGGAAGAGATATAGAGGATATTTACAGAGGGAGCGACAAAGGAATATTGAAGGATGTAGAGCTTCTTCGGCAAATAACTGAAGCATCACGTGGAGCAATTACTGCCTTCGTGGAGTGCACTACTAATAAGAAGGGTCAAGTTGTTGATGTAGCTGATAAACTTAGCTCAATCCTTGGATTTGGCATAAATGAGCCATGGATTCAGTACTTGTCAAACACCAAATTTTACCGAGCTGATAGGGAGAAACTTAGAACCTTGTTTGAGTTCCTGGGAGAATGTTTGAAGTTGGTTGTGGCTGATAATGAATTGGGAAGTTTAAAACAAGCCTTGGAGGGTAAATATGTGGAGCCAGGGCCAGGTGGTGACCCAATTAGAAATCCTAAAGTTTTGCCAACAGGAAAGAATATTCATGCCCTGGACCCCCAAGCTATTCCTACAACTGCAGCAATGCAGAGTGCCAAGATAGTGGTAGATAGGTTGATTGAGAGGCAGAAAGCTGATAATGGGGGAAAATATCCTGAGACAGTTGCACTTGTATTGTGGGGAACAGATAATATTAAAACGTATGGTGAATCTCTGGCTCAGGTCTTGTGGATGATTGGAGTGAGTCCAGTGGCTGATACCTTTGGTAGGGTAAACCGGGTGGAACCTGTAAGCATTGAAGAGCTTGGCAGGCCTAGGATTGATGTCGTTGTTAATTGCTCAGGAGTGTTCAGAGACCTTTTCATCAATCAGGTATCATTTCTCTTGCTGTTTCTCCATAAATGGAGGCTAAGACCAATTTAATAGTCCTTGTGTTCCATCATTGATTGAAGTATTCTTCCATTATTGTTCAAAATGGGAATGGCTACTTGAACTCTTCATATTTCAATGTTGTTACTAAAATAGTCATGGCGTAGGAAATACTTATACCTTTTTATCTACATCTCAATAATTAATATCCTTGCTTGAAAGCATATCCATTGCTTCATCAGAAACTCCAATGATGATTGGGTTACTGTTTTGTATAAGAACTATCTTATGTCTTATTTTACTAGGCTGTTTGTTGCTACATTGCTTTGCTTGCTCATAGATTTTTGTTTGAACAGATGAATCTTCTGGATAGAGCAGTGAAGATGGTTGCTGAATTAGATGAACCAGCAGAGCAAAACTATGTAAGAAAGCATGCATTAGAACAAGCTCAAGCCCTTGGAGTTGAAGTTCGAGAAGCAGCAACAAGGGTCTTCTCCAATGCCTCGGGATCCTACTCCTCAAACATAAACCTGGCTGTGGAGAATTCTTCATGGAATGATGAGAAGCAACTCCAGGACATGTACCTTAGCCGAAAGTCTTTTGCTTTTGATTGTGATGCCCCAGGCATAGGCATGACTGAAAAAAGAAAAGTCTTTGAGATGGCTCTGAGCACAGCAGATGCTACATTCCAAAACCTTGACTCGTCAGAAATTTCCCTCACTGATGTCAGTCATTACTTTGACTCAGACCCGACTAATCTGGTTCAAAATCTAAGGAAAGATGGGAAGAAGCCAAGTGCATACATTGCTGACACAACCACAGCTAATGCCCAGGTATAAATTATTCCAATGAATCTCCTACTTCCAAGCTTGGTTTGACAACTTTTCTCATACTAGAATGATCCTCAAATCACATTGACTTTGCATTATAGATGTCAATGGATTTCGTATGACCTGGATGTATTCGTTTCAGGTACGTACCCTTTCTGAGACTGTTCGCCTTGATGCACGGACGAAACTGTTGAACCCCAAGTGGTATGAAGGCATGTTGTCTACTGGATACGAGGGTGTTCGTGAGATTGAGAAGAGACTCACCAATACAGTAGGGTGGAGTGCAACTTCAGGTCAAGTTGACAACTGGGTGTATGAAGAAGCCAACACAACTTTCATTCAAGATGAGCAAATGCTGAACAAGCTCATGAACACAAATCCAAACTCCTTTAGGAAGCTGGTGCAGACATTCTTGGAAGCCAATGGACGTGGTTATTGGGAGACTTCAGAACAAAATATTGAGAGGCTCAGGCAGTTGTACTCAGAAGTGGAAGACAAAATTGAAGGCATTGATCGCTGAAGTGCATAGCTATTATTGAGAAGAATATACAACAGTGAAGAGAAGAGCTTCCTTTTAATGTGATTTTGTTTTCCTTTTCTTATTTTTGGAGATGAACTCTCCTTTGTGCAGTTGCGAACTCCAACCCGTGAGCAAATAAAGTTTCTAGTTCAAAATTAAAGGATGACACCCATATCATTGATTGCTCAGATTATATTACTGCAAAAAGAAAAAAAAGAATTTGATAATGAATATAAACCTATTCAACTTAATAACACAATATCTACAAAATAAACTTGAAATTACTTAGCTCTAGGTGCTTCTTGTGAAGGCCACGAGGAAGTCTTTTGGTCTGTGATTGTAGACTCGTGCAGAAAACTACTGTACTGTCAAAAATAGCATTAGGGGCTTATGTTTGTAGAAGTTAGTTTCATTGTTTAATGTTAACTAGTGAAAACTGATTTCATTCACTGTCAACTAGTATAAAATTGATTAAGTTTGAAGAGAAAAGCCAGAAGCTGATAGCGTATAAAATTTCTATTTTCTTGTCTCTACTCTTTTTGAATTTAACAATATTATTTACATATATTTATACTTACATTATCTTACATCTTTATAGTTTTCACCATCTGATTATATTTAGGCTTACTTCATTTTTTGCACATCTAGATTTTAGTTTTGTCACATAAATAAATGTGAAAGACACATTTAAAAGTGATGTGTCTCTTAACATTTTTCTTCTTAATTATAGTTAGAAAAATACTAATCACTTATCACTTACAAGCTGACATTTCTCACATTTATTTAAATAATAAAATTAGAGTGTAGATATACAAAAAATGAGATAGGTTCAATTATAAAGGGTGAAAGTTGTGCATATATAAAGTAATGTGTGTCTAGCATTGTTCTTATGATTGTGTATGTCACATGATGAGTTTATTTTGAGACAAACACTGCTCGGTTAGTGTACTGTATATATAATGTATTGTGCTATGCATGTTACGTATCATTTTTCCAATGATGAGGTCTTCAAGCATTTTATCGCCTCTGACATGTCTTTAAAAACCTTTAAAATAGGAGATTATGCATCGCATTTCCTGAGTTACTATCTAGATTTGAGAATTCCATGGGCGCATTTACTTTAAAATGATTAGGTAGAAAACACGGTAAGAAACAATATAGGATATTTTATGGATCTGAATCAGATACATCATCGTTTTCCACATCAATATTTTCAAATTTCACTCCTAGCTACATTACCTGACCATACAATCTTATTATGCAGGAAGGGGTACAATGTCGTTGGTACTTGGTATAGTCAATATTTCATGTACGGATCCCATTTACCGTGTCATGTACAAGATGCACCACTAGTATTATTCCTTAAAACGGGAAACCAGAATAAGGGAAAAGCACTACATATATAGACGAGACGAGCTCTGAATTCAGCATAAGGAAATAGAATCTCTCAATGGAGAGCTTGATTGCAATATTGAATACAAAAATAAATTCTCATTTCAGATTTTCACAAAGAAGGGGCAAAGGATGAATGAATACATTTTCTCCGTTAGAGCAAATCTCCAAAAGTAATGAATTATATAAGGCAAATCTACATTGACAGGAAGAAAGAAAAGGGAGTAAAAAGTAAAACCCCTCCCAAGAAATATTTAGAATAATAAATAAAAAAGACTATATAATAGTTAATTGAGTGTTACATGTTTACTGAGTCCTCTCTCCCATCAGTATCAAGACACAGTTCTACTTTCAAACCAACTCCATTAGGAGTGGATCCTCTTCCGCCATTATTCTAATCAGTTTTATAAATTCTTATTTTGTGTTTTATAATCAAAAGTTTTTTAATAGAATTTTTTAAAAATGAGTAATTATTTCTCCAGAAATAATCTTTACCAAACATTTACTTAGAATTAACGCCTTTCTTTGGCTAGGGGCAAAGATGCCATACTTAATAAGCCACTGAGGTCATGTGCAAGTTAGTGGGTTCCAATCAGTGGAATTCTTTTGTTACTGCAGACTTGTACGACTGTCAAAAAGATACCATATCATTTTTTTCTTCCGAAAGTCTAAATTTACATATGCAAATGATTGTCAGTACTTCTAATTAAAACTTAAAATTATTTGATGTTTGATACCTTGAATTATTATTTCACAAATCGAAAACTTGTTTGTATTCTAATATATTCCTTTATTTGGATTGGAGAAAAATATATTCTTAAGATAAAAGCAAATGAACCAACCAAAAAAAAGAAAAGAAAAGCAAATGAAAAATCAAACACTAGATACATGATTTTAAATTACGGTTACGGTCACAATTATGCGGTTTGGTTGCATTGCTTACGATTACGGACATTATAATCAGCTGCTACGATCAATGCGGTCGTTGAACATAATTTTTTTAAATTTGTACAAAATATATAAAAAAATCTATAATTATTTTAACTCTTCATATGTCTTTATTTATAATGTTTTATAAACTTTTACTCATTTAATAAATTTTTTATCATCTTAAAAAATAATTAAAATTGAATTCATAACCAAAATAACATAATTATTGTTATTATAGTTATTAATAAGTCTTTTAAAGTTTTATTTAGACATATATAAATATAAGAAAGTAAGAAACTAAATAATATATAAACTTAAATAAGTTTCATATTTTATGAAAATATTTCATATTTTTAATACCTCATCAATAATTAACTTTAATTTTAAACCCTTAATATAAGTTATTAATTAATTATAACTATTCTTAATTCAATTTTAACACACTATTATCAAAATTTTCAATTTTTTCATAATTTTTTTTCAATTTCCCTCTCTCAAATTTTCACACTCTTTTCCTTAAATTTTTTTCCAATTTTCCCCAATTTCCCCACATGGCCCCATCTGCCCCAAATTCCTCTCAAACCCAAGCTCAATTCCCCTCCTGTATACCCAGCGTCCCAGCCCCAATTTTTTCTTCCTTTCCCCAATTCTCCTCCCCAAATGCTCCTTCCTTTCACTCACAGAACTCGGTCTTTCTGTCTTTCCGTCTCCATTTCTTTGTTTCACTCTCCATCTCCATTTCTTTGTTTCTCACTTTTTCATCTCCAATCTCAATCTCACAACGACTGCAACTCACTCTTCTGCGCGCGCCCCTCCACCTACGGCTGCAACCCACTGTTCTGCGCGCGCGCCCCACCCACGGCTGCAACCTACTCTTCTGCGTGCGCGCCCCACCCACGGCTGCAACCCATCTCTTCCGGGCGCCCCCACCCCTCTTCCTCTCTGCTTCCCAGCCCCTTCCTCTTCTTCTTTTTTCTTTTGAGTCATTCTGACATCTTTGTTTTGAACGAAAAAACTGAACGGCGGCCTGTTGCGGCCGTAGCACTGTTACGTTGCGGCCGATTCACGTGATTTTGGATCACAACGCAATTGCGGCCTGATGCCGTTGCGGCCTGAATTGCGGCCGCATCAAGTGATGCGGACCGCAATTTAGAACCGTCTAGATATGTTAAAAGCTTACACAGCAGATGAAGTTTCCCAATTGCATGATATTCTCCATATAAGGATAAATGCGAATTATGTCCATGTTTTCATCACGAACTGGACTCCAAATGAATTTATGATCCTCTTGAGGGATTTCTACAGCATTGAAGGCTCTTCTTGCTTTATCATAGTAAAAAAAGCTGGAGATCTTTTTATTCAGGATCAAGATTTCACCACTACTAATATTGGAGCCCACAAGCTTAGACCATTGACAGGGAACACGTACTTGACTTTCTTGTACGCAAATTCTTTCGAATTCTTTCGGATTGGATGTCTGCATATGTCCACCACTTTGTAGATCATGTTTGCGTGATCAAACCCAATCAAGTGAAAGTTGTAATATTTTCCAAACTTCTTAAAATTGGAATGAGGGAGATGATAACGTAAGAGTAACTTATTTGTTAAAAAAATAAATAATAAATACACGAAGACACACGGAGAGATATTTTGAACCTGGTTTCATTGTTACTATTGTAAAACTGATTTGGGTCACTGTTAACTAGTATAAATTGATTCAGTTAGAGGAGAAAAGCCGGACGCTGATATAGTACAATTTTCTATTTTCTTGTGTCTTCTCCCTTTCTGAATTCTGGTTTATGTAACATGAGTTTATTTGAGACTAGTGTTATATATAATGCGTTGTGCTATGCATGTTACTCATCATTTTCTCCAATGAAGAGCTATTCGAGCATTTTACCTCCTCTGATATGTCTTTTGGACGTGTCTTTGAAAACCATTCCAACAGAAGTTTTTTTTCTTTCTTTTTTCTTTTTTCTTTTTCTGTCAAGCTTTACAACAGAAGATTATGCATCACATTTTCTGAGTTACTTTCTAGAGTAGAGAATTTCATGAGCGCATTTGCTTTAAAATGATTAGGTAGAAAACATTATACATCATCCTTTTTCACATCCCCATTTTCATCTTTCACTCCTACCGACGTTACCTGGCCATACAATCTTCTATAATGCAGGAAGGGGTACGCTGTCGTCGGTATAGTCAATGTTTCATGTACAGATCTTATTTACCGTGTCATGTGGCATACAAACATGATCGTAAGTTGTGCAGCATCCATGCTAATTTGAATTGATGAACATTATACTATTCTAAATTTTACTTTTTATGATTAATTATGATTAATACTAGTTATTCAACAAATTCAATAGATTGATACAAGTTAATTTTCTGTCACGTTAGATTGAGGAAACAATAACCAATCCTATAGCTGTTTTACCACCAGACTATAAAGCATGGATGTCTTTCGTATCGTGTAGGATACGTATTTGATATTGTACTAAATACTCATATACTTTATAAATATTTGTTTAATTTTTTAACAAAAAGTCATATTCTCGTACCATTCCTGTGTTATATTTGATACCTGTACCCGTGCATTATAGCCACTACTATTATTGCTTAAAACGGAAAACCAGAATAAGGGTAAGAACTACATATATCAGACGAGCTCCGAATTCAGTATATGGAAAGAGAATCTCTCATGGAGACCTTGAATTGCAATATTGAATACAAATAAATTCTTATTTCAGGATTTCACAAATAAGGGGCAAAGGATGAATGAATACATTTTCTCAGAGGAGCAAATCTCCAAAAGTAATGAATTATACAAGGCAAATCTACAACGTAGAGAAAAAAAAGAAAAGGGAATAGAAACCTTCCCAAGAAATATTCAGAAGAAAAAGAAAAAAAAAAGTGTATAAGAGTTAACCGAGTGTTACAAGCTTCCTGCGTCCTCTCTCCCATCAGTATCAAGACACAGCTCTACTTTCAAACTAACTCCATTAGGAGTGGATCCCCTTCTGCCATTATTCTAATCAGCTTTATAAAGTCTTGCTCACTCGAAACATTCCATGGATGAACAGCAGGGACTTTAGCCGAATAAAGAGTAGAGGAATTCGTAGGGAGCTTTCGCTTGTAGATCATTGTATCAAGAACAGAGTCAAAATTCTTTGGAGAATCTATAGAGATAAAGATCATGGGAATTGCAACCTTCTGATGGATCTCTAGATTGCCCACTAAGTTAACAAGCTCAACGAAGTCACTGATAAAGGGCCGAGGAACATAGAACACCTCTGAACTACATATTAGGAGGCTCTTGTCACTAGTTAGACTTTCTTTGTAATTGACTTGAAATTGAGCTGGCATCATGCTTACAACCTTCTGTACCATGCTTGCTTGTTGTGAAAACCAATCTGAGTTGTCTTTGATAGATACAGCAGTCCAAGATTTGGATACCTGGATCCCAGGGTGTTTGTCAGAGAAAGAGCTCTAATGGTTTTCAAGTTAAAACTACTTTTCAGAAAGGTTGACTATAACATTCGAAAAATAGCATAAACTAAGGACATTAAGATAATTGTATAAACATTTATCTGAAATAACAGAGGTCAATAAGCCTTTATTATCTCATATTTTGGGTGAGAGGAAACACAGTAGTAAGAATACCTTATTAGTGATCCACAGTTTATTTTTGTCTGCTTGTACCAAGTTCCAGTAATTAAGAATGGTATCATCCTGTAGGAACAAAAATCCTTTTGCACTGCTAAATTGATCAAATATTTTTGGCAGGTGCCTGGAAATAGGAGATCAAAAGAATTATATCAATTAGGAAAAAGTTGCAATCTGCACTACAGCTACTACCTGTCAAGTGAGTGCACTTCAACAAATAAATGCATTTCTAACAATCACAAAACTAACATTTCCACATACTACCGGGGAAGGTAACGTGATAATCCACAGAGGATATCATGGCTATATTTGTTACTACTTACTAGACATCTAGCAAATACACTCCAACATTCAGAGTTTTTATGTTGTTGAGGATGGGCATCAGAAGTATTTAATTAAATAAAGTGTTGCCCTTTCATTCCCCTCCTCTCCCCCCCCCCCTCCATTCTGACTTCTGCCGAATTCCTAATCAGTATCCATCTAGAATCCACCATTTCATATTTGATGTAGACTCCACATATTTCAATAGTTCAAATAATTGTTGTAGTCTTTAGAATTAGAAGCTGTGATTGGTGGGAGTGAAAATGGACAGGCAGAAAATGGCAATGTATTTGGACTCAATTCTAGATAAATTTCCATTTTCAACCTGCCTCTTTTCACTCAAACCAAGCACAGCCTAACTAGCTATGCCACCAGAAAGAGTTTCTTGCAGTTGACACACTAATTTACAGAATTATTAGATCATACATCCCTTCATCTTCTTAACTTTTTCTCCTAAATTGAAATCTATACAAAAGAAAGAAGACAGAATGCAATTCAGCAATATGAATACATGCTAAACCAGCATAGTCATAAAAATAGCGGTCATATGACTCAGTGAGGTGTGAAAAATATTAAACTGATTTACTTGTATGCTTGGTCCAAATGGCTCTCTTCTACAGCAAGATCCATATCCTTCTTTTCTGACAAAACAACTACAGTTCTGAATATTCTCCCATAAAGCAACCTCCATTCAAGGGCTGTACGTTCCACTGGCCCACTGCAATGCAAGATAAGCACAACATTCCCAAAAGTTTTCCTCCATCGAATTAAATTGGCAATCTCATAATTTACTGTTCCTGCTTCTTCAACCCCAAGATGAACAGATGGTAACTTTTGAGGGACAAACTCCCTTTGATCAACATGATCAATATTTGCTCTGGGACGTCCCAGTTCTAATGACATCAATCTTGGTTGCTGATAGCCAATAGCTATCAAGTCCTGTAGCCAAGCAGCAGTAAATTTCACATCCTTCTCAGTCCAAAAGCCCTCCTCTGCCATTGCATAGCTTAACTCCAAAATCTTTTCAAACAATCCCTGCTTACTTGATCTCCATGAAATCAAGTACTTGATTAAACGACTAACATTCACATGAAGATCCTTTTCTTCAGAAAATGGATAGGCCTCAACCCTGTCATATCTATGGACTGTAGGGGGATAAACTACAACATAACCACCAACTTCCCAAAGAAGCCTCTGTCCCCAGTAACCTCTCAACACATCAGAAGCCATTGTGCTAACGGACACCGGAAGCATCAAAGCCCAAAATGCAGAAGAATGAAACATAGTATTAAAGGAATTAACAGGCACCATCATTCCTTGTGGCAATGCCACTTTTGGGGCACGCTCATCGAATCTAACATCAAAAGCTTCCAAACCCGATTTTCGCGTAAAATAAAACACCGAATCAACATCAGGAAGCCCATTTGAAATTCCCTGCTGTATAAACTGCTTTCCACCAAACACCTTAGTGTAAAATTCTTCACGGCCAATTTCACCTACATTTTCCAACGGCAGCCCTCTAGGCCAAACCGAACGCTGCCCGAAATGAACATAAGGGTTCACAACGGTTCGATTCAGATCGTCATGACTATACTGCAATAAAACCTCTTGCCTAGCACCCTCCCCATTCAATTCTACATCAAAATGCTTACCTAAATCCCCATCTATTACATCTCCCCTATCATCAGCATCAAAGATCTTTTTGGCACCGTGCTGAATCGCAAACAGATACCCAACAGTTTTCCTAACATAAGAATCATAAGGGAGGTAATCAACAACCCTAAACCCTAAATTAGCTTGTTCCTCCAATGACAAAAAGATCGCACCTTTAAGGCTCCAATCCGAAGGCGTTCTCGAATTGCCAATCGCCAAAACTTGCCAACCCTTGATCTTCACGAGAGTGCGAAGCGAATCCGAGGGATAATCCGAAACCGAAACGACGATCCACCGTTCGGATCGAAAATTTGCAAACTTTGAGGCCTTATCCGAGATTGGAGCTATCGAATTCCAACGAACGCGTGGGAATTCGATCTTCTCGAGGTTCTTGGCTTGGTTCTGGAAGCAGAAGAGCGCGGCGGAGTCGCCGACGCTGCGGAGGAAGAAGAGGGCGGCGACGGTGGCAACGAGGAGCAAGATAGCGACGATTTTGCAGATGTTTAGGGATACCCATGTGGAGAAATCGAGGTTGGTAGTGTGATTTGAGGGAAGAGAGGGTTTGGTTTTGAAATGGGGTTTGGGAGTTGAACGGTCTTGGACCAACATTGAATCCCAAAATGATCGAAATCCCTTTGTCACTTGTTCTCAGTTCTCAGTTCAAGCTTGACTTGAGCTGAATCAAATTCAACTGTTGAGTCACAGTGCCAAAAACTGAATCCTATTCCCTTGGCACGTTGGAACAGTGCACAAGGTCACAGTCTACGCAACTGCAGCAGCAATTCCTTCACCGCCTCCCTCTCTCTTTTCCGGCAACTCTATGTTATCAAGTAAGTGTTGACTGTCCTCTAAGGCTGTCGTTGCCGACAGGTGTTAGGATTCCTTAGCCTTCAATTCATCCTCAAGTAGTTTGGTGGCAGAGTTGCTTTATTCGGACGTGAATTACCTTGATAGGCCTCGTGTGGATTTATATAAGTTGTGCTAGTAATTAATATATCATTATTTTTAATATAAAATAATTATATAATATAAAGATTTATTAAATTATTAAGTATTGATTAGTTTAATTCACACAAGATAATATTTACTTAAGTATCTTTCTATTCAGACACCTAAAACAGGTAACTCATATTACTACACTATCTTCACATATATATATGGAATATGAGAACAATAAATTACGTTCACATGTAATAAAGTAATTACAGTCACACATATTTTCACTTACAATACTTTATATTTACACAATTTTTACTATTTGATCACATATAATTTTATTTCATTTTTTGCATACTTTTATTTTGATTCTATCTCGTAGAAAGATGTGATTTACACATCACTTTAAGTTATGTGTATCTAACTTTTTTGTATGTGATATAGTGTCCCACACAAGTGTCATATTTTGAGTGTTTAAAAAATATTTTCCTTAGGGCTTGTTTGTATTGTCACACTCCCAAGGATTAGGTCCACTTTTTACATGCGCTCAAAATCCTAATTCTAATAGTAATTTATTTGGTACCTCCAAAGGAACTATCATTCTAACACTTCTTGGGGGATTATATCCACAAACACAAAGTTTATGGCTCACCGATATTAGTCATCACCATTTAGCTATTACAATTCTTTTTCTCAGTGTCGGTCATATGTATAAAACTAACTTTTGAGACTGGACATTGTATAAAAGATCTTTTAAAAGCACATATTTCTTTGAGGCGTAGATTGAGGTGTAGGCATAAGGATCTTTATGATATAATCAATCTCTAGCCTTTTTAGGGGTTATTACTTTATTGGTAGCTCAACACATGTACTCTTTACTTGCTTATGCATTTATAACGCAAGATTTTACTACTCAACCTGCGTTATATATTTATCATCAATAAATCACAGGATTTATTATGAAGTTTTTGCTCGTGGAATTATATTTTTTATTAGAGATTACAATCCAAAACAAAATGAGGATAATGTATGGGCAAGAATGTTAAACCATAATGAAGCTATCATATCCCATTAAGTTGGGTCAGCCTCTTTTGGGGGTTCCATACTCTAGGACTTTATGTCTATAATGATGTCATGCTTGCTTTTGGCACTCGAAGAAACAAATCTTGATTGAGTCAATATTTGCCTAATGGATATAATCTGCTCATGGTAAAATTTTATATGAGTTTAATGTACTTTTATCTTTAACAAATAGTTCGATGTTCAATGTGGGGTTAAGCATATGGTTGATTGGTTGGTTAAATACTATTAATGAGAATAATAATTCTCTAGTCTTAACAATAGGGCGTGGAGACTTCTTGGTTCATCACGTTATTACTTTAGGTTTACATACAATTACATTAATCTTAATAAAAGGTGCTTTGGATTCGTGTGGTTCTAAGTTAATGTCAGATGAAAAAGATTTTGGTTTTAGTTTTCTTTGCAATGGTCCAAGACAAGGTGGTACTTGTGATATTTCGACTTGTGACACATTTTATTTGGCAGTTTTATGGATGTTAAATATCATTGGGTGGATTACTTTTGTTGGCATTGGAAGCACATTACACTTTTTGCAGGTAGCATTTCACAATTTAATTAATCTTCTACCTATTTGATGGGAATGGTTGAGAGATTATATATAGTTAAACTCTTCACAACTTATCAATGGATATAACCCCTTTGGTAATGTCACAATCAAGATCGCGACCAATCAGTGAAAAATAAAATATAAAAAGAAAATATGGAGTTATTAATTTTATTTGAATTAAGAAAAGTTAAAAAACTTTTTTGTTTATGAAAATTGGTCTTTTGAAAATTGAAATTGTATTCGGGAATTTGATTATGCACATAGAAAGATAAAAATTTAATCTCACAACACTCCTGATATATTTTTCCTAAGATAGTTATTCTAAGTTAATTGTGTAAATTATTAATATTTAAAAATATTTGTTTTACTCCCATTTAAATAAAAACAAAAGTAATTATTATAGTTGTATAACTTAAACTAAAGATTAACTTAGTCAGAAGGTTGAATCACTAGGTCAGCAGTCTAATCATAAGTCAAGTGATCGAACCAGATAACTCAAAAAATAAATATATATATATATATATATATTATATAAAAATATAGTTGATATTTTTATTTAAAAAATTAAAGAGTATATAATTTAATTTTAATATTTAAAAGATATATAATTTAATAATCCAAAATAACAATAAGAAACACCCATCCATAATTTCCTTTACTTTAACCTATATAAACTACTCTTAAAATTATTATTTTTTAATTGCACATACTTTTGTATGATCCAGCACATTAAAAATTCAAATCGAAAAGTCCTACAACTCACTTGAGGGCATAAGGCGTAGAGAATCGTTATTTTTATAATTTTTTTTATAACTTCTACATTTTTATAACTTTTTATTTTCTACTAATTTTGCTCGTTGTTAAGCAAAGCAAGCTGAAACTTCAAAGTGAATTTCTGAATTTTGGTTACATTCTGATGGGAAGCACACGACGTGGAGAGGTGGAGAACAATTATAATACATACCAGAACACAAATAGCTGAAGCCTACAACGGATGGCAGCCACGTCAGATGGGAGCGATGTAGAACATTGGAAACAACTGTGTATGGCAGCCACGTCTCCACTTCGCACTGTATCCTCGCAACCACTTCGACATTGACAACTCAAAGAATCACAACCTCAAAGCCTCACAGCTTCATCCCACACAGAAGGCTTGACATCTTTCTTTCATCTTTTTTATTTTTTTAATTTAACGGATTCAAATTGAGTCGATCGGGTCACGAGTTTATCTGATTTTATATGAGTTTGACTGAGTTAATATGAAAAACAGACCACTTACAAGACCGGACCGGCTGAAGACCCAGTTCACAAGTTTTTCAAACTAGCTAATTGGGTCGGTCTAAATTGTATAACTATAATAATTATTTACAAAATGACAAAATTAAATTATAAAGATTTTTATTTTGAGTTGGTTAATTTTATTTGAAAAAAATGTGAGATTGTATCACAAATTGGAGCAGGAGACAAGCTTATTGGCTGATGGTATGGGCCCACGATGGTAGACCTCATTGATGATGTGGGTCTAATTATATTTTAGTATTATTGGGCATATCTAAGATTAAGGGTGTCAAAACGGGCTGGTCCATTTAAGATAGGACCATTTTCGAGCCAGTCTATTCAGGTCGTGTAAGTTTCAGATTAGTATTTTGTTGGCTCAACTCAATTCATTTAATTTTATGTAATATTATAAAAAAGATTAATCCAGCTCATTCGAACTCAGCCTATTCAAGTCATATAAGTTTTCGATTGACATTTTGTTAGCTTAATTTATCTATTTTGTTGGACTATTCAGACCGACCTATCAAGCTTAACACATTTTGATATCCCTATCTAATATGTGTCTTTCTTTAACCCTAGTTGAGTATATATATATATATATAGGGGCTGAGTTTAGAAGATATTCGGGGCATACGTTTTTGAGATTTTGCTAAATATATATAAGATTTTGGCAAGATTTTTAATAAATAAACATATATTGTTAATAACTAGTATATTCAAAGTCCAAAGTAGTCAATCCTTATTTTCCTTTTTTTATTCCCATTTCAACTAATATGCATTTCATGTAGGATTCGGGTGAAAATTAACCAATTTAGTTTGTCTCTTGTTACAGTCTTTCTTCTATCATTAGTTTGTTCTCTTGTTATAGTCTTTCTTTTCGTTTTTTCATTCCAATTTCAACTAATCTGCATTTTATGTAAGATTTGGGTGAAAATTATTAACTAATTTAGTTTGTTCTCTTATTATCACTCTATATATGTGTATTTAGCTCAACAAAAATTGTTAAAGCTTTACCATTGGTCCCCTCAAAAAAGTTTTTCTTTCAAGTTCCGCCACTGTATATATATATAGAGAGAGAGAAAGAGAGAGAGTATTTTAATTTCAATGATGCCGAATTAATAATTTTTTAAAATTAATTATTAACTTTAACTCATACGTGATGAGTAAGAAATAAAATTATTATATAAACTAGATGCTAACCTGCCCAATGCGTGAACAGATAAATAAAATCAGTTTATATTTTGTTTTGTTAGATTTGCTTTAATTTTATGTATCAAATCATATATATTATTAAAAAATAAAATAAATAACTATAATGCATTTTATAACAAAATGGTATGGTGAATATTGCTGCATTAAGGTATATATATATATATGTGGTAAAAAAGACTTCAACATATATAACTTTTGAAACATATTTCACATATAAATGAAAATAAGTATTACAATAATACCATAAAATCTGTAAGAAAAAAAAAACCTATATTCATAAGTTTGTGAATGTCCTAGCAACAGATGTATATGTGGCTGCATTTGTTGTTGAGAGATTCTTACTACACACAATTGTACTACGTTATTTTTACATATATTCATAAAAAATTGAAAAGAAAGAAAAAATAGATCTCTCTAAATTCACTTATAATAATTTTTTTTTAATTTTTGTAAATATATGTAAGGATAATATGGTATAATTGTGTGTAAATAATAATTTCTCATTGTTGTTATTGCCCCCTTTTTTTAGATACTAAAAAAGACAACTCTTTTGACCAGCAAATGAAAAGCCACAAGACAATGTCATGGTACGTTAATTTGATGATACTTAAAAGACGCTCAACCAAAAACTCATAAAAATGAATATATGCTAATATGGCTTAAGATGATGAGAAAAGAAAACAAACTATCAATACATAATAAAGAAAGAGAGAGACTGATGAGATATCTATTTGAGAAAGATAAAATTTACTTATATGTCATTCTCTTAATCTTTGGAGCTTTCTTTTATATATTATAAATAGATTAAATAAATGATAGGTAAGACATAATATAATTGAAATATGATAGTGGAACGGCCCTTACTTTTTTTAATTATAAAATATTACATTAAATAATTGTTGGCATCCCGCTCTCACCATACGGCTGTCTCAGAATTGTTGAAAATTATTAAACATCATTCAACTTAATAGCCTATAATGCCTCTTACCTTTTTTCATGTAACAAACAAATCATATTTCCTAGTTTCGAATTGCTATTATCCCAAGAAACATCGTGATGATGATGAAATTATTAATAAATTGGTTTCTCTCATTCTCCTGGTGCCATAAATGCCTTTTGATGAACTCAGTGCAAATTTAAATTCTAGTAAATACTTCTTATAATTGAGAAACAATGTAACAACATCTTATATAATCAAGAAACATTGTAACATTACCCTATATAACTGAAAGAATTATGTAATAATATATTCTAATAAATTGATTTTAATAATGATTATGTTTTTCTTATGAGTATTTTTTTCTTTTTTCTTTTGGTACAAAGAGTAGCTGAAATGCAAGTATTATTATTTTTTACTTAAGTTATGCAACAATATATCTTAAACTGATTTGATTAGATTATATTATTATTGTACTATTAATTTCTTAATTGGTAGGATTCATTCAAGATTTTCTATTTTAATTTTGTTTCAAATTCAAATAAAAAAATTGTTTCAAATTAAATCATAAATTAATTTTCTAATCAATCATAATAAATATTCATTAATAAATGATATTTCCTTAATTTTATTAAATATATATTTTTTAAATATTACTTCATTAATTTTATTTAAATATACTTTTTCTTGCCAAAATAATTTTATTAAATATATTTTTATAAATATTACTTCATTAATTTTATTGACATATACTCTTTTTTTCCAAAATAATTTTATTAAATATATATTTTTAGATAATACTTCATTAATTTTATTTAAATATACTTTTTTCAGGCCAAAATTTGAATATCGTGCTACAACTCAAATACTCAACCCACCGTGGAGTAGTGTTATAATGATCTTATTCTGCCAGTGCCACGTTCAAGGTCATCATAAAAGTATTTCTATTTTTTTTATTTTTTTTCAAGGTTATCATGGAATAGTGTTAGTATATATATATTTTTATTTTTACATTCATCTCATCATGATAATCAAGCAATGATGATCAAGGAAAGCCAATCCACGCATAAATAGGTGTCTTATCTCATCCTTATCTTATGTATGACGTATCATCATAATATCATATACACTTCACTCACCTTCACACACATCACAAGCAATGAATCAGCAGAAGCACATTCCTGAAGAGATTGCTCTTGAGGTACTCTCATGGTTACCAGCAAAATCTCTCATGCGATTCAAAGCCGTATGCAAACTCTGGAACAATCAAACAAGTGACACCCAATTCATAAAGTGTCACAGACTTCGTTCCAATGCTCGACCTGCCAAGCCAGAACTTCTAGTCTGTGTCGCTAATATTCAGACATCTAGTTCTTTTAGGAAGCAACAAGAAACAACGTTCTTATCAGCCAACAGAGAAGGAAGAAACCTCGAAACTAGGTACACTTACTCTTCTAAATATCACCCAGTATCCGAAGTTGTTGACGGCTTAGTTTGTTTCATGGACCCTCGAACTACCACCGTTACACTTTGTAACCTTTCCACCCACCAATGTCTTCATCTCCCTCATTCCAATTTCAAAGGGTTTGCAAAATATTTTAACTTTCGGTTGATTGGTGTTGATCGCGCAAACATGATCTACAAAGTGGTGCACGTATGCAGACTTCCAATCCGAAAGAATTCAGACCCGGTATTAAGGTGCGAAGTTTTCACACTTGGCACCAAATCTTGGAGAATAGTTAACCGTGGACCCAAATTATACTGCCCTCATCAATCTAGTGTTTCTGTCAACGGAGTAATGTATTATTTGTCCAGTGTTGACTCTGTGTCAACGACACCAAAGCTTATTGCATTCCATCTTAGTGACGAGGAATTTCGGATGATAAACCTGCCTGATGGCATTAGCAAATACTCTTGCAGACTAACACAAATTGATGAACGTCTAGCTTTATTGAGTTTTAGCATATGTTGTCGTTACATGAAGCTGTGGAAATTGGAGGAGAATCAGATTTGGGTCCAGGAATGCCAAGTGCTTGTTCCCTGTCAATGGCCTAAATTCGTGGGCACCAATATTAGTAGTGGTGAAATCTTGATCCTCAATAAAAATATCTCCTCCTTTTTTTACTATGATAGAGCTAGAAGAACCTTCAATGCTGTTGAACTCCCCGAGGAGGCTCATGAATTCATTTGGAGTCGAGTTCGTGATGAAAACTTGGACATAATTCGCATTTACTCTTATATGGAGAATATCGTGCAATTAGGAAACTGATTGTAAACCTTATATTCTTCTGTATGATGTGAGCTTTTCACTTTAATGTTTAGTTTGTTGCAAACAACCAATTCCATGGAATAAGGATCAGCATAAAAAAATTAGAATAAGAATCTTATTCGAATTCCATAGTTTAATATAAATTGAAATAAAATGATATGAAAAGTAATTATATTATTTGGTATATAAAATACAATACAGAATGAAATTCAAATTAATTTATATGATATAAATATCTTAAATTAGACAAATATAAAAAAAATTCTTTCATATATATATATATATATATATATATATATGTGACATATCTAGTGAGATAAATTTTTATTATGAGATAGTAAAAATAATAAATCTTGATCATACAATTATACATTGATGATCAAGATTTAAAGTTACTTAAAAGTCATATGACCACTTAAAAAAAATCACATGTATTTATGTTATAATCTTGATCATTTATGTAAAATTCAATAATTAAGATTTACTCATCGCATATCTTACAATAAATATTTCTCTAATTTTTTAAATCAATGTTTAAGATTAATTTTTAAACAACTTAATAAAATAAATCGTGATAATATATTTTTATTTTTAATAATTTTTTGGGTACATTATCTAATGATTTTTTCTTTATAATTAATGTGTTATAATTATATAATTAATATGTTATAATTATAGCCATATGCTTTATGATATTAATATAATATCAATTTTAAGATAATTCAATAAAAATTAGGATTAAAAAATTGTCCAACATTTAATAGGGTGAACTTATGTCATTTTATAAATTGGGTAAGGGTATGTTAAGAAAAATATATGAAACCTAACTCTTAAAAAATACTGAATCACAATCCCACTTTTTTTAAGGAGTAAAATTCCATATATTTAATAAAATTGATACTATTCTTATTCCTCAAAATTTTGACGTTGCTTCTTCCGTCACAAATTCTTATGCCTTATTTCTACTGCCAAAATCCTTGTAGCCATTACAAAAGATCATCTTTATGCGATAGAAATCTTACAAATGGAATATATACTTGATCCATAGTTAATTAGTTAGTTGTGAGATAAACGACAGCTTTGGTAATTGATGTCAATAAATTCATGTCTGTATATATGCCAAGAAATTGAAGCCACAATTGTGTGACTCAAATAATGGAATACTAAATTAAATGAATCGTAATTTCCAAGAAACTGAGTTACTGATCACTCAGCAACCATGTGTTACGAAATATTATAAGAATTTCTATACTTTATGAGTCACATTCTGACTGTTATAATTATGAAATTATGTGCAATTTACTGTTATTTTGCATTTTGTATTAACTATTTAATACCATTGACACTTGTAATTTATTATATACATGGCAGGTGAAGATGTAAGAAACACTTTCATATTAAAACATGAATTTCATTTGATTATCATAGTACTTGTGAAATTTGCATAAGATCTCAGAAGGAAAAATAAATTTTTTGTGGTCTTTTATTATATATATATATACACTATCTAGCTCAAAAGCAACATGAGATAAATCAAACGAGATAGAATTGTACAAAAAAATTTGTATAAACCCACCAAAGTGTGCAAGATGTATAAACGTTTTAAAAAAAAAAAAAATTATTTGATCAATTATGAAAATTTGATTGGTTTTGTTTTAGTTTTATAATTTATCCTTTTCCTTTACTTGAAGTTTAACACGAGAAGAGAGTTGCTCTCATTTGTTTTTTTTCCGTAAACATTCAAATATGGGCATCCATACGTGCAGGACAATTCACAGCATTCATGAACAAAACAAATTTTCTACTTCAAGGCGAATTTCTTCCCTACTTAAAATTGAATAATGAATTTCTAAATTTTGGTTAAGGTATTTTGAGTCTTAGGCCCAGAAATATTTGATTTGCCATAGTTGCTCCCAAAAGCATCTGTCAAGGAAAGGAAAAACGTCTCACCCTAAAATTTCATGCGTCTAACCAGTTATCTAACTTTCCCAAATCATAATAATTTGGTGGTATATTGAATAAATATAATCGTGTTTAACTTTCAAGTCATTATATAAGAAATTCCAAAATAATTAAGCCACATAAGAGACCAGAAATGGGATTCAGATCTTTCTACTCATGTAAAATGTTACTCTGATCATTAAAATCCAAATTAGTACTACTAATTATGTCAGTGAACTAAGGAGGGGGAACCATCTTGTTCAAGCGACATAAGAGAGCTTCATTACTATGGGTTTTCTTTCATTAAAATATTCATTTAAAGCGAGAAAGTTTCACCTCGCTACAATTTCATCTTCCCAGAAAATCCTTTAAATGAAGGATAAAGAGATTGGGATCTTCTAAAACTGAAAATATTATCTATTTTAGCAAAGTGTGGTTGTGAAGCTTCTGCTTTGTATTCAGAAGAATGGAGCTTCCCATAAACTCGTACACTTAAAGTCTTCTTTTGAGGTGCACCGACTTTGACATATTCATTGAAGAAATCTATCAATTCTTGGAGAGTGAGCTGCCTTAATGCTTCAACCTGTTCCAAAGTCACACAATACAATCACTAATTCAGCTCAAGTGTAATGCTATAGCTAAAAACCCATTTTAGTGCATATATTCTGAGTTCCTGCACTTATTTCAAGTCAATTCATCCAACTCAAGTTCTAAAGAGATCTTCTCGTGTAATGCCCTTTTACATGTGACCCACATATATATATATATATATATATATAGAGAGAGAGAGAGAGAGAGAGAGAGAGAAGTAGCAAGAAGAGGGAGAAAAGACCAAGGGAAGGGGATACATAAAAAGACTGAAAATATACTTTTAAGAGTTTCAAGTCGTACCTCCAAGTCTCTCCTATCAAACCTCAAAGTTCCATTGTTGATCTCTAGCCAGAAAAATGCTGATTCTTCCCTCAAGTTTTTATGTTTCTCTAGTTTCATATCTATCAATGCATTTACATGGCTCTGCATACAAGCATTTCAGAACTCAGATGTATAACTGGTATTTAAAACACAATTACTACCACATATTATAATGGTATGTTAAATGGTTCAGTTGAAAAGATCCAGAAGAATCAACTCAAAAACTATTTATATATATATGTGTGTCAAAGACCAACTCTCTTAAAATGCTTAAGCATTTAGATGAAGCCAAAATATTGGTTCTATGTCTCTAACAATATATATAATCCAACCTCAGCTATATCCCACAGCCAAGTTGAAATAAATGAATATGAGAAATGACCTAATCACATATAATAGATTCTAACTCTCCTCCCAAATTGATCTTATCGAAATACACATGGAGAATTTATCGTAAAAGAATAGCAATATTTCCAGGAAGCACAAATTTCTTACACTTCAATGCATTCTATTCCGCTGAACATTTGATAAATAATGTTTCAGCTGCGAAATTGGAACACATTCAAGTATAATAATAAGCGACACTTAAGAATATCATAATGTGCAGTATTGACTTCCTCTTTCGTTATACAGTAGTGATTCTTTCACCAGTTTGGGTTTACATCACTTTCCTGCATATGGATTGATTCCTGTGCAGTACTCATACAAGTCCCCTGTGCATTGAATTATTATTTATTATTTTTGGATAAAACCTGTGCATTGATTGAAAGAGTGTAGAACTGAAGTAAACTAAATGATGTGCAAATATTGCCATCCTTAATTATAAATGATGATGATGCGCATGAACTCCTAAAATCTTATGTACATCAGTACATGCACATGCAAATCAAGTGAACATGTACATATCCTTCATCATGCAACTACATATGATCCCTGTTTGTACTTCATGCTTCCAGTGAGAAGTTAACTCAAAACTCACATCCAAGGAGTAGCTCTGCATATCTAACAAAAATATGGGGAAGAAACATTCTTTCTTCAACCATGATTAGGGAACAAATATTCTAGAACACGACTAAGTAAAATATCATTAGAACTAACTATCAAACCTTGAATTCATCAATTGTCATCTCACAAAGTTTGGTCTCAAACATCTTGAGAAATGCCTCAACTCTCTGCTCGATGTTTGCAGGACCCTGAGAGAAGCAAGCAGAGTACTAGGATTAAGCATCGAGATCATAAATTATAAATTATTTTAGATTAGTTCCAAATACCTTTACTGTGGACTGGATAATAAACTGTAGTCCACGTATACCACAATCATTCCTACATATGTTCAAAACTGAAGTTAAAAACATGTGCAATTCTTTCATGCTGAATATGGATGTGAGGAACACTACAGTTAGACATACCTCTGCATGAGCACAGTAATGTAACCTAGCTGCTCAACTGATCGAAGCTGATGAAAGGTTGGTTGCTTTGCAACACGGGCAAAAAGCTGAAGTTTAACATTCAGCTTAAAGTCATCTCGACCAACCTACAGATCTCTCAGGAGGGTTACAAGCAAGAATGGCTTCAAAAGTATAATGATAAAAATACAAGTCTAAATATATAAACAGAAGAAACTAAGAACTTTGGTAGCCTGCAAAATAATAAAAATTCACATAACAAACAAAACTTCCAGCCAAACGTATCTTAATACAAATGTACAACAAACAACCATTACAAATAAGCAAAATTACCTGTATATAGTGCACAAGAGAAGAATTCTCATCATCGGGATTAAGACATTCTAAAGGGTAGAAGTAATTCATGCCATTTTCAAGCTTAACAACCCGATTTGTCAAATGCTGAGATGATAATAAAGGCTGGCATAGAGGCTTTGAACACTTAAAGAGAACATTTTCTATGTGCCTAACCATTGACTCTGCTTCGTGACTTTCAATGTTTCCTGTACAAAAAAATTCAGTTAAATGTTTTTAGTCCAATTGAAATAAAAGCAACTCGCCAACCAAAAAACGAGAGAAAGGCATAAGAACCTCCTATATAGCACTCTAAAAAGGTCCTTGAGAGCATCGCAGGTACAAATTTAGCAAGATCTTCAGCTTGAAGAAGAGGAAGTACTTCTAAGTGTTCCATCCAAGGCCTGGTTAGATCTTGTAGTATGAATGAGCAATAGTACATAGCCTGCTGATAGGGTTGTTGATACTTGAAATTCTGGTACTCCTTGGTTACCATTTCCTGATAAAAGGGTATATGAAAATAATAATAATAAATCTGATTAAAAATAAATACAAAAGCCAAGACAGCTTTTTATTTAAAATAAATTACATTGATAAATTATAAACCAAATATTCAATATGAGCTTTTATTCTTTTGGTAACATATTTCCTAATACGATATAAATTTTAAAAATTTAAAGTACAAAAGTAATTGCCATGTTTGATGGAAAAAGACTTAGTGTAGAAGAGAGGAAAGCACCATAGAATATACAATATGAGAAATCAATTCAATCCTCAAAGGACAAGGTTGAGTGAACTAAACGTCATGTGAGAAGTTATACAGCACCTTGATAACTGAGAACCTGTCATTTTTCACTCTGAATGTTGCAATCTTTTCAACTATAGTTTCAAGTAGAATCCTTAACTTGTGATTATAACCAAGGAGAGTCACCTGAAGAATAAAATGGCATTTTAATGAACGAAGGCAAATATATGAGGAGTATTATTGTCGTGTTCCTCTGTTTTCTATTTTCATTTAAACTCCCACAAAAATTTATCATACAAAGAAAGCAGCCAAGGCAATAGCAGTTATTTGAAGGTTTAATTTAGATACAGAAAAAGAGTTGATAGATAAATAAAACTTTATAATGTGCGGAAAAGTCCATCCAAATTATATGTTAACATTGTCCCTCCTCAATTCAATAATCAATTTAACCATGTCATTGTACTTTCAAATTTATGATAATCAGTATCCCACTTGTGAACCTTTAAATGATGTCTTCTATCTTAGTCAATGATAAAAATGTAGATTTAAACTCACGATATATAAGCATATTTATATCATTGAAATTTTGAAATCATGGTAGATCATCTTTTCTCTTACACTTGAAATAGAATACACATATTATTCATTATAGTCATAGATTAAAAGTTACTGATCTTATATGGAAATTGCAAACTAAATTATATTAAACACAATACCTGGAAACCATCTGAGCGATCTATGCTATAATATAAACCAGCAACCTGAGCATAATATGCTGAAAAATGAGACACGGTAAGAACTTCAACTTGTATTTAGCAACTAAGTAGACACATTAATGCATAAAAAAACTTTGTATAAAGCTAGCAACCTACCATATTCATTCAAGTAATCCATCAACAACTGTGTGAAAATATGAGTCAAAACTTCAGCCTCAGGAGAGTGTGCAGCATACGGGCAATTGAAATCAATCTTTACATAAGCCTTGGGAGTGGAAAACAATGTATCTGGCTTGTACCATAATGCTGAATAAGATGACCTGCTTAACAAAACTGGAACCTTTTCCTGTTTCAAAATATTAATAATTTAATCAAGATAACCATGCTGAAAATCATAGATAAATATTCATAAATTGAAAAATATGTCATACTTTCTCTTGCACAATTTTAAGTGACAAGTCAGTTGGAATGAATATGTTAGGAGCTGGAAGATGCAGATTTTCAACAGGAGCAGAAAGCACCCACCCCTGCAAATACAAGCATATATAGGTCTATCAAGTTCCATTATTTCATGTCAGTTTCACTATATAACTAGATATAATGAACTCCTCCACAGTGCAAAAAGAAAACAATTCAAATTAATAATCCAGTCCAAAAGTCAAGCATAATTTTTCATAGAAACACAGACCTGGATCACAGAGCCAGTAATCTTTTCAATGGAATATGCAGTTCCATACCATGGCTCCACCTTATCAGTATGCCCTTCAAAATTTTTTGACTCCCAAAAGATTCTGCATGACAGAGAATGAGTTAGCTTAACTGCAATCATAACAAAGTCACAGCCCCACAGATACAAAAGCTCAAATAATCATAACAAATACCAACAATAAAAAAGAAAAGATAACTTTCAGAAAGTAGCTGAAACATTAATCAACGAAGCTGTAATTTGAACTCCAGGCACTAGTTGGTTACTGATACTCCAAATAAGGGATAAATTTCTCTACGAGTATATTAAGTTCAACCAGGATTTAATGGCCTGCAAAAGAGGCATCATGCATATGACGTGCTCAATCTGCCACCATTCAAATCGTACTGCCACAATGTTAGGCAATCTTCAAATGTAAGCTAATCAAATTTGCCGGTCTATTGAGTTTTCTTTTTTTTTTTAATATCTTATATCACAACCAAGTTCAAGCACGCTCCCCGGAACACAATCTTTGCTCATTAGATCAACCTTAACTGTCCTATCATATTTTTTCCAAAAAAATAAAAAAGGGCCATGACAAAGTACCTGGTAGATCAATCAGTAATTGATTATTAAATTTTCACATTTTTTACCAAATAAACATCTTTTTTACCTAGTTATCTATCAAACATTTGAGTGAATTTAGAAAATTTGCAAACATTACATAAAATGCTAACATAATCCTCACATTGAGAAAAAAAGAGTCAGACTTGTATTCGATGACATGATTCAATCAAATGACAATTTGCAAACACATGTGAGAAGTTATAATTATAGTCTTGCAAACCACACAAAGCAACAATCTTATATGATATACTTTGTTAGATATAAAACCATTCATGAACCTCTACATAACAGCTTAAGCTTCTTCTTTTTTTTGGGGGGGTGGAATAACAGCTTAAGCTTTTAGGAGGCTTGGTCCTTGACATAATTCATATACAGATAAATTAACAGCTTTTATTTTAGTACACTTACCGAGCATTGTTTTGAGAAAGCTGATCTAGCACCATTTGGATAACACTTGGGCTAAACTTAGAAGGCAAGGATGATCCTGTCAACCAATCTTCTGGAGGATATAGCTGTAAAACAACATAGATGCATTAATATTGTGATTTTCATGAAGAGGATTTCATGCAAACAACATAAAACCCCATTGAGAAGTTATTTATCAAAAGATAAAGATGGAGTACCTGCATATTTGATGCAATATTAAGAACATAATCAATAGGACGAATTTTGTCCTGATAATGAAACTTGGTCTCACAAACAGCTGAAAGCTTCATGAACATGGGAAATTGCATTAGACTATGTTGAAACCAGGTGCACAAACAGAAAATAGGGAGAAGAAAAACCAATACCAAATTTAATGTGGTTCAACCTACAGTGAACTATAGGCCTACTTCCACAGGTGAAGTATAGAGGAAATTCACTATGATCAATGAAGATTACAAATAGTATCAGCTCAACACTCAAACCATAATCCCAATAAACCCACATCCTCACTGTTTACTGAGATTTGCTACACTCTACAAGCCCAATTAAATACAAGCCATTTTAATACTTAATAACAGAATCTTTAAGAATCTTTGCAATCATTATTTTCAAGTGATTATTTATAATTTTTTTATTTGAAAACAATATTTCAATAATATAAAAGAAAAAAGAAACCCAAGATGATTCACAAAAATGTTTTAAGTATCAAAATCAATGTACACAATTAAAAGTGACCATTGATCATTCAAGGGATATCCAGAAAGGCACAAAACAACTGAAAAAGAGTTGATAATAGTTGTCATACTGTAGAAAGAGACTTTTGGAAAGCATCTCTTTACCTTGGACTAGAAGCTCTTCATATAATTAAAGCATATTATCTCCTTTGTTTTGACTGATCCACACTAATCAAAACTACACAAAAACTTCCAAGCACAACTAATAGTCTAATATATTTCAGTGGGCTTTAGTGCATAGGACAAATTAAATTGAGTATCAGACATCAAAATACTTGAAACCACGTACCCCTTTTTCACTTTTTTACTCTTTGTTCTTTCCTTTGCTTATTGGCAGTTGTTTACAATGTTTTTTGTGAAAAAAATTTATTAGAAAGAAGAGTGAATTACAGGAAAAGAGGATGGGATGGCAAGAAATACTTCTTAACAAAGGTATAGTAAAAAATTACACATACAGTTGACATTATTTATGTAAATCCATTAAACATACTTCTTGACATAAATTACAGTTGTTTACACTGTCCGATTGCTAATTCTTTGTGGAACAGACTGTTTAGTGTTTGTGGGGAAGAGTGGATCTGTCAGAACTCTTTAGAGACCTTTTTGATAACAAGGTTTAAAGGGTTTGGAAGAAGAAAAGAGGTCAGGATTCTGTGGATTTGTGCAATGTTCGCTATTCTGTGGTGCTTTTGGTTGGAGAGGAATGCTCGGATTTTTCAAGGTGTTTTGGGGTCTTTAGATTTATCGTGAGATAGAATAAGGTATTTGGCTTCTCATTGGTGCTCTGCTCATGGTCTTTTTAAGGGGTTGCCGTTTTTTATTTGCATAGAGATTGGGCTGCCATTGTCCATTGTTATTCTTAAGTTTTGCTTTGCTGGTTCTTTGCTATTTTCTCTTCTTTTTTAGTAGTTTTCTGGTGGAGGACATCTTATCCTCCTATATTTGTAATTCTCTTCTTTCTTAATGAATTTATTTTTCTATCAAAAAAATATATAAATTTATTATTTAATTTGTTAGGCTCTATAAAAATAATAATAATAGGATTTGCTTGGGAAAAGGAAAAGAAGGAAAGCATACATTAAAAACTAGAGGATATATTAAACCGTAATACATAATCTATACCCATACCTCTTCAAATATCCATTTGCAAACACCAGAATTTTGTAGAAGTTCAATGTATTTGAACAACAACCCTATGATATCTTGTATGTGCTCTACAAATACAAGCCAAAAGTTACAATGGGTTTATAGAATCAACAAACAATGCTTAACAGACCTTGAATTTAGTTTAAAAAAGGAATAACAATTATGTAATGTCTACCATGAAGAGCATGCCTCATGACTAGAAGTTAACACGGTAAAAACTTATTGCAAGTGGGGAGATATGTACTACAAATGTGAAAGAGAGGAGGGAGGGAAAGAGAAATCTAACCATGACCAGCATCAGTAAGATCAATCACAACTTTAAAGAAAGAAAAGTGCAAACTCCAATCTGATTCACCTGAAGACAAGCCTGTAGCCCATCCTGCAAATTGGATTTTTTTTTGGGTAAAATGAGACAGCTCATAATATATAGAAGCTAGAATATGTCCACATGAATTTATCAAAAAAACATTGATCCAGACTCCAGAGGATCATATGTATATCCATGATGAAGGTAAATACAGCCAAAAGGACTAGCCATCCATTATGTTAAGAATAGTGGGTCTCTAAAAAAGGTTGTGTTTTTAATTGGCTCTGATTCTGTTAAAAGAGAGAAAGAGAAGAAGAGAGACATCCTGTCAGAGCTGTATATATAGAGCATAATAATAAATACAAGGATTAGGATGATCTGCCTATACAAGGAAACTACATAAATACAAAAATATATAAAAGATATATTTTTCAACACTCCCCCTCAAGAGGATATAAGTCATGTAAAGCACAAATATAGTTTATCCCTCAAAGACTTAGTGAAAACATCTGTTATTTATCATTTGAATTGATAAAGATGGTGATGTCTCCTGCAAAATTTTTCTCCGATAAAGCAATATTAATGTGTTTGGTCATAATGAAATACTGGATTGGAAGCGATATGCAAGGCATTGATTATCACAAATAAGAGTCATTTGCATAACGTTTCCAAATTGAAGTTCTTTAAGAAGCTTTTTAACCAAATGAGCTGAACATGGCTCGAAATTGCCTTAGACTTGATCTTGCAATACATTTGTTTCTTACTTTTCCAGAAATCAGGTTACCCAAACAGAAAATAGGGAGAACACCGAAAAACCAATACCCTAAATTTAATGTGTCCTTTGTCTTCATGAACTATGCCTTTCCACAGGCTCCCTTAATATATAGAGAATACGAATCACTCCCAATGCCCTCACAAGAGTTTAGAAATTGTATACACTCAACACTCAAACCATAATCCCAATAAAGTTTTCCAACATCCTCTATATCTTCCTTTACTGAAATTTGCTACATCTCTTAAAGTCTAACATTGGGATCCATAGGGGTGTCAAGCTTTGCATTTAGTAATCTTTTCCTCAAGAATGTCAGATATTCCTTAAGATTACTATACCATCCTTGGATTATTTTCAATTCCCATTATTTATCTTTTTATTTGAAAACATCTGATATACCTTCAATAATATATAACAATGAAAATCAAATAGATACGACCTGATCAAGGCGATGAAAAGTGGTCAAATTCACGAGTCATACCAAATGTTTTAAGTATCAAAATCAATGTACACAATTAAAAGTGACCATTGATCATTCAAGACCATACGAGGGACTTCCAGAAAGGCACAAAACAACTGAAAAAGAGTTGATCCATAGTTGTTCCTCCATACCATGTAGAAAAGATTTTGATATCCAAAGCATGGCTCTTTACCTTGGAAAAAGGCTAAAGCTCTTCATATAGAAAGTGTTAAACTAAAGATCATATTATCTCCTTTGTTTTCGACTTTGATCCACACTAATCAAAACTAAGAGGAACAAGTGCCCAAAAACTTCCAAGCACACACTTTCATCAATCATTGTCTCCAATATAATGCTTCAGTGGGCTTTAGTGCATGGAAAGGCAAGCAAATTAAAAGGCGCGTGAGTAAGAGATTAACATAGTGAGGAGATCAATCTAATACCTTTTCGAAAGCAATGGGAAGGTACCCCTTTTGAGAGGCCAAAGGAGCTTCGAAATCTCTACTTTTTTACTCTGGTGTTCTTTCCTTTGCTTATTGGCAGTTGGTGATGGAGCAGGGTCACAATGTTTTTGTGAAAAAAATTTATTGGAGGAGAAGAGACTCAAAGAATTACAGGAAAGAGGATCGGGATGATAACGCAAGAAAAAACACCGATACTTCTTAACAAATGGTATAAGAAAAAACATTTGATGGATACAGTTGTCACATTATATATGTAAATCCATTAAACAAACTTCTTGACATAAATCAAATACAGTTGTTTGACATGGTGTCCGAGTTGTTTCTATAAGATTCTTTTGGAACAGACTGTTTTGAGTGTATGTGTTTGGTGAAGAAAGTCATGATCCATAAAAGTTTGAAAATTTAGAGACAAAAATTTTGTCACTACGATAAATACAAGGTTTTGATTTCATTATAAAAAGTCTTGAAAAAGAAAAGAGGTCATCTATTCTTGGATTTAACCAAGTACAATCGAGTAGTCATCTATTCTGTTTGACCCAAAAGTGCAATACGACTTGGTTGGAACTAAAGCAGGAATGCTCGGATTTTCGATCAAACGGTGTTTTCCCTGGGGTCTTATCTTAGATTTATCGTGAGATAGATGATAATGGTATTTGGCTTCTCATTGGTGCTCTTAGACTCATGGTCTTTTAAGGGGTTGCCGTTTTTATTTGCATCTAGAACGATAATAGAAAGTGCAACATTGTCCATTGTTATTCTTCAAGTGGACAAGTTTGCTTTGCTGGTTCCATTTGCTATAATTTCTCTTCTTTTTTACCGTAGTTTTCTGCACCAGAGGACATCTTATGGTCCTATATTTGTAATTCTCTTCTTTCTTAATGAATTTATTTTTCTATCAAAAAGATGGGGTATAGCAGAGGACTAAATTTATTAGGACGGCCATTTGGTCCAACAACGGCTCTATAAAAATAATAATAATGCCAGGACGAGGATTTGCTTGGGAAAAGGAAATCAACCGAAGGAAAGCTTACATTAAAAAGAGGACCAGTTGAGGAGGATATATTAAACCGTAATACATAATCTATAACCCATACCCATGAGCATGAAAAAGGTGCAAATATCCATTTAGCAAACACCAGAAACTTTGTATGAAGTTCAATGTATTTGAACAACAATAAGACTCTATGATATCCAAACCATATTGTATGTCATTAGTCTAAAATACAAGCCAAAAGTTCCAATGGGTTTATAGAATCAACAAAGAGGAATGGTGGACTTGAACAGACCTTTAATTTTTTAAAAAGGAATAACAATTAAGTAATGTCTACCATTCAGCCATAACATGCCTCATGACTAGAAGTTAACACGGTATCGAAAGAGATTGAAAGTGGGGGCTCAGATATGTACTACAAATGTGAAAGGTAGAAGGGTCGAAGAGGAAAATACAAGATACCCGAAAACTCCAAAATCTAACCATGACCAGCATCAGTAAGATCAATCACAACTTTAAAGAAAGAAAAGTGCAAACTCCAATCTGATTCACCTGAAGACAAGCCTGTAGCCCATCCTGCAAATTGCATTTTTTTGGGTAAAATGAGACAGCTCATAATATATAGAAGCTAGAATATGTCCAAGAATTTATCCAAAAAAAATTTTCATTGATCCAGACTCCAGAGGATCATATGTATATCCATGATGAAGGTAAATACATGCCAAAGGACTAGCCATCCATTATGTTAAGAATATAATAATAAATACAAGTTAGGGTCTCTTAAAAAAACTTAAATGTTATAAATTGGCTCTGATTCCATGTAGAAAGAGAGGGGCATAGGGAGGAAGTAAGTGAGAAAAATGATTATTTGTTTTGGAAATACTAACTCAACTATTAGGTTCTAGTAAGTGTATTCATGTACACTGCAAATAGAGTTGCACTTACACATAAAACAAGCTTATACGCCTAAAACCCAAAATTACAAAAAAGGCCTACTATTCTTAACAACAACAATAGAAACTACATTTCCCTTTGTGCAATCAAAAGTTCCAAGGCATACAAGCCATCTTCCAAAACTGTTTTCTTGCTTGAGCAATACTTTGGTTACAATTTAATATCAGAAAACCTACAAACATATACAGACTTACAGAGGGCTTTAGATGGGTTTTGATAAAAGAAAATGCAAATTTAACAACCTTTTTTTTCTCACCAATAAAACGATGCTCAGGCCAAATAATTCCTGTAACTCCCTTCAGTTTCTTATTCATTCCCCAAATAAGGAGGAAACCTAACGCTCCACCTAAAGTGAAGTCTTTCATTTGGTTGGCAGCACTGATCATCATTAATGCTAATGATTATAGCAGTTTCACAAATCACACAAAGCACTCCCTCCTGATGCTTGTGTTATCCCCCCCCCCTTCCCAAACCTCTTGATTGAGGGTAGTTGTCATTTCTTACACTGATCAACTTCTAGACACATGGGGCATAGACATTTTGGTATTTTTGGCGAATATTGGATCTGTCCCGCAAATTATAAGCAAATCCTATTAAGTCATTCCAGAAGATTTTGAAGGACTAAAATGTCAAGGCCTTACGGTGATGCACAGTATATGCAGTAATTTTATGTTTTGGATTGGAGAGAACTGCCAGAATTTTTCAAGAGATGTGGCAGCCTGTCATATGGGATAAATTGATGAGCTCAGGTAATATTGTTGACTTTTTGTTTTATTTTAGCTAATGCAGTATTATTCAATTAAAAAATAATATTGAGATGAAATTAGGCTTTATCAAATGAATGATGAAACAGTGTTGAGCTGAATACACGGGCAACGGAAATAAACATGTCCCATACCCACCACTTTGTGATGAAATCAAAACTCAACAAATAGGAAAGGAACAAGAGTTATCGAAACTTCATAGGTCTATTATTAATCAACCACATTTTTTAGAAGAACAATAGATATAAATTAGCCTAAACAGATATAAATAGATTTGATAGATAACAGAATTAGAGAAAAAAAAAATAGCTCACTGGAAAAAAAAAATAGGAAAGTAACAAGAGCACGCTTCATGCTTAGAAGTTACAGAGAAAAAAAAAAGGGCAGCCTGGTGCTATAAAGCTCCCACTATACGCAAGGTCTAAGGAAGGGTCAGATCCACTGTGTGGGTCTATTGTGGGCAGCCTTACCTTGCATATACAAAAGGCTAATTCCACGACTTGAACCTGTGACCTTGCATTTGCTTAGGAGCTACAGAATTAGGAAAAAGAAAAAAATGGTTCAATGAAAACTATTTGAAAAAAAAAAGTCCATCCTCCTACAATTTGCTTTGAAAACCAGTTTTAACGTATCTGAACAATAGAGAGGACAGGGGAGAAAGTAGCATTCTGAAATACGGATATATAATCACAGGTTGTTTTAAATTTTTCATTAATGTAGGCAAGATCTCATATATAAAATAGAAGGAACAGATTCCCAGAAATTTGATAATGAAATATGCAACAGATGTACAGAACCCACCCAATGTTTTCAAGATATAATATAAGGATCCTTCTCCTTCATGGCCAATAAGATGACCAAGATACCTGCATGGCCCTTCCTTGTAATAATGAATCTCAGGGGTTACTGGCCATACAATTTTCAATTTATGACCTTGTTTTATTGGGATAGTCCTGACAAGAATCTAAAACAGAAAGCCAAAACAGGACATACATTAGAATCAATGCTGAAGGAGCTAGTTAGAATTTACCATTGAGTCACAAATATAACATGCATACCTCCAAATGCTCTGAATTGCATGGCTGACCAGCAGGGTGGAAACAACTTCTGTTGGTGTTTTTAATATCCTGGAACTTTTCTTCCACAAGGTTTTGAATTTCATCAAGGCTTTCTGAAAATATCCACGCACAAATAATTGCATTGTAGCCGTTTGGAAAAAAAAATCAGTTGAACCTGTATTTTGTAAAGAAAATATCTGTTACCATTTGTATATATAACTAGACGCATTAGATTGGCAGAATAGTTTTCCTCATAGAATTTGATAAGCTCGTTCCTTGTGTCCAATCCTTTCGCTTTTGGTCTAGCTTCCAAAGTGTCCCAGTTCCCTATACAAAACAGAAATTTTTAGAGCACTACAAGTAATGATTATGATGCCAAGAAGATTACAACCATGATAATGATGACAAATATTACAGCTTTATTTGGACAAAACAATTCTTTTAGAATAAATTATAACAAAGTTAAGCATACTTATATATAATTTTAAGCACTAATCACCAGAGCCAGATATATGCAAAATCATATCAATAACATAATACTCATGCACACACGTGAAGTTAAAGTTCATTTAAAAGCACAAATTAAAATTTGGAACTTCAATATTTTTATAAATTAACTCTATGAAAATTATTGGGAAATATCCTCCAATTGGCTCAGAAGTCAGCAGCTATCGATGTGAGGCAAGAACAATATCCAAGAAAATCTAGAAACATATGGTCTGCATTTCTAAAGTGCAGCCACAGCATTCCCCATAGACTTCAAAGAAGTTTCTACCAAAATACTCCATAGAGTTTAGTTTATCCCCACTTTAGACGAAATTTATTTGAATACATAACAATGCTTTTCAAGATATTGAATTACAATAAAATACAGATTCTTAAACCTAATGAACTTGGATAAGGAAAAAAACAGGTGATGAGAAGCATGTAAAAGCATCAGTCTGCAAATATTTCCTAATGTTTTGGAATAACAAAAATTCCACATGTCTTCATTCTCTGAAAAAGCAAAAAGAAAACAAGTCTTAAAAATATATAAAATCTAGCTTTTGACATCCAAAATTATATTCATCAAGCAGCCAATTATTTTAAATAATAAAAACCTAATTAGGAAGAAGTATCAATATCACGATGATGTAAAAGGATTTGTACAGGTAAGCAAAGGCATGGCTTAGTATGAGTTCTCTGACAAAGAAAAATACAAGAACTTAAACAGTTAATGCTGCATCAATGAAACTGAAAACAAGCATTTTGCTCTGCACACATGCCCATCGAAAGGAAGAATAGACAAACAATTCATACAGCAAGCAGTATGGTGCAAATATTCAAATTTCAGCTTTTCCAAGTTTGAAAAAAAAAATAATCACTTACCCGTGCTAAATTTATGATATGGATGATCTTCAGCACTGAGATGTTTCTGAAGCTGTACAGATTGTAATGTTTCACATGGAGAGAAAGAGAGGGAGATTATAAATATTTCTCCAAGAGAGGCTTAAAAACACAACTTGAAATGGTCGAAAAGTACCCAAATACAAATTGAAGAAAGAAGACTATATATAACTAAGGGGAGGATAAACAAAGGGGGAAAAAGAAGGAAAACAGATAAACAAAGAGAATTGAAAATGCAACAAATTAGTCCAGTCTTTTGCATAACAAAAATAGATCATGAATATATTTATTTGATTTAGTAAATGCGAGTTAAAATTTATTGATATTAGTCAATCCCAGGTTGAGAGACAAGACAGGATTCCACTGGCCCTTTCCTCAACTTTGCTTTCAACCTGATCCAGCTGGAGTCATCCACCTCAGGATAGGAGCAATGATTCTTTCATATTTCCATATCCTTCAACGAATTCTCAATCCAAATAATTTTGTAAGACCCTCAAGTATCAGTAATTAACAAACTGAGTTTCAACATATTCCATCACACTCAACAACTCAGCAGTATTAATAAAAGCTACACAACACATCCAGAAATGAAAGCAAGGACGAGACTATTTCCTCAAAGTGCATCCTTAAAACAAAGAATCTTGAAAAATAATGCTGCCATCAGCGATAGACTGCCTCACATCCTGAGCTGTCTAATTAATGCAGCACAATTAAAGTGACAGAACAAGTGCATGCACACACATGTATTGGATAACCATGTCCAGCACCTGATTGCAAGACATGATTTATATACAGCTTTGAAACATAATCTACAGCATTTTAGACCAATTTAGCATCTCGCAATCATGCAGAGCAAGATGGATGCATAAAAGATCTTCAATATTAAAACTATATTCCATCCATAACAAAATAGAGGGCTTTTGCTCCATGTTAATACTACATGAAAATCTGTTTCGAAACAACAATTTTGAATTCTCTTTTCAAACAACCAACTTTACTACACAACCCCAAAAAGCCATCATAAAAGCAATAGCAGATACCTGGTTCATTCTCCATCCATCAGATAATAAATTCTTCTGGTTTTCTGTAAGAAACGGAGCAGAGGAAAAGTATACAGATAAGAAGCAAGGGAAATAAAACTAAAGATATCAAATAAATTAAAAAGATTAGCTAACCAGAGTCAACAGCTTTAATTTCCCTCATGGTAGCATCAGCAGACATCAATGGTTTAGTGAAGAACTGAGCAAATCTGTAAGACAAACCATACCCCAAGCTCAGAATTTCTATAATAATATTTTTTACAATAAATTAAAAAAAAAAAAGAAACCCAGAAAAGCAGGATCTACCTGTCCAGAGCCTCTTCAAAGCCATCTGTGTTAACATCAAAAAAATAGTTGGTGCACTCAGAAGATGTAAAAGCATTGGTGCTTCCACCATGCTGTGTCAGGGAGGCAGACCAAAGAGATGACCAAAAAAAAAAGATTAGCAAACAAATATAAGAACAATTTTTTTATTTTTAAAAAAGGAACTATTTCAGCTTTCCTAAACCCCAGTTGATACATTCAGACATTTGAACATTATTGTACCTCAGTAATATACTTGTTGTAGCTATCTTCCTCTGGGTACTTCTCACTGGCATAAGACAGCATGTGCTCTGTCAAAACAAAAAACAAATGACCAGAATAAAATTTTTGAAATGGATAAACATTCTGCATCCCACCCTAAGAAGCAACTATCTTAACCTATCAAAATATAACTCTTTGGTATAAATAATAATGTCCAAACACCAAAACTTGATATTCTTTGCTCCTAACCACCTACATAAAGGTCTCAATCTCAAAGTGTCAACACGAACATCACGAGTTCCAAGTGCCCAATAAATAGCTCCTTTTTTCTTAAAATTCCACATTCTTTCTTTTCTTCCTATTAATATATGAATTTTGTAACGAGTTTTACACAATCAGTGAACTGCGGACTCAAATCCTCTGTCCCCTTTCCCAATCCTCCAAAAATGCATAATGTTACTAACATCAAAGCTAACATAATATTGGTTACCTTGAAAATGTGAGATTTTAAGTGCAAATAGAAAACTACACACAATAGAATAGCAAAGCGATTAAAACCCTACACAAATAGAAAACTATTATTTCCACAATAGAATAGACAAAGTTAGATAACATGCATGCAAACTGAAATTACCTAGGAAATGAGCGAGGCCTTCGAGGCCAGCAGGGTCGCTGAAGGAACCCACGCCAACGCTCATGGAAGCAGCACACTTCAACAAACAAACAAACAAAATCAGAGAGAGAAGCATAGAGATGAGGATTGATTGAAATAAATTGAACTGAAATGGAAAATGGAAAAGAGAAGATCGGAGAGAAATTGACCTTATCGGTGTCGGGATCGGTGATGAGGAGGACCTGGAGGGAGTTGCGAAGGACGATCCTTCTGTAATCCCTCTTGTCCGTGCGGGCTTTCACGATCTCTACGTCTTCCTTCCCCACTGTCATCTTCTTCTTCTTCTTCTTCTCTCTCACAAGTCACAACCGTAATCCTATTTTGTGTTAGAGTGATGCTTTATTATTCTGTTCCTCACACTCGAAAATCGAATTGAGAAAAAAAAAAAGAAGGATGCAGGAGAAGATTGATATTTTGCTAAAAAATACTAGAGTGAGACTACTCTCTGTTTTGTTTTCCAAGTCTCCCTTCTCTACTTCACTGTCGAGTGGAGGGGAAGTCCTCTCGGTTCTTCCCGGCGTGCAAGTGAAGATTGAAGACTAGCCGCATTTGTCAATTTGTAGTGAGTGGAGATTTTTATCATTTTACACTATATTTTGGATGACTTAAATAAGGGTGAACTCGATTTGAAACGGAAAAGAAAAAAGTTATAATTATTTTAAGTGTTTTATAAAAGAGTTAAGAAACATTAAAATAAATCTTAATTGTAAAGTTTTTTAATAAATTATTCTTATTTATTTTAATTAATTATTTTATTTTATTATGGTTATTTAATTTTTATGAGTAATTAAGACTTTTGAAATATAAAGAAATTACTTTATTTATACAAAAATATCATTTATTCCATTCAAATTTTTTTCCATAAAATGATACTTAAAATATATTAAAGAAAGTAATACGAACGTACTGTCTGACACTACCCCTCTGTTTGTTTGGCACTCACTTAAATTTTAAGGGTGACACTCGATTTGAAACGGAAAAGAAAAAAGTTATAATTATTTTAAGTGTCACTTTATAAAAGAGTTAAGAAACATTAAAATAAATCTTAATTGTAAAGTTTTTTAATAAATTATTCTTATTTATTTTAATTAATTATTTTATTTTATTATGGTTATTTAATTTTTATGAGTAATTAAGACTTTTGAAATATAAAGAAATACTTTATTAATATACAAAAATATCATTTATAATAGATCAAATTTTTTTCCATAAAATGATACTTAAAATATGTTAAAGAAAGTAATACGAACGTACTGTCTGACACTACATGTGACATGTTAGTCAATTCACGTTTTTTTATTTTGTGTTAAGATAAATAATAAATAATGATAAAGATTATTTGGGTTTTTTTTTTATCTTTAAATATTTAAATATTTAAATATTTAATAATGAAAGTTATTTGAATTTTCTCTCTTTTTCTATTTATTTTTAAATAAGTAATAAGATATGTCTACATTTTTTATACTAAAATGTAATTATAATTTTATTTTTTATAATTTCCTTTAAAATTTTAAATAAGTAATTAATAATAATAGTTTTGCAAAAACAAAATTGTAACACCTAAGACTTTATAACATAAATTCATACAGGTTCATAAGAGAAAGAAGCTACTCATGCCAGAAAATTTCGTAATAGAAATCGTGGATTAGGATCTATTGCCATTTATCCTTTTCAAACCCACCATCTTATGTGGGAAAGAAGCGAAAATACTAACCTTTTATGTGTACCATCAACCAAAACGGTGAGCCTACCATATGTAATCCCTTTATAGCTTTATTCTAACATACTTTTTTTTATCAGTATTCTAACATACTTTATTACCTTGCACATGATTTATAACTAATACTTTAATTAGATTGATATTTTTTTAAATCTAAAACTAATGTTATTCCAACACGTAGTATGAATTAGAAAATAAGTACTTATATTATTGTATCAAAAGCTTGTAAATCATTGTCAAGATTATATTATAAGTCATATACGCATATATCATTTCTTGTTATAAATTGAACATCACTAAACTATATACAATTAAAATACAAAAAAAAAAAAATGAGATACATGTCAACACAATGTCATATTGCATAACATATTGTCCATAGCCTTTTAAAAAGGTGAAACCTATAGTCAATTAGACAAATTAGTCATGGTTTTTACTCAATAGTAAAAATACACATTTCTAATAATTTTAGTATATCCTTTCATGGGACAAGAATACATGTGTAATCAATCTAGAAGATAAACATGACACGTCTTATGTTAATCTGAAATTACCATCAACAAAAGTGATAATTTAAATTTTTTAATAAAAAATGAACTTTTAAAAAATATTTTACAAAATAAATGATAAATTTTAACTGTGTAAAGCATTAGAAAACCACATGTCAACCATATACGATAAAATAAGATATTTAAGCAACATATCCAAATTATAATAGCATGACTAAATAAAATGCTAAATAATCACTCAATGTAGTTTTACATGCGAACACCATTAGACAAACTCTTAATATATTATATCATTTTTATTTTTATTTTTATTTTTATATTTGCTTATCTCACGTATTGGTTGAAGACCTTTTTTTTCTTAAAAAATTTCTTATTCTTAGTATTACTTTTAACATCGTGATAATAAAGTAAAATATTTTCACACTAATTAGGACAAATAATATAAAATTAATACACGATACATCTACTGGGTAGTTTCTTTAACTGTTTGGTCATCTGATCATAGACACGTGTCACCTATAGACCAATTTACTCATGGACGAATGGTTTCTTAGGTTGAGGGTTTTACTGAAAGACTAAAGGATGTCATTGTGTGCTGTAGAAGCCACGTGATTAAAGCTGTCATAGAGTGTGGTAAAAGTTTGGTACTTTTGCGTAATTTACGAGTTTGCTTACATTTTCTATCTCCATTTACTTTTGTTTGAAAATTTTAAAATGTATAGGAACAAAATGGAACACATTTATTTCTCTTTCATTTTGTAATAATTTCGTTCTGTTCCAAAAAACCTTCAAACAAAGAGAATGAAAACTATGTTCTATTCTATTTTTTTTCTTTTTATTTCATTCCTATTTATCTCGTTCTATTTCATTAATAAAAAAACATCCAAACATAGGATTCATGTTATTTCTCTGTTTCCAACCCAACGTGCCCATCCCTTTTATTTTATTTTATTTCCTTTTTAAGTGCTTGAGTCTGGTTGGGATTGAATTGGATCTGGAAGGGCTCCTCCTTCTTGAGTCTGATTGCTTCTTTTTCTATTTCGTACTTTTGCATAATTGACAATCCTCCTCACATATTCTATTTCCAATTGCTTTTTTCCTTTCATTTGTGACAGAAACACTTTGCTCTGTTCACCTTCATTCTCTTTTCCAAACCCAATGTACCCGAGGCTTTCTTTTTCTTTTTTATTACTCATTTTAAGTGCTTGAGTCCTATTGGGATTCAGCTGGGAATGGAAGGGCTCCTTCTTCTTGAGTCCGGTTGCTTCTGTTTCTGTTTCGTATTCTTATGTACAAGCTCTCTGATAATCTAGCTACCAACTACGATGGCTCATTCTTGAGTCTATGCTTCTATTTCAATTGTTAATCAATTGTTAGTGGTTGATTTTCCTCCACATCTTCATTTGAATTTCAAAAAATTTGCTGCTATATATAGGGGTTCTATGTCTTCTTGGTTGTGCCATCTGCTTTCTCTCATACATTCAGTAAAAGTGTGTGATACCTATTCTGAGTTTCAGTTTCTTTGTTGATATGGCTCCCCAGTTTGATCCATTGAGCAAGATCCAGGTTGAGCGTGAGGCATGGAGGGTGAAGGTCAAGGTGGTTCGGTTGTGGACTATTCTTAGCTTTGGCAATCCTGCTATACCAAGTTCCATTGAGATGGTTTTGGTTGATGAATTTGTAAGGATATTTTGAAGTAATATATTTTTTACCCAGTCTCTTTTATGATGCATTTATATTTTTTATCATGGTTATTTGGTCAGGGGGGAAGGATCCAAGCATCTGTAAAGAAGACTCTGGTGTATAAGTTCCAACCACTGCTGATTGAGGGGAATGTATATGAAATGATGTACTTCAATGTTGCCCCTAATTCAGGATCTTTCAGAGCAACAAGGTATGACTTTCGATTGATTTTCCAGTTCAGGACCAAGATGAATCCAAGTCAATCTATATTAATTCCAGTTAATGGGGTGGCCTTGGTACCCTTTGAGGATGTCTCTCGAATTGATGTGGAATCTGACTACCTTATAGGTATACCCCTAATATTGTTATTGCTTTAAAGCCCCTATTTTACTAACTACCTTATAGATGTCCTTCTTTTATAACTAAATGTAGCTTCATTGTTGGTGTAGATGTCATTGGCCAACTTACTGAGGTGTCAGTTGAGAAAGAATACGAAAGAGAAGGAAAAATGACTTGGATGATTATTGTGGAACTGACTGATGACTGGTTGTGGGCTTCAAGATTCAATTAATAGGATGATTGTTGCAAAGTTTTTTTATATGCTATTATACTTCATCATCTTCACTTTATTAACCACTTTCCATTTGTATGTTATAGTGGGAAGCTTGATTGGGGAGTACGTGGATTCTCTTAATGCATTTATTGCTAATGGTGATCTGGACCAACCTATGGTTGTTGTTCAGCTTGCAAAGGTCAAGACATTTAAAGGTTTGCATTATCATGCTACACACATTAGTTTTAGTTGTTCTGCTTTGCCCATTTAAAAAATTCTGCTTGACAAATATTTCACCCTTGAACAGGAAAGGTGGTGATACAAAATGCTATGCATGCAACGAAGTTGATTTTCAACCCTGATATTTTTTAGGGTATTGATCTCCGTAGTCGGTTAGTTGTCATTTACTTTTTGTTTTTCCTTTTTTCTTTTTTCTCATCTGATAATTTATTCTTTTTTTTATTATTTCTAGCCTTGCTGGTGTCAACTTTTGGTTCTCAGTCACTAAAATTTCTTCCTGATGGCTAATTTGTATCTCTGGAGGATGACTTTACGAGGCTGCATCCCAGAAAGTCTTTGGAGCAGCTAATTGACGTCAAAGAGGTTGGTATCTATTTTGTTTACTCTGCTTTTACTTAGCAAACTAGGTTGAGTACACTATATTTATCACACATTATCTTCTGAGAGTGTTCCATCTACTTGGTTTTTACTTTACTTTTTTGTTAGTTGGTAATTGATTATGATGTCTGTCTATTTTTAAAGGATGGATATTTCATTGTTATAGCCACTGTGAAAGGAATTATTGAGGATGGTGATTCATAGTGGTACGTAGCATGCAAGTGTGGGCGGGCTGTCATTCCTGATTTGGGAATGTATTATTGTGATGTCTGTTTTACCCATGTGTTTAATGTCATCCCAAGGTCTGTAGAAACTAATCCATATGATTTTATTTATTCTTTGTCTTTTAAGTAATAGTTGAAGCCATGATGACTACTTCTTCTTGGTGTTCTAGGTATAGGGTCAAAATTGAAGTTGAAGATGCTACTGCCACTGCTGTATTGGTGCTTTTTGATCGTGATGGACACCTCCTGTTCAAGAGAACATGTGCTGACATGATTACTAAAGCAAAGAGGGTCAATTCTTTTTAGTCTGATATCATTGAAAATTTTCATATATATGGTGTGTGATTTATATCTTATACATTGTTATTTATTTTATCTTTTATTATTTTAGGGTGGAGGTGTTGGTAGCCACCCTTCTGTGTTCAATTCTCTGATGGGGAAGAAACTCTTATTCAAAATTTAGACCAAGTCTGTTTCAACAAGCGAATTTAATGGAACATACAAGGTCAAACGTGTGTGTGATGATGACACCATTGTTGCCATGTTCCAACTTCCTGGGGCTGAGATGACTCCTACAAAGATTGTTGTTCCTTTGTAATTTTTTTCTCCTCATCTTCATCATGGTTTGTTTAATGTGTTTGCTTCTGTTTTGTGTCTGATTTTTTGAAATAAAACTTTAATGATTAGCTTATCTAATCCATTTCATCTATGTCATGGTTGTAGGCCCTATTCAATCCACCATTTCCTAAGGTTTACAACCTGGGCTGTGATGAATCTAAAGATGATTCAGTTGCTGTTGAGGTCTTCACACCCTTACATTTTAAATTAGTATGCAGTTCTACTGGTAAGTGGAATTTTACATTTGTGTGTGATTTCCTATAGGAATTTTCCTCCTAAGTGCTTGATGAAGTTGTTTGTCTTGGCTCTGGTGAACCTTCTGGCAAGGTTAAGATCACACCTACAAAGAGAAAACTTGAAGAAGCTATGCAACCTGTTGTTGATGCTCCCAATGCTAGACTCTTGAAGGTGGTGAAGATGGACAAGTCGTAGTTGTGTGTGACTATCCTTTTTTAGGTGCTGGACTTGGTCTTTGACAGTGTTTTTGGCTTTCAACATAGTGGTCCAGTCTATTGGTAGTGTGTGTAAATAAATCTGGTTGTATTTTTTTGGGGACCATTGGTTGTAATTGATAGAATTATGTCAAAAGGTTCAATGTATAGTTGCTTAGAACTCTCTGTCCAAAAATACTTTTGATGTATAATACACCAGATACTTGCCATTGTAAATTGAATCAGATATCAATGTGCTGTTGTCTTGCAATTATATTTGTCTATTGACCAGTGGGGCGTATATTGTCAGTGTTTATGGCAGTTGATGGAAGAATGTTGGATTTTAGTAGTTAGGTAAGAGTTTGTTGTTTACACTTCACACGATATTAAAAATTTAAAAATAGGTCTTGTGCATAGCTTTTGTGCATGCTATCAGTAAACAATTCAATTGCTTGAGGTTTTTAATAATTTTTTTTTGTTCTGTTGTAGCGTGTGATTTCTGTCTGCAATACTGATGCATCATCAGAGTTGCTCATATCATTAATATTTTGTACTTTCCAAGGTTGCTCATAAACAGCTCAACCTGCTAATGGTCAACATTTTAACCTTTTTTACTTCTATTTTTATTAGTAATTTTACTGTTCTAAATCTCATCCAAAATGTAGTTTGGTTCAGTGATCATTTGGTTTCTCTTGGATTGCATTAATGTCTTTCCAAACTATTAGGCAACTATGTTTTACTGATGTGAAGTTGCTATTTGTGACACATGCTCCAAAAAGGGTAGTTGAATCCAATTGGCAGGGTCACTTGGTCACTTGGGCAGTAGAGGTATATCAATATGTGCCTGCTTTTTATCATGACATTGTGAACCACATCTTTTGAAAACTGCAATATTCCCAGGTTATATATCCCTATTATATGTCATTTATCCTTTTTGTGCTCTTTTGTACTTTTGAATTATATTGTTGTGAATTGAGTCCTTCTCTGATGTAGGGCACATACATTTTATATGAACATTTACATGGTTTCCAGCTAACCATTCCCTGAAGCAAAATTCACAACTAAAGTTGGTAATGGAAGCATGGTAAGTTTCATTGAAGTTGAATTTATTGACAAAACTAAAGGTAAGATTTGATCCACATAGGAACTCTCCCCTGCCCCACACAAAAAAATGTCAATATAACGTAATACTCATTTTAATCTATGCCCTTTAATTGAGACTTACTTAAAAAAAACCTTTTGTACGAATTTATCTCATTTTGTGAGGCAATGGAGCTAGTCCCAAAAGAGGTGTTAGAATGTTATACACAAGTGACACCACAATCTGTTGCTGATCAAAGGGCCAGAAAGGTTTTTTTTTCCTTTATGTGTGTGTGGTTTTTTTTAAATAAAAATGATATGACATGATTTTCTTTAGAATTCAGTTACTGTAAGTTTGATGTTTTAACCTTTTTTTCCTTCATTCCCTTGAAATGAAAATTGGACAAGCAAATTTGAATGAACAACATCATAAATCCTAACAATTAATTTCGTGAATACTTTGTATGCTGTTGTACAGATTGCTAGATTTAAACGTCAAAGAGTTGCAGAATCGAAGTTGTTGGAAATAAAAGAGCGAAAGGAACGGCGTGGGCGTTCTACTAAAGTAGTTGCCCTGTCCACCCCTATTAAGGCAGGAGAAGAAGAAGCATTGGATGATGGTGGGGAAGAAGAAAGATAGGTTTGTGTCTTGATCTGCTACTTATTTTAGGCCAATGCTACTATTATTCTTAAAAATTCGTTTATGGGACCTATAATGGTCCTATATATTGTCTGACTGACTTATGATTTATGAAATGGATTCTGCCTATTTCAAAGGCACAAAATCGTTCCTAAACTGATGCTGATGTGCTCTTTGTATAGAGATTTACAACTTACAATAACACCCTGTACCATTTAGATTTATAATAACATTCTTTGTATTACTGCTTATATGCTCAAATTATCAAAAAGCAAGTGGGAGACAAGCTGTGAAGCAGTTAGCCTTAACTGTAACATCTTGGTTGGGAGGTTAAAGCCTCTCAATGAAAACCTGCAGGAGGAAATGGGCTCTATCAAATGGGAGACACTTATTCATCAGGTAGCTAATATACAATAAAAGAACTCTACTTTAAACATTGACAGCTTTTCCTCTTGAGGAGGAAGTGATTGCTCTTCCAATTGCAGATTTTTCTCATGTTGATTGGAAGTTACTCCCCTTGAATGTTAAGTACTTGTGTGATATTGTCACACAATCCATATTACTGAGGTAACTGAACCAAATTATCATATAATGCTACCCTAAGTAATTGCAGATTTTTTGCATATTCATTTGAAGTAGCTTACTTTTAGGAGTTGTCTATGTACGACAGATGAAGGAATTCTTTCAGGACTTGCCTTTGCTGCCTTATCTATCAGCAGACTAATCAATTCCATTAAGTCATGACAGAGGATTATATAAACTGCTAATTGCATGCCTTTGTAGATTAGAAGCATTTGTGAGAATAATTTTGTTGTTATATTTATTTGAAGGATCTATACAACAAGTGATATGTTATAGGTGGGGACTAGTTTTATTTTTATTTTTTAAACTGTAGATATATAAGCCGCTAGCTTTTGCCAAATGAAATTTTCAAGGGGGTATGGGGATAGGAATCAAACTGCCCCACCTTTGGGACTATTTTTACTTGATTGTTTAACTTTTCCATAAAATAGTGTCATACATACAAATATAGGTGCTAAACTAGGTAGCTAGATGAGTTGCTGTTCTAACTGGCTTGAATGAATAGACCTGTATAATTTAAATTATATTTAAAACTCTGTATCTATTTTCTCCATTCATTGTAAAGTTGCATTCTTAAGCAGTTTGGTGTTTAATGATGGGTTGAACTTTTGTCTTAAAATATGATCTTTCTTTATTGAGTAGGTATTGATCTGGGATTGTTAATAATTTTTATCTTGCCTTTATTTGAAGACATGCACAAGAATAGTCATATTGACGCTAGAGTTATAAGGGCGAGTAGGAAAACAACTGATATAGAGAAAGTTGGAGTAGAATGCAGGGATTAGTGGTACATGGTAGATGATTAGTGGTAAAAGGAAGCTTTAGCATAATACAAGGATTAGTGGTTTGTGGTAGATGATACCTACTTGGCACTATTGTATGGGGTGATGCTATATTATTGAGTGTGTTATAACGTTTTTTATTTTCCTTCCACAGGTGAATCATTGAGTGTGAATTTTACCCCAATTTAAAAAACTGATACTGATGTATCATCTTCCGATTGTACGAGTTCTCTCCATTCAGAATTCACTATAGTTAGTATATCTTATTATTGCTTAATTATTTTTAGTTGTGGTTTGTGTAATGGACTAAGTTGTATATTTTAACAATTCTAATAGATCTAAGTTTTGCACCGATTGTGGTAAGCAAAAATTTACTCTACTTAATTAATAAGTGTTGTTTGGTTTTGTTAATTGCTTGTAGAATATTCTTGCTACTTTTGTTCGCTCAGAGCTGGTTCGCCTTCAACCAAATGTCTCTCTTATCATTGGAAATGGACAACGGATTAATTGTAGACTGCTATGGATTGGTAGGAGGGAAACTAACTGCAAAATTGGATTGGGTTGGTACAACTTTTGTCGAGACAAGCATCTGGATAAGGACGATGTTGTCAAATTCTAGAGGAAATGCTGATGGTATTTTCTTTACCATCAAATGTGGTGTAATTGACAATTAGTAATGATTTTGATGATCACAGACAAGATATATGCAAGTTAATTAGTAAAGGTATTTTCTATCTCATTCTTTATTACTATAGTTTAATCATTTTTTATATTTTGCTGAAGAATTTAGTATATCTTATCTTTTGCTTTTCCATGAAGTTCATTCTTTTACTGCTATATTTCTTTTCGGGGCCTATTTTTGGTGCATTTCTTGAGTGAGGTTTTTTTTTTCGTCAGCATTGTTTGGAACATTAGACAATACAAGACAAATATCTTCTGATTAAAAAACCTTATGAGATGGAAGAAATTAGAATTTAATTAGAATATGAAGAAGCTACAACATACTCACCATGAACGAAAGAAGGCCTGTAAGTATGTTGTATTCATATTTCATAAATTGGAAATATCAGTACAGAACTATAAAGTAATAATCTAAATCAACTGTTTCTCTCAGACGCCAATTACTTATGCAATTTGCAATGGCATATAACCAATTCTGAAAGTCAAAGCATGAATATGAAACAACCCAGACTAATGCACATAAAGGAACTTCGTAACTTGAATCAGTCTGACCTTGATACAGACCACATTACTTTTTGGATGAACTGCAAAAGTAGCAAAATCCATACAAATATTAAATTGTTATAAAAAGGGTAACTCATGAATTTTGATACTAATTGATTTGTGCTTCAAAAGATAAAAGAACTTAGATTACTCATAGACAAGTAGATCTTTTTATGTGTCATTAACCGACCATTATGTGCAATCATGCTATATGACAGAAAGCATACACTTGGTCAATATATTGATGAACAATATAATTGAAATTAAAACTGAAAAAGAGCACTGCAGCAAGAAGGATCACCTGATTCCAAGAGGTTTATATCGATATTCAGGAGGAAATATGATCTTTTCATAGTAATATCCATCTACAAATAGGACAAACAAGATGTAAATACATAAATTGGGATATTTCAAAAAGACAAAGCACTATAGAGCTGAAAATGTGAAATGTTAATAATCAACGATCACATATTCCTAACTTAAAAAACTTGCAAAAGGTGTTCCTTCACTTCCTTCCAACACATAATCTGAGATATTAACAGAGAATAAGATTAGTATCAAGTATTAACCACTCCCTAACAAATAAATTAAAATTAAGTAGCTAATAGCACAACATAAGAGCACAAGACATATCAGCTGAATAAAATTCTATTCTGAACAAAACTTGCAAGGACTATCCAGCTATGGAAGTAAATAAACCTTGAAAAGTGTGAGAATTCATTTTCAAGCCTTCAAAATCTAAATCTACAGTAGAAAGGAATTAAAAAAATATATATGCTAATTGACAACTCTTCTTAGCAATTAATTTGATGTTGGAAGTATGAAACTTAAAATTTTTGTAAAATAATAAGGCATACAAGTAGACGAAGTAAGTCATAATAGAAAACACATATATGCAAACTATGATAAGTGATGTACTGTAATGATGCCTATGCTCCTTACCATAAAAAATAATAGTTTCATACATTTAGTGCACAAAATCATCAAACTGATCACGCATGAGAAAACAATGAGGCTCAAACAATTTCCTCATTAGATAGTCAAAGGTAAAAATAGTTTAAAAAAATGATCAACTGAGGACAAAAGTTGTGTAATAATAGAAGCTAACTTCTCCAAATTAGTAACCAACGTGCTTACTTATCCATACCATGTGCTTACTTTATTATAATATGTTTTGGAGTTTAAGGTAGAGTGAAATAATATTATTTTGATCATTCTCTCTCCTCCATTGCTGCTTTACCAGGTCTCCCATTCATTTGTACTTGCTTCTGCCATTTAAAGTTTTGATAGTCAAAGAAGCAAGCCAAATAAATGCAGCATCTGTTTTGATTATTTTTTATTTTTGATTTGATTGATGTAGTGCCAATGTATTATGTATATCATAAACTTCAATTGTGTTCGTGTATGCAGCTGAATGTAATAGATCACCTCCAATCATAAGGAGTTGTATTAGTTCCTTAAAAAAAATTCTGGTTCTATTGGTGTGGTAAGGACTTTGGTTTTCTTCCACTTACAAGTGTGGTTTTTCTATTGGTTGTTGTGCCTTTGTTGAACATACTAGCATTGCTTAAGCTCACATGTGATACTTTCCATGTTCTTTAATATCTTTATTTTACGTTTTTGGTCTTGGAGCAGTGACCATTGTGCTACTTCAATCATTAACCTTCATCAGAGTTGCCCTAAGTGTTCCTATGAAACACATTAGCGAGGCTCATTTCTACAAGGATTTTGAGATTATGAACTCTTAGAGAAGCTATTTTATCTTTGAGTAATGCTTCAAATATTTTCTTGAATATCAAAGTAAATGATATTGCACCTCACATATAGCTCTACCTATGGTATGAGTAAAGTGTCTTCTGTTATAAATGCTGACTATATTTGTTGTATCGTGTTTCCTTTTCTGAGCATTGCTTTTGCTTTGAACTAACAACTCTTTTAGCTTCTTAGTGTATTACTGTGAGTGCTTACACAGACGCTGTGAGGGAGTTGGCATGTGAGATTTTGGAGTTAATGGGAAAGGACTTAGGGTCTAGATACATCAGTTTTCATCAGGTTAATCACAGATGTTGATAATTACTCAGTCCTCAGGCTCATTCACTACCCACCTATAGTTATCAGAGATTGCGATCAAGCAATTAAGCACTCACAGAGGGGCAACAATTACTCATTGTTAATGAGGCAATTAAGTCATCTGTGGTGAAGCTCAATCCAGCATTGGATATTGTTAACTCCTCACTTTTGGTATCAAAGGAAAGATTAGCACCAAGAGCAAGAATATCAGTTCCTATAACACCAGAGAAGTTGACAATTGGGTTTGCTATCAACCCGATGCTGGTGCTTACTCCAGTATAGTCATGCAAGTACTGAAGTTCCACCTATTCCATAAAATAGACAACAGAACGTACTTCCAGTGAAGAAATAGGATGCAAGAGCTCTAGGTTTTAGACAGTTTTAACGAGGTTGCTTTGTCAAACTACATAGCATAATAACATATAATACTTCTATGCTTTGTAGTTTTTAGACCGTTTTAATGAGGTTTCTTTGTCAAACTACAAAGCATAATAGCATATAATACTTCATCGTCTCCACTTTTTTTATATGCGATTATACTTCTACATAAGATATATTCATTAACATATTAACATATCTATTAACATGTGTTAATCAATAGTAATATCATTGTTAATATTATTTAATTAATTTGCTTGCTTTCTCTTTTCTTGCTGTCATCTTTAATACTTGTCCTTGGTTTCGTGATTTGCAAATACTGTGAGCTCATTGTTTTTGAAAACAATTGCTGTGTATATTTTGTTGAGTCACTTCTTTCAGTGATACATGGGGTGCCTAATCCTCTAATGATCATGGTTCAGTGTTTTCCATCCTTTAGGTGAATTTGAAATTCAAATTTTTTGGCTCTATAAATACAGAGTTTTATTGTTTGGCAAAAGTGTGCCTTTGTTCTCTCATAGCTTTTGATATTTTATCACTATCGAGTTTGGCAATATTTGATTATTGTTGATCAACTTCTTCTATAAATTCACTTAGTTTGTCACTTCTTATCTACCTTTTGAGTCCTTGCTGTTGTGCAGTCATGACTCCACCATGTGATGCTGTTAGTGAGATTCCCCTAGGTCGTTGATTAGGCGCTCTATTAAAATGGTCTTGCTGGATGAATTTGTAAGGAAGATGTTTTTTGTTCCCAATTTTTAAGTTGTAGTTTTTGATTGGTTTCTAGAATGTTAGCAGTTCCCTGCTTTTTTTATAAAAAAAAATTGAATTAGTCCTAATTGTTTCTATTTAATTGTTATTAGCTTTTCCATTAAGTTGTTTTGTCATTGCTGTTGAGTGATTTAATTTATTTTCTTTTCATATTGGTTCAGGGGGAAGATACAAGCTTCTGTTAGGAGAACACATGTATCCAAGTACATGCCGATGGTAGCAGAGGGAACTGTGTACTGAATGTTGTACTTCACTATTATACTAAGTATGTGATCTTTCTGTGCCATAAGTCATGTATACTGCTTGGTCTTTCAGTTCAGAAGCACATTGATTCGTTGTGATTCTATTATGATTCCCATGCATGGACTGTCATTGGTCTCATTTGCTGATGTGAGGATGACTGACGGTGAATCTGACTTCTTGGTTGGTTTGTGTTGTGTATAAATAGTTATATATAAATGATCTTTACTTCTGAAGTGTTCTGGGTGTTGCCTACTGTGCATTGGTGGCATTTATTTTTCAACTTTGTTTAATTAAATTGTCAGTCATGCCCTGCATTTTTTATGCATAGTTTTATGCTTTCTTCATTTTTATTCATTAATTATGTGCCATGCAGATGTCATTAGACTATTGACTACAGTTTCCAATAAAAGGGAGTATGAGAGGGAAGGGGAAGGCTACAAAAATGGTTGTTATTGACTTGACTGTTGAAGGGTATTTCCTTTTTCCATAAGGGCTTATTTTGATGAAGCATGAAGTTTGTCTGGATTTAATGTAATTTATCATTGATTTATTATAGTTTATTATTTTATCCAATGAATATTTGAAGTGTTTATTGTTTTCCCTTTTTAGTGAGAAACTTGGATGTGCGCTATATGGTGAGTAATGTTGTTCACTTGAATGCCTTCCTGGAATCGAGAGAGCTTGACCAACCTGTTGTTATTCTGCAATTAGCTAAAGTCAATATGTTCAAGGGTATTGAATACTTGAAAGTATGTTTTTGTTTGTTGTTATCCATTTTTCTATGCACTGACATGTATTCTTTTACTGACTAGGAAAAGTTGTTATTCATAATGTTATGAATGCCACTAGGCTAATGTTTAATCCTGATATAGCGAAGGCTATTGAGTTCAGGAATGGGTTAGTTTTTAGTCCTTTTCATTGCCATTTTACTTTTGTGTTGTTTTACTATAATCCTTAGTTTTGTTTGTCAATTTTTCCCCAGTTTCAGAATTTCAAAGGAAGACTTAGTTGGGTTTGAGGCCGTTGCTGTTTTAGCTTATGGCAAGACTGTACATTGAGGATGATTTTGTGAAACTAAACCCCAAAAAGACTATAGAGCAATTGTTTGAGGAGAATGAGCTTGGTGATGTGTTTTGTGGTTTTGGTGTTGTGTTCATTTAAATGATTGTTCTATATTATATTACAAATAAATGTGCTTTTTTTCAATACTTTATACTTTATAAGAACAATGTTAGCAATGTTTTTAATGTTATGGTACATACTTTCCTAATATTAGACATTTTGATCCATTTTCTTCTTTTGCTTTCCCAGGTAAAGGGGCCTAAAATAACACTTTAACAAATTATGATTATCATATCTTTACCTTCACAGATCCTTCTTTATCATGTTTTCTTTGATTTTGATCTTTTTAATATGGTTTTAGTGACATAGGCTAAGGAGGTTGTCAAAAACATTTTTGGGTGAATCCATACTTTCATAAAGGTTAGCTATAGTTGGATCACCCTATAGCTTGACAATGACTACAACAGAATTCAGATTCATTAATTGGTCTTTATGTATTAACATACTGAGTTGCTTGAACCTTCTCTCCATCATGTTTCATTTTATTGGCATTCTTAAATGTGTGTTGATTAACAATCTGGCCATTTCATGCCTTCCACCTTATTGTACCTAACTTCCATTTTGATTATCTCATTTTCTTCTTGGCAGTGAGCTGACCTAACTCTTCAGCATCATCTTTTTCAGATAGAAGCTGAAGCATCTTCTGTGCAAGTTGTTGCTAGGACACTTAACCCTTCGAAATTTGGATAGGGTGGTTTTGACTTCAACTGGGGTGTGCCTAGGTTCGTGGCAGACTACTTTCCATTATCTAAAGGCTCGGTATCTTGTCTCCTTACTCTTCAGTCTTCACACATGTATTATATAGTATGAGTTGCACATATGAGACATGATTTCTTTCCTTGATGTTAGCCTTCCTTCCCTTCTCCCTACCTCCCTCCCCAAGTTCTCTCTCTCTCTCTCTCTACACATAAAGCAAAGCGATGTGCTATATCTTCACTTTGTCAAGTTAAAAATTAGAATGTTGAAGCTTGACTAACATAGAAGTTGTTACTTTTTGTTTTGGCCTTTAGTTTGTAAATTTTCTAATTTATGGCAAAAGTTAATTATATTTATAGCATTTTTACTTATATGATTCATTCTGTCTTTATAGGTTTACTGATGCTGGAAATTTTTGGCTTTTTTATTTCCACCACGAGAAGGAAACAACAAAGCTCAATTAATCATTCATGCTTTTAAGTTAAACCTTTTCTTAGTTTACTTGGTTGGTTATTTTCTACGAATATAAACCAGTTGCGAGAACTTTCAATCTATGTATCAATAAATATATTTAGAAAAAAAATGATGTGTTATCTATAACTCAAGAGTCATTATGTTCAAATATACCACTGTTAGAATTTCAGACAGCATTCATAATATCAAACTATTTTATCTTTCAGTAATGCTTCAAATGATTTCTTGAATATCAAACTAAATGATATTGCACCTCACAGCTAGCTCTAGCTATGGTATCAGTAAAGTGGCTTCTGTTATAATTGCTAGTTATATTTGTTCTACATAAACACTCACGCATATTTCCTGCTTTGAGCATTGCTTTTGCTTTGAATTACTAGCTCTTTTAGCTTCTAACTGTATTACTGTGATTGTACATGACACAGCTCTATTCTGACTGCTTATGCAAAGACTGTGAGGGAGTTGGCATGTGAGATTTTGGAGTTAATGGCAAAGGGCTTGGGGTCTCGATACATCAGTTTTCAGCAGTTAATGGCAAAGGCGTTGGGGTCTAGATACATCAGTTTTCAGTAATTGCCCTTTAAATATATATTTGGTTTAGTCTATTCATCCATGTTTTAGGGGTCTAAACTTTAAACAGCAGATTGGAAATATTTTGGCCAATTCAATTTGTGTAAATATGGGTTTCGAAAGACATCGCCTTATCTATTTCAATGACAAGTGACCGAGATTCATATCTGATTCAAATTCTTATGATTGGGGCATGTTTTAGTGAGGTTGGATTATTTTATGTTTCAATCTCTTTACTTCCTGTTGATAATTGACTCTGGAATTGGAGTTTGTGACAGGTCAACTGAATTAACACCAACTCAAAACAAGTTATTCTGGATTTTAATAGTGACAATAACACTACAAAAAAAACCTTTATTATTGAAACTGTTATAGAAGAAGGGAACACAACAACATGAAACTGTGTAGTTCCCACAGGAATACCTGCGTGACTGTGATGTTCATTCTTTCATTTAGTGGTTGTTTTAACATACTGGTGATGCCAAACCACAGTTAGACCTGCAGTCCCTTTCAATGTGAGGTCAACAAAATTTTACTAGTAGGATCTCACTTATGTATACTATTTATGTTGTGTGTTTTTCCACATTCCATTGGCCATTGAATATTAAAAGTCATCTTCTTATTGTAGTTACCAGCACCCGGATGGTCAATTAGTGCTTCAATGTCTCAACAATGACTGGAAGATGAGTAGATTCTCCTGTTAGCAGTAGTCTGTGCTCCATCTTACTTTAATGGCGTTTCTTTTTAAAAAAACATAGATATCCGTTTATTTTAAATGTAGCACACATAATTTTACATTTTAAAAGAAAATTTATAGATTAGAGGTGAACTTCTGACCCAAAAAAATATAGATATCTCTTTTTTTACTTTATCGGCTTTTATTATTCAAAATAAATAGCAATGCGTGTATTTTAAACACAATTCAAATCATTTTACACATTTTGAAAGATACTTTACATGTTTGAGGTGAATTTTAAAAAAAAAATCTCCATTTTTTAAATCATCCTTTTTACAAAGAAATTAATAAAGATGTGTCTATTTTCTATACATCTTATATAATTTATACATATTTTAAAATATAATTTATATCCTCACTGAACTTCTCATCCAAAAAAATTAAATTTATCTTTTACTTTATTTACATTTTTAATAATAAATTAAAAAATATGAATTTTTAAAACAACTCACATAATTTTATATATTTACAAAGCTAATTTACATTCCTAAAAAAACTTTCAACTTAAAAAAAATAAAATTCATCCATTTTACTTTATTAATCTTTATTTTGTCTTTATTTATAAGCTATATAGATGTTGTTCTGCTATATCTTTTGTATTAAATGTATGGGTGGTCAACAAAGCAAAGTAGTTTGACTAAAAGTATGTTTGCCTTTCACGCAACCATAGCATTAAATATTGGGATAGCCTATTCATTATTACTCAAACCTTTTAGTTCTTATGTTGCAGTTCGTTTGGAGATTTCTCACAGTGGACTGGTCTTTCAAAATCATATGGCCTCACATTACCTCCACATTTGTAGTGGATAAAATATATTTGGGGCTGTCGTGAGTTTTTTTAAAGTTCAAGGATCCAAGTGAAGCCAATATATTGTGGGCTGGAATAGAAGTTCCATCCTTTACTGATTTCATTGTGTGTGTGGTTCCCTTTTTTCCAACGCACTTGCATCATATTCCAACTATCTAATATACTATTTCATAGTGGCAAAGCTGAGTATTGTTGTATTTGTTTGTTGACATGAGGTAATAATCAATACTGTCCAAATTGCATGAAATCGTTATTCTAATAAACAATGTTATGAATTTTTGTTTTTCATTTGATTCGCATTAACATCACTTTTAAACCCATGCCTTTTCTAAATACACATATACAGTTTCCATCCCTTTTCTAACGAATCATGTTATGATGTCTGTTTTCATGCGATAAATCATGCATCTGTCTGACCTATTATGACTAAGATTTACATTGTTAATTGTTTTTTTTTTTTTGCTTTTGCCTTAACATTTTACGTAAACCATTTTTAGTTTCAGATTATTACTACTACCTTTGATAAGATAAGCACACGTACACACATATAGGCACGTCTGTTGCAGAAGGTTAAGCCATCTAGATTAGCTATCAATAGCAAGAAACTGGTCATCACATTCACAGTTCTATGTTAGTGGTAAAAAAAAAAGGAGACAATTTAAACCTTAATAATCATAATAAGATATTACCAAAATTGCTTATGTCGGTTTGGATAAAAAAAAGCTCCCTGTTTTCAAAGTTCAGGCCATTCCCAAAAAAAAAAAAATTCTACTCAGACTGAAAAAAAAAACTTTATTTGTGGTTGAAGAGCTACATTCAGGTTACTGGATGCAAACCTTATATTCTCATAACCACTTACTAAAAATTAGGCAATCTGGCAGCAATAGAAGATGTCAAACTATTAGGTGTGAGATCAGTCATGCTGAGTGGAGATAGCACTTAGTCTGCTAAGTATGTTGACAGTGAGTTGTGCTTACGTTATTGATCCGTTATGTTTATAACGAATAACCAACCAATCTTCTTAAACAAATACTTTATTTTATTTGATTATGTGAATGAAATCAAATATATTGCCAAAATAATTTACCTTTTTAATTTGAATTATTTGTCAAAAGTCAAGGTGTTCAACATCTGTTAACATGACCAGCAAACTTGCTGCTTTCAAATAGAGACATAAGCTTCCAACTATGCTGTTTCTTTATATATATATATATATATATATATATATATATATATATATATATATATATATATATATATATATATATTTCAATGCATTCCTGTTGAATTTGCACACACCCCTTTCATATCATTTCAATCCAACTTTTGGGTTGAACAACAAACTTTGTTGTGCCGTGCGTAGCACAGGTTTCTGCACTAGTGATCTTACATTTATCCCTATGCTTTCTTGACAGTTAGGTGTAACATTTTAATTGTCTTCCTCTTAAATTACTTGATTGTCATTACATACAAATACAAACAATATAAAACACTCAATATGTCACAAAATAAATTCATCATGCCCAAGCCAATAATAAACTTCAAATAAATCAATGACATTTAAATAAAATTTCCAAAACTTAAAGTCATCAGATTTAAATGTTAATTTTTTAAGAGACCAACTTTAATTTAAAAATTTCATTAATTTTTAAAAAAAAATTCATCATAGTCCATAGTTTTGTCCATGTCTCAATAGTGAGTTCATTGCACAAGAGTCAATTCATTGCCAAGGTCAGTGTAAAGGTTTCGATAGTAGGTTTGTTGCACAATAATCCTTCTCTTGCAAAGATAAGTATAAAGATCAATAATGAATTTATTATACAAAAGTCATTTCCTTACAAAGATCAACATATAAATCATAAAATTATCTCCAAACTAAAGTAACATAACTTGAGGTAAAAAAATTAATGTAAATCAAGATCATTTATTTAATTGAAGTCTTGAATAATATTATATTTTTTATAGATTATAGTATTAGTTCCATAAAAGAGTCAACTTATTCAAATTCTAATAATTCTAAATTCTTATCAAGAATCATGAAGATTTCAAAAACAAAACACAAATACAAATCAAATCAAGTTTATACATTCTAACTATAACAATTTTAACACTACATGTGTACAACTAAATTGACATATAACAAAGATTATAACAATATGCATATATCTATTAACACGAATTAAAATTAAATTAGTAAGTAGCATGCATGTACTCAATCTTGCATATATTTACAAGAATTAAAATGAAATAAAACACAGCATATTCTTTCAGGCCAAAGCACGTGTATTCGACTAGTAAGCATGTAAAAGTCATATTAATTGTCCAAAGTAGCAACTATATTAGGGACATGCATGTACTCAATCTTGCATATATTTACAATAATTAAAATAAAATAAAACACCGCATATTCTTTCAGGCCGAAGCACGTGTATTAGACTCGTAAGCATGTAAAAGTCATATTAATTGTCCAAAGTAGCAACTATATTAGGGACAACCTATTGTAACAGGAGATCTACAATGGCTTTGGAAGCAATTGAAAAGGATCCCCATGTGTCTTTACCCTTCGGAATAGTGACACTTTCCTCAATTGTACATTGGGTAGCTACAACCTAGAGCTAAATTTAGTACCTTTTCATTTCTTTTTAGAGCATATAAATATATCCGTTATCAACCAACTAATTATAAACGTTTATATTTTAAAAAGAAAAAATTCATTTCCTATTTCTTCTAGACTTTTTTCTTTCATCTTCTTTCTCTCCCCTTTTTTCTTCCGCTTTCCTCCTCTCTTTTTCTTTCTTTCTCTTTTCTTTCCGTCTTTCCTCTCGGTTTCTCACTGTTTCTTTCCACTTCTGTTCTCCCCACTCTCCCTTTTCAAAGCCTTTTCCAAGTTAGTTTTTTATCGTTTAACTTATGGTAAATTATGAATCTATGTTGCACCTTGCACCACCAGATCGAGATGCACGTAACACTATATTATTATTAATAATTTTCTTTTAACCTTGTAATCATTACTTTTTAAGATATTTATTATTTTTACCCCTTTTATAATAATAATAATACCTTTCTAATATTTATTTAAATAATGCTAAGAATATACTCTCTATCATATTCTTTTGAACACACCATCTTTTATTAAATTATGTCATATTCTAAAATAATATTTAATTTTAATTAACGTATAATCAACTCGATTAGTATATAATTAACTTTGAGTGACGTGTAATAATATTTAAATATTATTTTAGTATATAACGTGACCTAATAAAAAGAGTATTGAAAAGAGTGTGATAGAAAATATATTCCTAACACTCCTTCAATATTTATAATCTTATTCAAAGATTAAATGTTAATTCTTATTCAATAAATTTCTATACTATTTAGTTTTTTATTTTATTTTTAATTTCATAATTTTTATACTATTAAATTATTTCTAATTTAATGCAACATATTTTTAATTTATCATTATCAATTTATTTAGAAAATTAACTCTAAGATTTTAATTCTTACAAAATTACTAATCTCTTTTTATTTAATAACCACAATTGCAAAATTATTTCAACTAAAAACATATAAAAAGAAATTAAAAAATCAAAATATTTTATAAAAAATGAGATGTTACACCATGCTAGTAGAAAATGCAGATTTTAGAAAGCTTCGTAGTTGACTTGTACTCGAGCAATAATCTAGTAATTATTTAACTCTTTATTTATTCTCGTAGTTGGATTCCTTCTCCTTTATTGAGAATGCTATAATTGGTTTATAGGCTAAATTTTTGTAGATGAATTCTTAGGTAACAAAATTCATACTTCACCCAAGTAATGAAAGTATACTGAATCTGTTAAACTTCCATTTTATCTAGCAGCAACTTTATACAGTTAATTACTTGATTTCAACTTTAAGTAAATTCTCCAATAATTCCAGAACTATGGTATTTAATGTTCAGCTTTAGGTGACTAAAAATTTAGTCCCAAACTATTTAATTTGAAACCTCTTTCTAACTCATAACTAGGTGCTGTCCAGCATCCATGTAGACTTTTGAGCCTGACTTTCCTAGTAGAATTAATATAGTTATAGGTTTCCGAAAATCTCGTAAACTTACAGACTTAATCCTAAGGTATAATACTACATGTCTTCAAATTTTCATGAGCCAGTGAGGCCGTTTAATCCCTCAACCAAGCCCACACAGTTACGCAACTTTCCTTTTATAGCAGAATCTTGTTCTACAGAAAAAGACTTGATTTCATGCCTCTGTTGCGAACACAAGAAGATTGTAAAAATTCTGAGATTTTTACAGCTATATGCCCTGCTTCTTAGCTTTTAAATGCAACAAGTTTCATGACATTTGGGCTTCTATAGATTAAGTTATGTAGTGAAATCTCTATATTGTCAGGCTATGACAGCGTAAACTTTTCTGCATAGCTTTCATGCTGTTACAGCAACTTCAGCAATTTAGAAATTCACTTACACAGATCCATTTTCCACGGAAACTTGGCTGCATTGTTCCATACATGTTAGCATTATTATATAAAATCTTCAATATAAAATACACCCTATGGAGTAATTAAAACCATAGCTCACTTAGTCACTTACTACCATCAGTAAGTCCTACACTGTAAATAACAGGATCATTGAAACTCACCAAGCTGAGAAGAACTTTAATGCATAGAACTCTTATAATTTACATCCCAAAGTTAACCTATTTAACAGTTATCCTTCATAAAAGAATTAGATTATAGCTTCTTTCAAAATAAAGTCAGTCACAAGAAGTTTCCATTTCTATTATACAGAGATGCAAAGTTAGCAAAGTGAAAAATTTAAGATTAGGATAAACTGAGTTCAGTCGAAACTTATCACATGACAGTCCACATGTCTAGCATCAAAATATACATGTAGGTAAAATGATATACAGTCCATAAATCTTATACACTCAGTGGTCTTTCACATCAAGTTTAGCTTAGAAAACTAAACTAGAAAACATATTACACATACGTGTGTGTGTGTGTGCATATCAAAACAGAACATAGTCCTTCATTTACAGTTCCTTCTCCTATTTCCAAGTTCTGCTGATCTGTTTGTCAGTAAAACAGCACACAAGAAACGAGGTTTCATCTTCACTAAATAGTTAAGGATAATACACTTTAAAGCTGTACTATTCAAGATCTAACGTTCATTGACTTTGTCCATGATTTCTTTGTACTCACATAGTGATGAGCATATAATATGTCATATTTTTAGGATTCAATTCTTTGAATTTTCATTCTCTTTTGATATTATTTTGATTAAACTTTGTTTGCAAGTTTTATTGTTTATTATTATTATTATTATTATTAAATTGTGATCTTATTTTATGTTTTATTTATTTATAATAGGAACTCTATGTTGTTACCATAATTGAAGAATCACGTCTAGCATGTGAGAATGATTGGAAGGTATGTTGGAGTTGGTAGAAAACATTGACAAAGTGGAAAGCATTGTGATAATGGTGTTATTTGTTGGCAAGTGGGTCCCGCAAATGATTTATTGGTTGGAAGCCATGTGGGAGAAAGAATTGGTTGGACCTGGTGGAAAATCATGCACGTAGGAGCATTATGGAGAATATTAGTTGTAAGCCATGTGGATTGGTTGTAAAGCAATATGTGTTTGGTTGTAAGCATGTATGATTAATTAGAAGACATGTGGAGTGGTTGGCAAGAGCATATTATTGATTGACAGAAGAGAATTATTAAAAACTTTAGAGAATTATTATAAAAGGAGGGGAAGTAGAGGTGGCAAAATAGGTCAACTCGTCCTGACCCGTCCCGACTCGCTAAAATGCGGGGCGGGGTGGGTTAGGGTTGGAAGAAATATTTTACACTTTAAGGCGGGTTGGCGGGTTAAGAAAAAATAGATGAGTTGGCGGGTTAGTTAACCTATTAATCCTACTAAAAAATAAAAAAAAATTATACAAAAATCAATAAATACTATAAAAAATAATAAATAATAATGATAAAAAATTATAAATCACATATCTAAAATATAATTTTTAAAATAGTCTAATTAAGTATTCAAGCATAAATTATATAACATCAAAAAAATCTTTATTTATAGTATTAGTTATCATTTAAAAAAAAAAAAAAAAACCCATGAGGCCAATCAAATCGCCATTTAACGCGGGTTATGCGGCGGGTTGATGGGTTCAATTCTTGAATTCAACTCACAAAAAAGTGACGGCGGAGTTGTGGTTAACCGGCGGGGTTGAACCCGTTTCTAGCTCTAAGGGGAAGCAAGGTTGCTAAGGGGAGCTACGGGCATAGAGAAATTTTTGGGAGGAGGAGAGAAAGCTGTAGGTAGAAGGTAGCCGTGGGAGTTTTCCTAATTCTTGGAGAGGAATTCTCAGAGGAAAAAGACAACAACGCGCAAATGAGCAAAATTCTTATGGTTTATTTTCTCTTTGTATTTGTCATTTTTTTACCATGAGTAGCTAAACTCATAGCTAGAGCTATGGGGGATTTTGTGTTCTTAATTATTTGGATCTGATTTCTAGTTTGATTATGGTAATTTCTTTGTGGGTTTACTATATTATTTGCATTCTTGTCATAAATTGATCACTTGTGACATTTATTAATTCATTGTTTGACCGGTGACCATCCACACTCAATGAGTGGATCTATATGGTAAGCCTGAGATTATATTGATGAATGACCAAACATCAATTTCTCCTACCAATGGAATTGACAGGTTGTTAATTCATATCTTGAAATTAGAACTTAATGCATTCTTGATTAATTCAACTAAATGACCAAATAGGTGAATTAATTTAAGAATAGAATATTATTTCATCTATGACCATTGGGATTCAATAGCTTATAAGATAATATTGACAAAAGAATTACCTGTATCATAATTGAAAGAAGATCCAAATAATAAGACTCAAGTGAACCTTGCGCCCTAGCATCTCTCTATCTTTGTTTATCTTTTCTTTATTTAATTGTTCTTTTTATTTTCTCCATTAGTTTTCTGTTTTAAATTTGGATCTTACGTACACTTCCGACAGTCTAAATAACATAAGAGTTTTACAACTTTGGTAATTATCACTTATTCCTCGTGGGATCGATAACTTGGACTCTAAAGTCCTATATTACGTGACGATAGAGTACACTTATTTTTAGTGTATTTTACACGCACCACATAGCACTTACCTTGCATAATATTCTCAAGAAAACTCTAGGACAGCATGTAGAAACTGCCCTTCACAGCTTGTGTAATTAAACTAAAGATACATAACGGTCACACACAAAATTTAGGAGGAACAATAGCATTTCATATACAGAAATTTATCATGCATGCAGAATATTCATACTTAACTACTATTTACCTTAAAAGAATGTGTGCAGATTCTGAGTAGAATTTTTCTTAGTGTTCTAACCCGTAACACTTACTCTCTTTGGCTCAAAATCTCTTTGTTATTACTAGGATCTCCCCTTTGCACTCAAAAGCTTCTTAGACCAGCTTGGTTCTCCTTCTTCTTAGAACTCATCAACATAAAATCCCTCTCAAATTAGCTCACCTAAAAGCTTACATTTCAAACAGGAAATTTCTCTTCAAAAGAGACCAAAAGATGTCTCTTTCACGGACATGCAGAGCTCTCATCTTTCTCTTTCTTGATTTTTGCTTGGAGCATCTCTCTCTACGTTTTTGCAGAAGAAGAAGGAAGGAGATGGAAGAGAATAATGGAAGAAAGTGGAAGGCACAAGGGGGTTTCGTTAGTGCAGAATGGTAAATGGTTCGGCCAAGTGGGTTTAGTTGGTGCAACATAAAAGAAACCTCACTCTCTCTCCCACTGTCACTCGATTGTGATTTATTTTTGTACGTGCTTTTCAAAAATAGGTTGGGCATTTTCGGCCTAACTCAGGCACATAGAAACTTATCATTTTCTTAAGATATGATTTTCTCATTCTTTCTGTTCTATTTCTCCCTTAAAAAGGAGTTTCTCATAGCATCTTATCTCAAATATATATATATTTAAAACATCTTAATAGTAAAATTAAATATGTGTTTAAGAAAGTTGTAAAAATTTGATTATGCTTAGTAATTGATTATTGTATAATTTTTTTTGTTATAATTGATTATAATCGATTCATTTTTATATTTAAATGCATTAGTTATAAAGTGATTTTAAATTAATCTGATTCGTTTGAATTATATAAAAAAAATTATTTTATACATTAAATTATTAAAATAAGTATAAAATAATTAAAAAAATTATTTGATTGAAGACAAAATGGTATTTACATATCAAAATGTAAGAAATAATCTATAAGTTAAAATCATAAATTTCAATCTTTAACATTATGAAAATTAGCTTTAAAAAATTTTTTTATTTTACATTAAATTTCATATAAAAAGCTAATTTTTTTTACAAACACGATTAAATACTATTATAATAACTTTTTTCTAAAAAAAACTAATCATAATTTATACCAAACACACCCTAAGATGACCTAAAAAAGGCTGTTAGCTGTATAACTTCTGGTGAAGAAAAACTTAAAATTTGAAAGCTTTGAAATACAGCAACCAAAACTAAGAAGTACAGTAAAAAAAATCTTAATAGATTCTAGCTTTAAAGTTGTAAGATAAAAAAAAATCTCTTTCTATTTCTTTATTTTTCCAAAACAGCAACCAAAACTAAGAAATACAGTAAAAGAGTTGAATCAAAATTTCTCTAAATGAATAAAATCAATTAAACTTATTTATTCACTTCTTTAATCTTTTCTAGAGGGCAACAGCCAAACTGAAGAAATAATAAAAGATTTGAGTCATTCAAAACATAAAAAGGCACTAATAAAACAAATCCACCATAAGTTCATAGTGAAATTCTGCCACTTTTTTTTAGTAACTTCATCAACAGAATTCGAATATCAATGTTCCAACTTAAAATTTACAGAATAGTCAAGGGTTTCAATCTTAAATCCAAACAGTCCCATCCAAAACTGAACAAATCAAATAAATATAATCACAGTAAAGAGTCCAAGATTAAACTTCAGTCTAATTCAAGATTACAAAATAGGTAAATAAGGAGAGTACGTTCAAAGATTCAAACTTCAGTCCTGTAAAGTCCAGTCCATAGTTAACAGAATAAGTAACAATAAGTTCAAAAATTCAAATGATTCAAATCTCCTTATTACTCCTAGCCGAAATCAACCTCCATCAAGTGTCATTAATATGTTAAAATATTCAGAATAGGTCCTGTAAAGTCCAGTCCATGGTTAACAGAATTGGTAACAAGAAGGTTAAGTTCAAAGATTCAATGAATCCTGTGAAGTCCAGTGCAGGGTCTAATTTTTCAATCCAAGACATCAAGGTTCACATGATTTAAATCTCCTTATTACTCCTAGCCGAAACCAACCTCCATCAAGTGTCATTCATAGGTTAAAATATTCATGTCCTTCCTTCAAGCATTCTCGGATACAGAAAGATAAAAGGGAAAATGAACACAAGTCCTTAATAGATACAACTTTTAAATGGTTCAGTTAAAATTTTCTTTTATGTTAATCTCGGTTTTCAGTCAACAAAGGAAAAAATTAGATTCAATCCTTCATGAAGTAGGAAAAACTCAACCTTCAAGTCACCATCTTTTAATCCTAAACCTCCTTTTTGGCCGAAAACCATGAGTAAGAAGAAGAAAAAAATTGTAAAAAGCTCCAAACTTGAGCCATTCTTTCTTGACAGAAAATCAACCCTAAACCCCAAACGAAATTTGTCAAAGGAGACCTTCCAAAAACCTTGTTTTTCCCCCATTCCATAAAGGAGTAAACCCAAAAAGGGGTCTTTATGTGTAATTCGAAATAACAGAAAAACATTAGAGAGCAGACAATATCAACAAGAGGAAGATTAATACTCATAACCCTGAATCATGAGAAGGAAAAAGAATCAAAGAGAAAGGAGGGGTTTTTCCATCTTCTACCTCAAGGATGGTCTCAGGCTGGAAATGTAAGTGGCGAAATCAAGAGTTGATGATGAAAAAGGATGGAATTTGACTCTAGTTGATGAAGAACAGTCAAGGCTTAGGCCTCTGTAAGATAACACAAATCCTTCTCTCTCTCTATCTACTCTGATTATAAAAAGTATACATTATGTTTGATGATAGATAATAAAAAGAATAAAAAGATAATGAAAAGAATTGAAATAATATTATTTATTTAAGAATTTTAAAATATATAAAAAAAAATAAAATATATAAAAATTATTTTTTATTTTTTTAAATATTTATTTTTTATTTTCATCTAAAATTAAGATAAAATAAAAAAAATACATAAATAATTTTATTTCGTTTATTCTATTAATCAAATTTTAAATAAAAAAAATAAAAATTATGTTTTATTTCTTTTCTTTTTTTTTTCGTTCTATTTTTATTTATTTTATTTCATTTTATTAATAAAAATATATCTAAATATAATATTAGGTGGACTTTCTCTATTGAATGTGTGGTGTGTTATACATATTTATAACCGTTTAAATTTGTTTTAAAAATATTAAATTTTAATTTAATGATATGTATATTTATAAATGGTAGCATAGTATAATTTTATTGGAATAAAGTAATATTAAGAGCGTATAAAAATTTCTCGTATTTTCTACGTTGTAAATGAAAAGAGCTTTTATTAATTAGATAAACGTCCTTTTAAATTTAAATTTCACTCTTTTTATTTGAATTCTTTTCATAAGGATTTTAATTTACTAATAGGATAAGTTTTTAATTTTCCTTCAAAAATAATAATTATAATGATCATAATCTCTATTGGTTTTTTACATTACTAATTTTAAGGTTAATTTTGATATACTATATTCTATACCATTAATTAATTATATGTTATCATATATATGATTTTTGAGATAATGTTATAAGAATCAAATATTTTTAATAATATAATAATATATAATTAAATGATAGTATTAAAAAATTTTACATTAATAATATATTAAAATTAAAATCTTATTAATTTTTTTTTATTAAAAATTAAACAACTTAATGTTTATTGTTAGTGTAAATATATTTTTATTTTATTCTCTTCATATATATATATATATATATTTTAATTCTATTATTAGATATGAGGATGTTACATTTGACCTTTTTGGAACTGGTCAAAAAGTCTTTTGACTAAAGTAACACTTCTTCTTTTTATAAAAATACATTGAGAAGATAACTTTTTTTTTCTTTTTCTAATAATGTGTTTAGATATTTTTTATTAATATAAATATTTTTTAATAGAACAAAATAAAATAAGTAAAAATGTACTAAAAAAGAATAGAATATAATTATTATTATTTTTGTTTAAAATTTTCATTAATAAAATGAAACAAAATTTTATTATTCATGTGTTTTACTCATTTCACTTTAATTTTGAGATGTTTAAGATTTAATTCACTCATTTCATTTTTTAATTTTAAGATAATAAAAAACAGTAGGGTTTTTTTTTTAGCAGGTTTCTTAGACATTTAAAAAAAGAAAAAAATGAAAAATAATTCACTATATATTCTATTCTATTAACATATATTTTAAAACTTTTAAATAAAAAAATATAAAAAATTATTTAATTTCTTCATTTCTTTTTTTATGAATAAATCAATGACTTTCTTTAAGTACATACCATCCAAACATTATGTAGAAGTTAAACTAAAGAAGTTCTAAATCTAATTGATGGCAACTTAAGAAACTAATAAATCTTAATCAGTCTAAGGAATGTCTATGTACTCATTCTACTAACTAGTTGTACAAGACTTCCACTAACTTATTATTACTATTTTTTATGCATATTTCTTCTTCCAAAATTCTATTTAAAATATTAATTAAATTAAATTATTATCTATTTTTTTTTTAATTTCTACTATAAATCAAATACTCACGTAAAGGCAACCCAAAATATGCAAAGTAAACATAACTTAGTTGCATGAAAATTTTATAAAGTAAATTAATAAATGTTAATTTAATTTTCTGAGATTAATGTAAATAATTAGACCTCTAGAGGCAAAATAACATCATAATATTTATTAATGTTATCTATGTATATTAATAAGGCAAATTATTCTTAACATATTAAAACTCGGATGTTACAAAAGTAGGGAATTCATTTTATATAATTATTTATATATATATATTTTTTATATAACTACTTTGAAGAAAATTTGGTGGGTCTTAATAAACAATTAAACATGTGTCTTTATTAATAAACATTATTTTAATCAAATAAGACCATTAAAAAACACTTTTATTTGGATAACTCCTAATTGAATCTTAAATTATTCTTTCAATAACATTATCCTACTTTATTTTTTTATTTCTTCATATTATATTTAAGTTCTTAAGACAAATTCTAATTTTGTTAACATTGTCATCAACTAATTATATTTTATTTACTTCATTCTTATACTTTTATATTTTTTCTTATTTCCTTTTTTTTTTCGAGTATCTCAATTCCAATCAAATCTTAAACTTAGAAAAAAATTTTAATAACATTATCCTACCTTATTTTTTATTTCTTTTTATTATATTTAAGTTCTTACTATAACTATCTTAATTATTATTTCAAGAGTGGAAGGGTTATGAAGACGAACATCTCTTTTAATTTCTTCCCTAAGCCCATTGAGGAAACGAGAAGGAGTAACTAATGTATCTTCCTAGACATCACGCTTAAGCATCAATTGTTTAAACTTAACAATGTACTCATATATAAGGCTAAACAACTGCTTAAGATTCATCCATTGTCTAATAAGTGACACTGATAAGTAGAGAAGTACTTCTCGTGTAGTTTCTGTTTCATGACTACCCAACAAGTAATAGGTTGGAAAGCCCTCTAATTTTGATCTCTTTCAATAGTTGCCCAATCTAACCTAACAGACTTAGTGAACTTCATCTTAGCAACTAGAACTCTCTAATGTTCAAGAAGAACATATATATCAAAGTAGTCATCAATGTTGCAAACTCAACCAAAAAAAATATTAGGATCTAATCGATCATCAAAGAACGGGACATCTATCTTAACTATCTTAAGGACATTCGATTCGTCATTATTGTTACTGTCCTAATAATTATGGATTCTTCAACTATATCAATGATGGAATAGCCTCTAACCTTACCGAAAATGATACATCAAAATCAAATCTCTATTATCAATTTGAGCATGAGATTCAAAAGGGACTTGCTTTTGAATGAATGGGAAGAACAACATTTCCTTAAAATTTATCTTTTTGTAACAAGGGTTCATCTTTTGAAAAAATTTATCTTTTTAAGAATTATTTTACAAAATTAATTATTAAAGAAAATACTTGTCAACAACACTATAAACCATGGTTATTTTTTTAGGAAAAACTTCTTCTAAAGTGAATTTGTCTCTAAAGTGAGCAAGTAAGGGTATATTCATCCTTAATTTAATTTAAAGTGCATCATATCTTAACTTGCTAAAATTTAATGGTAAATACACTGTTATTTACTCACTTTAGAGATAACATCATTTTATAATAACCTTATTCATTTTTGTATTAGAAAAACGTTTGTTATACATCTATTACAAGACACATTCCCTCACACCACCTTATGTGACACAATCAGAATGAAGTTGTGCTGAAAATGAAGTGTAACCAAATATAATTAGATAAAAAAATTGTACAAATATAATGTGATATAAATATAAGTATATGTGATTAGTATTAGAGCATGTTTGGTAGAGTTTAGAATAGTTTTTTTCAGCTCTTTTTTGTTGAAAAAAAACTAGTTTAACAGTGTTATAACATATTTGATAAAATCAGCTTCAGTTTTTACACAAAATTCAATGTATTATAATTTTTTTTTTCATAATACTGAAGATTGAAACTTATCATTCTAGTTTATAGATTATTCATTGCACTTTGATATGTAAATACCATTTTGTCTTCAATCAAATAAATTTTTAACTATTTTATACTTATTTTAGTAATTTAATGTATAAAAATAATTCTTTTTTTATATCATCTAAATAAAAGCAGTTAACTTAAAATCACTTTTCAAATTAACATATCCAAACATAAAATTAATTCAATTATAATTGATTATAATAAAAAACTTTTATACAATAATTAATTATTAAAATAATCAAATTTTCATAATTATCTCAAATACATATTAACTTTTTTTATTAGTCCACATAAACAAGGGCTCTATAACCCAAACTTGTGCTGGTTCCATATATAAAAATTGATTCCTAGTTTTCTAATCTTACCCTCTTGTTTTTAGCTTCAAATGGATCATTTACCAGAACAACTATCAAACTAATCCAAATTTCCGATTCTTATGTCAATACGCGTTTCAAACTTCTAGTATTCAGGATGTAAATAGTGAAAAGGACTTCAATACAAGAGTTGTGCATTTTGGAATCTGCCAAATTACTAAGATACCGTCAAATTGGAATACCAAGGCATTCTCCAAATCTACAAGGACTAAAATCGCATGGAATTATACCCACACTTTTAACAATTGCAGTTCTTCCCTCATTGGGATAATTTTCATTTTTTGGAATTGTTATAAAAGATCAAAGCTCATCCAAAGTGTTGTGCATTCCTATCTCTTGCTCTTTGATTTCCTGATAACCATTCCATGGCTGAATCATTCCTCTTCAGCATCGTGGGGTCACTCATAGCAAAGCTTGCTTCTCATGCATATGAGGCAGCTTCTCAGTTGATTGGTGTATACGACAATCTGCAAGAGTTTAAAGAGACTCTGAGACTTGTCATAGATGTGTTGTTGGACGCTGAGCAAAAGCAGGAGCACAACCATGAGCTGCGGGAATGGCTGAGGCAGATCAAACATGTCTTCTCTGATGCCCAAAACATGTTGGATGAATTTGAGTGTGAAACATTACGAAAGCAAGTATGGTCAAAGCTTACGGTACCACCAAAACCAAGGTAGGTCGCTTCTTCTCAAGTTCTAATCCACTTGTTTTTCGTTATAGGATGGCCAAACAAATTAAAGAAATCAAAAATAGATTAGACAAGGTTGCAGCTGATAGGAATAAGTTTGGTCTTCAAATAATTGAAGTTGATAGACGTGTTGTGCTTAAGAGGGAAATGACATACTCCACTGTGATTATTTCACTTCAAATAAGTTTGGTCTTCAAAAATAGAGATTATTTCCTTCCTCAACAGTTTTTTTTTTTAAAATTATTGTATCAGTAATTTAATTTGCTTGTTAAATTTACCTTCAAATTTTTGTTCAAAATTCAATGTATTTTAAATTTTTTTTTCATAATGTTAAAATTTTAGTTTATGATTTTAAATTATAGATTATTTCTTATAATTGAAGTTGATAGACTTTAAGATATAAATATCATTTTATCACTCAATCAAATTATTTTTTCAACAGTTTTTTTTTAAATTATTCTATATCTATTTTGATAATTTAATGCATAAAAATAATTTTTTTATACCATTTAAACTAAATATATTATTTTTTGAAAATTATTTTTTTATCCTCAACAAATAACTTTTTTATATCAAAATAATAAACATAAAAATAATTTTTTTATACTATTTATTTTATTATATATATAAAAAACAAAACTGATTCTATTATAATCTATTATAACAAAAAACTTTATATAATAACTAATTATTAAAATAATCAAATTTTTATAACTATTTTAAACACACACTAAATCTTAACGAGTCTAAGGATTGAATGTGTACTCATTCTACTGTAACGCCTTTACAATTATTACTATTAGTCTAGAATTACACTAAAGTAACAATAAAAGCACATCACTTAAGATATTCATTAACTACTTCAATTATACTTTACAGTATTATACAAAAAAGAAATATGAGCCTGGACAGGGTGTAATAATGTACACATATACTGGAAAGGGTTTATACAAAGTACATCATAGTACAAATACATATCATAGGCCTTCAAGGCATATTCCATGCAATCATTATACAAAAGACTAAATCCAAAAACAAATATCCACTTCTGCTCGTACTTCAGCACTGCAAATACTGAAACTGGAATTATCATAGAATACATAATAATAATGGGGTGAGAATACTAATTTTCAGCATATTCTATTATTAAAAAGGTGTCAAATCCAATCAAAAATTCAATGCTTGTTCAAGTCATAGCATAACATATAAATTCAATTTAGGAATTGTTTTCAAATGCCATTACCATAATACCAATTTCATACAATGACTCAAATACTTTCTCAAGTCACAATATAACATAAATTCAATTCCAGCTTACTCCCTACCCAAAGTATATTCAAACCTAAGCACAAACTACTATTATAACTCAACCTTAAAGAATTAAGGGAGCAATGCCAATACAAATCTTACCTCATCTTGAATATTCAAGGAGCATTATATTCTCTAATACATATCAACTATCCAATATCATTCCATTCACCAATTTAATACACAAATCACTAGTTACTCTACTAATTAAGTAACTAGATCAGTTCATAAAAGCACAATACGATTTATTATAAGAAATTTCCAAACGAATAATAATTTTTACAATAATCAAGCACAATACAAGTATTTAAATCTTAAGTGTTATATGGAGATTACCATGTCTCCTTATAATCCTCAAAGTGGCTTAAGTGGTCTTTACAAGTATCAAAGCTTCTCCTTAAATCCTTAATAATTCTAGAATGCATTATCATACATCAATACTCATGTACAATTTATATAACATTATAATTCAAGACATAATTAGGTCTTACTTTTCATGATCAGCTTAGTCTTGCTTTTCATAGTCAACTTATAATTTCCTTAGCAAAATACCCACATTAATCAACTTATCTATCCAACAATACAGAAAATTGAAGAAACCTCAATAAGAATACATGATTTGTACTAATGTGAACACATAACAAATTGTAGACATATTAACACAATAATTGTATGGTGCTGCCCTGTTTTTACCCTGAGCTTGCACACTTCTTTCACACACATTTTTCTCAAGTTGTTTTTTCAAGTATTTAATAAGGAACAATAACTAGATAAAAACTAGGATTAAAACCACAAAACAATATGAATTCTCTCCTCCTTCCTTGGCTGGCCTTGTAGGTAAGCCATTTCAAAGACCAAAGTCTACAACAATCAATATCATAATTCATCAACTTATTTCATAAATTTAATCTAAGAATGAATGAAAGAAAGGAACTAAAAACAATTTGGAAATAATAAATCCTTTAATTATTTCTAGGTCCAGCCGTGAGCTCTATCAACCAATTTCACAATCACATTTATCTTCATACCAACATCTTACTCTCAAGCCAAGAATAAATAGGAAACAAGAAGCTAAATTTCAGACCATAATCTTCTATATTCTTACTGTTCTGGCCGTGACACATTTACGTCCAAGGGTTTCAAATTTTTTATTCAAAAACCTTGATAAATGAATAACAAAATGAAGATTGGAAACCCCTACCTCAAATCCCTAGCTTTAATTCTTTGATTTTCTTCCTTTTTCCTTCACTTTCTCTTCCACTTTTCTCTCCTTTTCTTCTACGTTTCTGCTACTGTTTTCTGCCTCTATTTTGGGCTATTTAGCCGTGAGAAACAATGGCAAAAGAGGAAGAAAGAATAAAATTAGGTGTAGGTAAGGATGAATGAAAGAGAGATGAAAAAATAAAAGCTTGAAAATGGGTAGCCATGGGAGAGTTTTTCTACCCTGTTTCGGTTCAATTTTCACGTAGAGAGAAGAAAGAATGTGACGAAGGAAAGATGGGAAAAAGTGAAAAAAAGAAGGGGTAGAAATATCTAGAGGGCGGGACGATTAAAATTCATCCTCGAAATTTTCTATATGTTATGTAAATTTTAATATTCTAAAATTAAATTTTTAAACATTTATAAGTATTAAAAAAAATTTAAGACTTATCTTAATCTTTAAATTTAAATTTTTATAAATTTTTATATATTGTTATTTATTAAATAAGTTATACTATTTTTTTAAATTAAATCAAACCTATAAAATAGATAAATATATCTACCTTAAATTATTTTTTCATACCAAAATATTTTTCATATTCTATTTATTATTTTTGTAAAATTTCATAATTTTTTGAATTACTTAACTATTCCAGCTATTCTTCAGTATCTTTAAAATATCAAACATCTTTTCCAAATTTTTTCACAATTCTTATCAATGATTCTTAGTTAGGAAATAAATTTTTTATATGTATTTTCATCATATCAACTAATTCTAAAGATACCTTAATTTTTCTCTTATATTTAATGTCAAAATTACACTCAAAATTTAATAAATAATTTTTATCAGTATTACTAAGTTTCTATAAGCCTGATTAACATCATTAAATTATGGAGGATCTACTAACTAGTAGTACAAATCTCCCACTAACTTGTTATTACTATTTTTTTCATGCATATTTCTTCTTCCAAAATTCTATTTAAACAATTTAATTAAATTATTTTGTAATTTTTTTAAATTTCTACTATAAATCAAATACTCACGTAAAGGCAATCCAAAATATGCAAAGTAAACATAACTTAGTCGCATGAAAACTTTATAAAGTAAATTAATAAATGTTAATTTAATTTTATGAGATTAATGTAAATAATTAGACCTCTAGAGGCAAAATAACATCATAATATTTATTAACGTTATCTATGTATATTAATAAGTTAGATTATTCTTAACATGTTAAAATTCGGATGTTATAAAAGTAGGGAATCCGTTTTATATAATTATTTATAATTTTTTTTGTCATATAACTACTTTAAAGGAAATTTGGTGGGTCTTAGGAAATAACTAAACATGTGTCTTTATTAATAAATATTATTTTAATCAAACAACATCATTAAAAAACACTTTTATTTTACTAACTCCTAATTGAATCTTAAAGTATCCTTTCATTAACATTATCCTACTTTATTTTTTTCTTCTTCTTATATTTAAGTTCTTAAGACAAATTATAATTTTGTTAATATTGTCATCAACTAATTATATTTTATTTATTTGATTCTTACACTTTTATATTTTTTTCTTATTTTCTTTTTAATTTTTGAGTATCTCAATTTCAATCAAATCTTAAATTTAGAAGATTTTTTTCAATAACATTATCCTACTTTTATTTTTTATTTCTTTTTATTATATTTAATTTCTTATTATAACTATATTAATTTTGTTAGCATTGCCTTGATTAATTAATAATTGTATCTTATTTACTGATGTAGGACCAATGGAGAAAAGAACTATTTTAGATCGAGTTCTAGGCTAGCGATTTAGGAATAACTCGATCTACTAGAGTTGGATCCCGAATATGTATGAGCGTTATTGGAGAAGTAAACGTATCCATTTATGAGGAGTAAATTTCTAATAGAACCCCACATAAATAGAAGAATTAGTTATAAGAGATAATAATCTTATTGTATTATTATTCTTATTAACAACATTTAATACATATTTAAACATGATTCTTATCTATCAAGACGCTTTTATAAATACCTTACAAGGTTATAAAAGATATGCATCTAACTCAAAGCATTACCCACCTTGTGCACAATATAACTTAAGCGACGGAGTGCCTTATGCAGGTACCCACCCCACGCACCACCATCACTGCCACTATGCTACGGAGGAAACCACCTTCATCAACCTTATTCAGGTGATTCTCTGAAACCCATTCAAAATAGGAACAAAGAACCCTCAAGGTTTCAAAGGCACTCGGTGTCAAGAGACTCGGTCTCAAAGTAGGTAATATAACCTACTAAATTTAATAATCGATATTCAACAACTTTCAAAGTGCGTAGGAAGAGTATTTATAACCCTCAAACAAAATAAACCAAATTTAAATCAAATACAACTAATTACATATAAGATTTGGATTTGATAGAATCCCACTAATATCCTACTTATAAAATAGATAAGGTCCTTTAACTATCAAAATAAAATAACAAAAAATCTCTAATACATCATTCCCCCTATCGAGAGAACTCTCCTCCAGAGAGGTAGAAATCAAGTGCTCCTCCCAAAGAGTAGGATCTAGGAGGTGAAGATCATCCTCAAAAAGTCATGTAGCATCATTGATATAGGCCAGTTCTTCCACTTCACAAGATAATAGTGCGATGGAGCAGAACAAGAACCAACAAACTCTTCATCCAAGATATGATAAACAACATCATCATCGATCACAACATCAATCTTATCATACTGCAGTGGAACAGAAAAAACTGGGAGAGACTCGAGAAATGCGACCTATAGATTAGTAACAAAGGAGACTCAAAGGTGCCTTGATAATGTAACAAATCTTCCATATTGAAAATAGGACTAATAGTCAAATTAGTAAGTAAATCAAGTAAGTGCATATTTGGTAGGAATTATTTCCCAAACCAACAGTTTTTTTTAGGCTCAAATTTTTTTAACTGTTCATGCATGTTTGGATAAATTCTACTTCAGCTTTTATATAAAATTCAATGCATTATAACAACTTTTTTTCATAAGCTTGAAGCTTGAAGCTTGAAGCTTGAAACTTATGATTCTAAATTATAAATTATTCCAAAAGCTTTGAAATGTAAATATTATTTTGTTATCAATCAAATAACTTTTTTAATCAATCTATACATTTTTTGATAATTTAATGCTTAAAAGCAATTCTTTTTATACCATCTAAACAAAAATAGATTATTTTAAAATTATTTTTTAGCTAATATATCTAAACATAAATCTAATTCTATTATAACCGATTATATAATAATCGATTATTAAAATAATCAAAGTTTTCATAGCTGAATCAAACACACTCTAAATATGCATTAGGCCCAAGCTTACAGAGAATTTGGTAAAGTCTTTTAGCTCTAGCATGGAGCTTTTTGAAGCATCAGTTAGGGTAACGCTCAGGGCGAAGGTGTACCATAACATAGTCACCTACATTAAAATCCTAAACTCGACGATGCACATCAACAACAAGTTTATAATTAGCACTACTCAATGCAACCTTACACCTAATGTCAGCGTGTACATCACGAATGTAGGAGGCAAAAATTTCAGTTGTATCAGAAGGCCTGACATCAAGAGGCAAAGGCACAATATCAATGGGTTGGCAAGGGGACAAGCCATGGACAATTTCAAACGGACTCCTACTAGTAAACCTATTAACAAAACTATTATAGGCAAGCTCAACAGTAGGCAATACCAAGTTCCAAGTACCAGGTTTATCTCCTACAAGGCACCTAAGTAAATCACCTAGACTATGGTTAATTACCTCAGTTTTACCATTTGTTTGTAGGTGAAAAGTAGAAGAGAATTTCAGATTAGTGCCAAATAATTTCCACAAGGTTTTTCAAAAATAATTGGTAAACTTCACATCCTAATCAAAACATTAAAAGAAGGCAAACCATTCAAGTGCACAATCTCCCTAAAGAACAACTTAGCAACATGGGAAGCATCAGTAATTTTATTGCAAGGAATTAAACGAGTCATTTTAGAAAACCTATCAACAACAACCATAACAGAATCATGTGTCTTAGCAATATGGGGTAAGCTAAGAACAAAGTCCATACTTAAATCTTTCCATGGCTCACGAGGAATAAGCAACATAATATACACACTAGTGTTTTGTTTTCGAGCCTTAGCAATTTGACAAGTATGACACTGGGAAACTACTCGAGCAACATCGCGCTTCAAAGAAGGCCAATAAAACTTATCCTCAACTAAAGCAATAGTTTTATCTTTGCCAAAATGGCCAACTAAACCACCTGCATGCATCTCCCAAATTAATAAATCACGCAAAGAAGAAGAAGGAATGCATAGTTTAGTACTGCGAAACAAGTAACCATCATGGATAACAAAATCAACATAATCGTGACAGTTACCTATAAGCAAATAAGAATAGATAATACTAAAATCAAGACAAGTGGCATAATCATCCTTCAATTGATCAAAACCAGTAACATGAACACTCATGGTGTGCAACACTAAGCTCATGCGACTAAGAGCATCAACTGTAACACCTCAAAATTTCCTATCTTGTAAACAGTAATTTTGACAGTTAACAGAATTTTACTGTTTAGTAATATTTAGATATTGTAAAATTATTTTGATTATTCCATCAGCGTATTTGATCGTTTTGAGTGATTTACTCCGTGTCTGGAAAATAAAAATTTTTGGGCCAGAAAAAACTTTACGTAATTTAATTTTTACCGTTAGGTTTTAATTATTTTACGTGCTCTGATTTGATATTTGTGAGTTTTCTAATTTTTTGATTTTATGTGTGATTATAAAATTTTTTTTGTTATGGGCCCAGATGGTGTATGTGGGCCCGGAACTGGGCCCAATGGTCTACCGAATAAAAAAAATTTTATGGATAGAAAAATTTGTAAGTTTAGAAAGACAGGATCTTACTAAACCTGAATCCTGAGACAGCATCATTTTTTTTTTTGTATCTCGTATTTAATTATCGACGATAAAAATAGGTAATATATTCTTTTCGTGGGGTGGCTATATTGTTAAGTCAACATTAGTGGTTTGGATATCCAATCGATTTAATCACCGTCCTTTAATCTTGATTTAATCAATGGAGATTTGATCTTAAAAGTGAATAGGATCAATTATAAAACCTTGGATGGAAATTAAATCAAGGGTAGAGATTTAGTCTTATAAATGGCTATGACCATTATCAACCCTTGGATGTAGATTTAATCAATGGTGGAGATGGATCATTAATGACCATTGGATTTGGATTTAGATCAATGGTGGAGAATTGGTCATCAAAAATGACTACAACCATTTTGAACCCTTGGATGTAAAGTTTGAAGGTGTAATCTTGACCCTTCATTTTGGAACACATTCAATGGTTAGGATTGTCAAAAATGATCCAATGGCTCAAATAAAGTCTTCCATTCCATAACCTTCTTTAATAGCTTTAATCCAAACCATTCTTTTTTAATCAAGTTAGGATGGCTTAGACATAGGATGATGGTATGAAATTTGTCACATTTTATGAAGCATGGAAGGGGGGACGGTTTGGAGATGCAATGGAGAGGGAGACAACTTTGAATAGGCTTTTTGCGCCAAAAAAAGAAAAGATGAAGTCAACAATAGTAGAATTTGATTAGTAACTAATTAATCCTAATTTAGTTAATCTAATGGCCTAATTAACAAGCTAAGTGAACTAATCTAATTATTATAGTGATAATCTAATTACTAATTAAATGTCCTAATTTTATTTAGAGACTATGATATATGCCATAATATGTTTAATTAATTAGTTATATAGTTAGCATGTTAATTAAGTGAAATTAGAAACTAGACCTAATTAATTAACTAATTAATTAGCATACATTAGGTTTTAATTAAAAACAATTAAGTCCCTAATCCTATGAAGAGCCACACGGTCATGCAGCTTGGAGAGCTTCTCCAAGGTTCTTGAATTATCTAGCATGGCAATTTAATAATTCAAAGATGACATAAGCCATGTGTTTTCAATGTGAACATAATTGGTGATATTTTGGGTTCAAACTTATCTCCTAATATTACCTACAAACTACTACACGGTTGCACCATTCAATTTACTATCAATATTCATTTCTTTTCTCTCACCAAAAAGTTTACATTATTTCCTCTCAAATTTCCCAAGAACACATAGAACATTTTCCTTCCCTTTTTCTCTCTAGAATTCGGCCCACACCTCTTGAACCACTATCCATCTCCTATAATTTTTGTTCTCATCATTTCTTAAAGTTATACTACCTCCTAAACACTTTTTATTTAGGAAGTTTCATCAAAATCCTACCCTAAGTGCTTCAAAATCCAAGTTTGGTTTACTTCCCTAAAGGTAAACTTTGGTTTTTATGGTTTAAAATTTAGTTTGTGATTTTCTAAACCATGTTTGTTCCATGGTTTGTTATTATTAAGCTTAGTTTGTGTTTTTACTAATTATTTTAGAATTGTTAGGAATTGTTGTGAGCCACACGAAAATTAAGGAGAAGGAGGAGAGCTTGAAAAGCTTGTCTTCAAGAGGTAAGAGGGAGATCCATCTCACCAACCAAGTATGGTGGTGAGAGATGGTCTTATATTTGATGGATGGTGAATCCATGTGAGGATTCCAATCCATGGTCATGTAATAATTTATGTGTGTTTATGAGTTTTGATTTATTTACTTATGCTTGATATGCTTTGTATAATTTTATGACTTTGATGATATGCTTATATTATACATGATAAGTATATGGCATGCTTATAGTATTTATGATGAAATATATATATATGTATGTCATGATGTAGTGATGAAAAAGAAATTCAATTTTTGGCTCCAATAGCCAAAGGAGAGGGTTCGGTTTTTTATGCCCTTGATTTGAGTTCATGTTGAAATTTTTCAAGAATAAAGAAATTAATTTTTGGTCCCTAGAACTTAGTGAATTTCGGCCAAGACACCTCAAAATAGGTGTTCACAAATTAATATTTTCATGAAAAATGAAAAATGGATGATTTGAAGAGTATGAAAAATAAACAAAGGGTTTGTTTTTCAAGAAAACAAGAATACGGTCTTTGAGAAATTTTTATTGATTTATTTTGTGTAAAAAGATCCTAAGTGTTTTTCTAAATATGAGTTTTGAATGAAACGGACAAACATTGATTTTAAGAATTTGCAAAGAAAGTGAACAAGGATTTACAAAGAAAGTGAAAAAGGATTTGAACAAATGAGTTTGGTTTTTATAACCATCAGTATTTCGGTTTTGAAAATAAAATTTTAATGGTTTTGTTTGTGTAAAATCATATCAATTTAGAAGGAAAAATATTTTGATAATTTTCAATAGTCATGTCCACGTTTTCGAAGGCTTGTAATGCATTGATTTTGATGAAATAAAGTGATTTTTTAAGTAGAAATATAATTAATTTAATACAAGGAATTTGAAAAGGAAATCAGAGTATTTTAGCACTTGAGAAATGAATTTTTATGTAAATGAAAAAGAGAGGTTGCAAGTGAGCCTCAATTTGTTAAAAAAAAAGAATTTATTTTTGTTAAAATCCCGTTGGATTTTGGAAAGCGTTAGTAATTTTTAAAGTTAGAAACATTGATTTAATTCAATGGAATTGTGAATTTGTGGAACATGCTGTGAAAAAGGATTTTCTTGAATAAGAAGATATATTAAATGAAGTATAAAGTTATATTATTTTGAGGAAGGTTGATTTGGAAATGATTTGAAAAAAATGGAGAATATAATAGTATTTTAAAAATTTACTAACGTATAACTTATTTTCGAGTTTTGAAGTACGTTAGAAAATGTTAAGTTTTGAAACGTTGATTTATATCAATGAAAAAGTGATTTTGTGAATTATATTTTAGAAAAAGGATTTCTTGAGTAAAGAAATGTGGAAAAAGATTTTCTTGAGTAAAGAAAATGTGTTAAATAAAGTATAAAGTCATATTATTTTGAGAAAAGTGGAAATGGAATTTGTGAAGAAATGAGAAATATTTTACGTAATAGAATTGTGGTAAAAAAATTATTTACGTTTCTTAAAAACATAATTTTTAAAGTACGTGATTTGAAATACAGTAAAATATTTCTAAGTGTTTGAAAATACAAGAAAATATTTTTATGCGATTTGAAATATGATAAAATATTACTACGCTATTGGAGATGCGTTGAAACATTTTAAGTGATTTGAATTACGTTTAAATATTTTACGTAATTTACAAAATTGAACTACATTGAAAAATCACTATGTGATTTAAAAGTGATAGAATATTTTTACGTGATTGTGAAAATGATGAAAAATCGTTATGTGATTTGGAAAGTGGTTTAAATATTTTGAGAATGATGAAAAATGTTTTATACGACTTAAAAGAATGATTTTTAAGTTACGCAATTTTGAAAACGATGGAAAATCATTACGCGATTTGAGTAACGTATATTTTTATGCGACTGAGAAAAATGTTGAAAAATTTAATACGTGATTTAAAGGTGCAACAGAAGAGTTGTAATATTGTGAAAACGTAACAGAAACATTTTGAAATTGTGAAAACGAAATGGAAATGTGATGCCCTAAGGAGGGTGTTACATCAACAACCTTATTCTTAACTCCAAACTGATGCTTAACAACAAAAGTAAACTATTGGAGAAACTCTACCCACTTGATATGTCGAGGATTCAATTTTTTTTTTTTTGTGACTAAAGTTATGCTAGAACTTGATGGTCAGAATAATTCTTTATCATAAGTGAAATATTTTTGCCTGGCATCATTGAGTTTTTTGCTAAAGAAGGTAATAGGGTGGCGCTCTTGACTCAAAACACCTCCTATCCCAATTCCACATACATCATAATAGACTTCAAAAACCTTAGAAAATTAGGAAGTCTCAAAACAGGCGCTTCAGTCATTCTTTTCTTTATTATCTCAAAAGCTTTAGAAGCAGCAGGAGGCCATGAAAACTTATCCTGTTTGAGGCGCTCAATAATAGGAGACATAATGGTACTAAAACTAGAAATGAATCGCCTATAGAAAAAAACTAGGCCATGGAAACTGCGTCCCACAGAAAGAGAGGTAGGAGCAGGCCAGTTTCTAATGGACTTGACTTTATCAGGGTTAGTCGATAAACCATGAACAGAGATTATGAAACTGAGGAAAACAACCTGAGTCTACAAGAAGGAACATTTCAAAAGAAGAACATAAAACTTTTCATTCCTTAAAGTGAGGAAAACTTGTCGAAGATAACTCAAGTGATCAACCTTAGACTTACTAAAGGCCAGGATGTCATCAAAGTAAACGACAAGAAATTTACTTAAGAAAGGTTGAAAGATATGATATATAACCTATATAAAAGTACTTGGAGCATTAGACAAACCAAAAGGCATAACTAACCACTTAAACAAACCATCGTGGGTTTAAAATGCAGTTTTCTATTCATCTCTTGGTCTAAATCTGATTTGATGGTAGCCACTACTCAAATCGATCTTAGAAAACCAACGAGAACCAGTAAGCTGATCCAACATATCCTCAAGCCTAGGAATAGGAAACCTATAGTTGACAGTGATCAAGTTAATGACTCTGATACCAAATTGATGTAGGACTAATGGAGAAAGGAACAAAGAATCCTTGGGGTTCGTCCAAAGGCACTCGACGCCAACAAACTCGATCTCAAAGTAGGTAATATAATCCACTAAATTCAATAATTAATATTTAACAACTTCCAAAGTGTGTAACAGGAGTATTTATAACCCTCAAACCAAATAAACTAAATCTAAATCAAAAACAACTAATTAAAAATAAGATTTGAAATTTGATATAATCTCACTAAAATCCTAATTATAAAATAGATAAGATCATTTAACTAATAAAATAAAATAACAGAAAATCTCTAATACATCATTTACTTAATTTTTAAACTTCTAAATTTTTTCTCATTTTTTAAAATTTTTTTTCTTGAGTATTACAACCACGCACAATCGAATTTTGAATTTATATGAATCATTTCAATAACAATATCATACTTTTTTTATTCTTTTTATTACATTCAAGTTCTTGAGAGTAATCTTAAATAGGGATACATATATGTGACATATCTAGTGAGAAGAATTTTTATTGTGAGAGGGTGAGAGAAGTAAATCTTGACCATACAATCATACATAGATAGTTAAGATTAAAAGTTATGTAAAAGTTACGTGACCACTTAAAAAAGTCACATGCATTTATGTTCTAATCTTGATCATTCATGTAAGATCTAATGGTCAAGATTTATTTCTCTCACCTCTCACAATAAACACTCCCCTCACCTGAGTAAGATCCATATATATATATATATATATAAGAAAGGGACAATGCAAATCAATTACCAATAAAACTTATATGAATGAAATTATATTACTTACCCATGACTCGATTAAGAGATTTATCTAAGACTCAGGTTGAAAGATGTATCTTTTCTCTAACATAATAATCATGCAATACACCTTATATAGCTTTATGCACCCTATACATGCTTATTAATCATGCAATACAGCAAGAGTCTACATATAGGCAGCACCATATATTCAGTCCTTAATCTCATCCAGTGGCTTAATGTTTCATACACCTTATTTAGCTTCATGCACCGCCAAAATACATCAAAATATTCTGCATCTTTTCCCATATATATGCAGTAACTTAGGGAACAAAAACCCTCAAAACAAGACAGCTTTCACACACGTAGAACAACACATAAAATCTCGATTTTATCCTTGCACTAATCATACATAATACCTTAATCTGTGGTTTAAGGGAAACAAACACAAACAAATTATATATATATATATATATATAAACAAGATAGCTCATTTTAATCGACATTTAAACACAAATGCTGCATGTCATTTATAAATTATACAGAATAATAAACACAATAGTAGCATCTCTTCGTTCTTGCACAAGTTATTCAATTACTGGCCAGTATCTAGGGGGTTGAATTTCCTAGGATTCAAACAACCTCTTATATGCTTCTTCCTGTATCTAAACAAATCTTTCGGTAAGAAAGTTCTCACACAAAAACAGAACAAGCACAAACCATTAATATGCAGAATTACATATGTAAAACCTCAAATCAATGGCAATTACATTCATATATGCAGAACAAAACAGGGCAATGTTCTAACCAGATTATAAGCAGAATTATCTACATGCAACTTCAAGAAAAACTGGACAGAAACCATAGGTTGTTAACATGTAGAATTAAAAACCAAAAGATCATCATGGCTTTGAACCTCCACAGCTTTAATTATGGCTATCTACCTTAAAGAAAATCTGCAGAAAATTTAAGAAACCTCCACAGCTTTGAACCTTGGCTTTCCCTCTAGTTTTCTTGCTCCTTCTATGGTAGTTGGTGGCTTTCTTCTTCCCTTCTAGCTGACCAGCTTTCCCCCCTCTTCTTCCCATGTCAACTGCTCCAAACCCCCCTTTTACCTAGCTCGTTGCCTTGCTCTTCTTGCCCACAACCACTTTGTCTTCTACCATCAGACCAAACAAGGACTCTAAACTTGGCTTGCTTGGCTCAACTCCCTCTTCTTCTCTCTAAGTTTTTTCTACCGGTTTATTTCACAAAGTTTGCTTTTGCATGTAAGAAATGGGGAAGGGATGACATTTGGCAAATTAAGAGGAGTATGGACTGTTAATGGGGGAGGGTAGGTTCATGTCATGGTTCCTTACTTGCACTCTTAGCTTCCCAATAACTTATTATCAGTAATTTCTTTTCCATTTAATTTAATTTAACCTTCTTTCATTTAATTATTCTTGTTAATTCCTTTATCTTAAGATTCTTAAATCAAAATTCCTAAGTCCAGTTAAATTTCCTTCTAATCTTCCACCTTAGTATTATTATGTATGGAACTTACTTCATGTACATATATATTCTTTTCATTACAAGCTTTAAACTTAACTTGAAGGATAACAAGGAAAGAAAAAATGTAGACATTGACACTTTAAATGCGTGAAACTTGTAAGAATTAAAAAGATATCAATGCTCTACTAAGATAGGGCAATAGGTAACTTAGATGTTACAATTCTTACCCTCTTTTGAGAATTTTATACCCAAAATTCATATATCTTGTTTAAAGAATGTTGGATACTATTCCTTTATTTCCATCAATCTCCCATGTGGCCTCTTCAAGGGTCAGTCCTTTCCAAACTGCTCTAACTAGAGGAGATATTCTTGCTTCTAATTTGCTTGACTTTGGCATCTATCATACTTTCTAGTTCAATACGGAGGGTTAAGTTATCTTGCAAATGCAATACTTTATCCTTAGCCAAGCTAGAGGCTCTAGTATTAAATGAATGGTAAACTCTATCTCTCTCTCAGATGTGAGCCCACTTATTTCTATGGGGAAAACCAGAGTAATATCTGATTACTGCTATATATGTTCTCAATTCCCTTTTGTAGTAGTGTGTAGAGGGAAAAAAACTTAAAACCCCCCTAATCACTCTTCCTAAGATATGTCATAGCTTGAGTGGCAGTAAAGTAAAAGACCTTCAGGAGAAATCATGAAAGTTATTTTTGTATTCTTTCTTCTGGATCTGTATCCTTGTTTCATTTTTCTAATATAATAATTTTCATATTTTTTTTAGTAACTAGATTATAAAATTCTTCTGATTATTTTATTAAGAAAGCTCAAGTTTCTAAATGCTTAAAGGTTGTTGCTATGCACACTAAAGTTATATAACTGGTGATCAGATTGTGAAGGCCCTTGAGCAAAGGTGTTAAAAGGAGCTATGAAATGAGAATTTTCGTTCAACAAAAGTAGTCATGTGCATTTACAAGAAATTTTTGTTTTCTTCTAAAGAACAAATGTGAGTTCATATCTCTCCTATCTTTATGCTTATGTACAGATGACTTTGTATGTGTCTATTGAAAAGTTTTGCACTAATGATGCCCGAACCATTTGTGGTTTGTTCGAAGACTGGTTACATTAACTTATCTCACCCAAACCCTCTCTCTATAATCATTGAAAAACTTGTTTTCTTCTTTCTTGTAACCAACCCTTTCAAAATTTTCTTTTTTGGTGGGCCTAGCCGCCTAGGCAAATTTTTTTGTGATGGTTCAGCATCCCTACTTACTAAGGTATTTTTGTGATGTGAACAGTTAAAGTGTAGGTGGTTTAAGATAAGTGTGGGTCAAAATATTTATGTTCAAGATCTCTGTATATACATTGTGTGTATTTGGATTATGCCCCTTTGACATTTTTTTGAAATAATTTTACAGGTTATGAAATGCATTTGTAATAAAAGAAATTATAAAAAGCTGGTTACAAGATTATCATTTGAGCCTATTTATACAAGCTCTTGCGCAGTAACTCAGCAACAGGAATTTGCCAAATTACCAAGATACCCCAAATTGGAATGCCAAGGCATTCTCCAAATCTACAAGGACTAAAATCGCATGGAATTATTCCCACACTTTTAACAATTGTAGTTCTTCCCTCATTGAGATATTTTTCATTTTTTGGAATTGTTATAAAAGATCAAAGCTCATCCAAAGTGTTGATTGTTATATCAATAATTCAATATGTGTTCCAAATTTCTGTTATTCAGGATGTAAATATGAAATACTAATGGGGACCTCTTCAAGTAGTTAAACTTGAAAATAAAGCTCATTCGCTCTTTTATTAGGTTCCCTTGAAAATTGATGTACTACTAATCTATACTAGCCATGGGCAGAGAATTTTGAAGAGAATGCAAACTGTGTAACTTGTATTCATGAGAAACCAAATATAAACAAGTGCAGAGATAAGTATCACTCTTGGTTTGTTACAAGTTATTAGTAAATCAATTAAAAATAAATCAATCAATGGAGTTGTTTCAATTTTATCATATTTGGAAACGTGGGAGGGTACTTGTTTCTAAAATAAATTTATCAGCAATTATAAATTATAAAAATATAAAAAAAGGAAAAAAAAAGGCAGGTCCAACCGACAATGTTGGCTTGCTAGTTGCATTAGTTGCTATAAAAAATTAGTCCAGCTCATGTTGTGATGGACATCATGTACATTATTGAAGACTTGAATATAAATAATTGACTTAGTAGTTTTCTATTCTCAACCTCTTGTATTTAGCTTCAAATGGATTATACCGGAACAAAGATCAAAGATCATCCGAAGTTCTGATTCTTATATCAATATGCGTTCTAAATTTCTGATATTCAGGATGTAAACAGTGAAGAGGACCTCTTCCATGCGTTGAACATATATATTATATAGAATAGACATGTGCAGAAAATTTTGAAGAGAATGCAAATTGTGTATCTTGTCTTCAAAAGTTGTTCATACATACAAATGCAGAGATAAGGATATCTCTTGGTTTGTTACAAGTTGACAGTTAAATCAATTAAAAAAAAAGGGAGTCGTTTAAGTTTTGTCTTATTTGGAAACATGGGAGGGTATCTATTTCTAAAAAACAATATTGTAATTATATAAATTATAACCATCAACTGACGACTTTCGTTTGCAAGTTGCATTAGTTGCAATAAAAAAAATTGTCCAGCTCATGCTGCGTTGGCATAAACTCATGTATTAGTTTGGCAGTGTGCAGACTTTGTATAACAGCAGTTTTGGTTACAAGTGTTGTGCATTCCTATCTCTTGCTCTTTGATTTCCTGATAACCATTCCATGGCTGAATCATTCCTCTTCAGCATCGCGGAGTCACTCATAGCAAAGCTTGCTTCTACTGCATAGGAAGCAGCTTCTCAGTTGATTGGTGTATACGATGATCTGCAAGAGTTTAAAGAGACTCTGAGACTTGTCAAAGCTGTGTTGTTGGACGCTGAGCAAAAGCAGGAGCACAACCATGAGCTGCGGGAATGGCTGAGGCAGATCAAACATGTCTTCTCTGATGCCCAAAACGTGCTGGATGAATTTGAGTGTACCACCAAAACCAAGGTAGGTCGCTTCTTCTCAAGTTCTAATCCACTTGTTTTTCGTTATAGGATGGCCAAACAAATTAAAGAAATCAAGAATAGATTAGACAAGGTTGCAGCTGATAGGAATAAGTTTGTTCTTCAAATAATTGAAGTTGATAGACGTGTTGTGCTTAAGAGGGAAATGACATACTCTCGTGTGATTGATTCAGATGTGATAGGAAGGGAACATGATAAAGAAAAAATCATACATCTTTTGATGCAGCAGAATCCTTATGATGATGATAAAAGTATCTCCGTTATCCCCATTGTGGGTATTGGAGGCTTGGGAAAGACCACTCTTGCAAAATTTGTGTTCAATGATGAGAGGATAGATCAATCATTTCCATTGAAGATGTGGGTGTGTGTTTCTGATGACTTTGACATTAAGCAAATGATTATCAAAATAATCAATTCTGCTAATGATTCTGCTTTTGTTGATGCTCCTGCTCACCAACTGAATTTTAGCAAATTAGATATGGAGCAACTGCAAAATCATCTAAAAAATAAACTTGCTAATCAAAAGTGCCTACTCATCTTGGACGATGTATGGAATGAAAATCGTGTTAAATGGGTTGAGTTGAGAGATTTAATACAAGTAGGTGCAAAAGGAAGTAAAATCCTAGTGACTACAAATTTTCACTCGATTGCTTCCATGATGGGCACCATTCCCTCTTACATTTTAGAAGGTCTTTCTGAGGAGGATTCCTTGTCTCTGTCTGTCAAATGGGCATTTAAAGATGGAGAAGAGAAAAGCCACCCAGGTTTAGTGGAGATTGGGAAAGAAATTGTGAAAAAATGCGGACAAATTCCTTTGGCAGTGAGAACATTAGGAAGTTTACTATTTTCAAAACTTGAGATAGATGAATGGGAATTTGTGAGAGATAATGAGATTTGGAATTTGCCCCAAAAGAAAGATGACATTTTACCTGCACTAAAATTAAGTTATGATCAAATGCCATCCAATTTGAGGCAATGTTTTGCTTTGCTCTCCCTTTACCCAAAGGATTTTCAATTTAATAGTTTTGATGTTACTTCGCTTTGGGGTGCAATCGATCTCCTTCCATCACCAAAGGAAAATAAAACTTTGGTAGGTGTTGCAAATCAATATTTGTATGAACTAATGTCAAGATCTTTCCTTCAGGATTTCTTCAAGTTGGGCACTGCTTATGTGTTTTCAATGCACGATTTAGTGCATGATCTTGCACTCTATGTTGCAAAAGGTGAGCGCTTACTGGTAAATTCTCACTTTCAACATATACCTGAGAATGTTCAGCATCTATCTTTTGCTAGAAACGATTTTCTTGGTAAATCTTTCAACCCAAAATCAGTAGGTGTGAGAACCATATTATTTCCTGTTGATAAAGTGGGAGCCAACAGTGAAGCTTTCTTGAATAAATGGGTGTCAAGGTACAACTACTTGCGATTTTTGGATTTAAGTGACTCTACATATGAGACTTTGCCCCGGTCCATTGGTAAGTTGAGACATTTAAGATTTCTCAGCCTTCAGAATAATAAAAGAATTAAGAGACTTCCTGATTCTATCAGCAAACTTCAAAATTTGCAAGTTTTGATGCTCGGTGGGTGCTTGGTGCTTGAAACATTGCCCGAAGGATTAAGAAAGTTGATCAGTGAGAATTGGAGATAATCACAAAGCAATATGTTTTGCCTGAGAATGACATTGCAAACTTGAGTTCTCTTGAACATCTTAGTATCAAATCTTGCGAAAATCTGGAGTCTTTGTTTGTAAGGACAAAACTCCCTACTCTTAAAGCATTGAATGTTACTAAATGTGGGAGTCTAAAGTCTTTGCCACTTGATATTAACCATTTTCCTCAATTAGAGACTTTGATTGTTTGCAATTGTGACAAGTTGGAATTGTCAGAGAGACACGGTGAACAAGACTCCAACTTGAGGTTAAAATTAATAGGTCTTATATCTTTGCCACAACTGTTGACCTTGCCTCATTGGCTTCAAGTATCTGCGGACACATTACAATCCATGTCAATTTTAGATTGCGACAAGTTTGCGGTGCTTCCTGAATGGCTGTCAACTTTGAGGTTTTTGAAATCATTTTATATCACAAATTGTCCAAAGTTGATGTCTCTCCCGAATGACATCCATCGCCTCACCGCCCTTGAAATTTTGCGAATTGGAGGTTGTCCTGAATTATGTAGAAAATACCAGCCGCAAGTTGGAGTGTATTGGCCCAAAATATCACACATCGAACATATTTTCATCAATGAACCAGAAGATTTGGAGGAAGAGTCAGTGGAAGTGGAAGAAGAATTGGAGGAAATTCAAGAGGAAGAGGAAAGCTTTGATAACCCAGATAAATGGTGAAGGTCTTTCTTTTTTGGGTTTTCGTAATGTAGATTCTTGAGGACTTTCTTAATGTGTTTTAAACTTTGTCCTAGATTATGATGCTAGTTTACTAGAAGTTGCACTTTGATTGTTTGTTTGATGTAGGCCAGTACGATGATATCTCTTTTGTCTTCACTTTTTTTTTTCCTTAAGAAATTTGTGTTTGAAGGAGGGGCATTTCAATTTAGAGTCTCCCAATTATTGCTAGCTGTGCAGAGTTTCTGTTTATTTGATGTAATTTATATTTTGATCATTTCTCTATCATTTTTATTGACATCCACATGGTGATCAAATCGTAGTTTAAACAATCTAACTCCGGATAGCATTTGATGAAATTTAGGTTTCTGTACCATGAACAGTGTATAGACAGCAGCTAGCAGATCTAATTAAATAGTGCAAATTAGCATCACCAATTTTGATTGGTGCATCAAATGGTTAGTCCTCCACCCTTATGTCTAGACCCAGTCCTGACCATGAGGATGCAATGGCTGCCTCCATTAACACCAACACAAATGAAAAAAAAAAAAATAATAATAATAATAAACTTTTTCTGAGCTTATTAACCAAAAGAAAACTTCTTCAGAGTTGACTTCCTGTTAGTTACGACGAATGTCCCGCTTAAAAATTGAAAACCCGATGAAGAAAATCACTTGGTAATGGACAAAAGCAAATGGAAAGAAGGTAGGTATTTAGTACCATCAACATGCATGGCACGAGGAGCAGAAGCAAAGCCATAACAGAGAACTCTGTGGGAGCAAGGCCACCACAGAAAGAGATGATTTACGCTAAACACAGGGAAATACAACCATGCATGTAATTATTTAATTCTCTGAAACTATGGTATGGAGCCAACTAGAAAGAGCTCCTCTACTGAGGTTTCTATTAAAAAGTGAGGGGCTGAAAGTTACTGCCCAGCATGATAAGTAGGAGATCATCCTTCTGCATATCATTGAACTGAGTAATATTGTGATGGTAAGTATCTCAAAATTCTTTAGCAAAAGGAGACTTGGTAGTTGAGAGGTTTTGTGTTGATCTATATCCATTGCTAAGCAATATGGCATATAAAGGGATTGGTTAGGTACAACTTACAAGTAGTTAAAGTTTGTTAAGCTTATGTTACAGATTTCTGTTATGTATTAGTCTCTATAAATAGCATCAGTTTAATCAACAACAATATGAAAATTCATTCCTCTGCTAATACAGTTTCAGAGAGCTTCTCCACATTTTCTCATCTTCCCTTTTTCTCTCCCTCTGGCTAATTCCTTGGACGGCAATATGCAGATGCAAACGATTTTGTTTAAACTCATGCATCTTGAATTTGTTTCTCCTAAACTAATAACTTGAATTTAATTTGTGTAAATATTGACCTTTTTTTTTCTAATTTTTGAAATTTTTTTGGTAAATTAACTTTTAAAATTCTTATTAGTAGATAGGTTAAGCTCACCACTAATTATTGGAATCATTTTAGAATTTTCTATGTACTAGTCTATTGTTAAAAAGTCGATCGAACTCAAGACTTTCAAGTTCACACATTAGCAATTAAGCCAACTCTAGTGTAATCCAAAGTTAAGCCTATTTCTGTACCAAAAGAAAAGTTAAGCCTATTTTCTTTCTAAAAAGTTAAGTTAAGCCAAAACGCACTCTTAATTAATGCGCATATAATATCATTATTCATATTATTGCTCACAAAAAGTTAAGACAACTCTAGATAGCAACACACTCAATTATTGCTCTTAATTAAGCATATCTGCATACACATTACTAATTAGTTTGAAGTTATATTAAAATTAATTAATTAAGAAATTAGTGGATCAATATATTTCTATAAGAAATTCGGGATATTAAGTTTGACTATGTAGGGCACATTTTTTATTTTGGTTAAAGGTAATACACATTTTTAAATGTAACACTCAATAAAGAGTAGGTGATTAATGTTATTTTGTACTTCATTCATCTCTTTATAATTATCTTGTAAGGTTTTTTTACAAGAATTAAGGATCAAATTAAATAACTCAAAATATAAGGAAATGTGATATAATGTTACTAAACTACCTTTTCTCATTATTAATTCTCTCCATCAGCTCCATTGGTGGTTAGTTGATATTTGATATAAATCCAATAGGTGTTGGAGAGAAATTTTAAGAAAAGATAAAAGGTAATTAATTGAAAAGTTATTGGAATTAGTTGAGATAAAGGTAGAATTAGAAAAAAAATTAATATTTTCTTAATATTATAAATAATTAATTACATCAAAATTAAAAAAAATAGTTATTAAGGGACGTAGTGATTATATGTTTTCTTATAAGAATGAGAAGCAAGCGAGCTCTTTAAGAAGAGAAAAACCACTTTGACTTTCTAGGTTAGCGTCAGTTTTACTATCAATTAGGAGTCAAGACTCAAACGTGCCCTGACTCATTGCTGGGGTGAATTGCAAAGTATAAAAATAGTAGCTTCTCTGTTTATGAATTGGGCGAATTGGTCATCAAAGAGGTTGGTACTCACACTTGATGCTAGAATTTGTTTCAGATGTATATTTTTTTTACAATATTTAAAAAGAAAATAAACGTTATTGAAATGGTGTAAACAAATTCATAATTGATAAACAATTGTGATGTCCTGCTGGGTGGTTTTCTCAACTAAACCAGACTAGATCAGCATCAATGCCAAATAAATAAAACTTTCAAAGCATGCTAAATGTAGGCTAGTTCATGACGATTTCAAAATAGAGAATTAAATTTAAACGTTTCATAATATATTCCATACCTAACATGCTAATTGTCACAGATAATCAAATCTGGCTATTGTCACAAACATATCTTATATATTTGTATAAAACACAAATAGTCAACTAGTTTGTCTGAATCATTCAATTTTTAATTGTCATTAGCAATACAAGTCTGACCTTACCTTCGATGCTAGTCTAATGTTAAAGCCATCGCGTTCATTCAACATGTACATTTTCTTCTCATTCTTTTTGTCTTTCACTACGGTCCATTCGCAATATCATTAAGTACGTCGAAATTGTAGTTTCTTTACACGTTGCACGAGCTGCAATAGTCAAATGAGATTCTATTAGGAAAATTTTGGCCAGCTCATGCTGCAATATGAACATAATCTTTGAAAACTTTGCCATTGAGTAGACTTTGGACCATTATCATTCCACAAGGTAGACTATATCACTGTGCTGCCAGAATTCCATTGCATTCCTATCTCTTCTCTGATGCTGATGACATTGTGGATGAATTTGACTGCGAAACATTACGAAAGCAAGTGGTCAAAGCTTATGGTAGCACCAAAACCAAGGTAGGCCGCCTCTTCCCAAGTTCTAATCCACTTGTTTTTCGTTATAGGATGGCGAAACAAATCAAAAAAATCAAAAAGAGATTAGATAAGGTTGCAGCTGATAGACATAAATTTGGTCTTGAAATAATTGATGTTGATAGACGTGTTGTGGATAGGAGGGAAATGACTCATTCCTATATAATTGCTTCAGATGTGATAGGAAGGGAACATGACAAAGAAAAAATCAGAGCTTTTGATGCAGTACAATCCTAATGGCGATGACATAAGTCTCTCCGTTATCCCTATTGTGGGTATTGGAGGCTTGGGAAAGACCACACTTTTAAAGTTGGTGTTCAATGACAAGAGGATAGATGAGTTGTTTACATTGAAGATGTGGGTGTGTGTTTCTGATGACTTTGACATTAAGCAAGTGATTATTAAGATCATCAATTCTGCTAATGATTCCAATTTTGGTGCTGCTCTTGCTCACCAACAGAACTTTAATATGTTAGATATGGAGCAACTACAAAATCATCTAAGAAATAAACTTTCCGGTCAAAAGTTCCTACTCGTCTTGGACGATATATGGAATGAGGATCGTGTTAAATGGGTTGAGTTGAGAAGTTTAATGCAAGTTGGTGCTGAAGGAAGTAAAATTTTAGTGACTACACGTAGCCACTCAATTGCTTCCATGATGGGCACAATTCCCTCTTACATTTTAGAAGGTCTTTCTGAGGAAGATTCCTTGTCTCTATTTGTCACGTGGGCATTTAAAGAAGGAGAAGAGAAAAGATAACCAGATTTGGTGGAGATTGGGAAAGATATTGTGAAAAAATGCAGACGAGTTCCTCTGGCAGTGAGAACGTTAGGGAGTTCACTATTTTCAAAACTTGATGTGCATGAGTGGGAATCTGTGAGAGACAATGAAATTTGGAATTTATCACAAAAGAAAGATGACATTTTATCTGCACTCAAGTTGAGCTATGATCAAATGCCATCCTATTTGAGGCAATGGTTTGCTTTGTTTTCCCTTTACCCAAAGGATTATAAATTCTTTAGTTTCGAGGTAACTCTTGTTTGGGGGGCATTAGGTCTCATTCCAACAGCAAACAAAAATAAAACATTGGAAGATGTTACAAATCAATACTTGTATGAATGAACTACTATCAAGATCTTTTCTGCAGGATTTTGTTGACTATGGCACTGCCTATGTTTTCAAAGTACATGATTTGGTGCATGATCTTGCATTGTATGTTGCAAAAGAAGACTGCCTACTGGCAAATTCCCACATTCAGATTAAATCAAAGAGTGTGCGGCATTCGTCATTTGTTGAAAATGATTTGCTTGGCCAGTTTTCCCCTCCAAAATCAAGACGTGTGAGCACCATACTGTTTCCTGTTAAGGGAGTGGGAGCCAACAATGAAGTATTCTTGAAAATATGTGTGTCTCGGTACAAATACCTGCAGGTTTTGGATTTAAGTGATTCTACATATGAGACTTTGCCTCATTCCATTGGCATGTTGAAACATTTAAGATATCTCAGTCTTTTGAATAATAAAAAAGTTAAGAAACTCCCTGATTCTATTTGCAAGCTTCAAAATTTGCAAGTTTTGATACTCAGTGGATGCACAGAGCTTGAAACATTGCCTAAAGGATTGGGAAACTTCATCAGTCTCCGACGTTTGCAGATAACAACAAAGCAATGTGTATTGCCTGAGAATGACATTGCAAACTTGAGTTCTCTTGAAAATCTAACTATTGAATCTTGCAACAATATGGAGTCATTGTTTGTAGGGATAAAACTCCCTACTCTTAAAGGAATGGGTGTTACTGGTTGTGGGAGTCTAACGTCTTTGCCACTTGATATTAAACCTTTTCCTGAAATAGAGACTTTGCTAGTTGACAACTGTGACAATTTGGAATTGTCAGAGGGACATGACGAAAACTCCTACTTGAGGATAAAATTTCTTCGTTTTGTTTCTTTGCCACAGTTGGTGACTTTGCCTCATTGGCTTCAAGGATCTGCAAACACATTGCATTCCTTCTTAATTTCAGACTGCAACAATCCTGAGGTGCTTCCCGAGTGGCTGTCAACTCTGACATGTCTTAAAACATTTAGTATAAAAAATTGTCCTAAGTTGCTGTCTCTCCCAAATGACATCCAACGGCTCACCACCGTTGAACGTTTGGAAATTAAAGATTGTTCTGAATTATGTAAAAAATGCCAGCCACAAGTTGCAGAGTATTGGTCCAAAATTGTTGGACGTCTAGCCAAAAAGGTTGAAGAAATTGTTGTAGGTCCAGCCGAAAGGTTGAAAAATTTTTCAACCTCCAACCTTGACAATTTACTCCAAAAACAAGCATAAGACAGTGCAGAGTTTTCGTAGGCTTCGGTGTACACGGTTTGCACCTTTGTAGTGCACTCATTTTACTTCTATAAATAGAAGCAATTGAGAGGAAGGAAAATATATTGAGATCCTCACAATAAAAAGAGCAGGAGAGTGAGAGAAAAATAGAGAGAACTTTAGAGAGTGTTTTCTAAGAGAGAAAAATAGTGAGTTAATTTGTGATAGTTTTATCCACAAATTGAAGAAATAATATTATTGTATTTTTGTATTCCTATTATTTTATAGTGGAGGTCTAAGTGGCCTACGGGTCCCGTAATTTTTCCTTATTCACATTGGAAATGTTTTTTACGTTAAAAATTTCTGGTGTTGTTATTACACTTGTTTTACGCTTCTGCATAGTGTCTATTTTTGAATTCACAGAAGAGAAAAATTATGCTGGCATTTCCCAACAGTGGTATCAGAGCTCTCGGATACTAGGTGTCGGATTCATAAGAAAATTCTTAGTATGCTCTGTGGTTACAGCATTGTCTGATCTTCTACATCAGAAAAGAATTACTCTCGTTGCTGGGAATAACGTGTGGTGGTGTGAAAGTGCTGTCTAGGAAAAGTTCTGACTAAGAAAGACTTAGTATTTAAGTGTGTCCATTAATGACCCACCTCTCTTTCCTAGGAACTTACCTGGTGCACTGTTTGTATATTACAGTTATTGTTTCAATATACGGTACTATTTACCTATATGATACTATTCACGTATACTGTATTGGCCTGTGTAACTCAAGATGGAGGGAGCTGTCACTCATGATGGAGATATGCTCAAGCTAACTGCAGATAATTACTCCTATTGGAAACCGATGATGGAAGACCACTTATACTGCAAAGATTTGCATGAGCCAATCACCCAGAAAGATAAATCGGAGGGGAAGACCGACAAAGAATGGGAGCTCCAGAATCGAAAAACAGTAGCTATGATCCAAAAATATATTGACAGAAGTTTGTTCGAACATGTATCAACTTATACCAACACGTATGATTGGTGGACGAAACTTGAATCCTTGATTCAAAAGAAGACGCCCAAGAATAAAGCCCACCTTGTTAGACGACTGGTGAAGTTGGAGTACTCAGATGGTCAGAACATGATCAAACATTTGAATACCTTCAAAAGTATTGTGAATCAACTAACGAAGACAGAAATGAAGATAGACGATGAGTTGCAAACTCTTCTACTCCTCAATTCTCTACCTGAGAGTTGAGACACTCTAGTTGTCACTCTCAACAATTCTGCTCCAGAAGGAAAGCTTAGCATGGATTCTGTTACAGACAATTTACTGAATGAAGAGTCAAGACAGAGAGAAAGGGGCTTGAACAACCAGTTTGAAGCCAACATTGTTGACAACAGTGGAAGGAGTAAGAATCGTGAAAAAAGAAGTCGTGAAAAATCACAAGGTAGATCCAAATCTCGCACTAGACAAAGTTGTTATTACTGTGGTAAGCCAGACCACATAAAGTCTGAGTGCAGATTCTTGAAGAGAGACCAACAAGTTGGAACAGTCCACCCTGACTAGATTAACCCAAAGAAGAAGAAAGAAGATGGAACAACTACTGCAGTAGCCTCGAATGATGAGAATATATTTCTTGGCGGAGAATAAAATTATCTAAACATTGCATCTGATGATTGCATATGGATAATTGATTTCGAAGCATCCTTCCACGTCACACCTCGTGAAGGTTTTTTCTCATCATACCAAAAAAGAGATTTTGGTACGGTGAAGATGGGCAACCACGTCACAAGTAAAATCGTCGGTATTGGTGAAGTAACTTTGATAAGTGAGAATGGAACCAAGCTTGTGCTGAAGGAGGTAAGACATGTACCTGAGATACGTCTAAACCTTATCTCAGCAGGCAAACTAGACGAAGCTGGGATGATAAACCAGTTTGGTGCCGGCAGATGGAAACTCATCCGAGGAAGCATGATTATTGCTCGTGGCAGAAAGGAAGGCTCTTTGTACATTATGTAGGGAAAGATATGTAAGAGGGAGATGAATGTTACACAAGACGCAAGCAAGGAATTGTGGCACAAACAATTGGGTCACATGAGCGAGAAAGGTCTGGAAATCTTAACAAAACACTATCTTCCAAACATAAAAGGGCAACCACTTGAATTCTGTGAAGACTGCCTAGCAGGCAAACAACACAGAGTATCTTTCAAAAGATCAGATGATGCAAGAAAAAGAAAGCAGATTCTGGATCTTGTTCACTCAGATGTTTGCTCAACATCCGAAAGGTCCCTTGGCGGTGCCCAATACTTTGTTATCTTCGTTGATGATCACTCCAGGAAAGTGTGGGTGTATTCATTGAAGACGAAAAATCAAGTTCTTCAAGTTTTCAAGGAGTTTCATGCTTCTATAGAATGAGCATCTGGAAGAAAGCTGAAATGCTTGAGAACTAACAATGGCGAAGAGTATAGAGGTCCATTTGAGGATTATTGCAAGACTCATGAGATAAGACATGAGAAAGTACCCCTCAAGACACCTCAGATGAATGGACTAGCTAAAAGAATGAATAGAACGATTGTAGAGAAAGTCAGGAGCATGCTTTCTCATGCAAAACTCCCCAAGGCATTCTGGGGTGAAGTAGTAAAAACTGCAGTTGATTTGACCAATTTGTCTCCTTCAAGACCTTTAAATGGAGAGATTCCATAAGAAGTATGGTCTGGAAAGAAAGCTTCTTATGATCATTTGAGAGTCTTTGGGTGCAGGACATTTGTCCATATTCCTAAAGATGAAAGAGCAAAGCTTGATGCAAAGGCGAAGGAGTGCATATACCTTGGTTCACCAAGTAATGAACTTGGCTTCAGATTATGGGATTCTGTAAACAAGAAGATTGTTTGAAGCAGAGACATAGTATTCTATGAAGATTAGACAATCCACGATATTCAGCAATCTAAGAAGCCAAAGACCATTGTGGTACACAATTCAGGGGGAGAGATTTCTCAAAGAAATAAGCAACCTGATCAGACAATACAACCCCATCAGATGGAGCAACCTGATCAGATAGAACAAAGTCAGGCAATGCAGGGAGAACAGATGGAGATTGATCAGGTAGAATAAGAACCTCAAGTGAGAAGATCAACGAGAGTCAGACAACCATCAAAAAAGTATTTCTTATATGATTATGTCACTCTCACTGATGAAGGGGAACCTCAAAGTTTCATAGAAGCCATTGAGAAGAATGATAAAGAGAAATAGATGCAAGCCATGCAAGAAGAAATACAGTCCCTGAAAGAGAATTAGACGTATGACCTGGTGAGATTAGAATGATACGACGAAAGCATTGAAAAATAATGGTGAGATTACCCGGTATTCAAATCTCAAGACTGAAGAGAATAACCCAAACCCCAGGTACAAAGCAAGGATTGCTGTGAATGGTGCAACCAGAAGAAAGACATAGATTTTGAAGAAATCTTCTCACCAGTAGTGAAGATGACATCCATTAGAGCGATCATTGGTCTAGCTGCAAAATTAGACTTAGAAATAGAACAGCTTGATGTTAAAACAACATTCTTACATAGAAACTTAGAGGAAGAAATTTATATGGAGCAACCAGAAGGTTTCGAAGAACCAGGCAAAGAACACCTAGTGTGTCATCTAAAGAAAAATCTCTATGGTCTGAAGCAAGCTCCAAGGCAATGGTATAAGAAGTTTGATCTCTTCATGACCCAACACAATTTTAAGAAGACCTCTGCAAACCATTGTGTGTTTGTGAAGAACTATAGAAATGTTGAATCCATCATACTATTGTTATATGTTGATGATATGCTGATTATTGGGAAAGATAAGACAAAGATAGCTGCTCTCAAGAGGGCATTGAGCAAATCATTTGCCATGAAAGATCTGGGTGCAGTAAAGAAGATTCTTGGAATGAAGATCATTAGAAATCGTTCTAGAAGAATGTCGTGGATGTCACAGGAAGACTATTGGTGCGCGTAAAATACACTAAAAGTAAGTGCACTCTATCGCTAAGTAATATAGGACTTGAGTTGCAGTTATCGATCCCACGAGGAATAAATGGTAATTACTAGATTCTTAAAACTCTTTGTTATTCAGACAATTGAAAGTATATGAAGAAAATCAAGTTAAAATCAAAATAAACAATTAAAGAACAGCAATGAACAATTAAACAAAGAAAAGATAATCAATGAGAAATAGACTAGGGCGCAAGGTTCACTTGAATCCAATTATTCAAATTTTCTTTCAATTATGATGTAGGTAATTCTTTTGCCAATATTCTCTTATTCGCTATTGAATCCCAATAGTCATGGATGAAATAATATTTTATTCCTAATTTAATTCACCTATTTAGTCATTTAGTTGAATTAATCAAGAATGCATTAAGTTTCAATTCAAGAGATGAACTAACATACCGTCAATTCCATTGGTAGGATAAATCGATATTTGGTCGTTCATCAATCTAATCCTAGGCTTACCATATAGATCCACTCATTGAATGCGGATAGTCACCGGTCAAACAATGAATTAACACATGCCAAAAGTGATCAAATTCTGACAAGAATACAGGCAATATGATAAACTCAAAAAGAAATTATCATAATCAAATTAGAAGTCAAATCCAAATAATAAGGAAAACAAGATCCCCTATAGCCCTAGTTATGGGTTTAGCTACTCATGTTCAACAAAAACAAACCCATATCAGAATACAAACCCATAGAAAGAAAACCCAAAGGAAAAGGGAAACTAAAAAGAAAAAGAAATCAAAATCCCTTTAATGGAGATAATGATCTCTAAGCCTTCAAGAATCAATTCCTCCTTCAAGCCGTCCTCCAAGGTCTACCGTCGCAAAACAACTCTCTCAAGATTAGGGATTTTCTGTGTAATGTGCTCAATGTATTGAATTTGGCATAACTTTTCTTATTTAATGAAAATTATATGTTTTGTTACGCCACCAGCGCCTAGGCGCCTAGTGTTGAGCGCTCAAGCGCTCAGACACTTAAGTCAATGCGCGCTGCAGCTTCTCTTGCGCACTCAGGCGCTCTTTCTCAGCACTCAGGCGTTGAAACACTTCATCACTGTTGCTGCATACGCTCTGGGGGTTCAGGCGCCCCAACACCAGCGCTTAGGCGCTAGCTACTATTGCAAAACTCTTCTTTTTCTTAGTCCTTTGCACATTCAATCTTTTCCTCATACAATTACCTGACAAAAACACACAAAATACTTAATAAAAACACAATTAAACAATACTAAAAATATAACAAAACTAACAAACAAAATAAATAAAAAGAATATGAAAAATCAAGGAATTGAACCGTAAAAATAGGACATATTGACGATTCATCAACTCCCCCACACTTGAGCTTTGCTTGTCCTCAAGCAAAAGAAAGGATTCAACAACAAGATCAAACTCAACATCAAGAAATATGAATCAAAGGAAATTTCACAATTAAAAGAAATTCAAGTTCAGCAATTAAATCCAATCAAGCAAGATCATTTAACACTTAAACAATTAAAGGCTTGAGTCTAGCTTGCAACTGTTCTCTTCATCAAACATCTGAGATCACTTAACTTACCATTGCTCAAGTGTTTAAAGGACAAAGAAATCACTCAAATTTCTCTTGAAAAATGCAATACCATAAGCTTGCTTATCAATTTCATCTCCACTTTCAAGTTCACATACAACACAAGAATCAAAAGGACTTTCCTTTGGTTGTAACATGGCCAAGGGTATAATGGAAGGTAGGAAGAAATGATAAAATAGGGTAAAGAATACTCATGAATAAATTAATACAAAGCAGAATCAGGCTAAAAAGATGACAGATAGAGCATAATGCACAAGAATATAATAACTTCTCACTTTCAACCCAATATTTTCATTATTCTTCACTAACAATTCTTTTCTTTTCTTTCTTTTTATTTTTTTTTCTTCCTTTTTTTTTCAAACTTTATTCTTTTTTTTCTCTTTTTTTTTTTTCTATTTTTTCTATTTTTTTTAACCCTTGAAGACAAAAGCAACTTTTCAATACTTTTCAATCAACACATCAATTGCTCCAAAGAATTCAACCTGACTATTCAATTGGGTATTTAAAGAAATCAATTTCAGGCTCAAATGGGGCAACTAAGGGATTATTTAATCAATGCAACTCTGGAAGTCAAGAAAGAATTAAGCTTAATTTCCTTAATCATATTCAAGTATGCATGTAAATCATTAAAGCCTCAACAAGATATCAAAGCAAGTTCTAGCGCACATCAATCAAGAGAAAACTCACTCCAGAAGAAAAATCCAATCATTAAGGCTCAAAACTCACTTTCTGACTAGAGTTAATAAAGAGAACAACAGTAAGCAAACATGACTAATTTCTAACTAAAGATGCTAAAATTCACTTTACTTCATTGAAAAAGATTGTTTCATACATTATCAGCTCATGATCAATGGAATTCCCTTTAAAATATATCTCCATCAGCGTAGAATAAATCAAGATATCAACACACAATTCCAGCTTAATTACCAATATTACTCAAGTGCTTCAAAAAAAAATTTGACAAAAATTGTAAAAATACCCCCACACTTAAGATAAACATTGTCCTCAATGTAGAAGAAAAAGAAATAAAGAGAGTAAAGAAAAGAATAACACAACCTAATGGACAGTGGCATAATGTCAGGCAAAGGAGAAGTACAAGAGTCAGCGCAGCAACATAATCAGAAACACATGAGTAGAATCTAAAAGAAAAATAAAAATAACAAAAACAACTAAAATAAAATAAAAGAAGACGAAACACAGGTTGTCTCCTGTGAAGCGCTTGTTTAATGTCATCAGCTCGACGTTGCCTCTTCAGAAGAATCAAGGTGGCTTAAAGTAAGAGAAATAGGAGGACGTCTTTTTGTTTTCAAAATAGTTCTTCCTCCCTTCAACAATGGCTTTGGGACTGCTTCCAACAGAATTGTGAACTTGACAAGAGCTTGACTATCTCAATTGCGCCTTAACTCCACTAGGCCAAGGTGGTTGCACTCGATCAACAGATGAAGGACCAATCTATGAAGAAGCATGGATCTTAGGAGGACCTTTATCTGTTTCAACAGCTTGACATTCCAACAGATCAACATCAACACTATATGATGGCGAGGGGTCTTTGATAGCTAAGGCTTCCTACTTCTTAGCTTGAACAAAATTAATAAGGGCATGGAGATTTGATATTGGGGAAGATTTAGCCTCCTTAAAGACATTAATGATCACATGATCTCCATCCACTCTCAAGATGAGCTCACCCCGAGGTACATCAATCACAGTTCCAGAAGTAGCTAAAAATGGTCTTCCAAGAATAAGAGGAATATCAACATCCTCTTCCATATCTAGCACCACAAAATCGACTGGGAATATGAATTTGTCCACCTTCACCAAAACATCCTCCACCACACTACACAAGTAAGTGATGGATCTATCAGTCAACTGTAGTGAAATGTTGGTGGGCTTCGGTTCCTGCATCCCCAATTTCTTAAACACAAAGAAAGACATCAAATTAACATTAGAACTCAAATCACATAATGCTTTATTAAAATAAGAGTTACTAATAGTCCAAGAAATAGTAAAACTCCTTGGATCTTTCAATTTTGGGGGTAACTTCTTCAAAAGGATGACAGAACACTCCTCAGTAAGACATACAGTCTCAAATTCTTTAAGTTTACATTTCTTTGTAAGTATTTCCTTCAGAAACTTCGCATACTTGGGCATTTGAAAGATAGCTTCAACGAACAAAATATTAATTTGTAATTTCTTGAATAATTTGGCAAATTACTGATCTGACTAATTGTTCTTGAGCCTTTGAGGGAATGAGATCTTGGCATATGGGGATAGTTCATAAACTGTGCTTTGCTCACGATCCTTCTTCACTCTCTGCCACTTTGGTGCTTTCTTCTCAACCTCTTTTTCTTGATTGACATCTTCAACAAGGACATCTTCAGTTGCCTTCTCTTCATCATGCATAGACTTAACAAGAGAATCTCTAAGCTCTGGCATTTCCTTCTTTTGAGATGACTCCTCAAGTTCTTTACCACTTCTAAGGAAAATTGCATGGGCCTGTTCCCTTGGATTAGTCTCAGTAGTGCTAGGCAATGTCCCTAGTGCCCTCACTGTCATCAATGTAGTCAGCTGACTGATCTAAACCTCCATGTTCTTCATTTTGGCATCAAAATTCTGCATGTACTTCATAACCAGATCTTCAAAACTTGGCTTCTCTGCAGGTGCTTAGAAACCAGGAGGTGGTGGTGGAGCTCTCTGTTGATTCTGCTGATAGCCTTGCTGATTTTCCCATTTGAAATTCGGGTGGTCCCTCCAACCAGGATTGTACGTATTTGAATAAGGATTGTATGGCTTCCAGTTGGAATTACTAACAAAATTAACTCCTTCAGGCTCGGGGGCAAAAGGACTACCAATTTGACAATTTGCACTTGTATGACTCTGTCCTCCATATGCCTCACAGATGATAGATGGAACTGCACTATTTGTTATCATCAAAGTCTCCACATTCTTCATCAAAGCTTCCAATTGACTCAGAATTGTAGTAGAGGAATCAATAGCATGTACACCTGCATGTTTCTTAGGAGCCTGACGCTCATTCTGCCACTGATAACTATTTAGCGCCATTTCTTCAATCAATGATTGACTCTCAGTAGGTGTTTTCCTCCATATAGTACCTCCCGCAGCAGCATCAATAAGTGAACGGTTTGCAGGCGATAAAACATTGTAAAAATTTTGAACCTATTGCCATACGGGAAATCCATGATGTGGACATCTTCTCAACAACTCTTGAAAGCACTCCCAAGCTTCATAAAGAGTGTTTATTTTAAACTGCACAAAAGAAGATATATCATTTCTTAACTTAGCAGATTTAAAAAGAGAAAAATACTTAGCCAGAAACTGTTGTGTCAACTGATCCTATGTAGTAATGGAACCCATTGGTAGTGACATTAACCATTGACTCGCTCTGTCCTTAAGAGAGAAAGGAAAGAGTCACAATCGGATTGTATCATCTGTCACCCTATTATACTTGATAGTATCACACAACTACAAGAACCTGGCCAAATGTTGATTTGGATCATCCAAAGGTAATCCACCAAACTGAACTGAATTCTGAATCATGGAGATCAGTGCTGGTTTGATCTCAAAGTTATTAGCTGCCACAGCTGGCTTTATAATACTTCCTCCATACCCTTCAGCAGTGGGCATAGAGTATTCAAACATGGTTCGCTCTGCTGGGATAGCTCTTTCTTCACGGTTAGCCTCAATAACTAGTTGTCTCTCCATCTTATTAATATCTTCTGTTACAGCTGCAATAAAAGTCTGCTTCTTTAACCTGCGAGTTGTTTTCTTAATTTCAGGATCAAAAGCCAAATCAGGACACTGAGATCGAGTGAGTATAAACAAAAATAAGAAGAGAAAAATTAAATAAAAATAAAAATAAAATAAAATCAGAAATCAAAATAATAAAAATAAAATAAAATAAGAAATAAAAAATAAAAATAAAAATAAAAATAAAATAAGGAATAAAGAAAAAGGCGTCTAAATTAACTAAAATTTCTCGCTTCCAATATTACCAAACTTATTCCCCGACAACGGCGCCAAAAACTTGGTACGCGTAAAATACACTAAGAGTAAGTGCACTCTATCGCCAAGTAATATAGGACTTGAGTCCCAGTTATCGATCCCACGAGAAATAAATGGTAATTACTAGATTCGTAAAACTCTTTGTTATTCAGACAATCGAAAGTGTATGAAGAAATTCAAGTTAAAATCAAAATAAACAATTAAAGAACAGCAATGAACAATTAAACAAAGAAAAGATAATCAATAAGAAAGAGATTAGGGCACAAGGTTCACTTGAATCCAATTATTCAGATTTTTTTTCAATTATGATGTAAGTAATTCTTTTGCCAATATTCTCTTATTCGCTATTGAATCCCAATGGTAATAGATGAAACAATATTCTATTCCTAATTTAATTCACCTATTTGGTCATTTAGTTAAATTAATCAAGAATGCATTAAGTTTCAATTCAAGAGATGAACTAACATACTGTCAATTCCATTGGTAGGATAAATCGATGTTTGGTCATTCACCAATCTAATCCTAGGCTTACCATATAGATCCACTCATTGAATGCGGATGGTCACCGGTCGAACAATGAATTAACACATGTCAAAAGTGATCAAATTCTGATAAGAATATAGGCAATATGATAAACCCAAAAAGAAATTACCATAATCAAATTAGAAGTCAAATCTAAATAATAAGAAAAACAAGATCCCCTATAGCCCTAGCTATGGGTTTAGCTACTCATGTTCAACAAAAATAAACTCATATCAGAATACAAACCCATAGAAAGAAAACCCAAAGGAAAAGGGAAACTAAAAAGAAAGAGAAATCAAAACCCTTTTAATGGAGATAATGATCTCTAAGCCTTCAAGAATCAATTCCTCCTTCAAGCCGTCCTCCAAGGTCTGCCGTCGCAAAACAACTCTCTCAAGATTAGGGATTTTCTGTGTAATGTGCTCAATGTGTTGAATTTGGCATAACTTTTCCTATTTAATGAAAATTATGTGTTTTGTTACGCCACTAGCGCCAGTTCTGAGCACTTAAGAGCTCAGACACTTAAGTCAATGCACGCTGCTACTTCTCTTGTGCGCTCAGGTGCTCCTTCTTAGCGCTCAGGCGCTGAAACACTTCATCACCATTGCTGCATACGCTCTGGGCACTCAGCGCCCCAACACCAGCGCTTAGGCGCTAGTTATTATTGCAAAACTCTTCTTTTTCTTGGTCCTTTGCACATTCAATTTTCTCCCCATACAATTACCTAACAAAAACACACAAAATACTTAATAAAAATATAATTAAACAATACTAAAAATATAATAAAACTAACAAACAAAATAAATAAAAAGAATATGAAAAATCAATGAATTGAACCATAAAAATAGGACATGTTAACGGTTCATTAACTATATCAAGAAAGTTCTTGAAAGGTTCAACATGCATCAAGCCAAAATTTTGCATGTTCCATTACCTGATCATCTCAAACTGAGTAAGACACAATGTCCAGGAAATGACGAAGAAAAAAAAATGAGCAAGGTGCCCTATTCTTTTGCTGTTAGTAGTCTTATGTATGCAATGATCTGTACAAGACTAGACATTGCTTATGATGTAGGAGTTATGAGTAGATTCCTATCGAATCCAGGAAAGAAGCATTGGAATGCTATGAAATGGATACTAAGGTACCTGAGAGGAACTGCCAAAAAGTACTTGTGTTTTGGCAATGAAAATCTAATGCTCATTGGGTATTCAGATGCAGATATGGCAGGAGATGTGGATTCAAGAAAGTCTACATCGAGATATCTGATTACTTTTGCAGGAGGAGCTATCTCATGGTAATCACGACTACAAAAATGCATTGCTTTAAGCACCATAGAAGCTGAATTCATCGCAATCACTGAAGGTTGTAAGGAGATCCTGTGGATGAAGAAGTTTCTACAAGAGTTAGGCCAGAATCAAGAAAGTTATGTTCTCTATTGCGACAGTCAAAGCGCAATACATCTCAGCAAGAACTCGACATTTCATTCAAGGTCAAAACACATCGACGTAAGGTATCATTGGATCCGTGATGTGTTGGAAAGTAAACTGTTGCAGATTAGGAAAATACATACCAAGGACAACGGGGCAGATATGATGACAAAGGCGCTACCAAAAAGAAGTTAGAAGTCTGTAAAGAAGTTGCAGTCCTAGCATCAATCCCAAGCTGATTAAATGATATTTCCCATTCGGTTGGAGGGGGAGAATTGTTGGAGGTCTAGTCGAAAAGGTTGAAGAAATTGTTGGAGGTCCAGGCGAAAAGGTTGAAAAAATTTTCAACCTCTAAACCTTGACAATTTACTCCAAAAACAAGCATAGGACGGTGTAGAGTTTTCGTAGGCTTCAGTGCACACGGTTTGCACCTTTGCAGTGCACTCATTTTGCTTCTATAAATAGAGGCAATTGAGAGGAAGGAAAACATATTGAGATCCTCACAATCAAAAGAGGAGGAGAGTGAGAAAAAAATAGAGAGAACCTTAGAGAGTGTTTTCTAAGAGAGAAAAATAGTGAGCCAATTTGTGAGTTTTATCCACAAATTGAAGAAATAATATTATTATATTTTTGTATTTCCATTATTTTATAGTGGATGTTTAAGTGGCCTACAGGTCCCATGATTTTTTCTTGCTCACATTGGGAAGGTTTTCCACGCTAAAAATTTCTGGTGTTGTTATTACACTTGTTTTACGCTTTCGCATAGTACCTATTTTTGAATTCACAAAAGAGAAAAATTATGCTGACATTTCCCAATAAAAATATCCTATATTAAACACATTGTCATTGCTGAACCAAAAGAATTGGACGAAAAGGAATAGGATGAAGAAGAAGATTTGAAAGAACAACAAGAAGAAGTTGAGGGGTATTTTTCTATTTTTTTCTTTTTTATTCCTTTTTTTTTGTTTGGGAGGTGGGGGGTTTGCATAATATTGTTGTTCTAAAGGACTTTCTTAATCACTTTTGGACTATGTCCTTGATGATTATGCCAGTAGTTCACTATAAATTGAACTTGGATTGCTTGTTTGATGAAGGCCAGTTTGATGACATCTATTTTATCTTCACTTTTTTTTTCTTGAAAATAAATGTTGCATACCTTTTGAAGGAGGGGCATTTCAAATTAGAGACTCCTGATTATTGATAGCTGTGCAAAATTAATAGAAATTTTGTGTAATTTAAAAATTAGTATTTTTCTTTTCATGTATATTTAATCCCTTATAGTGATTAAATCATAGTTTAAATAATCTAAACTCAGGATTGCATTGGATGAAAGTTCTTGCAAATGTGCAAATTTAATAGAAACACAAGGAGGGGCATTGAGAAATTTTGGCTTCTACCCCATGAACAGAGTAGAGACAGACAGCAGCTTGTTATAATAGATGTGATTAAATGGTGCATATTAGCATTGACAATTTTGATTGGGGAGACTTTTAAAGACTTTGGATAGCAATCCATTTGATTCAGTGATTACTGATGTACGGTTCTTAAGCAATTGTAAAAGCATACTTAGTAGAAGTACCGAAGCCAATGATGACAAGCATATGCAGAATTTTAAAACATATGCTGCTATGTTTTGTATTCCCCATGACACTCTTGCATTTAGATTTCTTGATATCTGCTTCTCTTTATTTTTCACTTATGAAGATATGTTTATTGCTATTTAAAGTTTAGACACCATATTGTCCAGCAATGCATGGTGGAGTGGGGAGGTAAAACAAGTGATAGATTGAAAGATAAAGTGACACGAGTTGTGATTATGTTGAAATATTTGATTTATTTAGGATAATAAATCTCAGGCATCATAAGTTCATATACTGAAAATTGAAATCTTGACTAAGGTGTTATAACAAAAGTTGCATTGTGCATGACCAATCTTAATCTGATTTGAACTGCTGAAAAAGACAAAAAAAAAATGAAATGAAAAGAAAAGAGTAGCAGTGGTTTCCAACATTATCCACTAATGATGCTTTAAGTGTTCTGGATTTGATGCAAGAAATCTTAAAGATCTGAATTAAATTTCAAGCTGAACTAGATTGAAAGTTGAAGGAGTGAAAAAGACACAATTTCAATATGCCTTTACAAAATAACACAGTTTAGGCTAAGAAGCATGAAGGTGTGATACTTGGACATTGGCTACAGAAAGCATTAAAATACAAATTTATGATCATTGGGTTCCTGAAGTCAATTTGATTCAAACCAATACAAAAGTCATAATCTTTATTTTAGAACAAAAACACTACTTAAAAGTCTGAATTCATTATTTTAGGGCTCCTGGTGTCATACATGGAATTTCGGTTTGACATGTTTTCAGAGTAAAGTTTTCTGCATTACGGTAACGTTTTCTCATTTTCACTGCTTATGCATATGGTTTTATATTGTTCAATCATATAATAGTGTTATATATTTTTAGTGTCATTACAATTAAATCTGGAGAAAAAAATAGCCATCAAGTTTTATAACTAAAAACGGTTGGCCATGGTTAAATTGCTAAACCTTTTTTTTTTATATCATAGGGCGTATAATATGTGGTCGGAATTTAATGATGTATCTGCTTAATTTATATTTTTGTTAATGAAAATAAATATAAAATGACATTCATTTTCTTAATTCTATTTCATAAGTTTGTGGAATCTCATTCCTTCAAGAAAAGGAGCAATGAGATTCCATATTTTTATTGAATGAGACTCTATAAATTTTTACTTAATATACTCTTATTTAATTTACAAAATGACAAATATTACCCTCCTATAATCTACCAAACCTTAATTTATCTAACTCTATATAACCTCAACCCTACCTTCAAGCTTCGTGCAGTTGCTTTTGAAAGGAGAGGATAGCAGCTTATGCTCTTGTGCCTAGGAGAGTTCACTAACATTATCAAAATTGATGAAAACATATCATCATAATTTTTGTTAATTATCAAAGAAAATTTATCTTAAATATTATTTAAAAAATGCACATTCATATATATATATGAAAAACTTTTTGTATTTTTTTATTAAAGATAATTATGCAATTTATATTAATTTAGATTTTATTCCATAACCATGGAAGCAATCTATCTTTTACGAAGATTGATGGAGAGGTATCGGGGGAAACAAAAAAACCTACACATAGTTTTCATTGATTTGGAAAAGGCCTACAATAGGGCACTGAGAGAGGTCTTGTAGAAGGTTTTGGAGAAGAAAGGAGTTCGTATCGCTTATATTCGAGCACTCCAAAATATGTATAATGGGGCTAAAACTAGTGTGAGAACACAGGGTTAGGTCACAGAAGATTTTCCTATAATTATAGGACTGCACCAAGGGTCAACTTTTCTTTTTACCTTGGTCTTGGATGTGTTTACTGCGCATATCCAAGAGTGCCACAATGCATGTTTTTTGTAGATGATATAGTCTTAGTTGGAGAGTCGAGAGAGGAAACAAATGGGAAGTTAGAGCTATGAAAACGAGCTTTGGAAGAACATAACTTTTGCTAAGCAGGAGTATGACGAAGTATATAGAATGTAAGTTTAGTAAGAAACGTGTTAATGCTAGCTTAGCGGTGAAAAATAGAGATCATACCATACTACAAGTCACATAGTTTAGGTATCTTGGATCTATCATACAAAATGATGGAGAGATAGAGGGATATGTAAACCATAGGATTCAAACTGGAATGATGAAATAGAGGAGTGCTTTAGGAGTTATTTGTGATAGAAAAGTGCCTCTCAAGCTTAAGGGTAAATTTTACCACACAGCTATAAGGCCCATGATGTTGTATGGTACTAAATGTTAGGTGATAAAAAGCCAACAAAAGCATAAGATCAGTGTCACGGAGATAAAGATGTTGCACTGGATGTGTGGTCATATAAAATAAGATAGGATTAGGAATGAATGCATTAGAGAGAAAGTAGGGGTAACACCTATTGTGGAAAAGATGAGAGAATTTCGCCTTAGGTGGTTTGGACATATAAGAAGAAGACCTGGTAAGAAGAGTAGATTAGGTGGAGAATAGCCCAATAGTTAAAGGTAGAGGAAGACTAAGAAAGGCTATATGTGAAACAATTAAAAAAGATTTAGGATTTATGATAGGGCACAATGACGCTATTTGATCTATGTAACCAACCTCACATAGTGGTAAAAAAGTTAGTTGTTGTATTATATCACATAGACTAAACTGTGAAATTATTTTTCATTCTATATTATATAACATCCTACCAAACTATGAAATCAGAGTAAAATTTTCATTCCAATTTGTTAATTCTCATTTCTATTTCTATTCTTATTTCATGAATTTCTATTATTTACACCAAATGTAACCTTAGACTTCAGAATAATGTTATGTTCAAGAATAAAGATAAGCGTATGCTCTTGGCGTGAGGGGGAGGGTAGAAGTCAACCAATATAGGGAAGACTAATTGGATAGTTTGATTGCTCAATCTTGCACTTGCCCTATCAACACATAAAGTTTAGGTGAAGTGTTAGTAGCAAATATATCCAAGTATCTTATAATTGACATTTTTTTATTATATAATGTGAACTTCGAATTAAGATAAGTTTAAAATACATCCAAATACATTACATTGAAACTTGGTGATAGAATCAGCATGGTTCCATTCAGAATATATGGTGTACTCAAACCGTGATTTAACCAAGTATTATAAATTATCTTTTTGATACATACCTCAAATCCCATTCAAGATGTATAATTGCAGAAAGACTATCTTTAGCTTCGTCCAACCATCAAAAATACTGAATTTAAAGAATGGCTTATGAAGTGTCTTTCTGAAGGACATGCAGAAATGTCTATGCTAATTGTGCAAGTACTGCTTGCATGAGTTTATCAATGATTGTTGATTTATAGAACACAAGTATTCCTAACTTCTGTTCTTATTTTGATGTTGGATTACTACTTAGTTTTTTTAAGCAAATGCAAACTTTATTTTGTATTCATGAGCAGTTATATATCTATTTATATATAATAATATATAAGGGACATTTACAATGCTTCTAAAAAATTTTTGATTATCAATGTTCCATGTTTCTTTCCCATTGATTTGTAAGAATTTTACATCTATGGTAAGAATCACCACTTGCAATTTGTTCGACAAGTTACATTGTCAAAATTAATAATTTACTTTTCAACTCTCTCTACCAACTCCTCTCCCTCAAGAAATCTCTCAGGAAATCCCACCAAGGAAACTCCTCACCGGCCACCACCAATGTCCCTGTCGCCACCGATGCCCACACCACCGTGCTCTGGCCACCGTGGTGCCCTTACGTGTCGAGCCGCACCACCGTGCTCCAACCATCAAGGTGCTCCTCCATGTACGTCGCCATTGTTACCGGCTCAGAAACATCCACTTCAACACCTAAAATTAGAAGCTTCCATCACCTTCACCTAAACAAAACAATCCAGAAATTAATCTTATCCTTGTACAGAAATCAAACAACAACCAACTTTAAATACACAAAACAAAAAAATAAAATCCATTCGCAAGAACTGCTACCATACCCACCAGAAGTCTTTGCCCCACTAAAACCCCAGATCTGCCACCACCCTAAAACACCGATAGCCAACCATCACTGGACACCACATCACCTTGTTCCTGGATGAAACCAACCACCTCGAGCCCCATGTCGTTTCCACTATCTAACTCGAACCATGTCACTGTCGTGGCTCTTCACCATCCTCTACTTTGAGCCATCGCAGTCCTCCACTCCCATATTGTCATTCCACTGTCTAGAATCGCCTCAGCCTCCTTGTCGTTGCCGCACCTCGCTAAAAGCCATTTCAAACCACACCTAGACCTAGCCACCGTCATCCCTAAATAAGGCCAATAGTTAGAGTGAGAGGGAGAGGGTTTGTTGGTCCCTTAGATCCTTGTACGAGGCAGCAAGGGCATTAAGGCCAGCATCTTCTATGTAATCTAGCATTTATAGCAATTGTCCGATATGGTCTTTGTTGCTTTCGACGACAGTGGCAGACAAAGAAAGGAAGAAATAAGAAAAAAAACATAATATAATGGTTTAAAAATAATTACTTATAATGTGAAGGTTAACAAATAAATAAGAAAAAAAATCTATTGTAACTTATAATAGCAAGTAAATTTGATGGATCATCGATGCTCTTTATCATTTAAGGAGCATTTAAAATAATTCTAATATATAAAAGCTGAAATGCGAGGTGTAGAGTTGTTGTCTCAACTTCTTAATTATTTTTTTTCATCTTTAACCACCTCAGTGTTTTGCATATGTGTCAGCTTCTATTGCAGTCCCTCCTTTGTTCTCTCGCGTTGTCAACTTCTCCACTTTTTAGTTGACACCCACTTTAACATATGTTCGCATTTTAAAACTTTAATTGAGTGTCTTTTAGCCTAAAAAGAGTGTTTCTGATTCTGTTTCATTGCTCAATGTGCCCATTCAATTAGATTTTAGAATTCACATACACTAGAAGAGATCAATGAGTGGCAATTATTTTTCCCTCCAGCCACGTGACTCAACAATGCCTACCATGTTAATTGCTAGATGCTTCGTCTACTCTACTTAGTTTTAGCTTCAGTTTCATATGTCTCCCTAATAATTAAATAAATTATCTTCAGTCTCCTTAGTAACCCAAATAAATAATCATTAGCCATTTAATATTTAGCTTTAAGTATATTGTCTTATGAGCATTTCAATTGAATGTGAATTAATAAGATGGAAGATAATTACTAGCTAGATGATTTCAAATAACCTAAGCTGAAATGGTGTAGAAGAGGGGAGAAAGAGCAGAAGCTATACACAACTGAGCAGAAAAGGAAGAAGGTTTAGTAAGATGTTTCATTTTTTTCTCGACATTCTTACATTTTTTTCTTAGTATCTTAATTAAAGGAGATTTTCTTTCATTTATGCCATGAGTACAGTTAATTCCAAAAAAAAAATATCAACATAGTTAGATTGAAGAGGCATCCCTTTATATAAATTTAATCCAAAAACAACAAGAAGAACGTAGAGCCGTATGCATAAAGATGAGTTACTACCAATTCCATGAAATTTTGCTACTAAGCTTGGTGGGTGGATAACCTTGGATTTATCAGTTGACAATTTTGCTACAATTACAATATATGTTAATCTAGAATTCACATTTTGTATTTCCTTTCACTTTACATTTTGTATTTCTTTTAAAAGCTTTGGAACCAAGATTCATCTAACTTTTTTCATAACAAATAAGATTATAAATTATAATCATTTTAACATTAAACTATGACAATTTGGCATGCATAATAAAGTCCACTTTGGAACATTGGCGGTTGCAAAGGAATTTTTTACTATTAATTTATTAATGCATTTTGGGTTAAATATAACTTCATTATGAGAAAATGTACTCAATTATGCATAAAGTTCATTACATGTTTAGATTATTCTTAGAATTATTATTTTTGAATGGTTGAGATTTTGTGATGTTTCATAAACTTCATATCGTTTTGAAAGCAAGTTTAAGTATTACTTTGAGATAAGTGACATTGGTTAACCATGGAGATTTTATCCTTTATCTTTATGATTTTTTTTTGTTATTTGGATATTGTGTTAAAAGGCACTTTCCTTCTCAAACCTTAGTACATTTGTTAGAATGACGTAGAGGAGATATTCTCTCATCAATTTACAATTCTCTTCCTTCTCACAATTTTATCATTTTTTTATTAACACCAAGTATTAGACCGATTTTCACTTCTTTTGAATTACTAATAAGTTTTGAAGTTTTTAAATTAGAAAGAAAAGTTGTAAAAAATGAACTGTGCAACCGATTATGAGGAATATACAAATAAAGACAAAAGTTATCACTCTTGGTTTGTAAACAAGTTATTAGCAAATCAATAAAAAACAAAACAAACAATAGAGTTGTTTTATTTTTTTCTTATTAGGAAATGTGGGAGGGTATCTTTCTAAAATATGAATTTATGAATAATTAAATTATAAAAAAAAACCAAAAGCACTACAACCATAGCTTTTGTTTGCATGTTGCACGACTTGCAATCAAAGGAGGCTACCCAAAATGTTTGGATGTATGGATGGATTTTTTTTTTTCATTCGATAGTATTTATATGAAAATATTTCTCGTCTAACCAAATACTTCAACTTATATCCATCGTATACCATGTGGCCGTATTTTGCTATTCAGCATCCCTTTTCCCTCCATTTCTTCACGCTTCCTCATTTCTTTCTTTCTTTCTAAAATTTTAAACATTTCTGTGATTCCTTCTCTCACTCTCGGTGCCAGTTTCTCCCCCACCATCGTTTAGATTTGCAGAGTAGCCACCAAAACAGCACCAGCCAGTTTCAACCTCTGCCCAAACTGCAAATCAGGCCCAGCAACCCATATCTTAGCACCAAACCCCGTACACACCAAACCTACCAAGAACCACCGTGCACCGCGTGCTCCACCGTCTGAGCTGGTTCCCCATCCTAGCTTCTTCTCCCTTTACCCATTGTCCCACACCCTTGACTATGCCTCATCCGGGTCACCACACATCGGGCATTTTGTTGCTGAGTCGTGTCCAGAGAACTTTGTCATCTAGACCTGTGTTGTTGCCTCCTCTGGCATAGCCTTTAGCATTATTGTCTCTCATTCTGTCAACTAAATAGAATAATTTTGAATATGGTTATATATCAATGTTGTGACCCTTTTTTATTTCATGGGTTGAAATTTAATTTGTGATTAATTCTAGATAGTTTGCTTCTTAGCTTTGAAATTGACAAGAAATGCATGAGGAGTTGAATTTTTTGTATCGTTTCTGATTCTATAGTATACTAGTTTGTGTTTATGGTGGATATAGATTGAGCCAAGCGTGGTTTGTAGTACTATTGACCTTGACTATTAATCTGATTCCTTAGAAAAAAATGAAATATGTGGGCATGTGAGTTGACCTTATGTGAGGGTGAAACTATACAAATGTTGTTGGATGGATTGGAGTTGTGCTAACGGTTCTTTTATGTGAAATGCTTGGTGTGATGATATAATTTATTAGTCTAATAATGCTGACTTGGATGCATGTACATTGTTTGACAAAGTCCCAATATACTTGTTAACAAGTCCTGAACATATGTACGGTTTGCCTATGCTATAAAACAATCCAATATACTTTATTAGAAGATTTTTGTGTTTGCTATAAAGGAACATTAATGGATGAAATCAGGTTTTATTGTCAGTTTGAGTGCTAAAATTATTTCAAGAATAAAGGCTATATTATTGCTTTTTAAGGTTCCTAATTTGGTTTGGGGTTTATTTTACTTTTCTGGGGAGGGAAATCATTATATCAAAAGCTTGTGTTCCTAGTGTTATGATTTGCTTGATCTTAATCCCTTGTTGCATTTTGTTTATTAAAAAAATATTGCTTGAATAATGTAGTGATGTATGCTTATATGACTTTTTGCTAGAATACCTCTTCCACTTGCCAATTTGTAATAGAGTTGCCATGAAATGTGTTAAAAGTCAAAGAAATGTTGATTGTCTCACTGGTCTCAATGGATTTTACATCTTGATGATAATTTTGGTTGGATTGTCTTTAGTTAATTGTTGCTACCAGTCTCTAATTGAATATGTGGGCAGGTCTATTTGTGATTTAGAAAATGATGTTGCATGAATTTTTTTTAAATTAAGCTTATTGTTATGATGGTAGTACATTGGTGTGTTATTGTTGAATGAAAAGAGATAATCATGGCTTGATTTGATGATAGTTTAGTAGTGCCTTTGTGATTTTCTTATAAAGACATCTTTTTTTTTTCTTTTTGTGTTGCATTGATTATGTTCTGTTTATGTTAATGAAGTCTTATTTTTTTATGGTCTCTAATATTTCTTTTTTTTTTCATCTTTACTGATTGGATTTGTCTCATCTTGGTCTTCTTTAAGCTTGTATGACATCCAACGACATAACTAATATGTATACTTAGATTGAATTTTTCCCATGAAAATGCACTTAAGCTGCTGATTTTAGAGTTTTAATTTTTTGGCTTATCATTTTCAACCTCTTGTATTGAGTTGATTCATCCTTACAATGCTTACAAATTCTGAAAATAAAAAGAAAAAGTTCAAGAAGTGAAATCCTAGATGAGTGATAGCAGTGCTATTTGGGTGAGTTATGTGATTGAGTCCAATTTAGTATTTGTTCATTAATAATAGGCATATGACTCACCATTGATAATGTGCATGGTTAGAAAAGTGTTGAAATCTGAGTCTGAACACTGTATGAATATGAATTTGTTAGATGATTGTATTTTTGTTTAGTCTTTTTTGTTTTTTGAAGTCTTAATTTATTTATTACCTTAAGTTTCTAATTTGTGGTTCCTTACGCTTAGGGAATTTTAAATGACACACTTGGTTCAAAATGATAAAGTTGATGCATGCCTAGGGCTTCTTTTATACTAAAATTAGGGAGTAGATTGAAGAAGTTTATAGCCTCTGTCTTTAAGTTGTGATGCTGGTTCAACCTTGTTTTGGCTTAAAACTTGAATCATTGAACTCACTTGAGGCCAAGTCAGTGAATTTTAATGTGTGATATAGTTTGGTCTCCTATAAGTAAGGTTGACTGTTGATATAATTGTTGAGTCTGCTTGGTGGTTTAAGTCCATTTGGTGTGAAAAATATGCGTGTGTTGGCAGTCTGTGTTCATTAAAGAATAGACGTGAGTAAAAAATGCTTAGATATTTTTTGATTGGGTGCTGTTGATTCATTGGGATGACATTAAGGAGTTTTGTGTTTTGAAAATATCTTCTAATTTTACAGTTGGGACCAATACGGTTGATTAATTTGTTCTTCATTTGTGCTTTAATCTTATTGTACTTGTGAAATTTCAGACTTGGTCTTGCTTATATGTAGATTACTTCCATGGATAGCTCACGGCCAAGACGGAGGTGTAATTTATCCAACACTAATCAGGTAACCAACTTGGTTAATATAGAAAAAATTATTATACGTGTTTGGCTTTGCAAATATGTTGACCAATTTGTTCTTATAACGTAGAAGTTGCGATTGAGGCATGTTTGCACACCAAGGTTGTTGATTGACATGAATAACTCATTGATAGATGCGCAGAAGTCCCGAATTGGGTCTACCCCATTCAAGTCACTGTTATATATGCCCAATAATTTAGAAATCAACTGTGTCCTATTATGGGAGTTAGCATGTAGATAGGTTGAAAGAGGTAGGGGATTTAGAGTTAGGGGTAAGGTTATCCAATTTAGTCTATTAGATGTATGCTTAGCACTTGGATTGTCAATTATGGGGGAAAGAGTAAATGCACGTGATGATGGAGTGGGCCATACTTTGGCCTTATTAAGGGGGGAGACGTAACCATTGACACAATTTATCATGAGCTTTATTAGCATGTAGGGACGATTGGGATAATTTTTGTCGACTTTATATCTTACTTGCTTTTGGAGAGTTCTATTTTCCCGTTACAAGTGTTAATGTGCATTATGCATTCATTCACCTGTTAGATGACTTGGACTCCCTGGATAATTATAGCTAGGGTTTAGCGGTGTATGATTTCTTGGTGGATGACATGATCCGAGTTGCATGTGTAATGAATGAGGGTAAAAATATCTACCAAATCTATTTAATGGGATGTGTTGCACTTCTGCAGGTACATGTTCTATAATTTATTATGCTTCCTGGTTGTTATAATTTTTTCATACACTACTGCAACTTTTTTTTTTGTTTCTTTTCATGTTGCATCATTTTGATAGTGAACATGTATTTTTCACCAAGGTTTGGGCTTTTGATCACCTATCATTGCACCCCATATCAATAGTGATAAGTACTCGTTCCTTCCCATGTTACTTGAACTGGAACGTGTTTAGGATGAGGGGGGAGAAAATGTGCACTACAATTAAAAAAAATAAGGTAACACATAACTTTTAAATGGTGTGTGTACTACTGTGACATTCATATGAAAATGATTTTTGTATAACAAAAATTTATGGTATTTAATCGTGGTAATCCACCTTCACAATACTCATTAACTACGTATCTGTTGGTTATTGACATATAGGTAACTGAAGATGTGGTTGCATTGAGGGAAGAGCATGAGATTGACATAGTTAGGGATGCTATAGCATAGAAGTAGCAACATGGTGTTGGACATCGGTGGCCGAGGCAATTTGATGTGGAGGACTTTGTGAGTGATATTTCTCGGGTGATTGCTCAGAACGTGCAAATGAAGAAAAAGATTTCTATTCAAAAGACGGAAGTGAGCACACTGAAATAACTATTATTACACCGTACAGTGCCTCCATCTTTAAGTTGTCCTATTGGCAGTCCAGTGTATGACCAGCGCCCTCTGTGTCACCAGATGAACATTGCCTCTGTCAGTCATCATCCAAATAAAATCCCTAGCGTGGATGCTAAGAAAGCGAAGTTGTATACCCGACTTTTTACTGCACTAGAGTGCTAAAAAAAAGAGGACCATGATTCCAAGTAAGCTTTTGAACTACTAACATTACATGCTTCTAAACTACCAACATGGCATGCTTAATAAGTCTCATTTCCTTAATTCTTGCGATGAAGTGCACTATTCTCTAAGTTGCTTAAAACTATTTATGATTTTTTTTCTTTTTATTTTTCCCTCTATTTCTTTCATTCTATATTGCTAACAAATCTCAGTGGATATCTAACCAGTTTGTTTTACGATTGTCTTTAAACAATTTTCGTTTGGGTTGTGGTGTAGGACGGTGGTCAGACTCTACGATCAGTTCCTTACCATTACAAATACATCTTGCATGAAATCAAGAGGGTGGATCAATAATTTAGTAAGAACGAATTATGTTCAACTCATAATTTACACGATGTATATTATACCTACTTATTGCGCCTTATCACATAGAAGGACCTTTTTTTATTTACTTTTTTAGGTTATTATGCTGGCTACAAGGGTTTTTGTGGAAGATGAAATGGAGCGAACACGGAAAGTGATCCGTCACATGTTTCGTCCCACGTTTATGGTAACAACAACATGCTCAATTAACTTAGAACAGTATGCCCATTGACAATTCCATTGTAACTGATTGTTGGTTATTTATAAAATATAGGATTTGGTGAAAAATGGACTGCAGCCTTTCAAATCAGTTCTCCACAAGCCCTGGTGGAGTATTAACAACTTCATGCCTCATCCTAAAGTGGGATATGACATCACCCAATGCAATTTGGTAACATTTAAGCATTATGTGTCAAAAATCACATATGTTTGGCTGCGTACACTTTATTGGGCCACATATGGGGTTTAATCTATCATTTACCTATTTGGATTGTGTATAATGTTTTATTTTCTTAAAACCGCATAAGACATTATGTTCCAACTATAATGCATATCATTATCATATGTCTACATTATCAAATAACTACTTAAAATAAAAAAGGAATTTGAGGAATAATAATACTATTTATGTATGGATATTACAAGGAACACATTCAATGAACTTAGATACATTTCTTCATGTAGATATTCGCTCCAATCGTGCCCTACGATTATTGGTGGTGTTATGTGTTGGATCTGAGAATTAAAAATTTGTATGTGTTGGATTCATTGGGCAGTCACAATGACACTAAAAAAGCTAGGCTGGACGATTTGATGATATCACAATCCTGTAATGCCATTGTAATGATAATGTATTAGTTGTTCTATATAATTTGACTTTGAACTTTACTTTGAATTTGTAGAAGCTTCAGGTTTGAAGAAGTTTTGAAGTTATTTAGTCCAACCTTGAAGAATCACAGTCCTTTAGAGATAGTGAAGGTTCACTTGCCTCGACAGCATAACCCATGAGTACGGTTGCGCTTTTTAAAAAATATTAATTGTTATGTTGAGACAAATTTTTTAATTTTTTCACTTGTGCTTGCTTGTATGTCATTGAAACAAGGATGATTGTGGAATATACTTTATCAAGTACATAGAGATATGGGATGGACACAAAATGTTTGGAGAGAAGACTATACCCGATTGGTTTTTGATGAGGGAGTTGTTTTGATTTCTGATTTAACAATTACATTCTGTTGGAATTTCTATTTATTCATACTATACTGGTACAGGGAGGAGTCATGCAAATTCCACGTGACTTATTATGTGGCTGGGTCTTGTATCCAAACAATAAGTGCAGAGAATAAGTTTTTGAGAGCTGCAACTGCTATGGAGTTGTTGTCCTGATTTGCATGAAATGTGTATAGAACGCATGTAATTCCATGTACAGGAGGAGGAGGTATATATTGTTTGAGGGTGAATGATAAGAATGTATTATTGCAAGGCCTCACTATTGATAATGTACATGGATACATATTGTGATACATAGGTGATAAATATCTTTTTTTTTGTAAACCAAGTATATTGTTTTGTATTTACTTTATTTTTTGTATTTTTACCTGTAGCCTTAAGAATATTTGAAGGTGAAAGAAATATCAAATTTACCCCCACCATTGGGAACTCATTTTTGGATTTGCTAGAAACTGATATACTCATAGATTCACCAATTAATGAGATTCACCATAAACCATAGACATTCACTATTTACTCCCAACGTGTTAAAAACAACATTACACATCTCAACTCCAACTAGTCATGGATTTGTAACAAGTTTTCCCCCATTATTGGGAACTCATTTTTGGATTCACCAAAAACTGATATAGATTAATCACTTATCTGTAATGTATTAACCAAAAACTGATATACTCATGGATTCACCAATTAATAAGATTCACCACAACTCCATGGACATTAACCATTTACTCCCAATGTGTTAAAAACAACATCACATATCTCAACTCCAACTAGTCATGGATTTGTAACAAGTTTACCCCCATTATTGGGATGTCATTTTTAGATTCACTAGAAACTAATATATATTAACTACTTAATGTATTAACTAGTTATTTTGGATTAACCAATTAATGACTTTCACCACAAAATTATGGATATCCACCATTTACTCCCAACGTGTTAAAAACAATATTACATATCTCAACTCCAACTAGTCATGGATTTGTAACAAGTTTCCCCCCATTATTGGGAACTCATTTTTGGATTTATCAGAAATTGATATAGATTAACTACTTATTTGTAATGTATTAACCAATTACTCATGGATTCACCAATTAATGAGATTCACCATAAAACCATGGATATTCACCATTTACTCCCAACGTATTAAAAATAATATTACACATCTTAACTCCGACTAGTCATAGATTTGTAACAAGTTTTCTCCCATTATTGGAAACTTATTTTTGGATTCACCAGAAACTGATATAGATTAATCACTTATTTCTAATGTGTTAATAAGTTATTTTGGATTAACCAATTAATGACTTTCATCACAAAATTATGGACATTCATCATTTATTCCCAATGTGTTAAAAATAACATTACACATCTCAACTCCAACTAGTCATGAATTTCACAAGTTTTCCCCTATTATTGTGGCTAACACATTAGGAGTAAATGGTCAGAATATCATGATTTTGTGATGAATCTCATTACTTGGTGAGTTCCAATATAACTGATTAATATAGTAAGAAAAAGTGATTAATATCTACTAGTTTCTGGTTAATCTAAAAAGCAATTCTCAATAGTGGGGGTAAACTAGTTACAAATGAAGTGCTAGTTAGAGTTAAGATATGTAATGTTGTGATTAACACGTTGGGAGTAAATGGTGAATGTCCATGGTTTTGTGATGAGTCTCATTAATTAGTGAATCTATGAGTAATTGGTTAATACATTAGAAATAAATGGTTAATCTATATCAGTTTATAGTGAATCCAAGAATGAGTTCCCAATAATGGGGGTGAACTTGTTACAAATCTATGACTAGTTAGAGTTTAGATGTGTAATATTATGGTTAACACATTAGGAGTAAATGGTCAGAATACCATGATTTTGTGGTGAATCTCATTACTTGGTGAGTTCTAATATAACTAGTTAATATAGTAGGAACAAATGGTTATTATCTACAAGTTTCTGGTTAATCTAAAAATCAGTTCCCAATAGTGGGGGTAAACTAGTTACAAATGAAGTACTAGTGGGAGTTGAGATATGTAATGTTATGATTAACACGTTGGGAGTAAATAGTGAATGTCTATGGTTTTGTGATGAGTCTCATTAATTAGTGAATTAATGAGTAACTGGTTAATACATTAGTTAATCTATATCAGTTTCTGGTGAATCCAAAAATGAGTTCCCAATAATAGGATGAAACTTGTTACAAATCCATGACTAGTTAAAGTTGAGATGTATAATTTTGTGGTTAACACATTGGGAGTAAATGGTCAGAATACCATGGTTTTGTGGTGAATCTAATTACTTGGTGAGTTCCAATATAACTGGTTAATATAGTAGGAAAAAGTGATTAATATCTATAAGTTTCTGGTTAATCTAAAAATTAGTTCCCAATAGTGGGGGTAAACTAATTATAAATGAAGTACTAGTTGGAGTTGAGATGTATAATGTTGTGATTAACACGTTGAGAGTAAATAGTGAATGTCCATGATTTTGTGGTGAGTCTCATTAATTGGTGAATCCATGAGTAATTAGTTAATATATTAGTTAATTTATATCAGTTTTTGGTGAATCCAAAAATGAGTTCCCAATAATAGAGGGAAACTTGTTACAAATTCATGACTAGTTGGAGTTAAGATATGTAATGTTGTGGTTAACACGTTGGGAGTAAATGGTTAGAATACCATGGTTTTGTGGTAAATCTCATTACTTGGTGAGTTCTAATATAACTGGTTAATATAGTAGGAAAAAGTGGTTAATATCTACAAGTTTCTGGTTAATCTAAAAATCAGTTCCCAATAGTGAGGGTAAACTAGTTACAAATGAAGTACTAGTTGGAGTTGAGATATGCAATTTTGTGGTTAACATGTTATGAATAATTGGTCAATGTCCATGGAGTTGTGGTGAATCTCATTACTTAGTGAATACAAATTAATGGTTAATACATTAGGAAATAATGGTCAATATCTATGAGTTTTTGGTTAATCTAAAAATCTATTCCCAATGGTGGGGGTAAATATCTACATGTAATTATATGCATTCTATACACATTACATGTGAAGTATAAATAACTACAACACAGAAACAATCCACTTAAAAAGACAAAAAAATTTACTTAAGTAGGTTCCTTATGATACATTAAGATTTATTTTCATGGTTGCCACAAAAAATGTTGTAGACCAAATCACAGTGTGAGCGCACTTTTACAATTTTCACATAAGCCATTGTCAGCACACTTTGCCCATATAAAAAAATGAAGAAGGCACTGTGCTCTCATTATCCTCAATACCAAAAAAGGGGAAATCAACCTGCAAAATAACAGTGGATTGGATTAGTGCTAAAATATACCTTTGAAGCATGTACATAGCGCTACCCTATATAATGTATACAAATTCAGAACTTACTATGTTACTGATTTCCAACATGTGTATCTTTAAATTGCCTTGCACTACCACTAACCAACAAATTGGTGTATGACATTTGACTAGGATAACCCTGAATAAAAATATATAAGCATGTCAATTTCAATCACTACAATGAAATTAATGAGTATATGTTGGACATACCTATGGCCTTTGACTGACATCATGATCAATGATAACTCTATAAAATGTAATTATTTGTGTCCTATATTTGTATTATAAAGAATGCCCAGTCCTTGTTTATTCTGCATATATGGAAGGTTTTAAGCTTATATTTATTAAATTCTAATTTTGATGTCTTCATATATATTTTTGTGCAAATTGTACTTATTTGGTAAGCGATTAAGTAGATTTGTAATTATGATTGATTTGGTGATTTCTTTATTTTAGAAAGGGCTCCAAACAAAGCTGAAATATAGAGAATTAAACTAAAAAGTGGAAGAGAAAGCCAAGTTTGCATTTCAACATATCACGCTGCGGCGCAGGCATGTCAATGTCGCGACGTGATGCATCCCCTACATCAAGATATAGGACTCGAGGCTAGAGCGTGGCTAAACAAATTGTGGATGCTGCGGCGTAGGAATGTTAATACTGCAGCATGAACCTATTTTTCTGAGCCTATAAAGACTGTTTTATTAGTTTTTGTATGGAGTTCTTTTCAATTTAGAGAAGTCGCTGCTAGGGTTTGATATTGAGGTTGAGAGAAAGTCAAGGGAAGTAAAGTTGGAGGCCATCTTCCTTATGGAGGATGATTCAAGCTTCAAAGATCATATCTATGAGCTTCCTTCATTCTCCTTTCTCTTTTCTCTCTTCCATCTTCCATTAACATGAGTTTTAGGGTTCTATTTTCGTGATTCATGAGTAGTATTTAGGGATTACTTTGAATCTTTTTATGAATATTGATGATTTTATACTTTTTTGAGTATATATTGATGTTTGGTTTTGTTCAATCTTATGGTGCTTAATGCTCTTGATTGTTTGATAAGCTTTTAAGTGATTTATTGAAATCTGATGAACCTAGACATAAGAATTTGGATCTTAGATCATATGTATGGTTGATGCATGTTCGATTTCATTCAATTGACTTGAATAAGTTGATTCGCTAATGAGATAGAAATATACCTCTTAGCCATACATAACGGGTGTTTGAGAATAGATATTAATGAATGGATTTTGCATCTAACTAATGAGTTAGACAAATGAAACTATGATTGATTGACCTAGACACAAACTTTTAACTAAATCAGATTCTCAAGCTAACTTAACAATTCATTAATGTTGCTTGTAAGGATTACATATCATTAGTTGAAGTAGGAGGTGAAAAAAGATTCTCTAAAACTCTAAACATTATCTTTATTGCTTTGTAATTTAGATTTAGTTTATTTACACTTTTTCCTATTTTTATGTTCTTGAATAGAATTAATTAAGCTATTAATTAATACTTAACTTTAGAAGCCAACATCCTCGTGGGAACATACTTTACTCTTCATTGTATTACTTGAATGACTCGTGCACTTGCGGTACACAAATGGTCTAACAATTAGTCCCTTCTAATAATGATAAAAAACCAGTTGATGAGATTCACCACAAAACCATGGATATTGACCACTTATTCGTAATGCATTAACTAGAAGATTACACATCTCAATTCCAACTAGTAATTCCTTTGTAACTAGTCTACCCTCATTATTGGGAACTTATTTTTGGATTCACCAGAAATTCATAAAGATTAACCACTTTTTCCTACTATATTAACCAGTTATTTTAGATTCACTAAATAATGAGATTCACCACAAAACTATGGATATTGACCACTTATTCCTAATGCATTAACCAGAAAATTACACATCTCAATTCCAACTAGTAATTCATTTGTAACTAGTTTATCCCTATTATTGGGAACTCATTTTTGGATTCACCAAAAACTCATAGAAATTAACCACCTTTGCCTACTATATTAACTAGTTATTTTGGATTCACTAAGTAATGAGATTCACCACAAAACTATTGATATTGACCACTTATTCCTAATGCATTAACCAGAAGATTACATATCTCAATTCCAACTAATAATTCATTTGTAACTTATTTACTCCTATTATTGGAAACTTATTTTTGGATTCACCAGAAACTCATGGAAATTAATCACTTTTGCCTACTATATTAAATAGTTATTTTGGATTCACCAAGTAATGAGATTTACCACAAAACCATGAATATTGACTACTTATTCTTAATGTATTAAAAAAAATTACACATTTCAACTCCAACTAGTCATGGATTTGTAACGAGTTTACCCTCATTATTAGGAACTCATTTTTGGATTCACCAGAAACTCATAGAAAAAATCAACCACATTTACCTACTATATTAACCAGTTATTTTGGATTCACCAAGTAATGAGATTCACCACAAAATCATAGATATTGACCACTTATTCTTAATGTATTAATCAGAAGATTACACATCTCAATTCCAACTAGTAATTTATTTGTAACTAGTATATCCCCATTATTGGGAACTCATTTTTGGATTTACTAGAAACTCATAGAGATTAACCACTTTTGCACACTATATTAGCTGATAACTCTATAAAATGTAGTTATTGGTGCCCTATCTCTGTGCTAGAATGAATGCATAGTCCTTGTTAATAATGCATATTTGGAAGGTTTTGTACTTAAATTTGTCATATTCTGATTCTAATGTCTTTCTATGTGTTATTGTACAAAATTGAGCTTAAATGATATTAGATTAAGTAGATTTATATATGTTATTAATTTGGTAATTTTCCTATGTTAGGAAGGGCTCCAAACAAGGTCAAATGTAGAGCATTTGAGCCAAAAGTGGAAGAAGAAGCCAAATTAGCCTTTCAGTAGTCAACACCGCGGCGCAAGGTTGTGCACGTCGCGGCGCTAAGAGGCATCTCAAAAATGCCATACTTGAACCTGAGGCGAGAGGGCTGCGGCCTAGAAGAAGTGGGCGCCACAGCATGAAGAGACCGACCCAATGGATGTCGCGGCGTGATGTGGCAAGTTGAGCTTATAAATAGGATTTTTCACATTTTTCTCTGAGTTTTGGCTACTTCAACCATTTTCTTTTTAGTTTTTTTAGTTTTTCTTAGTTTTAGGTTAAAAAAATTTGGTTAGATCTGCATTGATGGTCGATTGGAGGTTAGAAACAAGGATGAAGGAGGATTCAAGCTTCAGAGACAAATCAATGAGCTTTCTTTCTCTTTTTCCTTTCTCTCTTCTCTTCCTTATCTTCCTTGGATATGATTTTACTTGTATTTTCATGTTCATTGTATAGCTGAGCTGTATTTAGGAATATTTTAGATCTTTTTCTATATATATTAATGATGTGTTCTTCTCTGAGTTTGTGTGGATGTTTGGTTTTGTTCTTCCATAATCTATGCTTAATGCTTACTATTGGTTGGCCATCAATTGCATGATCCTAATATTGCAAATGAACTAGACATAGAGATTTGTTAATATGGATATGGTATGGTTGATGCATGTTTAACTTTTTAGTTGATTCGTTAATGAGGTAGAAATATACCTATTGGCCATACATAGTGTGTGATTGAGAATAGATCATTTAAGAGTGAAAGTTGTGTTAGCTCTCAAGAAAACTTAATGAGTTGGGCAATTGAAACCAGGGTTAATTGACCTAGACATAGGCTTTTAGCTAAATCAGATTCTCAAGCTAGTCTAATCTATGCATTCAAGTTAATGAAGAGGATTGCATGTTGTTGGTAGATGTAAGGGGTAAAGAAGGATTCCCTGAAATCTAACCTCGTATCTTTATTGCTTTCTGTCTTTACTTTCTTTACTTTTATCCATTTTTATGTCCTTGAATAGAATTAATTAAGCTATTGGTTGGTACTTAGTTTTGGAAATATTTATCCTCGTGGGAAAGAACTTATAATGTATCTGTATTACTTGAGCGATCCGTGCACTTGCGGTTAGTAAATGGGCAAACACGTTTTGACTCTATCAAGTTTTTGGCACCGTTGCCGGAGATAAGGTTTCTATATTGCTAATATTGACAATGAGTTTGGTTAGTCCTAATTCAAGTTGTATATAGTTTTATGTTTTTGTTATGTAAATGATCTACATTCTGTAAATTAAGTTTGTAAACATATTTTGTTGGTGTTGGAGGCCTTATTGGAGCAGAAATGGCAGTAGAAGCCATTTCTCTGCAGAATTCTGCAGGTTGGCCTCTCACACCACGGCGCAGGTTGTTGCACCCCCCTTCGTAGGTTGTTACACACCGCGGTGCAGGTGCTCATTTTTTGCAGAATTCTATAGCTTTTTGTCACGCTGCGACCCAGGCATGGGAGTGCTGCGACGCAGCACCCCTGTTATTATTATTTTTTTGTTATTTTATTTATTTTTTTGTATTTCATAATGCTCAATATTAGTTAGGCTACTATTTTGAGAGTCTCAGGTACCCTAGGACCATCATTAAAGATACATTTTATTTTGGATTAGGGGAGTATCTTTACATGTTTTATTACTTTTATGCTTAAATGTTAACATGTATTGGTATTTTAAGTATGCAATGGTGTTAGTCATCATATTCTCATGATTATATCTTGTTTTGACTATCATTAATGCGCTATTGACAAGATTTTTAATTTTTACATTATGCAAAAGATGTTATGCATGCTTGAATTGAGGAAGTGAAATCCTATTGAATGCATGACATGTTGTAAGAATGCTGGTGTTGTTTTGATTGTCCCATGATATGAAAGGTTGCTATTTGCCCCCTTTTCAGTGAAACCTTATGTGATCTTGAAGCATGTGAAACAATTTAGTTGCTTTTGATACATGATTTACATATCACTTAGATGCAAGTGTAACTTTAAAAATGATAAGAGTGCATGTTTTGAAAATGTTTATGGATGTACATGTAGAGTTTTGATTATTCTAGAAATTATTTTTGAACTCTCTTGAGGTGAAATTCTAGATTATGCATGATTGATGAAATGATTAGGGCATTGTTTGGGCCGATTGAGCCTTTTCAAGCTTACCTGATATGATGATATCCATAGGTCCCATTTTGAAGCCTTATACTATTTGGCCTTATTTTTTTTATTACCATTATGTTCGTTAATCTGTTACCCATTCTAATGCATGTGAAAACATGTCATTTATCTTTCTACCCTTATTATTTGTTAAGTACATGATGTGCTATTTCTTGAGGTGAGTCTATTAATTAGGGGTATTAATGATTCAATACAAAATGAGTTTGAAGGAACCAGATGCAGTCAAAAGAAAAATCATTGCTTTGCAAAAGAAAAAGAAAGAAAGAAAAAAGAGAAATCAAAAGAAAAATGAAAAAGAAAACAAAGCATAAGTAAAGTGTGAAAAGCATCGAAAATGGTTCTGGCAAGTTTTCTGCATTCACTTTTGAATATCCTGCTAATATCAGTTAGTGGCTCATTTATTGGAATATCATGTTGTGTGTCTCAATGTTTGTATTGTATCCTTTCCCGTTCATTTCTTTCGCTCATACCATTGGCCTAACATTATAAGCTGATAAAGTCCATTTTGATCCTCAATCTTGTGTAATTTACATTAGTAGAGAGAGAGTTTATTTACAATCTTGTGGATTCTATGAATCATATACATATATATTTATAAACTTATTTGGATGTGTATGACTTGATTAGGAGAAGTTTATCTTGCATGTTTGTGAATATGTGAATTGCATGAAGAGTTATTTGGATTGATAGCATGTTAAGGATTGTATATGTGTGGAACTGTTTATGGGGCATTTGCACTTTTTAAGGAATGTTTCAATCATTACACACTAGTTTTGGTTTAAAGGAAAAAGTAAAAATTAAAATATGATATTTGTTGAATGAATGTTTGATTTGAATTGTAAAGTGGTTTACTTGATTCTATTTAGTTTTGCTTGAGGACTAGCAAATTGTAGGTTTGGAGGTATGATAACTCCATAAAATGTAGTTATTGGTGCTCTCTTTCTGTGCTAAAATGAATGCTTAGTCCTTGTTAATAATGCAAATTTTGAAGATTTTGTACTTAAATTTGTCATATTCTGATTCTAATGTCTTTCTATGTGTTATTGTGCAAAATTGAGCTTAAATGATATTAGACTAAGTAAATTTATATATGTTATTGATTTGGTAATTTTTTTACGTTAGGAAGGGCTCTAAACAAGGTCAAATGTGGAGCATTTGAGCCAAAAGTGGAAGAGGAAGCCAAATTAGCCTTTCAGCAGTCAACGCCACGGCGCAAAGTTGTGCACGCCACGACGCTAAGAGGCATCTCAGAAATGTCATACTTGAACCCAAGGAGAGAGGGCCGCGGCCCAAAAGAAGTGGGTGTCGCAGCGTGAAGAGACCGACACAATGGGTGCCGCGGCGTAAGTATGTGGGGGCCGCGACCTGATGCGGCAAGCTGAGCTTATAAATAAAATTTTTTACATTTTTCTCCGAGTCATGGCTGCTTCAGCCATTTTCTTTTTAGTTTTTTTAGTTTTTCTTAGTTTTAAGTTAGAAAGCTTTGACTAAATCTCCATTGATGGTGGATTGGAGGCTAGGAACAAGGATGAAGGAGGATTCAAGCTTCAGAGACAAAACAATGAGTTTCTTTTCTCTTTTTCCTTTCTCTTTTCTCTTCCTTATCTTCCTTGGATATTATTTTACTTGTATTTTCATGTTCATTGTATAGCTGATCTATATTTAGGGATATTTTAGATCCTTTTCTATATATATTAATGATGTGTTCTTCTCTGAGTTTGTGTGGATGTTTGGTTTTGTTCTTCCATAATCTATGCTTAATGCTTGCTATTGGTTGGCCATCAATTGCATGATCCTAATATTACGAATGAACTAGACATAGGGATTTGTTAATATGAATATGGTATAGTTGATGCATGTTTGACTTTTCAATTGATTCGTTAATGGGATAGAAATATACCTATTAGTCATGCATAGTGTGTGATTAAGAATAGATCATTCAAGAGTGGAAGTTGTGTTAGCTCTGAAGGAAACTTAGTGAGTTGGGCAATTGAAACCAGGGTTAATTGACCTAGACATAGGTTTTTAGCTAAATCAGATTCTCAAGCTAACCTAATCAATGCATTCATATTAATGAAAAGGATTGCATGTTGTTGGTAGATGTAGGGGGTGAAGAAGGATTCCCTGAAATCTAACCTCGTATCTTTATTGCTTTCTGTCTTTACTTTCTTTACTTTTGTCTATTTTTATGTCCTTGAATATAATTAATTAAGCTATTGGTTGGTACTTAGCTTTCGAAATATTTATCCTCGTGGGAACGAACTTATACTCTGTATCTGTATTACTTGAGCAATCCGTGCACTTGCGGTTAGCAAATGGGCAAACACGTTTTGACCCTATCAAGTTTTTGGCGCCGTTGCCGGGGATAAGGTTTCTATATTGCTAATATTGACAATGAGTTTGGTTAGTCCTAATTCAAGTTGTATATAGTTTGTTTAGTTAGTTTTTAAGTTTTAGTATATTGTAAGTATTAAATATGTTAATAGTTTATTTTTATGTTTTTGTTATATAAATGATCTGCATTCTATAAATTAAGTTTGTAAGTATATTTTGTTGGTGTTGGAGGCCTTATTGGAGTGGAAATGGTAGTAGAAGCCATTTCCCTGCAGAATTCTACAAGTTAGCCTCTCACACCGCGGCGCAGGTTGTTGCACATCGCGGCGCAGGTACTCGTTTTCTGCAGAATTTTGCAGCTTTTTGTCCCACCGCGACCCAGGCATGGGAGTGTCGTGGCGCAGCACCCTTGTTTTTGTTTTTTTTGTTATTTTCTCTATTTTTTTGTATTTCGTAATGCTCAGTATTAGTTAGGCTGCTATTTTAAGAGTTTCAAGTACCCTAGGACTATGTTCATTAAAGATACATTTTATTTTGGTTTGGGGGAGTATCTTTGCATGTTTTAATACTTTTATGCTTAAATGTCAACATGTATTGGTATTTTAAGTATGCAGTGGTGTTAGTCATCATATTCTCATGATTATATCTTATTTTGACTATCATTGATACACTGTTGACAAGATTTTCAATTTTTACATTATGCAAAAGATGTTATGCATGCTTGAATTGAGGAAGTAAAATCCTATTGAATGCATGACATGTTGCAAGAATGCTGGTGTTGTTTTGATTGTCCTATGATATGAAAGGTTGCTATTTGCCCCATTTTCAGTGAAACCTTATGTGATCTTGAAGCATATGAAACAATTTAGTTACTTTTGATGCATGACTTACATCTCACTTAAATGCAAGTATAACTTTGAAAATGATAAGAGTGCATGTCTTGAGAATGTTTATGGATGTACATGTAGAGTTTTGATTATCCTAGAAATTGTTTTTGAACTCTCTTGAGGCGAAATTCTAGATTATGCATGATTGAGGAAATGATTAGGGCATTGTTTGGGTCGATTGAGCCTTTTCAAGCTTACCTGATATGATGATATCCATAGGTCCCATTTTGAAGCCTTATACTGTTTGGCCTTATTTGTTTTTTATTACCATTATGTTTATTAACCTGTTACTCATTCTAATGCATGTGAAAGCATGTCATTTATCTTTCTACCCTTATTGCTTGTTGAGTACATGATGTGCTATTCCTTGAGGTGAGTCTACTGATTAGGGATATTAATGATTCAATACAAAACGAGCCTGAAGGAACCAGATGCAGTCAAAAGAAAAACCATTGCTTTGTAAAAGAAAAAAAAAGAAAGAAAAAAAGAGAAATCAAAAGAAAAATGAAAAAGAAGACAAAGCATAAGTAAAGTAAAGTGTGAAAAGCATCGAAAATGGTTCTGGCAAGTTTTCTGCATTCACTTTTGAATACCTTGCTAATATCAGTTAGTGACTCATTTATTGGAATATCATGTTGTGTGTCTCAATGTTTGTATTGTATCCTTTCCCGTTCATTTCTTTCGCTCATACCATTAGCCTAACATTATAAGCTGATAAAGTCCATTTTGATCCTCAATCTTGTGTGATTTATATTAGTGGAGAGAGAGTTTATTTACAATCTTGTGGATTCTATGAATCATATACATGTATGTTTATAAACTTATCTGGATGTGTATGACTTGATTAGGAGAAGTTTATCTTGCATGTTTGTGAAAATGTGAATTACATGAAGAGTTATTTGGATTGATAGCATGATAAGGATTGTATATGTGTGGAATTGTTTATGGGGCATTTGCACTTTTTAAGGAATGTTTCAATCATTACACACTAGTTTTGGTTTAAAGGAAAAAGAAAAAAAATTGAAATATGATATTTGCTGAATGAATGTTTGATTTGAATTGTAAAGTGGTTTACTTGATTCTATTTTGTTTTGCTCAAGGACTAGCAAAATGTAAGTTTGGGGTGTGATAACTCTATAAAATGTAGTTATTGGTGCCCTATCTCTGTGCTAGAATGAATGCTTAGTCCTTGTTAATAATGCATATTTGGAAGGTTTTGTACTTAAATTTGTCATATTCTGATTCTAATGCCTTTCTATGTGTTATTGTGCAAAATTGAGCTTAAATGATATTAGATTAATTAGATTTATATATGTTATTGATTTGGTAATTTCTCTATATTAGGAAGGGCTCCAAACAAGGTCAAATGTGAAGCATTTGAGCCAAAAATGGAAGAGGGAGCCAAATTACCTTTCAGTAGTCAACAACACGGCGCAAGGTTATGCACGCCGCAGCGCTAAGAGGCATATCAGAAATGCCATACTTGAACCCGAGGTGAGAGGGCTGCGGCCCAGAAGAAGTGGGCGCCGCGACGTAAGTATGTGGGGGCCGCAGCGTGATGCGGCAAGCTGAGCTTATAAATAGGATTTTTCACATTTTTCTCTGAGTCTTGGCTGCTTCAGCCATTTTCTTTTTAGTATTTTTAGTTTTTCTTAGTTTAAGGTTAGAAAGCTTTGGTTAGATCTCTATTGATGGTGGATAGGAGGCTAGGAAAAAAGATGAAGGAGGATTCAAACTTCAGAGACAAATCAATGAGCTTCCTTTCTCTTTTTCCTTTCTCTCTTCTCTTTCTTATCTTCCTTGGATATGATTTTACTTGTATTTTCATGTTCATTGTATAGCTGAGCTGTATTTAGGGATATTTTAGATCATTTTCTATATATATTAATGATGTGTTCTTCTCTGAGTTTGTGTGGATGTTTGGTTTTGTTCTTCCATAATCTATGTTTAATGCTTGTTATTGATTGGCCATCAATTGCATGATCCTAATATTGCAAATGAACTAGACATATAGATTTGTTAATATGGATATGGTATGGTTGATGCATGTTCAACTTTTCAGTTGATTCGTAATAGGATAGAAATATACTTATTGGCCATGCATAGTGTGTGATTAAGAATAGATCGTTCAAGAGTGGAAGTTGTGTTAGCTCTGAAGGAAACTTAGTGAGTTGGGCAATAGAAACTAGGGTTAATTGACCTAGATATAGGCTTTTAGCTAAATCAGATTCTCAAGCTAACCTAATCAATGCATTCATGTTAATGAAGAGGATTGCATGTTGTTGGTAGATGTAAGGGGTGAAGAAGGATTCCCTGAAATCTAACCTCGTATCTTTATTGCTTTCTATCTTTACTTTCTTTACTTTTATCCATTTTTATGTCCTTGAATAGAATTAATTAAGCTATTAGTTGGTACTTAGCTTTGGAAATATTTATCCTCATGGGAACGAACTTATACTCTGTATCTGTATTACTTGAGCGATCCGTGCACTTGCGGTTAGCAAATGGGCAAACACGTTTTGACCCTATCATTAACCAGTTAATTTGGATTCACCTAGTAATGAGGTTCACCACAAAATCATGTATATTGACCACTTATTCCTAATGCATTAACCGGAAGATTACATATCTCAATTCCAACTAGTAATTCATTTGTAACTAGTTTACCCCTACTAGTGGAAACTCATTTTTAGATTCACCAGAAACTCATAGAGAATAACAATTTTTTTCCTAATTTATTAACCAATTAATTTGGATTCACCAAGTATATTAACCACTTCGACAAAGTTAGATTCCTATTACATTAAATACAAGTCAAGTCCTTACAGCATATTTTTATACAAATCATATACACAACTTAGCCAAAATTAATAAAAAATCCTAGACCATATATATGCTTTGACGAAACTTGTGGTTGAGTACAAAGGTAGTTCCATAAAAGGTCAGCCACAACAGGAAAAACCATGTTGATTCATGCACATTTTTATACAATTTCTACAACACTAACGCATTGTCTTCTTCTTCTTTTGCACTTCGGTGTAAGGAGTTCAGATGCATTTGCCTTTCTCAAGCTTCTTGGGCTGAGCTTTAACTCGAGTGCAAAGGTTGGAGTTGGGGTTATGTGTGACTGGGTTCAGGTGTGTAAGTTCATGAGAGTGTTCAAGTATAGTTGTCCTGATGTACCATCGTCCATCTCCCATCAACTTGACTGTAATTTTTGTATCACAATTTGTCCTTCTAGTTGGAAGTGTCTTCAAAGTATTTGGTATTGTTGACACATATTTTTCCTATCGTGAACATGTTAGCATAATGTAACTGACTTTACCATCATCTCCTTTTTTTGAAGTTTTATCTATGAAACCAAACCCCTTTTTGTAAGCATATTTTTTCTAAAATTCCTAAACGTCCTCCTCTGATAGAAACGACATCCCTCATTTTGGCTCATAACTTTCAAATTCGCCATCCAATGTATCACTCATAATGAAGTCACCTTCATATGCTTCTTCCACATTATAAATAGCCTCATATGTATTGAGATTATTTGAACCCTCCATCAACTTCAGTTTTGGGTTGTTACACACACCTGCAAATTATCAACTATATACTGTCATGTTACAAGCATATTTCATTTGTTATCAAGTAATGCACTAGTAAGCAAATAAAGAAGACCAGCTTTAACTCCTACATATTTTTTTGAAATAATTTTCCAAATATGAACAAATAAAAAAAGGTAATAGTAAGCAAGCAAACATCCATCATTACAATACTGTAAAATCATACACTATCAAATTTCTTCACCAAGATTATCTCAAACATCTAATAGACGAAGCCAAATAGTACCATTCCAAATTGCATTGAATATAAAAATTATGCTTGCAACTTGACATTGACAGCAAGGGTGGGAGCAGCTAGTTCAGAAATGTGGACAACACAATCACTACCATACTAGCCAACTACATTAACATATTATGGAAGGATCAGTATCATGCCTTACTTTCAAGTTCTATTAGTGAATTTCAGTATAAAGCAACTTAGCCAAACTACGTAATTAATCAGGTGACTATGATGTACCCACTGCATGGTTAAATTCACACCAACAATACAGTTGGAACAGCTACATAATTTCATTCAAAATATCAAATTGACAAGTATGAATATTAGATCACACTATAACAATTACAACATATACGAAGTCTATTTTACAACCACTCCATTACATTAAAAAAGTCCCAAAAAGACTTGCTTTAAACTCCATAACTGCAAGACTACTCCAAATACAATTTGATAGGATAGACCAACAGACATAAACAAAATATACCATAAACTAAGCACAATCCAGCTTCAAAACTAATGCAAAATATGATTAAGTTGTGATCAACTAAATCAATGGCAATAAAAATATTCCTGAGGATATTGTAAGTTGTAAACAAAAAATATAGCCACTAAGAATCTTAAAGTAGCTTCAAATCCAATTAAAAAATTAATATTATTTTTATCAAATCCAGCAAAATAATGATACCACATAGAAGACCAAGAGAGCATCAAAATGAAATAGCAAGAGAGAGGATGAGTGGATGTATTAGGATTTCGAACCATTGGAAAATAGAACTCAACTTGGCTTGAAACAGAAGCAGCATTAGCCATAGCTAGCAACTGCCATCAGACACACCCCATTGAAATGAAAGCGCCTCTTCTGTAACCCACGAACCAGAGCCACCACTCCTTGCCTCTGCCGCACCAGTCCTCACAGTGAATAGAGAGACAAATGCAAGGTGGAAGGAAGAAGAAGAACCGGGAGGAAGGTCTGCTGCTCCAGCCGTCGCAGTGAAGAGAGAAACAAATGCAAAGTGGAAGGAAGAAGAAGAAGCAAGAGAAAGGTTTCGTGAAGATGAAGAGGAGAGAAGGAGAGAGGAAAGTTGAAAAAGAAAGAGAAATTCAAAAATGAAAAATGGAAAGAAAAATCGAAAGAGAAAAAGAGTGGAGTACACGACCACGTGACATACGGAGGATAGAAGTTAGAGTATATGCATTAGACGAATAACGCACTCGGTATTTATATGTAGATTTAGGTTTATATAAAAATTATTAGTTAAAATTTATAAATTTTTTATATATACAATTATTTGTTAAAAAAAGAATAATTTGACTAAATTTCTATATAAATGAAAATATTATTAATTAAAATTTATAAAAATTTAAATAAAAAAATCTAAGTTATTAATTTATTTTAATAATAAATCAATAATAAAATAAATCATTATGCCTTTAGGTAGTCTCCGCAATCCGAAGAAATATTCTTGGGTGAGCACAAATGTAACACATCACATTTAGGCACACTCACAAAAAATTGAAGAGAGATGATGTGATGAGTGATGAGTGGATTTAATGGGACCACACCATCATTTCTCTCTAACTTTTTATAAGTGTACCTAATTGTAATGTGTTATATTTGTGCTCACCCAATAATATCTCCCGAAATCTTTCCAACTCATGCGGCGATAGACATTAAGTCCATTATTGAGGAAGACTTGGATATAAAACAATTGACTTTCTGAGTCAATTGTACTAGACTCTTCAAAAGCGTGGTCCTTGACACAATGCAAGAGTTGTGTTGTGCATTCCTATCTCTTGCTCTTTGATTTCCTGATAACCATTCCATGGCTGAATCATTCCTCTTCAGCATCGCGGAGTCACTCATAGAAAAGCTTGCTTCTACTGCATATGAAGCAACTTCTCAGTTGATTGTTGTATACGACGATCTGCGAGAGTTTACAAAGACTCTGAGACTTGTCAAAGCTGTGTTGTTGGATGCTGAGCAAAAGCAGGAGGACAACCATGAGCTGCGGGAATGGCTGAGGCAGATCAAGCATGTCTTCTCTGATGCTGAAAACGTGCTGGATGAATTTGAGTATGAAACATTACGAAAGCAAGTGGTCAAAGCTTACGGTACCACCAAAACCAAGGTAGGTCGCTTCTTCTCAAGTTCTAATCCACTTGTTTTTCGTTATAGGATGGCCAAACAAATTAAAGAAATCAAGAATAGATTAGACAAGGTTGCAGCTGATAGGAATAAGTTTGGTCTTCAAATAATTGAAGTTGATAGACGTGTTGTGCATAAGAGGGAAATGACATACTCCACTGTCATTGATTCAGATGTGATAGGAAGGGAACATGATAAAGAACATATCATACACTTTTTGATGCAGCAAAATCCAAATGATGATGATAAAAGTCTCTCGGTTATCCCCATTGTGGGGATGGGAGGCTTGGGAAAGACCACTCTTGCAAAATTTGTGTTCAATGATAAGAGGATAGATGAATCTTTTCCCCTGAAGATGTGGGTCTGTGTTTCTGTTGACTTTGACATTAAGCAATTGATTATTCAAATCATCAATTCTGCTAATGATTCTACTTCTCCTGATGCTCCTGCTCAACAACAAAATTTTAAAGAATTAGAAATCCAGCAATTGCAAAATCATCTAAGAAATAAACTAGCTGGTCAAAAGTTCCTACTCGTCTTGGATGACGTATGGAATGAAGATCGAGTTAAATGGGTTGAGTTGAGGGACTTCATACAAGTGGGTGCCGAAGGAAGTAAAATTCTGGTGACTACACGTAGTCACTCCATTGCTTCCATGATGGGCACCATTCCCTCTCACATTTTAGAAGGCCTTTCTCCAGAGGATTCATTGTCTCTGTTCAACAAATGGGCATTTAAAGAAAGAGAAGAGAATAAGTATCCAGAGTTGGTAAAGGTTGGGAGAGAAATTGTGAAAAAATGTGGAGGGGTTCCTTTGGCAATAAGAACATTAGGAAGTTTACTATTTTCAAAACTTGAGATAGATGAATGGGAATTTGTCAGAGATAATGAGATTTGGAATTTGCCACAAAAGAAAGATGACATTTTACCTGCGCTTAAAATAAGCTACGATCAAATGCCATCCTATTTGAGGCAATGTTTTGCTTTGTTCTCCCTTTACCCAAAGGATCATGAATTTCATAGTGTTCAAGTTACTCAGCTCTGGGGGGCAGCACGTCTTCTTCTATCACCAAACAAAAATAAAACTTTGGTAGATGTTGCGAATCAATATTTTTTTGAATTAATGTCAAGATCTTTCCTTCAGGGTTTTGAAAACTATGGCACTTATTGTGTTTTTAAAATACATGATTTAGTGCATGATCTTGCACTTTATGTTGCAAAAGATGAGTGCCTAATGATAAATTCCAACATTCAAAATATACCTGAGAATGTTCAGCATCTATCTTTTGCTGAAAATGATTTGCATGGCAAATCTTTCACCCTAACTTCAGTAGGTGTGAGAACCATACTATTTCCTATTAATGGAGTGGGAGCTAGCAGTGAAGCTTTCTTGAATACGTGGGTGTCAAGGTACAAATACTTGCGGTTTTTGGATCTAAGTGATTCTACATATGAGACTTTACCCCGGTCCATTGGCCAGTTGAAAAATTTAAGATATCTCAGTGTTCGTAGAAACAGAAAAATAAAGAGACTCCCTAGTTCTATTAACAAACTCCAAAATTTGCAAGTTTTGATATTTGGTGGATGCATGGTGCTTGAAACATTGCCCAAAGGATTAAGAAATTTGATCAGTCTCAAACAACTGGCGATAACCACCAAGCAGTCTATTTTGCCTGAGAATGACATTGCAAACCTGAGTTCTCTTGAATTACTAGCTATTGGATATTGCCACAATCTGGAGTCTTTGTTTGTAGGGAGAAAACTCCCTACTCTTAAAACATTGAATGTTACTGGTTGTGGGAGTCTAAAGTCTTTGCCACTTAATATTAACCATTTTCCTCAATTGGAGACTTTGATAGTTGACAAATGTTATAATTTGGAATTGTCCGAGGGACATGATCACCAAAACTCCAACTTGAGGTTAAAATTAATATCTTTTTCATTTTTGCCAAAGCTGGTGACCTTGCCTGATTGGCTTCAAGTAACTGCAAACACATTACATTCCTTGATAATTTTTGATTGCTACAAGCTTGAGGTGCTTCCTGAGTGGCTATCAACTCTGAGTTTTTTGAAATTATTTCGTATACAATATTGCCCGAAGTTGATGTCTTTCCCGAATGACATCCATCGCCTCACTGCCCTTGAGTATTTGGACATTGAAGGTTGTCCTAAATTATGTACAAAATGCCAGCTGCATGTTGGAGAGTATTGGCCCAAAATATCTCACATTAAACTAATTATCATCAATGGCCAGAAGATCCAGAGTAAGATTTAGTGGAAGAGGAAGAAGAACTGAAAGAGGAAACCTTTGATAATCCAGATAAAAGTTGAAGGCCTCTATTTTCTTTTGGGTTTTCATAACGTAGATTGTTGTTCTTGAGGACTTTTTGAATGTGTTTTGAATAATCTCCTTGACGATTGTACCGGTTCACTACAAACTATACATCGGTTGTTTGTTTGATGTAGGCCACTATGATGATATCTCTTTTATCTTTACCGTTTTTATTTTCTTGAAAAGAAAATTGGGCTTGAAGGAGGAGTAATTCCATTTAGAATCTCCCAGTTACTGATAGCTGTTCAAAATTTCTATTTTTCTATTTTTTCTTTCATATCATTTATATTGACATCCAAATGGTGATCAAATTGTAGTTGAAACAATCTAACTCAGGATAGCAATCGATGAAATTTGCTACAAATTAAATATGGAATTAGGTGTACCAAAAAAAAATATGAAACTAGAACCTCATGGACTAGGAGAAATTTAAGTTTCTGTCGCATGAATAGAGTACAGACAGCAGCTTCTTGTAACAAATGTGATAAATAGTGCAGATTAGCATCAACAATTTTGGTTGGTCCAAATTTTCCAAGAATTTGGATTTGATTCAGTGATGACTGATGTGTGGTTCTCAAGCAATTGTAAATACTAAGTACAAGTGCTAAAGGTAATGATAGAAAGCATGTGTACATATGTTCCTATTTCAGTATAGCTTATGATACTCCAGCATTAGGAGTTCTTGATAAATATTCCTTTTTATTTTTCACATTTGAAGATATGTTTTATTGCTATTTAATGGTATACACCATATTGTCAACCGATGCGGTGGAGTGGGGAAAAACAAGTGCTAGATTGAAAGATACAATGACATTGGTTGTGATTGTGTTGAACTGCTGAAAAAAGAAACAATGGTTTCCAACATTATTCACCAATTATGTAATAAGTGTTCTGGACTTGATGTAGGAAAATGTGAAAGATTAAATTAAATATTAAACTAAAATGAATTGGTAGTTGAAGAAGGGGAAATGACACAATTTCTATTTGCCTTTACAAAATAACACAATTTAAACAGAGAAGCTTAAAAAGTGTGATATTCCACGTTGCCTGCAGAAAGCATTAAAATACTGATTTCTGATCATTGAAGTCCTGATGTCAATTTGATTGAATCCTATTCAACTTAAGTCATGGAGCTTTATTTTAAAACAAAAACAGCACACAAAGTTCTGAGTTCGTTGTTTTTGGGTTAAAGATCTATACAAGGAGGACCATCTTCAGCTTCCTCCTACCATTCAAAGTACTGAATCGAAGAATGGCTTGGGAAGTATCTCTTTGAAGGACTTGCAGAAAAGTCATGGTGATGAAACTCATGTCTATGTAACTGTTCAAGCAGTGCATGCATGGATTGCTGTTCTAAAGTGCTACAGAAATGCTAGGATCTCCTTACCTTCATATCTTGTCCTCATGATACTGAAGCACAAAAAACCATAATTTATCAGTCCAGAATGAGAAGTTAGCTTAATTATATTGGCATAGAAACTGTCCATTAATGTTAAAGCCAAAGAGCAGAAGAAGTAAGGAGCAGAAACTAAATAATGCAGCAGAACACTCTACTGATTTCATTCATCTTAGAGATATTAATACAGAAGAGCACTGGTGCAGAGTTGTTGGGGCCAAACCAAAACTTAGCTACAATTACAACTAAACTTGTGAGAAGCTTTCCAAAAGACATGGCCACCTCTATTTTGTACCTAACCACCAGTAACTAAACTAACATTACTTTGAGTGTACACCAAAACAAAAACTAAGCTATGGGGTACTAAGAAAAAGCTCATAGTCAAACAATTAGATCTTCTTCATTTCATTCCATTTTGATATAAAAGATTCAAGATAATCCAAATTGTTAATGCTCTTGTGCGTTCCAAATCTCAGATAATCAGAATCTAAATGCTGAGGAGGACCTCTTTAATCAATTAATTCAGCTCCTAAAGCACTTCTTCTCTTTTACTAGGCTCCCTTCCTAGTGAAATTAGACATACCACCTATGTGTTGAGATTTTTGAAGAGAATGAAAACTGTGTTTGTGTATGTTGTATCCATGAGTAGCAGTCACACACTCACACATATACAAGCTAGCGTAGATACATGACTCTTGGTTTGTTACTTTTGTACAAAGCTAAAACTAAAATTCAAAACAAACTAGAACAACCATGATCTTATGTTTATATATTAAACAGCTATACTTTTGAGTTCAAAGTTCAAACTAGATGATTCTGTTGATAGAGACTCTATATAAATTACAAGCATACTATTATCACTTGCTCATATTGATGAGATTCAGAAAGTGACATGGAGGAATGCAGAATATATATATAGCACCCTAAATGAAGGTGAAGCTGAGATTACCATCCCATTACGAAAGAGACATGTGCAAAGTGGTGTGTTGCCTACTTGCCTTATATGAGTTATGATGATGGAATTATCACTTCATATGCTACTCAGGTGTAAATCAACGGGGAACAGCTAAAATGGGTATGCAATTCTCCACAGGATAGGGAAATAAAAGCATTTAACTGCTTCAATTTCAATCCAATGCAAAGAAAGCCATATTGTATCAATGAATCCAGCGAAGGGAGAGAAAAGGCATTACATTACGTTTGCTGTTACTATTGATCCGGTATTTTGGTTCGCATATAGGTATGATAAAAGTTTAAGTTAGAATAAAATAATAAATACCAGTAATGACTTGGGTCTAAGTTTAATTTTGATCTACTATTAGTATAAATTTTTTTACATCTCCAGCTGATCAAAATTAAACTCTATCAACAAAAAAAAAAGGTTAAACATTTTTAATGACATATCAAAGACTGATCTTATTTGTGTCTCATGGTTATATGCTCATATATATCTTATATATATACATAGCTTTCCAGATACTTGAAGAATAAGGATTTGCGCAGAATATTCAGGTAGCCTGAGCACTGAGCTTAACATTGCTATTTTTGAGCTGTAGCTCATGTTCAATCGGTTGTATTTGACTATTTGATTATGTAGATAGTAGAGGTTTGTGATGGTTCCATATATATTTATATCTGCTAGTTTCAAAAATGAAACAAAACTGATAGTTTATTAAAACAAATAATTAAAAATCCTTCTTTTTTCTTTAAGGGGAAGATTGATTTATTTCTCGTTATTTACTAGTTTCTAATTGTAGAATCATATAGTAGACTTTTTAGCCTCTTCTCCTATTTGATTTTCTCTTAGTAATATCAAACATGAAATCCTGGTTTGACATGTTTCACCGCAAATTTGCCTGCATTATAGTGACATTTTCTCATTTTCACTGCATATGCATATGGTTTTAGCCTTATAGGTTGTTCAATTTATATACAGTATCACATAAGTATCATTAGAATCAAATCAAATCTGAAACAAAGACCATCAAATTTTATAACTAAGAATTTAACCCAAAAAAATTTAACCCAAAACAACTTTAACTATTAGGATGGGGGCCATAATTGAGACCAGTAGTTCCATAAGAAATGCTTTGGGCATCGAGAATGTAATGTAATGCAGGCTACGAATCTTATTGGTTATTCTTTTTCTTTGGTGCCAATTTATGGGCTCAGAACTTTTTTTTTCCTATCTAAATTTAAAATATCCATAACACACAAATTGTTACCCTCTTTGCTATGACCCCCAGCCCCTTGGACTAACATTTTGTGCATATATGTGTATGTGACAAAATTAGAGTGAAGGTTTGCAAAAAATAAAATGAGTCTAATTATAATCAAATAATGAAAACTATAAAGAGGTGAGATGTTGTGAGTGAAAGCATGTGTCATTACTTAAGAAAAAAAACCAATAATATAATGTAAGACCATGAATGGATCTCAGGGTAACAACTTGTAATCATAAGTATATAAACTCTTTATATTCACCTAAAAATCACATTAATTTTCATACCATTGGATTTATTTTAACATATATTCACATGTAATTTAATAATTCTGCAAATTTAGTTATTCTTTTTGTTTTTCAAACTACTGTAGGAATAATGTATATATATATATATATAGGATGTATATCAAGTAAGAGAAGTGTTTATTGTGAGAGGTAAGAGAGGTGAATCTTGATCATTAGATCTTATATGAATGATCAAGATTAGAATATAAATATATGTGATTTTTTTAAGTGATCACATGACTTTCAAGTAATTTTTAATCTTGATCATCCATGTATGATTGTATGGTCAAGATTTACTCCTCTCACTCTCTCACAATAAAAACTTCTCTCACTAGATATGTTATATATATATATATATATATATATATATATATATATATTGCAATTTTATTCATTGTTATATGGGTGGCAACAAGTCATATATAATTATAACCAAAGTAATGGCTAATCTGGGGTGGGGGACCTAAGAAAATTCCAAAGGGGACTTTATGTGTAATTCGAAATAACAGAAAAAAAAATTAGAGAAGAGACAATATCAACAAGAGGAAGATTAGTACTCATAATCCTGAATCATGAAAAGGAAAAAGAATCAAAAAGAAAGGAGGGGTTTTTCTATAACTATCAAAATAGGTCAGGTTATTTTTGGATCAAACCAGATCAGATTATGTAAATTTTAAGTTGATATTTTATTAGTCTAACTTGACTATATGTAGTGTTATCAAAGTGGACTAGTCTTGCCTGTTGCAGATTGATCCATTTGGACTGAGTTAATTTAAATTATTTTTAATTTTATATTCATTTTTGTTAGGGTAGCTCACTCATTTTGTCGAGTTATTCAAACCGATCATAAAACTTAATTCATTTTGATTGCTTTAGATTTTTTCATCTTTTAAATTTGTTTTTAAAAAAATTTAAATTTATTTTTAAAATATTTAAATTTCAATCTAGTGGTATATATAGTTATAAATAGTCGCATATTATAATTTTATTAGAATAAAGTAATATTCGAAAAATGTGAAAGACTTTCTCATATTTTTTACGTGGAAAATGAAAAGGTTTGGAAGAGAACAAAACAGAGCATTTGTTCCACGGGTGACTAGTAGAGCCGGTTGCCATACTCTTTTCCTGTGCTATTTGACATGTTGCAAGTTGTAACCGTATGCTTCTCGCATCTTTTGGTACTTTATTTTGATTTTATCCCTTAATTTATTTTACTGCTCATTTTAAAGCTTTTATTAATTAGATAAACTTCCTTTTAAATTTAAATTTCGCTCTTTTTATTTGAATTCTTTCCATGAGAATTTTAATTGACTAATAGGATAAGTTTTTAATTCTTCTTCAAAAATAATAATTATAATGATCATAACCTCTAAAAAAAATTCTTTTATATTACTAATTTTGAGATTAATCTTGATATATTGTCAGTGTAAAATATTTTACATCATTAATTAATTACATATTATCATATGTATGATTTTTAAAGTAATGTTATGAGAATTAAATATTTTTAATAACATAGTAATGTATTATTGGATAATAATATAATTTTTTTATATAGACAATATATTAAAATTAAATCTTACTAATTTTACTTCTACTATTTTTCAAAATTAAACAACTTAATGTTTATTATTGCTGTCAACATATTTTTATTTTATTCTCTTCACATATATTTTTATATTATTTTATATGGGATGTTTCATTTTACCTTTCAGAATTAGTCAAAAAGGTCTTTTTACTAAAGTAACAATTTTTCTTTTTATAAAAATACATCGAGAAGACAATTATTTTCTTTTCCTTCTTCCAAAAGTTAAACCTAAGAAGTTCTTTATCCAATTGATGTCAGCTTAAGGAACTAATAAGAGCATATTTGAAAAGGATTATTTCCTTCACCAAGAGTCTCTTTTTTTTTAAAAAAAAAGTTGTTCTAATAGTAATTTAATATGTTTGATAAATTTAATTTTAATTTTTACACAAAATTCAATGTATTTTAAATTTTTTTATAATATTAAAATTTCAGCTTATGATTTTAGATTTTATTATTCTTTATACTTTGAGATGTAAATACTATTTTTGTCTTCAATTAAATAATTTTTTAATTATTTTATACCTATTTTAGTAATTTAATATATAAAAATAATTCTTTTTTTATATCATACAAACGAAACATATTAGCTTAAAATTATTTTTTAACTAACATATCTAAACACAAAATTAATTTTATTATAATCAATTATAACAAAAAGTTTTATATAATAATTAATTATTAAAATAATTAAAATTTTATACCTATTTCAAACACACACTAATTTTAACGAGTCAAACGATTGAATATATACTAATTCTACTAACTAGTAGTACAAATCTCCCACTAACTTGTTATTACTATTTTTTCATGCATATTTCTTCTTCCAAAATTCTATTTAAACAATTTAATTAAATTATTTCCTATTTTTTTAAATTTCTACTATAAATCAAATACTTACGTAAAGGCAATCCAAAATATGCAAAGTAAACATAACTTAGTTGCATGAAAACTTTATAAAGTAAATTAATAAATGTTAATTTAATTTTATGAGATTAATGTAAATAATTACACCTCTAGGGGCAAAATAACATCATAATATTTATTAACGTTATCTATGTATATTAATAAGGTAGATTATTCTTAAGATGTTAAAACTCCGATGTTCTAAAATTAGGGAATCCATTTTATATAATTATTTATAATTTTTTTTGTTATATAACTATTTGGATAATGAAATTGGAATTGAAATATAGAATTTTAATTTTAATCTCAATTCTTTCATAATTAAAATTGATCCAGAATCTTAAATTATATATTTGGAGTTTTAAAAAAATTAAGATAAGAAATTGTAATTCTAAATTGTATTATAATTTTATTATTTAAAGGTATGATCTAAAATATTAAAAAATTATTTACAAAATTAAAATTAATAAAAATATTCATACAATAATATTTTTATAATATAATAGTCATATTTTTTTCATAAAGAAATTTTTCATGATTTTTTTTAGAAAAAAAAATAAATAGTTATTATAATAATTTGTATATAAATATAAAAACAATTTTCTATAAAAATATATAATCTCAATAAATATGATTGTTCATAAATAAATGTGGAGAGAGAGAGTTTAATTTTTAAGTTATGAAATTGGTAATTCTTAAGGTATAAGTTAAGAATTGAAAAATGTTTGACTTAATTATTTTTCAATTTCATAGAATTGGTTTATGGAATTACAATTTTAATTTTAAATGATATTTCAAACATAAAAATTAGAATTAAAATACCCAATTCTAATTCTAAGCTTTAATTTTATACTCAATTCTAGAAGTCAAACAAACACAATATTTATTAAAAAAATTTGGTGGGTCTTAAGAAATAATTAAATATGTGTCTTTATCAATAAATATTATTTTAATCAAACAAGATCATTAAAAAACACTTTTATTTGACTAACTCCTAATTGAATCTTAAAGTATCCTTTCATTAACATTATCTTACTTTTTTTTTTTCTTCTTATTATATTTAAGTTCTTAAGACAAATTCTAATTTTGTTAATATTGTCATCTACTAATTATATTTTATTTACTTGATTCTTACACTTTTATTTTTTTGTTATTTTCTTTTTATTTTTCGAGTATCTCAATTTCAGTCAAATCTTAAACTTAGAAGAATTTTTTCAATAGCATTATCCTACCTTATTTTTTTATTTCTTTTTATTAAATTTAAGTTCTTATTATAACTATATTAATTTTGTTAGCATTGCCTTCATTAATTAATAATTGTATCTTATTTACTGATGTAGGACCAATGGAGAAAGGAACTATTCTAGACCAAGTTCTAGGTTAACGATTTAGGAGTAACTCGACCTACTAGAGTTGGATTTCGAATATGTATGAGTGCTATTGGATAAGTAAACATATCTATTTATGAAGAGCAAATTTCTAATAAAATCTCTCATAAATAAAGGAATTAGTTTTAAGAAATAACAATCTTATTATATTCTTATCCTTAATAACAATATTTAATACATATTTAAACATGATTCTTATCTACCAAGACGTTCCTATAAATATCACACAAAGTCACAAATGTATGCATCTAACTCAAAGCATTACCCACCTTATGCACAATATAAATTGAGCGACGAAGTGCCTTATGCAAGTATCCACCTCATGCACCACCATCGCTGCCACCGTGCTATGGAGGAAACCACATTCATCAACCTTATTCATGTGATTCTCTGAAACTCATTCAAAACAGGAACAAAGAATCCTCAAGGTTTCAAAGGCACTTGGTGTCAAGAGACTCAGTCTCAAAGTAGGTAATATAATCCACTAAATTCAATAATCAATATTCAACAACTTTCAAAAGTGCGTAGGAGGGATATTTATAACCCTCAAACAAAATAAACGAAATTTAAATCAAATATAACCAATTACATATAAGATTTGGATTTGATAGAATCCCACTAAAATCCTACTTATAAAATAGATAAGATTCTTAACTAACAAAATAAAATAACATAAAATCTCTAATACATCATTCCCCTTCCCCACTAAGAGGACTCTCCTCCAGAGATGTAGAAATCAAGTGCTCCTCCCAAAGAGTAGGATCTAGGAGGCGAAGATCATCCTCAAAAAAGCCATGTAGCATCACTGATAGGTTAGTTCTTCCACTTCACAAGATAACAGTGAAATGGAGTAGAACAAGAACTAACAAACTCGTCATCCAAGATATGATCAACAACATCATCATCGATCACAACATCAATCTTATCATACTACGGTGGAACAGAAAAAACTGGAGAGACTCAAGAAATATGACCTATAGAAACAGTATGAGACAACAAAGAAGGCTCAAAGGTGTCTCGATAAGGTAACAAATCTTCCACATTGAAAATAGGACTAATAGTAAGTAAATCAAGTAAGTGCATATTTGGTTGGAATTATTTCCCAAACCAATAATTTTTTTTTGTTGACAAAACTTAGGTTCATTTCCTTATATTCATTACATCTATTTCACCAATCAAATTATAACATATGTGCATTTTTATAAAAAAAAAAGAGTAAGAGAAAGAACATTAATGCATAAGAGAGAGAACATTAATGCATACATGTCATAATTTAATTGGTGAAATATATGTAATGAATATAAAGAAATTAACTTAAGTTTTGTCCTTTTTTTTAGGCTCAAAAGCTTTCTTTAACTGTTCATTCATGTTTGGATAATTCTGCTTTTGCATGAAATTCAATGCATTATAACAACTTTTTTTATAAGCTTAAAACTTGAAACTTATGATTCTAAATTATAAATTATTCCAAAAGCTTTGAAATGTAAATATCATTTTGTCCTCAATCAAATAACTTTTTAAATCATTCTATACCTCTTTTAATAATTTAATATTTAAAAACAATTTGTTTATACCATCCAAATGAAATAGATTATTTTAAAATTATTTTTCAGCTAATATATCTAAACATAAAACTGATTCTATTATAATTGATTATACAATAATTGATTATTGAAATAATCAAAGTTTTCATAGTTGAATCAAACACACCCTAAATATGCATTAGGCCCAAGCTTATAGAGAATTTGGTAGAGTCCTTTAACTCTAGCATGGAGCTTTTTGAAGCATCAGTTAGGGTAACACTCAGGGCAAAGGCATACCATAACATAGTCACCTACATTAAAATCCTAAACTCGACGATGCACATCATCAGCAAGTTTATAATTAGCACTACTCAATGCAAGCTTACACCTAATGTCAGCATGTACATCACGAATGTGGGAGTCAAAAGTTTCAGTTATACCAGAAGGCTTGGCATCAAAAGGCAAAGGCACAAGATCAATGAGTTGGCAAGGGAACAAACCATGGACAATTTCAAATAGACTCTTATCGGTAGACCTATTAACAAAACTATTATAGGCAAACTCAGCAGTAGGCAATACTAAGTCCCAAGTACCAGGTTTATCTCCTACAAAGCACCTAAGTAAATCACCTAGACTACGATTAATTACCTCAATTTGACCATCTGTTTGTGGGTAAAAAGTAGAAGAGATTTTTAGATTAATGCCAAATAATTTCCACAAGGTTTTTCAAAAATAATTGGTAAACTTCACATCCTGGTCAAAACAATAAAAGAAGGCAAACCATTCAATCGCAGAATCTCCTTAAAGAATAACTTAGCAACATGGGAAGCATTAGTAGTTTTATTGCAAGGAATTAAACGAGTCATTTTAGAAAACCTATTAATAACAACCATAACAGAATCATGTGTCCTAGTAATACGGGGTAAGCCAAGAACAAAGTCCATGCTTAAATCTTTCCATGGCTCATGAGGAATAAGCAACATAATATACGAACTAGTGTTTTGTTTTCGAGCCTTAGCAGTTTGATAAGTATGACACTGGGAAACTACTAGAGCAACATCGCGTTTCAAAGAAGGCCAATAAAACTTATCCTCAACTAAAGCAATAGTTTTATCTTTGCCAAAAAATGGCCAACTAAACCACCTGGATGCATCTCCCAAATTAATAAATCACGCAAAGAAGAAGAAGGGATGCATAGTTTAGTGTTGCGAAACAAGTAACCATCATGGATAACAAAATCAACATAATCGTGATGGTTACCTGTAAGTAAATAAGAATAGATAACACTAAAATCAAGATAAGTGTAATCATCCTTCAATTGATCAAAACAAGTAACATGAACGCTCATGGTGTGCAATACTAAGCTCATACGACCAAGAGCATCAGCAACCTTATTCTCAACTCCAAATTGATGCTTAACAATGAAAGTAAACTATTGGAGAAACTCTATCCACTTGATATGCCGAGGATCCAATTTTTTTGGCGAATAAAGATATGCTAGAGCTTGGTGGTTAGAATAAAGAACGAATTCCTTAGGAAGTAGGTAATATTGCCAATAAGAAAGTGTCCTAACCAAGGCATAAAATTCTTTATAATAAGTGAAATATTTTTTCCAGGCATCACTGAGTTTTTCACTAAAGAAGGCAATATGTGGCGCTCTTGACTCAAAACACCTCCTATCCCAATTCCAGATACATTACAAGAGACTTTAAAAACTTTAGAAAAATTAGGAAGTCTTAAAACATGTGCTTCAGTCATTCTTTTCTTTATTATCTCAAAAGCTTTGGAAGTAACAAGAGGCCATGAAAACTTATCCTGTTTGAGGCACTCAGTAATAAGAGGCATAATAATATTAAAACTAGAAATGAATCGCCTATAGAAAGAAGCTAGGCCATGGAAATTGTGACCCACAGAAAGAGAGGCAGGAGTAGGTCAGTCTCTAATAGACTTGACTTTATCAAGGTTAGTCAATAAACCATGAACAAAGGTTATGAAACCGAGGAAAACAACCTGAGTCTGCAAGAAGGAACATTTTTTAAGATGAACATAAAACTTTTCATTCATTAAAGCGAGGAAAACTTGTCGAAGATGACTCAAGTGATCAACCTTAGACTTATTAAAGATCAAGATGTCATCAAAGTAGACGATAATAAATTTACTTAAGAAAGGTTGAAAGATGTGATACATAACCCAAATAAAAGTACTTGGAGCATTAGACAAACCAAAAGACATAACTAACCACCCAAACAAACCATCGTGGGTTTAAAATGCAGTTTTCTATTCATCTCTTGGTCTAAGTCTGATTTGATGGTAGCCACTACTCAAATCGATCTTAGAAAGCCAACAAGAACTTGTAAGCTGATCCAACATATCCTCAAGCCTAGGAATAGGAAACCTATAGTTGAAAATGATCTTGTTAATGGCTCTGATACCAAATTGATGTAGGACCAATGGAGAAATGAACAAAGAATTCTCAAGGTTCCAAAGGCAATCGGTGTCAAGAAACTCGATCTCAAAGTAGGTAATATAATCCACTAAATTCAATAATCAATATTTAACAACTTCTAAAGTGTGTAGGAGGAGTATTTATAACCCTAAAACAAAACAAACTAAATCTAAATCAAATACAACTAATTAAAGATAATATTTCAAATTTGATATAATCCTAACCACTAAAATCATAATTATAAAATAGATAAGATCATTTAACTAACAAAATAAAATAACAGAAAATCTCTAACACATCATTTACTTAATTTTTAAACTTTTAAATTTTTTCTCATTTTTTAAAATTTTTTCTTGAGTATTACAACCACAATCAAATTTTGAATTTATATGAATCCTTTCAATAACAATATCATACTTTTCTTTTTCTTTTTATTACATTCAAGTTCTTGAGAGTAATCTTTTATATATATATATATATATATATGAGACATATCTAGTGAGATGAGTTTTTATTGTGAGATAGTGAGAGGAGTAAATCTTGACCATACAACCATACATAAATGGTTAAAATTAAAAGTTACGTAAAGGTCATGTAACCACTTAAAAAAGTCACATGCATTTATGTTCTAATCTTGACCATTCATGTAAGATCTAATGGTAAAGATTCACTCATCTCACTTCTTATAATAAACACTCTCCTCACCTTTTACAATGACCAACTTTGCTCCCTCTTCTTCCTATGTCAACTACCACAAACTCCCTTTACCTTGCTCATTGCCTTGCTCTTCTTGCCCACAACCACTCTGTCTTCTACCATCAGACCAAACAAGGACTCTAAGCTTGGCTTGCTTGGCTCAACTCCCTCTTCTCTATCAGTTTTTTCTACCGGTTTCTTTCACAAAGTTTGTTCTTGCATGTAAGAAACGGGGAAGGGATGACACTTTGGCAAATTAAGAGGAGGATGGACTGATAGTGGGGGAAGGTAGGTTCATGTCATGGTTCCTTACTTGCACTCTTAGCTTCCCAATAACATATTATCACTAATTTCTTTTCCATTTAATTTAATTTAACCTTCTTTCATTTAATTATTCTTGTTAATTCCTTTATCTTAATATTCTTAAATCAAAATTCCTAAGTCCAATTAAATTTCCATCTAATCTTCCCCCTTAGCATTATTATGTATGAAACTTAGTTCATGTACATATATATTCTTTTCATTACAAGCTTTAAACTTAACTTGAAGGATAACAAGGAAAGAAAAAATGTAGACATTGACACTTAAATGCGTGAAACCTGTAGGGATTAAATAGATATCAATGCTCTACTAAGATAGGGAAATAGGTAACTTAGATGTTACGATTCTTACCCTCTTTTGAGAATTTTGTTCTCAAAATTCATATATCTTGTTTAAAGAATGTTGGATACTATTCCTTTATTTCCATCAATCTCCCATGTGGCCTCTTCAAGGGTCAACCCTTTCCAAATCGCTTTAACTAGTGGAGATATTCTTGCTTCTAATTTGCTTGACTTTGGCATCTATCATACTTTCTAGTTCAATAAGGAGGGTTAAGTTATCTTGCAAATGCATTACTTTATCCTTAGCCAAGTTAGAGTCTCTAGTATTAAATGAATGGTAAACTCTATCTCTCTCTCAAGTGTGAGCCCACTTATTTCTATGGGGAAAACCTAAGAGTAATATTTGACTACTGTTATATATGTTCTCCATTCCCTTTCGTAGTAGTGTGTAGAGAAAGAAAAAACTTAAAAACCGCCTAACCACTCTTCCTAAGATATGCCACAGCTTGAGTGGCAGTAAGGTAAAAGACCTTTAGGAAAACTTATGAAAGTTATTTTTGTATCATTTTTTCTTGATCTGTATCATTGTTTCATTTATCTAATATAAAAATTTTCAATTTTTTTTTAGTAACTAGATTATAAAATTCTTCTGATTATTTTATTAAGAAAGCTCAAGTTTCTAAATGCTTAAAGGTTGTTGCTAAGCACACTAAAGTTATATAATTGGTGATAAGACTGTGAAGACCCTTGAGCAAAGGTGTTACAAGGAGCTATGAAATGAGAATTTTCGTTCAACAAAAGTAGTCATGTGCATTTACAAGAAATTTTTGTTTTCTTCTGAAGAACAAATGTGAGTTCATATCTCTCCTATCTTTATGCTTATGTGTAGATGACTTTGTATGTGTCTATTGAAAAGTTTTGCACTAACGAAGACTGGTTACATTAACTTGTCTCCCACCCAAACCCTCTTCTCTATAATCATTGAAAAACTGGTTTTCTTCTTTCTCGTAACCAACCCTTTCAAAATTTTATTTTTTGGTGGGCCTAGCCGCCTAGGCAAATATTTTTGTGATAGTTCAGCATCCCTACTTACTAAGGTATATTTGTGAAGTGAACAGTAAAATTGTAGGTGGATTAAGATAAGTGTGGGTCAAAATATTTATGTTCAAGATACATTGTGTGTATTTGGATTATGCCCCTTTGACATTTTTTTGAAATAATTTTACAGGTTATGAAATGCATTTGTAAGAAAAGAAATTATAAAAAGCAGGCTGCAAGGTTATCATTTGAGCCTATTTATACAAGCTCTTGCGCAGTAACTCAGCAACAGGAATTTACCAAATTACCAAGATACCCCAAATTGGAATACCAAGGCATTCTCCAAATCTACAAGGACTAAAATCGCATGGAATTATACCCGAACTTTTAACAATTGTAGTTCTTCCCTAATTGAGATATTTTTCATTTTTTGGAATTGTTATAAAAGATCAAAGCTCATCCAAAGTGTTGATTGTTATATCAATAATTCAATATGTGTTCCAAATTTCTGTTGCTCAGGATATAAATATGAAATACTAAAGGGGACCTCTTCAAGTAGTTAAACTTGAAAATAAAACTCATTCGCTCTTTTATTAGGTTCCCTTGAAATTTGATGTACTTCTAATCTATACTAGCCATGGGCAGAGAATTTTGAAGAGAATGCAAACTGTGTAACTTGCATTCATGAGCAACCAAATATAAACAAGTGCAGAGACAAGTATCACTCTTGGTTTGTTACAAGTTATTAGTAAATCAATTAAAAATAAAATCAATTAATGGAGTTGTTTCAATTTTATCATATTTGGAAACGTGGGAGGTTACTTGTTTCTAAAATAAATTTATCAGCAATTATAAATTATAAAAATATAAAAAAGGAAAAAAAAAAAAAGCAGGTCCAACCAACGACTTTGGTTTGCTAGTTGCATTAGTTGCAAAAAAAAACTAGTCTAGCTCATGCTGGGATGGACATCGTGTACATTATTGAAGAATTGGATATAAATAATTGACTTGATAGTTTTCTATTCTCACCCTCCTGTATTTAGGTTCAAATGGATTATACCGGAACAAAGATCATCTAAAGTTCTGATTCTTATATCAATATGCGTTCCAAATTTCTGTTATTCAGGATATAAATAGTGAAGAGGACCTCTTCTATGCATTGAACATATATATTATATAGAATAGACATGTACAGAGAATTTTGAAGAGAATGCAAATTGTGTATCTTGTCTTCAAAAGCTGTTCATATATACAAATGCATAGATAAGGATATCTCTTGGTTTTTACAAGTTAATAGTTAAATCAATTAACAAAAAAAGGAGTCGTTTAAGTTTTGTCTTATTTGGAAACATGGGAGGGTATCTATTTTTAAAAAACAATATATGGTAATTATATAAAAGATAAAACTTAATTCTATTTTTTTATGTGTATTACATTTATTTTATTAATTAAATTATAATATATGTATATATTTTTTAAAAATATATTAATAACATATATCATAATTTAATTAATAAAATAAATATAATAACATAAAAAAATAGAACTAAATTTTCTTTTTATATAAATTATAACCATCAACTGACGACTTTCATTTGCAAGTTGCATTAGTTGCAATAAAAAAAATTGTGCAGCTCATGCTGCGTTGGCATAAACTCTTACACTCTGTTTGACATGCTATATTAAGTTTAATAAGATAAATTAATATAATATATTATGATTTTATCATTATTTAGTGTAAACACTATTGTATAAGTTTATCCATTAAATTCTTCTTATACATTAAAATAATAGATAATTTAATCAAGCCTTAGGGAATAGAATTAGGCCTGATTAAATTTTGATATATAAGATATTATAAAAACTTTTTTATTATAATTTTAAACACTTCAATATTCTCGACCATTACGTATTAAGTCCTATACTATCAGGTCTTATACTATCATATCTAATAATATCAACCCTTATCCTATCCTCGCCAGCGTGCAGACTTTGTATAACAGCAGTTTTGGTTACAAGTGTTGTGCATTCCTATTTTTTGCTCTTTGATTTCCTGATAACCATTCCATGGCTGAATCATTCCTCTTCAGCATCGCGGAGTCACTCATAGCAAAGCTTGCTTCAACTGCATATGAAGCAGCTTCTCAGTTGATTGGTGTATACGATGATCTGCAAGAGTTTAAAGAGACTCTGAGACTTGTCAAAGCTGTGTTGTTGGACGCTGAGCAAAAGCAGGAGAACAACCATGAGCTGTGGGAATGGCTGAGGCAGATCAAACATGTCTTCTCTGATGCCCAAAACGTGCTGGATGAATTTGAGTGTACCACCAAAACCAAGGTAGGTCGCTTCTTCTCAAGTTCTAATCCACTTGTTTTTCGTTATAGGATGGCCAAACAAATTAAAGAAATCAAGAATAGATTAGACAAGGTTGCAGCTGATAGGAATAAGTTTGTTCTTCAAATAATTGAAGTTGATAGACGTGTTGTGCTTAAGAGGGAAATGACATACTCTCGTGTGATTGATTCAGATGTGATAGGAAGGGAACATGATAAAGAAAAAATCATACATCTTTTGATGCAGCAGAATCCTTATGATGATGATAAAAGTATCTCCGGTATCCCCATTGTGGGTATTGGAGGCTTGGGAAAGACCACACTTGCAAAATTTGTGTTCAATGATGAGAGGATAGATCAATCATTTCCATTGAAGATGTGGGTGTGTGTTTCTGATGATTTTGACATTAAGCAAATGATTATCAAAATAATCAATTCTGCTAATGATTCTGCTTTTGTTGATGCTCCTGCTCACCAACTGAATTTTAGCAAATTAGATATGGAGCAACTGCAAAATCATCTAAAAAATAAACTTGCTAATCAAAAGTGCCTACTCATCTTGGACGATGTATGGAATGAAAATCGTGTTAAATGGGTTGAGTTGAGAGATTTAATACAAGTAGGTGCAAAAGGAAGTAAAATCCTAGTGACTACACATTTTCACTCGATTGCTTCCATGATGGGCACCATTCCCTCTTACATTTTAGAAGGTCTTTCTGAGGAGGATTCCTTGTATCTGTCTGTCAAATGGGCATTTAAAGTTGGAGAAGAGAAAAGCCATCCAGATTTAGTGGAGATTGGGAAAGAAATTGTGAAAAAATGCGGACAAATTCCTTTGGCAGTGAGAACATTAGGAAGTTTACTATTTTCGAAACTTGAGATAGATGAATGGGAATTTGTGAGAGATAATGAGATTTGGAATTTGCCCCAAAAGAAAGATGACATTTTACCTGCACTAAAATTAAGTTATGATCAAATGCCATCCAATTTGAGGCAATGTTTTGCTTTGCTCTCCCTTTACCCAAAGTATTTTCAATTTAATAGTTTTGATGTTACTTCGCTTTGGGGTGCAATCGATCTCCTTCCATCACCAAACGAAAATAAAACTTTGGTAGATGTTGCAAATCAATATTTGCATGAACTAATGTCAAGATCTTTCCTTCAGGATTTCTTCAAGTTGGGCACTGCTTATGTGTTTTCAATGCACGATTTAGTGCATGATCTTGCACTCTATGTTGCAAAAGGTGAGTGCTTACTGGTAAATTCTCACTTTCAAAATATACCTGAGAATGTTCAGCATCTATCTTTTGCTAGAAACGATTTTCTTGGTAAATCTTTCAACCCAAAATCATTAGGTGTGAGAACCATATTATTTCCTGTTGATAAAGTGGGAGCCAACAGTGAAGCTTTCTTGAATAAATGGGTGTCAAGGTACAACTACTTGCGATTTTTGGATTTAAGTGACTCTACATATGAGACTTTGCCCCGGTCCATTGGTAAGTTGAGACATTTAAGATTTCTCAGCCTTCAGAATAATAAAAGAATTAAGAGACTTCCTGATTCTATCAGCAAACTTCAAAATTTGCAAGTTTTGATGCTCGGTGGGTGCTTGGTGCTTGAAACATTGCCCAAAGGATTAAGAAAGTTGATCAGTCTCCGAGAATTGGAGATAACCACAAAGCAGTATGTTTTGCCTGAGAATGACATTGCAAACTTGAGTTCTCTTGAACATCTAAGTATCAAATCTTGCGACAATCTGGAGTCTTTGTTTGTAAGGACAAAACTCCCTACTCTTAAAGCATTGAATGTTACTAAATGTGGGAGTCTAAAGTCTTTGCCACTTGATATTAACCATTTTCCTCAATTAGAGACTTTGATTGTTTGCAATTGTGACAAGTTGGAATTGTCAGAGAGACATGGTGAGCAAGACTCCAACTTGATGTTAAAATTAATAGGTCTTATATCTTTGCCACAACTGTTGACCTTACCTCATTGGCTTCAAGTATCCGCGGACACATTACAATCCTTGTCAATTTTAGATTGCGACAAGTTTGAGGTGCTTCCTGAATGGCTGTCAACTTTGAGGTTTTTGAAATCATTTTATATCACAAATTATCCAAAGTTGATGTCTCTCTCGAATGACATCCATCGCCTCACCGCCCTTGAAATTTTGGGAATTGGAGGTTGTCCTGAATTGTGTAGAAAATACCAGCCGCAAGTTCGAGTGTATTGGCCCAAAATATCACACATCAAACATATTTACATCAATGAACCAGAAGATTTGGAGGAAGAGTCAGTGGAAGTGGAAGAAGAATTGGAGGAAATTCAAGAGGAAGAGGAAAGCTTTGATAACCCAGATAAATGGTGAAGGCCTTTCTTTTTTGGAATGTAGATTCTTGTTCTTGAGGACTTTCTTAATGTGTTTTAAACTTTGTCCTAGATTATTATGCTAGTTTACTAGAAGTTGCTCTTTGATTGTTTGTTTGATGTAGGCCAGTACGATGATATCTCTTTTATCTTCATTTTTTTTTCCTTAAGAAATTTGTGTTTGAAGGAGGGGCATTTCAATTTAGAGTCTCCCAATTATTGCTAGCTGTGCAGAGTTTCTGTTTATTTGATGTAATTTATATTTTGATAATTTCTCTATCATTTTTATTGACATCCACATGGTGATCAAATCGTAGTTTAAACAATCTAACTCAGGATAGCATTTGATGAAATTTAGGTTTCTGTACCATGAACAGCGTATAGACAGCAGCTAGCAGATCTAATTAAATAGTGCAAATTAGCATCACCAATTTTGATTGGTGCATCAAATGGTTAGTCCTCCACCCTTATGTCTAGACCCAGTCCTGACCATGAGGATGCAATGGCTGCCTCCATTAACACCAACACAAATGAAAAAAAAAAATGAAAAAAATAATAATATACTTTTACTGAGCTTATTAACCAAAAGAAAACTTCTTCAGAGTTGACTTCCTGTTAGTTACGACGAATGTCCCGCTTAAAAATTGAAAACCCGATGAAGAAAATCACTTGGTAATGGACAAAAGCAAATGGAAAGAAGGTAGGTATTTAGTACCATCAACATGCATGGCACGAGGAGCAGAAGCAAAGCCATAACAGAGAACTCTGTGGGAGCAAGGCCACCACAGAAAGAGATGATTTACGCTAAACACAGGGAAATACAACCATGCATGTAATTATTTAATTCTCTGAAACTATGGTATGGAGCCAACTAGAAAGAGCTCCTCTACTGAGGTTTCTATTAAAAGTGAGGAGCTGAAAGTTACTGCCCAGCATGATAAGTAGGAGATCATCCTTCTGCATATCATTGAACTGAGTAATATTGTGATGGTAACTATCTCAAAATTCTTTAGCAAAAGGAGACTTGGTAGTTGAGAGGTTTTGTGTTGATCTATATCCATTGCTAAGCAATATGGCATGTAAAGGGATTGGTTAGTTACAACTTACAAGTAGTTAAAGTTTGTTAAGCTTATGTTACAGATTTCTGTTATGTATTAGTCTCTATAAATAGCATCAGTGTAATCAACAACAATATGAAAATTCATTCCTCTGCTAATACAGTTTCAGAGAGCTTCTCCACATTCTCTCATCTCTTTTTCTCTCCCTCTGGCTAATTCCTTTGACGGCAATATGCAGATGCAAACGATTTTGTTTAAACTCATGCATCTTGAATTTTGTTTCTCCTAAACTAATAACTTGAATTTAATTTGTGTAAATATCGACCTTTTTTTCTAATTTTTGAACTTTTTTTTTGTAAATTAACTTTTAAGATTCGTATTAGTCGATAGGTTAGGCTCACCACTAATTATTGGAATCATTTTAGAATTTTCTATCAACTAGTCTATTGTTAAAAAGTCAATCCAACTCAAGACTTTCAAGTTCACACATTAGCAATTAAGCCAACTCTAGTGTAATCCAAAGTTAAGCCTATTTCTGTGCCAAAAGAAAAGTTAAGGCTATTTTCTTTCAAAAAAGTTAAGCCAAAACACACTCTTAATTATTGCTCATATAATATCATTGCTCATATTATTGCTCACAAAAAGTTAAGACGACTCTAGATAGCAACACACTCAATTATTGCTCTTAATTAAGCATATCGGCATACACATTACTAATTAGTTCCATTGGTGGTTAGTTGATATTTGATATAAATCCAATAGGTGTTGGAGAGAAATTTTAAGAAAAGATAAAAGGTAATTAATTGAAAAGTTATTGGAATTAGTTGAGATAAAGGTAAAATTAGAAAAAAATTAATATTTTCTTAATATTATAAATAATTAATTACAAATCAAAATTTAAAAAAAAATAGTTATTAAGGGACGCAGTGATTATATGTTTCCTTATAAGAATGAGAAGCAAGTGAGCTCTTTGGGAAGAGAAAAACCACTTGGCTTTCTAGGTTAGCGTCAGTTTTACTATCAATTAGGAGTCAAGACTCAAGCGTGCCCTGACTCATTGCTGGGGTGAATTGCAAAGTATCAAGATAGTAGCTTCTCTGTTTATGAATTGGGCGAATTGGTCATCAAAGAGGTTGGTACTCACACTTGATGCTAGAATTTGTTTCAGATGTATATTTTTCTTACAATATTTAAAAAGAAAATAAACGCTATTAAAATAGTGTATACAAATTCATAATTGATAAACAATTGTGATGTCCTGCTGGGTGGTTTTGTCAACTAAACCAGACTAGATCAGCATCAATGACAAATAAATAAAGCTTTCAAAGCATGCTAAATGTAGGTTAGTTCATTACCATTTCAAAATAGAGAATTAAATTTAAACGTTTCATAATATATTCCATACCTAACATACTAATTGTCACAGATAATCAAATCTGGCTGTTGTCACAAACATATCTTATATATTTGTATAAAACACAAATAGTCAACTAGTTTGTCTGAATCATTCAATTTTTAATTCTGTCATCAGCAATACAAGTCTGACCTTACCTTCGATGGTAGTCTAATGTTAAAGCCATCGCGTTCATTCAACATGTACATTTTCTTCTCATTCTGTTTGTCTTTCACTACGGTCCATTTGCAATGACATTAAGTACATCGAAATTGTAGTTTCTTTATACGTTGCATGAGCTGCAACAGTCAAATGAGATTCTATTAGGAAAATTTTAGCCAGCTCATGCTGCAATATGAACATAATCTTTGAAAACTTTGCCATTGAGTAGACTTTGGACCGTTATCATTCCACAAGGTAGCCTATATCACTGTGCTGCCAGAATTCCATTGGATTCCTATCTCTTCTCTTGTCTTTGATTTCCTGATAACCATGGCCGAGTCATTCCTCTTCAGCATTGCCGAGTCACTAATAGCAGAGCTTGCTTCTTGTGCATATGAAGAAGCTTCCCTGGTGCTTGGTGTATACAATGATCTACAAGAGATTAAACAGACTTTATCCTTTGTCAAAGCTGTGCTGTTGGATGCTGAGCAAAAGCAGGAGCACAACCATGAGTTGCAAGAATGGCTGAGGCAGATCAAACATGTCTTCTCTGATGCTGATGACATTGTGGATGAATTTGACTGCGAAACATTACGAAAGCAAGTGGTCAAAGCTTATGGTAGCACCAAAACCAAGGTAGGTCGCTTCTTCTCAAGTTCTAATCCACTTGTTTTTCGTTATAGGATGGCGAAACAAATCAAAAAAATCAAAAAGAGATTAGATAAGGTTGCAGCTGATCGACATAAATTTGGTCTTGAAATAATTGATGTTGATAGACGTGTTGTGGATAGGAGGGAAATGACTCATTCCTATATAATTGCTTCAGATGTGATAGGAAGGGAACATGGCAAAGAAAAAATCATAGAGCTTTTGATGCAGTACAATCCTAGTGGTGATGACATAAGTCTCTCCGTTATCCCTATTGTGGGTATTGGAGGCTTGGGAAAGACCACACTTTCAAAGTTGGTGTTCAATGATAAGAGGATAGATGAGTTGTTTACATTGAAGATGTGGGTGTGTGTTTCTGATGACTTTGACATTAAGCAAGTGATTATTAAGATCATCAATTCTGCTAATGATTCCAATTTTGGTGCTGCTTTTGCTCACCAACAGAACTTTAATATGTTAGATATGGAGGAACTACAAAATAATCTAAGAAATGAACTTTCCGGTCAAAAGTTCCTACTCGTCTTGGACGATGTATGGAATGAGGATCGTGTTAAATGGGTTGAGTTGAGAAGTTTAATTGATACAAGTTGGTGCTGAAGGAAGTAAAATTTTGGTGACTACACGTAGCCACTCAATTGCTTCCATGATGGGCACAATTCCCTCTTACATTTTAGAAGGTCTTTCTGAGGAAGATTCCTTGTCTTATTTGTCAAGTGGGCATTTAAAAAAGGAGAAGAGAAAAGATACCCAGATTTGGTGGAGATTGGGAAAGATATTGTGAAAAAATGCAGACGAGTTCCTTTGGCAGTGAGAACGTTAGGGAGTTCACTATTTTCAAAATTTGATGTACATGAGTGGGAATCTGTGAGAGACAATGAAATTGGAATTTATCACAAAAGAAAGATGACATTTTATCTGCACTCAAGTTGAGCTATGATCAAATGCCATCCTATTTGAGGCAATGGTTTGCTTTGTTTTCCCTTTACCCAAAGGATTATAAATTCATTAGTTTTGAGGTAACTCTTGTTTGGGGGGCATTAGGTCTCATTCCAACAGCAAACAAAAATAAAACATTGGAAGATGTTACAAATCAATACTTGTATGAACTATCAAGATCTTTTCTGCAGGATTTTGTTGACTATGGCACTGCCTGATCCAGAAAATGTGCTCCAACCTAATCAAGCCCCACTCCAGCTCATCAAACCACCAAGCAAGATCCCATTATCAACTTTCTCAAAGTTGTCCATGTGCAGCCTCCCAACCACCTCCATTTACAGCTCATTGACAACAAGCACTTATGTTATTTTAAGCTTTTCTGAATAGTATAAATAGACTCGTTTGGTGTAAGCTAAAATCATCAATTGAAGTAATCAAATAAGCTCGAGTTTTCATTCAAATCCTTGGTTTTTTTCTGAGCCATTTTGGTATCAGAGCAAGGTTCCCAACCTTCCTACGTCCTTTGGTTGAGTAGAAAAGAGAGTGGGTATTTTGTCCCATCGCCGAAAAATTGGCAGTAAAGGAAAGTCCCATTTTCAGTCATTTTCTCAATCAACCACCACCGTAGAAGTGTCCGAGAGGTCCCAAATAGTTGGCCGTCAAAATTTCAGCTGAAGATACCCCCGCACGCGCCCTCACGCACCGATCAACGAAAGGTCACGCGCCTGCCGGCATCACACGCGCCTCCTCGCACCGTGCAGCGTCTGAAGGTTGAAGACGACCACGTCAACGCCACGTGTCAGCTACGTCAGCACAGCCACATCAGCAAAAAGGTTAATTTACCATTTTACCCCTAAATTTACCAGAATTACCATTTTACCCCTAAATTTCACCAAAATTACTATTTTGCCCCTACATTCACCAGAATTTTCATTTTACCCCTAAATTTCACAAAAATTACCATTTTACCCCTAAATTCACCAAAATTACCATTTTACCCTTATTTTCACCAAAAATACCATTTCACCCCTAATCTTCTTAAAATTATAGTTGTACCCTTGTCCACTAAATTTACCATTTTACCCTTTACCTTCCAATTCATCCAAAATTCCTTAAATACCCTCACCATGCCTCCAAGACGCCCAAACCAACGAAATATCTAAGAAATTGAGATTGAAGAGTTGCGACAACAGATCCAACAGTTACAAGAAACTGTTAATGTGCAAAGAAGCCTTGTTAGAAGCACAACACATACGATCAGACAATGACAAATCCAGTAATGATTCATCATCGTTTAGAAACCGTCGTCCACAAAGACAACCATTTAGAAACGACGACATCAGGGTAGAAATTCCAAACTTTGAAGGGAAGCTCCACCCAGATGAGTTTGTTGATTGGCTTCAAACTGTTGAGAGAATATTTGAGTATAAGGAGATACTAGAAGAAAAGAAAGTAAAGATCATTGCTGTGAAATTAAAGAAGCACGCTTCCATTTGGTGGGAGAATCTTAAAAAGAAGCGGGAACGAGAAGGGAAAAGCAAGATCAAGACATGGGAGAAGATGCGGAGAGAATTAACTCCGAAAGTTCTTACCTTCTCATTATTATCAAGACAATTTCATTCAACTACAGAATCTCCGTCAGAAGAATTTGTCCGTGGAAGAATACACCAGAGAATTTGAGAAGTTAATGATGAAGTGTGATATTCATGAAAGGGAGGAACAGACAATAGCTCGATACCTTGGTGGATTGAACACTGATATCGCCCATCCAGTTCAGCTTCAACAATATTGGTCATTAGACGATGTTATCCGTCTAGCCATACAAGTAGAGAAACAGTTACCCAAAAAGTCTTCTTACAGAACTTTTTCCTCCACCGAAAATTCTCCTTATTCCCGTAAAACACCTGCAGATCAGCCTAGTACTTCCAGCAAAACTCCTTCAAAGACCACCACAGATAACAAACCTAGGGCCACCAAATGTTTCAAATGTCAAGGTTTTGGTCATATAGCCTCCAATTGTCCAACTCGGAGAACTATAACCATTATCAAAGGAGAAGCTTATGAAGTATCTGAAGAAGAAGAACCAAAAGAAGAAGAGGAGGTAGATCCAATATATGATGAAGAGATCACCGCTGCTAATCATGGTGAATCACTGGTGATTAGGCGAAGTTTACACACAGCACCAGCAAAAGAAGAACCTTAGCTGAGATACAACATCTTCCACACCCGATGCACCACTCAGGGTAAAGTTTGTAATGTCATCATAGACAGTGGGAGTTATGAAAATGTAGTTTCAAACTATATGGTGGACAAGCTCAAACTGCCGACCCAAACTCATCCACATCCCTACAAGTTACAATGGCTCAACGAGGGAAGTGAAGTCAAGGTTTCCAAACAATGCCTTGTATCATTTTCAATTGGGCAGAAGTACCAAGATGAAGTTTGGTGTGATGTCATCCCTATGGATGCATGCCACCTCCTCTTAGGAAGACCATGGCAGTATGACAGACGAGTACAATACGATGGTTATGCCAATACGTATTCATTCACTAAAGATGGAGTAAAAGTTAAATTAGCTCCATTACCTCTAGGCGAACCCAGTCATGGTGAACAAAAAACAACTCCGTTGGTATCTTTAGTCACCAAGAATCATTTCAAGGTGCCTAAGGATGAGGTAAATTATCTGAGTTTTGTACTACTGATTGAACAAAACTGTGGAACCAGTCCTCCTCTAGAAATTACTCAGCTACTTTTTGAATTCCCAGATGTTATTCCAAAGGAAATTCCTCCAGGACTACCGCCTATGCGTGACATTCAACACGCAATAGATCTTGTTCCAGGAGCTGTCATTCCCAACAAGTCTGCTTACAGGATGAGTCCACAAGAATACACAGAGGTACAACAGCAGGTTGAAAAATTACTGAAAAAAGGACTAATTCAGGAAAGTGTCAGTCCTTGTGTTGTCCCTGTGATATTAGTTCCTAAGAAAGATGGTACATGGAGAATGTGTATGGACAGCCGAGCCGTAAATAAGATCACCATAAAGTATCGATTTTCGATACCCCGACTCGACGACATGCTAGACCAATTGCATGGTGCTACCGTCTTTTCAAAGATTGATCTCCGCAGTGGATACAATCAGATCAGAATCCGTTCAGGAGATGAATGGAAGACTGTTTTTAAAACACGAGATGGTCTGTATGAATGGACAGTCATGCCCTTCGGACTTTCCAATGCTCCTAGCACCTTTATGCGCCTTATGAATCAGGTACTCCGCCTTTTTAGTGGTAGATTCGTAGTCGTATACTTCGATGATATCCTAATCTACAGCAAGGACAGAGGGGAGCATTTAGAGCACATACGGAGGGTACTAAAGGTTCTTCGAGAACGAAGCTCTACGCCAACCTAGAAAAATGCTCTTTCCTAACCGATGAAGTGATTTTTCTCGGGATACATTGTTACTTGTTGAGGGTATCAAGGTGGATCCAAGCAAAGTTGAGGCAATCCACACCGGCCTACCCCCGCCTATCCATGATGTCGAGTTTCCATGGGTTAGCTTCTTTTATCGCAGTTCATTAAAAATTTCAAACACCATAGCAAAGACTCTCTCTCACTAATTGCATCAAAGGAGACAAATTTCAATGGACAGAGCCCGCTCAAAAAGCTTTGATGAACTAAAAAAGCACCCGACTAAGACACCCGTATTGGCACTTCTAATTTTGACCAGTATTTGAAGTAAATTGTGATGCTTCTAACATTGGTATTGGTGCAATCTCCAAGAAGGTCGTCCAATAGCTTTCTTTAGTGAGAAATTGAATGAAGTCAAGCTCAAATACTCCACGTACGACAAAGAATTCTATGCCATCGTGCGAGCACTACAGCACTGGAGTCATTATTTGCTTCCCAAAGAATTCATTCTTTATTCTGATCATGAAGCTCTCAAATATCTGAATTCCCAAAGAAAAGATCACCGCCGATATGCAACATGGGTTGAATTCCTACAAGCTTATCCGTTCTTGATCAAGCACAAGTCGGAAAGCAAAACGGTGTTGCGGATACACTCAGCCGGCGCCAAATGTTACTTTCTACACTACAAATGAAAGTTGTTGGCTTTGAAACCCTCAAAGAACTATACCAAGATGATCCAGATTTCAACACTAGCTGGAAATCTACTGAGAGTCAACCCTTTCAACGTTACCACCGACAACAAGGGTTCTTATTCAAGGACAACGTCTTATGCATTCCTCGCTGCTCTTTAAGAGAGTCCATCATCTAGGAAGCACACGATAGAGGATTAGCAGGAAATTTTGGCAGAGATAAGACAGTATCGCTCATCAAGGGAAATTTCTACTAGCCAAAACTTGAAAGGGATGTCATCCGACATATCCAACGCTGCCGAATCTGCCACCTCGCCAAATCCAAAGGTCAAAATACTGGACTATATTTGCCCTTACCAGTACTAACTGCACCGGGAAGATGTCAGTATGGACTTTGTTCTAGGACTACCACGAACTCAGAAGCAAAAGGATTCTGTTATGGTAGTTGTGGACAGGTTCTCAAAAATGGCTTTGTCCTATGTCAAAAAACTAATGATGCCGTTCACATTGCTGACTTATACTTCAGAGAAATTGTCTGACTCCATGGGATTCCAAAATCCATCACTTCAGATCGAGATGTCCAATTCTTGAGTCACTTTTGGGGAACCCTGTGGAAGAAAATGGGTACTAAGTTGCAGTTCAGCAGTGCCAGTCATCCTCAAACAGACGGACAAACAGAGGCGATCAACAGACTTTTAGGCAATCTATTGCGAAGCTTTGTTGGCAAGAATCTTCGCCAATGGGATCTCGTTTTAGCCCAAGTCGAGTTCGCTTATAATAATTCCACTAATCAGGCCACAGGCAAATGTCCATTCGAGGTAGTATACGGTGCTCGACCTCTCAGTCCTTTGGACATGGCTCCTTGTTCCACCAAGAATCAATTCAGTGCTGATGCTGATCAGAGAGCCAAAGAGATCAAGAAACTCCATGAGCAAGTTCGAACAAAAATTGAGAAACAAAATTCAAAATATAAAGCTCAACGAGATAAGCACCGAAAGCAACAAGTTTTCAATAAAGGAGACTTGGTATGGATTCACCTCCGGAAAGAAAGATTCCCAAAGCAGTCCAATACCAAGCTATCTCCAAGAGCTGATGGTCCATTTAGAGTCGTTCAGAAGATCAATGATAATGCCTATAAGATTGAGTTACCAGGTTCTTATGGAGTGCCAGCTACCTTTAACGTTGCAGATCTTTCACCTTACTACGATGAAAAAAGTAATTAGACTCGAGGGCGAGTCTTCTCCAACTTGGGGAGAATGATCCAGAAAATATGCTCCAACCTAATCAAGCCCCACTCCAGCTCATCAAACCACCAAGCAAGATCCCATTATCAACTTTCTCAAAGCTGTCCATGTGCAGCCTCCCAAGCACCTCCATTTACAGCTCATTGACAACAAGCACTTATGTTATTTTAAGCTTTTCTGAATAGTATAAATAGACTCGTTTGGTGTAAGCTAAAATCATAAATTGAAGTAATCAAATAAGCTCTTGAGTTTTCTTTCAAATCCTTGGTTTTTTTCTGAGCCACTGCCTATGTTTTCAAAGTACATGATTTGGTGCATGATCTTGCATTGTATGTTGTAAAAGAAGACTGCCTACTGGCAAATTCCCACATTCAGATTAAATCAAAGAGTGTGCGGCATTTGTCATTTGTTGAAAATGATTTGCTTGGCCAGTTTTCCCCTCCAAAATCAAGACGTGTGAGAACCATACTGTTTCCTGTTAAGGGAGTGGGAGCCAACAATGAAGTATTCTTGAAAATATGTGTCTCGGTACAAATACCTGCGGGTTTTGGATTTAAGTGATTCAACATATGAGACTTTGCCTCATTCCATTGGTATGTTGAAACATTTAAGATATCTCAGTCTTTTGAATAATAAAAAAGTTAAGAAACTCCCTGATTCTATTTGCAAGCTTCAAAATTTGCAAGTTTTGATACTCAGTGGATGCACAGAGCTTGAAACATTGCCTAAAGGATTGAGAAACTTCATCAGTCTCCGACATTTGCAGATAACAACAAAGCAGTGTGTATTGCCTGAGAATGACATTGCAAACTTGAGTTCTCTTGAAAATCTAACTATTGAATCTTGCAACAATATGGAGTCATTGTTTGTAGGGGATAAAACTCTCTACTCTTAAAGGGATGGGTGTTACTGATTGTGGGAGTCTAACGTCTTTGCCACTTGATATTAAACATTTTCCTGAAGTAGAGACTTTGTTAGTTGACAACTGTGACAATTTGGAATTGTCAGAGGGACATGACGAAAACTCCTACTTGAGGATAAAATTTCTCCGTTTTGTTTCTTTGCCACAGTTGGTGACTTTGCCTCATTGGCTTCAAGGATCTGCAAACACATTGCATTCCTTCTTAATTTCAGACTGCAACAATCTTGAGGTGCTTCCTGAGTGGCTGTCAACTCTGACATGTCTTAAAACATTTAGTATAAAAAATTGTCCTAAGTTGCTGTCTATCCCAAATGACATCCAATGGCTCACCACCCTTGAACGTTTGGAAATTAAAGATTGTTCTGAATTATGTAAAAAATGCTAGCCACAAGTTGGAGAGTATTGGTCTAAAATATCCCATATTAAACACATTCTCATTGGTGAACCAGAAGAATTTTGCGAAAAGGAATAGGATGAAGAAGAAGATTTGAAAGAACAGCAAGAAGTTGAGGGGTACTTTTCTATTCTTTTCTTTTCTATTCCTTTTTTTCCGGGGGGGGGTGGTTTGCATAATATTGTTGTTCTAGAGGACTTTCTTAATCACTTTTGAACTATGTCCTTGATGATTATGCCAGTAGTTCACTATAAATTGAACTTGGATTGTTTGTTTGATAAGGCCAGTTTGATGATATCTATTTTATCTTCACTCTTTTTTTTCTTGAAAATAAATGTTGCATACCTTTTGAAGGAGGGGTATTTCAAATTAGAGACTCCTGATTATTGATAGCTGTGCAAAAATTTGAAAATCAATATTTTCCTTTCATGTATATTTAATCCCATATAGTGATTAAATCATAGTTTAAATAATCTAAACTCAGGATAACATAGGATGAAAGTTCCTGCAAATGTGCAAATTAAATAGAAACACAAGGAGGGGCATTTAGGATAAATTTTGGCTTCTGCCCCATGAAAGTAGAGACAGACAGCAGCTTGCTATAACAGATGTGATTAAATGGTGCATATTAGCATTGACAATTTTGATTGGGGAGATTTTCAAAGAATTTGGATAGCACTCCATTTGATTCAGTGATTACTGATGTACGGTTCTCAAGCAATTGTAAAAGCATACTTAGTACAATTACCGAAGCTAATGATGAAAAGCTTATGCAGAATTTTAAGACATATGCTGCTATGTTTTGTATTGCCCATGACACTCCTGCATTTAGACTTCTTGATATCTACTTCCCTTTAATTTTCACTTATGAAGATATGTTTATTGCTATTTAAAGTTTAAACACCATATTGTCCAGCAATGCATGGTGGAGTGCGGAGGTAAAACAAGTGATAGATTGAAAGATACAGTGACACGGGTTGTGATTGTGTTGAAATATTTGATTTATTTAGGATAATAAATCTCAGGCATCATAAGTTCACAACCTGAAAAATGAAATCTTGACTAAGGTTTTATAACAAAAGTTGCAGTGTGCACGACCAATCTTAATCTGATTTGAACTGCTGAAATCTGCCTTTACAAAATAACACAGTTTGGGCTAAGAAGCATGAAGGTGTGATACTTGGACCTTGGCTACAGAAAGCATTAAAAAACAAATTTCTGATCATTGAGCCTGAAGTCAATTTGAATCAAACCAATACAGAAGTCATAATCCTTATTTTAGAACAAAAACACCACTTAAAGTCTGAATTCATTGTTTTAGGGCTCCTGGTGTCACAGATGGAATTTTGGTTTGACATGTTTTAGAGTAAAGTTGTCTGCATTACAGTAAATTTTTCTCATTTTCACTGCTTACGCATATGGTTTTATGTTGTTCAATCATATAACAATATTATATATTTTATCATTACAATTAAATCTGGAGAAAAAAATAACTATCAAGTTTTATAACTAAAAACGGTTGGCCATGGTTAAATTGCTAAACATTTTTTTTTTGTTATCATAGGACGTATAATATGTGGTTGGAGTTTAATGATGTATCTGCTTAACTGATACTTTTGTTAATGAAAATAAATATAAAATGACATTCATTTTCTTAATTTTATTTTATAAATTTGTAGAATCTCATTCCTCAAGAACATGAGGGAATGAGATTTCATATATTTATTGAATTAGATTATATAATTTTTACTTAATATATTCTTATTTAATTTACAAAATAACAAAGATTACTCTCCTATACTCTACTTAACCCTAATTTATTTAACTCTATATAACCTCAACTTTACCTTCAAGCTTCGTGCGGCTGCTTTTGAAAGGAGAGGATAGTAGCTCATGCTCTTGTGACTATGAGAATAAACTAACATTGTCAAAATTGATGAAAACATATCATCATAATATTTGTTAATTATCAAAGAAAATTAATCTTAAATATTTTTAAAAAATGCATATTTATATTATATATATATATATATGGAAAACTATTTTTTATTTTTTATTAAGGGTAATTATGTAATTTATACAAATTTAGATTTTATTCCATATTATATCATGTAAACTAAATTGCGAAATTGTTTTCCATTCTAAATTATATAACATCCTATCAAACTATAAAATAAGAGTAAAATTTTCATTCCAATTTATTAATTTTCATTTTTATTCCCACTCTTATGCCATAAATTTCTATTATTTGTAACAAATGTAACCTTAGAATTCAGTATAATGTTGTTTTCAAGAATAAAGATAAGCCTATGCTTTTGGCATGAGGGGGAGGGTGGAAGTCAAGCAATATAGGGAGGACTAACTGGATAGTTCGATTGCTCAATCTTGCACTTGCCCTATCAACAAATAAAGTTTAGGTGAAGTGTTGGTAGCAAATACATTCAAGTACCTTATAATTGACATTTTTTATTATATAATGTAAAATTTGAATTGAGATAAGTTCAAACTACATCCAAATACATTACATTGAAACTTGGTGATAGAATCAGCATCGTTCCATTCAGGGTATATGGTGTACTCAAACTGTGATTTAACCGGGTATTATAAACTATCTTTTTGATACATACGTCAAATCTCATTCAATATGTATACTTGCAGAAAGACCATCTTTAGCTTCGTCCAACCATTCAAAAGTACTGAATTTAAAGAATGGCTTATGAATTGTCTCTTTGAAGGACATGCAGAAATGTCTATGCTAATTGTGCAAGCACTGCGTGCATGAGTTTGTCAATGATTGTTGATTTATAGAAGACAAGTATTCCTAACTTCTGTTCTTATTTTGATGTTGGACTACTGCTTAGTTTTTAAGCAAATGTAAACTTTATTTTGTATTCATGAACAGTTATATATCAATTTATATTTATAATATATAAAAGTTGAAATGCGAGTGTGGAGTTGCTGTCTCAACTTCTTAATTAATTTTTCCATCTTTAACCACCTCAGTGTTTTTGCATGTGTCAGCTTCTATTGCAGTCCCTTCTTTGTTTTTTCACGTTGTCAACTTCTCCACTTTTTTGTTGACATTAAAAGCCACATTGACATATGTTAGCATTTTAAAACTTTAATTGAGTGTCTTTTGGCCTAAAATGAGTGTTTTAGTTTCTGTTTTATTGCTCAATGTGCCCATTCAATTAGATTTTAGGATTAACATACACTAGAGGAGATCAACAAGCGACAATTATTTTCCCCTCTAGCCACATGACCAGACTTGGCATACACTCAGCAATGCCTACCATGTTAACTACTAGATGCTTCGCCTACTCTACTTAATTTTATCTATGCATCCCTAATTAGGGGTGTCCAACGAATTGGGTCAACCCACGAATTTATGGATTTTGACCTAACCCAATCTATAAAATACGGGTTGGGTTGGATTTACGGGTTGGGTCGAGTTAAAAAATGTTTCAACCCATAGTGTGTGAGTCGGGTAGCGAGTTGGAACACTTCCAACCCAACCCCCCCATCTACCTTTTTTTAAAAAAAAAAAAAGTGACTCAAATAGAATGTGCGTTTTGTTTGAAAAATGCATTAAGGTTCATAAATATCCTCTCTGATATAATTAGGAATAACGTTAGACCATGTAAATACGCTAATAAATAAAGGCCAAAGTGGGAAGAGAAAAAGACATCAAAACCCTATCTATTTACTCCCTCTCCATTGGCTCCAGCGCAGCTAGTAGTTCGCTCTTCTCTGCAACTAGTCTCTGCAACTAGTTCTTCGCAGTGCAGTCATTCTCCCAAGCTCCCAGTATTTGTGCCTTGAGTCAGTGACTATTGCTTCTTCTCCCACCAAACCTCCTAGTTCCAATGATTGCGCTATCGCTGTGAGTCTATTACTATTGCTTCTTCTCCCACCTGATCTCCCAACTGTTCTCTACAACTAGTCATGCCACCACACAGCCACGCATCCCTCTTCCCTCTTGCGGCTTTTTCAGTTCTTTACACCACGCAGCCCCAGCAAGTAAGCCTTCTTCCTTTGCTCTTTTCATGTAAATTTGAAACATAAGAGGGAGTGCAGTTGGGTACAATGTAGCTGCACCTTACAGGCAAGGAAGCTACAGGAGGCATAGTGGGCAACAAAGCTATGGGTATGAGCAGTGTGGGGCAGACGATGAATATAGTATCGCTGGAAAAGAAGAAGAAGAGCAAGCTTGGAGTGTAGTGTTGCACTTGTTAAAATGATTATCATTGATGAACTTCCATTTAAATTTGTTGAAAATGAAGGCTTTAAAAGTTTTGCTCAAGTTATGTAACATGAATTCCAAGTTCTTTCTAGACAAACTGTTGGTAGAGATGTTATGCAATTACATGTGTTTGAGACTAATTTGTTATTTGAGTTTATGATTTTGTTAAATTTATTTCAGACTTAGTAAGACTTGTTAGTTGTTAGTTTGTTATACATTTATTGACTTATAGTGTTTATTTTATTTGATATTGAGACTTATAATATTAATTTGTTAGATTTTGTATTTTAATTTTTTTTTCAAGAATTTTTTTAAAAGAAAAAATACGTCGAACCCACAGGTTCGACCCAACTTAACTCATTCTTGAGCAGATCGAGTCGGGTCAAGTCAAGTTGAGCAGAAAATCTCTTCGACCCAACCCAACCCAACTCACTACTTTGATGAGCAGGTCGAGTCTAAAAATACTGCTAAATCCACCCAACCCAATCCACGGACACTCCTATCCCTAATAATTAAATAAATTATCTTCATGTCTCCTTAGTAACAAATAAATAACCATTAGCCATTTAATATTTAACTTTAAGTATATTGTCTTATGAGCATTTCAATTGAATGAGAATTATTAGGATGGAATATAATTATTGGCTAAGCTAAAACGGTGCAGAAGAGAGGAGAAAGACCATAAGTTATACACAACTGAGCAGAAGAAGAAGAAGGATCATTAAGATGTTTCATTTGTTTCTCGACATTCTTACATTTTTTTTCTTAGTATCTTAACTAAAGGATATTTTCTTTTATTTATGTACAGTTCATTAAAAAAAAAGTCAACATAGTTAGATTGAAGAGGCATCCCTTTCTATAAATTTAATCCAAAAACAGTAAGAAGACGGTAGAGCCGTATGCATAAAGATGAGTTACTACCAATTCCATGAAATTTTGCTACTAAGCTTGGTGGGTGGAGAACCTTGGATTTATCAGTGGACAATTTTGCTACAACTACAATATATGTTAATATAGAATTCACATCTTGTATTTCTTCTCACTTTACATTTTGTATTTCTTTTTTAAGAAGAATATTCAGTAACATATTATTTTGGATTTTTTTAAATATTTATTTTATTATTAGTCTATTACATACACTTAAAAATATTATTAAAAATTTTATTTTTAAATTAATAATAAAATATATTAAAAAATATTCAAAATACATTTCTCTCTTTTTAAAGCTTTGGTACGTAGATTCTTCTTACTTTTTCATCACAAATAAGCTTATAAATTATAATCATTTTAACATTAAACATGACAGTTTGGCATGCATAATAAAGTCCATTTTGGAACGCCGGCAGTTGCAAAGGAATTTTTGGTTATTAATTTATTAATGCATTTTGGGTTAAATATGACTTCATTATGAAAAAATGTACTCAGTTATATGCATAAAGTACATTACATGTTTAGATTATTTTTAGAATTATTATTTTTGAATGGTTGAGATTTTGTGATGTTCCATAAAATTCAATTCGTTTTGAAAGCAAGTTTAAGTATTACTCTGAGATGAGTGACATTGGTTAATGATGAAAATTTTATCTTTTATCTTTATGATTTTTTCGTTATTTAGATATTGTGTTTAAAGGTATTTTCTTTCTCAAACCTCAATACACTTGTTAGAATGACGCGTAGGAGATATTTTCTCATCAATTTATAACTCTTTTCCTTCTCACAATTTTATCATTTTATTTATTTATTATCACTGAGTATTAGACCCATTTTCACTTCTTTTGAATTACTAATAAGTTTTGAAGTTTTCAAAGTTTTCAAATTGAAAGGAAAAGTTGTTAAAAATGAACTATGCAACCGATTCTGAGGAATATACAAATAAAGACAAAAGTTATCACTCTGTTTGTAACAAGTTATTAGTAAATCAATAAAAAATAAACCAACCAATGGAGTTGTTTCGATTTTTTCTAATGTGGGAGGGTATCTTTCTAAAGAATGAATTTATGAATAATTAAATTAAAAAAAAAAAAACCAAAAGCACTACAACCACAACTTTTGTTTGCAAGTTGCACGAGTTGCAATAAGAAATCTTTCCAACTCATGCGGCGAAAGACATTAAGTCCATTATTAAGGAAGACTTGGATATAAAACAATTGACTTTCTGAATCAATTGTACTAGACTTTTCAAAAGCGTAGTCCTTGACACAATACAAGAGTTGTGCATTCCTATCTCTTGCTCTTTGATTTCCTCATAACCATTCCATGGCTGAATCATTTCTCTTCAGCATGGCGGAGTCACTCATAGAAAAGCTTGCTTCTACCGCATATGAAGCAGCTTCTCAGTTGATTGGTGTATACGACGATCTGCAAGAGTTTAAAAAGACTCTGAGACTTGTCAAAGCTGTGTTGTTGGACGCTGAGCAAAAGCAGGAGCACAACCATGAGCTGCGGGAATGGCTGAGGCAGATCAAACATGTCTTCTCTGATGCAGAAAACGTGCTGGATGAATTTGAGTGTGAAACATTAAGAAAGCAAGTGGTCAAAGCTTACGGTACCACCAAAACCAAGGTAGGTCGCTTCTTCTCAAGTTCTAATCCACTTGTTTTTCGTTATAGGATGGCCAAACAAATTAAAGAAATCAAGAATAGATTAGACAAGGTTGCAGCTGATAGGAATAAGTTTGGTCTTCAAATAATTAAAGTTGATAGACGTGTTGTGCATAAGAGGGAAATGACATACTCCACTGTGATTGATTCAGATGTGATAGGAAGGGAACATGATAAAGAACATATCATACAGCTTTTGATGCAGCTAAATCCAAATGATGATGAAAAAAATCTCTCTGTTATCCCCATTATTGGGATGGGAGGCTTGGGAAAGACCACTCTTGCAAAATTTGTGTTCAATGATAAGAGGATAGATGAATCTTTTCCACTGAAGATGTGGGTGTGTGTTTCTGATGACTTTGACATTAAGCAATTGATTATTAAAATAATCAATTCTGCTAATGATTCTACTTCTGCTGATGCTCCTGCTCAACAACAAAATTTTAAAGAATTAGAAATCCAACAATTGCAAAATCATCTAAGAAATAAATTAGCTGGTCAGAAGTTCCTACTCGTCTTGGATGACGTATGGAATGAAAATCGAGTTAAATGGGTTGAGTTGAGGGATTTTATACAAGTGGGTGCAGAAGGAAGTAAAATTCTGGTGACTACACGTAGTCACTCCATTGCTTCCATGATGGGCACCATTCCCTCTCACATTTTAGAAGGTCTTTCTGAGGAGGATTCATTGTCTCTGTTTGTCAAATGGGCATTTAAAGAAGGAGAAGAGAAAAGCCACCCAGATTTAGCGGAGATTGGAAAAGAAATTGTGAAAAAATGTGGACAAATTCCTTTGGCAGTGAGAACATTAGGAAGTTTACTATTTTCGAAACTTGAGATAGATGAATGGGAATTTGTGAGAGATAATGAGATTTGGAACTTGCCACAAGAGAAAGATGATATTTTACCTGCACTTAAAGTAAGCTATGATCAAATGCCATCCTATTTGAGGCAATGTTTTGCTTTGTTCTCCCTTTATCCAAAGGATCATCAATTTCATAGTTTTCAACTTACTCAGCTTTGGGGGGCAACAGGTCTCCTTCAATCACCAAACAAAAATAAAACTTTGGCAGATGTTGCGAATCAATATTTGTTTGAATTAATGTCAAGATCTTTCCTTCAGGGTTTTATCAACTTTGGCACTGTTTATTTTTTTAAAATACATGATTTAGTGCATGATCTTGCACTTTATGTTGCAAAAGATGAGTGCCTGATGATAAATTCCAACATTCAAAATATACCTGAGAATGTTCAGCATCTATCTTTTGCTGAAAATGATTTGCTTGGCAAATCTTTCACCCCAAGATCAGTAGGTGTGAGAACCATATTATTTCCTATTAACGGAGTGGGAGCCAATAGTGAAGCTTTCTTGAATACATGGGTGTCAAGGTACAAATACTTGCGGTTTTTGGATCTAAGTGATTCTACATATGAGACTCTACCCTGGTCCATTGGCAAGTTGAAAAATTTAAGATATCTCAGTGTTCGTAGAAATAGAAACATAAAGAGACTCCCTAGTTCTATTAGCAAACTCCAAAATTTGCAAGTTTTGGATCTTGCTAATTGTACAGAGCTTCAAACATTGCCCAAAGGATTAAGAAACTTGATCAGTCTCAAACATTTGCATATAACCACCAAGCAATCTATTTTGCCTGAGAATGACATTGCAAACCTGAGTTCTCTCGAATATCTAGTTCTTGTACATTGCCACAATCTGGAGTCTTTTTTTGTAGGGACAAAACTCCCTACCCTTAAAGTATTGCGAGTTTTTAAATGTGGGAGTCTAAAGTGTTTGCCACTTGATATTAACCATTTTCCTCAATTGGAGACTTTGGTGGTTGACGGATGTGATAATTTGGAATTGTCCGAGGGACATGATGACCAAAGCTCCAACTTGAGGTTAAAATTAATATGTTTTTCATCTTTTCCAAAGCTGGTGACCTTACCTGATTGGCTTCAAGTATCTGCAAACACATTACATTCCTTAATAATTGAAGATTGCGTCACACTTGAGGTGCTTCCTGAGTGGCTATCAACCCTGAGTTTTCTGAAATCATTTCATATACGATATTGTCCGAAGTTGATGTCTTTCCCGAATGACATCCATCGCCTCACTGCCCTTGAATATTTGGAAATTGAAGGTTGTCCTGAATTATGTAGAAAATGCCAGCTGCATGTTGGAGAGTATTGGCCCAAAATATCTCACATCAAACTAATTATCATCAATGGCCAGAAGATCCAGAGTAAGAGTTAGTGGAAGAGGAAACCTTTGATAATCCAGATAAAAGTTGAAGGCCTTTATTTTCTTTTGGGTTTCCATAATGTAGATTGTTGTTCTTGAGGACTTTTTGAATGTGTTTTGAATAATCTCCTTGACGATTATGTCAGTTCACTACAAACTGTACATCGGTTGTTTGTTTGATGTAGGTCACTATGATGATATCTATTTTATCTTTACCCTTTTTATTTTCTTGAAAAGAAATTTGGGTTTGAAGGAGGAGTAATTTCATTTAGAATCTCCCAGTTACTGATAGCTGTTCAAAATTTCTGTTTTTTATAATTTTTCTTCCATATCATTTATATTGACATCCAAATGGTGATCAAATTGTAGTTGAAACAATCTAACTCAGGATAGCAATCGATGAAATTTGCTACAAATTAAGTATGGAATTCGGTGTACCAAAAAAATATGGAACTAGAACCTTAAAGAGGGACTTCTAGGAGATATTTAGGTTTCTGTCGTACGAACAAAGTACAGACAGCAGCTTGCTGTGATAAATAGTGCAGACTAGCATCAACAATTTCAGATAAACAGTTGGTGACTTTGCCTCATTGGCTTCAAGGATCTGCAAACACATTGCATTCCTTCTTAATTTCAGACTGCAACAATCTTGAGGTGCTTCCTGAGTGGCTATCAACTCTGACATGTCTTAAAACATTTAGTATAAAAAATTGTCCTAAGTTGCTGTCTCTCCCAAATGACATCCAATGGCTCACCACCCTCGAACGTTTGGAAATTAAAGATTGTTCTGAATTATGTAAAAAATGCCAGCCACAAGTTGGAGAATATTGGTCTAAAATATCCCATATTAAACACATTGTCATTGGTGAACCAGAAGAATTTGGCGAAAAGGAACAGGATGAAGAAGAAGAATTAAAAGAAGAGCAAGAAGAAGTTGACGGGTACTTTTCTATTCTTTTCTTTTGTGGTTGGGGGGGGGGGGTTGCATAATATTGTTGTTCTAGAGGACTTTCTTAATCACTTTTGAACTATGTCCTTGATGATTATGCCAGTAGTTCACTATAAATTGAACTTGGATTGTTTGTTTGATAAGGCCAGTTTGATGATATCTATTTTATCTTCACTTTTTTTTCTTGAAAATAAATGTTGCATATCTTTTGAAGGATGGGCATTTCAAATTAGAGACTCCTGATTATTGATAGCTGTGCAAAATTAACAGAAATTTGGTGTAATTTGAAAATCGATATTTTTCCTTTCATGTATATTTAATCCCATATAGTGATTAAATCATAGTTTAAATAATCTAAACTCAGGATAACATTGGATGAAAGTTCCTGCAAATGTGCAAATTAAATAGAAACACAAGGAGGGGCATTTAGGAGAAATTTTGGCTTCGGCCCCATGAGCAGAGTAGAGACAGACAGCAGCTTGCTATAACAGATGTGATTAAATGGTGCATATTAGCATTGACAATTTTGATTGGGGAGATTTTCAAAGAATTTGGATAGCACTCCATTTGATTCAGTGATTACTGATGTACGGTTCTCAAGCTATTGTAAAAGCATACTTAGTACAATTACCGAAGCTAATGATGAAAAGCTTATGCAGAATTTTAAGACAAATGCTGCTATGTTTTGTATTGCCCATGACACTCCTGCATTTAGACTTCTTGATATCTACTTCCCTTTAATTTTCACTTATGAAGATATGTTTATTGCTATTTAAAGTTTAAACACCATATTGTCCAGCAATGCATGGTGGAGTGCGGAGGTAAAACAAGTGATAGATTGAAACATACAGTGACACGGGTTGTGATTGTGTTGAAATATTTGAGTTATTTAGGATAATAAATCTCAGGCATCATAAGTTCACAACCTGAAAAATGAAATCTTGACTAAGGTTTTATAACAAAAGTTGCAGTGTGCACGACCAATCTTAATCTGATTTGAACTGCTGAAATCTGCCTTTACAAAATAACACAGTTTGGGCTAAGAAGCATGAAGGTGTGATACTTGGACCTTGGCTACAGAAAGCATTAAAATATAAATTTCTGATCATTGAGCCTGAAGTCAATTTGATTCAAACCAATACAGAAGTCATAATCTTTATTTTAGAACAAAAACACCACTTAAAAGTCTGAATTCATTGTTTTAGGGCTCCTGATGTCACTGATGAAATTTTGGTTTGACATGTTTTAGAGTAAAGTTGTCTGCATTACAGTAAATTTTTCTCATTTTCACTGCTTATGCATATGTTTTTATGTTGTTCAATCATATAACAATGTTATATATTTTTAGTGTCATTACAATTAAATCTGGAGAAAAAAATAACCATCAAGTTTTATAACTAAAAACGATTGGCCATGGTTAAATTGCTAAACATTTTTTTTTGTTATCATAGGGCGTATAATATGTGGTTGGAGTTTAATGATGTGTCTACTTAACTGATACTTTTGTTAATGAAAATAAATAAAAAATGACATTCATTTTCTTAATTCTATTTCATAAATTTGTAGAATCTCATTCCTCAAGAACATGCGGGAGTGAGGTTCCATATATTTATTGAATTACATTATATAATTTTTACTTATATACTCTTATTTAATTTACAAAATAACAAAGATTACTCTCCTATAATATATTTAACCCTAATTTATTTAACTCTATATAACCTCAACCTTACCTTCAAGCTTCGTGCGGCTGCTTTTGAAAGGAGAGGATAGCAGCTCATGCTCTTGTGCCTATGAGAATAAACTAACATTATCAAAATTGATGAAAACATATCATCATAATATTTGTTAATTGTCAAAGAAAATTAATCTTAAATATTATTTAAAAAATGCATATTCATATTATATATATATATATATATGTGTGCATATGGAAAACTATTTTTTATTTTTTATTTTTTATTAAGAATAATTATGTAATTTATACAAATTTAGATTTTATTCCATATTATATCACGTAGATTAAATTGCGATTTCATTCTATATTATATAACATCTTACCAAACTATAAAATAAGAGTAAAATTTTCATTCTAATTTATCAATTCTCATTTTTATTCCCACCCTTATTCCATAAATTTCTATTATTTGTAAAAAATGTAACCTTAGAATTCAGTATAATGTTGTTTTCAAGATTAAAGATAAGCCTATGCTCTTGGCATGAGGGGGATGGTGGAAGTCAAGCAATATAGGGAGGACTAATTGGATAGTATGATTGCTCAATCTTGCACTTGCCCTATCAACAAATAAAGTTTAGGTGAAGTGTTGGTAGCAAATACATCCAAGTACCTTATAATTGACATTTTTTATTATATAATGTAAAATTTGAATTGAGATAAGTTCAAAATACATCCAAATACATTATTGATGAACCGTCAACATGTCATATTTTTACGGTTCAATTCCTTGGTTTTTCATATTCTTTTTATTTTTTTATTGAATTTTGTTTGTTAGTTTTGTTATATTTTTAGTATTATTTGTTTATGTTTTTATTAAGTATTTTGTGTGTTTTTGTCAGGTAATTACACTTGGAGAAAACTGGACGTTCAAATGAGCAAGAAAAAGAGAAAATTTTACCAGTGACCAGCGCTCAGCGCCTGAGCGCTCAAAGCGTATGTAGTAGCAATGATTTAGTGTCCCAGCGCCTGAGCGCTGGGTGGAGAGTGCCTGAGCGCGCAAGAGGCAGCAACCCACATCTGGACTTAAGTGACTGAGCGCTTGAGCGCTCATAAAGGAGCGTCTAGGCGCTGAGTGCGTAACAGAACTCATGATTTTGATTAAATAGGAAAAGTTACGCCAAATTCAATACATTGAGCACATTACACAGAAAATCCATAATCCTGAGAGTTGTTTTGCGATAGCAGACCTTGGAGGGCGGCTTTAAAGAAGGATTCTTGAAGGCTTGAAGATCATTATCTTCATTAAATGGGTTTTTGATTTCTCTTTCTTTCTAGTTTCCTTTTTCTTTGGGTTTTCTTCTAATGGATTTGTATCTTGATATGAGTTTGTTTGTATTGAACATAAATAGCTAAACCCATAGCTAGGGCTATGGGGGGTCTTGTTTTCCTAATTATTAGGGTTTTATTTTTAATTTGATTAAGGTAATTTCTTTAGGATTTATCATATAGCTTACATTCTTGTCATAACTTGATCACTTTTGACATGTGTTAATTCATTGTTTGACCGATGACCATCCGCATTCAATGAGTGGATCTATATGGTAAGCCTAAGATTAGATTGGTGAATGACCAAACATCAATTTTTCCTACTAATGAAATTGACAAGTATGTTAATTCATCTCTTGAATTGAAGCTTAATGCATTCCTAATTAATTTAACTAAATGACCAAATAGGTGATTTAATTTAGGAATAGAATATTATTTCATCCATGACCATTGACATTCAATAGTAAATAAGAGAATATTAACAAAAGAATTACCTTACATTATAATTGAAAGAAAATCTAAATAATTGGATTCAAGTGAACCTTGCGCCCTACTATCTCTTTTATTGATTATTTATTATCTGTTTGATTATTCATTGTTTTTCTTTATTTGTTTATTTTAATTTTATTTTAAATTTCTTCATACACTTTTGATTGTCTGAATAACAATGGGTTTTGCGAATCTAATAATTACCAATTATTCCTTATGGGATCGATAACTGGGACTCAAGTCCTATATTACTTGGTAATAGAGTGCACTTGTTCTTAGTGTATTTTACGCGTACCAATTACATTGAAACTTGGTGATATAATCAGCATCGTTCCATTCAGGGTATATGGTATACTCAAACCGTGATTTAACCGAGTATTACAAACTATCTTTCTGATACATACCTCAAATCCCATTCAAGATGTATACTTGCAGAAAGACCATCTTTAGCTTCGTCCAACCATTCAAAAGTATTGAATTTAAAGAATGGCTTATGAATTGTCTCTTTGAAGGACATGCAAAAATGTCTATGCTAATTGTATAAGTACTGCGTGCATGAGTTTATTAATGATTGTTGATTTATAGAACACAAGTATTCCTAACTTCTGTTCTTATTTTGATGTTGGACTACTGCTTAGTTTTTAAGCAAATGTAAACTTTATTTTGTATTCATGAGCAGTTATATATCAATTTATATTTATAATATATAAAAGCTGAAATGCGAGTGTGGAGTTGCTGTCTCAACTTCTTAGATGGATCTAGAAAATATTCAGTAAATGGGCCGATAAAAAATTATGAATTATATTATTAAATATAAAAAATTAAAGTTAACAAATAAAGATGTATTCACTTTTAAATTATTTAATGAGTTAAGATTAAAATATACTATTTAAAATTAAGAGTAAATATACTCTTATTTGCTCATTTTAAAAAAAAAATTTCTTTCATTATATAAGAAGATTTATGAATAAAGTAAAAAAAGTAAAAAAATATTTATATTAGATATTAAATACATCACAATAGTAGTTGTCCTTTTACATCATTATTTATAAGCAAAATAAAGTTTATATATATATATATATTTGAAAAAATAAAAGAGAGTGAAGTTAAAAGTGAGAGGAACTAATAAGTTTATTATATAAAAATTAAAAATTAATAGAAAGATAAGTTTAAATTATAATATCAATGTATATAAAATAATCATGAATCACATGTCAAATACATATAAAGTATAAACTCTTTTAACTTCATTATTTTTATCTTTGGTATAATTATATTGATCTCTCCTGAAATTAGTGCTTATAATATTGACACCCTTTTTGTTTGAGAAATTACTCATACTTTCCTTACTTTGTATTTTTAATAGAATTTTGTGTAATATTTGTACATAAAATATATGAGATATATGTAATTTTGAAAATAAAGAATGGTGTTAGAATATAATAACAATATATAAAATTAAGAATATGAATATAACTTTTAAATAAGGGTGTTAATATAATAAGTATTAATTTTATAAAAGATCAATATAATTATTTTTAATTTTTTAATAGAATTAAATTTAATTATAGATATTTTAAAAGAAATTAATAAGAAAAGGGGGGGCCAAGGCCCACGCATGCCCCCCTTGGATCCGTCAATGCTTCTTAATTAATTTTTTCATCTTTAATCACCTCAGTGTTTTTGCATGTGTCAGCTTCTATTGCAGTCCCTTCTTTGTTTTTTCACGTTGTCAACTTCTCCACTTTTTTGTTGACATTAAAAGCCACATTGACATATGTTAGCGTTTTAAAACTTTAATTGAGTGTCTTTTGACCTAAAATGAGTGTTTCAATTTATGTTTTATTGCTCAATGTGCCCATTCAATTAGATTTTAGAATTAACATACACTAGAGGAGATCAACGAGCAACAATTATTTTCCCCTCTAGCCACATGACTAGACTTGGTGTACACTCAGCAATGCCTACCACGTTAACTACTGAATGCTTCACCTACTCTACTTAGTTTTATTTTCAGTTTCATATGCCTCCCTAAACCCTAATAATTAAATAAATTATCTTCATGTTTCCTTAGTAACACAAATAAATAACTATTAGCCATTTAATATTTAGCTTTTAAGTATATTATCTTATGAGCATTTCAATTGAATGAGAATTACTAGGATGAAATATAATTATTAGCTAAGCTGAAACGGTGCAGAAGAGAGGAGAAAGAGTAGAAGTCATACACAACTGAGCAGAAGAGGAAGAAGGATCATTAAGATGTTTCATTTGTTTCTCGACATTCTTACATTTTTTTTCTTAGTATCTTAACTAAAGGATATTTTCTTTCATTTATGTACAGTTCATTATAAAAAAAAAAGTCAACACAGTTAGATTGAAGAGGCATCTCGTTCTATAAATTTAATCCAAAAACAGCAAGAAGACTGTAGAGTCATATGCATAAAGATGAGTTACTACTAATTCCATGAAATTTTGCTACTAAACTTGCTGGGTGGAGAACCTTGGATTTATCAGTGGACAATTTTGCTACAATTACAATATATGTTAATATAGAATTCACATCTTGTATTTCTTCTCACGTTACATTTTGTATTTCTTTTTTTAAGATGAATGTTAGTAACATATTTTGTTGGATATTTTTTTAATATTTATTTTATTATTAGTCTATTACATACACTTAAAAAGATTATTAAAAAATATTAATAATAATAATTTTTAAATTAATAATAAAATAAATATTAAAAAATATTCAAAAGACATTTCTCTCTCTTTAAAGCTTTGGTACGTAGATTCATTTAACTTTTTCATCACAAATAAGCTTATAAATTATAATCATTTTAACATTAAACGATGACAGTTTGGCATGCATAATAATTTCCACTTTGGAACACTGGCAGTTGCAAAGGAATTTTTGGCTATTAATTTATTAATGCATTTTGGGTTAAATATAACTTCATTATGGAAAAATGTACTCAGTTATATGCATAAAGTACATTACATGTTTAGATTATTTTTAGAATTATTATTTTTGAATGGTTGAGATTTTGTGATGTTCCATACAATTCAATTCGTTTTGAAAGCAAGTTTAAGTGCTACTCTGATATGGGTGACATTGGTTAATGATGAAGATTTTATCCTTTATCTTTATGATTTTTTTCGTTATTTAGATATTGTGTTTAAAGGCATTTTCCTTCTCAAACCTCAATACACTTGTTAGAAGGAAAAAAATATTTTTATACTCTTAAAAAGAAGTATATTATTGTTTATATTATTTTTAAAAAATGTGATTGAGTAAGAGAAAATAAGATAAAATATATAAAATAAATAATATTAGATAAGATATAAAAATAAATATACGCTTTATTCATGTAAGAATATAAGACTTGTTATTAAAATGACGTGTATAAAATAATTTCTCATCAATTTATAACTCTCTTCCTTCTCACAATTTTATCATTTTATTTATTTATTATCACTTAGTATTTGACCCATTTTCACTTCTTTTGAATTACTAACAAGTTTTGAAGTTCTCAAATTGAAAGGAAAAGTTGTTAAAAATGAACTATGCAACCGATTATGAGGAATATACAAATAAAGACAAAAGTTATCACTCTGTTTGTAACAAGTTATTAGTAAATCAATAAAAAATAAACCAACCAATGGAGTTGTTTCGATTTTTTCTTATTAGAAAATGTGGGAGAGTATCTTTCTAAAAAATGAATTTATGAATAATTAAATTATAAAATAAAAAAACCAAAAGCACTACAACCACAACTTTTGCGATCCGACTTCTCTTAAGTTGCTGAAGGTCCACCAACCTTTATTAGTAATTTGAAACATTTATTTTTTATCTAATGATCAATATAAAATAATATTAATTTAATATTAATTTTTTTTAATATTTAAAAAAAAACTAAACCGTTAAATTTTTATCCATCGTTCCATACTACAGCTACTAGACCTCAGCGGCTGCACAGAATCCAAATTCCAACTTTTGTGTGCAAGTTGCACGAGTTGCAATAAGAAATCTTTCCAACTCATGCGGCGATAGACATTAAGTCCATTATTGAGGAAGACTTGGATATAAAACAATTGACTTTCTGAGTCAATTGTACTAGACTTTTCAAAAGCGTAGTCCTTGACACAATACAAGAGTTGTGCATTCCTATCTCTTGCTCTTTGATTTCCTCATAACCATTCCATGGCTGAATCATTCCTCTTCAGCATCGCGGAATCACTCATAGAAAAGCTTGCTTCTACTGCATATGAAGCAGCTTCTCAGTTGATTGGTGTATACGACGATCTGCAAGAGTTTACAGAGACTCTGAGACTTGTCAAAGCTGTGTTGTTGGACGCTGAGCAAAAGCAGGAGCACAACCATGAGCTGCGGGAATGGCTGAGGCAGATCAAGCATGTCTTCTCTGATGCTGAAAACGTGCTGGATGAATTTGAGTATGAAACATTACGAAAGCAAGTGGTCAAAGCTTACGGTACCACCAAAACCAAGGTAGGTCGCTTCTTCTCAAGTTCTAATCCACTTGTTTTTCGTTATAGGATGGCCAAACAAATTAAAGAAATCAAGAATAGATTAGACAAGGTTGCAGCTGATAGGAATAAGTTTGGTCTTCAAATAATTGAAGTTGATAGACGTGTTGTGCATAAGAGGGAAATGACATACTCCACTGTGATTGATTCAGATGTGATAGGAAGGGAACATGATAAAGAACATATCATACACTTTTTGATGCAGCAAAATCCAAATGATGATGATAAAAGTCTCTCTGTTATCCCCATTGTGGGGATGGGAGGCTTGGGAAAGACCACTCTTGCAAAATTTGTGTTCAATGATAAGAGGATAGATGAATCTTTTCCCCTGAAGATGTGGGTCTGTGTTTCTGTTGACTTTGACATTAAGCAATTGATTATTCAAATCATCAATTCTGCTAATGATTCTACTTCTCCTGATGCTCCTGCTCAACAACAAAATTTTAAAGAATTAGAAATCCAGCAATTGCAAAATCATCTAAGAAATAAACTAGCTGGTCAAAAGTTCCTACTCGTCTTGGATGACGTATGGAATGAAGATCGAGTTAAATGGGTTGAGTTGAGGGACTTCATACAAGTGGGTGCCGAAGGAAGTAAAATTCTGGTGACTACACGTAGTCACTCCATTGCTTCCATGATGGGCACCATTCCCTCTCACATTTTAGAAGGCCTTTCTCCAGAGGATTCATTGTCTCTGTTCAACAAATGGGCATTTAAAGAAAGAGAAGAGAATAAGTATCCAGAGTTGGTAAAGGTTGGGAGAGAAATTGTGAAAAAATGTGGAGGGGTTCCTTTGGCAATAAGAACATTAGGAAGTTTACTATTTTCGAAACTTGAGATAGATGAATGGGAATTTGTCAGAGATAATGAGATTTGGAATTTGCCACAAAAGAAAGATGACATTTTACCAGCACTTAAAATAAGCTACGATCAAATGCCATCCTATTTGAGGCAATGTTTTGCTTTGTTCTCCCTTTACCCAAAGGATTATACGTTTTATAGTGTTGGTGTTACTCGGCTTTGGGGTGCAGCAGGTCTCCTTCCATCACCAAACAAAAATAAAACTTCGGTAGATGTTGTGAATCAATATTTGTTTGAATTAATGTCAAGATCTTTCCTTCAGGATTTTGTCAACCACGGCACTGTTTGTTTTTTTAAAATACATGATTTAGTGCATGATCTTGCACTTTATGTTGCAAAAGATGAGTGCCTAGTTATAAATTCCGACATTCAAAATATACCTGAGAATGTTCAGCATTTATCTTTTGCTGAAAATGATTTGCTTGGCAAATCTTTCACCCCAAGATCAGTAGGTGTGAGAACCATATTATTTCCTATTAATGGAGTGGGAGCCAACAGTGAAGTTTTCTTGAATACATGGGTGTCAAGGTACAAATACTTGCGGTTTTTGGATTTAAGTGATTCTACATATGAGACTTTGCCTCGGTCCATTGGGAAGTTGAAACATTTAAGATATCTCAGTGTTTTTAGAAATAGAAAAATAAAGAGACTCCCTAGTTCTATTAGCAAACTCCAAAATTTGCAAGTTTTGGATCTTTCTGAGTGTACAGAGCTTCAAACATTGCCCAAAGAATTAAGAAACTTGATCAGTCTCAAACAATTGGAGATAACCACCAAGCAATCTATTTTGCCTGAAAATGACATTGCAAACCTGAGTTGTCTTGAACTTCTTTCTATTGAATATTGCCACAATCTGGAGTCTTTGTTTGTAGGGACAAAACTCCCTACTCTTAAAGCATTGAGTGTTAATAAATGTGGGAGTCTAAAGTCTTTGCCACTTGATATTAACCATTTTCCTCAATTGGAGACTTTGCTGGTTCGCGAATGTAATAATGTGGAATTGTCCGAGGGACATGATGACCAAAACTCCAACTTGAGGTTAAAATTAATATATTTTTCATCTTTGCCACAGCTGGTGACCTTGCCTGATTGGCTTCAAGTATCTGCAAACACATTACATTCCTTGATAATTTTAGATTGTGACAAGCTTGAGGTGCTTCCTGAGTGGCTATCAACTCTGAGTTTTCTGAAATTATTTCGCATACAAAATTGTCTGAAGTTGATGTCTTTTCCGAATGACATCCATCGCCTCACGACCCTTGAATATTTGGAAATTGAAGGTTGTCCTGAATTATGTAGAAAATGCCAGCTGCATGTTGGAGAGTATTGGCCCAAAATATCTCACATCAAACTAATTATCATCAATGGCCAGAAGATCCAGAGTAAGAGTTAGTGGAAGAGGAAACCTTTGATAATCCAGATAAAAGTTGAAGGCCTTTATTTTCTTTTGGGTTTCCATAATGTAGATTGTTGTTCTTGAGGACTTTTTGAATGTGTTATGAATAATCTCTTTGACGATTATGCCAGTTCACTACAAACTGTACATCGGTTGTTTGTTTGATGTAGGCCACTATGATGATATCTCTTTTATCTTTACTCTTTTTTATTTTCTTGAAAAGAAATTTGGGTTTGAAGGAGGAGTATTTTCATTTAGAATCTCCCTAGCTGTTCAAAATTTCTATTTTTTGATAATTTTTCTTTCATATCATTTATATTTGCTGAAATTAAAGATATGATTTAGTCAATATTTAATACTAAAATTAAGGATATGATTTGGTCAATATTTGATTTGGTCAATATCTTTAATTATGTAATTTGTTTTTATTTTTTATATAGGCAGCACCATATATTCAATCCTTTATCACATCCAGTAGCTTAATATTTCATACCCCTTATATAGCTTCATGCACTGCCAAAATACATCAAAATATTCTGCATCTTTTCCCATATATATGCAGTAACTTAGGGAACAAAAACCCTCAAAACAGGACAGCTTTCACACACGTAGAACAGCACATAAAATCTCGGTTTTATCCTTGTAGTAATCATACATAATACCTCAATTTGTGGTCTAAGGGAAACAAACACAAACAAATGATATATATATATATATATATAAACAAGATAGCTCATTTTAATCGACATTTACACACAAATACTGCATGTCATTTATAAATTATGCAGAATAATAAACACAATAGTAGGATCTGTTAGTTCTTGCACAAGTTGTGCAATCACTGGCCGATATCTAGGGGGTTGAATTTCCTAGGATTCAAACAGCCTCTTACATGCTTCTTCATGTATATAACCAAATCTTTTAGTAAGAAAGTTCTCGCAAAAAAATAGAACAGGCACAAACCATTAATTTGCAGAATTACATATGTAAAAGCTCAAATCAATGGTTACATTCATATATGCAGAACAGAACATGGCAATGTTCTAACCAGATTATAAGCAGAATTATATACATGCAACTTCAAGAAAAACTGGACAGAAACCATAAGTTGTTAACATGTAGAATTAAAACCCAAAAGATCATCATTCCAAGGCCACAAATTTCACTAAAGCAGGATAGTCTTCATGTTTGATGCAAAACAGAAAATAGGTTAGCAATTTGAGCATGTTATACCTAGAAGAAAATGCATGAAATTCCACTAAACAAGACAGCAACCACAAGGAAATCTCAATGCAGAAAATTACGTGAAAACTTACAAATCCTATGGCCATCTACCTTAAAGAAAATCTGCAGAAAATTTAAGAGAACTCCACAGCTTTGAACCTTGGCTTTCCCTCTAGTTTTCTTGCTCCTTCTATGGTAGTTGGTGGCTTTCTTCTTCCCTTCCGGCTGACCAGCTTTCCTAATAACTTGTTATCATGTCATGGTTCCTTACTTGCACCCTTAGCTTCCCAATAACTTATTATCACTAATTTCTGTTTCATTTAATTTAATTTAACCTTCTTTCATTAAATTATTCTTGTTAATTCCTTTATCTTAAGATTCTTAAATCAAAATTCCTAAGTCTAGTTAAACTTCCTTCTAATCTTCCACCTTAGCATTATTATGTATGAAACTTAGTTCATGTACATATATATTTCTTTTCATTACAAGCTCTAAACTTAACTTGAAGGATAACAAGGAAAAAAATATGTAGACATTGACACTTAAATGCGTGAAACTTGTAAGGATTAAATAGATATCAATGCTTTACTAAGATAAGGAAATAGGTAACTTAGATGTTACAATTCTTACTCTCTTTTGAGAATTTTGTCCCCAAAATTCATATATCTTGTTTAAAGAATGTTGGATATTATTCTTTTATTTCCATCAGTCTCCCAAGTGGCCTATTCAAGAGTCAGCCCTTTCCAAACCACTCTAACTAGAGGAAATATTCCTGTTTCTAATTTGCTTGACTTTGGCATCTATCATACTTTCTAGTTCAATAAGGAGGGTTAAGTTATCTTGCAAATGCTCTACTTTATCCTTAGCCAAGCTAGAGTCTCTAGTATTAAATGAATGGTAAACTCTATCTCTCTATCTCTCTCTCAGGTGTGAGCCCACTTATTTCTATGGAGAAAACTTCATAGTAATATTTGACTGCTGCTATATGTTCTCAATTCCCTTTTATAATAGCGTGTAGAGAAAGAAAAAACTTAAAAATCCCCTAACAACTCTTCCTAAGATATGTCACTGCTTGAGTGGCAGTAAAGTAAAAGACTTTGAGGAGAAATCATGAAAGTTATTTTTGTATCATTTCTTCTGGATCTATATCCTTGTTTCATTTCTCTAATATAATAATTTTCATATCTTTTTTAGTAACTAGATTATAAATTTCTTTTGATTATTTTATTAAGAAAGCTTGAGTTTCTAAATGCTTAAAGGTTGTTGCTATGCACACTAAAGTTATATAATTGGTTATCAGATTGTGAAGGCCCTTGAGCAAAGGTGTTATAAGGAGCTATGAAATGAGAATTTCAGTTCAACAAAAGTAGTCATGTGCAATTACAAGAAATTTCTGTTTTCTTCTAAAGAACAAATGTGAGTTCATATCTCTCCTATCTTTATGCTTATGGACAGATGACTTTGTATGTGTCTATTGAAAAGTTTTGCACTAATGATGCCTGAACCATTTGTGGTTTGTTCAAAGACTGGTTACATTAACTTGTCTCTCACCTAGATCCTCTCTCTATAATCATTGAAAAACTGGTTCTCTTCTTTCTTGTGACCAACCCTTTTAAAATTTTCTTTTTCGGTGGGCCTAGCCGCCTTGGCAAATTTTTTTGTGATAGTTCAGCATCCCTACTTACTAAGGTATTTTTGTGATGTGAACAATGAAAGTGTAGGTGGTTGAAGATAAGTGTAGGTCAAAATATTTATGTTCAAGATCTCTGTATATACATTGTCTGTATTTGGATTATGCCCTTTTGACATTTTTTGAAATAATTTTACAGGTTATGAAATGCATTTGTAAGAAAAGAAATTATAAAAAGCAGGTTGCAGAATTATCATCTGAACCCAGTTAGACAAGTTTTTGCGTAGTAACTCAGCAGCACGAATCTGCCAGATACCCCCAAATTGGAATACCAAGGCATTCTCCAAATCTACAAGGACTAAAATCGCATGGAATTATACCCACACTTCTAACAAATGCAGTTCTTCCCTCATTGAGATAATTTTCATTTTTTGGAATTGTTATAAAAGATCAAAGCTCATCCAAAGTGTTGTGCATTCCTATCTCTTGCTCTTTGATTTCCTGATAACCATTCCATGGCTGAATCATTCCTCTTCAGCATTGCGGAATCACTCATAGAAAAGGTTGCTTCAACTGCATATGAAGCAGCTTCTCAGTTGATTGTTGTATACGACGATCTGCAAGAATTTAAAGAGACTCTGAGACTTGTCAAAGCTGTGTTGTTGGACGCTGAGCAAAAGCAGGAGCTTAACCGTGAGCTGCGGGAATGGCTGAGGCAGATCAAACATGTCTTCTCTGATGCCCAAAACGTGCTGGATGAATTTGAGTATGAAACATTACGAAGGCAAGTGGTCAAAGCTTACGGTACCACCAAAACCAAGGTAGGTCGCTTCTTCTCAAGTTCTAATCCACTTGTTTTTCGTAATAGGATGGCCAAACAAATTAAAGAAATCAAGAATAGATTAGACAAGGTGGCGGCTGATAGGAATAAGTTTGGTCTTCAAATAATTGAAGTTGATAGACGTGTTGTGCATAAGAGGGAAATGACATACTCCACTGTGATTGATTCAGATGTGATAGGAAGGGAAAATGATAAAGAACATATCATACACCTTTTGATGCAGCAAAATCCAAATGATGATGATAAAAGTCTCTCTGTTATCCCCATTGTGGGTATTGGAGGCTTGGGAAAGACCACTCTTGCAAAATTTGTGTTCAATGATAAGAGGATAGATGAATCTTTTCCACTGAAGATGTGGGTGTGTGTTTCTGATGACTTTGACATTAAGCAATTGATTATTAAAATCATCAATTCTGCTAATGATTCTACTTCTGCTGATGCTCCTCCTCAACAACAAAATTTTAAAGAATTAGAAATCCAACAATTGCAAAATCATCTAAGAAATAAACTAGCTGGTCAAAAGTTCCTACTCGTCTTGGATGACGTATGGAATGAAGATCGAGTTAAATGGGTTGAGTTGAGGGATTTAATACAAGTGGTCTGTGGGAGCGAAGGAAGTAAAATTCTGGTGACTACACGTAATCTCTCGATTGCTTCCATGATGGGCACTATTCCCTCTTACATTTTACAAGGTCTTTTTGAGGAAGATTCATTGTCTCTGTTTGTCAAATGGGCATTTAAAGAAGGAGAAGAGAAAAGACACCCAGATTTAGTGGAGATTGGGAGAGAAATTGTGAAAAAATGTGGAGGGGCTCCTTTGGCAATAAGAACATTAGGAAGTTTACTATTTTCAAAACTTGAGATAGATGAATGGGAATTTGTGAGAGATAATGAGATTTGGAATTTGCCTCAAAGAAAGATGACATTTTGCCTGCACTTAAAATAAGCTACGATCAAATGCCATCCTATTTGAGGCAATGTTTTGCTTTGTTCTCCCTTTACCCAAGGGATCATCTATTTGATAGTTTTAAAGTTACTGAGCTTTGGGGGGCAGCAGGTCTCCTTCCATCACCAAACAAAAATAAAACTTCGGTAGATGCTGCGAATCAATATTTGTTTGAATTAATGTCAAGATCTTTCCTTCAGGGTTTTATCAACCTTGGCATTGTTTATGTTTTTAAAATGCATGATTTAGTGCATGATCTTGCACTTCATGTTGCAAAAGATGAGTGCCTAATGATAAATTCCAACATTCAAAATATACCTGAGAATGTTCAGCATCTATCTTTTGCTGAAAATGATTTGGTTGGCAAATCTTTCAGCCCAGGATCAGTAGGTGTGAGAACCATATTATTTCCTATTGACGGAGTGGGAGCCAATAGCGAAGCTTTCTTGAATACATGGGTTTCAAGGTACAAATACTTGCGGTTTTTGGATTTAAGTGATTCTACATATGAGACTTTGCCTTGGTCCATTGGGAAGTTGAAACATTTAAGATATCTCTGTCTTTTTAATAATACAAAAATAAAGAGACTCCCTAGTTCTATTAGCAAACTCCAAAATTTGCAAGTTTTGGATCTTTCTAGGTGTACAGAGCTTCAAACATTGCCCAAAGGATTAAGAAACTTGATCAGTCTCAAACAATTGCTGATAACCACCAAGCAATCTATTTTGCCTGAGAATGACATTGCAAACCTGAGTTCTCTTGAACTTCTAGCTATTGCAGATTGCCACAATCTGGAGTCTTTGTTTGTCGGGACAAAACTCCCTACTCTTAAAGCATTGAGTGTTAATAAATGTGGGAGTCTAAAGTCTTTGCCACTTGATATTAACCATTTTCCTAAATTGGAGACTTTGAAGGTTGAAGAATGTGATAATTTGGAATTGTCCGAGGGACATGATGACCAAAACTCCAACTTGAGGTTAAAATTAATATATTTTTCATCTTTGCCAAAGCTGGTGACCTTGCCTGATTGGCTTCAAGTATCTGCAAACACATTACGTTCCTTGCTAATTGAAGATTGTGTCTCGCTTGAGGTGCTTCCTGAGTGGCTATCAACTCTGAGTTTTCTGAAATTATTTCGTATACGAAATTGTCCGAAGTTGATGTCTTTCCCGAATGACATCCATCGCCTCACTGCCCTTGAATATTTGGAAATTGAAGGTTGTCCTGAATTATGTAGAAAATGCCAGCTGCATGTTGGAGAGTATTGGCCCAAAATATCTCACATCAAACTAATTATCATCAATGGCCAGAAGATCCAAAGTAAGAGTTAGTGGAAGAGGAAGAAGAACTGGAGGAGGAAACCTTTGATAATCCAGATAAAAGTTGAAGGCCTTTATTTTCTTTTAGGTTTCCATAATGTAGATCATTGTTCTTAAGGACTTTTTGAATGTGTTTTGAATAATCTCCTTGACGATTATGCCAGTTCACTACAAACTGTACATCGGTTGTTTGTTTGATGTAGGCCACTATGATGATATCTCTTTTATCTTTACTCTTTTTTATTTTCTTGAAAAGAAATTTGGGTTTGAAGGAGGAGTATTTTCATTTAGAATCTCCTAGCTGTTCAAAATTTCTATTTTTTGATAATTTTTCTTTCATATCATTTATATTTGCTGAAATTAAAGATATGATTTAGTCAATATTTAATACTAAAATTAAGGATATGATTTGGTCAATATTTGATTTGGTCAATATCTTTAATTATGTAATTTGTTTTTATTTTTATTTTGTAGTTGTAGGATATTTTTCTATAATTTTTTATTTTTTCCTTATTAATGTTTGTACTATATATATTGTACAATTATGATGAATGAAATTATCAAAAAATTATTCCACAATAGTGTTTATTTGATATAGTATAAGAGCCTCCTTCAATCTCTTTTTCTTAACACTAGGAATTAAAGTAGGTCCTGTATTCACAATTGTTGTTTCTGTTTATATCATTTCGCTGCAAAATCTTCTTTTAGTGCCACCATGACTGAAGTAAGTGGTGTCAAATTACCAAAGAAGAACGGATCTTCGACTATTGTATCTGGCCTCCATTTGCAGGAAACTTTCTCTCTGATCACTCCGGAATGGCTTGACGGTACCAATTATGTGGAGTGGTCTTTGAATGCCCAAAATAATCAAAATTCCTAAGTCCAGTTAAATTTCCTTCTAATCTTCCACCTTTAGCATTATTATGTATGAAACTTAGTTCATGTACATATATATTTCTTTTCATTAAATGCTTTAAACTTAACTTGAAGGATAATGATGGCACTCGGCCCATTATTAGGAAAGTTTATGTAAGGAAAGTTAGGCCCACAGCCAATGTAACGAATGTAACTAACCTAACTAATTCTGATAGTTAGTTAGGCAGTTAGGAATAGAATAAAGAGGGAGAGGGAGGATTTTAGAGAGGTAGGCCAATTTTGGGAGTAAGGTTAGATAGCCTCAGTGGCTAGGGAGATCTGAGATCTCAGGGAATATCCTTTGTAGGATATTGCGATATTGTACATTCTTTGGGGTATTAATCCCCAATTTTTGAATAAGAAATCAGTGTTTCATCACTGGTATCAAAGATGTTCGTTCTTGGGGAGCAATCGTGCATGGTGAGTACAAGAATGGAGTCTCGAACAGAAGCATTGGAACGAAGGTGGGAGGAAATGTCAGAGTGGAGACTCATGAGTGACGCAAGGATGCGAAACATGGAGACCAGCATTCAGGAGGTGTTACGCAAGCTCGATACAGTCTTGCAAGGGAATTCGGGGCCTAGGACAAGAGGCCCAGTCGATTCCGAGGGTGAGAACGTGGTAAGTGACAATCACAACACCTGTGATAATGAGAAATAGAGGAAAATGGAGTTCCCTTGTTCGAAGGTGAAGAAACAAAGCAAGACGCATGCAACTGGTTGCACAAATTTGAGAGGTTCTTTGAGGTAAGAGGAGTTCCAGAAGGAGAGAAGGTTAAGGTAGCTTCTATAGCATTGGAAGGGTAAGCATTATCATGGTTTCATTGGTGGGAAGGAGGCATGGGGGAAGTTTCTTGGCCAATCTTTAAAGTAGTTGTTATCAGGAGATTTCATCCTGCATCAGCACAAAATCCATACAAGATTTTGATGGCTTTGAAGCACGAAGGTTTGGTCAAAGAATATAGGAGGAAATTTGAAGCGTATGCTGGCCAATTAAGAATTACAGAGTAAGGGTTCTTGAAAAGCATTTTCTTGAATGGGCTAAAAGAAGGAATTAAGAGGGAATTGAGGATTCATGGGGGAAACTCCATGTCAGAAATGATGGAGTTAGCCCAATTGATTGAGGAGAAAAATGAGGAGCTGCTTAGAGAATTCACAGGAGGTAATTGGAAGGGGGGACCCTGTGACACCCAGGGCCGACGAGGGAGGGAGTGGTCGCCGATGCAAAAGATGAAGCACAGACAAGGAGCGGCTCCTGGCAAGCTTCTAGGCAGAGAGACACATGAATAAACTGAATACAAATCGGAATGAGAGGAATCCAAAGACTGTGCAGGTATGGGACTGGGACTGCATAGTTGAGGATGACTTAAAGAAATTGATTTGGTATAGTCATATCAACAAGTTGTAACTTCTTTTCGGGAACCTAGAATATAAGAACTCCATGGTTAAGCGTGCTTGACCTGGAGCAATTGTGGGATGGGTGACCTCCTAAGAAGTTTCTTAAGATGCGTGTGAGTGAGGACAAAAGCACACTAAAAAGACCCGTGTTGGTTTGTGGTGACACTCGTCAATCCTGCAGGCAGTCTCAGGACGTTACAGACCCAATGATAGAGGAACTGTAACAGTAAGATATAACACTGCCTACAGTGGATGAGGGGGAGGAAATTCAACGTGGAAGGGGGTTTCAGCGGGAGAAAATGTGTACGAAAAGGGGGGAAATCCAATCACTACAGGCAATAATGGTACTAGCAATGTAGCTTCCTCATCTGCAGGGGTGGTGCAGAAATCAAACAGTGGAGCCCAAGGGTCCACATCTACCAAAACTGTGAGCAGAAGAGGAAGGAATTTCAGAGCTTTACCAGAAACAGAATATAATGATAGGTGGAGAAAAGGATTGTGTTTCAAATGTGATGAAAAGTATTCAGTAGGCCATGTGTACAAAAATAAGCAATTCAAAATACTTTGGGTGGAAGAGGGGCAGGAGGAAGGAATGACAGAAACAGAGGAAATCTTGGAAGAAGAAGGGAAACCTATCATGTTGGGTTATAACAGTTTATTGGGCCTCATTACTAGCAGATCTTTTAAGCTGTGGGGAAAGGTAAAGGGGGAAGAAGTTATAGTACTCATAGACTATGGAGCATCCCACAGTTTCATTGCTCAAAGTATGGTGGAACAGTTGAAGTTGGTGATGACACCTACTCCTTCTTTCTTGGTAGAAGTGGGAGATGGCCATAAGGTATCTAGTACTGGGTGTTGCAAAAACTTGAAGGTACAGCTGCAAGGATTGGAGGTCCAGTGTGATTTTTTCATCTTTGAGATGAAAGGACCTGACATAGTACTCGGGCTGGACTGGCTAGCAAGGTTGAGGAATATTATAGCAAATTTTAAGGAGTTATCTTTAAGGGTCAGGAAGGAAGGTCAGACGTACATCATCAAAGATGGCCTTCACTATGCAAGTCAGCAGCTTCACTAAAATCATTAGTGAAATCTCTACAAGAAAAAGGTGAAGGATATATAGTGGAGGTGAGAGAAGTCAAAGAGGAAGTCTCCCATAAGAAGAGCATTGCTGACACACGTATGGCAGAGAATTTACAAAGAGTTTTATAGGAATATGAGGAGGTATTCAAGCCACATAAGGGGCTGCCCCCTAGCAGAAGGTGTGATCATGCAATTAACTTGAAGAAAGGCATAAACATTCCAAATATCAGGCCTTATAGGTATCCCTTTTATCAGAAAATAGAAATTGAAAATTTGGTGAAGGAAATGTTAGAAGCGGGACTTATTAGACCCAGTAATAGCCCTTATGCCAACCCGATTATCTTAGTAAAGAAGAATGATGAAAGCTGAAACTTTTGTACAGATTATAGGGCATTGAATAAGATCACCATACCTGATAAATTCTCAATCCCTATGATAGATGAACTGCTGGATGAATTGGCAGGGGCAACTATCTTCTCTAAATTAGATTTGAAGGCAGGATACCACCAAATCAGGATGAAGGAGAAGGATATAGAGAAGATTGCTTTTAGGACACATAAGGGGCATTATGAATATGTGGTAATGTCATTTGGGCTCATAAATGTCCCTACCACTTTTCAAGCTCTCATGAATAAGGTTTTGCGGCCATGTTTAAGAAAATTTGTTCTAGTCCTTTTTTATGATATACTGATTTACAGTAAGGATGAGGCAGATCACATGGTCCATTTGAGAGAGGTTTTCCAGTTGCTATTGGTCAACAAATTGGTGGTGAATAAGAAGAAATACACATTTGGGGGAAAACAAGTGGAGTATTTAGGTCATATTGTATCTGAAAAGGGGTAGTTGCTGATCCTAAGAAGATAGATGCCATGGTGAAATGGCCAGTACCCAAAGATGTTAAGGGACTGAGAGGGTTCTTAGGGTTAATAGGGTATTACCGCAGATTTATACGAGGATATGAAAAAATTGTTAAACCTCTAACAAATTTGTTAATAAAAGATAATTTTCATTGGACGGATGAGTCACAGGCATCATTTGATACGTTGAAAAGAACCATGACTTCAATTTCGGTGTTGGCTGTAACGGGTTTGGATTCTAGGGAGGAGTCCGGTAAAATCCCAAGCTCTAGCAGGAGTTTCAATGGTGGAATGAAACTCGGTGCAGTGAGCTAGAGGAAGATGAAGGTAGCAGAGAATTAGTTAGAGGTAAGAGAAAATTGTGTAATGATTGTATGATATTCATTCTTTGTCAAATGGCCTTACTAATAGGCACCAAGTTACACGAGAGTAGTAACTAACTTCCACTACTACAGCCACGTCAGCTGTAGGCTACAAAAGGAATTGCATAAAGGTAAATTCCTAGGTTAAGCAAAACAAAAATGCTAAGGTAAAAGCAACAAATAAACCATAGTGTAAAAGGAAATTGTTATCAGTGTCACAAACTGTAACAATACCTTTCCCTCAACAACAGCCTTGTCCTCAAGGGTGGAAATTAGGAAATTTCTTAAGCACATCATAGTAGAACTCCCAAGTGGCTTGTTCTGGAAGCAAATTGGACCACTTGATCAGCACCTTGGTTGCAGCCTTGCGGCCACGCTTCACTATTTTTCTCTCCAAAATAGTCTCAGGTTCACCCCGTGGGTCCAAACCTGCTGAAGCATCAGGAAGTAGTGCAACTGAGCAGGCAATGGGATTCTTGCACAATTTCAGTTGGGATACATGAAAGACATCATGTATTTCAGCAGACGGAGGTAGTTCCAACTGGTAAGCAGTGTTGCCAATGCAGTCGAGCACTTTGAAAGGCCCATAGAAGCGAGGCATAAGTTTGTGGAAGTTGTTATGGCGCATAGAGTGTTGTCTGTAGGGCTGCAACTTGAGAAACACATAATCTCCAATGGCAAAATTCCTATCACTTCTGTGCTTGTTTGCTTGCTGTGACATTCGGTTTTGAGCTCTCAAAAGATGGAATTGCAGAAGTTTAATGGCTTCCTCTCTTGCCATTAAGGTCCTATCAACATTGATGTTGGAAGATTCACCTGGAAGGTAGGGAAGGTGAATTGGAGGGGGTTGGCCATAAACAACCTCATAGGGAGTGGTTTGTATAGAGGAGTGGAAATTGGTGTTGTACCACCATTCCGCCAAGGATAGTCATTTGGACCATGAAGAAGGTTTCTCAGAACACATGCACCGGAGATAAGTCTCAAGACATTTATTGACAATCTCAGTTTGGCCATCCGATTGAGGATGATAAGCAGTAGATTTGTTCAAAGAAACTCCTTGAAGTTGGAATAAGTCACTCTAAACTTTGCTAAGGAATATTGGATCCCTGTCACTACTAATAGTACTAGGCATTCCATGTAATTTGAAGATATGATCCAAAAATAGTTGAGCTACATCAAGGGCAGTGTAAGGGTGGGACAAGGGCAGAAAATGAGCATATTTGCTCAGCCTATCCACCACCACTAGAATAACCTGCTTGCCATTAGAGGAGGGTAGACCTTCAATAAAGTCCATGCTTATTTGATCCCAAATTTTGCTTGGAGTCGGGAGTGGCTGTAGTAGACCTGGGTATGCTGCTAGGTTCGGTTTGTTCCTTTGGCACACATCACATTCCCTCACATATAGTTGGATGTCTTTGTTCATGCCCCTCCAAAAGAAAAGGGATTTCACCCTTGCTGCTGTGACATCCCTACCCGAATGACCACCCAGGGAAGAATTATGTAACCAGAGCAGAATGGTTCTTTTGATATCCGGATCATCACCAACTACCAGTTTTCCCTTTCTTCTCAACTCATCTCTATGCCAAGTGAACTTAGGGTGTGATGTAGCGTTCTGTTGGAGGTCTTGGATAAGCATCTTCAGAGCTGAATCGTGAAGCCAAGAGGCTTTAATTCTGTCCAAGAGACCTTCTTGAGCATTGTTTAACAACAAAGGGAGCAGCTCCGCACTAGCATTCCTAGATAGTGCATCTGCAGCTCTATATTCTGTCCCTTATTTGTATTGGATCTCAAAGTCAAGTCCCATAAGTTTGGACATCCAAACTTGTTGAAAGGGTGTGTTGAGTCGCTGTTCTAATAAGAATTTGATGCTTTTTTGATCAGTTTTAATGATAAAAAGAGCGTGAGCCAAATAAGTACCCCACTTTTGAACTGCATAGACCACAGCAAGAAGTTCTCTCTCATAGATGGACATAGCCTCCTGTTTGGGACCTAATGACTTGCTTATATAAGCAATAGGATGTTTGTCCTGCATGAGGACTGCTCCAATGCCTTTACCCGAGGCATCAGTTTCCACAATAAAAGGTTTTGCAAAATTTGGGAGTGCTAGGACTGGCGCTGTAATGAGGGACTGTTTCAGTGTCTTAAATGCATCAAGAGAGTCTTGGGTCCAAGTGAAGTTGTCTTTCTTAAGCATATCTGTCAATGGTTTGGCAATTTTGCCAAAATTATGCACAAATCTTCTATAATAACCAGCTAGCCCCAAGAAAGCCCTCAACTGTTTGACGTTGGCGGGCTGTGGCCAATTTGCAATTGATTGAACCTTGGCAGGATCTGTAGACACACCATCCTTGGTGATAAAATGACCTAGGTACTCAACCTTTGGGGTAGCAAAACAACACTTATCTTTCTTTAAGAATAGCTGCTGATCTCTTATGACTTGAAATACAAGTTCCAAATGAGTGGCATGAGTTTCTGCAGTAGGACTGTAAATAAGAATATCATCAAAGAAGATAATAACAAATCTTCTTAAGAAGGGATGGAATATGTGATGCATAAGGGCTTGAAAGGATGCAGGGGCATTAGTGAGGCCAAATGGCATCACCAAATATTCAAAGTGACCAGCATGAGTCTTGAAGGCTGTTTTAAACTCTTCACCAACTTCCATCCTCAACTGATGGTAACCCGAGGTTAAGTCCAACTTAGAAAAAATTGTAGATCCACACAATTCATCCATTAGGTCTTCTATCAAGGGAATTGGGAACCTGTCCTTGATCGTAAACTGATTTAGCCTTCGATAATCCACACACAATCTCCAATTTCCATTCTTTTTCCTCACTAACACTGCAAGAGAAGCAAACGGACTGTTACTGTGTTGAATAATGCCCTGCTGCAACATGTCTTCAACCAGTTTGTCCACTATGTCCTTCTGTATAACTGAGTATCTGTAAGGCCTGAGACTGAATGGATTAGTTCCTTCTTTCAATGGTATCCTATGATCAAAACCAGGTCTAGGTGGAGGTAGTGCTTGAGGTTCCTCAAATATATCAGCATAATGGTCAATGATTTGTTCAATTAAAGCAGGTACCTGATGCAAGGACTCGGTGGCAGTATGCAGTTGACAAGAAGGCAATTCTAGATGGATATTAGAGGAATCCATGTATAGGAAACATAATTGTGCTCCCTATTGAACAGCTTGAGAGAAGGACTTGTTATTTATAAGCTTGACACTGGAGGGTTTAGCTCCTCTTAGCAAAAACTTCTTACCCTTCACAGAGAACTCCATTTGCAATTTGTTGAAGTCCCACAAAATTGGTCCTAAGGACTTTAACCATTGTATGCCAAGAATTAAGTCACAGCAACCAAGAGGCAGAACAATTACATCAGCTGTGAAGGTTGCCTGTTGTAATTGCCAGCTAAACCCCTTACAAATAAAAGGAGCTTCCAATCTTGTGCCTCCTCCAGCAGTGATGGTCATGGGGGTGATTTTCTCCAATTTGCAACCTAATGTCTTAGCTACTTCCAAATCCAAGAAGTTGTGTGTGCTTCCACTATCAAGCAATATCTGCAACAGCTTTTTATCATGCATTCCCATGACCCTCATAGTTTGGTAACCTGCCATTCCAGTCATAGCATTGAGAGACAATTGTGGAGTCTCACTTGGAGGGCTCTCCATATTCATCATTCCAAAGATCATCTACAACGTCAGTTTCCCCATCAATTTGATCCTCCTCATCCAATTCCATTACCAGTATTTGTGACTTTTTATGTTTCAAATGGTGTCCAGGGGTGAAAGGTTCATCGCAAAACATACATAGACCCTTAGCCCTTCTATCACCATTTCAGATGCACTAACAGTGTCTAGGAATTTTGTTGAACAATGGTTTCGACCCTGAATTTGAGGTACATAGTTACTATTGAATGCAGGTTTAGTAGCAGTATAGTTGGTTTGATTGTTAAACCGATTAATAGATACCCTTGAAGCTTCATGTAACTTAGCAAGACTGGCAAAGATGAGAAATTGAAGTGGGGTTAAACATCCTTACCTGCATCTGGGTACTGTGCTCTAACCCCGCTAAGAAGATACTCAAGGCATGCTCTGGCAGAAGAGAAACCTGAGTTAGAGCTAGCTCAAACTCATCCACATAATCTTGGACCTTGCCCGATTGTTTCACTTGAATCAGTGAAGACAGAGGATCCTCGTAAGCTACTCCAAATCGCATCATCACATCTGCTACGTACTGTTGCCAAGCTGGGTAAATGTCAAATTTGGATCGCATATAGTTCAGGTGCCACTAAAGCGCTATCCCATCCAAATGGATTAAAGCCAAACGGACCTTCGATTCAGCTGGTGTGCCATCCAACAAGAAAAATTGGTCACACTTATACAACCACTCTTTTACGTCCTTACCGCTGAATTTGGGAAATTCTACCTTCGAAATCCTTGTTGAGTATGAATTCCGGGATTGAGTATTTCCATTTCGGTCCGGTGTTTCCTGATTATGTTGATTGTTGGTTGAGAAATCACCATTCTGGGTTTGTGTAGTCTGAGCGAGAAGCATGCTTCTGATTTCCTCCATTCCAACGTTCAGCTGCTCCAATCGAGCACTGAGTTCTTCATGTTTGTCATCGAATTTCTTCTCTACCTCTGCTAGGGAGACTTGGGTACGAGTTCCAGTGGACATTTTCCGGCACCAGTCGGTGCTTTGATACCAATTGTAACGGGTTTGGATTCTAGGGTGGAGTCCCAGTAGAATCCCAAGCTCTAGCAGAGTTTCAATGGTGGAATGAAACTCGGTGCAGTGAGCTAGAGGAAGATGAAGGTAGCAGAGAATTAGTTAGAGGTAAGAGAAAATTGTGTAATGATTGTATGATATTCATTCTTTGTCAAATGGCCTTACTAATAGGCACCAAGTTACACGAGAGTAGTAACTAACTTCCACTACTACAACCACGTCAGCTGTAGGCTACAAAAGGAATTGCATAAAGGTAAATTCCTAGGTTAAGCAAAACAAAAATGCTAAGGTAAAAGCAACAAATAAACCATAGTGTAAAAGGAAATTGTTATCAGTGTCACAAACTGTAACATTGGCAGTCCCATATTTTACACAGGAGTTTATCATACAGACTGATGCATCCAGCAAGGGCATTGGGGTTGTTCTGTTGCAAAATGAGAAACCAGTTGCATTTCTCTGCCAAGCTCTATCTATGAGAGGGCAACAGAAGTCTGTATATGAAAGAGAATTAATGGCTATTGTGTTTGCAGTTCAAAAGTGGCGCCATTATTTGTTAGGGAGACATTTCACTATTACAACAGATCAGAAATCACTGAAATTTCTAAATGAATAGAGGTTACTAGGAGAAGACCAAGTCAAATGGGCTTCCAAATTGATGGGATTTGACTTTGATATTCAGTACAGGCAAGGGCGTGAGAATTCAGCTGCAGATGCATTGTCAAGAAGAAAGATGTATAATTCCATTTCCATAGTTATACCCGAGGGGTGGGAGAATTTGGATGAGGAAATTCAAGCCGATTCCAAGCTCAGAGAAATTGTGCAGGGGTAGGTAGTCCACCCACAAGCCTTCCCTAATTATTCTCTAGTCAATGGCCAACTCTTTTATAAGAATAGGTTGGTTCTACCTCGATCCTCTTCTAGAATTCCCATTGTGTTACATGAATTCCATTCCTCGGCCATGGGAGGACATTCAGGATTTCTAAGGACTTATAAGAGGGTGGCAGGGGTGTTTTATTGGGAAGGTATGAAGAAGGACATAATGGATTTAATTGCTGCTTGTGAGGTATGCCAACGTAATAAATCCCTGTCTCTCTTACCAGCAGGGTTGCTATAGCCTTTATCCATTCCCTCTCAAGTATGGAGTGAGCCCTCCATGGATTTTATTACGGGTTTACCCAAATCCAAGGGAAAGGATACAGTGTTAGTAGTAGTTGATAGACTCACCAAATATGCTCATTTTATGGTCCTATCCCATCCATTTACAGCTAAAGAGGTGGCTCAACTCTTTATTGCTGAAGTGGTCAAGTTGCATGGGTTTCCTGATTCTATTGTGTCTAATCGGGATCAGTTATTTCTCAATAAATTTTGGACTGAGATGTTCAAATTGGCTGGTACCCATTTGAAATTCAACACAGCTTATCATCCTCAAAACGGATGGGCAAACCGAGGTAGTAAGCTGATGTTTGGAGACAAATTTAAGGTGTTTTATAGAGGATAAACCCAGGAAATGGGTGGAATGGTTATGTTGGGCTGAATATTGGTATAATACCAATTACAACCGGTCCACTAAAATGACTCCCTTTAGAGCATTATATGGTAGGGATCCTCTTGTGCTGTTTAGGGGTTCTGCATTTCCTTCTAAGGTGGAGGAAGTCACCAAGGCTGTGTTGGAGAGAGATGGTATTTTAGAGGAGCTTCAAGATAACTTGCACATGGCTCAACAATAGATGAAGAAGTATACAGATAAGAATAGAAGAGAGGTGGAGTATCAAGAGAGGGATTGGGTGTATCTTAAGGCATGCCCTTATAGACTTCAATCCATTGCTAAGATGAGGAATGAGAAACTCAGCCCAAGATTTTATGGGCCTTTTCAGGTGATAGCCAAGCTAGGAGCAGTAGCCTATAAGCTGCAACATCCAGAGGGCAGCAAAATCCACCCAGTGTTTCATGTGAGCCGACTGAAGAAGACTCTTTCATCTTTTGTGGTTCCCCAGCAGGTGCCTAAGGAACTCACCCAAGAGTGGGAATTGGCATCTCAGCCTGTAGCAATGTTGGAATTGTGGTACAACGCGGTAGGAGAAGCTGAGTTACTAATCCAGTGGTCTGGAGCCCATCCATGTGACAATTCCTGGGAAACCATTCCCACACTGCAGCAACTTTTTCCTTCTTTTCCACTTGAGGACAATGTGAAAGCTTCGGGGGGGAGTATTGATGGCACTCGGCCCATTATTAGGAAAGTTTATGTAAGGAAAGTTAGGCCCACAGCCAATGTAATGAATATAACTAACCTAACTAATTCTGATAGTTAGTTAGGCAGTTAGGAACAGAATAAGGAGGGAGGGGGAAATATAAGGGAGAGGGAGGATTGTAGAGAGGTAGGTCAATTTTGGGAGTAAGGTTAGATAGCCTCAGTGGCTAGGGAGATCTGAGATCTCAGGGAATATCCTCTGTAGGATATTGCGATATTGTACATTCTTTGGGGTATTAATCCTCAATTTCTGAATAAGAAGCTAGTGTTTCATCAGATAACAAGGAAAAAAATGTAGACAATGAAAAGAAATTTGGGTTTGAAGGAGGAGTAATTCCATTTAGAATCTCCCAGTTACTGATAGCTGTTCAAAATTTCTGTTTTTGATAATTTTTCTTTCATATCATTTATATTGTCATCCAAATGGTGATCAAATTGTAGTTGAAACAATCTAATTCAGGATAGCAATCGATGGAATTAGGTGTACTAAAAAAAATGGAACTAAAACCTCAAGGAGGAACTTCTAGGAGAAATTTAGGTTTCTGTCGCACAAACAGAGTACAGACAACAGCTTGCTGTAACAAATGTGATAAATAGTGCAGATTAGCATCAATAATTTTGGTTGGTGCAATTTTTCCAAGAATTTGAATTTGATTCAGTGATGACTGATGTGTGGTTCTCAAGTAATTGTAAAAGCATACTAGTAAAAGTGCTGAAGGTAATGATTGAAAGAATGTGTACATATGCTCCTATTTCTGTATAGCTTATGACACTCCAGCATTAGGAATTCTTGATAAATACTCTCTTTTATTTTTCACATTTGAAGATATGTTTTATTGCTATTTAATGGTATACACCATATTGTCCACCAATGTGGTGAAGTGGGGAAAAACAAGTGCTAGATTGAAAGATACAATGACATTGGTTGTGATTGTGTTGAAATATTTGATTTATTTAGGGAAAAAAATATCAGGCATCACAAGTTCACAACTTAAAAAATAAAATCTTAACTGAGACTTTATAACAAAAGGTTGCATTATGCACTACCAATCCTAATCTGAATTGAACTGCTGAAAAAAGAAACAGTTGTTTCCAACATTACCCATCAATTATGTTATAAGTGTTCTGGACTTGATGTAGAAAAATGTGAAACAACAACAACAATAAAGTCTTTTCCGACTAGATGAGGTCAGCTACATGGATCGAACGATACTATTCTATCCTATCATAAACCAAGTTTTCAATGTAGGAAAATGTGAAAGATTAAAATTAAATATTAAACTGAAATGAATTGGCAGTTGAAAAAGGGGAAATGACATGATTTCTATTTGCCTTTACAAAGTAACACAATTTGAACAGAGAAGCTTAAAATGTGTAATATTCCACGTTGGCTGCAGAAAGCATTAAAATACTGATTTCTGATCATTGAAGTCCTGATGTCAATTTGATTGAATCCTATGCAACTTAATTCATGGAGCTTTATTTTAAAACAAAAAACACCACATAAAGTTTCGAGTTCATTGTTTTTGGGTGAAAGATCTATACAAGTAGAGTCATCTTCAGCTTCCTCCTACCATTCAAAGTACTAAATCTAAGAATGGCTTGGGAAGTGTCTCTTTGAAGGACTTGCAGAAAAGTCATGGTGATGAAACTCATGTCTATGCTAACTGTTCAAGCACTGCATGCATGGATTGCTGTTCTAAAGTGTTACAGAAATGTTAGGATGTCCTGACCTTCATATCTTGTCCTCATGATACTGAAGCACAAAAAACCATAATTTATCAGTCCTGAATGAGAAGTTAGCTTAATTATATTGGCATAGAAACTGTTCATTAATGTTAAAGCCGAAGAGCAGAAGAAGAAAGGAGCAGGAACTAAATAATGCAGCAGAACATTCTACTGATTTCATTCATCTTAGAGATATTTATACAGAAGAGCACTAATGCAGAGTTGTTGTGGCCAAACCAAAACTGAGCTACAATTACAACTAAACTTGTGTTAAACTTTCCAAAAGACACGGCCACCTCTATTTTGTACCTAACCACCAGTACCTAAACTGACATTACTTTGAGTGTACACCAAAACAAAAACTAAACTATGGGGTACTAAGAAAAAGCTCATAGTCAAACAATTAGATCTTCTTCAGTTCAATCCATTGTGATATAAAAGATTCAAGATAATACAAATTGTTAATGCCCAAATGCATTCCAAATCTCAGATATTCGGGATTTAAATGCTGAAGAGGATGCGCATGAGCTTGTAGCTCAGTGGTTAAGGCGCATTTGATGCATAGAGTGTGGCAGGGGTTCGATCCCTGCATTGTCCCCCCTAAGCCTGTGAGGATTTGCTTCTCACCCAATTATTTGAGATTAAAAAATATGTAACACTTCACATTATAAAATTACATTACATCAACTATAGTAAATAGTAAACTATTTAATTATAAGCCACTAGATTGAGACGTAAATCATCAAAATCCTTATGGATAAATAGACATATAAAATCATAAACAATTAACTGTTATTTATGCTCATGTAAAATAACTTTCTTCATCCTACCTAAAGAATTTTTAATATAATTGCATCGTTTACTTTCTCCTCATTTTCCCCGTGCCTTTGTTGGAATTCAAATCTCAGCAATTTAGTTCTTTTCGGCCAGTAAGTTTCTCTGGTGAATGTGATCGTTCATCGTTATCCTGCTTTGCAAGCAAAAACAGTAACACTTTCCCCTTTCTCCACTTTCTTTGCAGGAAAATGGTCCACAACCATATTCATTATGATTGACTTTGTAGAAAACTTTTGCATATGTATATTATAATAAAATGCCTAGCAGAAAGTATATAGCGGTAACTTGTGTAGTAATTGATGGAGGCAAAGATATTACAGTGAAACATGGGGGGGTATCTATTTCTAAAAAACAATATTGGAATTATATAAATTATAACCATCAACCGACAACTTTCGTTTGCAAGTTGCATTAGTTGCAATAAAAAAAATTGTCCAGCTCAAGCTGCGTTGGCATAAACTCTTACATATTACTATATTAGTTTGGCAGTGTGCAGACTTTGTATAACAGCGGTTTTGGTTACAAGTGTTGTGCATTCCTTTTTCTTGTCTTTGATTTCCTGATAACCATTCCATGGCTGAATCATTCCTCTTCAGCATCGCGGAGTCACTCATAGCAAAGCTTGCTTCTACTGCATATGAAGCAGCTTCTCAATTGATTGGTGTATACGACGATCTGCGAGAGTTTAAAGAGACTCTGAGACTTATCAAAGCTGTGTTGTTGGACGCTGAGCAAAAGCAGGAGCACAACCATGAGCTGCGGGAATGGCTGAGGCAGATCAAACATGTCTTCTCTGATGCAGAAAACGTGCTGGATGAATTTGAGTGTCAAACATTACGAAAGCAAGTGGTCAAAGCTTACGGTAGCACCAAAACCAAGGTAGGTCGCTTCTTCTCAAGTTCAAATCCACTTGTTTTTCGTTATAGGATGGCCAAACAAATTAAAGAAATCAAGAATAGATTAGACAAGGTTGCAGCTGATAGGAATAAGTTTGGTCTTCAAATAATTGAAGTTGATAGACGTGTTGTGCATAAGAGGGAAATGACATACTCCACTGTGATTGATTCAGATGTGATAGGAAGGGAAAATGATAAAGAACATATCATACAGCTTTTGATGCAGCAAAATCCAAATGATGATGAAAAAATTCTCTCTGTTATTCCCATTATTGGGATGGGAGGCTTGGGAAAGACCACTCTAGCAAAATTTGTGTTCAATGATAAAAGGATAGATGAATCTTTTCCACTGAAGATGTGGGTGTGTGTTTCTGATGACTTTGACATTAAGCAATTGATTATTAAAATAATCAATTCTGCTAATGATTCTACTTCTGCTGATGCTCCTGCTCAACAACAAAATTTTAAAGAATTAGAAATCCAACAATTGCAAAATCATCTAAGAAATAAACTAGCTGGTCAGAAGTTCCTACTCGTCTTGGATGACGTATGGAATGAAGATCGAGTTAAATGGGTTGAGTTGAGGGATTTATTACAAGTGGCTGTGGGTGCGAAGGAAGTAAAATTCTGGTGACTACACGTAGTCACTCCATCGCATCCATGATGGGCACCACTCCCTCTCACATTTTAGAAGGCCTTTCTCCGGAGGATTCATTGTCTCTGTTCAACAAATGGGCATTTAAAGAAAGAGAAGAGATTAAGTATCCAGATTTGGTAAAGGTTGGGAGAGAAATTGTTAAAAAATGTGGAGGGGTTCCTTTGGCAATAAGAACATTAGGAAGTTTCCTATTTTCAAAACTTGAGATAGATGAATGGGAATTTGTGAGAGATAATGAGATTTGGAATTTGCCACAAAAGAAAAATGACATTTTACCTGCACTTAAAATAAGCTACGATCAAATGCCATCCTATTTGAGGCAATGTTTTGCTTTGTTCTCCCTTTACCCAAAGGATCATCTATTTGTTAGTTATGAAGTTACTGCGCTTTGGGGGGCAGCAGGTCTCCTTTCATCACCAAACAAAAATAAAACTTTGGCAGATGCTGGGAATCAATATTTGTTTGAATTCATGTCAAGATCTTTCCTTCAGGATTTTGAAAACTACGGCACATTTTGTATTTTTAAAATACATGATTTAGTGCATGATCTTGCACTTTATGTTGCAAAAGATGAGTGTCTAATGCTAAATTCCAACATTCAAAATATACCTGAGAATGTTCAACATCTATCTTTTGCTGAAAATGATTTGCTTGGCAAATCTTTCTCCCCAAATTTAGTAGGTGTGAGAACCATACTATTTCCTATTGATGGAGTGGGAGCTAGCAGTGAAGCTTTCTTGAATACGTGGGTGTCAAGGAACAAATACTTGCGATTTTTGGATCTAAGTGATTCTACATATGAGACTTTACCCCGGTCCATTGGGAAGTTGAAACATTTAAGATATCTCAGTGTTGGTGAAAATAGAAAAATAAAGAGACTCCCTAGTTCTATTTGCAAACTCCAAAATTTGCAAATTTTGGATCTTTCTGAGTGTACAGAGCTTCAAACATTGCCCAAGGGATTAAGAAACTTGATCAGTCTCAAACTATTGCAGATAACCACCAAGCAATCTATTTTGCCTGAGAATGACATTGTAAACCTGAGTTCTCTTGAATATCTAGCTGTTGCATATTGCCACAATCTGGAGTCTTTGTTTGTAGGGACAAAACTCCTTACTCTTAAAACATTGTTTGTCGTTAGCTGTGGGAGCCTAAAGTCTTTGCCACTTGATATTAACCATTTTCCTCAATTGGAGACTTTGTTGATACGCGACTGTGATAAATTGGAATTGTCCGAAGGACATGATGACCAAAACTCCAACTTGAGGTTAAAATTAATATCGTTTACATCTTTGCCACAGCTGGTGACCTTGCCTGATTGGCTTCAAGTATCTGTAAACACTTTACATTCCTTGGTAATTCAAGATTGCGACAAGCTTGAGGTGCTTCCTGAGTGGCTATCAACTCTAGGATTTCTGAAATCATTTCATATACAAAATTGTCCGAAGTTGATGTCTTTCCCGAATGACATCCATCGCCTCACTGCCCTTGAATATTTGAAAATTCAAGGTTGTCCTGAATTATGTAGAAAATGTCAGCTGCGTGTTGGAGAGTACTGGCCCAAAATATCTCACATCAAACTAATTATCATCGATGGCAAGAAGATCCAAAGTAAGAGTTAGTGGAAGAGGAAGAAGAACTGAGAGGAAACCTTTGATGATCCAGATAAAAGTTGAAGGCCTTTATTTTCTTTTGGGTTTCCATAATGTAGATTGTTGTTCTTGAGAACTTCTTGAATGTGTTTTGAATAATCTCCTTGACGATTATGCCAGTTCACTACATCGGTTGTTTGTTTGATGTAGGCCACTATGATGATATCTCTTTTATCTTTACCCTTTTTATTTTCTTGAAAAGAAATTTGGGTTTGAAGGAGGAGTAATTCCATTTAGAATCTCCCAGTTACTGATAGCTTTTCAAAATTTCTGTTTTTGATAATTTTTCTTTCATATCATTTATATTGACATCCAAATGGTGATCAAATTGTAGTTGAAACAATCTAATTCAGGATAGCAATCGATGGAATTTGCTACAAATTAAATATGGAATTAGGTGTTCCAAAAAAAAAATGGAACTAGAACCTCAAGGAGGGACTTCTAGGAGAAATTTAGGTTTCTGTCGCACAAACAGAGTACAGACAACAGCTTGCTGTAACAAATGTGATAAATAGTGCAGATTAGCATCAACAATTTTGGTTGGTGCAATTTTTCCAAGAATTTGAATTTGATTCAGTGATGACTGATGTGTGGTTCTCAAGCAATTGTAAAAGCATACTAAGTACAAGTGCTGAAGGTAATGATTGAAAGCATGTGTACAGATGCTCCTATTTCCGTATAGCTTATGATACTCCAGCGTTAGGAGTTCTTGATAAATACTCTCTTTTATTTTTCACATTTGAAGATATGTTTTATTGCTATTTAATGGTATACACCATATTGTCCACCAATGCGGTGGAGTGGGGAAAAACAAGTGCTAGATTGAAAGATACAAGACATTGGTTGTGGTTGTGTTGAAATATTTGATTTATTTAAGAAAAAAAAATATCATGCATCACAAGTTCACAACTTAAAATATAAAATCTTAACTGATATTTTATAACAAAAGGTTGCATTATGCACTACCAATCCTAATCTGAATTGAACTGCTAAAAAAAGAAACAGTGGCTCCCAACATTATCCACCAATTATAAGTGTTCTGGACTTGATGTAGGAAAATGTGAAAGATTAAAATTAAATATTAAACTGAAATGAATTTGCAGTTGAAGAAGGGGAAAGGACACAATTTCTATTTGTCTTTACAAAATAACACAATTTGAACAGAGAAGCTTAAAAAGTGTGATATTTCACGTTGCCTGCAAAAAGCATTAAAATGCTGATTTCTGATCATTGAAGTCCGGATGTCAATTTGATTGAATCCTATTCAACTCAAGTCATGGAGATTTATTTTAAAACAAAAAACACCACATAAAGTTCCGAGTTCGTTGTTTTTGGGTTAAAAATTTATACAAGGAGGACCATCTTCAGCTTCCTCCTACCATTCAAAGTACTGAATCTAATTATGGCTTGGGAAGTGTCTCTTTGAAGGACTTGCAGAAAAGTCATGGTGATGAAACTCATGCCTATGCTAACTGTTCAAGCACTGCATGCATGGATGCTGTTCTAAAGTGTTACAGAAATGCTAGGATCTCCTTACCTTCATATCTTGTCCTCATGATACTGAAGCACAAAAAACCATAATTTATCAGTCTTGAATGAGAAGTTAGCTTAATTATATTGGTGTAGAAACTGTCCATTAATGTTAAAGCCAAAGAGCAGAAGAAGAAAGGAGCAGAAACTAAATAATTCTGCACAACACTCTACTAATTTCATTCACCTTAGAGATATTTATACAGAAGAGCCCTGGTGCAGAGTTGTCGTGGCCAAACCAAAACTTAGCTACAATTACAACTAAACTTGTGAGAAGCTTTCCAAGAGACATGGCCACCTTTATTTTGTACCTAACCACCAGTACCTAAACTGACATTACTTTGAGTGTAAACCAAAACAAAAACTAAGCTATGGGGTACTAAGAAAAAGCTCATTGTCAAACAATTAGATCTTCTTCATTTCAATCCATTGTGATATAAAAGATTCAAGATAATCCAAATTGTTAATGCTCAAGTGCATTCCAAATCTCAGATATTCAGAATTTAAATGCTGAAGAGGACCTGTTCAATCAATTGATTCAGCCCAAAAAGCCCTTCTTCTCTTTTACTAGGTTCCCTTCCTAGTGAAATTAGACATACCACCTATGGGTAGAGATTTTTTAGGAGAATGAAAACTGTGTTTGTGTATGTTGTATTCATGAGTAGCAGTCACACACTCACACATATACAAGCGAGAGTAGATACATGACTCTTGGTTTGTTACTTTTGCACAAAGCTAAAACTAAAATCCAAAACAAACTAGAACAACCGTGATCTTATGTTTATACATTAAACATCTATACTTTTGAGTTCAAAGTTCAAACTATATGATTCTGTTGATAGAGTCTCTATATAAATTACAAGCATACTATTATCACCTGCTCATATTGATGAGATTCAGAAAGTGACATGGAGGAATGCAGAATATATATATAGCACCCTAAATGAAGGTGAAGCTGAGATTACCATCCCATTGCGAAAGAGGCATTTGCAAAGTGGTGTGTTGCCTACTTGCCTTATGAGTTATGATGTTGGAATTATCACCTCATATGCTACTCAGGTGTAAATCAACGGGGAACAGTTAAAATGGGTATGCAATTCTCCACAGGATAGGGAAATAAAAGCATTTAACTGCTTCAATTTCAATCCAATGCAAAGAAAGCCATATTGTATCAATGAATACAGGGAAGGGAGAGAAAAGGCATTACATTACGTTTGCTGCTACTATTGATCTGGTATTTCGGTTCGCATATAGGTATGATAAAAGTTTAAGTTAGAATAAAATAATAAATACCAGTAATGACTTGGGTCTGAGTTTAATTTTGATTTAGTATAAATTTATTTACATTTTCTGTTGATCAAAATTAAACTCCATAAAAAATAAAAAAAGCTCAACATTTTTAATGCCATGTTAAACACAGATCTTATTTGTGTCTAATGGTTATATACTCATATATATCTTATATATATACATAGCTTTTCAGATACTTGAAGAATTATGATTTGCGCAGAATATTCAGGTGGCCTGAGCGCTGAGTTTAACATTGCTATTTTTGCACTGTAGCTCATGTTCAATCGGTTGTATTTGACTATTTGATTATGTAGATAGTAGAGGTTTGTGATGGTTCCATATATTTTTATATCTGCTAGTTTCTAAAATGACACAAAATTGATAGTTTATTAAAACAAAAAATTAAAAATCCTCCTTTTTTCTTTAAGGGGAAGATTGATTTATTTCTCGTTATTTACTAGTTTTTAGTTACAGAATCATACAGTAGACTTTTTAGCTTCTTCTCCTATTTGATTTTCTCCTAATAATATCAAACATGAAATCCTAATTTGACATGTTTCATCGCAAATTTGCCTGCATTATAGTAACATTTTCTCGTTTTCACTGCATATGCATATGGTTTTAGCCTTATAGGTTGTTCAATTAATATACAATATCACATAAGTGTCGTTTGAATCAAATCAAATCTGAAACAAAAACCATCAAGTTTTATAACTAGGAATTCAACCCAAGAAAATTTAACCCAAAACAAGTTTAACCATTAGGATGGGACTCGTAATTGAGACTAGTAGTGCCATAAGGAATGCTTTGGGCATGAGAATGCAATGCAGGCTATTTATGGGCTCGAATTTTTTTTTACATGTATGAATTTATCGGTTGCCATACTATTTTCCTATGCTATTTGACATGTAACCGTATGTTTCTGTCTTTTTTACTTTTTTTTTTTATAATGTCAAGGACTCACTTTAATGGGCCTGGTGGAAGGACTCATTAGATATGTCTCCTAATGGAGTTTGGGAAAAAAGTGAGGGCATAGAGAAGGAAAATTAGAATGAAAAGCAATTGCGAAAATCAAACCCCGCTACTCTTCTTGCATGTCCCTAACTCTAATCAACTGAATTATCAACACGGGACAACTTTATTTTGATTTTATCCTTAATGCATTTTACTACTCATTGTAAAGCTTTTATTAATTAGATAAAATTTAAATTTCACTCTTTTTATTTGAATTCTTTCCGTAAGGATTTTAATTTACTAATTCACCATGGGTGAAGTTGTTTATGATGTCGCCACCACATTATTGGGGAAGATAGCAAGCAAAGCTTACCAGGACATCGCCTTGGCATAAGAACAAGCAATTCAAAAACCAAAGCATAACCGTATGGTTGAAGCAAAAATAAATGAAATAGTGAAAACATACGGAAGTGTTTCTGAAAAGGTTAAGTCGGTTTTTTTCAAGCTCTAACCGACTGTATTTCGTGTCAAAATGGCTCACAAAATTAAGGATATAAGAGAAAAGATAGACGAAATTGCATCTACCAGGATCAAGTTTGGTCTCATGGAGCATCATGTCACTGATATGGTTCACAATCAAAAGTTGTCTTTGGAGGCAGACCCATTCTTCTCTACCTTTTCGTATGACTGGTTGAGATAAAGAAAAGGAAAGATCATAAGTTTGTTTTAGAGCCCACCATTGCAATCACAAGTTAAAAATATTTGCCCAATTGGTGTACAACGATGAGAGAGTCGAAGATCATTTTGATGTTAAAATGTGGGTGCATGTGTCAAATGATTTTAATGTTTAAAGGTTGACATAAAAAAATTATTAATGCTGTAGATCCAACACATAGAGGTGGTGATAACTTTAGTTTGGATGAGTTGAAAACTCTTCTTCAAAGGAAATTACGTGGGAAGACATTTTTGCTTGTCCTAGATAACGTTTGGGACGAAAATGCAAAAAGAGGGCATGAATTAAGAGATCTTTTATGGGAAACTATTGTTGAAGGGAACGAAAATGAGACCAAAATCATAGTGACTACTCGTAGTCCCAAGGTTGCCTCTATTATGGGGACTATTCCTGAAACTGAAATCAACTTGGAACAACTTCCCAAGAAAGAATGTTTGGAACTATTTGTTAAGTGTGCCTTTCAAGGAGAGAAGGAAGCAAAACAACACCCAAGGCTTAAAGAAATTGGAGAGAAAATTGTTGAACAATGCAAAGGAGTGCCACTGGCAGTGACATTTTACCAAGCTATTCTTATTTGCCATCTCATTTGAAACAATGTTTTTCTTATTGTGCTGTTTTTCCTAAAGGTTATGTATACTCAAATATGGAATTGATTCCATTTTGGATGGCGCATGGACTTCTTCAACCCACAAAGGAAAATGAAGAGCCAGAATATCTCGGGGAGTTGTGCATCAAGCAGCTAGTTTCGACATCTTTCTTTCAACCCGAACTTGCACATAAGAAGGCAGAAGAACTCAATAAAATCCCGAGGTGATGACATAAGTCTCTCCGTTATCCCTATTGTGGGTATTGGAGGCTTGGGAAAGACCACACTTTCAAAGTTGGTGTTCAATGATAAGAGGATAGATGAGTTGTTTACATTGAAGATGTGGGTGTGTGTTTCTGATGACTTTGACATTAAGCAAGTGATTATTAAGATCATCAATCCTGCTAATGATTCCAATTTTGGTGCTGCTTTTGCTCACCAACAGAACTTTAATATGTTAGATATGGAGGAACTACAAAATAATCTAAGAAATGAACTTTCCGGTCAAAAGTTCCTACTCGTCTTGGACGATGTATGGAATGAGGATCGTGTTAAATGGGTTGAGTTGAGAAGTTTAATTGATACAAGTTGGTGCTGAAGGAAGTAAAATTTTGGTGACTACACGTAGCCACTCAATTGCTTCCATGATGGGCACAATTCCCTCTTACATTTTAGAAGGTCTTTCTGAGGAAGATTCCTTGTCTTATTTGTCAAGTGGGCATTTAAAAAAGGAGAAGAGAAAAGATACCCAGATTTGGTGGAGATTGGGAAAGATATTGTGAAAAAATGCAGACGAGTTCCTTTGGCAGTGAGAACGTTAGGGAGTTCACTATTTTCAAAATTTGATGTACATGAGTGGGAATCTGTGAGAGACAATGAAATTGGAATTTACCACAAAAGAAAGATGACATTTTATCTGCACTCAAGTTGAGCTATGATCAAATGCCATCCTATTTGAGGCAATGGTTTGCTTTGTTTTCCCTTTACCCAAAGGATTATAAATTCATTAGTTTTGAGGTAACTCTTGTTTGGGGGGCATTAGGTCTCATTCCAACAGCAAACAAAAATAAAACATTGGAAGATGTTACAAATCAATACTTGTATGAACTACTATCAAGATCTTTTCTGCAGGATTTTGTTGACTATGGCACTGCCTGATCCAGAAAATATGCTCCAACCTAATCAAGCCCCACTCCAGCTCATCAAACCACCAAGCAAGATCCCATTATCAACTTTCTCAAAGTTGTCCATGTGCAGCCTCCCAACCACCTCCATTTACAGTTCATTGACAACAAGCACTTATGTTATTTTAAGCTTTTCTGAATAGTATAAATAGACTCGTTTGGTGTAAGCTAAAATCATCAATTGAAGTAATCAAATAAGCTCTTGAGTTTTCTTTCAAATCCTTGGTTTTTTTCTGAGCCATTTTGGTATCAGAGCAAGGTTCCCAACCTTCCTACGTCCTTTGGTTGAGTAGAAAAGAGAGTGGGTATTTTGTCCCATCGCCGAAAAATTGGCAGTAAAGGAAAGTCCCATTTTCAGTCATTTTCTCAATCAACCACCATCGTAGAAGTGTCCGAGAGGTCCCAAATAGTTGGCCGTCAAAATTTCAGCCGAAGATACCCCCGCACGCGCCCTCACGCACCGATCAACGAAAGGTCACGCGCCTGCCGGCATCACACGCGCCTTCGCGCACCGTGCAGCGTCTGAAGGTTGAAGACGACCACATCAGCGCCACGTGTCAGCTACGTCAGCACAGCCACATTAGCAAAAAGGTTAATTTACCATTTTACCCCTAAATTTACCAGAATTATCATTTTACCCCTAAATTTCACCAAAATTACCATTTTGCCCCTACATTCACCAGAATTTCCATTTTACCCCTAAATTTCACCAAAATTACCATTTTACCCCTGAATTCACCAAAATTACCATTTTGCCCCTATTTTCACCAAAAATACCATTTCACCCCTAATCTTCTTAAAATTACAGTTGTACCCTTGTCCACTAAATTTACCATTTTACCCTTTACCTTCCAATTCATCCAAAATTCCTTAAATACCCTCACCATGCCTCCAAGACGCCCAAACCAACGAAATATCTAAGAAATTGAGATTGAAGAGTTGCGACAACAGATCCAACAGTTACAAGAAACTGTTAATGTGCAGCAAGCCCTGTTAGAAGCACAACACATACGATCAGACAATGACGAATCCAGTAATGATTCATCATCGTTTAGAAACCGTCGTCCACAAAGACAACCATTTAGAAACGACGACATCAGGGTAGAAATTCCAAACTTTGAAGGGAAGCTCCACCCAGATGAGTTTGTTGATTGGCTTCAAACTGTTGAGAGAATATTTGAGTATAAGGAGATACTAGAAGAAAAGAAAGTAAAGATCATTGCTGTGAAATTAAAGAAGCACGCTTCCATTTGGTGGGAGAATCTTAAAAAGAAGCGGGAACGAGAAGGGAAAAGCAAGATCAAGACATGGGAGAAGATGCGGAGAGAATTAACCCGAAAGTTCTTACCTTCTCATTATTATCAAGACAATTTCATTCAACTACAGAATCTCCGTCAGAAGAATTTGTCCGTGGAAGAATACACCAGAGAATTTGAGAAGTTAATGATGAAGTGTGATATTCATGAAAGGGAGGAACAGACAATAGCTCGATACCTTGGTGGATTGAACACTGATATCGCCTATCCAGTTCAGCTTCAACAATATTGGTCATTAGACGATGTTATCCGTCTAGCCATACAAGTGGAGAAACAGTTACCCAAAAAGTCTTCTTACAGAACTTTTTCCTCCACCGAAAATTCTCCTTATTCCCGTAAAACACCTGCAGATCAGCCTAGTACTTCCACCAAAACTCCTTCAAAGACCACCACGGATAACAAACCTAGGGCCACCAAATGTTTCAAATGTCAATGTTTTGGTCATATAGCCTCCAATTGTCCAACTCGGAGAACTATAACCATTATCAAAGGAGAAGCTTATGAAGTATCTGAAGAAGAAGAACCAAAAGAAGAAGAGGAGGTAGATCCAATATATGATGAAGAGATCACCGCTGCTAATCATGGTGAATCACTGGTGATTAGGCGAAGTTTACACACAGACCAAAGAAAAGAAGAACCTTGGCTGAGATACAACATCTTCCACACCCGATGCACCACTCAGGGTAAAGTTTGTAATGTCATCATAGACAGTGGGAGTTGTGAAAATGTAGTTTCAAACTATATGGTGGACAAGCTCAAACTGCCGACCCAAACTCATCCACATCCCTACAAGTTACAATGGCTCAACGAGGGAAGTGAAGTCAAGGTTTCCAAACAATGCCTTGTATCATTTTCAATTGGGCAGAAGTACCAAGATGAAGTTTGGTGTGATGTCATCCCTATGGATGCATGCCACCTCCTCTTAGGAAGACCATGGCAGTATGACAGACGAGTACAATACGATGGTTATGCCAATACGTATTCATTCACTAAAGATGGAGTAAAAGTTAAATTAGCTCCATTACCTCCAGGCGAACCCAGTCATGGTGAACAAAAAACAACTCCGTTGGTATCTTTAGTCACCAAGAATCATTTCAAGGTGCCTAAGGATGAGGTAAATTATCTGGGTTTTGTACTACTGATTGAACAAAACTGTGGAACCAGTCCTCCTCTAGAAATTACTCAGCTACTTTTTGAATTCCCAGATGTTATTCCAAAGGAAATTCCTCCAGGACTACCGCCTATGCGTGACATTCAACACGCAATAGATCTTGTTCCAGGAGCTATCATTCCCAACAAGCCTGCTTACAGGATGAGTCCACAAGAATACACAGAGGTACAATAGCAGGTTGAAAAATTACTGAAAAAAGGACTAATTCAGGAAAGTGTCAGTCCTTGTGTTGTCCCTGTGATATTAGTTCCTAAGAAAGATGGTACATGGAGAATGTGTATGGACAGCCGAGCCGTAAATAAGATCACCATAAAGTATCGATTTTCGATACCCCGACTCGATGACATGCTAGACCAATTGCATGGTGCTACCGTCTTTTCAAAGATTGATCTCCGCAGTGGATACAATCAGATCAGAATCCGTTCAGGAGATGAATGGAAGACTGTTTTTAAAACACGAGATGGTCTGTATGAATGGACAGTCATGCCCTTCGGACTTTCCAATGCTCCTAGCACCTTTATGCGCCTCATGAATCAGGTACTCCGCCTTTTTAGTGGTAGATTCGTAGTCGTATACTTCGATGATATCCTAATCTACAGCAAGGACAGAGAGGAGCATTTAGAGCACATACGGAGGGTACTAGAGGTTCTTCGAGAACAGAAGCTCTACGCCAACCTAGAAAAATGCTCTTTCCTAACCGATGAAGTGATTTTTCTGGGATACATTGTTACTGTTGAGGGTATCAAGGTGGATCCAAGCAAAGTTGAGGCAATCCACAGCTGGCCTACCCCCCAGTCTATCCATGATGTCAGGAGTTTCCATGGGTTAGCTTCTTTTTATCGCAGGTTCATTAAAAATTTCAGCACCATAGCAGCACCTCTCACTAATTGCATCAAAGGAGACAAATTTCAATGGACAGAGCCCGCTCAAAAAAGCTTTGATGAACTAAAAAAGCACCTGACTAAGACACCCGTATTGGCACTTCCTAATTTTGACCAGGTATTTGAAGTAAATTGTGATGCTTCTAACATTGGTATTGGTGCAGTACTCAGTCAAGAAGGTCGTCCAATAGCTTTCTTTAGTGAGAAATTGAATGAAGTCAAGCTCAAATACTCCACGTACGACAAAGAATTCTATGCCATCGTGCGAGCACTACAGCACTGGAGTCATTATTTGCTTCCCAAAGAATTCATTCTTTATTCTGATCATGAAGCTCTCAAATATCTGAATTCCCAGCAAAAGATCAGCCGCCGATATGCAACATGGGTTGAATTCCTACAAGCTTATCCGTTCTTGATCAAGCACAAGTCGGGAAAGCAAAACGGTGTTGCGGATACACTCAGCCGGCGCCAAATGTTACTTTCTACACTACAAATGAAAGTTGTTGGCTTTGAAACCCTCAAAGAACTATACCAAGATGATCCAGATTTCAACACTAGCTGGAAATCTACTGAGAGTCAACCCTTTCAACGTTACCACCGACAACAAGGGTTCTTATTCAAGGACAACGTCTTATGCATTCCTCGCTGCTCTTTAAGAGAGTCCATCATCTAGGAAGCACACGATAGAGGATTAGCAGGAAATTTTGGCAGAGATAAGACAGTATCGCTCATCAAGGGAAATTTCTACTAGCCAAAACTTGAGAGGGATGTCATCCGACATATCCAACGCTGCCGAATCTGCCACCTCGCCAAATCCAAAGGTCAAAATCTTGGACTATATTTGCCCTTACCAAGTGCTAGTGCACCACTGGGAAGATGTCGGTATGGACTTTGTTCTAGGACTACCACGAACTCAGAAGCAAAAGGATTCTGTTATGGTAGTTGTGGACAGGTTCTCAAAAATGGCTTTGTCCTATGTCAAAAAACTAATGATGCCGTTCACATTGCTGACTTATACTTCAGAGAAATTGTCTGACTCCATGGGATTCCAAAATCCATCACTTCAGATCGAGATGTCCAATTCTTGAGTCACTTTTGGGGAACCCTGTGGAAGAAAATGGGTACTAAGTTGCAGTTCAGTAGTGCCAGTCATCCTCAAACAGACGGACAAACAGAGGCGATCAACAGACTTTTAGGCAATCTATTGCGAAGCTTTGTTGGCAAGAATCTTCGCCAATGGGATCTCGTTTTAGCCCAAGTCGAGTTCGCTTATAATAATTCCACTAATCAGGCCACAGGCAAATGTCCATTCGAGGTAGTATACGGTGCTCGACCTCTCAGTCCTTTGGACATGGCTCCTTGTTCCACCAAGAATCAATTCAGTGTTGATGTTGATCAGAGAGCCAAAGAGATCAAGAAACTCCATGAGCAAGTTCGAACAAAAATTGAGAAACAAAATTCAAAATATAAAGCTCAACGAGATAAGCACCGAAAGCAACAAGTTTTCAATAAAGGAGACTTGTTATGGATTCACCTCCGGAAAGAAAGATTCCCAAAACAGTCCAATACCAAGCTATCTCCAAGAGCTGATGGTCCATTTAGAGTCGTTCAGAAGATCAATGATAATGCCTATAAGATTGAGTTACCAGGTTCTTATGGAGTGCTAGCTACCTTTAACGTTGCAGATCTTTCACCTTACTACGATGAAAAAAGTAATTAGACTCGAGGGCGAGTCTTCTCCAACTTGGGGAGAATGATCCAGAAAATATGCTCCAACCTAATCAAGCCCCACTCCAGCTCATCAAACCACCAAGCAAGATCCCATTATCAACTTTCTCAAAGCTGTCCATGTGCAGCCTCCCAAGCACCTCCATTTACAGATTTCATTGACAACAAGCACTTATGTTATTTTAAGCTTTTCTGAATAGTATAAATAGACTCGTTTGGTGTAAGCTAAAATCATAAATTGAAGTAATCAAATAAGCTCTTGAGTTTTCTTTCAAATCCTTGGTTTTTTTCTGAGCCACTGCCTATGTTTTCAAAGTACATGATTTGGTGCATGATCTTGCATTGTATGTTGTAAAAGAAGACTGCCTACTGGCAAATTCCCACATTCAGATTAAATCAAAGAGTGTGCGGCATTTGTCATTTGTTGAAAATGATTTGCTTGGCCAGTTTTCCCCTCCAAAATCAAGACGTGTGAGAACCATACTGTTTCCTGTTAAGGGAGTGGGAGCCAACAATGAAGTATTCTTGAAAATATGTGTCTCGGTACAAATACCTGCGGGTTTTGGATTTAAGTGATTCAACATATGAGACTTTGCCTCATTCCATTGGTATGTTGAAACATTTAAGATATCTCAGTCTTTTGAATAATAAAAAAGTTAAGAAACTCCCTGATTCTATTTGCAAGCTTCAAAATTTGCAAGTTTTGATACTCAGTGGATGCACGAGCTTGAAACATTGCCTAAAGGATTGAGAAACTTCATCAGTCTCCGACATTTGCAGATAACAACAAAGCAGTGTGTATTGCCTGAGAATGACATTGCAAACTTGAGTTCTCTTGAAAATCTAACTATTGAATCTTGCAACAATATGGAGTCATTGTTTGTAGGGATAAAACTCTCTACTCTTAAAGGGATGGGTGTTACTTGATTGTGGGAGTCTAACGTCTTTGCCACTTGATATTAAACATTTTCCTGAAGTAGAGACTTTGTTAGTTGACAACTGTGACAATTTGGAATTGTCAGAGGGACATGACGAAAACTCCTACTTGAGGATAAAATTTCTCCGTTTTGTTTCTTTGCCACAGTTGGTGACTTTGCCTCATTGGCTTCAAGGATCTGCAAACACATTGCATTCCTTCTTAATTTCAGACTGCAACAATCTTGAGGTGCTTCCTGAGTGGCCATCAACTCTGACATGTCTTAAAACATTTAGTATAAAAAATTGTCCTAAGTTGCTGTCTATCCCAAATGACATCCAATGGCTCACCACCCTTGAACGTTTGGAAATTAAAGATTGTTCTGAATTATGTAAAAAATGCTAGCCACAAGTTGGAGAGTATTGGTCTAAAATATCCCATATTAAACACATTCTCATTGGTGAACCAGAAGAATTTTGCGAAAAGGAATAGGATGAAGAAGAAGATTTGAAAGAACAGCAAGAAGTTGAGGGGTACTTTTCTATTCTTTTCTTTTCTATTCCTTTTTTTCCGGGGGTGGTTTGCATAATATTGTTGTTCTAGAGGACTTTCTTAATCACTTTTGAACTATGTCCTTGATGATTATGCCAGTAGTTCACTATAAATTGAACTTGGATTGTTTGTTTGATAAGGCCAGTTTGATGATATCTATTTTATCTTCACTCTTTTTTTTCTTGAAAATAAATGTTGCATACCTTTTGAAGGAGGGGTATTTCAAATTAGAGACTCCTGATTATTGATAGCTGTGCAAAAATTTGAAAATCAATATTTTCCTTTCATGTATATTTAATCCCATATAGTGATTAAATCATAGTTTAAATAATCTAAACTCAGGATAACATAGGATGAAAGTTCCTGCAAATGTGCAAATTAAATAGAAACACAAGGAGGGGCATTTAGGATAAATTTTGGCTTCGCCCCATGAAAGTAGAGACAGACAGCAGCTTGCTATAACAGATGTGATTAAATGGTGCATATTAGCATTGACAATTTTGATTGGGGAGATTTTCAAAGAATTTGGATAGCACTCCATTTGATTCAGTGATTACTGATGTATGGTTCTCAAGCAATTGTAAAAGCATACTTAGTACAATTACCGAAGCTAATGATGAAAAGCTTATGCAGAATTTTAAGACATATGCTGCTATGTTTTGTATTGCCCATGACACTCCTGCATTTAGACTTCTTGATATCTACTTCCCTTTAATTTTCACTTATGAAGATATGTTTATTGCTATTTAAAGTTTAAACACCATATTGTCCAGCAATGCATGGTGGAGTGCGGAGGTAAAACAAGTGATAGATTGAAAGATACAGAGACACGGGTTGTGATTGTGTTGAAATATTTGATTTATTTAGGATAATAAATCTCAGGCATCATAAGTTCACAACCTGAAAAATGAAATCTTGACTAAGGTTTTATAACAAAAGTTGCAGTGTGCACGACCAATCTTAATCTAATTTGAACTGCTGAAATCTGCCTTTACAAAATAACACAGTTTGGGCTAAGAAGCATGAAGGTGTGATACTTGGACCTTGGCTACAGAAAGCATTAAAAAACAAATTTCTGATCATTGAGCCTGAAGTCAATTTGAATCAAACCAATACAGAAGTCATAATCCTTATTTTAGAACAAAAACACCACTTAAAGTCTGAATTCATTGTTTTAGGGCTCCTGGTGTCACAGATGGAATTTTGGTTTGACATGTTTTAGAGTAAAGTTGTGCATTACAGTAAATTTTTCTCATTTTCACTGCTTACGCATATGGTTTTATGTTGTTCAATCATATAACAATATTATATATTTTATCATTACAATTAAATCTGGAGAAAAAAATAACTATCAAGTTTTATAACTAAAAACGGTTGGCCATGGTTAAATTGCTAAACATTTTTTTTTTGTTATCATAGGACGTATAATATGTGGTTGGAGTTTAATGATGTATCCTTAATTGATACTTTTGTTAATGAAAATAAATATAAAATGACATTCATTTTCTTAATTTTATTTTATAAATTTGTAGAATCTCATTCCTCAAGAACATGAGGGAATGAGATTTCATATATTTATTGAATTAGATTATATAATTTTTACTTAATATATTCTTATTTAATTTACAAAATAACAAAGATTACTCTCCTATACTCTCTACTTAACCCTAATTTATTTAACTCTATATAACCTCAACTTTACCTTCAAGCTTCGTGTATTTTGCTTTTGAAAGGAGAGGATAGTAGCTCATGCTCTTGTGACTATGAGAATAAACTAACATTGTCAAAATTGATGAAAACATATCATCATAATATTTGTTAATTATCAAAGAAAATTAATCTTAAATATTTTTTAAAAAATGCATATTTATATTATATATATATATATATATATATATATATATATATATATATATATATATATATATATATGTATATGGAAAACTATTTTTTATTTTTTATTAAGGGTAATTATGTAATTTATACAAATTTAGATTTTATTCCATATTATATCATGTAAACTAAATTGCGAAATTGTTTTCCATTCTAAATTATATAACATCCTATCAAACTATAAAATAAGAGTAAAATTTTCATTCCAATTTATTAATTTTCATTTTTATTCCCACTCTTATGCCATAAATTTCTATTATTTGTAACAAATGTAACCTTAGAATTCAGTATAATGTTGTTTTCAAGAATAAAGATAAGCCTATGCTTTTGGCATGAGGGGAGGGTGGAAGTCAAGCAATATAGGGAGGACTAACTGGATAGTTCGATTGCTCAATCTTGCACTTGCCCTATCAACAAATAAAGTTTAGGTGAAGTGTTGGTAGCAAATACATTCAAGTACCTTATAATTGACATTTTTTATTATATAATGTAAAATTTGAATTGAGATAAGTTCAAACTACATCCAAATACATTACATTGAAACTTGGTGATAGAATCAGCATCGTTCCATTCAGGGTATATGGTGTACTCAAACTGTGATTTAACCGAGTATTATAAACTATCTTTTTGATACATACGTCAAATCTCATTCAATATGTATACTTGCAGAAAGACCATCTTTAGCTTCGTCCAACCATTCAAAAGTACTGAATTTAAAGAATGGCTTATGAATTGTCTCTTTGAAGGACATGCAGAAATGTCTATGCTAATTGTGCAAGCACTGCGTGCATGAGTTTGTCAATGATTGTTGATTTATAGAAGACAAGTATTCCTAACTTCTGTTCTTATTTTGATGTTGGACTACTGCTTAGTTTTTAAGCAAATGTAAACTTTATTTTGTATTCATGAACAGTTATATATCAATTTATATTTATAATATATAAAAGTTGAAATGCGAGTGTGGAGTTCTTGTCTCAACTTCTTAATTAATTTTTCCATCTTTAACCACCTCAGTGTTTTTGCATGTGTCAGCTTCTATTGCAGTCCCTTCTTTGTTTTTTCACGTTGTCAACTTCTCCACTTTTTTGTTGACATTAAAAGCCACATTGACATATGTCGTGACCGTAAAATTAATCGCGGCGAAATAGCAACTTAAATTAAATTATTTTAATTTTAAGAGTCGCCACCAATTTTATTTGAATTTGGAAAAATTGGAAAACCTTTTATTTGGAAATGGTCTTTGGAACCAGATTGGATTCGGGAGTCGGTTATGCTTAGGGAAGGGTGGAAACTTAATCCCACTTTGCACCCCTAACGCACTCGTCCTAAGACGGTACCTTAGATTAATTGTGCAAATTATTAACAATCCTTGAAAATATTTATTTTACCCTTTTTGCAAACATTGTAACTAAAAAGCGAAACCACAAAATGTGAAAATTTAAATTTGGCTTGACGGAATACGATTCCGCTCCTACGTATCCTCAAGTGCAATGAGGAATTCAAAGTCACGTAGTTCTTTTATAAAATAAGTGTGGGTTGGTTGATTTTATTTAAAATGATTTTTTGGAATTTGAATTAACAAGCGTCGCGGCTCGCTTATTCAAATTAAGGATTAAATAGGTGAAGCTCGCGTCACGCTAGAGACGTCACCCATTGATTATCGAGTTTGTTACTGAAATTTTTATTTAAGATTGTAAATCATCAATCAATTGTCGCATGACTCGAGATGTTTACAAAATATAAGGGTTAGCAAGCTGTCGCAACTCAGGTAACCCATTTTTATTCCTTTTTAAAAAATTTTAATTATTTCTTTATTTTATTATTATTATTTTTTTTTTTAAACCCTTTTTTACCCTTCTCCCTTCTTATCAAAATGCATCATTATGGACAGCAGTCCACGTGATTCAACCTCACACACCCAAAAGACAAATCACAATTCAATTTAAAGAGATAAAAAAATTTGGAGAATTTGACAACACTAACAGCACGCACTAGGGGACGTTTGGGGAGGGGTTTGGACCCTGAGATTCGATGGTCGGGAGGCTGAATTCTGATGTTCGACGGTCGGGAATTGCCTCTGAAGGTCGAGAACTAGTTTCTGTGGTCCGACGGTCGAGAGCTGGTTCCTGTGGTCCGACGGTCGAGTGAAGGGATGGATTCGACATAATTTGGATGGGTTGTCAGTGAGGAGTTCGACGGTCGGTGAAGGGCTGATGGATTCGACGGTCGAGTGAGGGGATGGAGTTTTGATTGATGGTGTTGGAGGTTTGAGAGGTATGTGGTCTGGTTTGTGGGATGGTTTCGACGGTCGGGCTAGAGGTGAAGGTGGGCTTTGTGAAGTTGGTCGAATGAGGGGATGGGTTTGGTTTGAAGGGTTACGGTCCGACGGTCAGTTCTGGTTGGAGGGAAGGATCTGACCTCTGGGGCTTCGACGGTCGAATATGATGGATTTGGTTTCTGTGCAGTCCGACGGTCGGTTGAAGAGGGGCCTGGCTTCACGTGGTGGTACAAGGACAAGTAGTTAATGGCTTGAAGGAAATGGCAGCGAAGGTGCAAACGAGAGGGGTTATGGTGATGATTGTATGGTGGATTATGGTTTGGAGGTGGCTGTGTGTTGCGTTGTGGGTGAAGATTGGAGGATCTGGGATTCGACGGTCGGTTGGAAGGCTGATGGCTTCTGTGCAGTCCGACGGTCGGTTGAAGAGGGGGATTCGACGGTCGGCTGGGAGGCTGTTGGATGTGGATATTGAAGGTGAGTTCTCTTGTGGTTCGACAGTCGAATAGGGTGGAGCTTGGGGGTCCGACGGTCGGATGAGAGAGGATTTGGGGTTTTGAGTTCGACGGTCGGTTTAGGGATATGGTATTCGACGCGTCTGGTTTCTGTTCTTGGGTGGTTGTGTAGTCTGACGGTCGGATGAGAGGACGAATTCGACGGTCGGTTTTGGGGTATGGTATTCGACGGTCGGATGTGATGGAAGTAGGTGATGTGGTGAGAGATGGAAGAGGTTCGACGGTCGAGAGGAGGAAGGATGTGGTTTAAAGGATTATGACCGACGGTCGGTTGTGATGTGGTCTTCTCGGTTGCAGGCGGCACAAGTGATTCTGGGTTTTTAGGTGGCTATAGTGGAAAATGGTTGATGAAGAGGGAGGTTGGTGGTTTTATTTGGTTGGAGAAGATGAAGATGGAGTTTAGGTGGTTGTGGGTGATGGGAGGTTTGCTGCATGGTGGTCACGTTGGATGGTGAGAGCTTGGTGAAGGGTGGTTGCTGTTACATGGTGAAGGTTGGACGTGGAAATGAAGGTGATGTGGTGGCTGGTTTGGATGGTTACAGGAGCTTACGGTGAAGAGAGGATGAGTGGGGTTTGGAAGTTGAATATCAGCTCCTGATGGAGAGATCCCCCCCTAAGGTTTTGAAGTTGGTCCTCTCTTATTATTTGCCAGCAGCCAGGTGATAATGGAGTGGAGTGGTTATGCATAATGGAGTGAGTGATCACAAACCGACAATGGAGTGGGTGATCATGCCAGGGGACTCAGTGAATTAGTGAGGGAGTAGTTAGAAAATAATAAAAAAGAAAAGTGAGTGTTCTTTGTGTGTGATTTTTTTTGTTTTGTTTATTGTTTATTTTATTTTTTCTTTTATTTTTAATTTATACTTTTTTATTATTATTTTTTTAGCCTGGTCAAAATTGGGTGTTCACAGTTGCCCCTCTTTACTTGTTTCTTATTAGATAAAAGGGAAAATTGTGTTTTTTCATTTTATCGTCATAAGAAACGAGTAAAGAAATGAACTCCAATTTTGTCCGGCAATGCATGAAAGGATAAATGCAGAACAATGAAAAGAAATTAGAATGCATGGAGCCGATGCGCTCAACAGAAAGTAAAAAAATGGGCGACCGAGTCCCGGAATTTAAAAGACAATGGGCAACTGCGTCCCGAAATTTAAAAGACAAGGGGCTTGACCAGAATTTAAAAGACAGTGGACTTGGCCCAGAATTTGAAAGACAATGGCTTGGCCTGAATTTAAAAGACAATGGGCTTGGCCCGAAATTTAAGAGACAATGGCTTGGCCCGAAATTTAAGAGACAAAGGGGCTTGCCCAGAATTTGAAAAACAGATGGGCTTGGCCTGCACTTGAATTTGAAAGACATTGGGCTTGGCCCGAGAATTTGAAAAACAGTGGAAGGGCTTGGCCCGAATTTGAAAACAAAGATGGGCTTGGCCCGAAATTTAAAAAAACAAGGGCTTGGCCTGATTTGAAAGACAATGGGCTTGGCCCAAATTTAAAACGACAGTGGGCTTGGCCCAATTTAAGAGATAGGGGCTTGGCCTGAATTTAAGAGACAAGTGGGCTTGGTCCCCGAAATTTGAAAAACAAAGGGGCTTGGCCCGAATTTGAAAAACGATGGGCTTGGCCTGAAATTTAAAAAACAGTGGGCTTGGCCCAAAAATTTGAAAAACGAAGGGGCTTGGCCTGAAATTTAAAAAACAAGTGGGTTTGGCCTGCAAATTTGAAAGAAAATGGGCTTGGCCCAGAATTTAAAAAACGATGGGCTTGGCGAATTTAAAAGACGATGGGCTTGGCCCTGGAATTTGAAAGACAGTGGGCTTGGCCCGGAATTTAAAAACGATGGGCTTGGCCCTAATTTAAAAGACAATGGGTTTGGCCCAGACTTATTTAACAGACAGTGAGCTGGGCTTGGCGAGGATTTAAAAAACAATGGGCTTGGCGGGATTTAAAGGACAGTGGGCTTGGCCCTAATTTAAAAAACAAGGCTTGGCCCGATTTGAAAACGATGGGCTTGGCCCGAAATTTGAAAAACATGGGCTTGCCCCGTAATTTTAAAAACAATGGGCTTGGCCCGAATTTGAAAGACAATGGGCTTGGCCTGAATTTAAAACGATGGCTTGGCCAAATTTAAAAGACGATGGGCTTGGCGGAATTTGAAAAACGATGGGCTTGGCCCTAATTTTAAAAGACAAGGACTTGGCCCAAAATTTGAAAGACAATGGGCTTGGCCCAAATTTAAAAAACGGGGCTTGGCCTGAATTTAAAAAACGATGGGCTTGGCCTTGAATTTGAAAAACAAATGGGCTTGGCTTGAATTTAAAAGACATGGGCTTGGCCCTAATTTAAAACAATGGGCTTGGCCCGATTTGAAAAACAATGGAAGCTTGGCCTGAATTTAAAACGATGGGCTTGGCTTGGCGAATTTAAAAAACGATGGGCTTGGCCCAAAATTTAAAAACAAGATGGGCTTGGCCCAAAATTTGAAAACGATGGGCTTGGCCCAAAATTTAAAAAACAATGAAAGGCTTGGCCCTAATTTAAAAAAACGATGGGCTTGGCCCGGAATTTAAAAAGACAGTGGGCTTGGCCCAAAAATTTAAAGGACAGTGGGCTCGGCCCGAAATTTGAGAGGCAGTGGGCTTGGCCCAGAATTTAAAAGACAGTGGGTATCTGGTGTCCCGAATTTAAAATGAAATGGGTATCTGGTGTCCCAAATTTAAAATGAAGGAATAAGCATTTTGATCAAAAAGATTTTTTTTTCTTTTCTTTTTTTTTATATTTTTTTATTTTTATTTCTTTGTTTTTTTCTTTTGCTTTTCTCTCCTTTTCTCCTTTTTTTGTTTTCTTTTTCTCTTTCTGTTTTCTTTCTCTTTTTTTCTTTCTCTTTTTTTTTTCTTTTCGAATTTTTTTAAAAAACAATGGGCAATCAAGGCGTCCGAATTTTAAAAGATAATAGGCAATGAGTCCCGAAATTTAAATGACAATGGGCAACTGAGTCCCGAAATTTAAATGACAATGGGCCACTGAGTCCCGGAATTTTAAAAGACAATGGGCAACTGAGTCCCAGAATTTAAATGACAATGGGATAAGCATCTTGATCAAAAAGATTTTTTTTCTCTTTTTTTTTATTTTTCTCATTTTCTTTTCTTTGTTTTTCCTTTGCTTTTCTCACCTTTTCTCTTTTTCTTTTTCTTTTTTTTTTTTTTTTTTCTTTCTCTTTTCTTCTTTTTTTTTTTTCTTTTTTTTTTTTCTTCTTCTTTTTTTTTTTTTTCTTTTCGAATTTTAAAAACAATGGGCAATCTGCGTCTCGAATTTTAAAAGACAATGGGCAATCGAGTCCCGAAATTTAAATGACAATGGGCACTGAGTCCCGAAATTTAAATGACAATGGGCCACTGAGTCCCGAATTTTAAAAGACAATGGGCAACTGAGTCCCAGAATTTAAATGACAATGGGATAAGCATCTTGATCAAAATCAAGATTTTTTCTCTTTTCTCTTTTTTTCTTTTTTTTTTTTCTTTATTTTTTCTTATTTTCAAAATTTTATTTGAAAAACATTTGAACCAAGGACGACTTTGGAAAGCTTTGACCAATCAAACCTTGTTCACACGCTTTGGTTCTTTCCTTCTTCTTCTCCTTTCCTTCTTTTTTCTTTGTTTTTCGCTCTCGGCTCTCCTTTTGAGAAATGAGATGAACCATTGCTTGAATGATTCCTTGAGAGAAAATTTTTGCCCCAGTGTTTAACCTTGTCTCTCATTTAGTTGATTCCCTGCAACTGCTTGATAACTCAGTCCTTGTCTGCGTTGCTACTTCCTTCAACACAGCTTCTCCTCAATCCCTCAAAAATGTTTACCCCAGTATGACCAACTGAATGTAAGCAAAATTGCCCCCTGTGTGGCTGATCAAACGCAATTCAAAATTGCCCCAGTTTGGGTGCACCCTTCAAGGTGTTTCAGGCTAACTTCCTCTGAGATTTTGCCCATTCATTTGCCCTAACTTTTGTTTAGACCGACCTTTCAGGTTTTCAGACTAACGGGCTCATTTTCATTTTTTTTTTTTTTTTTTTTTTTCAACTTTTTCTTTTTTTTAACTTTTGTTTAGGCCGCCCTTTCGGGTTTTTGAGCTTTTTTTTTTTTTTTTTTTTTTTTTTTTTTTTTTTTTTTTTTTTGTTTTTTGTTGTTTTTTTTTCTTTTTTTCTGCTTGAGTACCTCCTCTTCCATCAATTGGGATTTCCAAGATCTCTTCGATCTGAATTGGTCAATAAGCAATTACCATTAGATGGTCAAATCATGGTGTTGTACTCATGGTCATTTTACCTGAAGCATTATGTCACAGACACTCATGAATTCAAAAAGTACAACGGGAAAGAAACGAACAACTTCCATATTGTTCTTAGAAGTTTGACTACAGAAAGGATATTACTTACAACGGTTAAAAACACAAGAAATAAAATCAAAAGATTTTTTTTTCGCTTGAGTCAAGATTCAACAACTGGACATCATTAATTATCAAACACCCCCCACACTTACTCTTTTGCACTTCCTCGGGCAAAACAGAAAAAATACTGACTCAAAAGTTAAACATTCTAAAAGACTCAATTTCTAATAATATTTAAGAATGAAGATCAATTAATAATTCAAGTAATCAAACATTCATGAGGCAACACATCTTCACATCTCAAATCAACAAGCAAGGATACTTCAATTGAAAAACATGAGTAAAGAATGATAGATCCTCACAGAATTTACTCTCAATCTCTCAAGTGTTTAAAAGGTAGGTGTTTCACTCAATTCAACCCATGAAAATTGCACTACCATAAGCTTGCTTATCTTCTACTTCTCCACTACTCAAAACACATGCACACACAAATCATGAGGACTTTATTCATGGTTGTAGTGAGGTCAGGGTAAAGGTGGAAGTAATATGGATATGTCAAGTTAAATACCAAAGAGAATAGAAGAGCATTATGATACAGTTAGAGTGAAGAAGATGTTTGAGAACATTCCGTCTAACTTTCCCACGATTTTCTTAGTTTTTTTTTTTCTCATACAGAACAATGACCAATATCTAACTAATGTTTTGTTAAAGATCAATTGGTAGATTGAATTCCTTTAGGCTTGAACATTCTCCTTCTATTCCTGTTATTTCCAATCATCCACCCTCATTCTAGGTATGAATATATCACATGGTGCATTCTTTTGATTGTAGCAATAACCAAATTTTCTTTTTTTTTTTTTTTTTTTATAGAAACATATTTTCTTTTTCCCTTTTTTTTTTTAGAAACATATTTTCTTTTTCTTTTTCTTTTTTTTCTTCTTTTTTTTTATATACAACCAATCTGCACATGCACCCCCACACTTGTTCAAGAACTCATCAAATAACAAAGTCAATGCTCTCTTATTCCCTAAGGTTGGGTTAGAACATGGTTTTTCATTTAAGGCACGTAATGAGTTAGAAACAAAGAATGGTCAAATAAGCTCAAAGGGGTTAAGCAAAGGAAAATATGCAAGGTTGGCTTTTTGGCTAAACTGGCTAAGAAAGAGGGCCTCAATCATGTTCATGCATGCAAGTGAAACGTAGCCTCAAAAAGAATCAAAGCAAGTTCTAGAGTGATCATTATCATGAGTGAAAATCACACAAGAAAGAAGAGAATGGCATAAATGTTGAATCCATCCATTAGGTTCAAGATCTCACAAGATATAGTTCTATCATTCTCAGTCCACCAATTCAACATCCATAACCAAACATATGATTTTTAAGAAAGAAGACAATTTACTCAATCATGCAAATTTTCCTGAATTTCAATTGCTACTTCCACACAAACTAGTTATCTATCCCAACTAAAATGCGTCTCAAGAGTAAAACTTACTCCCTACTCTGCCATCCTTAACTGGTTTAGAAAATTACTGACAAACATATAAACATATTAATACATGCACACACCTTTTTTTGTTTTTTTTGTTTTTTTTTTTTTTTTGTTTTTTTTTTTTTTTTTTTCATATTTAGGCACACAACGATCCTTCCCCCCAACCAGATCATAACATTGTCCTCAATGTGAGAAAGAGATATAGAAAGGAGTAAAACAACCTGATAAGAAGTGAAATCAACGCCCAGTAGAAAAGAAGCACACAGTCAGTGTTGCATCGGACCCTGATAAGAAGTGAATAGAACTTTAGTACTTCCACAATTTAATACTAATTACTACTCTACTACTCCTTACTCTGCCACCAATTGAGATGCGTCTCAAGATAAAAAAATACTCCTTACTCTGCCATCCCTATTTACTTTTGTTGTTAATTGATGACAAACACAACAAACATATTAACAAACACACTTTTTGAATTTTTTTGGTTTTTTTTTTTTTTTTTATTATTTTTTTTTTTTTTTTTTTTTTTTTGTTTTTGTTTTTGTTTTTTTTTTTTTTTTTTTTTTTTGCAACCATCTTTTCCCCAACCAGATCATAACATTGTCCTTAATGTTAAAATATAGATGAGTAAAGGATAGAATTACTGTTTGGAGAAAGCGGACACAAATTTAAACAGAAACAAAGTACAATAAAATCAAACCGATTAAAGAGAAAGTGTCAGATCTAGCTTGCTTTTCTTGTTACTTCCTTCGCTGCTTCCTATTGACCAATCTATTCGAGCCAATACCTTATCGTACATACTCAAAAGCTTCCAATTTATCAATGAGCTCATCAATAGTGGAGGCGAGAGATAAGAAGTTGTCTTCTTAGAAGGAGTGATAAATTTACTGTTCCACGACTTTGTCAAGAAAAAATAACAAAAGGTCAAAGAAATTATTAACATTCAACGGACCAATGGGTTTATGGTGGATGTTCGGTTCAAACCAAGAGACAATTTGAAAAATTTCTTCCAAAGTACCAAAACCACCTGGTAAGACAAGAAATGCATCAAATTGTCAATCATTATTTTCATGCGTCCATGCATGGATGTTACTGAATTTCTTCTCCAACTGTCTTGCCGGTGATGTTACTTTCACTAAAGGTTTAGGAATAACACCTAAAACACGATGCCTCCTATAAGAGTAGCAAGTGAAACAAATTTCCCCCATTAACCCACGACAACCTCCCCCATATACAAGATGAATGTTCCTCGCAACAAGTGATCGACCAAGAGTGCTAGCTGCGTTTACAAACTCTAATCCCTTCCCATAACTCAACCCACAAAAAACACAGACATTTTTTAGGTTACGAATAGCGGCCCCATTCTATACCCTTCTTCTCTTTGAGTGTTTCTGAGTTGAAGATGAAGGAGAAAATGGAGTGTTTAAATAAGAAAAAGAATGGAAAGGGAAATAATTGCACCTAGAAAGGTAGGTCGGCTGTTGTCAGAAAAGGTTGAATTTAAGAAACATAAGATCTCTTTTTTTTTTTTTTTTTTTTTTTTAACTTTTTTTTCTCTTTCTTTTTTTTTTTTAACTCTCTCTCTTTTTTTTTTTTTTAAGAAAATTATCAGGGTAAAGAAGTCTAGAAACCCCCGAAGGATCCCATCCAAAAGATCGTCTGTCCAAAACCAAAATTCAACAAAATCATACAAAGATAACAAACGATTACATACCTTTATGTACGGTTTCATGGCGAGATCTTTATCTTTCAACGCGTCATGAGTGCGATAATACCAAGACGGCTCACCAATCTGGGCATTCTTCTCCCTCCCGCTTGTGGGATATTTTGATTGAGCTACGACGCCACTAATTAAAGTGCGTAAATCGACGGCTACCACCAACGACCACGGCCGGTGAGAGGTCGTTGAAGAGCCCATGGCATTAAATCACGGGATTCACTCGGAGGCATTGTCACGCGAGAATGCAAACACGGACGCTTCTTTCTCGTCCATCAACAAGCGAGCCTTTGGTTAAAACACAGGAATGCTTGCGCGGCTCTCTGCAGAGCATGGCACACGAACCTTATTTACCGACCGGCGTGCGAAGGTCCACCCGAGTCAATGACGGTCCGCCACTCCACCGCGCGGGGCTCCTAATCTAATTAAAGACCAAGTACAACCGAAGTTTCGCCTCTTTTTAGTTTTCAATTTTTTTTTTTTTTTTTTTTTTTTTTTGAAAGATAATATATACATGTTGTTGTGATTGTGGTTCACATCTTCCTCTGGTTTCACGTCCAGAAACGGCTTAAACGCCTTCTATGAGTCGAGGATAAGCTTCCCATCCAATTTTCTTATAAATTGGCAAACGAGTCTTTTTGAGTCGATTCCCAAGATTGTAACGCTCCTCGCTCATCCTTGAAGAGATTCCACAAACTAAGAAGTTCACGCTGTACAACTCCACAAGAATGCGTCTCAAGAGTCAATAAGATATTATCTAATGACTCCTTACTCAGTCCATTCTTAATGAAGAATAATTTATCTTCTCTATTTACAGAAACCATCCCCAAAGAGTGACATCGCGTGTTGCAATTCCATCGTGCACACTTGTAACAAACTTTCATTCTTTTTGCTCTTCTCCTCCTTTGAAAATGAACTTTTACCGAGACCAGGCATGTATGGGACAAATGAATCGAAGATTCACCACTAAACGAACCTTTGCTTCGATTATCCAAATATATCTTCGGGATGCCCTTATACATTAACAATCTCAGTCTTTCACACCTAGCTTCATAGACTTTTGTTAGAGCATTTAGAGGGAGAGAAGGAAAATATTTTCTTAGGTTTGAAAGAATGGCATCCATTTTGAAAGGAGAAGAAATCAGTTATTATGGGAAACTGAAAAATAAACCGACTTGAGAGTCACGGAGTACCGTTATCCACCACTTAACCGGCAACACAGAGAACTCAACAACTTGATGCTCCAGAAATGGTTGAGTCTTGGTCCATTAACTTTAAGCGCATTACCATTCTTAGGATTCTCAATGTCTATGGCCCCATAAGATACACGTGTTTGACAACAAAAGAACCGTGCCTCCTATATCTCAATTTTCTAAGGAGTAGGTGCGGATGAGAGTCTTAAAGCAAAACTTTATTGACCAATTTCCGCAACTTTTACAAAAGGTGTAACAGACCTTGAATAAAGAAGGCCAATAAAATCCATACTGCAAGATTCTCGTAGTTGTTGTCTCCACATGCTTCCGATAAGATTTAATGGCACTACCTACCTCATTGTCGGGTACACAGCTGTCTTTTTTTTTTTTCTTGTTTTTATTTTTTTTTTGAGAAAACATGATGAGAAGAATGATGACAAGTGATGCAATAATGAGTGAGTGAGTTGTTGGTCCTTTAATAATGACTCATCTCCTCTTTTTGAAAAAGAAATTTTTAAGAGGGACGCAAGTATGGTTTGTCACATTAAAAGACTGAACAACTCACAAGATATGGCAAGATAATTTTTTTTTTTTTTTAAGAATGTAAGAAAATGTATTTTTTTTTTAGTTTTTTTTTTTTTTTTAAAGAATGGATGGCATGAGGAAAGAAGAAGTACGCTCCCTTTGTATCCTAATGAGGTTGCCTTAAACTTGGGAATTCCATCCTAAGGATCTAAGAGTCTTTCTGGTTCGTGATAACCTCCATAGGGTGGCTCTTCTATTTTAAAGGTCTCTAGAGCCAAGTCCTATTTCAGAATGTTGACCACGAAATAGTGGGTAAACCACTAGGTGTGGGACATTCATGAAAAAGGCGCACTCTAGATGAGGTTTTCGCGATAACCAAATAGGAAGTACATCCAAAATGGCTACCACTACGCAACCTCTACTTATCTTAGGCTTCACTCAGACCCGGGTATAGGGCCCCACTCGGATGTGTGTGCTTTACGTGTAGGTGCAGTGGGTGCTGGGAGCGTACAAACCTGTACAAAAATTTAAAAGAAACTACCCCCCAACCTGCAAAAACATATATACAATAACCAGACAGCAATCATCTATCCTAAGGTTTCAACAATTATGTACAAATATATACAAATATATACAAGTATATCAGGTCAAAACAAACACAGGGATAAAAAGGGTAAAATAAATAATGAAAATTATTAACAATTTGCACAACTAACAACGACAGGCTTGACTCTCCAAAACGTCCCCAGCGGAGTCGCCATCTGTCGCGACCGTAAAATTAATCGCGGCGAAATAGCAACTTAAATTAAATTATTTTAATTTTAAGAGTCGCCACCAATTTTATTTGAATTTGAAAAAATTGGAAAACCTTTTATTTGGAAATGGTCTTTGGAACCAGATTGGATTCGGGAGTCGGTTATGCTTAGGGAAGGGTGGAAACTTAATCCCATCGCACCTCTAACGCACTGTCCTAAGACGGTACCTTAGATTAATTGTGCAAATTATTAACAATCCTTGAAAATATTTATTTTACCCCTTTTTGCAAACATTGTAACTAAAAAGCGAAACCACAAAACTGTGAAAATTTAAATTTGGCTTGACGGAATACGATTCCCGCTCCTACGTATCCTCAAGTGCAATGAGGAATTCAAAGTCACGTAGTTCTTTTATAAAATAAGTGTGGGTTGGTTGATTTTATTTAAAATGATTTTTTTGGAATTTGAATTAACAAGCCGTCGCGGCTCAGTTATTCAAATTAAGGATTAAATAGGTGAAGCTCGCGTCACGCTAGAGACGTCACCCATTGATTATCGAGTTTGTTACGAAATTTTTATTTAAGATTGTAAATCATCAAGTTGTCGCAACTCGATGTTTACAAAATATAATGGTTAGCAAGTATCGTCGCACTCGTAACCCATTTTTATTCCTTTTTAAAAAATTTTAATTATTTCTTTATTTTATTATTATTATTATTTTTTTTTTTTAACCCTTTTTTACCCTTCTCCCTTCTTATCAAAATGCATCATTATGGACAGCAGTCCACGTGATTCAACCTCACACACCCAAAAGACAAATCACAATTCAATTTAAAGAGATAAAAAAATTTGGAGAATTTGACAACACTAACAAAGACGCACTGTGGGACGTTTGGGGAGGGTTTGGACCACGAGATTCGACGGTCGGGAGGCTGAATTCGATGTTCGACGGTCGGGAATTGCCTCGAAGGTCGAGAACTAGTTTACGTGGTCCGACGGTCGAGAGCCGGTTCTCGTGGTCCGACGGTCGAGTGAAGGGATGGATTCGACATAATTTGGATGGGTTGTCGGTGAGGAGTTCGACGGTCGGTGAAGGGCGATGGATTCGACGGTCGAGTGAGGGGATGGAGTTTGGTTGATGGTGTTGGAGGTTTGAGAGGTATGTGGTCTGGTTTGTGGGATGGTTTCGACGGTCGGGCTAGAGGTGAAGGTGGGCTTTGTGAAGTTGGTCGAATGAGGGGATGGGTTTGGTTTGAAGGGTTACGGTCCGACGGTCGGTTCGGTTGGAGGGAAGGATCTGACCTCTGCGGGGCTTCGACGGTCGAATATGATGGATTTGGTTTCGTGCGGTCCGACGGTCGGTTGAAGAGGGCACTGGCTTCACGTGGTGGTACAAGGACAAGTAGTTAATGGCTTGAAGGAAATGGCGGCGAAGGGCAAACGAGAGGGTTATGGTGATGATTGTATGGTGGATTATGGTTTGGAGGTGGTGTGTGTTGCGTTGTGGGTGAAGATTGGAGGATCCGGGATTCGACGGTCGGTTGGAAGGTCGATGGCTTACAGTGCGGTCCGACGGTCGGTTGAAGAGGGGGGATTCGACGGTGGTGGGAGGTCGTTGGATGTGGATATTGAAGGTGAGTTCTCTTGTGGTTCGACAATCGAATAGGGTGGAGCTTGGGGTCCGACGGTCGGATGAGAGAGATTTGGGGTTTTGAGTTCGACGGTCGGTTTAGGGATATGGTATTCGACGCGTCTGGTTTCTGTTCTTGGGTGGTTGTGTAGTCTGACGGTCGGATGAGAGGACGAATTCGACGGTCGATTTTGGGGTATGGTATTCGACGGTCGGATGTGATGGAAGTAGGTGATGTGGTGAGAGATGGAAGAGGTTCGACGGTCGAGAGGAGGAAGGATGTGGTTTAAAGGATTATGACCGACGGTCGGTTGTGATGTGGTCTTCTGGTTCTGGGCAGCACAAGTGATTCTGGGTTTTTAGGTGGCTATAGTGGAAAATGGTTGATGAAGAGGGAGGTTGGTGGTTTTATTTGGTTGGAGAAGATGAAGATGGAGTTTAGGTGGTTGTGGGTGATGGGAGGTTTGCTGCATGGTGGTCACGTTGGATGGTGAGAGCTTGGTGAAGGGTGGTTGCTGTTACATGGTGAAGGTTGGACGTGGAAATGAAGGTGATGTGGTGGCTGGTTTGGATGGTTACAGGAGCTTACGGTGAAGAGAGGATGAGTGGGGTTTGGAAGTTGAATATCAGCTCCTGATGGAGAGATCCCCCCCTAAGGTTTTGAAGTTGGTCCTCTCTTATTATTTGCCAGCAGCCAGGTGATAATGGAGTGGAGTGGTTATGCATAATGGAGTGAGTGATCACAAACCGACAATGGAGTGGGTGATCATGCCAGGGGACTCAGTGAATTAGTGAGGAGTAGTTAGAAAATAATAAAAAAAAAAGTGAGTGTTCTTTGTGTGTGATTTTTTTTGTTTTGTTTATTGTTTATTTTATTTTTTTTTTATTTTTAATTTATACTTTTTTTATTATTATTTTTTTAGCCTGGTCAAAATTGGGTGTTCACAACATATGTTAGCATTTTAAAACTTTAATTGAGTGTCTTTTGGCCTAAAATGAGTGTTTCAGTTTCTGTTTTATTGCTCAATGTGCCCATTCAATTAGATTTTAGGATTAACATACACTAGAGGAGATCAACGAGCGGCAATTATTTTCCCCTCTAGCCACATGACCAGACTTGGCGTACACTCAGCAATGCCTACCATGTTAACTACTAGATGCTTCGCCTACTCTACTTAGTTTTATCTATGCATCCCTAATTAGGGGTGTCCAACGAATTGGGTCAACCCACGAATTTATGGGTTTTGACCTAACCCAATCTATAAAGTACGGGTTGGGTTGGATTTACGGGTTGGGTCGAGTTAAAAAATGTTTCAACCCACAGTGTGTGAGTCGGGTAGCGAGTTGGAACACTTCCAACCCAACCCCCCCATCTACCTTTTTTTTTAAAAAAAAAAAGTGACTCAAATAGAATGTGCGTTTTGTTTGAAAAATGCATTAAGGTTCATAAATATCCTCTCTGATATAACTAGGAATAACGTTAGACCATATAAATACGCTAATAAATAAAAGCCAAAGTGGGAAGAGAAAAAGACATCAAAACCCTATCTATTTACTCCCTCTCCATTGGCTCCAGCGTAGCTAGTAGTTCGCTCTTCTCTGCAACTAGTCTCTGCAACTAGTTCTTCGCAGTGCAGTCATTCTCCCAAGCTCCCAGTGTTTGTGCCTTGAGTCAGTGACTATTGCTTCTTCTCCCACCAAACCTCCTAGTTCCAATGATTGCGCTATCGCTGTGAGTCTATTACTATTGCTTCTTCTCCCACCCGATCTCCCAACTGTTCTCTACAACTAGTCATGCCACCATAAAGCCACGCATCCCTCTTCCCTCTTGCGGCTTTTTCAGTTCTTTACACCACGCAGCCCCAGCAAGTAAGCCTTCTTCCTTTGCTCTTTTCATGTAAATCTGAAACATAAGAGGGAGTGCAGTTGGGTACAATGTAGCTGCACCATACAGGCAAGGAAGCTACAGGAGGCATAGTGGGCAACAAAGCTATGGGTATGAGCAGAGTGGGGCAGACGATGAATATAGTATCGCTGGAAAAGAAGAAGAAGAGCAAGCTTGGAGTGTAGGGTTGCACTTGTTAAAATGATTATCATTGATGAACTTCCATTTAAATTTGTTGAAAATGAAAGCTTTAAAAGTTTTGCTCAAGTTATGTAACATGAATTCCAAGTTCTTTCTAGACAAACTGTTGGTAGAGATGTTATGCAATTACATGTGTTTGAGACTAATTTGTTATTTGAGTTTATGATTTTGTTAAATTTATTTCAGACTTAGTAAGACTTGTTAGTTGTTAGTTTGTTATGCATTTATTAACTTATGGTGTTTAGTTTATTTGATATTGAGACTTATAATATTAATTTGTTAGATTTTGTATTTTAATTTTTTTTTCAAGAATTTTTTTAAAAGAAAAAATACATCGAACCCACAGGTTCGACCCAACTTAACTCATTCTTGAGCAGATCGAGTCGGGTCAAGTCAAGTTGAGCAGAAAATCTCTTCGACCCAACCCAACCCAACTCACTACTTTGATGAGCAGGTCGAGTCTAAAAATACTGCTGAATCCACCCAACCCAATCCACGGACACTCCTATCCCTAATAATTAAATAAATTATCTTCATGTCTCCTTAGTAACAAATAAATAACCATTAGCCATTTAATATTTAACTTTAAGTATATTGTCTTATGAGCATTTCAATTGAATGAGAATTATTAGGATGGAATATAATTATTGGCTAAGCTAAAACGGTGCAGAAGAGAGGAGAAAGAGTATAAGTTATACACAACTGAGCAGAAGAAGAAGAAGGATCATTAAGATGTTTCATTTGTTTCTCGACATTCTTACATTTTTTTTCTTAGTATCTTAACTAAAGGATATTTTCTTTTATTTATGTACAGTTCATTAAAAAAAAAGTCAACATAGTTAGATTGAAGAGGCATCCCTTTCTATAAATTTAATCCAAAAACAGTAAGAAGACGGTAGAGCCGTATGCATAAAGATGAGTTACTACCAATTCCATGAAATTTTGCTACTAAGCTTGGTGGGTGGAGAACCTTGGATTTATCAGTGGACAATTTTGCTACAACTACAATATATGTTAATATAGAATTCACATCTTGTATTTCTTCTCACTTTACATTTTGTATTTCTTTTTTAAGAAGAATATTCAGTAACATATTATTTTGGATTTTTTTAAATATTTATTTTATTATTAGTCTATTACATACACTTAAAAATATTATTAAAAATTTTATTTTTAAATTAATAATAAAATATATTTAAAAAAATATTCAAAATACATTTCTCTCTTTTTAAAGCTTTGGTACGTAGATTCTTCTTACTTTTTCATCACAAATAAGCTTATAAATTATAATCATTTTAACATTAAACATGACAGTTTGGCATGCATAATAAAGTCCATTTTGGAACACCGGCAGTTGCAAAGGAATTTTTGGTTATTAATTTATTAATGCATTTTGGGTTAAATATGACTTCATTATGAAAAAATGTACTCAGTTATATGCATAAAGTACATTACATGTTTAGATTATTTTTAGAATTATTATTTTTGAATGGTTGAGATTTTGTGATGTTCCATAAAATTCAATTCGTTTTGAAAGCAAGTTTAAGTATTACTCTGAGATGAGTGACATTGGTTAATGATGAAAATTTTATCTTTTATCTTTATGATTTTTTCGTTATTTAGATATTGTGTTTAAAGGTATTTTCCTTCCCAAACCTCAATACACTTGTTAGAATGACGCGTAGGAGATATTTTCTCATCAATTTATAACTCTTTTCCTTCTCACAATTTTATCATTTTATTTATTTATTATCACTGAGTATTAGACCCATTTTCACTTCTTTTGAATTACTAATAAGTTTTGAAGTTTTTAAAGTTTTCAAATTGAAAGGAAAAGTTGTTAAAAATGAACTATGCAACCGATTCTGAGGAATATACAAATAAAGACAAAAGTTATCACTCTGTTTGTAACAAGTTATTAGAAAATCAATAAAAAATAAACCAACCAATGGAGTTGTTTCGATTTTTTCTAATGTGGGAGGGTATCTTTCTAAAGAATGAATTTATGAATAATTAAATTAAAAAAAAAAAAACCAAAAGCACTACAACCACAACTTTTGTTTGCAAGTTGCACGAGTTGCAATAAGAAATCTTTCCAACTCATGCGGCGATAGACATTAAGTCCATTATTAAGGAAGACTTGGATATAAAACAATTGACTTTCTGAATCAATTGTACTAGACTTTTCAAAAGCGTAGTCCTTGACACAATACAAGAGTTGTGCATTCCTATCTCTTGCTCTTTGATTTCCTCATAACCATTCCATGGCTGAATCATTTCTCTTCAGCATGGCGGAGTCACTCATAGAAAAGCTTGCTTCTACCGCATATGAAGCAGCTTATCAGTTGATAGGTGTATACGACGATCTGCAAGAGTTTAAAAAGACTCTGAGACTTGTCAAAGCTGTGTTGTTGGACGCTGAGCAAAAGCAGGAGCACAACCATGAGCTGCGGGAATGGCTGAGGCAGATCAAACATGTCTTCTCTGATGCAGAAAACGTGCTGGATGAATTTGAGTGTGAAACATTAAGAAAGCAAGTGGTCAAAGCTTACGGTACCACCAAAACCAAGGTAGGTCGCTTCTTCTCAAGTTCAAATCCACTTGTTTTTCGTTATAGGATGGCCAAACAAATTAAAGAAATCAAGAATAGATTAGACAAGGTTGCAGCTGATAGGAATAAGTTTGGTCTTCAAATAATTGAAGTTGATAGACGTGTTGTGCATAAGAGGGAAATGACATACTCCACTGTGATTGATTCAGATGTGATAGGAAGGGAACATGATAAAGAACATATCATACACCTTTTGATGCAGCAAAATCCAAATGATGATGATGATAAAATAAGTCTCTCTGTTATCCCCATTATTGGGATGGGAGGCTTGGGAAAGACCACTCTTGCAAAATTTGTGTTCAATGATAAGAGGATAGATGAATCTTTTCCACTGAAGATGTGGGTGTGTATTTCTGATGACTTTGACATTAAGCAATTGATTATTAAAATAATCAATTCTGCTAATGATTCTACTTCTGCTGATGCTCCTGCTCAACAACAAAATTTTAAAGAATTAGAAATCCAACAATTGCAAAATCATCTAAGAAATAAATTAGCTGGTCAGAAGTTCCTACTCGTCTTGGATGACGTATGGAATGAAAATCGAGTTAAATGGGTTGAGTTGAGGGATTTTATACAAGTGGGTGCAGAAGGAAGTAAAATTCTGGTGACTACACGTAGTCACTCCATTGCTTCCATGATGGGCACCATTCCCTCTCACATTTTAGAAGGTCTTTCTGAGGAGGATTCATTGTCTCTGTTTGTCAAATGGGCATTTAAAGAAGGAGAAGAGAAAAGCCACCCAGATTTAGCGGAGATTGGAAAAGAAATTGTGAAAAAATGCGGACAAATTCCTTTGGCAGTGAGAACATTAGGAAGTTTACTATTTTCGAAACTTGAGATAGATGAATGGGAATTTGTGAGAGATAATGAGATTTGGAACTTGCCACAAGAGAAAGATGATATTTTACCTGCACTTAAAGTAAGCTACGATCAAATGCCATCCTATTTGAGGCAATGTTTTGCTTTGTTCTCCCTTTATCCAAAGGATCATCAATTTCATAGTTTTCAACTTACTCAGCTTTGGGGGGCAACAGGTCTCCTTCAATCACCAAACAAAAATAAAACTTTGGCAGATGTTGCGAATCAATATTTGTTTGAATTAATGTCAAGATCTTTCCTTCAGGGTTTTATCAACTTTGGCACTGTTTATTTTTTTAAAATACATGATTTAGTGCATGATCTTGCACTTTATGTTGCAAAAGATGAGTGCCTGATGATAAATTCCAACATTCAAAATATACCTGAGAATGTTCAGCATCTATCTTTTGCTGAAAATGATTTGCTTGGCAAATCTTTCACCCCAAGATCAATAGGTGTGAGAACCATATTATTTCCTATTAACGGAGTGGGAGCCAATAGTGAAGCTTTCTTGAATACATGGGTGTCAAGATACAAATACTTGCGGTTTTTGGATCTAAGTGATTCTACATATGAGACTCTACCCTGGTCCATTGGCAAGTTGAAAAATTTAAGATATCTCAGTGTTCGTAGAAATAGAAACATAAAGAGACTCCCTAGTTCTATTAGCAAACTCCAAAATTTGCAAGTTTTGGATCTTGCTAATTGTACAGAGCTTCAAACATTGCCCAAAGGATTAAGAAACTTGATCAGTCTCAAACATTTGCATATAACCACCAAGCAATCTATTTTGCCTGAGAATGACATTGCAAACCTGAGTTCTCTCGAATATCTAGTTCTTGTACATTGCCACAATCTGGAGTCTTTTTTTGTAGGGACAAAACTCCCTACCCTTAAAGTATTGCGAGTTTTTAAATGTGGGAGTCTAAAGTGTTTGCCACTTGATATTAACCATTTTCCTCAATTGGAGACTTTGGTGGTTGACGGATGTGATAATTTGGAATTGTCCGAGGGACATGATGACCAAAGCTCCAACTTGAGGTTAAAATTAATATGTTTTTCATCTTTTCCAAAGCTGGTGACCTTACCTGATTGGCTTCAAGTATCTGCAAACACATTACATTCCTTAATAATTGAAGATTGCGTCACACTTGAGGTGCTTCCTGAGTGGCTATCAACCCTGAGTTTTCTGAAATCATTTCATATACGATATTGTCCGAAGTTGATGTCTTTCCCGAATGACATCCATCGCCTCACTGCCCTTGAATATTTGGAAATTGAAGGTTGTCCTGAATTATGGAGAAAATGCCAGCTGCATGTTGGAGAGTATTGGCCCAAAATATCTCACATCAAACTAATTATCATCAATGGCCAGAAGATCCAGAGTAAGAGTTAGTGGAAGAGGAAACCTTTGATAATCCAGATAAAAGTTGAAGGCCTTTATTTTCTTTTGGGTTTCCATAATGTAGATTGTTGTTCTTGAGGACTTTTTGAATGTGTTTTGAATAATCTCCTTGACGATTATGTCAGTTCACTACAAACTGTACATCGGTTGTTTGTTTGATGTAGGTCACTATGATGATATCTATTTTATCTTTACCCTTTTTATTTTCTTGAAAAGAAATTTGGGTTTGAAGGAGGAGTAATTTCATTTAGAATCTCCCAGTTACTGATAGCTGTTCAAAATTTCTGTTTTTTATAATTTTTCTTCCATATCATTTATATTGACATCCAAATGGTGATCAAATTGTAGTTGAAACAATCTAACTCAGGATAGCAATCGATGAAATTTGCTACAAATTAAGTATGGAATTCGGTGTACCAAAAAAATATGGAACTAGAACCTTAAAGAGGGACTTCTAAGAGATATTTAGGTTTCTGTCGTACGAACAAAGTACAGACAGCAGCTTGCTGTGATAAATAGTGCAGACTAGCATCAACAATTTCAGATAAACAGTTGGTGACTTTGCCTCATTGGCTTCAAGGATCTGCAAACACATTGCATTCCTTCTTAATTTCAGACTGCAACAATCTTGAGGTGCTTCCTGAGTGGCTGTCAACTCTGACATGTCTTAAAACATTTAGTATAAAAAATTGTCCTAAGTTGCTGTCTCTCCCAAATGACATCCAATGGCTCACCACCCTCGAACGTTTGGAAATTAAAGATTGTTCTGAATTATGTAAAAAATGCCAGCCACAAGTTGGAGAATATTGGTCTAAAATATCCCATATTAAACACATTGTCATTGGTGAACCAGAAGAATTTGGCGAGAAGGAACAGGATGAAGAAGAAGAATTGAAAGAAGAGCAAGAAGAAGTTGACGGGTACTTTTCTATTCTTTTCTTTTGTGGTTGGGGGGGGGTTGCATAATATTGTTGTTCTAGAGGACTTTCTTAATCACTTTTGAACTATGTCCTTGATGATTATGCCAGTAGTTCACTATAAATTGAACTTGGATTGTTTGTTTGATAAGGCCAGTTTGATGATATCTATTTTATCTTCACTTTTTTTTCTTGAAAATAAATGTTGCATATCTTTTGAAGGATGGGCATTTCAAATTAGAGACTCCTGATTATTGATAGCTGTGCAAAATTAACAGAAATTTGGTGTAATTTGAAAATCAATATTTTTCCTTTCATGTATATTTAATCCCATATAGTGATTAAATCATAGTTCAAATAATCTAAACTCAGGATAACATTGGATGAAAGTTCCTGCAAATGTGCAAATTAAATAGAAACACAAGGAGGGGCATTTAGGAGAAATTTTGGCTTCGGCCCCATGAACAGAGTAGAGACAGACAGCAGCTTGCTATAACAGATGTGATTAAATGGTGCATATTAGCATTGACAATTTTGATTGGGGAGATTTTCAAAGAATTTGGATAGCACTCCATTTGATTCAGTGATTACTGATGTACGGTTCTCAAGCGATTGTAAAAGCATACTTGGTACAATTACCGAAGCTAATGATGAAAAGCTTATGCAGAATTTTAAGACATATGATGCTATGTTTTGTATTGCCCATGACACTCCTGCATTTAGACTTCTTGATATCGACTTCCCTTTATTTTTCACTTATGAAGATATGTTTATTGCTATTTAAAGTTTAGACACCATATTGTCCAGCAATGCATGGTGGAGTGCGGAGGTAAAACAAGTGATAGATTGAAAGATACAGTGACACGGGTTGTGATTGTGTTGAAATATTTGATTTATTTAGGATAATAAATCTCAGGCATCATAAGTTCACAACCTGAAAAATGAAATCTTGACTAAGGTTTTATAACAAAAGTTGCAGTGTGCACGACCAATCTTAGTCTGATTTGAACTGCTGAAATCTGCCTTTACAAAATAACACAGTTTGGGCTAAGAAGCATGAAGGTGTGATACTTGGACCTTGGCTACAGAAAGCATTAAAATATAAATTTCTGATCATTGAGCCTGAAGTCAATTTGATTCAAACCAATACAGAAGTCATAATCTTTATTTTAGAACAAAAACACCACTTAAAAGTCTGAATTCATTGTTTTAGGGCTCTTGATGTCACAGATGGAATTTTGGTTTGACATGTTTTAGAGTAAAGTTGTCTGCATTACAGTAAAATTTTCTCATTTTCACTGCTTATGCATATGGTTTTATGTTGTTCAATCATATAACAATGTTATATATTTTTAGTGTCATTACAATTAAATCTGGAGAAAAAAATAACAATCAAGTTTTATAACTAAAAACGATTGGCCATGGTTAAATTGCTAAACATTTTTTTTTGTTATCATAGGGCGTATAATATGTGGTTGGAGTTTAATGATGTGTCTACTTAACTGATACTTTTGTTAATGAAAATAAATAAAAAATGACATTCATTTTTTTAATTCTATTTCATAAATTTGTAGAATCTCATTCTTCAAGAACATGAGGGAATGAAATTCCGTGTATTTATTGAATTAGATTATATAATTTTTACTTAATATATTCTTATTTAATTTACAAAATAACAAAGATTACTCTCCTATAATATATTTAACCCTAATTTATTTAACTCTATATAACCTCAACCTTACCTTCAAGCTTCGTGCGGCTGCTTTTGAAAGGAGAGGATAGTAGCTCATGCTCTTGTGCCTATGAGAATAAACTAACATTATCAAAATTGATGAAAACATATCATCATAATATTTGTTAATTATCAAATAAAATTAATCTTAAATATTATTTAAAAAATGCATATTCATATTATATATATATATATGTATATGGAAAATATTTTTATTTTTTTTTTTTTATTAAGGATAATTATGTAATTTATACAAATTTAGATTTTATTCCATATTATATCACGTAGATTAAATTGCAATTTCATTCTATATTATATAACATCCTACCAAACTATAAAATAAGAGTAAAATTTTCATTCCAATTTATCAATTCTCATTTTTATTCCCACTCTTATTCCATAAATTTCTATTATTTGTAACAAATGTAACCTTAGAATTCAGTATAATGTTGTTTTCAAGATTAAAGATAAGCCTATGCTCTTGGCATGAGGGGGAGGGTGGAAGTCAAGCAATATAGGGAGGACTAATTGGATAGTTTGATTGCTCAATCTTGCACTTGCCCTATCAACAAATAAAGTTTAGGTGAAGTGTTGGTAGCAAATACATCCAAGTTCCTTATAATTAACATTTTTTATTATATAATGTAAAATTTGAATTGAGATAAGTTCAAAATACATCCACATACATTATTGATGAGCACCGTTAACATGTCATATTTTTACGATTCAATTCCTTGATTTTTCATATTCTTTTTATTTTTTTTATTGAATTTTATTTGTTAGTTTTGTTATATTTTTAGTATTATTTGTTTATGTTTTTATTAAGTATTTTGTGTGTTTTTGTCAGGTAATTACACTTGGAGAAAACGGACGTTCAAATGAGCAAGAAAAAGAAAAATTTCACTAGTGACCAGTGCTGAAGCCGCCAGGTGTTGAGCGCCTGAGCGCTCAAAGTGTATGTAGTAGCGATGATTTTGTGTCCCGCCTGAAGCCCAGAGGTGGGGGAAAGCCTAAGCGCGCGGGCAGCAGACGCACATCTGGACTTAAGTGACTGAGCGCTTGAGTGCTCATAAAGGAGCGTCTAGGCGCTGAGTGCGTAACAGAACTCATGATTTTGATTAAATAGAAAAAGTTACGCCAAATTCAATACATTGAGCACATTACATAGAAAATCCATAATCCTAAGAGTTGTTTTGCGATAGTAGACCTTGGAGGGCGGCTTCAAAGGAGGATTCTTGAAGGCTTGAAGATCATAATCTCCATTAAAGGAGTTTTTGATTTCTCTTTCTTTCTAGTTTCCCTTTTCTTTAGGTTTTCTTTTCATGGGTTTGTATCTTGATATGAGTTTGTTTGTATTGAACATGAATAGCTAAACTCATAGCTAGGGTTATGGGGGATCTTGTTTTCCTAATTATTAGGGTTTTATTTTTAATTTGATTAAGGTAATTTCTTTAGGGTTTATCATATGGCTTGCATTCTTATCATAACTTGATCACTTTTGACATGTGTTAATTCATTGTTTGACCGGTGACCATCCGCATTCAATGAGTGGATCTATATGGTAAGCCTAGGATTAGATTGGTGAATGATCAAATATCAATTTTTTCTATCAATGGAATTGACAGGTATGTTAATTCATCTCTTGAATTGAAGCTTAATGCATTCCTAATTAATTTAACTAAATGACCAAATAGGTAATTTAATTTAGGAATAGAATATTGTTTCATCCATGACCATTGAGATTCAATAGTAAATAAGAGAATATTGACAAAAGAATTACTTTACATTATAATTGAAAAAAAATCTGAATAATTGGATTCAAGTGAACCTCATACTACTAATCTCTTTTTATTGATTATTTATTATCTGTTTGATTGTTCATTATTTTTCTTTATTTGTTTATTTTAATTTTATTTTAAATTTCTTCATACACTTTTGATTGTCTGAATAATAAAGGGTTTTGCGAATCTAGTAATTACCAATTATTTCTCGTGGGATCGATAATTAGGACTCAAGTCCTATATTACTTGGCGATAGAGTACACTTACTCTTAGTGTATTTTACGCATACCAATTACATTGAAACTTGGTGATATAATCAACATCGTTCCATTCAAGGTATATGGTGTACTCAAACCGTGATTTAACTGAGCATTACAAACTATCTTTCTGATACATACCTCAAATCCCATTCAAGATCTATACTTGCAAAAAGACCATCTTTAACTTTGTCCAACCATTCAAAAGTATTGAATTTAAAGAATGACTTATGAATTGTCTCTTTGAAGGGCATACAGAAATGTCTATGCTAATTGTGCAAGTACTGCGTGCATGAGTTTATCAATGATTGTTGATTTATAGAACACAAGTATTCCTAACTTCTGTTCTTATTTTGATGTTGGACTACTGCTTAGTTTTTAAGCAAATGTAAACTTTATTTTGTATTCATGAGCAGTTATATATCAATTTATATTTATAATATATAAAAGTTGAAATGCGAGTGTGGATTTGTTGTCTCAACTTCTTAGACGGATCTAGAAAATATTCAAGTGAATGAAGGCCGATCAAAAATTATGAATTATATTATTAAATATAAAAAATTAAAGTTAACAACTAAAGATGTATTCACCTTTAAATTATTTAATGAGTTAAGATTAAAATATACTATTTAAAATTAAGAGTAAATATACTCTTATTTGCTCATTTAAAAAAAAATTTTTCTTTCATTATATAGGAAGATTTATGAATAAAGTAAAAAAATTAAAAAAAATATTTATATTAGATATTAAATACATCACAATAGTAGTTGTCCTTTTACATCATTATTTATAAGCAAAATAAAGTTTATATATATATATATGATTTGAAAAAAAAAGAGAGTGAAGTTAAAAGTGAGAGAAACTAATAAGTTTATTATATAAAAATTAAAAATTAATAGAAAGATAAGTTTAAATTATAATATCAATGTATATAAAATAATCATGAATCACATGTCAAATACATATTAAATATAAACTCTTTTAACTTCATTATTTTTATCTTTGGTATAATTATATTGATCTCTCCTAATATTAGTGCTTATAATATTGACACTTTTTTGTTTAAGAAATTACTCATACTTTCTATTGCTTTGTATTTTTAATAGAATTTTGTGTAATATTTATACATAAAATATATGAGATATATGTAATTTTGTAAAATAAAGAATGATGTTAGAATATAATAACAATATATAAAATTAAGAATATGAATATAACTTTTAAATAAGGGTGTTAATATAATAAGTATTAATTTTATAAAAGATCAATATAATTATTTTTAATTTTTTAATAGAATTAAATTTAATTATAGATATTTTAAAAGAAATTAATAAGAAAAGGGGGGGCAAGGCCCATGCATGCCCCCTCGGATCCGTCAATGCTTCTTAATTAATTTTTCCATCTTTAACCACCTAAGTGTTTTTGCATGTGTCAGTTTCTATTGCAGTCCCTTCTTTGGTTTTTCACGTTGTCAACTTCTCCACATTTTTGTTGACATTAAAAGCCACATTGACATATGTTAGCGTTTTAAAACTTTAATTGAGTGTCTTTTGGCCTAAAATGAGTGTTTAAGTTTCTGTTTTATTGCTCAATGTGCCCATTCAATTAGATTTTAGAATTAACATACACTAGAGGAGATCAACGAGCGGCAATTATTTTCCCCTCTAGCCACATGACCAGACTTGGCATACACTCAGCAATGCCTACCATGTTAACTACTGGATGCTTCGCCTACTCTAGTTAGTTTTATCTTCAGTTTCATATGCCTCCCTAAACCCTAATAATTAAATAAATTATCTTCATGTCTCCTTAGTAACACAAATAAATAACCATTAGCCATTTAATATTTAGCTTTAAGTATATTGTCTTATGAGCATTTCAATTGAATGAGAATTAATAGGATGAAATATAATTATTAGCTAAGCTGAAACGGTGCAGAAGAGACGTAAAAGAGTAGAAGTCATACACAACTGAGCAGAAGAGGAAGAAGGATCAGTAAGATGTTTCATTTATTTCTCGACATTCTTACATTTTTTTTCTTAATATCTTAACTAAAGGATATTTTCTTTCATTTATGTACAGTTCATTAAAAAAAAGTCAACATAGTTAGATTGAAGAGGCATCCCGTTCTATAAATTTAATCCAAAAACAGCAAGAAGACTGTAGAGCCGTATGCATAAAGATGAGTTACTACCAATTCCATAAAATTTTGCTACTAAGCTTGGTGGGTGGAGAACCTTGGATTTATCAGTGGACAATTTTGCTACAATTACAATATATGTTAATATAGAATTCACATCTTGTATTTCTTCTCACGTTACATTTTGTATTTCTTTTTTTAAGATGAATGTTAGTAACATATTTTGTTGGATTTTTTTTAATATTTATTTTATTATTAGTCTATTACATACACTTAAAAAGATTATTAAAAAATATTGATAATAATTATTTTTAGATTAATAATAAAATAAGTATTAAAAAATATTCAAAAGACATTTCTCTCTCTTTAAAGCTTTGGTACGTAGATTCATCTAACTTTTTCATCACAAATAAGCTTATAAATTATAATCATTTTAACATTAAACGATGACAGTTTGGCATGCATAATAAAGTCCACTTTGGAACACTGGCAGTTGCAAAGGAATTTTTGACTATTAATTTATTAATGCATTTTGGGTTAAATATAACTTCATTATGGAAAAATGTACTCAGTTATATGCATAAAGTACATTACATGTTTAGATTATTTTTAAAATTATTATTTTTGAATGGTTGAGATTTTGTGATGTTCCATAAAATTCAATTCGTTTTGAAAGCAAGTTTAAGTGCTACTCTGAGATGGGTGACATTGGTTAATGATAAAGATTTTATCCTTTATCTTTATGATTTTTTCGTTATTTAGATATTGTGTTTAAAGGCATTTTCTTTCTCAAACCTCAATACACTTGTTAGAAGAAAAAAAATTATACTCTTAAAAAAGTATATTATTATTTATATTATTTTTAAAAAATGTAATTGAGTAAGAGAAAATAATAAAAAAAATATTTATAATAAATAATATTAGATAAAATATAAAAATAAATGTATATTTTATTTGATATAAGAATATAAGACTTATTATTAGAATGACGTGTAAAAAATATTTTCTCATCAATTTATAACTCTCTTCCTTCTCACAATTTTATCATTTTATTTATTTATTATCACTGAGTATTTGACCCATTTTCACTTCTTTTGAATTACTAACAAGTTTTGAAGTTTTCAAATTGAAAGAAAAAGTTGTTAAAAATGAACTATGCAACCGATTATGAGGAATATACAAATAAAGACAAAAGTTATCACTCTTAGTTTGCAACAAGTTATTAGCAAATCAATAAAAAATAAACCAACCAATGGAGTTGTTTCGATTTTTTCTTATTAGAAAATGTGGGAGAGTATCTTTCTAAAAAATGAATTTATGAAAAATTAAATTATAAAATAAAAAAACCAAGCACTACAACTTTTGTTTGCAAGTTGCACGAGTTGCAATAAGAAATCTTTCCAACTCATGCGGCGATAGACATTAAGTCCATTATTAAGGAAGACTTGGATATAAAACAATTGACCTTGACTTTGAGTCCATTGTACTAGCCATGAGCAGACTTTTCAAAAGCGTAGTCCTTGACATAATACAAGAGTTGTGCATTCCTATCTCTTGCTCTTTGATTTCCTGATAACCATTCCATGGCTGAATCATTCCTCTTCAGCATCGCGGAATCACTCATAGAAAAGCTTGCTTCTACTGCATATGAAGCAGCTTCTCAGTTGATTGGTGTATACGACGATCTGCAAGAGTTTAAAGAGACTCTGAGACTTGTCAAAGCTGTGTTGTTGGACGCTGAGCAAAAGCAGGAGGACAACCATGAGCTGCGGGAATGGCTGAGGCAGATCAAACATGTCTTCTCTGATGCCCAAAACGTGCTGGATGAATTTGAGTGTGAAACATTACGAAAGCAAGTGGTCAAAGCTTACGGTACCACCAAAACCAAGGTAGGTCGCTTCTTCTCAAGTTCTAATCCACTTGTTTTTCGTTATAGGATGGCCAAACAAATTAAAGAAATCAAGAATAGATTAGACAAGGTTGCAGCTGATAGGAATAAGTTTGGTCTTCAAATAATTGAAGTTGATAGACGTGTTGTGCATAAGAGGGAAATGACATACTCCACTGTCATTGATTCAGATGTGATAGGAAGGGAACATGATAAAGAACATATCATACACCTTTTGATGCAGCAAATCCCAAATGATGATGATAAAAGTCTCTCTGTTATCCCCATTATTGGGATGGGAGGCTTGGGAAAGACCATTCTTGCAAAATTTGTGTTCAATGATAAGAGGATAGATGAATCTTTTCCATTGAAGTTGTGGGTGTGTGTTTCTGATGACTTTGACATTAAGCAATTGATTATTAAAATCATCAATTCTGCTAATGATTCTACTTCTGCTGATGCTCCTCCTCAACAACAAAATTTTAAAGAAGTAGAAATCCAGCAATTGCAAAATCATCTAAGAAAAAAACTAGCTGGTCAAAAGTTCCTACTCGTCTTGGATGACGTATGGAATGAAGATCGAGTTAAATGGGTTGAGTTGAGGGATTTAATACAAGTGGGTGCCAAAGGAAGTAAAATTCTGGTAACTACACGCAGTCACTCCATCGCTTCCATGATGGGCACCATTCCCTCTCACATTTTAGAAGGCCTTTCTCCAGAGGATTCATTGTCTCTGTTCAACAAGTGGGCATTTAAAGAAAGAGAAGAGAATAAGTATCCAGATTTGGTAAAGGTTGGGAGAGAAATTGTGAAAAAATGTCGAGGGGTTCCTTTGGCAATAAGAACATTAGGAAGTTTACTATTTTCAAAACTTGAGATAGATGAATGGGAATTTGTCAGAGATAATGAGATTTGGAATTTGCCACAAAAGAAAGATGACATTTTGCCTGCACTTAAAATAAGCTACGATCAAATGCCATCCTATTTGAGGCAATGTTTTGCTTTGTTCTCCCTTTACCCAAAGGATTATACATTTTTTAGTGTTGTTGTTACTCGGCTTTGGGGTGCAGCAGGTCTCCTTCCATCACCAAACAAAAATAAAACTTCGGTAGATGTTGTGAATCAATATTTGTTTGAATTAATGTCAAGATCTTTCCTTCAGGATTTTGTCAACCACGGCACTGTTTGTTTTTTTAAAATACATGATTTAGTGCATGATCTTGCACTTTATGTTGCAAAAGATGAGTGCCTAATGATAAATTCTGACATTCAAAATATACCTGAGAATGTTCAGCATCTATCTTTTGCTGAAAATGATTTGGTTGGCAAATCTTTCACCCCAAGATCAGTAGGTGTGAGAACCATATTATTTCCTATTAACGGAGTGGGAGCCAATAGTGAAGTTTTCTTGAATACATGGGTGTCAAGGTACAAATACTTGCGGTTTTTGGATTTAAGTGATTCTACATATGAGACTTTACCTCGGTCCATTGGGAAGTTGAAACATTTAAGATATCTCAGTGTTTTTAGAAATAGAAAAATAAAGAGACTCCCTAGTTCTATTAGCAAACTCCAAAATTTGCAAGTTTTGGATCTTTCTGAGTGTACAGAGCTTCAAACATTGCCCAAAGAATTAAGAAACTTGATCAGTCTCAAACAATTGGAGATAACCACCAAGCAATCTATTTTGCCTGAGAATGACATTGCAAACCTGAGTTCTCTTGAACTTCTTTCTATTGAATATTGCCACAATCTGGAGTCTTTGTTTGTAGGGACAAAACTCCCTACTCTTAAAACATTGCATGTTGTTAGTTGTGGGAGTCTAAAGTCTTTGCCACTTGATATTAACCATTTTCCTCAATTGGAGACTTTGCTGGTTCGCGAATGTGGTAATGTGGAATTGTCCGAGGGACATGATGACCAAAACTCCAACTTGAGGTTAAAATTAATATGTTTTTCATCTTTGCCACAGCTGGTGACCTTGCCTGATTGGCTTCAAGTATCTGCAAACACATTACATTCCTTGATGATTTTAGATTGTGACAAGCTTGAGGTGCTTCCTGAGTGGCTATCAACTCTGAGTTTTCTGAAATTATTTCGTATACAAAATTGTCTGAAGTTGATGTCTTTTCCGAATGACATCCATCGCCTCACGACCCTTGAATATTTGGAAATTGAAGGTTGTCCTGAATTATGTAGAAAATGCCAGCTGCATGTTGGAGAGTATTGGGCCAAAATATCCCACATCAAACTAATTATCATCAATGGCCAGAAGATCCAGAATAAGAGTTAGTGGAAGAGGAAGATGAACTGAAAGAGGAAACCTTTGATAATCCAGATAAAAGTTGAAGGCCTTTATTTTCTTTTGGGTTTCCATAATGTAGATTGTTGTTCTTGAGGACTTTTTGAATGTGTTATGAATAATCTCTTTGACGATTATGCCAGTTCACTACAAACTGTACATCGGTTGTTTGTTTGATGTAGGCCACTATGATGATATCTCTTTTATCTTTACCCTTTGTATTTTCTTGCAAAGAAATTTGGGTTTGAAGGAGGAGTAATTCCATTTAGAATCTCCCAGTTACTGATAGCTGTTCAAAATTTCTGTTTTTTATAATTTTTCTTTCATATCATTTATATTGACATCCAAATGGTGATCAAATTGTAGTTGAAACAATCTAACTTAGGATAGCAATCGATGAAATTTGCTACAAATTATATGTGGAATTAGGTGTACCAAAAAAAAATATGGAACTAGAACCTCAAGGAGGGACTTCTAGGAGAAATTTAGGTTTCTGTCGCACGATCAGAATACAGACAGCAGCTTGCTGTAACAAATGTGATAAATAGTGCATATTAGCATCAACAAATTTGGTTGGTGCAATTTTTCCAAGAATTTGGATTTGATTCAGTGATGACTGGTGTGGTTCTCAAGCTACTGTAAAAGCATACTAAGTACAAGTGCAGAAGGTAATGATTGAAAGCATGTGTACGTATGCTCCTATTTCCGTATAGCTGAAGGTAATGATTGAAAGCATGTGTACATATGCTCCTATTTCCGTATAGCTTATGATACTCCAGCATTAGGAGTTCTTGATAAATACTCCTTTTTATTTTTCACATTTGAAATGTTTTATTGCTATTTAATGGTATACACCATACTGTCCACCAATGTGGTAGAGTGGGGAAAAACAAGTGCTAGATTGAAAGATATGATGACATTGGTTGTGATTGTGTTGAAATATTTGATTTATTTTGGAAAAAAAATATATCAGGCATCACAAGTTCACAACTTAAAAAATAAAATATTAACTGAGATTTTATAACAAAAGGTTGCATTATGCACTACCAGTCCTAATCTGAATTGAACTGCTGAAAAAAGAAACAGTGGTTTCCAATATTATCCACCAATTATGTTATAAGTGTTCTGGACTTGATGTAGGAAAATGTGAAAGATTAAAATTAAATATTAAACTGAAATAAATTGGCAATTGAAGAAGAGGAAAGCACACAATTTCTATTTGCCTTTACAAAGTTACACAATTTGAACAGAGAAGCTTCAAAAGTGTGATATTCCACGTTGGCTACAGAAAGCATTAAAATACTGATTTCTGATCATTGAAGTCCTGATGTCAATTTTATGAAATCCTATTCAACTTAAGTCATGGAGCTTTATTTTAAAACAAAAAACACCACAAAAAGTTCCAAGTTCGTTGTTTTTGAGTTAAAGATCTATACAAGGAGGACCATCTTCAGCTTCCTCCTACCATTCAAAGTACTGAATCTAAGAATGGCTTGGGAAGTGTCCCTTTGAAGGACTTGTAGAAAAGTCATGGTGATGAAACTCATGTCTATGCTAACTGTGCAAGCGCTGCATGCATGGATTGCTGTTCTAAAGTGTTACAGAAATGCTAGGATCTCCTTACCTTCATATCTTGTCCTCATGATACTGAAGCAAAAAAAACCATAATTTATCAGTCCTGAATGAGTAGCTTAATTATATTGGCATAGAAACCGTCCATTAATGTTAAAGCCAAAGAGTAGAAGAAGAAAGGAGCAGGAACTAAATAATGCAGCAGAACACTCTACTGATTTCATTCATCTTAGAGATATTTATACAGAAGAGCACTGGTGCAGAGTTGTTGTGGCCAAACCAAAACTTAGCTACAATTACAACAAAACTTGTGAGAAGCTTTCCTAAAGACGTGGCCACCTCTATTTTGTACCTAACCACCAGTACCTAAACTGACATACTTTGAGTGTACACCAAAACCAAAACTAAGCTATGGTGTACTAAGAAAAAGCTCATAGTCAAACAATTAGCTCTTCTTCATTTCAGTCCATTGTGATATAAAAGATTCAAGATAATCCAAATTGTTAATGCTCATGTGCGTTCCAAATCTCAGATATTCAGAATTTAAACGCTGAAGAGGACCTCTTCAATCAATTGATTCAGCCCATAAAGCCCTTCTTCTCTTTTACTAGGTTCCCTTTGAAATTAGACATAACACCTACCTGTAGAGATTTTTTAAGAGAATGAAAACTCTGTGTTTGTGTATGTTGTATTCATGAGTAGCAGTCACACACACACACATATACAAGCGAGAGTAGATACTTGACTCTTGGTTTGTTACTTACAAAGCTGTTCTGAACGGATTCAGAAGGATACCTGAGGAAGGTATGGTTTGGTGGTTTCTTCCCTTCTGCAGCTGCGTTCCACCGTCAAGGTTCGGGGGGGGGGGGTGGTACCTGCAAAAAGGACTCCGATACTCAAGTCAGCTAGTGTGCTAAGGTGTCTGTTACTCAATCAAACGTTACTTGTTTAGGTTTACTTAGCTTGATCTTTATGGAGCATGATTGGAGTCAGAGCATTCAATGCAGGTATTATTATAACGTGGACGTTATAGTCATTTATTGAGAGGAGAGGTTATAGAATCAAGGAGATTCGTATTGGCAGTTACGAAGATCTGTTGGTTCCCTGATCCTTCATGAATTAGGCATTCCGAGGTCTTACAGCACTTATCCGGGGTGTTGATGGAGGAGTAAGATGGAGCGCGTGCCGGGTTGACCCTTCTGAGTAGGATCCCGGTCAACGGTCCAGAACAAAAGCTAAAACTAAAATCCAAATCAAACTAGAACAACCGTGATCTTATATTTATACATTAAACAGCAATACTTTTGAGTTCAAAGTTCAAACTAGATGATTCTGTTGATAGAGTCTCTATATAAATAACGAGCACACTATTATCACTTGCTCATGTTGATGAGATTCAGAAAGTGACATGGAGGAATGCAGAATATATATATACATAGCACCCTAAATGAAGGTGAAGCTGAGATTACCATCCCATTGCGAAAGAGACATGTGCAAAGTGGTGTGTTGCCTACTTGCCTTATGAGTTATGATGTTGGAATTATCACTTCATATGGTGTAAATCAACGGGGAGCAGTTAAAATGGGTATGCAATTCTCCACAGGATAGGGAAATAAAAGCATTTAACTGCTTCAATTTCAATCCAATGCAAAGAAAGCCACATTGTATCAATGAATCCAGGGAAGGGAGAGAAAAGGCATTACATTACGTTTGCTGCTACTATTGATTTGGTATTTTGGTTCGCATATAGGTATGAGAAAAGTTAGTTAGAATAAAATAATAAATACCAGTAATGACTTGGGTCTGAGTTTAATTTTGATCTACTGTTAGTATAAATTTTTTTATATCTTCAATTGATAAAAATTAAACTCTATAAAAAAAAAAAAGCTCGACATTTTTAATGCCATATCAAACACAGATCTTTTTTGTGTCTCGTGGTTATATGCTCATATATATCTTATATATATACATAGCTTTTCAGATACTTGATGAATTAGGATTTGCGCAGGATATTCAGGTGGCCTGAGCATTGAGCTTAACATTGCCATTTTTGTGTTGTAGCTCATGTTCAATCGGTTGTATTTGACTATTCGATTATGTAGATAGTAGAGGTTTGTGATGGTTCCATATATATTTATATCTGCTAGTTTCTAAAATGAAACAAAACTGATAGTTTATTAAAACAAAAAATTAAAAATCCTCCTTTTTTCTTTAAGGGGAAGATTGATTTATTTCTCATTATTTACTAGTTTCTAGTTGCAGAATCATATAGTAGACTTTTTAGCCTATTTTCCTGTTTGATTTTCTCCTAGTAATATCAAACATGAAATCCTGGTTTAACATGTTTCACCGCAAATTTGCCTACATTACAGTAACATTTTCTCCTTTTCAATGCATATGCATATGGTTTTAGCCTTATAGATTGTTCAATTAATATACAGTGTCACGTAAGTATCGTTAGAATCAAATCAAATCTGAAACAAAGATCATCAAGATTTATAACTAAGAATTCAACCCAAGAAAATTTAACTCAAAACGAGTTTAACCATTAGGATGGGGCCTGTAATTGAGACCAGTAGTGCCATAAGGAATGGTTTGGGCATCGAGAATGTAATGCACACTACGCCGTCTTATTGGTTATTCTTTTTCTTTGGCGCCAATTTACGGACTCAACACTTTTTTTTTCCTCTCTAAATCTATAAAATATCCCGGACACACAAACTGTCACCCTCTTTCCTATGACCCCCACCCCCTTGGACTCACATCTCATGCATATATATTTATGTAACAGAATTAGAGTGAAAATGTATAAAAAATGAAGTGAGTCTAGTTATAATTAAATGGTGAAAACTGTGAAGATGTAAGATGTTGTGAGTAGAAATGTGTATGAATAACATTATTAAAAAAAACCAATAAGATAATGTAAGACCATGAATGGATCACAGGGTAACAACCTGTAATCGTAACTATATAAACTCTATATATACACCTAAAAATCACATTAATTTTCATATCATTGGATTTATTTTAACATATATTCACATGTAATTTAATAACTCTGCACATTTGGTTATTCTTTTTGTTTTTCAGACTACTGTGGGAATAACAAATATATATATATATATATATTGCAATTTTATTCATTGTTATATGGGTGGCAACAAGTCATATATAATTATAACCAAAGGTAATTGGAATTGCTAATCTGGGGTGGGGTAACCTAAGAAAATTCCAAATGGGAAAGCTTAGAAGAGAGAGACAGAGAAAGTGGTTGGATGCAGCAGAGAGGTGAGACAGGAAATGATACAAGGCTCATGATGCATGTCTACCAAAGGGAGAGCCCAGTCTCAATCAGTAGAGATTCTACAGTGAAATCCCATATGCTTTTTCAGTGCTTTTGGATGTTGGGGTCATATGGATGGCAATCACCCAAATCACTTTCTCTCACACCCATCATCCATGCACATGCAATTGGTAGAAGGTGGGGGAGTGGAGTCACATCTTTAGAAAGTGAAAAGGGATTGGGGTTTTGGGGTGTGGTCGGATTACATCCATTTTTTAGTTGTACTTGATGCATCAAACTATTTCAATTGCTGATCTCAATGGCGGTGGCTTACAAGTAGGGTCCCTTATTGTTTGGAATTTGTATTAAGGGTCTCATTATTGCAAGATGACACCCATTTTGCTGATAATCATGGCATTAATTTGCTTTGCACAGTTTAATTGTTTTCTGACTTTTCTTCATGAAAGTAATCCTTTTAAACGATTAAATAATTGTGCTGTTAACTCTACACACTCAAGTTTTAATCATTCATGAACTTTAATAAAATAAGACAAAGAAGTGAGTGGTAAGAATCAATACTTTAATAGTAATACTCAATAAGCACTTCATTTTATACAATATTTGAATCTAAATTGAAACCCTTTTAGAAGCTTTTATATGGTACTGCATGGTTGTTTAGCAGATGGCAGAAGCAATAACCCACCATTCGTTCCAGAAATCAAATGCTGATTGATTCATGGAAAGGTATATACGGAATGACGGGTAGGATACAGCATACACTACAGGGTATTACACTATCTGACACTTATATTTCTAATTTTTAGGCATCATTACATAAATAGTAATTTTACATAAATAAATTTTACCCTATATACAAATTGTTTTTATATATTTAATTTTGTATTGGATTATATTAAATTTTAATAAAAAGTTTTTATAATGTAACGAATTTATACAAAGAAAATTATACTCATTTTAATATAAATTTACTGTTAAATACATATTGAGTTACAAATTTTTTTTTATAGATATATATTTATTCTAATTTTACACATTAGTAATCTCTTTTTACTTTTTCCATTAGTTGAATAAAAGAGATCCATGACTTAGAGTAGGGAGGAGAGGGTAACCTAAAGTGAAGCCAAGCCAAAATGATTTTAGTGAAATTTAAACTTGGAATCAAACAGTTTATAATAAGTATATGTTTGTATTAACTTATTTTATATTTAAAATAGTTTATAATAAAAAAATTTGAGACAATTTTTGAAAAATAAACGATTATTTCTTTAGAAATAATCTTTCTCAAACATGTGATATCACTTGAATTAAGATTCTTGAGAAATATTTATTTATTTTTTAGGATGATATATTTTAGAAAGAATAATGAGGTGGGAAATATAAAAATTTGCAACAATAATGAGTATTATAACATGATATATTTTTAACAAAAGACCTTAAGTTTTGGTGAAGTAAAGTAACAACGGTTTTACATTTTTTTATGAGCAGCTAATAAGGATTAATTCACTTAATCAAGCTTCAACTCATAACAAGTGCATATACATGTTTGTTAAGGTTAGTAGTTTATCTTAACCTTAAAACAAGGAGAATCGTATATTACCGTAAACTATCCCTAACCTAAGACTTTTTTATGTGTGAGGATAAAAAATAATCTGACATATTTTATAATAATTTAAGAATGCACACAATTATGATTATGTTCGAATTTTGGAATATCATGCCAAGGTACTGATGCCTGCATAGATTCCGCCATACTCTATGTCCTTCCTCTTTATCATTTTCTCTTTTCAAACTTTGTTGCAATAGGAAAAGAGGTTTTTGAAAATGTAAAAATTCTATAAAGAATTAAAATAGAATTAATAACTTCACAAAAAATACAATTACTAACTACTATATTCACTTTCAAAAACGGAAGGAAACTTCCAAGGATTTTGGTTATCTAAATAGAAAAGTAATGGGGAAAAAAAAAAAAAGAGTGCTAAGACATCCATGATGCTGTCCTTGCCTTTTCTTAACGAAAGTTAATGTAGAGGGAAACTTTGTCAAGGAAGAATGTGAATTTTGCAACATTGTTTAAATTTTCTTTACATATCATAACGATGATAATGTATAGTGGTGGCCAGCCTACTGTCATACAGACATGTTTTGGCCCTACCTGTCTGCAAGATGCCTCCCCTCCTTGCCCATTCCTTAGGCCCCACTCACCATATGAAATAATTCGATTTTTGGCATCCTTTTTTATTTTATGTTTTGCGGGTTAAAATGACCAAAAATGGGTACAAGAAGTAAGAAATGTGACTTCTGTAATTATTCCCAATGCCACACATTAGTACCATAAGAAGAAACATAAGTTAAAGCAAATAGCCATGTGGTGCATGCTTAATTGGGTTTAAATGTACTTAACTGTTTACTTGGTTATATCAAATTTTCATTATTAGTTTTTTTATATGTTGAAATATATTTTAGCTCCAGCTTTATATACTTTCACTCACATTGCATCTCACCCAATTATTTGAGATTAAAAAATGTGACACTTCACATTATAAAATTACATTATATGAACTATAATAAATAGTAAACTATTAATTATAAGCCACTAGATTGAGACGTAAATCATCAAAGTCCTTATGGATAAATAGACATATAAAATCATAAACAATTAACTGTTATTTATGCTCATGTAAAATAGCTTTCTTCATACTAGCTAAAGAATTTTTAATATAATTGCATTCCTCATTTTCCCCGTGCCTTTGTTGGAATTCAAATCTCAGCAATTTAGTTCTTTTCGGCCAGTAATTTTCTTTGGTGAATGTGATCGTTCATCGTTATCCTGCTTTGCAAGCAAAAACAGTAACACTTTCCCCTTTCTTCGCTTTCTTTGCAGGCAAATGGTCCACAACCATATTCATTGTGATTGACTTTGTAGAAAACTTTTGCATACTGCATGTATATTATAATACAATGCCTAGCAGAAAGTATATAGCGGTAATTTGTGTAGTAATTAATGGAGGCAATGATATTACAGAGGGAACAATTAAAGGACAAAATATGCTTTCTAAAGTATGCTTTTTGACAATATTTATATAGTGATTTTTCTAAACATGATTTGTAAATGTTTCAGTTTTACCAAGTTAATATGATGAAATATTATCTATGATTTAAAAACCACGCACAGAGAAATATGACTTAAAATAATGCCACTTGCTGGAATGCAGATGGTTTGTCTCATATTGCTTTTGCTCAGCCATGTCACTGTGATATTGTTCTTCCTTATTATTATACGTTGCAGGGCCTTTTAATCACTCCATTCAAGAAATTTGACTTTCCCAATATTGCATCGGGTCCAATAAGCTATTAGAGTTCTGGATAGTGTTGTCTTCAAGAATAAAGATAAGCCTCTGCTCTTAGCATGAAGGGGAGGGTGGAAATCAAGCACTATAGGGAAGACTAATTGGGTAGTTTGATTGCGCAATCATGCACTTGCCCTCTCAACAAATCAAGTTTTGGTGAAGTGTAGGTAGCAAATACATACCTTATAATTGACTTTTTTTTATTATATATGTAAAATTTGAAGTTTGAACATTTTGGATTAATAAAATTATAAGCTTCATATATGAATTAAGATAAGTTCAAAATACATGCAAGTACCATACAATTGACATTGTAACTTGGTGATGGAATCAGCATGTTTCCATTCAAGGTATATGGTATACCAAAACTATGATTTAAACCGAGTATTACAAATTATCTTTCTGATACATACCTCAAATCTTTTCTTATGCATACATGTTATGATTTCCCTTTCATGATTGGAGAGGTTGAATTCATGCATGCTAGAAACGCAGACCAGTGTGAGTGTTTACCTAAGTAACCAGTTCTAGTTAAGTGGAAATTATTGAACATGTAGATGAAAGTGAGACCATGAATGGGACAACCGGACAACATATAGAGGGAGATAGAGGAAGAAAAAAAAACAGCTCCCAGAAATCCAGAAATTTGTTTGGGTATATTTAACAAATAAATTGAAATGCCTTCTGAAAATGGCAAGCCTCGTGCCCAATATATAAAATAAGGCTACATGAAGGGAATCCTAGGATTAGGCATTATGAGCTTTGCAAGACAACTTTATTGCCTTCTCAAATCAATGATAACTTTCAGAAGAGGCTCTAGGGGCATTGCAAATTGATTTCCCATCAGGGCCCTTTTCCCCCTTGGATGACCAACAAAGCCTTTACTAGGTACTACTGACCTCCACTTTCCCTCCTTTCTCTTTGCTGATTTAGTTATTTACTTAAAATATATGACAGCAAAGAAACGTCACAGATTGAAAGCTTAACAAAACTGAAAAATTGAAGCAGTTTATCAGTCTTTTGTATTTACTTAATATAATGTTTAGTTAAAAAACTAAACTTTTTTATTTTATCAATGAAACATGCATTTTCCTATTTACATTTCATTTAGTAACGTGTAAGCATTATTCATGCTTTATGCTCCCAAACCCAAACACTTGTGTTGAAGTGTGCCCCACATGCAGTGAGACAGGAGTTTTATGCAGCTTTCATTCATTCACTGATGACTGGCTGACTGCCCATTTCTCGTGAAGCCTACTTGGGAAAGAATTTCCTTCCCAATCTTCTCAGACCCACAATTCCACAAATATCGCTCTCTTTCTCTTTCTTTCACTCTCTCTCTTTCTCTCTGAGACATAGGAAAACACCTGGTCCGTGAACCCTTGTACCAAAGCGTTAGTTCCTTCCCTCATTTCGTCACCCTTGTTCACAGGAAGACGTTTCCCTCTGCATCCCTGCGGTCACTTTTTCTGTTGCTTCTGCCGTTCTACAAAGTATGCTATGCATGTTTCATATGCAGCCCACGGTTCACAATGCCCCCTTCTTTTGTTTGTTTATATATCCTTCTTGTTTTGCTTCCCCTGAAAGTGAAACCTTCTGAATACTTTGCTTTTTTATTTTAAAAAAACAATTGTTTTCTGTGTCTCCATAACTAAGGAGTAGCAGTACTTAGTAGCACATGGGGTTTTCATTTTTGACAATCTCAAATGGGTTTTGTTCAAAATGTTGATATGTGTTGTGATCTGGGGTTACTGCATTTTCAGGGCCATTCCTGGTGAAGAAAGCTTCCAAAGGTTCTCCCTTGAAGCTCTGCATCTTCATTGAAGCAAGAGATACAAGGGGATAACTTGGTTCCAAATTGGAACAGCTCCTTCCAAATCCTCACATTTGCAAAATAAAGAAAAGGGAAAGTTCATTGTGAAGGAAAGTTTGATTTTTTGAGTGAAAAGAACAAGAAGCAAAACTTGTTGATGTTGTGGTACAGAGTTTGGTAGAGCTTTGATCACAGTTTTGGGATTTTGAAAGAGCACTGTTGAGTGGAAGCACTGACACTTTCACTTCAGCAGAGAACAGTGTATACAGTGATGGAGATTCTGTGCTTGTTGCATCTTCTGCTAGCTTGGTATGTGTCAAATTCTCAGCTTGTGGGTGCTGAGCTCCAGGACCAAGCTATATTACTTGCCATCAACCAAGAGCTTAGAGTCCCTGGATGGGGTGATGCCAACAACTCAAATTACTGCACTTGGCAAGGAGTCAGCTGTGGTAATCACTCAATGGTGGAGAAGCTCGATCTAGCTCACCGGAATCTTCGAGGTAATGTAACTTTAATGTCCGAGCTCAAAACTTTGAAGCAGCTTGACCTTTCAAATAATAACTTTGATGGATTGATTCCTCCTGCTTTTGGAAATTTATCTGATCTTGAAGTTCTAGATTTGTCTTCAAATAAGTTTAAAGGTTCAATTCCACCAGAATTGGGTGGACTCAGAAGCCTCAAATCGTTAAACCTTTCCAATAATGTGCTTGTGGGAGAAATACCAATGGAACTTCAAGGCCTAGAGAAATTGCAGGATTTTCAAATTTCTAGTAATCATTTGAGTGGTGTAATACCTTCTTGGGTGGGCAATTTGACCAATCTGAGAGTTTTTACTGCTTATGAGAATCGTTTAGGTGGCAGGATTTCAGATAATCTAGGCTTGATTTCTGAGCTTCAAATACTTAACCTGCACTCTAACCAGCTCGAAGGCCCAATACCAGCAAGTATTTTTGCTCCAGGGAAGCTGGAAGTTCTGGTTCTCACCCAGAATAATTTTAGTGGTGATCTTCCTGAGGCAATTGGGAATTGCCAAGCCCTTTCCAACATTCGAATTGGCAACAATCATCTAGTAGGTAGTATTCCTAAGACAATTGGAAATCTTAGTAGCCTAACCTACTTTGAAGCCGATAATAATAATCTTTCTGGTGAGATAGTGTCAGAATTTGCTCAGTGTTCTAATCTCACCCTCTTGAATTTAGCCTCTAATGGATTTAATGGAACAATTCCACCAGAATTTGGACAGCTTATGAATCTTCAGGAATTAATTCTTTCTGAAAATAGTCTATTTGGCGATATTCCAAAATCAATTCTGAGGTGCAAAAATCTTAACAAGCTTGATATTAGCAACAACAGATTCAATGGTACAATACCAAATGAAATCTGCAATGTCTCTCGGTTGCAGTACTTGCTATTGGATCAGAATTCCATAAGAGGAGAGATCCCTCATGAAATTGGAAATTGTGCAAAACTTCTTGAATTACAATTGGGCAGTAATATTTTGACTGGGACTATTCCTCCTGAGATTGGTCACATTAGGAACTTACAGATAGCTTTAAATTTGAGCTTCAATCATCTTCATGGACCACTGCCCCCTGAATTAGGAAGACTGGACAAACTTGTTTCTTTGGATGTTTCAAACAATCTGCTCTCAGGTAATATCCCAGCTGAGCTTAAAGGAATGTTGAGCTTGATTGAGGTGAACTTCTCAAATAATCTGTTTGGAGGCCCTGTACCAACATTTGTACCATTCCAAAAGAGTCCTAGTTCCAGTTTTTTGGGCAATAAAGGGCTTTGTGGAGAGCCATTGAACTCTTCATGTGGAGATCTTTATGGTGATCACAAGAATTACCATCACAGGGTTTCTTACAGGATTATACTGGCTGTAATTGGTTCTGGTTTGGCAGTTTTTATGTCAGTAGCTGTAGTTGTCCTGCTGTTTATGATCAGAGAGAGGCAAGAAAAAGTAGCCAAAGATGCTGGGATTGTTGATGATGGAACCAATGACAAACCAACTATAATAGCAGGGAATGTTTTTGTTGATAATCTAAGACAAGCAATAGACCTTGATGCTGTTGTTAAAGCAACTCTGAAAGACTCTAATAAGCTCAGCAGTGGAACTTTCAGCACAGTTTATAAGGCAATCATGCCTTCTGGGATGGTCTTATCTGTAAGGAGACTGAAATCCATAGACAAGACAATAATCCACCACCAGAACAAGATGATTAGAGAACTTGAAAGGCTGGGCAAAGTCTGTCATGCTAATCTAGTGCAACCCATTGGCTATGTTATTTATGAAGATGTTGCTCTTCTCTTGCATCATTATTTTCCTAATGGGACATTGGCTCAGCTTCTTCATGAATCTACCAGGCAACCTGAATATCAGCCTGACTGGCCTGCTAGGCTATCCATTGCCATTGGAGTGGCAGAAGGTTTGACTTTCCTTCATCACGTGGCAATTATCCATCTTGACATTTCTTCTGGCAATGTTCTTTTGGATGCAAATTTTAAGCCATTGGTTGGGGAGATCGAGATTTCAAAACTTCTGGATCCAACCAAAGGCACTGCAAGTATTAGTGCAGTTGCTGGTTCCTTTGGTTACATACCACCAGGTATACTATTTTCTGGCATGCAAATCTCCCATCTATTCCTATTTACTTTTATTGTCTTTTGCATGCTTCATGTTACATTTCTTCTGTGATGCAGAATATGCATATACAATGCAAGTTACAGCACCAGGAAATGTTTATAGCTATGGTGTTGTTCTGTTGGAAATCCTTACAACTCGACTACCAGTTGATGAGGATTTTGGTGAAGGTGTAGATTTGGTGAAGTGGGTTCATAGTGCTCCACTAAGAGGGGAAACTCCAGAGCAAATACTGGATGCAAGGCTTAGCACAGTTTCCTTTAGTTGGAGGAAAGAAATGCTTGCTGCTCTTAAGGTCGCATTGCTGTGCACTGACAATACACCAGCCAAACGACCAAAAATGAAGAATGTAGTAGAAATGCTTCGAGAAATAAAACCAAACTGAGGAGAGCGAGCCACCTGAGTTTTCTGTGCCATGATCTACACCATTGAAGATTTGATGTATGTGAAACTCTCATGGATACAGAGGTACTGATGAGTTACAACTTATAACTTTAAATAGTAGTCTTGTATCAGGAATTATTTTACATGGTGAAGGTGGTGTGTCAAAATAAAATCAAGGCCATTGGTATTGCTAGATCTTCACCTTTCTAGTTTGTCCAAAGGATTAATTGTGAAATGGCAGCTTATCTATTTGAATTGGACGCCAAATTAGGTTGGGGGAGGAGGATACATGCAAGAAGAGACTGTGATGCAGGATATATCAATTCCTATTGTATATGAGCTAGCCCCAATTTTCATATTGTATTTTACTCATTTGGGAGATGCATCCACCTGTCAATTAGTCTCTTCCGAAAGTTCTAGTTTATTTTTGTTGAGATCGCTCATACATTTGAACTGTGTCCATGCATGCTGTACCTTTTCCTGGATGTATTTTACTGTTTAGACATACATCTCAACCAATTTCATTGCCCAAATTATTATTATAAAAACATGTCCTAACACATGTAACTTACTTGACAATAACAATGTTATTGTTTAGCAAAGAATCACTAACCTTTATGATCCAAAAAGAAAATAAGAAATATGGAAAAGTACCCTGGAATTTGGATCAAATTTCTTAACAAGTTTCTATGTGACTGAACTTTCTTCACTCTCAAATCTCAAGTTAGTTTTTAACAAATTTTTAAGTCTAGGCATCATATTATCAATATCTAGTGTTCAAATTTATTTTCATGAGAACCTAGCCATGCGACATGGAAAGCAGCATTGCTCTCACATAATCACTCAACTCTTAACTAAGACTCGTGGGATATGAAATGAGCTATCTTGAGCCAGTCAGCTCCTGTTTTGTGAGTGTATCTTTGGTACAATCCAGGACAGTTTAAAAGAAGTAGCAGTTTCAAGGAAATGCGACCATGATTTCCATCACAACACTTGCGAGTAAACCGTTGTTTTAGTCCCTGAAATTATATGCACCAATTACATTCATCTCTGATTTTAAGAATTAGTCATATTAATTTTTAAAATTATAATTTGTCAGTCAAATTAATTCTTATGTGATGACTAATATGACCGATAATAAAGACTAATTTAACTAATAAATTACAGTTTGATAGACTAATATGATTGATTCTTAAAATCAAAAATTAATGTGACCGGTATATACAATTTTAAGAACTAAAATAAAAGTTTACTTCAAAACTTGAACAACTCTCAATTGCTAGGAAGTGCAAAGTGTTCTCAGAAGCACCCATTAAGTGCCACTGTTAAAAAGTCCCAGTTTGGAGTATTGACCATCTCCTTCAATGGGGTCAAGCTTCTACATCATAAAACACCTCTTTTATTGTTGGGGTTTATGGATGCACCGTAATAAGCATCCGTTGATATTGGAGAAAATAAGAGTAAAAAGTGATCAACGGCGTTGAAGAAAGAATGGCAACCTGTTGATGCGGTGGAATGAGGTGCAGAGCAATTTCATTGCATTTGGTTTTGTGAATTTTATGAACCTAACAATTGTTTAGATCTTGCAGACTCTTTCACTAGCTACTGTTTCTTTTGTTCACTTCAAAGAGTGTTATGCTTTTTCTGCAGGGATGAGAGATTCCAAGGAATTTGCTCTGGAACTATTCGATGCTCAGTGTCGTAAACCAAGATTGATGGTTGACTGGATTTCGCAGATCACCGATCAAAGTTTTGATTCGTGCCTCCACAACTTCTTGTACATGTAATCATTGAGTGATTATTATTATTGTTGAAATTATAGTTTTGACATTTTAGTTTCTTTTCTTGAAATTCATACAGTACCATGAATTCCACTGGCAACTTGGGGAGTTGGAGGTGGTGGAAGGGAAGATGAGGAAGCAGGAGACTGAGAAAGTGGGGGTGTTCGTGTCAGGGTGTCACTGGTCAAAAATGAACAAAATGTTTATTAAATTAAATAAATGTTAACCGATACAACAGTCATGTAACTTGTTATCATAGATAAAATAATTATAATTTTTTTACATCACTTTTTACATAATTTTTTATACTATTAATTATATTATTATTTTAATCATTTTTTTACTTAATCACAATTATTAACAATTAATGTGAAAAGTAATATATAAATATATAAATATATATATATATATATATATATATATAAACATCATTTTTCTAGATAAAATTGGGTGCGTCAATACACCACAGTAAGAGAGGGTGTATTGCAGAAGGCTCCTAGATAAATGTGGGAGCCTTATACAATTACAGGAATTTGCTGCCATAAAACATACATTTGTAGAACTGTAATGAATATATAGCAGCATGAATTTTCAGAATGTACATAAATTAAGAACAGCATTCACCTTAGTTCAATTAAATTTTGTAGTCTGATAAATGGCAATGAAAGTCAGTTAGTTGACTTTTGTAATGAACAATTTTTTCCCCTTAATTTTATAGTAAAATGTGTAATACATTAGTTAATAACATTACCATACTTTATGAATGCTACTCTTGTAATATCTTCTCCAATTTAATGACCCTAATTAAGATTATAGAAGCTCAGTAATACTGATAAAAATTATTTGTTAAATCGAATAATTTTATGAACTAATTTGAGCGTGATTTTATAACATTGAGTATAGGAGAATAATTAAGATATCTGCAGAATCAGTTGATATGATGGAAATAAATATGAAAAATTTATTTTTTTCACTAAGTACCATTGATAAGAATTGTCAAAAATTTTAGAGGAGCAACAAAGCAAGTTTTGTATTTTTAAGGATACTGCTGAGAAATAGTCGGTACAGTTAAACAACTCAAAAATTATGAAATTTTGTAGAGATGATAAGTAAAATATAGAGAATATTTTGGTATAAGTATTAACCAAGACAACTATCAATAAACATATTACTTAATCTCTCGATTTAATTTAACTTGGAACATAGTAATAAAACTTAACGATAAAATAATAGTATATAAAAATTTATGAAAAAATGGATATGAGGACTAAGATGAGTCCTAAAATTTTTCTTAATACTTATAAATACTTGAAAATCTAATTTTAAAATATTAAAGTGTACATACCAGACCCAAAAGTTTCAGTATAAAATTTTAAGTCACCTTTTTATATCTTCCTTCGTCACTTTTTGTTTTGGAGAATTCTGGAACTCTCTTAACCTTTCTCTCCCTCTCTTTTACGCTGAAAACCAGCGGCAAAAAAAAAAATAGAGCATGAATTATTCTCTCTCTCCATTTTATTTTCCATTTTTGCTCCCTCTAATTCCCTCTATATCCAACCTTCCTCTTCCTTGGCCTGCCTCCATTGTTTCTTACGGTTTTTACCCCTAAAATAGAGGCCAAAAATAGAGTAAAAACAGCAACAGATTTGAGGTGAAAATAGCAAGGAAAAGTGAGGAAAAAGAAAAAGAAAGTGAAGAGAAATCAAGGAAACAAGGCTAGGATGTGAGGTAGGGGTTCTTGCCTTTCAAATCACTCTTGTTCTTCCATGAAATTTGAAATAAATATTCTTGTTTACCTATGAAGAGGCTCACGGCTATGACTTGGAACTAATGGGGATATTTTGTTTGAATTTATTCTTTTATTCTATTGATTCTTGTCTTGAAATTATGATCTTGGTTGTAGTTAGAAAATTGTAATTCTTTCATGAACAAGGAAGGGGTCTAACCCTAACCCTAACCCTAATCATGCAAGTGAGTTTCATCTAGCTAATTTTGCTTCTATAATTCCAAAGACTTTGTGAAGGTACAAAATTTTGATTGAATGTGGTTTCTTTGAAGCTCACGGTCTTGTATGATAAAAGAAGGAAAATGATCAAAGTTTTGTATGATATATATATATATATCTTGATTCAAGATTTTACATGATTGAGGATTGTATCATTTCCGGCTATTCTTGGAGAATTTAGTCATTGAATTTTAGTATTACGCACTTGGATACTTATTATATTTCTAATTAGATGAATTTGGTATTAGGAATTCATAGCAATTGGTTCATTGATGAATATAGTTATAGTGTATTTGAATAAAAGTGTATTGTGTATCCATAGAATGTGATGAATGAATTTAATGAAGTGGAACTATACATTTGTTGTTGTATATTTGAGACTATGATGCCTCTTGATTGTGTTTGACTTGATGTTTAATTGATATTTGGATGTAATTGGTATTATTCACTTGTGTGAACTTGTGGAATGTGATGAAATTTATTGATATTGCTCCTTGATTATTCAAGTTAAGGTAGAATGGGAATTTGGAATGGAATTAGTCAAGACTTGATATGGTATGAATGATGAATTTTGAGATTTGCTTTGAATGCAAAATTATATTATGAATGTTGAATTCGAGGAAATGCTTGGAATGCATTATTGTATCATGAACGATGAATTAAGAATATGCGTGAATTTAGTATTTTAACTTGGGACTATTAATTGGAATTGTATGTTGAGAATTTGAATGAGCAGTGAGATTTGAATTGAATATATATGTCATGTAATGACTTGAATAAGTAATTGAATCTTTAGATGAAATTGGCGTTATAAGCTTTGGTATTCGGAAACAATTTTTGGAAATTATTTGTGATTGAGAATCCGTATTGAACATGAATATAAATATTTGTACAAATTGGATATTATGATAATTGTGTTTGGTACAATTACTGAAAGTATTTATATTCAAAATTTGTATTGTTGATAAATTATATATTTTTTAAAACTATAAAATAGAATTCTGTTTCGGGAAGAGAATGGACTAAATTTGGCCTTTTGCCACCCTTCTAACAATATATATTCAAATTGAATTTTAAAAGAAATATATTTTTTCTTAAAACAGCTGGAATTATTGTGATGACATATTTTCATAATAGAACTACTGAGAATTAGTATTCTCACCCCTTTATATGTATATATCCCATGATAATTTCAGGTTCAGTATTTGCAGCGCAATGGCGTGGGCAGAAGTGGAGATTTGTTTTTGGACTAAGTCTTTTGTATAATAAATGTATGGTAAATGCCTTGAAGGCTTATGATATGTATTGTATTAAGTTATACTCTTGCATAAACATTCTTCAGTATATGTAAACTACTATTACCCCCTGTCTAGGCTAATATTTTCATATAGTATTGTAAATTAAATTTGAAGTTTTTAAAGCGGTAAGTTAAGTGATGTACTTGCTATTGTTACTGTGGTGTAAATCCGGATACACTATTAGTATTAATAGTAAGGGCGTTACAACTCTGCACTTATTCAGCTATTATTTGGACAAGCATAAACAAGATCAAGTAATTCTTGTGAGAGCAGTGTGTTCAAACTTCTAAGTGCTCAGAAGTCCATGGGAGACCCACATGTCTTCCCCCACCAGGATCCCTTATGGTCTAGTCAGCGTGCTAACCGTGCTGATTTTTTAAACAAGGTCTCTCCTTGTATGATTTTTTACATAGAAATCATTTTAGATGAGACATTTTTATGGTATTTTATGTACGATATCTAAGATAAGTTGTCAAAAATATTGATTTCATAATAAATGTTTACAATTCTATTAAAAATAACTAACAGCAAATAAAATGTTCGATGGATATTATACCCTAAAAAAAAAACAAAGAATTGCCCTTTTAGATATGGAATAGCTAAAAAGCCCAAAAACGATAAACATATAGTGGCCCTTAAAGCAATACATTTTATTGATTCCAAACAGTTTATACATATCCCTTGTAAGACCAACAATTTTCATTAACCTAGAATAAACAAACAAGAAGACAAACAAAAAGAAAACGAAAAAACCAACAACATCTACATATAATAAAAGTCAAGCATGCATGAACACCACAAAAACCAAAGGCAACCCGCCGCAACAACATATCACTGTGAACACACAAAGCATCTCTGTTTGTCAACCTCTGAAAGTGTTGCCATCCTCAGTTGCTCTAAGCCAAGTTTTGATCAGATTGTCCAGCATGTCTTCAGTGTCGTACAAGTAGTTTCTGACCTTGAGCCACTCCGTGTCAGTGACGGTGAAAGCATTCGTGAGGCGATGTTTGACACCAGACATGGCTCTCACCAGCCATTCCAAGTCGCTTCGGAGGCCCAGTTCAGAGCAAACTTGAGAGAATGCAAGAAACTGGGACTTTGCCAGCACCATATCAGTCAAGTTGGAGAAAGATGGTTCAGCCATGACTCATGAGACTGAGAGAGAGAAAGAGCGAAAACCAATGCAAAAGGTGGTGAGAGTGGAAGAGATAGGTAGGTAGAAGAAGAAAATGGGAAAGGCCAAAACAAAAAGGAACGAGAATTCAGGATCAGGTATGAAAAAGCTACTTGCGTGGTGAATGCTCCAGAGTGATCACCGTTTCGGTACAACTCCATATAATAACAAAAATCCCCGCCATAAATCTTCGAATCATGTTCCTAGACGATCTATAATAGGCTATTGTTGAAGTTAATAGTTTGGCTTCAACTTCCAAATAGAAAGAGAGTCTCTTTACCTTAAACTTTTATTAAATAAATAAATAAATACCTGCTATACTTTTCTTTTAACCTGGATATTCCTCTATTTAGTGTTGGGCTATATCACCAATTTCTCTAGAGTATTGCTCATTGACACGCGTAAATCTTATTTATTTAAATGTGTAAATTAAATTAATTAATATTTAATAATTTTATAAATTTTTGTGTTATATAATTATTTTATATTAAGAATAATAATATTTCACTTGATTGATATAATTAACACAATTTGTGTAGACAAATAAAACTAATTCGTGAACTGGGCACCGAGGGTTCTCATTAATTTATAAGTGCCAACTAGATTCGTTTTAACTTGACAGTTTGGTTCTATTTCTATCTCTTCCACTTTTTACCTGCCCGTGATTTCTTTATTTTCTCTGATTTTATTTGTGCCAACTAGATTTGTGCCCAATTCGTGTAACAAAAACTATTTGAATTAGCAGTAAAAAAATATCTTAATAATTAATTATATATAATTAATTTTTATAATCGATTATCATTAAATCAATTTTTGTTTGGATATATTACTTAAAAAATAATTTTAAGATAATATATTTTGTTTAGATAGTATAAAAAAATTATTTTTATATAATAAAATCTTCATAAAGATTTTAAATTTTAATTATAATCAAAATGCTCAAAAAATATACTTTTCAAAAGAAGTTTTTTTTTAGTATAAACAAAATAAGCTATAAATTATAATCAATTTTATCAATCTTTTCCAAACATCTCATGATACGTTGAAACTGGTTTTTATAAGAAAAAAAATTATTTTATGACAAATTTAATTTTTTCTAAACATGCTCTAAATAGCATAATTCATTTCTTTACTCGCTACGTTGTTTCTTTCTTTATAATTTTATATCTACTGATACACTTAATTATCTTGAGCTGATAATTTGTAAAATATATTAATAATTTTTCTTTGAATATAAAAGTGCAACATATAAAATCAAATTATTAGCTATTGGCAGTATAAGATAGGTAAAATGAATACTGTAGTTCTTCAACTTATTTTTTGATCTCATTTAGCTTTCATAACTTTTTCTAGTTTTATATTGGTCCCTTAACTCTCAATTATCCTAAATTCCAATTTCGTTAAACAACTAATAAATCTTTTCTGCGTGGTTGATAAAAGCGCTAATGTGGCGCTCATTTTTTATTTTGGTACTTTAACTTATTTATTGTTTTCATTTTGATCCTATCACTTTTGATCAATAAACTCCGGCTTAAGTGTCCAGGTTTATAGACTCAGGATCATTAACACTTGCTTCACCATGCTTTTCTCTCTTTTCTTCTTCTGTCTTTCTCCTTAACTCTTGTCACTCCTGAACTCTCCTCCTCTTTTTCATCTCTTCTTGCAACTCTCACTCCTAAACAATGATTTTAGAACAGGACCAGCTATTGAATTGATAAAGATAAAAGGTAGGTCAAACCATGGTTGAACCGAATATATATATATATATATATATATATATATATATATATATATAGGGATCATATTTAGAGAGAGGAGTTCTTATCATGTGAGAGGGTGAGACGAATAAATCTTGATCATACAACCATACATGGGATGGTCAAGATTAAAAATTACTTAAAGATCATGTGACCACTTAAAAAGTCACATACATTTATGTTCAAATCTTAACAATTCATAAAAGATCTAATAGTCAAAATTCACTTCTCTCACTTTGAGTAAGATCATATATATATATATATATATATATATATATATATATATATATATATATATATATATATATATATATATATATATTACATTAAAATATTTAAATTTGTATATGAATGTGCTAATATATAATAAAGAAAAAATTAAGGCAAATAGCAATCAACCACAAATGGTATAAGTGGTAGACATTGTGTTGATTTAACCTAAAAACCAAGGTTTGAGTCTTGGTTTTAGCATTTTTGAGTATTTTTCTTCATATACAAGTGATATGGAATATATACACATAAAAATTGGCATATATATGTCGGCATTAGTGACTTAGAGTGTGTTTGGAAAAGTTGAAAAAATAGATTATACTGATAATCGATTATTATTATTATAATCGATTATTGTTATAATCGATTATAATCGATTCATTTTTATGTTTGGATGCATTAGCTGTAAAGTGATTTTAAGCTAATATGATTCGTTTGAATGATATAAAAAAATCACTTTTATGCATTAAATTACTAAAATAGGTATAGAATGATTAAAAAAATTATTTGATTAAGGACAAAATAATATTTACATATCAAAGTGTAAGGAATAATCTATAAGCTAAAATTATAAACTTCAATCTTCAGCATTATGATTATTAGCTTTAAAAAACTTTTTATTTTGCATTGAATTTCGTGTAAAAACTTTTTTAAAAAATAATTTTCTTACACAAACATAATAATTATTTCACAAAATAACTTAATCCTCCAAAAATAACTGAATGGGAAAGAATTAATCTTTTCCAAATAAACTATTAGTGGTAACATGCTTTGATGCCAAACCTAAGTCCTAGATTCGAATCCTAGCATGATTATTTTTGGTGCATCCAAGTTAATAAAAAATTAATGAATCGGTCAACCCTTAATCGGTTCGGAAACCAGCCACTTGATATTAAGTGATCCGGTTTAATTTAACATATTGCTCCTGAACTCTTGTATTCTTTATCACTCTATTAACTATCAACTTACCTATGCTTCTCCATCTAAGACTACGTTTGGTGCACATGATAGTATATTATAAGATAAAATGATAGGATAGTATAAAGTATGATAGTATAATTAATAGGATAAGACATAATCATATATTTTGTTTGATAACAAAAAGATAAATTAACTAATTCTATAATATATTTTTTAAGACCAAAATATCATTTAGCATAAAAGTTAAAATAATTAAAAAATAATAATAAAAAAGTCTTATGCAACTTTGCAACTGAAACACACAGCAGTGGTGGTGGTGGTGGTGGCAGCGGCGGCGGCGGCGGCGATGGTAGTGGCGGCGACAGCGGCGGAGGTGGCGTCGGCAGCGATGGTGGCGGTGGTGGTGGCGGTGGCGGTGGTGGTGGCGGTGGCGGTAGTGACAGTGGGGACGGCAGCGATGGTGGACCGTAGTGGTGGTGATGGTGGTAGTGGTGATAGTGGTGGTGATGGTAATGGTGGTGGTGATGGATCAAGGGAGATGAGTGATAAAAATAAAGTTAAGAATAAGATTGAAATAGAAATTCTATCAGGTCTTATCATGTACTAGAGGAGGAAATAGAGTTATCAGCTTAGAATAAGATAAAATGACTTGACCTGATTTCATTATACTATTAGTTGAATGCATCAAACATTGAATAAGACCTGATAGTATTAACTTATACTATTATGTCTTCTTTATATGATGCACCAAACGTAGCCTAAATTACATACTCTCCTGCCTTTTCACTTTCTCCTTTCCTTTTCCCTGTCTTCTTTGTCTCTTTTCCTTCTTTCACCTCGTTATCTTCTTTCCCTCATCCATTGCTTTCTCTTATAAATTCACATCTATGTCATAGTAGACACAGTATTTATAAACCCTAGATGACAAATTCATTCAAGATGCACACTACGCATAATCAATATAAGGATAGATTGCTTCAAAGCAATTAACCACATCAAATAATCTGTAAAAACATATATAATAAGAATATTTTACCGCATCAATGTAAATTATGATTTGAAAATAAAGCATATTAGAAAACACAACATGTAATCCAACAAAAACAAAACATGTCACGAATTAAACCATAAATCCAAACATAAGCAACCTAGAAATCAACCAAGTATGTATTGTGAAGCAAGATACAGCTATGGATGTAGATGAAGATGACAAACCCCCTAATAGAACCTAGGGATTTGATGGTGGTAGATAGGGGTGTACACTGGTCGGATTGGTTTGGATTTAGGAGTAAAAAAAATTCAAATCAATTAAAATCAATTAATTTGGTTCGATTTTATAAATTTTTTTTAAATTCAAACTAAACCAAATTGAACAAAAGCGGGTTGGTTCAATTTGGGTTATCAACTCCAACCTTTTCATGTTAGCATTATATGATTCACCAAACGAAATGAGAATCACATATCTTTTTCATAAAATCACCAGAACTAGCTGTAATGCAACCCATCAAATTCACATTAACAAACCAAAAACCAAAATCCTGTAATGATTTCATACCAACAATCAAAAAGTATTTGGAACAACAAAATTCAACAACAACAAACCAATGAGGCTGGGGCATGACTTTGGAAACTGCTAATGTTGTTGAGGAGGCAATAATACAAGCACTTGGTGTTGAGGACCACTTAACTAGCACCAACCAGCAACAAAGGGCATGACTTCAACTTTAGGCTCAAGGTCGAACTTCAACTCTTACGGTGTCATATGGATCCCGATCTATATGGGAGGGGATCCATTTATACTTAGTGTAAGTAAAAAGACTTACTCTCAATCTCTTGTCATTAAATTCATTTTAATCTAATAGTTCTAAATTATCTAGTTAAATGATGAGAGAGAATAATAAACACTCACATTAAAAAGGAGAGAATAATGAAATGTGATTTTAATGAATAAATAAAATTTAGTTATTAAGTCTATTTATTAACTTAAAAATGATATAATATTGAATATAATTTATAATATTTTTTATTTTTTATATAATGTATTAATTTATTATATTTTAAAATTAGTTAATAAAAATTAACTATAAACTTTTATACTAAATAAAAATATTTAGTAAAAAGCGCATCGACATGTTTAAATTAATAAAAATTATCAAAATGATTTGAAAGGATTGGATTAAATAGAACATATAATGTACGATTTATGATTACCTGAAGATCATTTAAAAGTTTGAGAAGAACCTGATGATCTTTTTCTTAGTTGATCATGAAGGGATGCATGACAAATTACCTGATATTTTCAATGGTGATATACTCAACCTAGGTCTTTTAATTATAACTAAAAGCATAACATATTATTTGAAAGTGTATTTATTTTAACAAATTAAAAAATAAAGAATTTTAGTAAATAAAAGGATTCAAACTAATTTACCTGAAGAGCATTATGCTCTTTTTTTTCCTTGATCATGAACAAATGGTAAATAATTAACATTTTTATTAAATGTTATGTTCGACTCAGATCTTTCACTAACACCTACAAGTAAAGCAAATTATGTCTCTTATATTTTTTTATTAGTAAAATATAAAAATGACCAAATTAAAAAGAGAGACATCCAAACCATTTGTTATTGGTGACAATGAGTTAAGTGATGGATGAGTTTGGACATATATTTATAAAATTATTTGGTATATTAATATAAGAAAGTAATGACTCTAAAGATTCTTAAAATATAAATTTTTAAATATAATTTTTAAAAATTAGTTATACTTTATTAACTTATAACTAAATAAAAACAAAATTATTATAAATTATATTAAATAAATAATTATTTATTATATTTTTGTTTTTATATAATGTATTAATTTATTATATTTTAAAATAAGTTAATAAAAATTAACTATCAACTTTTTATACTAAATAAAAATAACTTATACTAAATAAAAATAAAAATATTATAAATTATATTTAATATTATATTATTTTTTAAGTTAATAAATAGACTTAATAACTAAATTTTTTTAATTAAAATCACATTTTTTATTTTTCTCTCTTTTTTAATGTGAGTATTTATTATTCTCTCTCATTATTTAATTAGATAATTTATAACATTTACATCAAAATAAATTTAATGATAAGAGATTGAATATAAATCTTTTTATTTATATTAAATGTAAATAGATCTCCTCTTATATATATCCCCTTCAACTTTAATTTAAGTTGAAAATGTTAATTTTTGAATTTAACTTTTGGTGATAAGAAAATAAACTTTAGAAGGTAAGGCAGGTTGAGAAATTTTTAAATTACATGGGGTAATGTGTAAAGTAAACAATAACCAGTGTTAAAGTTAACCGAATAATTAACGTTTTCAACTTAAACTAAATTGATGAGTGTTAAGTAACACAAAAAGTTGAAGGGAATTATTTGAAAAAGAACGTGAAATTATAGGGATAAAGTATAATTTACTCAAAAAGAATTATGAAAACGAGAAGAAAGCCGTTCTCCATCGTTTGAAATGATTAAACATAAAAAGAAAAAAAAAATTAACAACTGGCAAGTATCCGTGCATTGCACATGTTTTTTTTTTAATTTAGATAAAATTTAAATAATTATAGATTAAAATATATTTAAAATTATAAATAAGATATGTATAATTGATTTATTCAGATAAAATCTTAAAAACATAAATTAAAAGAGAAAAAATATTTAAAAAAGAGATATACATAATTGATTAAAAAGATAATTTGAATTTGAAATATAAAAAAAATAATTAAAAATGACATGTGTCGTTATTAGAGTAAAACTCTTAAGCTATTATCCACTAGTAAGCATTTCGTGCAATGCACAAACTCACTAGTAAATATATTGTGCAATGCACAAACTTCTTTAATTTTGGATAAAATTAAAAAAAAAAGATTAAAATAAGAAAAATGTTTAAATTTTTTTTTAAAAAAGATGATATGTATAATATTTAGATTAAAAGAAATTTTTTTTCAAAAAATTTCAAAGAAAATTTGAATTAAAAAATAAAAAAATAAAAATGACATATGTCATTAGTTGAGAGATAATACAATAACAAACTTAACCACTTAATATTTAGGAATGGGTTTGTTATATGTTATATATAGAGGTGGATATAAATAGAGTTGTACAAGAGTAAATGAAGAAAGTAGTTCTCTTTCCCCTAACTTTCATCCTACGTTTGGAGAACCATTTTCTATATCCTAACTCATAAATATTTCTCTAAAATCATTCTTTTTTTGGTAGGTTCTCTATAATAACTCTATCCATTTTTAATTCCTGTCCCAATGTGTAAAAAAGTAAACTTTCAACACATTTTATTTTCATCTAAAATTTCTTATTCAAAATATTTATAGTATTTAGATGAAAAGTAAGGATATAAATGAATTAAATTATCCGTAAATTATTCGAGTTTAGTTAATTAAATACTCGATTAAATTTATTTATTTAACTAAACAAACAAACTCAAACTTTAATTTAAACTTATTATATATATGAGTTAAATCTAAACTTTATGAACTCAACATTAAAAGTTCACAAATAAATCTGAAGTTTCATCCAAAATCATTCTCTCCATTTTTAATTCCTGTCCCAATGCGTAGAAAATTAAATTTCTGTCTCATTTTATTTCCACCTAAAATTTGTATTCAAAACATTTATACATGAATGAGAAATAAGAAGGGAGAAATAAAAGAAAAAAAAATGGTGCAAACTAGAATGATTACTGAATAAGAGGAAGTAACTCTTCTCTATCCTCTTAGCTCAAAACAATACATCATCATTAATCTCAAATTGTTCATTACAACCCTCCATGACATCACAACCTTCCTACCTAGTCAAACCAAGCATATGGTTTAGAAGAAAACCAAGCAAAGAATAAAAGGAGTACAAGAAAATCCATTTAATAATAACATCCAAAACAAAAATCAAATTAGTACCACCACAGACACGCACTATCAGCCAGACCATTATTATGGACAAGAAGAAGCATTTTATTTTGGCTACTTTTGACCGATTGCATAGCCTCTCCTTTGATCTCGTCATTAGTAATTTCAGCCTACGCTTTACTCGAGGAGATACAAGTAGTTCCAGCCAGAAGTTGCAAATGCGGGTCAGTGTTACCTATAGTGAAAAATGGGGTGCATCTCATGAATGAACCAAGTAATACACTTATTTCGAACACTATCATAGAACAAAAATTTAAGAAAGGAACGAACTTTTATTTTTGGGTAAATAAAGGAAGGAACTTTATTGTTGAGAGTTGAGTGTTGAACCCATCAAATAGAAAGAGGGTGAAGATAGAAGAAAGAGAAACGAAAAGGCTTTTCCTTTTTGTTTTATAATATCATTTCAATAAACTTGAAGATTTATAATATTTTAATATACATCATATGTGTCAATATTTGTTACATAGTAAGTCTCTCCTAAAAAATATGAAACATAATTTCTATCGACATATTCTAAAAAATCTCCTAAATCAAATTCTCTTAATAAAACTAACCATGTACAAATACATGTGCATCCAAAAAAAAAAATAACTAGAGAAAATATTTGTGTGAGGCAAGCTTTGGTGACAACGAAGTGAACGACTTGGTACGAGTAGAGGTAGAAAGAGCAGATGAAAATAATGGTGTGTGAAAAGATAAAATTTAAAAGTCTAATAGTGACATGTGAAAAGATAAAATTTAAATATAAAACTTAAAATACTGATATGTGAAAATAGTGGTTTGGAATGTTAGTCATGTGATTGGACTTTGGTGGGTTATAGGCTTACTAATTGAACGTTAATCATTAAAATTAATTTTTTTAAAATAAATATTAATTGGTTGTGTCTAAGTCGTGTCTTAGACGTGTTCAAACGTGTCCTAGACATGTTCAAGCGTGTCCAAGGCGTGTCTAAACTAGAAAAAATAATCCTTTTAATTAGACACATTTGGATACGCAGGACACGTGTGTCGTACGGGTGTCCCTGTGTATCCGACACGAACACGTGAACACGCTTAAAAAATGGCATGTCAGTAATGACCCAAAAGCAAGTCAATACTGAAAATAAAGAAAGAAAGAAAGAAAGAAATGGGGTACCTTTCTTCCATTGTTGGAATCAGCAGTGAGTCTGAGAGCACGGGTTCGGAGATAATCCCAATCATGATGATCCAACTTGTCTTCTCTGTCATACAAGTCGCTTTTGAGGTTCATAGAGTGTAGACTGTGGTGGTAGGTGTATGAATGTTCCTCAGCAATGTCCAAGAGGTCAGATTTGTGGTAGGAGATAAGACTTAGAATCAGCTCCCCCATCAACAAATCCGAGGGGTGAGTTGCTGACATGTAAAGGAACCTGGTCTTCTCCTCGACTATATCCCCCAGGTACAAACCCATTTCAGCCATCTTTTCTTCCACAACAAGAAACAAAGTATAAGGTATCAAGAATAGAGAGACAGAAAGAAGGAGAGAGCAATTGAGATGCAATGAAGCAAATGAATCTCATTGAGTGAGATCAATGAATCAATGATCATCACTGAGCTTTGTCTAGATAGGGGCCAATACAGTGTGTAGTGGACTGTTAATAGTCCTAACCATATAACAGAAACTCTTAACAGAAATTACATGTGGCATAACCTCCATAACCCACTTGACTAATGCAAACTAACTATAAACCAACCATAAACTAAATTACATTCCTTTACACAAAGCAAGGTGAGATGACATTGTATGTATATGTGCAACAAAGGGGCAAAATTATACAAACTCGTGCCTTTATCACATCGACCAAAGGGGCAAAATTCATTAGCTTAGTGAATGGAGTTTAACATCGTCATATAATTAGAATAAATTTTTCTTAGCTGTTAGTAAGATGGATTTAACTTTACATTTGTATGATTGAGAAAAAGAAGATATATCAATATTACATAATAATCATAATATGTGTTTTATGTTGAGAAAAGATTAGCTCACAGAAAGACAATGTTATTATAAATACATATATCCTAACACATGTAACTTACCTGACAATAACAATGTTATTGTTTAACAAAGAATTTAACCTTTATGATCCAAAAAGAAACTACGAAATATGGGAGGAAACTACGCTGGAATCTGGATCAACGTTTTTAACAAGTTGCTCATGTGACATTTTCACTCTCAACTCTCAAGTCAGATTTCAACAAATTTCAGGACGGCGAAAACTAAAAATAGGAAAAATAAAAGGAGTTGGCACTAAGGTTTAATTTATCTCTTTTTTTTTTCCCAAAACATCTATAATTTCTAAAGTTCATTTTTTTTCTTTGCATTTTTTAATTTTTAAAAGAAAATCTAACTGAAAAACAAACTTTTCCCAAATTTTACTATTAAAAAAAAAATCGTCACACGAATCAATCCACAAACATCAATAACAATCAGCCCAAGATAACAATTATGCACTCAAAGACCCATATAGCTAGCCTAAGAGACAGAGACAACTTTTGGCCCATTTCATATTGAAAAAAACTTTTCAATCCAAGCCCATCTGAAGGCCTAAGCCCCAAATTGGCAGAAAGTCAAATAGCAGGGATTGAAGTGAACAAGATCGGATGGTTATGGAGATGGGTGCGTCTCCTGGGTGGTGTGGTTGTGGGGGTAGTTCTGTGCCAGTGATGCAGTGGAGATAATGAAAGATATTCAATCAAAAATATTCAACCAAATAAGATCATATGGTAAAGACACACGAAGAAGCAAAAACATAGCAATCAGCATTTCAACTTGTAAACATAGAGGAGCAAGAGCCTTACCTCCTGTAGACCGAAGAAAGAAACCCAGACACCTCCTTTGTTTTTTTCTTCTCCTCTAATTCTCTCAATCTCAGTCTCTCACTCAAGAAATTTTCCAAAGCCCCTTTTTCATTCTCTGTCAGCTCTGTGCTATTTAAAAGCAAAAATGTTTGTGAGGTGAGTGCTACTGTGAGTTGTGGAGGGTGGTGCTAGTGTACTGTGTGTACTGAGTCCATGGAGTACAATGCAGTGGTGTGGTGGTGGTGCCATAAAGAAAATAGGAAAAGGAGTGCAATGGACCCTTCCGCATTTTGGCTCTTCCCTCTACTTTTTTGTCCTTTTCTCTTTCTTTCTTTCTTTTTTTTAAAAAAAAAATTTCTTCTTTCTTTTTATTTTTTAACACAACAGAAACAAAGATACATAAAAGATAAAATTTGATATTCTTATGATAACTAAAATAAATAAAAATGAGAAAATTATTCATCAAATTAAAGTGTTCCAAATAAATGTGATTAAGCACAAAAGCACCAAATTATTAGAACTTAGCTAATTAACAAAAATAAAATTTCAAAAGGACAAAAGGAATCATATTTTCAATATATGGTGTTCAAATTTACTTTCATAAGAACCTAACCATGAGTTCATTATCATTATAATTTAGCAAACGACTATGGACCATTTTCCTTTTTCTATGGTCAAGAAGAAGATATAGGCACAGCAATTGCAGGACAAAAAAGATACATTGAGGTCCGCAGCACCTTCAACTGACAGTGGCAGAGAAACTCTTACACCTCTGGAGGCTAGAAGAAAGAATCTCTTTACGGCCGTGGTGTATCATACATCTTATCATATAAGCTATTGATTTATTTATAAAATAAATCAATGATGGACTTTTTTTTTTTTTTTTTTTTAGTATTATATTTTTTTATATTATCACCATCATTTTATCGATTACGCTGGTATTATCAAAATTTATAAATTTTTTTAAAAATACAGTTATGATTTTAGAAAACTCGATCATTCTAATTTTTTTAAATTGTATAACTCGTATAAATATCATTAGTTAAAATTTATAAATTTTTTCAGCAATTGCAGGAAAAAATATAAAGATTGATTGATATAATTTTAAGCGATATTATTTATTGATTGTGTAATTTTAAAATATAAAATGTCTTTTCCGATATGAGCAATGCGTAAACAGTGATTTTTTCAATATGAATAGTGATTTTTTTGGCATAAACAGTGATTTTTCTTCAACTGACAAACGTGACGTGATTTTTGAAAAAAAAAAAAGAACCTACTCAAAAAAAAAAATCTCTTACTTCTTAGAAACTCTTACACCCCTGGAGGCTAGAAGAAAGAATCTCTTTACTACAATACACAATGCTATAAACAAACACGAAGCACAACAGAGTTGGACTGCCTCTGCCTAGGCCGAAATGCCATGACAACTTCAGTTGCTTTTCTTCAATGACGGATCTTGAACTAAAATTTTGGGTGGCCAATTTAATTGTTATATCTTTTACACTATCAGTTTGATAAAAAGAAAATACCTTTTTGTTTCGATCATGATTTTTTTATATTATTATTTTTACATAATTTTTTATATTTTTTTATATTTTTTTTTTTTTTTTAATTTAATTACAAACCATATAAAAAGTAGTATATATTAAAAAAATGTAGAAACATTATTTTTCTTTTTGTTTTAAATTCACCATCCATTTTGTCAACTAATTCTGCAATAGGTATAAGGTGTAGAATAGTGGGCCAACCACACACTTTATAATATTTATGGCTCAATAAAAAGGGCTCGAAGCCCAAAATATTATATTTCATATTTCATTTAGTTTTTAGTGATAATAACGGATGGTGTGACAATTTTTCATGGGTGAAAATTTAGGTCTTATGATGATTACATATGTATATAAAGTTGAAAAAAAAAATTGGGGTGGCCGTTTCATGCCCCGTGCCCCTTTTATAATCCGCCATTGTGCACAACAAAGCTAAAGCCTCTCAAATAACGTTTAACTCTTTTATCTGCATATTTAACTTCGTCCAAGAAATCCTAAGTCTTCTACATGGTAATTTTATAGTATTTATATTTTTTTAAATCATTTTATCGATTGTTAGTTATTTTTAATAAAATTTTAAATATTATTATAAAATTAACATTTAAATAATGTTTGACAATTTACCATAAATATCGTAATCATAATAAATATTCTCCTACTGCATTGTATCAGGCCTCCTAGATGTATAAATGTGGGAGCCTTATAAATTACAAGGATTGTGCTACAATAAAAAATACGTTTGCAGAGTTGTAATGGATAGCAGTATAAATTTTCAGAATGTACGCAAGTAAGCACAGCTTGTCCTTTTGTCCTTCATCCAATTACACTTTCTAGTAACTGAGAGATGGCAATGAAAGTCAGTTGGTTGACTTTTGTAATGAACAATTCTTTTCATAATTTTGTAGTGAAATGTGTAATTCATTAGTTAATAACATCACTATAGTATGTAAATTATGAATGCCACTCAGCTCTTTAGTGGCTTTCATTCTTTTTGGGTAATTATCAGTGGCTGTTATTAGAACAAAGTTTAAACAAGGTCAAGTAATTCTATCGAGAGCAGTGTGTTTACAGTGAGCACTCTTTGAAGTCCATGTGACACCCAGGTCTCACATGCGCTAGTGAGTGTGCTTACCGTGCTAGCTCATCTCCTTGTATGATTTTACACATAAAAAATCATTTTGAATACAGAAACATTTGTACACCTTAAAAGCAATACATTACCATTTTAATTCAAACAGGTTTATACATCCCTTTTAAGACCAACAATACAAGCTATTTCCAACCAATTTCAATTGACACAGAACAAATTAATAACAAGAAAAACAAAGAACAGAACTAGCCGACAATATCTACATAAAAGTCAAGCAAGCATGAACGCCACAAAAACAAAAAGCAAGCCGGAGCATATCACTTTCAACACAAAGCTTCCCTGCTTCTCCAAGTCAACACGCTTTCTGCCCAAACCAGCTGCAGGGTCATCTAGCCATTGGAGCAAGTTGCCAATCTCCCCTGACTCCCCCACCTACAACGTAACGCGTGAAGGAGCAGACACCAGAAGTGAAGGAATCAAAGAATAATTCTTACTTTGGCACCGTTACTCAAATCATTATTTGACAATATGGTGAGAATCATCGTATATAATTGCACCAATTTTTAACGATTCATTTATTCAAGTCAAATAATAATTTGAGTATTTACCTAAAAATTTATTAGGAAACAAAAACAAAGGCATCAAGGAACCATTCACGAGGGTGTAAATAAAACAAAACAAAACTGGGTCTGTGTGGGGATTTTACCTTTCCTTGTGTTGCTTTGATGACAACCTCTCGGAGGGTGTCGAGATTGTCCAACATATCTTCGGTCTCGTACAAGTAGGTTTTGAGGTACAACCGAAACTGCTGGGTGTAATAAGCTGCTGCTTGTTCCTCCTGAACATTCATGAGTTGGGGTACCAGTACCAGACCTTCCATGTCGTTTTGGAGACCCAGTTCCTTGCAAACTTGTGAGAACAACAGAAACTTGGACTTTGCCACCACCGTATCAGTCAAGTTGGAGAAAGATAATTCATCCATGAGAGTGAGAGAGATCGAGAGACAGAGACAGAGAAAGAGAAGGATGGAATGAATAAAAAGGTGGTGAGTGCGAGAGATTCATATCTGAATTAGAAAGTGGGAGGAAAGCCGCTAGTTTCGTGTCGACACTGAATTCCCTTGGTCCAACTCCATAGAATATTATAATAAGAAAATAATAAATAAGATCTTATTCATACACCTAAATATCTAGAAATATTCCTTACACTTACTTGTATTTGAAAAATAAAATTCAAACTACTCTCATTTTATTCTTCTTTTTCTTTCTTTTTTTTCAAAAGTAATAGGTATATAAATAAGGGTAAAAATTTAGGACAGGAATAACATTATTGGTAACAATTACAATCTCTAATTCTCTATAATCTCGTTATTATTATATATTATAGAATATAGTAACGAAGTTTTTTGTTTTTCGTTTTTTTGTTTTGTTTGTTGACTGGGTATAATAACGAAGTTACTGACTAAATCACAAACAAATATTAATCCGAAGTATACAATATCTTACTCACTTGGATCTGTTCGGTCATCTGGACTTTTCTTCCATTCCCTTACAAACCTAACTTACAATCAAACAGATAATCCAAAAGTAGTACTGATGAAAAACAAATTCAATGAAGCAACTAATGTAGTGTAGACAGAGAAGCTAATTATTAGCAAACCAAAAAATTCTACTAATTAATCAATGAATATAAGAAACGTTACGTCTTCTGCTAAGAGCTCAAAGCCAAATAATTAATAAAGTTGGGGTAGAGAGAATGTGAAATGGAAACACAATCATTTGTAGTGAGGTGTGAAAAGGCTTTGAAATATTGGACTTTTTTATAGCAGAGGTGTAGATAGAAAATTTATTTTCCCATTTGGTATATCTTGATAATTGTTTATCATTTTAGTATAAAATAAATAGTAAAAATAACAAGTTGGGTCTGTTACCCACGACTTGCAATTTGTTTTTCAAGCAAAATATTATATCTTGATTAGTAAGGTAACTCGCTGTTATCTACCACGACTTATGTGTTATACTTTAAAAAAAAAGTCGTATGAAGAAGTCAGTCCTCACAGACACAATTTTTATTTAAAGTGACTTTCTCAATAGAGTTGTGTTTTTCAAGCCTATTCTCCTCATTTTGTATTTTTTTCTCTTTTAATAAAATATGTTGGTTTTTAAACATAAAAAAGTAATAATAAAAAAATTAGTAAGTATAAATAAAATATATTTATAAAAAATTAAGAATTGACATAAAATAATATTGATTTTAATTTATTTCCTTAATTATAGAAAATGACATAATTCAATATTTCAAAAAAAACTGACATTAATTTAATTCCTTAGTCATAAAAAATATATTAATTTATTTCTCAAGTATACAAAATTAACATCAATTTAATTTTTTAAACATATAAAATAGTATCAATTTGGTCCATCAAACTCGTGGTCCATACACAAATTAAAGAAAGATTTTTTATGTTACTTTCCTTATTTGAAAGATTAAATTAATGACAATTATTTGGAAAACTAAATTAGTAACATTTTTACGTTTAGTGTAAAGAATGAAATTATATGGAATAAGAATAAAAATATGAATGGAAATTGATAATCATATTCCAATTCTATAATTTGGTATGATATAATATAATATAAAATAAAAGCAAATTTATAGTTTAGTGTATAGGATATAATATGAAATATAATCTAAATTGATATAAATGGCATAATTACTCTTGATGATAAAATAAAATAAAAATTACTTTTTTCATATATATAATATAAATTTACATTTTAAAAATAATATTTAAAATTAATTTTTCTTTACAACAAAAAACATGATAATATTTTTTATCAATTTTGATAATATTATTTTACTCTCTTATATAAGAGTTGAAAAGCTTCTATCATCTCCTTCAAAAGTAGGGCGCATCATGATGTTTAAAGGGTGTATTTAGGTAAGATAGAGTTAGATAGGTTAGGGTTAGATAAATTACTAAAGAGTAATCTTTGTTAATTTATAAATTAAATAAGAATATATTAAGTTTAAAACATAGAATCCTATTCCACAAAAATATGGAATCTCATTCATACTTTTCTCTAAGGAATGGAATGTCACAAGTTTGTGGAATATAATTTAGAGTAGGAATATCATTCTATATGTTTTTTTCATTGACAAATGTAGGAATCCTTTGATTTCATAATTGAACGTAGAATGACATTTCATTCATTCAAATTAAACATAATTATATTTTTGAAGGACTAAAATATGAGCTTGCTTAATTTTTCAATTAGTCATTTTTCATATTAAAAAGTGACAAAAAAATTTTAAATGAGAATTTTGTGTTTAAAAAGCACGACTCCTTTGAAAACTCCTAATTTTTTAAATAAAAGTCGCTCCTGTGAGGCTCAACTTCTTCATACAACTTTCTTTTCTTTAAAATTTTGTATGTGACAACGATTTATTTATTTATTTACACTTAAATTGTGGTTATTAGTCACAACTTGCTATTTTGATAAATAATAAATTAGAAGTCGTGGATAAAAACAATGATTTTTATTTTTACTATTCATTTTACATTTAAATGGGAAATAAGTATAAAGTTACACCTAATTGTTAAATACATTTTTTATCGGCACCTTTGTCATAAAAAGGTCGAAATATTGCATTCCGCAGGAAACAAGTCAAAAGTTTTTGTTTTTTATTATTCATAACTAGTCAAAAGATTATTTCAACTGGATTGGAATCATCTGTACGTAGATGGAAGAATAGATGAGGCTACCAAAGGCTTCGATGCCTTAGGATTACTATTGAATTTCTTTGAGATTATTAATTATTAATATGCTTTATGAAGCCTTTTATGGGATGAACCATGAAGGTTCCCTCTTTATAAACTTCAAGAGTACCATTATACATTGTACTTATAGCAGTTATGATTTCTGGACTAACCTTAAATTAAGATTACCTTTGTGCTTTCCTCATTAACTTTTCAGTGACGTTGAACATTGAGCACAAGTGCACAAGAGATAAATCTATTATTTATATTTTATTACTAATTTAACCATCTCTAATTAGCATGTATCATTTTCCTGTTACAATTAAAATAAAAAATTTTCCGTTCAAAATTGACTCTCTCTCACTCTTAAATTCTCCCACGCTGTGCGACAGTTTTACCATGTGACTTTATTAACTTTTGTTATTATTTTTTTCCTCAGGTAACTTTTGTTACTTTATGTCACAAGGACAAGGCATATGGCCTTTTGTCAGTTTTGGCCGAATGGGGGATTTTGCTTCTATATCCATTTTTTTAATTATTTTTTTCTTTTGTATTTTATAATTTTATAATATGGCTTTGCTTATTTTGATTTTTTAAAGTTATTTTTTCTATATTTAACATAGCACAAAATTAAAATTATGTTTAGTTTGCCCATAACTAAAAAGTAAGAGATAAAAGAAGGCTGAGATTAAAATTAAATTTTATTTTATTTTAATGCACTATTAGTATCATTTTAAAGTTAAAACGTGTTTGTAAATAATTTAAATTTATTCATTATTTGTAATAGAACATATTTGTTAATAACTTTAGCATTTAGAAAATCTTTTATTATTTTTAAAATTTGTTTATAATTTATATTTCTTTAATGATTTGAGCAATAATCTAGGTTAATGTTTTTATAATCAATTAATATTTTAAGTAAAGATGGTTCTACATAGTATTTTCAAAATAATATTTGAAGCTTTTATATATAGACCTCGGTGATTTAGTTTTAGAGATTGTTTTCAACAAACAAATTTATTTAAGACAAATTATATAAATATAACTAAAACATCAAGTTAAAATTATATTAACAAAATTATAAAGAAACAAGAATATACCAAATATAAATGAGATAAAAGAAATTAAAATAAAAATATTCGTGAGACATTCTTGTTGATACATATATCTGTGCTCTTTGGTCTTTACTACTTTACCATACCAGTGCTTTTTTAACCTTTCAAACACTGTTCATTAGACAAGGACGATATCTCCCCAGGGCCCAGGCACAACACAACCACCCAACTGCATGCACATAACATAACCTATATTTATGTTCTATATTCAGACCCCAACAAAAATATCTATGTCCTATAACATAAGCATAGCCCCCAAAAAAAAAACAAATAAAATAAATAAATAAAAGGCAATGCAAGTTTGTGACAGAGAAAGAAAAGGAAATATAGTCACCATAAAGAATAAATAAAAAAATGCATAACTAGGTAGTGTCTAGGATTGGCTCCCAATCTTTCACAAATGATTTAATTTATGTTTGAATTTGTTTATTTTATATTTAAAACAGTTAATAATCAAAAGTTTTTGAGACATCTTTTGAAAAATAAACAATTATTTTATTAAAAATAAGCTTTTATCGAGCATGCCGTGTAAAAGATTCGAATCCAAAGTCTCGTGCCGAAGAGTCCGACCAATCTAAACATAATGTTTGGTTTTGTCTATTTTCCATTTGTTTTTAAATTTTTTTATTGAGATTACTAGGTAACTCCGCAGATTCAGATTATTTGAACCACCCATCAAATTAATACCTATTCGATCGCGGAGCATAAAGGCTATGCAATCTCCCTATAAGAATTGTTTCTTTAAAATTTGAACTCACGTTCTCATTTTAATAAGTTGAAGTTACTTACCACCTCAACTTAACTTTTGCGAGTCCATTTGTTTTAAACTAATAAGAGACAAGTACGATGTACGGATGCATTTAATTTACTTTGTGTGTTTTGTTTTATTAATAATTAAGATTATTTTAATTATAGCTACTATGAATCATCTTTAATTGTGAAAATTAGACTATTAAAATTAAAAAATTTAGAATATATAAAATGGTAGTTAAACTTTTTTTTTTTATAAAGTATACTTGAGAAATAAACATGAGAAAGCTCACATGTTACATAAATACAGAATTTCATTTTAATTTTATCTCACCAACCACAAAAACTTATTGTTAGAAGAAAATAGGATGGTACTAAGCAATACATAAATAAAAAGTAGTATTTTGCTGGAGGTATTATGTTGGTGAGGGCTTCTTTTAGTCGCGATCCAGCCCGAGAGATTATGCTTCCCTGCCTAACCTTTTTCCACAAAAAAAAAAAATTAGTGTTTGTAATGACTAATTAAGTCAAAACATAAATGAAGCATTAAAAAATAATTTTCATTACCACACTTGTCTAAGTTCAATATTACATATACAATTTTCATCGAAATGATAGTTTCATTTTAATATTAGAAATGGAACATTTGATTCCATATCAGAAGTGATGACTTCGAGTATTTCAGAAATAGTAATTTTGATTTTTTATCAAAATGATTATTTCAATTTCATGTCAAATAGTTTGTGCCATTGATATAAAGCATTTTACTTTATATGATGTAAACAACAATATGACTTAGTGAATGACCTTCTTTTGACAGTTTTTTGAGTTTTTTTTAACAGTCAAGCATTGTTTGATTTTTTTATATATGATATGAAATTGTTCATGTACATTCTCTAACTTTATTAAAGTCGAAATTGAAATAAAGACTTCAAGTCATCGAAATGATAATGATGTTTTGATATCAGAAATGGAACATTCGATTTCATATCAAAAGTGATGACTTCACGCATGTCAAAAATAGTAATTTCAATTTTATATTGAAATGATGATTTCGATTTGAAGTTAAATAGTTCATGTCATTGATATAAAATATTTCACTTTATATGATGTAACCAATTATATGACTTAATGAATGATATTCTTTTAACCATCTTTTTGAGTTTTTTTAAAAAACAGTCAAGCATTGTTTTATTTTTTTATATAATATGAATTTGTTCATTTACATTCTTTAGCTTTATTAGAGTCGAAACTTTAATAAAGACTTGAAGTCATCGAAATGATAGTTTTGTTTTGATATCAGAAATGGAATGTTCGATTCCACATCAGAAGTGATGACTTCGAGTATGTCAGAAATAATAATTTCAATTTTATATTGAAATGATGATTTCGATTTGATGTCAAATATTTTGTGGCATTGATATAAAGCATTTCACTTTATATGATGTAAAAAGTTATATGACTTAATGAATGACCTTCTTTTGACCATCTTCAGAGTTTTTTTTTTTAAAAAATAGTCAAGCATTGTTTGATTTTTTTTATATCATATGAATTTGTTCATGTATATTCTCTAGCTATATTAAAGTCAAAATTGTAATAAAAACGTGTAGTTATCAAAATCATAGTTTCAAATTGCTATCAGAAAATTGTACTTTTAATTCCATATCTGAAGTGATGACTTCGAGTATGTCAAAAATAGTAATTTCAATTTTAGATCGAAATGATGATTTCGATTTGATATCAAAAATAGTCTGTGCCATTGATATAAAACATTTCACTTTATATGGTGTAAACAATTATATAACTTAATGAATGATTTTCTTTAGACCATATTCTGAGTTTTTTTTTTCTAAACAGTCAAGCATTTTTATTTTTTTATATAATATGAATTTGTTCATGTACATTCTCTAGCTTTGATAGAGTTGAAATTGTAAATAAAGATTTGAAGTTATTGAAATGATAGTTTCGATTTGATATCAGAAATGATACTTTTAGTTCTATATCAGAAGTGATTATTTCAAGTATGTCAATAATAGTAATTTGGAGTTGACTTCGAAATGATGATTTCGATTTGGTGTCAAATAGTTTGTGCCATTGATATAAAGCATTTCACTTTATATGATGTAAACAATTATATGACTTAATGAGTGCCCATCTTTTGACCATCTTTTGAGTTTTTTTTCTTCAAAAAGTCAAGCATTATTTGATTTTTTTTATAAAATGAATTAGTTCATATACATTCTCTAACTTTATTAGAGTCGAAATTGTAATAAAGACTTGAAGTTATCGAAATGATAGTTCTAATTTGATATTAGAAATAGTACTTTCGATTCCATATAAGAAAGTGATGACTTCGAGTATGTCAGAAATAGTAATTTTGAGTTGACATCGAAATGATGATTTCGATTTGATGTCAAATAGTTTGTGTCATTGATATAAAGCATTTCATTTTATATGATGTAAACAAATGACTTAATGACTAGCCTTCTTTTGACTATCTTCTTAGTTTTTTTAAAAAATAGTCAAGCATTGTTTGATTTTTTTTTTTTGTTATAATATGAATTTGTTCATGTACATTATCTAACTTTATTATAGTCGAAATTGTAACAAAAACTTGAAGTCATCAAAATGATAGTTTTGATTTGATTTCAAAAATGGTATTTTCGATTTCATATCTGAAGTGATGACTTTGAATATGTCAGAAATAATAATTTTGATTTTATATCAAAATGATGATTTTGATTTGATGTCAAATAGTTTTTGTCACTGATATAAAGCATTTCACTTTATAAGATGTAACCAATTGTATGATTTAATGAATAACCTTCTTTTGACCATCTTCTGAGTTTTTTTTTAAAAACAGTCAAGCATTGTTTCATATTTTATTTTTTTATAATATGAATTTGTTCACGTACATTCTCTAGCTATATTAGAGTCAAAATTGTAATAAAGACTTGAGGTCATTGAAATGATAGTGTCGTTTTGATATTAGAAATGGAACGTCTGATTCCATATCAGAAGTGATGACTTTGAGTATGTCAGAAATAATAATAAATTCAATTTTATATCAAAATGATGATTTCGATTTGATGTCAAATAGTTTGTGTCATTGATAAAAAAACATTTCACTTTATATGATGTAATCAATTATATGACTTAATGAATGACCTTTTTTTGACCATCTTCTAAGTTTTTTTTTCACTAAAACAATCAAGCATTGTTTGATTTTTATATAACATGAATTTGTTCATATACATTCTCTAGCTTTATTAGAATCAAAATTGTAATAAAGACTTGAAGTTATAGAAATGATAGTTTTGAAATGCTATTAGAAATGATATTTTCAATTCTATGTCTGAAGTGATGACTTCGAGTTTGTTAGTAATAGTAATTTCGAGTTGACATCAAAATGATAATTTTGATTTGATGTCAAATAATTTGTGTCATTGATATAAAACATTTCACTTTATATGATGTAAATATTTGTATGACTTAATGAATGTCCATCTTTTGACCATCTTCTGAGAATTTTTTTTAAAACAGTCAATCATTGTTTATTTTTTTTATATAACATGAATTTGTTCATGTACATTCTCTATCTTTATTAGAGTCAAAATTGTAATAAAGACTTGATGTCATTGAAATGATAGTTTTGTTTTGATATAAAAAATGGAACGTTCGATTCCATATCAGAAGTGATGATTTCGTGTATTTCTAAAATAGTAATTTCAATTTTATATAGAAATGATTATTTCGATTTGATGTCAAATAATTTGTGTCATTGATATAAAGCATTTCACTTTATATAATGTAAACAATTATATGACTTAATGAATGACCTTCTTTTGACCATCTTCTGAGTTTTTTTTTGAACAGTCAAGCATTGTTCAATTTTTTTTATATAATATGAATCTGTTCATTTACATTCTCTAACTTTATTAGAGTCGAAACTTTAATAAAGACTTGAAGTCATCGAAATGATAGTTTCATTTTGATATCAGAAATGGAATGTTCGATTCCACATCAGAAGTGATGACTTCGAGTATGTCAGAAATAATAATTTCAATTTTATATTGAAATAATGATTTCGATTTGATGTCAAATATTTTGTGTCATTAATATAAATCATTTCTCTTTATATGATGTAAAAAATTATATGACTTAATGAATGACCTTCTTTTGACCATCTTCAGAGTTTTTTTTTTTAAATAGTCAAGCATTGTTTGATTTTTTTATATCATATGAATTTGTTCATGTATATTCTCTAGCTATATTAAAGTCAAAATTGTAATAAAAACGTGTAGTTATCAAAATGATAGTTTCAAATTGCTATCAGAAAATTATACTTTTAATTCCATATCTGAAGTGATGACTTCGAGTATGTCAAAAATAGTAATTTCAATTTTAGATCGAAATGATGATTTTGATTTGATGTCAAAAATAGTCTGTGCCATTGATATAAAACATTTCACTTTATATTGTGTAAACAATTATATAACTTAATGAATGATTTTTTTTAGACCATCTTCTAAGTTTTTTTTCTAAACTGTCAAGCATTTTTATTTTTTTTATATAATATGAATTTGTTCATGTACATTCTCTACCTTTGATAGAGTTGAAATTGTAAATAAAGACTTGAAGTTATCGAAATGATAGTTTCAATTTGATATCAGAAATGATAGTTTCAATTTGATATCAGAAATGATACTTTCAATTCTATATCAGAAGTGATTATTTCAAGTATGTCAATAATAGTAATTTTGAGTTGATTTCGAAATGATGATTTTGATTTGGTTTCAAATAGTTTGTGCCATTGATATAAAGCATTTCACTTTATATGATGTAAACAATTATATGACTTAATGAATGTCCATCTTTTGACCATCTTTTGAGTTTTTTTTCTTCAAAAAGTCAAGCATTATTTGATTTTTTTTTATAATATGAATTAGTTCATGTACATTCTCTAACTTTATTAGAGTCGAAATTGTAATAAAGACTTGACGCCATCAAAATGATAGTTTTGATTTGATATCAGAAATGGTATTTTCGATTTCATATCTGAAGTGATGACTTCGAATATGTCAGAAATAATAATTTTGATTTTATATCAAAATGATGATTTTGATTTGATGTCAAATAGTTTTTGTCACTGATATAAAGCATTTCACTTTATATGATGTAAACAATTGTATGATTTAATGAATAACCTTCTTTTGACCATCTTCTGAGGCTTTTTTTTTAAAAAAATAGTTAAGCATTGTTTCATATTTTATTTTTTTATAATATAAATTTGTTCATGTACATTCTCTAGCTGTATTAGAGTCAAAATTGTAATAAAGACTTAAGGTCATTGAAATGATAGTGTCGTTTTGATATCAGAAATGGAACGTCTGATTCCATATCGGAAGTGATGACTTTGAGTATGTCAGAAATAATAATAAATTCAATTTTATATCAAAATGATGATTTCGATTTGATGTCAAATTGTTTGTATCATTGATAAAAAACATTTCACTTTATATGATGTAATCAATTATATGACTTAATGAATGACCTTCTTTTGACCATCTTCTAAGTTTTTTTTTTCTAAAACAATCAAGCATTGTTTGATTTTTTTATATAACATGAATTTGTTCATATACATTCTCTAGCTTTATTAGAATCAAAATTATAATAAAGACTTGAAGTTATAGAAATGATAGTTTTGAAATGCTATCAGAAATGGTACTTTCAATTCCATATTTGAAGTGATGACTTCGAGTTTGTTAGTAATAGTAATTTCGAGTTGACATCAAAATGATAATTTTGATTTGATGTCAAATAGCTTGTGTCATTGATATAAAGCATTTCACTTTATATGATGTAAACATCTGTATGACTTAATGAATGTCCATCTTTTGACCATCTTCTGAGAATTTTTTTTAAAACAGTCAATCATTGTTTATTTTTTTTATATTGAAATGATGATTTCGAATTGATGTCAAATATTTTGTGCCATTGATACAAAAGCATTTAACTTTGTATGATGTAAACAATTATATGACTTAATGTATGACCTTTTTTTCACCATCTTCTGAGTTTTTGTAAAAGCAGTCAAGCATTGTTTGATTTTTTTTAATATAATATGAATTTATTCATGTACATTTTTTAGCTTTGTTAGAGTTGAAATTGCATTAAAGACTAGAAGTTATCGAAATGATAGTTTTGATTTAATATCGAAATTTCGATTCCATATCAGAAATGATGACTTCGAGTATGTCAGTAATAGTAATTTTGAGTTGACATTGAAATGATGATTTCGATTTGATCTCAAATAGTTTGTGTCATTTATATAGAGCATTTCACTTTATATGATGTAATCAATTATATAACTTAATGAACGCTATTCTTTTGACCATTTTCTGAGTTAAAAAAAAATAGTCAAGCATTATTTGATTTTTTTTTTATATAATATGAATTTGTTCATGTACATTCTCTAGCTGTATTAGAGTCAAAATTGTAATAAAGACTTGAGGTCATTGAAATGATAGTGTCGTTTTGATATCAGAAATGGAACGTCTGATTCCATATCGGAAGTGATGACTTTGAGTATGTCAGAAATAATAATAAATTCAAATTTATATCAAAATGATGATTTTGATTTGATGTCAAATTATTTGTATCATTGATAAAAAAACATTTCACTTTATATGATGTAATCAATTATATGACTTAATGAATAACCTTCTTTTGACCATCTTCTAAGTTTTTTTTTTCTAAAACAATCAAGCATTGTTTGATTTTTTTATATAACATGAATTTGTTCATATACATTCTCTAGCTTTATTAGAATCAAAATTATAATAAAGACTTGAAGTTATAGAAATGATAGTTTTGAAATGCTATCAGAAATGGTACTTTCAATTCCATATTTGAAGTGATGACTTCGAGTTTGTTCGTAATAGTAATTTTGAGTTGACATCAAAATGATAATTTCGATTTGATGTCAAATAGCTTGTATCATTGATATAAAACATTTCACTTTATATGATGTAAACATCTGTATGACTTAATGAATGTCCATCTTTTGACCATCTTCTGAGAATTTTTTTAAAACAGTCAATCATTGTTTATTTTTTTTATATAACATGAATTTGTTCATGTACATTCTCTATCTTTATTAGAGTCAAAATTGTAATAAAGACTTGAGGTCATTGAAATGGTAGTTTTGTTTTGATATCAAAAATAGAACGTTCGATTCCATATCAGAAGTGATGACTTCGTGTATTTCTAAAATAATAATTTCAATTTTATATAGAAATGATTATTTTGATTTGATGTCAAATAATTTGTGTCATTAATATAAAACATTTCACTTTATATAATGTAAACAATTATATCACTTAATGAATGACCTTCTTTTGACCATCTTCTCAGAGTTTTTTTTTGAACAGTCAAGCATTGTTCAATTTTTTTTATATAATATGAATTTGTTCATTTACATTCTCTAGCTTTATTAGAGTTGAAACTTTAATAAAGACTTGAAGTCATCAAAATGATAGTTTCATTTTGATATCAGAAATGGAATGTTCGATTCCACATTAAAAGTGATGACTTCGAGTATGTCAGAAATAATAATTTATTTTATATTGAAATGATGATTTCGAATTGATGTCAAATATTTTGTGCCTTTGATATAAAGCATTTAACTTTGTATGATGTAAACAATTATATGAATTAATGTATGACCTTTTTTTCACCATCTTCTGAGTTTTTGTAAAAGCAGTCAAGCATTGTTTGATTTTTTTTAATATAATATGAATTTATTCATGTACATTTTTTAGCTTTGTTAGAGTTGAAATTGCATTAAAGACTAGAAGTTATCGAAATGATAGTTTTGATTTAATATCAGAAATTACACTTTCGATTCCATATCAGAAATGATGACTTCGAGTATGTCAGTAATAGTAATTTTGAGTTGACATTGAAATGATGATTTCGATTTGATCTCAAATAGTTTGTGTCATTTATATAGAGCATTTCACTTTATATGATGTAATCAATTATATAACTTAATGAACGCTATTCTTTTGACCATTTTCTGAGTTAAAAAAAAATAGTCAAGCATTATTTGATTTTTTTTTATATAATATGAATTTGTTCATGTACATTCTCTAACTTTATTAGAGTCAAAATTGTAATAAAGACTTGAAGTCATCGAAATGATAGTTTCATTTTGATATCAGAAATGGAACGTTCGATTCCATATCAGAAGTGATTACTTCAAGTATGTTAGAAATAGTAATTTTGATTTTATATTGAAATGATGATTTCAATTTGATGTCAAATAGTTTCTCATTGATATAAAACATTTCACTTTATATGTTGTAATCAATTATATGACTTAATGAATGATCTTCTTTTGACCATCTTTTGAGTTTTGTTTTTTCTAAAATAGTCAAACATTGTTTTATTTTTTTTTTGTATAATATGAATTTGTTCATGTACATTATCTAACTTTATTAGACTCGAAATTGTAATAAAAAGAATTGAAGTCATCGAAATGACAATTTTGTGTTGATATCAGATATGGAACGTTCAATTTCATATCAAAAGTGATGACCTTGAGTATGTCAAAAATAGTAATTTCGATTTTATATCGAAATGATGATTTCGATTTGATGTCAAACAATTTGTGTTATTGATATAAAGCATTTCACTTTATATGATGTAAACAATTATATGACTTAATGAATGACCTTCTTTTGACTATCTTCTGAGTTTTTTTTAAACAGTCAAGCATTGTTCAATTTTTTTTTATATAATATGAATTTGTTCATATACATTCTCTAACTTTATTAGAGTGAGAAAGGAAGGAAATATGTTATTCACAAGTGACAAATGAATAAAAAAGGATAAAGAAAGATGTACAGAAAAGGAATGAATTTAAAAAAGTATATAGAAGGCCATGTATTGGGAAAATAAAGCATCATCTTGTAGTCAGAAAGCTTTATAACAACCATTTTAGTTGTCTTTCTATCTCGGTCATATTCCTTTTGACTAGGAGTGCCCACCAACAGACCCATGACATCTGCAAATAGTAGAATATGTAAGTAAACATACAAATTTGAAGAAAACAAAAAATAAATGGGAAAATAAAAGAATAGGTTAAGAAATTTACACAATCAAAGCAGGGAATGGAAATGAATAAGTGAAGATGTTTCAGGGTCAGCAATGAACAATTGAAGAATGCAATAGCAACCCTATAAATAACGACCAAGAAGTCACAATTTAAACTTCGAAAGCATAATAATGGGAGGGAAAGTCCAATAACAATTGAAAATCCAATTAACCTAACCACTCCTATCATTTCAATACTCTGAAAATAAGGGGAAAATACACCCAAATCAACCACCAAAATTCCTAATTGTACACAGCGCCCATACCCATCCCTGCTACATTTTGCAATCATCTTGCACAGAAGAGTAAGCGTATGGGCTACTGGTTTGTAGACGATAGATTGGGAGAAGAGAAGTATGAATCACCTAGTGGAGTAGGCGTATAGGCTACTGGTTTATAGACCCTGCTCTTGCCACAGTTTGACCGATCAATGCTATTGGTTTTTATACGCACACGCTATCTTCACGATAGCAAAACCCTTTTTGCATTGTATCAACTCTCTATTCCCTCTGTTGATGACACGACAGATAATGGGTTGCATCCGAGAAGCTACCCGTTAAACAAAATAAATAAAATAATCTTAGTGCTGCATGAAAATGACACGTGTTCTTAAACAGCATAGGCACAGTAGAAAAAAAGAATCTGTATTTGTATCGTGTATAAATTTAGTTACATGAGTCTTTTTTTTTAAATTAAAGTTACATGACTTGATATTCTTCTAAAGAATAGAAGATTAAAAAAATAAAGATAAAAACAGAATAAAAAAACACAATGTAAAGTTTTTTGTCCGAATGAATAATTAAAATTAAGAGAACAAAACTAACGGAGTGTGAGAAAGTAAAACTTGCAATTTCAAGTATCATTTTTTATCTTTTTTCGACACCGTGGGCTTTTTTTTTTAAATCATTCATTTGAACAAAAGTTGTTATTATTATTATTTTATTATTTTAAATTTAATATATAGAGTTATTTTACTTTTCTCTCGTCTTATTAAAAAGATAATCCATTTTTCTCTTTTTTTATTAAATAAGATAAATTTAAGTCGATAGATTAAGATATAATCAATTATCAAAGTTTGGTGTAAAAATTAAACTCTTACATTAATCTCAAATTGTAAACATTAATAGCCACCACAAATACACCATAAAGCAATTCATCATCAGTAGTTTCAAATTGTGCATTACGTGACATCCCTCTACCAACAACAACCCAACTCGACATAACCTCCCTACGTAGTACCTAGTTAAGCCAAGGCTCCAAGCATACAACGAAGAAGAAAAAGATCAAATAATAAATGGAGAAAAAGAAAATCCATTTAATAATAAGATATAAAACTGAGGCTTTTTGACCAATATGACCTTAGTGGCAAAAGTATTTACCAAATTGTCATCATTTTTAAACTATTTATCAAACTGTCATTGTTTAGGCCATGCTGAAATTTTTTATTATTTTTTGTTCCACGTAAGATGCGCCAGAGGAGATGGAGCATCCAATAGGGAAATGCCAAGACGCGTGGAAGAGCATATGCGGAAGAGCGCTCCCAAACTGCTGATAAATCTCTTGTTAGGACATTGATGAGTACCTTGACCACTATGAAATTTGATAATTCTCGTACTATGCATGAGCACGTCATTGAGATGACAAATATTGCTGCAAGACTTAAGTCATTGGGAATGGATGTGGATGAAAATTTCCTTGTGCAATTCATCTTGAACTCATTACCGTCTGAGTATGGTCCTTTCCAAATGACTATAACACCATGAAAGACAAATGGAATGTGCATGAATTGCGTAGTATGCTAGTTCAGGAGGAAACCAGACTTAAGAATCACGGAAATTGTTCCATCAATTATGTTAACTGTCAAGGAGTTGGAAAGAAAGCTAGTAGGAAACATGACAAGAAAGGAAAAGGACTCCTAAAGATCAATGAAACATCTTCCTCTCAAATCCACAAAAAGGAATCGAATGAAAATAGATGTTATTTCTGTAAAAAGACTGGGCATTTCCAAAAGGATTGTCCAAAACATTAGGCTTGGTTCGAAAACAAAGGTAAGCCTAGTGCTTATGTATGTTTCGAATCAAATTTAGCTGAAGTTCTTTATAATACTTGGTGGATTGATTCTGGTGGTACAACTCATGTTTCTAATATGATGCAGGGATTCCTTACAACTCAAACCACAAGACCAAATGAAAAGTTTGTCTTTATGGGCAATAAAATGAGAGCTCCAATGGAAGTTGTTGGGACATATCGTTTAATCCTCGACACTAGACTATGTGAAACTCTTTATGTACCTAGTATATCTAGGAATTTAGTTTCATTATCCAAACTTGATAAAGTTGGATACTCTTTTAAATTTGGTAGTGGTAGTTTTAGTTTGTATAAACATAACCATATGATTGGTAGTGGTATGTTATGTGATGGATTATACAAGTTAAATCTTGATACTCTTTATGCTTAAACGCTCTTAACCTTGCATCATAATGTTGGTATTAAACGTGGTTTAGTCAATGACTGCTTTGCTTACTTATGGCACAATTGCTTGGGACATGTTTCTAAAGAAAGAATGGAAAGATTAGTAAAGAATGAAATCCTTACGGATTTGGATTTTACTAATCTGAATGTATGTGTTGATTGTATTAAAATAGACAAAACACACGATGAAATGAGCCACAAGAAGCACTCAGCTTCTTGAAATTATATACACTAATATTTGTGGACCTTTTGATGTTAATTTTTTCAATAAAGAAAGATACTTTATCACATTTATTAATGATTATTCACGTTATGGTTATGTCTATTAGGCTGTGTTTGGATAAAGTATTTTAAGGAGGGAATGTATTTTTACAGGGGATTTAAAATGATTTATGATAAAATAACTTCTTTGGATATTTTACAAAGTCATTTTAAAAATTCTAAATATTTTAAGAGGGTATTTTATTAGTTTAAAAAAAGGAATTTAAATTCCCACCTAAAACAAGTGAAATTTCTAAAATCCCTTGATCGTATCTCCAGTTCGCGTGCTGCCCCTTCTCCCCGTTCTCTCCCTTCTCTCCTGTCTCAATCGCGAAGCTCAACTTCCATGGCTAAAGCTCACTCTTCTCAACCTCTATAGCTCAATCTCACTTTCTCAACCTCCATAGCTCAATGTCACTCTTATTCATACTCGACCTACTCTTCTCAGTAAACCCCAACTGCGACCACCGCTGCTTCCATCCGCATCTCACGCCACCACCGTCGTGCCTAGATACACCTTTTTGCGCTGCCCATCTCGGACCTGCGGAACCTAAAGAGGTTCTTACTTGGAGGAGTTCTAGCTATGGTTTGAAGAGTTTATAGAGGAGAGGGTTTGGGATCTTTCAGAGATAAGAGAATTAAATAAGGAGCTTGTGAAATAGGGGTAAGGTCCATCGGGAATCCACTACATTTCCCTTTATTCTTGTACTGATATTTAAAAATAAATATAACTTGATAGTTCATTCATATTATGACTGGTATGTTCTTGCATGTGGATGATTTTTTTTACATTTTTGTAGATATGGTAATAAGATTGGTTCTAGTCTATTAGTTTGCTTCTTCAAGTGTTTATTTTTAGTTGAATATCAGCTATTTGATGAAATGTCAAGTCCATGATGCTAATGATACATATAATTACTTGGAAATTCAATTTGTGAGTTCTGAATGCTCATGATGTTTGACTAGTTTTTTCCATTGTAACTTTGAAGATTACAATTCGTCACTATCTTTTTTTTAGAATGCTACTTGAAATGAATTTATGCATTGGATGATTGGCCGTACATACATTTTTACCCTTGAAATAACAAAATATTGACATGGCAAACCTCAATATGATTTGATAAAAGATTAGTTTTAATCTCTTTTGGCAAACCTTTGAACTTAAAATGTCTTTGTTTCTGATTTGAAGCAAGGGCTGCTGGGTGATTTAGGTGGTATAAACCTTTTAATGTAAGCAGTTACTTGATTCTTGCTTAATGACGTCATTTACTCCACCCTACATAATGTTTGATTAGCATGCTGTTTATTAGCCATTAGGAGGCATTTTGTGATGGCAGATTGAGATACATTGGGGAACAACCATTTTGAGTTTGGTTATTGATGTTTAAACGTACCGATCCCTCCAACCAAGTAGCAGGTTCTATTTAGGGAAAAAACAAAAAAAAAAACAGACAGCACCCAAACTAGGAGAAGCACATTCCAACATAACCAACACATGAACAAACCAAAGAGGTAAAAAGAAAAAAAAAATTAGGCACACTCACTTCATGAAATAGTGAAGAAAGAGCAGTGGTGAGAAAGCAGCAGAGAATGAAGCTAGTTTTGAAGAAAGAAATATAGATCCAAATAAATATAAAGAAATATTCTCTAAATAATATATATTCTCCAAATAAATATAAACAGACATAAGTACCTAATGAACTCAGAATTGTACAAGAGATAAAGAGAGAGAGACAAAGACATATTCTCCACTTTCACGGTCATTTTGTGTGAACCCAAAAGCACAGCTACAATTAATATAATTATATTATTTTGAATAAGTTAATGGCTAGATAGAGTTCTTGCTGTCATTATTGAATTGGTTCCATATCTTGAACATGAATAGTTGGCTATTTTTTCCATGATAGAAGGGGCAGGCCATATTCTAGGCCATTAACATTTATTAATATAATTTATATTGTTCATAATTTTTAATTGTTAATAAAAAACTGGTTGTTTAGGTAGTAACTTATAACGAGCCTCATAATAATTTTAGCTTCCTTATTTTAATTAAATCTATCCATTTGCTATTTTGATCAATTTATATGAACTACTATGGTCAGGTTGTGTTTAAATTTTTTTTTCTGGTCAGGTTGTGGTCAGGTTGTGCATTTTCTGGTTTGGTAACTATTATGGAGTCATCCAAAGGAAGAGGCAAGACAAAAGGGAAAAGAAAGACGATAGAAAGCAACATTGAGGACAAGAAAGAGGATACGAGAAGTTACTTTGCAAGGAATTTGGAGATGGAATGTGTACTGGTTTATGTATGTAGAGAGCAAAGGAATTTGGGTAACAAGAGCGATGAAGCTTGGAAAACAGTGGCATACAATTTGGGCAACATGCTGGGAATTTATATTAATTAGAGTCATTTCAATCTCTGTTACTAGTTATTAGATATGGAGTTGAAAACATACTGAAAATTTATTAATGTCATTTAAATATCTGTTACTAGTTATATATGTGGAATTGCAGATTTAAAAATATCATTAGTTGAGATATTGAATTGCAGATCCAGTCTCTATTTTGTTTCTTACATGGTGTCCAATTTATCTCACAATTATATTGATTCTACTAGGCTTAGTTTTAAGTGCTTTTTCAATATTTGTTACTGTGTTTTTTTTTGCCAAGTCCAATTTATATTAGATGGTGTTATATTTAAATTCATTCCATCTCATTTTATTTACATTGCAATTAGATTGTGTGATTTGTTAGTTTTCAAAATATTTTGTGACATCGAGTCGAGTTAGGTAAATCAGAAGCGTGATCCGAACTTAACTTGAAAATTTATCGGGTTTAATTTATAAAATTTGAATGGTCAAATCCATCCCAATTAGTTTTGGGTCGAGATAGATTTTGAATACTCCTAATAACGATACTTGTTTTGATAATAAAATAAAAAATATAAATAAAGGAAATTTAATTACTTTGTCCAAACAAAGAATTTAAATGCTAGGGAATTTAATTATTTCATCCAAACAAAAAATTTTACAAATGAAGGGAATTTAAATGAAGCAATTAAATTCCTTAGCATTTTAAATTCTCTTGAATTTTGAAATACTCCATCCAAACACAACCTTAGAGATTTATATTGATGAGGTAGAGAGGCAACTAGACAGAAAAGTAAAAATTGTCAGGTCTGATAAAAGTGATGAGTATTATGGAAGATATGATGAAAGTGAATAACACCCAAATCCATTTGCTAAATTCCTTGAAAAACGTGGTATATGTGCTCAATACACAATTTCAGGTACACCACAACAAAATGGTGTATCAGAAAGGCAAAATAGAACCTTGCTAGATATGGTTAGAAGTATGTTAAGTAATTCTTCTTTACCCATTTCATTGTGGACTTATGCTCTAAAGACTGCCATGTATTTGTTGAATAGGCTTCCTAGTAAGGCAGTTCCAAAGACTCCTTTTGAGTTGTGGACTAGAAGGAAACCTAGTCTAAGACACCTACATGTTTGAGGTTGCCAGGCAGAAATTAGATATTACAACCCACAAGAAAAGAAACTGGATGCAAGAACAATCAGTGGTTATTTCATTGGTTATCCAGAAAAGTCGAAAGGGTATAGATTTTATTGTCCTAACCATACTACAAAGATTATTGAAACTGAGAATGCTAGGTTCATTGAGAATGGTGAAGTTAGTGGGAGTGAAACACCACGTAAGGTGGAGATTCAAGAATTGAAAGTGCTAGTTCCTTTGACTTGTATCTCTAATAAAGTTGTTGTTCCTTAAGTTGTTGAACCGATTAATAATAATGAAGAACAACAAATAAACGATCCCATTACTCATAATGAAGTTGTAGTAAATGAGCCTATAGTAGAAGAACCACAACAAATAGCATTAAGAAGATCTCAAAGAGAAAGGAGATAAGCTATTTCTGATGATTATGTGGTATATCTACAAGAGTATGAAGTTGACTTAGGAATAGAGAGTGATCCAGTTACGTTTTCATAAGCCATGAATAATGATAATGCTGATAAATGGTTAGATGCCATGAAAGATGAGTTAAAATCTATGGAACAGAATGAGGTTTGGGACCTTGTTAAGTTACTAGAAGGCTGTAAAAGAGTTTGTTGCAAATGGGTCTTTAAGACCGAACGTGACTCTCATGGTAACTTAGAACGTTACAAGGCCAGACTAGTTGCAAAAATGTTTACTTAGAAAGATGACATTGATTATAAGGAGACCTTTTCATCGGTCTTTAAGAAAGATTCTCTCAGAATTATCATGGCATTGGTGGCTCATTATGATCTAAAGTTACACCAAATAGATGTGAAAACTGGCTTTTTAAATGAGAATTTAGAGGAAGAGGTTTATATGGACCAACCAATGGGGTTCATAGAGGAAGGAAAAGAACACATGATGTGTAAACTTAAGAAGTCAATATACAGACCTAAACAAGCTTCCTGACAATGGTATCTCAAGTTTAATGATACTATCGTATCCTTTGGATTTAAGGAAAACACTGTTGATCGGTGTATATATCTGAAGGTTAGTGGGAGTAAGTTTATCTTTTTGGTTCTGTATGTTGATGACATCTTGCTTGCAACTAATGATCTTAGTCTATTAAGTGAGACTAAGAAGTTTCTCTCTAATAACTTTGAAATGAAAGATATGGGTGAGGCAACCTATGTGATTGTGGTAGAGATATTCCGTGATAGATTACAAGGATTATTGGGTTTGTCTCAAAAATCATATATAAATAAAGTGTTAGAGAAATTTAGAATGACAAAGTGCTCAACATCTCCGATTCCAATTCAGAAAGGAGGCAAATTTAGTCTCATGCAATGTCCAAGAAATGATATGGAACGAAAACAGATGGAAGCAATTTCGTATGCATCTGTTGTTGGGAGTTTAACATATGCTCAGACTTATACCCGACTAGATATTAGCTAGCTTTGCAATTGGAATGGTGGGAAGATACCAGAGTAATCCTAGTTTAGATCATTGGAAAGCTGCAAATAAAGTTTTGAGATATCTGCAAGGAATAAAGGATCACATGCTTACATATAAGAGGTCTGATCATCTTGAAGTGATCGAATATTCAGATTCAGATTTTGCTGGTTGTGTGGATACAAGAAAATTCACTTTTGGTTATTTGTACCTTTTAGCCGGAGGAGCTATATCATGGAAAAGTGTTAAGCAGTCTTTCATTACTGCATCAGCTGTGGAAGCTGGATTTGTGGCATGCTTTGAGGCCATGGTTCAGGCTAAATGGCTACGAAATTTTATTTCAAGGCTTGGAGTAGTTAACAGTATTGCCAAGCCGCTGAAAATTTACTGTAATAATTTCACAACTATATTCTTTTCTAAAAATGACAAGTATTCCAAAGGTTCTAAACAGATGGAATTGAAATACTTTTCCGTTAAAGAAGAAGTTCAGAAACATAGTGTCAGTAGAACATATTAGCACTGATCGTATGATTGCTGATCCTTTAACAAAAAGATTACTGCCCAAAACATTTACTAGTCATGTTAAAAGTATGGGCATTATGTTTACTGGTGAAAGTTGAACATTATTGTTTTGTTCCGATGTATATTTGACACTCTGAGCTCATTAATGTATAAGTTTCTGAATTATTCTATTTTCAAACTTATGTGTACATGTATGAATAATAATATTGAAAATAGGATTTGTCTTTGATAAAGACATTATTGTTAGATATATTATGTACTTCCCATTAAAGTGTCATGTTAAGGAGAAGGCAAATATAGTAGTACATGGAAGGAACTACATCGATTTGATGATATACAACCGTCATAACTCTTATTAGTTCTTCTTAACTATGATTTATGATGCAACGAATATATGAAACCTTTAGCCTTGTTAATGCGCATTATGATTAATATTAAATGATAATTTGTCACATGAGTCAAGTGAGAGAATGTAGGAAATGTCTCATATGTGTATGTGACAAATTATGTTATTTAATAAATAAATGAAGGGCTAAATGGTAATTGGTTTATGATAGTTGGGAAGAGGTTTCTTAACCTCCATCAACTGCTTGATGGGAGCAGTTTTAATGAATGGAAAAGAAAGAGAAGAAACTAAGTCCTCTCTCCCTCTAGCATAGTTTTTACATTTTCATAACTTCCATCAAGAAAGAAAGAACGTAGACAAAAGAAGGAGAAGAGAGAAAAGAGTTTCCATCTTCATCAAGATCTACAAATTAAAGCACCAATTTTAGCATGGATCAAGGTTAGTACATCTAACATAATTATGTAAATGTGAAAATTATGAATTCTCAAGATCCTTGTGTACGTAAAAATTTTAACATTACACTTTCAATTTGATAAAAAGAAAAAATTACACACACTTTCGGTGAGGTAGAACCTTTTTTATTTTGAATTCACCATCCATTAAGTCAACTAATTCTGTAAGGAAAATGATGTTCATACATCATTTTTCTCCCCACACCCCCTTTTCACACCCATTTTGAATGGGTGTGATTAAGTGAGAAAAAGTAATAGAAAAAAGTAAGTATGATGAATGATATTGAGAGAGGTGTGAAAAGAGGTATATACACTGTTTGTGGTAAGAATGCTATTGTTGATTTTGTAATCAACTCTTATATTCCTATATCGCTTTTCAATACCACTTTTTACACCTAGTTAATGATATACAAATTTGTAGTTAATCATGTATATTGGTTAGTTAATGAGTAAATTCAAGTTTCAATTCTAAACTATAGATTTACTCATTAACCAATTAATACATGTGATTAATTACAAATTTGTATATAATTAATTAAGTGTAAAAAGTGATGTTAAAAAGTGATGGTAACAATTATTTCTCTTCTGTAAGATATATAAGGGGTAGAATAATCGGCCAACCACACAATTTATAATATTTGTGGCACAATAAAAGGGCTCAAAGCCCAAAATATTATATTTCATATTTCATTTAGTTTTTAGTGATAATAACGAATGGTGGTACAATTTTTCATGGGTGAGAATTTAGGTCTTATGATGTATTACATATATGTATATAAAGTTGAAAAAATTTTTGGGGTGGCCGTTGCATGCCCCGTGCCCCTTTTATAATCCGCCATTGTGCACAACAAAGCTAAAGCCTCTCAAATAACGTTTAACTCTTTTATCTGCATATTTAACTTCGTCCAAGAAATCCCAAGTCTTCTACATGGTAATTCTATGGTATTTATATCTTTTTAAATATTTTATTAATTGTTAATTATTTTTAATAAAATTTTAAATATTTATTATAAAATCAACATTCGACAAGGAATGTGCTACAATAAAAAATACGTTTGCAGAATTGTAATGGATAGCAGTATAAATTTTCAGAATGTACGTAAGTAAGCACAGCCTTGTCCTTTTGTCCTTCATCCAATTACACTTTCTAGTAACTGAGAGATGGCAATGAAAGTCAGTTGGTTGACTTTTGTAATGAACAATTTTTTTCATAATTTTATAGTGAAATGTGTAATTCATCAGTTAATAACATCACTATAGTATGTAAATTATGAATGTCACTCAACTCTTCAGTGGCTTTCTTTCTTTTTGGGTAATTATCAGTGGCTGTTATTAGAACAAGTTTAAACAAGGTCAAGTAATTCTATCGAGAGCAGTGTGTTCACAGTGAGCACTCTTTGAAGTCCATGTGACAACGCCCAGGTCTCACATGGGCTAGTGAGTGTGCTTACCGTGCTAGCTGATCATCTCCTTGTATGATTTTACACATAAAAATCATTTTGAATACAGAAATATTGTACACCTTAAAAGCAATACATTACCATTTTAATTCAAACAGTTTATACATCTCTTTTAAGACCAACAATACAAGCTATTTCCAACCAATTTCAATTGACACAGAACAAATTAATAACAAGAAAAACAAAGAACAGAACTAGCCGACAATATCTACATAAAAGTCATCAAGCAAGCATGAACGCCACAAAAACAAAAAGCAAGCCGGAGCATATCACTTTCAACACAAAGCTTCCATGCTTGTCAATATAAGGCACGCGTGGCCTCACCTGTGTTCTCGTCCTTTGATCTAAGTCAACACGCTTTCTGCCCAAACCAGCTGCAGGGTCATCTAGCCATTGGAGCAAGTTGCCAATCTCCCCTGACTCCCCCACCTAGAACGTAACGCGTGAAGGAGCAGACACCAGAAGTGAAGGAATCAAAGAATAATTCTTACTTTGGCACCGTTACTCAAATCATTATTTGACAATACAAGGTGGTGAGAATCATCGCATAATTGCACCAATTTTTAACCATACATTTATATATGTCAAATAATAATTTGAGTGTTTAGCTAAGAATTTATTAGGAAACAAAAACAAAGGCATCAAGGAACCATTCATGAGGGTGTAATCAAAACAAAACTGGGTCTGTGTGGGGTTTTTACCTTTTCTTGTGTTGCTTTGATGACAACCTCTCGGAGGGTGTCGAGATTGTCCAACATATCTTCGGTCTCGTACAAGTAGGTTTTGAGGTACAAGGGAATCTGCTGGGTGTTATAAGCTGCTGCTTGTTCCTCCTGAACATTCATGAGTTGGGGTGCCAGAGCCAGACCTTCCATGTCGTTTTGGAGACCCAGTTCCTTGCAAACTTGCGAGAACAACAGAAACTTGGACTTTGCCAGCACAATATCAGTCAAGTTGGAGAAAGATGTTTCATCCATGAGAGTGAGAGAGATCGAGAGACAGAGAAAGAGAAAGAGAAGGAAGGAATGAATGGATGAAAAGGTGGTGAGTGCGAGAGACTCCATAGATGAAGAAAGTGTGAGGAAAGACGCTAGTTACGTGTCAACACTGAATTCCCTTACCCGACACCTAAATATCTACAAATATTCCTTAAACTTACTTGTATTGGAAAAATAAAATTTAGAATAGGAATAACGTTGTTAATAACAATTACAATCTCTAATTCTCTATAATCTCGTTATTATTATTATAGAATATAATAACGAAGTTTTTTTGTTTTCTTTGTTTTGTTTTTTGACTGGGCATAATAACAAGGTAGAACATGTTTGGGAACGATTTTTTCGTTCCCGAACACCTTTTTTTTTTTTTGCAAATTAAGTTATTGCACGTTGAAGATGAGATATGTGAATATTTTGTAACAATAATTAATAGCTTTTATTTGTAACAAAAAGGTTGTTGGAGCTTAATTAAAAAATTTGAACATTTTTTAAAAAAGTTGTGAGGATTATTTTTAATAGTGATATATAAATATCATTTTGTCTTTAATTAAATAATTTTTTTAATCAATTAAATAATTTTTTAAATTACTTTATACTTATTTTAATAATTTAATACATAAAAATAATTTTTTATATTATTTAAAGGAAATAAATTAATTTAAAATTATTTTTCAATTAACATATACAAATATAAATTTTTTTACTTATAATTAATTATAAAAAATTTATATAATAATTAATTATTAAAATAATTTAATTTTTACAATTTTTTCAAATATATATTTATTTATTTATACTTAAATTGTGGTTATTAGTCACAACTTGCTATTTTGCTAAATAATAAAGTAGAAGTCGTGGATAAAAACAATGATTTTTTTTGGACAAAACTCAAGTAAAGTTCTTTAGATGTTTATGGTAGCTTACATTGCTCCAATAAAAATATGATATGTATATATTTTTTTATAACTCATTAATAAAATTTTTAAAAATAATGATTAAATAATTAAAAAATAAGACACATGTTATATTTTTATTAAAGAATAAGACATACATGTCATATTTTTATTAAAGACAAATACTACAAGCACCTAAGAAACGTTACCTAAATTTTTTCTTTTTTTATTTTTACTATTCATTTTACATTTAAATGTGAAATAAGTATAAAGTTACACCTAATTGCTAAATACATTTTTTATCTGCACCTTTGTCATAACAAAGTCGAAATATTGCATTCCGCAGGAAACAAGTCAAAAGTTTTTTTCTTTTTAATTCATAACTAGTCAAAAGATTATTTCAACTGGATTGGAATCATCTGTAGGTGGAAGAATAGATGAGGCTACCAAAGGCTTCGATGCCTTAGGATTACTATTGAATTTCTTCGACATTATTAATTATTAATATGCTTTATGAAGCCTTTTATGGGATGAACCATGAAGGTTCACTCTTTATATACTTCAAGAGTAACCATTATACATTGTACTTATAGCAGTTATGATTTCTGGACTAACCTTAAATTAAGATTAGCTTTGTGCTTTCCTCATTAACTTTTCAGTGACGATGAACATTGAGCACAAGTGCACAACAGATAAATCTATTATTTATATTTTATTACTAATTTAACTATCTCTAATTAGCATGTGTCATTTTCTTGTTACAATTAAAATAAAAAATTTTCCGTTCAAAATTGACTCTCTCTCACTCTTAAATTCTCTCACACTGTGCGGCGGTTTTACCATGTGACTTTGTTAACTTTTGTTATTATTATTTTCTTCAGATAAACTTTTGTTACTTTATGTCAGAAGGACAGGGCCATATGGCCTTTTATCAGTTTTGGCCGAATGGGGGGGTTTTGCTTTTATATCCATTTTTTTTAATTATTTTTCTTCTTTTGTATTTTATAATATGGCTTTGCTTATTTTGATTTTTTAAAGTTATTTTTTCTATATTTAACATAGCACAAAATTAAAATTATGTTTAGTACATTGCCCATAACTAAAAAGTAAGAGATAAAAGAAGGCTGAGATTAAAATTAAATTATATTTTATTTTAATGCACTATTAATATAATTTTAAAGTTAAAGCATGTTTGTAAATAATTTAAATTTATTCATTATTTGTAATAGAACATATTTGTTAATAACTTTAGCATTTAGAAAATCTTTTATTATTTTTAAAATTTGTTTATAATTTATATTTCTCTAATGATTTGAGCGATAATCTAGGTTAATGTTTTTATAATCAATTAATATTTTAAGTAAAGATGATTCTACATAGTATTTTCAAAATAATATTAGAGGCTTTTATATATAGACCTCGGTGATTTAGTTTTAGAGATTGTTTTCAACAAACAAATTTATTTAAGACAAATTATATAAATATAACTAAAACATCAAGTTAAAATTATATTAACAAAATTATAAAGAAACAAGAATATACCAAATATAAATGAGATAAAAGAAATTAAAATAAAAATATTCGTGAGATATTCTTGTTGATCAATATATCTGTGCTCTTTAGTCTTTACTACTTTACCATACCAGTGCTTTTTTAACATTTCAAACACTGTTCATTAGACAAGGGCGATATCTCCCCAGGGCCCTGGCACAACACGGATCCGGTTTGTCTTCAGCAAGCTGCACCTCCAGTAGTTGTTGAAGCAAATCTTCACTATTTATTTCTCATCCAACGGTTAATATTAATTTAAAATTAATAAATATTTTAAATATTAAAATATAAAATAAAAATTTTGCAGATAAAAAAATCAATGGTTGAGATGTTCAACCATCCGAATCATACCCAACTGCATGCACATAACATAACCTATATCTATGTTCTATATTCAGACCCCAACAAAAATTCTATGTCCTATACCATAAGCATAGCCCCCAAAAAAATAAATAAATAAATAAATAAAAGGCAATGCAAGTGTGTGACAGAGAAAGAAAAGGAAATATAGTCACCATAAAGAATAAATAAATAAAAAGCATAAATAGGTAATGTCTAGGATTGGCTCCCAATCTTTCACAAATGATTTACTGTATGTTTGAATTTGTTTATTTTATATTCAAAATAGTTAATAATCAAAAGTTTTTTGGGAGATCTTTTGAAAACTAAACAATTATTTTATTAAAAATAAGCTTTTATCAAACATGCTATTAAAAAGATTCAAATCCAAAGTCTCGTGCCGAAGAGTCCGACCAATCTAAACATAATGTTTGGTTTTGTTTATTTTCCATTTGTTTTTAAATTTTTTTATTGAGATCACGAGGTATCTCAGTAGATTTAGATTATTTGAACTACTCATGAGATTAATACCTATTTGACCACGGAGTATAAAGACTATGCAATCTTCCTATAAGAATTGCTTCTCTAGAATTTGAACGCACGTTCTCATTTTAATAGGTCAAAAATACTTACCACCTTGACCTAACCTTTATGAATCCATTTGTTTTAAACTAGTAGGAGACCTGTGCGATGCACGGGTGCATTTAATTTACTTTGTGTGTTTTGTTTTTTTAATAATTAAGATTATTTTAATTATAGTTACTATGAATCATCTTTAATTGTGAAAATTAGACTATTCAAATTAAAAAATTTAGAATATATAAAATGATAGTTAAACTTTTATTTCTTTTTTTTATAAAGTATATTTGAGAAATAAATATAAGAAAGCTCACACGTTACATAAACATAGAATTTGATTTTAATTTTATCTCATCAACCACAAAAACTTATCGTTAGAAGAAAATATGATGGTATTGAACAATACATAAATAAAAAGTAGTATCCTGCTAGAGGTATTATGTTGGTGAGGGCTTCTTTTAGTCATGACCAAGCCTGAGAGATTATGCTTCTCTACCTAATCTTTTTTCACAAAAAAAATATTAGTGTTTGTAATGACTAATTAAGCCAAAACATAAATGAAGCATCAAAAAACAATTTTCATTACCACACTTGTGTAAGTTCAATATTACATATACAATTTTCATCAAAATGATAGTTTCATTTTGATATTAGAAATGGAACGTTCGATTCCATATCAGAAATGATGACTTCGAGTATTTCAGAAATAGTAATTTCAATTTTTTATCGAAATGATGATTTCAATTTGATGTCAAATAGTTTGTAACATTGATATAAAGCATTTCATTTTATATGATGTAAACAACAATATGACTTAGTGAATGACCTTCTTTTGACAATTTTTTGAGTTTTTTTTTAAATAGTCAAGCATTGTTTGGTTTTTTTATATATAATATGAATTTGTTCATATACATTATCTAGCTTTATTAGAGTCGAAATTAAAATAAAGACTTCAAGTCATCGAAATGATAATAATGTTTTGATATCAGAAATGGAACATTCGATTCCATATTAGAAGTGATGACTTCGAGCATGTCAAAAATAGTAATTTCAATTTTATATTGAAATGATGATTTCAATTTGATGTCAAATAGTTTGTGCCATTGATATACAATATTTCACTTTATATGATGTAATAAATTATATGACTTAATGAATGACATTTTTTAACCATCTTTTGAGTTTTTTAAAAACAGTCAAGCATTGTTTGATTTTTTTTATATAATATGAATTTGTTCATTTACATTCTCTAACTTTATTAGAGTCGAAACTGTAATAAAGACTTGAAGTCATCAAAATGGTAGTTTCGTTTTGATATCAGAAATGGAACGTTCGATTCCACATCAGAAGTGATGACTTCGAGTACGTCAGAAATAGTAATTTCAATTTTATATTAAAATGATGATTTCGATTTGATGTCAAATATTTTGTACTATTGATATAAAGCATTTCACTTTATATGATGTAAAGAATTATATGACTTAATGAATGACCTTCTTTTGACCATCTTCTGAGTTTTTTTTTAAATAGTCAAGCATTGTTTTATTTTTTTATATAATATGAATTTGTTCATGTATATTCTCTAACTTTATTAGAGTCAAAATTGTAATAAAAACGTGTAGTTATCGAAATGATAGTTTCAATTTGCTATCAGAAATTGTCTTTTCAATTCCATATTTGAAGTGATGACTTCGAGTATGTCAAAAATAGTAATTTCAATTTTAGATCAAAATGTTGATTTCGATTTGATGTCAGAAATAGTCTGTGTCATTGATATAAAGCATTTCACTTTATATAAAGTAAACAATTATATAACTTAATGAATGACTTTCTTTTGATCGTCTTCTGAGTTTTTTTTTTTAAAACAGTCAAGCATTGTTTGATTTTTTTAATATAATATGAATTTGTTTATGTAGATTCTCTAGTTTTGATAGAGTTAAAATTGTAATAAAGACTTGAAGTTATCGAAATGATAGTTTCGATTTGATAAATGTCATTAATGGGTTGGTTTTGCATTAAAGATGACATTATTTTAGTGATTGGAGGCTCAACGGCGAGGGGCTCATTCGTCCAAAATTTTAAAAAACTATCAGCTTTAAAAAATAATGCTCAACGAAATGCTTTTTACTCAACAACTTTTTTTTTAAAAAAAAGCCGTTGAATCAACAATCAAAAAATGCTAAACATAAATCAACAGTAGTCAACAACTTGTTTTTTTTAAACAAAAAAGCTATTGTAGGGTTCAATAAATCTGAACCAAACACATAATCAATTATCAAAGTTTTAAACTCTTACATTAATCTCAATTGATATATATATATATATAAACCCTAGACCTTATCTTATTGAACTGGATATTAATATTATTATACTGATTAATCGTTAATTTGCTTTGATCTTTATCTGCTTTATTTATTATCTTAGCTGAACTAAATAATAATGGAATTATTATATCTGGATTTGGATAGTACGCATCTATATGTTATCCTTTCTTAACTGGACGGTACATAATGTCTGGTGTTAGATCTATTCTGTGGGATTGTAGCAGTAAGACCTGGGGAGGCAGTAAGACTAATTCAACGATGTCGCCACAGGTAGTGAAGGATGAGGCACAGTGGTGACCATGGTTAAGAACTGATAAATAAACACGGTGGCTAACGATCCGGGTATGATCTATTAAATTTTAACGAATTGTTCAGAAGATAATACTTAAACCAGACATAGATCAAAGAATGAAGCATGATAATCTTAAGATCTAGTTCAAAGGATAATAATTTACTTAAATTTTTCAGTTACAAATCTATGAAACCAAATGAGGGTAATGATATCAAGGGATAAGTCTATATCTGTCATCTCTTGTTTATTTTATTGTCATTTTCTCTATTTCTTGTTATTTCCTGCGTTTAATTCTTATATTCTGTCTTTATTTCTATCTTCTTTGTTTTCTGTTTAAATCTTCTGCCATGTTGCGTTCTCTGTCTTCTAAGCTTTCTTTCAAATCTTCTCAATCTTCTTCTTCATCGCACTGAGTAATAAATTAATCCATCTACAACAAACATCTTTAATGAAGAAATTTGTTTTGAAAACATAAATCAAGACATGGATGACTGGGAGATCCCTAGAATCCCAAACAATGAACTCTACAAAACTGAAGGGCGATTCTTCAGAAGTTCTGATTACATTATCAGGACTGTAGAGAAACAAATCACCATTGAAGGAGATGATGAAGAGTTTCATCTTCTCTGTCAAGAGACCTTAAAAGGTCAAGCAAACAAATACAATTATCTGCATATCGGATGTGTGCAGGTAGCTGTCAAACCTCTAATTAGAGAAGGACTAAACGCATCTGTTCTGCTTTGTCTAAGAGACATAAGACATAATCAATTCCATGATTCGTTTCTAGGAACCGTAGAAACTAGTCTTGGTCATGGTCCAATCTATTTTAATTGCTATCCTAATAGGACTGCAAGTTTAAAAGCCAAGAATATTCAAGACACATTATTTTTAAACATTAAAGTCTGTGGCTTAGACATGAAGCCCGGATCAATCCCTTTAGCCTTAATCTATAGGATTCAATACAAAGTAATGAATTCTTTTTACTTAAAAGTGTTAAAACCAAAAGACAAGGGAGTAACAATGTTATTCTTAACAGACATAACAAAGGCCAACGTAGTTGTCCCCAAACAAATTCGATGGGAAGATGTAATCCTCCTTGAGAAATGGATTATGGATAAAGTAACTCCAGCTTTGCCTCGAGAAACACCTGAAATTCAGGAAATCACCCAACACCAATCAGGTAGAGTTGGATTAGCCTTCAGTAGGATAAATTCGTTCAGCTCTTCTAAATCTTTTAAATCTTCATCCTCTAGATCTGAAGACTATAGATCTGCTGTCTCTAGAAAATCTTTTTCCACAATCCAATCTACTCCATCAACAATCAATCTTCGAGGACTGGATACTTCATCAAGCATCCCAAGGCCGACGTATTAACGTGAAGACGAAGATGATCAGAGATCTATTTAATCTCCAACGTATTCCTCCCTTAATGATGATGTCCATGTTATCTGACTTCATTATAGATAAGGAAACCCTTAGGAAAGACTTCTATTCCACAGATTGGACTCCACAAAGGAAGTGGTTTTTAAAAAATTTTAAGGGATCAAACAGAACTGAAATCCAAGAAAAGTTCTACAAATTTCTCAACAAAGTCAAACAACATATCCCATTCTTCGACTGGTTTCATGCCTACATGATTAGGAATGAAATTGAATATCCGTGAAGCATTGGTCTGATTGAAGATAAATCAGCTAATGTTCTTACTGTCTGGCATCGCAAAGATGGTGAGTTAATCAAATCTGAATTACCTCCTTCCTGTCAGTATCTTATCCCAAACGTAAAAGACAAAGATAACAATCCTGTCTTAGCTTCTCCTTTCAAGACTAAAGTAGAAGATGAGCCAATAAATCCGAAAGACATTAAAAGTCTTATGGAACAAAACAATTATACAAACAAATACCTTCAAGTTTTAGGTGAAAAACTAGTCAAACAATCTGTAGATAAACCTTCAACCTCAGGAACCAAAATCGACGAAACTAAACCTCCCAAGTTAGTCGAAAAGCCTATTTTCAAACCATTCAAAGTTAGCAGACAGCTCAAAGAAAGTATAAAACTTTTAAATAATCCTAAAATATCAAACCAGAATCTCATTAATGAATTCATAGATAGACTAAACTTAGTCGCCCCAGATACACCACAAACCCAAGAGTCAAAGACTAGTAAATCCAAAGATAAAAATCTGATTGTTAATACAATTCGACAATCTAGTTCACAATCGGGATCTGATTGCCCAGAAACTGAAACCGACACAAATTCCGTTATCAAGGTAAATCCTGTAATCAGCCAAACTCTTAACTGGAAAAATTTGTTGAAACTCTACTATCAAAGAGCGACAGCTCCTGATCTGTTGCTTGAAGAAAGAAATCCAAACTTTAGAAGCTTCAGCGCAAACAACATCTACGAGTGGAACATTGATGGGATGACTGAATATGCCATCATCAACACTCTTCAGCATATGACCATGGTGTCGACTGCTTATCAAACCTCATACGACTGTCCAGAAGAAGTCATTGTCGGAATCCTTGTTTCAGGATTTTCTGGTCAACTCAAAGGTTGGTGGGATAATTATATCTCCGCTGAACAAAAGGTCAAAATTGGCGAAGAAGTCAAGACTGACGCTGATAGCAATATAATTCTCAGTGATGGGAAGCCAATTCCCGACGCTGTCAACAATCTAATCTTCACAATCGCTCAACATTTCATAGGAGATCCATCTTTATGGAAAGATAGGTCTGCTGAACTTCTGTCGAACTTAAAATGCAAAACTCTAGCTAACTTTAGGTGGAATAGAGACACCTTCTTGACTAGGGTTTACACTAGAGAGGATAGTCAACAACCTTTCTGAAAAGAAAAATTTCTTGCTGGTCTTCCAAAATCCTTAGGCGATAAGGTTTGCGACAAGATCAAAAGTTAATCCCCAAATGGAGAAATCCTTTACGAGCAGTTGAGTTACGGATAACTCATTGCTTTCATCCAAAAGGTAGCCCTGAAAATCTGCCAAGATGACAAGATTCAAGCCCAACTCGTCAGAGAAAAGACCCAAACTAAGCGGGACTTAGGGATATTCTGCGAACAATTTGGTCTTCCTTATGCTAGAAGGAAGTCAAAACCAAAACCAAAATTTAATCATGTCGAAAAAACTAAGTATTACAAACATAAAGCTAGTACAAAACCCAGAAGACTTAAACAAGAATTTAAGTCCAAACCACCAATCGACAATATCAAAGTTCCAAAGAAACCTATAATCTGCTATAACTGTGGTAAACTTGGTCACATCAGCAAATATTGTAGGTTAAAAAGAAAGATAAAATCTTTAAATCTTGAACCGACGGTCGAAGAACAAATTAATAATTTGTTAGTCGAATCATCTGAAGAAGAACCCGACAAAGAATCCTCTGAAGACTTAAACTAAATCCAAAATGATGATATTTCATCTGAAGAAGAATCAGATTCTCCTGAAATCAATGTCTTAACAAAGGAGCAAGATCTCCTGTTCGAAGTCCTTAATTCAATTGATGATCCTCAAGATAGGAAAATCTATTTAGAAAAGATAAAATCGTTAATGGAAGCAAGTTCTTCTAAAACCTTTAAGGAACCAATCGTTCAAAACAAATACAATCTGACAGAAACACTTAAAAAACTTGAGAAGAAAACTTCTAAGAAAACTATAACAATCCAAGATCTTCAAAATGAAATTAATAATCTAAAAATCAAAGTGAAACAACTTAAAGAACAGCAAAGCTTACATCAAGTTGTAATATCCCAACTTCAGGATATTCAAACTGACTCTGATAAGGAAATAATTCCCGACAACAAGAGTCAAAAAAGTCAAAAGACTAAAAATCAAGAAGACGGAGAATTCTTTGCACAAATAATCAATCAAATGAAAAATCAAAAATTCTTTATTAACATAAACATCAAAATTGATGATTTTGTCCTTAACACTGTCGCATTGTTCGACACAGGGGCAGATTCAAATTGTATTTTGGAGGGATTAATCCCGACAGAGTACTTTGAAAAAACATCTGAACAGCTTAGCACGGCTAACGGTTCAAAACTAAAAATCAAATTCAAACTCTCTTCTGCAATCATCGAAAACCAAGGTTTTTAAGTTGAAACTTCTTTCTTATTAGTCAAAAATCTAAAAAATGAAGTGATCTTAGGAACACCGTTCATTAGATCACTCTTCCCTCTACAAATCACGGATGAAGGGATTACCACCCGACATCTTAGTCAAACAATCATGTTCAAATTTCTTAGGAAACCGATCCTTAGGAATCTTAACTTAATCCAATACAAACAGAATCAAATCAACTACTTAAAAGAGGAAATTTCCTTTAAAACTATTGATTCCAATCTTAGTTAACCCCAAATCCAGAAAAGAATTCAATTTCTTCTTGAACAGATTCAAAGATCAATTTGTTCAAATCTTCCAAACGCTTTTTGGGAAAGGAAGAAACATATGGTGGATCTTCCCTACGAAAAAGATTTCAATGAAAGACAAATTTCCACAAAGGCTAGACCAATCCAAATGAGTCAAGAACTCGTTCAGTATTGTCAGCGGGAGATTAAAGATCTTCTGTCGAAAGGACTCATTCAGAAAAGTAAGAGTCCATGGTCCTGTTTAGCCTTTTACGTCAACAAACAAGCTGAGATCGAAAGAGGTACTCCTCGATTGATCATTAATTACAAACCACTCAATCAAGCACTCCAATGGATTCAGTATCCGATTCCGAACAAAAAAGATCTTCTTAAAAAACTATATTCATCTAAAATCTTTTCAAAATTTGATATGAAATCTGGATTTTGGCAAATCCAAATCAAAGAAAGTGATCGCTACAAGACAAATTTTCATGTACCTTTTGGGCAAGATTTAATGGAACATAATGCCTTTTGGTCTAAAAAATGCTCCTTCTGAATTTCAAAGGATCATGAACGAAATCTTCAATCCATACTCAAACTTTACCATCGTCTACATTGATGATGTTCTTGTTTTTTCTCAATCCATAGATCAACATTTCAAACATATTAATATTTTTCTTGGAGTTATCAAAAGAAATGGTCTTGCAGTCTCCAAGTCAAAAATTAATCTTTTTCAAACTAAAATTAGATTTCTTGGTCATAACATTTATCAAGGAACTATCAATCCTATTAATCGGGTAATTGAGTTTGCTGACAAGTTTCCCAATCAACTTATCAACAAAAATCAATTACAAAGATTTCTTGGCTGTTTAAATTATGTCACTGACTTTTTCCCTCAGCTAAGTAATCTTATCAAACCTTTGCATGATCGACTGAAAAATTGTCCCCCTCCTTGGTCGGACATTCATACAAACATTGTCAAACAGGTAAAATCTTAGGTAAAGGATCTTCCATGCCTCTATCTTCCAAATCCTCAACTATTTAAAATTGTCAAAACTAATGCCTCTGACATAGGTTATGGTGGCATTCTCAAACAGCGTGTCACAGACAAAGAACATGTCATTGCATATGCATCAAAACATTGGAATCCTGCACAGCAGAATTATTCGATAGTCAAAAAAGAAATTTTAGCAATTGTTTTTTGCATTTCAAAATTTCAATCTGATTTATTAAATCAAAAATTTTTAGTTTGTGTCGATTGCAAATCTACAAAAGACATTTTACAAAAGGATGTTAAAAATCTTGCTTCAAAATAAATTTTTGCTAGGTGGCAAACAATCTTGAGTGTTTTTGATTTCGACATAGAATACATCAAATGCACCTCAAACACATTACCTGACTATCTTACCTGTGAATATTTACAGGGAAAATAACCCCATGCCGAGATCGACGAGATCTTCTTCCTCTAGGGGAAAAGGTACTAGTAATCCACCCCTGGCACAACTAGCCAAATCATCTTATCAACGGGGGTCTTCGACCCTTCCATCTGGGTCATCAACCCAAGCTAAAGCTAAGTCATCGACTCAGAGAAAATAATCAAAAGAAGATTATGCCATGCCAATCACAACCCTGTTTGCCCTGCAAGATCAAGGCCTAACCCATCTCCCAGACAAATCATGGAAACAAATCTTCACTGAAGAATTTGTCGAAGGAACAGACATTCAAACCATGATTCAGACACTTAAAGGCAAAGCCATTGTTGTCAACCAATCGAAGAAGGATCTAGTTGTCCAATCTCAATCTATCTCCTCCAAACCTCATTACATTCCAAAAGAAAGTTTTTGGCCTGTAATCCGAATGGAACCAGAATTCTGAGATCCCAACCCAATCAAAGTTGCTCAAAGAATTTTTCCAAACGGTTTTCACTTTAAACCATTCTCGATAAACAAAACTCGACAATTTTATGAATATATTCTTGTCGATACTGACTTGGTCTCTCTTAAGCATTACATGGACCCAAAAGACGAATCTTTCATAACCCATTCGACAGTCCAGATTTTGAAGGTCATGACACCGATAGAATTTGGTATGAATCCAAACACTTTGAAGAAGTTTTCTCAGCATTTCGACCCAATTGGGTTTAATTACTGGGATTACATGCAAGCTTGGAGTAACATGTTTTGGCTCCAGAACAAGTCCAACTGACACTCCTGGCTTATCTACTTCAAACAAAATGTCCAATATAAGTTCCCTCACTGGTTCTTACAATGGTGGAACTTCTTTGGCCCAATCCAGCAGATTCTTTTGACAAACGTTATGGAAGGATTTCAATATTTTTTTAAGAAGTTTGATTCAGGTGATGACTTATTTCCTGCCGATCTTCACTTCTTCTCCAAACTTTCTCTTGCCTGGATATTTTCTTAGCAGTATAAATATCAGACTTATGATGGTCTCCCCAATCTTCTCCCTGCACTGCAAAGACAAGCTTTTGCTAAGTGGTGGGCTGATTTCGACGCCTCCAGAGCATCTCCCGACAACATCAAACTATGGTTCCGACAAAATCCAAAATATCTCAAGACTGCTGATGAAGCTGATTGTCAATTCCTGAATCAGAAAGCAAAAATCCTGGCTGCTATTGCTGCCTCCTCCGACAAAGCCCATCTTTTCCAAAATATGGAAGATAACCTCAAACTTTACAAGGACATGAACGTTGCTATTAGCAGAGAATCAGCTCCTAAAAAATCTGGTTCTCCCCACCCTTCAATCACCTTGTCTGATGATTCTGCAAATCAGAATGAAGACGACTGCTACGCAATCGACTTGAAGGATGATGAATAGACAATGCCTATTCATTGTCGAACATTGTTTTGTCGAAAAATATTCATTGTCGAATACTGTTCATTGTCGAAGACTGAATTTCGTCGAACCCTGTAGCAAGCTGCGGAAGACTACTGTTGAACACTGTTCACTGTAGCGGTGCGACTGAATACCTGTAGCGGGACACTGTAGCGTTACTGTTGTAATAGTAAAATTTTTAGTCTTTAAATGGATGTCTGCCCATGATGTTAGGCATGCATAATTTTAAATCCCTTTAAAGAGGTTAGTGAGAGAAACTCTCCCCCTTTCCCCTCTTCCAATCTTGTAATCTTTTCTTTATGTTTTAATAATAATCAGTTTTCCTCTTTTCCTTTTATGTTTTAATATCTGTTTATACCGAGCTCAGTCTCTGGTTCTAATGCTTTAAATTATTTTCTGCATTGCATCCATACACTATGTAAAGCAGTCCGTCTACTCTACTACTTTCTTTCATCTTGTCTCTTCCGCCTTTCTCGTGATCTTCCACTTGCTCTCTCTCTCTCTCTCTCTCTCTCTATATATATATATATATATATATATATACTATTTCGTCCAAAATTTTAAAAATTTATCAGCTTTAAAAAATAATATTTAATGAAATGTTTTTTACTCAACAACTTTTTTCAAAGAAAAAAAACTATTGAATCAACAATCAAAAAATGCCAAACATAAATCAATTATAGTCAACAATTTTTTTTTTAATAAAAAAGCTATTGTAGGGCTCAATAAATCTGAATCAAACACAAACATAATCAATTATCAAAGTTTTAAACTCTTACATTAATCTCAATTGATATATATATATATATAGGGATCATATCAGGTAAGAGCATATTCTTAGATGAGATAACTCAACATACACCATTAGATGAAAATTAATGGTTTAGATTAAGTCTCATTAAAAAGGTAATGTGAAATCATATCAACACTAACCACGCGCCTACCTCTTTCTTTCTCTCCCACCTTTTCACTTTGACTTTTAGTTTTGCTTCTCTCCTTCGCATAATCATTGATGCATTAACCATCGCACCCAGTATGTGAAAAGTTTTGAATTTAATCTGTTGAAGCAAAAAGCTTGAGAAGTAAAATGGGGTTTTGGAACAGAATTTAAAAAAATACTACACACGGGTGGTGCCAGGAATTATTCTTAAAGGAAAAGGTAGATTGAAGCTTCTGAGACTTCACGAGCTATTGTATATCGAGAAGCCCATGTGAAATCTAAAATGCAAGCTAAACTCCAGTTTGCTAGTGACAAATTCTGCAACTTTTTTTGTCCCTTTTTGGCCTTCCAATTGGCTCTTATCTTAAGCTTTTCATGCTAAATATAACTCTGAGTTATATCCTAATATTCTTATAACTTCTATGCCCATCGAGTTAATGGAAAAAACACAATTTCTGAATGTTACAAGAAAATGTTGTGGCTCCTAAAAGAAGAGAATTTTCTATTAAACATTCAAATCTAAAGTCTAGCACATAGGATTTCTGAATTTGACAAGAAAATCCGATGCTCAGTGCTTGCTTTAAGACCAAGGAGAGATGAGTAGGACTGCCTACAAAGAAAACTTGAAGGTGCGAAGCAGGCACTCATGCCAACCCAGGCCTGATGCCATATGAGAGTAGGAACGTCTAACAGAAGTTGCCAATGGTGTAGGCGACATAGGACTCATCGGTGCTGTGATCGCAGAGAGTGGAGTTGAGGAAGTAGCGCTGATGGTGAGCCCAAAAACATGCCTGATGGTGAGCCCGAGCAGCAGCACGGCGTTGACAGTGATGCAACTCTTCGATGGCGTTGCGGAGGTTCTTTCCTGCCACACTAGGGAGACGCTCTATGTTGGACTTGTCGGCAAGTGAAGGGGAAGGAGGAGACTAGGCTAAATGAAGATGAACAGATGCCCGTGGGTTTGAAAAAGCAGTGGCTCACCTTTTTAATGAGACTTAATCCGAACCATTAATTTTCATTTAATGGTGTGTATTGAGTACTCTTATCTCTGACAATAATAATGTGCTCTAAAATGATATGACCCTATCTATATATATATCCAAAAAAAACTTGCAAACATTGATAGCCACCACAAATACACCATAAAGCAATTCATCATCAGTAGTTTCAAATTGTGCATTACGTGGCATCGCTCTACCAACAACAACCCAACTCCACATAACCTCCCTACCTAGTACCTAGTTAAGCCAAGGCTCCAAGCATACAACGAAGAAGAAAACGATCAAATAATAAACGGAGAAAAAGAAAATCCATTTAATAATAAGATATAAAACTAAAATCAAAGAAGCACCATTGACACGGACTATCAGCCAGACCATTACTATGGAGCACAGGAAGCACTTCATTTTGGCTACTTTCGACAGATTGCATAGCCTCTCCTTTGATCTCCTCATTTGTTCTATCACCCGAGGAGATACAAATTTAACCAGCCAGAAGTAGCAAATGCGGGTCAATGTCACCTGCAATGAAACATGGGGTGTATATTTCAGCTTCTGGGACCATTAATTAGGCCTATTCAAGGTTTATACATTCTTGTTTCCTCATCATCACCATGTAATAATCGATAATCAAATAAATACAGAAAAACCTTCTCATGAAAGAAGCCAAACAGAACAAAACACTTGTTTCCAACACTATCAAAGAACAAAAAATTCAAAAAAGGAACGAACTTTATTGTTGAGAGTTGAGTGTTGAACCATGAAAATAGCATCATCAGCAAAGAGCAAGTGTAAAAACTAAGAAGGTGCAAACTTTATTGTTAATAAAATGTATAAAAAGGAAGGGAAATGTTACTAAAATTCTTAATAAGAACAAGAAAGAAGGGAAAAAGCCAAAGGAACAAACTTTATTTTTGGGTAAAGAAAGGACGGAACTTTATTGTTGAGAATTGAGTGTTGAAACCATCAGCAAATAGCAAGTGGGGAACAGGGTGAAGATTGAAGAGGAGAAAGGAAAGGCTTTTCCTTTTCTTTTTGAGTTACGACTCAAAAGCAAGACAATGCTGAAAAGAAAGAAAGAAAGAAAGAAGGAAATGGGGTACCTTTGTTCCATTGAGGGTATCAAGTAAGAATGTGAGAGCACGGATTCAGAGATAATTCCAAGAAAGACGATCCTAATAGAATTTTTCCTTAATTCTCGGAGCAGATGTGCTCTGTTATTGATGATAGTTTTAAGTTTAAAAACTTTGCTATTTTCATGAGAAATTAGTTGTCGAATGTGGTCCATTTTTCAACCCACATTCTTAGCAACGTCTCCCACTCTCTCACGTCCTGCTCCGCGTTGGTGAACTCTGTGATGGGCAGAGCTTATAGAGCTCATAAATTCAACGCATTGCTCCCTATTTTGGGTCACTAAGCCTACTCCTCTATTCAGAAAACAACACCATCGAGTTTGAGCGAGTGAGGGTTTGGAAAGTTAAGGCAAAAACTCGTTTGACGTAAAGCTTGAAAAACAGAGGAAGAGTGAATCAAATAGCAATGGCGAGAGGTTGGTTTTTCTTGATCTGTTTTGCTTCCGCTGTGTTGATCTGAATGTGTTGTTTAAATCCTTAACATGTTTAGATCGTTTTTTCAGTCTTATATTTGGTATCAGAGCCTGGTATATGCCTCTGCCTTGCTTGCTCTTCTTATCTGTTATGAAGTTTTGATTTTTTCAGAATATGGGTATTATGTTTTTGACCCTTTTAATCCAAACTAAAATCAGAAATCTGTTTGAAATTGATTTTCTAAGCTTTCTGAGATTTAAAACATTGTTTTTGACGTCAAAAATGGCTGGAAACTGTAGGGTTTTCCATTCGAGTTCGCGGGTCGTAACCGGGTCAGAATGACCCGACTCAAGGTTGAAGACGATCAAAATGCAGGCTTCTGTGTCGTTTGACTTTTATTGTTATATATTTGACGACGTCAACATTAATCACACAATACTGAAGTGGTTCAGTTGTAGGCTGCTAAACTTCAAACGCATGTGCCACGTCCCGTGTTCGATTCTCGGAATAGATACCATGACCTGATGAGTTAATTGTGAATGCTTATGTCCCTAAAACATGTCAAATAGTTTTTGATGATAATAAAGGCCAAAGTGAAGATCAAGTGCAAAAGAGAAGATCAAGCGCAAAAGGAAAAATCAAGATCAAAGAAAGAAGTCAAGAGGTTTATTTAGTTATAAGACTTAGAACATTAATGTTAAATACTCTCAAGATTTCTCAAATAGTTTTTCAATATATGATTTCAAAATAAATGAAAAATTTCAAAGTTAAACATGGCTTTCAAGAAAACTTGAGTTTCAACCTTAAATCTAACACTCTTAAAAGGATTTATGTTCAATCAAGTGACTTGAGGTGTTAGAAATGACTTACAAGCTTTATTGGACTTGAAAAATGTGTTCAAAGGCCAATGTAATCGATTACATGATATTTGTAATCGATTACACAGCAAACAGAGGCCTTGTAATCGATTACATGAGTAATGTAATCGATTACAAACAAGTCAGAGGCCATGTAATCGATTACACAATATATGTAATCGATTACAATAAGCCCAGAAAGGCAAGAACACGTTCAAAGAGTCATGTAATTGATTACATGGATATTGTAATCGATTACACAGCAAGTTAGAAGTCATATAATCGATTACAAGGATATTGTAATCGATTACAAGCAAAGTCAGAAGCCATGTAATCGATTACACCAATAATGTAATCGATTACACAGAGCCCAGAAAGCCAAGAACATATTGGAACAACAATGTAATCGATTACATAAGTTGTGTAATCGATTACACGAACCCTGACAACGTCCAACGGCTATATTAAATGCATTAAATGCATGCCCAAACTACCCCAACGACTCTATTAATTGAGAAACTTATAAATACCAAAGTTGGGTCTTCATTTGAGGTTGACCTTGAACCAAAAACTGATCATCAATACTTCCAAACGTGAATCAATCCTCAAATCCATTTCTTGCTTTGTTTTTTGTTAAAAACGTGAAAAATCTTTGAGAGCATATTAGAGCTTCAATTTGTAATCATCTACTCTAGTGAGAGTTTCATTCAATCAATCTCTATTGCTTTGTAAAGAGGGTGAGGCATCCCTCCAAAAGTGTAAAGGGTGAGGTATCCCTTAGTTGAAGAGACTCAAGCTCCAAGGGTGAGGTATCCCAAAGTATTGAGTGCTCAAGGTTGTAAAGGTTATCAAGCACCTATTGAAGCTTGAAGAAATAGTGCAAAATCTCTAGCGGTTACTTGAGGACTGGACGTAGATTACAAGTGGATTGGTGATCGAATCAGCATAAATCATTATGTTTGTTTTCTTTAAACCCTTCTCTTTACATTGAGTACTGTTTTATTGATTTGCTTGAATATTGGTACCTTTGGCTATTGCATTTATAAGTGAAAGTGTTTATCTCTTGTATCCAATCATCTCTAATCATCAATTAGCTTCAACAAAAATTGTTTATCAAATGATTTGTGAAAGATTTGCAAACTTAGTTTTCATACTCAATTCACCCCCCCTTTTGAGTATTGAGGCCACTTGGTAACAAGTGGTATCAGAGCTAGACTTTTGTATAAAGAGCTTAGCAACTTCAAGAGAAGTGATGGCTTCAAATGGTTTTTCAAATGAATGTTTTTCTATAAACAGACCTCCTTATTTCAATAGGGATGGTTATGCCTATTGGAAAGAAAGGATGAAAATTTTTATTGAAGCAATTGATTTAGATATGTGGGACGCCGTTGAAAATGGTGCTTTTATTCCAACACAAACTAAAGATGGTGAAAAAATTAATACACCTAGAAATGAATGGACCGATGATGATAAAAAAAATGTTCAATACAATTTGAGAGCCAAGAACATCATCACCACATCCTTGGGGTATGATGAATTCTTTAGGGTGTCAAATTGCAAGACCGCAAAAGAAATGTGGGATACCCTACAAGTAACTCATGAAGGTACTCGTGAGGTAAAACGATCTTGAATAAACACTCTTACTCATGAATACGAATTGTTTAGAATGAACCAAGGTGAGAGTATTCAAGATATGCAAAATAGGTTTACTCATATTGTTAATCATCTTATCTCATTGGGAAAGACATTTCCTAATGAAGATCTTATTAACAAAGTCTTGAGATGTCTAAGCAGGAATTGGTAACCTAAAGTAACAGCGATTGCGGAATCAAGAGATTTATCAACAATGTCTCTAGCCACCTTATTTGGGAAGCTTCAAGAACATGAGCTGGAACTAAATAGGCTCAATCAAAATAAAGAACATGACAAAAAGAAGAAGGGAATCGCACTCAAAGCCACCTCCTCTACAATTGAAGATAATGATGAAGATGGTGAAGAGGATGGTGAAAGTGTTGAGCTAAGTGAGGAGAATCTTAGTCTCCTTGTGAGAAAATTTGGAAGATTCCTAAAGAACAAAGGATTTCAAAGAAGACCACTATTTCCTCAAAAGAAAGTGTATCACAAAGGAGAAGGATCCTCTACTCCTCCAAAATGCTATGAATGTGGAAAACCGGGGCACATGAAAATGGAGTGTCCTATGTATCTCAAGAAGACGGAGAAGTTTGAGAAAAGGCCTTCTAAGGAAAGGAAAGGAAGAAGAGCATATATAGCTAGGGAGGACAATGACTTAAGCTCTTTCGACGATTCGGAGAATGAAGAAGCCCATCTTTGTCTCATGGTTCAAGGAGAAGAAAGTGAAGAAAACGACACCGAGGTGTGCTTGAAGACCAAGAGCTCAAGTTGGTATCTTGATAGTGGTTGCTCCAAGCACATGATCGGTGATGGCTCCAAGTTCTCCTCCCTTACACCCAAGAAACATGGTCATGTCACATATGGTGATAACAACAAAGGGAAGATTCTTGGAATTGGCAAAGTTGGTAAGGTCCCTTCATCATCTATTAATAATGTTTTGCTTGTTGAAGGACTTAAACATAATTTGCTTAGTATTAGTCAATTGTGTGATAAAGGCAATAGAGTTATATTTGATTCTTCTTGTTGCATAATTGAGGGAAATGATGATAAGTAAGTTAAATTTGTTGGTCATAGAGTCAATAATATATATATAATTAGTCTCGATTATATCTCCTTAAATGATGCTAAATGTTTTATGAGTAAAGAAAATGATTCATGGTTATGACATAGAAGAATTGCTCACATTCACATGGATCACTTAAACAAATTAGTTTCTAAAGAACTAGTAATTAGTCTTCCAAAGCTCAAATTTGAAAAAGACAAACTTTGTGATGCATGTCAAAAGGGAAAATAAGTAAAAGTTTCTTTTAAAGCTAAAAATATAGTTTCAACTTCTAGACCTTTACAACTTTTGCACATGGATCTTTTTGGGCCCTCTAGAACTATGAGCTTTGATGGGAATTACTATGCATTAGTGATTGTGGATGATTTTTCTAGGTTTACATGGACATTATTCTTGGCTCACAAAAATGATGCTTTTTAATCATTTAGAAAACTTGCCAAAGTTATCCAAAATGAAAAAGATTTTTGTATTGCATCCATAAGAAGTGACCATGGTGGTGAATTTGAAAATCATGAATTTGAAACTTTTTGTGATGAATATGGCATTGAGCATAATTTTTCTGCTCCTAGAACACCACAACAAAATGGTGTTGTAGAAAGGAAAAATTGATCTTTAGAGGAAATGGCAAGAACTATGCTCAATGAGGCTAACCTTCCTAGGTACTTTTGGGTAGATGCGGTTAACACCGCTTGTTATGTTATGAATAGAGCCCTAATAAGGCCAACTTTAAAGAAAACCCCATATGAATTGTACAAAGGAAGGAAGCTAAATGTGTCACATTTTCATGTCTTTGGATGTAAATGATTTGTTTTGAATAATGGAAAGGATAACTTGGGGAAGTTTGATGCAAAATCTGATGAGGGAATATTCATTGGATATTCTATTTATAGTAAGGCCTTTAGGGTCTATAATAAACGAACTATGACCATAGAAGAGTCCATACATGTTGTATTTGATGAAACTAACCCAAATGAGCCGAGAAAGGAGCTTGTTGATGATGTTGCAGAAATCTTGGCAAAAACGCACTTGGAAAATCAAGAGAAAGAGTCCAAGAAGCAAGAAGAGAGACTCCTTGATCACTCATGGCAAAAAGATTCAGAAATCTTGGATCTACCCAAGGAATGGAGGACTTCAAAATATCATCCTCTTGACAAGGTGATAAGTGATGTATCAAAAGGGGTAATTACTCGAAACTCACTTAGAGATGCATGCAATCACCTAGCCTTTGTCTCTCAAGTTGAACCTAAAGACATAAATGAGGCCATTAATGATGAGCATTGGATCTTGGCCATACAAGAAGAGCTAAACCAATTTGAGAGAAATCAAGTTTGGGAATTAGTTTCAAGGCCCAATGATCATCCTATAATTGGCACCAAATGGGTCTTTAGGAACAAACTTGATGAAACAGGCTTAATAATAAGAAACAAAGCTAGGCTTGTAGCTAAGGGATATAATCAAGAAGAAGGCATAGACTATGAAGAAACTTATGCTCCCGTAGCTAGATTAGAGGCCATTAGAATGCTACTTGCATATGCTTGCATCATGGATTTCAAACTCTATCAAATGGACGTCAAAAGTGCTTTTTTAAATGGTTTTATACAAGAAGAGGTGTATGTAGAATAACCTCCTGGTTTTGAGGATTTTGAAATACCCAACCATGTTTTTAAACTGAAAAAGGCCTTGTATGGCTTGAAACAAGCTCCTAGAGCTTGGTATGAAAGGTTAAGCAAATTCCTTTTAGAAAAAGGTTTTTCTAGAGGCAAAGTTGACACTACCCTTTTCATAAAACATAAAATGCATGACATACTTCTAGTTCAAATCTATGTTGATGACATTATATTTGGAGCTACTAATAACTCCATTTGTAAAGAATTTTCAAACATTATGCAAAGTGAGTTTAAAATGTCCATGATGGGCGAACTCAACTTCTTCCTTGGTCTCCAAATTAAGCAAACGAGAGAAGAAACGTTCATAAGCCAATCCAAGTATTGCAAGGAGCTGCTCAAGAAGTTTGGAATGGACAATGCCAAGCATATGGTTACTCCTATGGGCACCTCTTGCTATTTGGACAAGGATGAAGGAGGTAAATCAGTAGAAATTACGAAATATAGAGGTATGATTGGCTCTCTCCTTTACCTCACTGCAAGTAGGCCTGATATAATGTTTAGTGTATGTATGTGTGTTAGATATCAAGTTAATCCTAAAGAATCACACCTAAGTGCTGTTAAAAGAATAATGAAATATCTAATAGGCACATCACAAATGGGTTTATGGTACCCTAAAAGTGCCTCATGTAGTCTTATTGGGTATTCCGATTCTGATTTTGCTGGGTGCAAAATGGATAGAAAGAGCACTAATGGGACATGTCACTTGCTTGGAAGCTCACTAGTTTCTTGGCATAGCAAGAAGCAAAATAGTGTGGCATTGTCTACAGTTGAAGCTGAGTATGTTGCAGCTAGGAGTTGTTGTTCTCAAATCATTTGGATGAAACAATAACTCTTGGACTATAGTCTTGAGCTTAATCACATCCCCATAAGATGTGATAATACTAGTGCAATCAATTTGTCCAAAAATCCCATTTTGCATTCTAGGACTAAACATATTGAAATAAGACATCATTTCATTAGAGACCATGTTCAAAAGGGTGATTGTATGCTTGAGTTTGTAGAAATCACTAAGCAACTAGTTGATATTTTCACTAAACCCCTAGTAAAAGAAGCATTTTTTTATATAAGAAATGAACTTAGTATATTGGATCAATCATGCACAAATTAACTAATTGCTGCATAATCTTAAAACTAATGCATAAACTTGTGTTTTTCTGCATAATTATGCCACATTGCTGCATAATCTCTGAATTTTTCATTATATGTGAATCCAATACTGACTTGAGCGTCGGAGATTTTCCCTAAGTTGTTTTGCAGGTGCTCCTTCATGCCCAAGACTCCCAAGCAACTCAACATCCTCAAAATTTCACCAAAATGGTGTAATTCTTGGTAAAAATGGTAATTTTGATCAATTATGTGAGTTGAATCATAATATGATTAGTTTATATGTTTGCATGATGATTTGAATTGATTTAAGTTGCTATGGAACTGTTTTGGATGGATTAAAATTGATTATATGCTGATTGGAATGCAAAATCTGAGTTAAAGAGTGTTGGTAATTGATTACAATGCCTTTGTAATCGATTACACAGGTTCTGTCAAGCATGTAATCGATTACACAGCTTTTGTAATCGATTACAATCAACTCAGAACTCAGGTAATCGATTACATCAACTATGTAATCGATTACAAGGTTCCCCAGAAGCGTGGTAATCGATTACACCAGAAATGTAATCGATTACATACCCACCAGAATGCATATAATCGATTACACACTCAATGTAATCGATTACACAGGGTTTTTTAAAAGGTTTCTGACGCGCGTAGAGCTCATTTTTCAGAACCTTTTCATCTTCTTCGTCCTCCTCCTCTGCTCCCACGCGACCCAAACCTCAAAATCTCTCATTTCTCACTCAAATCTCCATCAAAATCCCTCATTTCACCTCTCTCAATCTCGGAAAACCCTCTCCACACAAATTTCCGTCTCTCAAAATCTCCTCACATCGCTCACCCAAATTTCCCCATCTTCTCTCACGAACCCCACCTCCATTTCTCTGCCCTAACCTCGTCCCTCTCTCTCTCCTCACTTATCCCCAACCACTTACCACTTATCTCACTCTACTCCTTCTCATCAATGGCTAAATCCTCTCATCGCTCAAAGCGCCCAAGAACAGGGGCTGCCATTGGAGGGTCCTCTGGTGGTTCTTCACGTAACATCTCTGGCCTGGACCTCACGAGACACTTCTCTACTGTGGAGCGAGCTGAGTTGTTCCGGAAGAACTTCCAGCTTCGCAAGATCATCTCTCCCAAGTATCTTCCCACCACCTTCTGCGAGAGTGAACCTTTAGCGAACTTTAGAACCATAGAAAATTTAGGCTTGCTAGGTTTCCTAAGTATAGAGAAGGCTATCTACCCAAACCTTGTGAGAGTCTTCTATGTCAACCTGAAATTTGAAGACAATTGCTTGATCTCTGAAGTGAAAAAGCAACAAATAAGGATAACAATGGCAGAATGGTATAGGCTAACAAAGCTCACTCCTGATGGAGCTCACTTCTGTGGGAATGCCAATGTCTGGGGGCATGAGTTTGAGCATAAGGCTGCTCTTCTCTCATTAATTAGGACTGGCTACTACCCCCTAGTGATCCTAAAAGAAGAATCATGGCCACTGGCCTTACTATGGAGAACAGGGTTCTCCACTACCTTTTGGTCCGAGGATTGATTCCCAGGGGAGGGAATTACTCCCAAGTCCTCAAGGATGATGTGGTGGCCTTATGAGCAATGACCACCGGGCGGCTAATTAACTGGGGTTATTACATTATAGAGCATATGCTGGATGTCAAGAAAAAGAAGAATTCTGCTCTCCCTTTTGCCATGTTGGTAACCACTATCCTAGAGCACTGTCGCATTTTGCTGGCTGAGGAATCAAAGGACACCAGCTCGAAGGGACCACAATCCATTGGCTTGCATACCCTGAAGAAGCTCTAGCTGTACAAAGTGGATGATAGGTGGCATTACATTTCTCATAGCACGTTTGGTCATATCCATCATGATCCGGATAGTGACGATGATGAGGAGGCTCAGCATCCTGCCCCTGCTCCTGCTTCCGCTTTGGCTACTCTTGACCTCCTACTCCAAGAGATGTGCAAACTGAGTGCTAATGTAAACACACGCATGGATCACCTAGAGCAGAAGATAGACCATCTTGAGCTGAGGATGGACTACTCAGATCAGGAGCTTGCCTCCATTCGATCTTTCCTGGGTGGACCTCCTATTCCTCCGAGTGCTGCTGCTGCCCCTCCCCCATCCTCTGCTTCCCCGGTTCCCCTGTCCTTCGTTGGTCCATCTGGCGTCCCTGCTGATGATGAAGAGCTTCTGGACTCTGACGACGATCTTGAGCCCGGCGATGATAACGTTGATCCAAAAGGCGATGTTTTTTGTGACAACGAGGCCACTGATAGTGATCATGACTCATTGCCTTGATGTTTTTTTTTGTTGTTGTTTTGTTTGATGACTACCTTGTATTTATTTTGTTTTGACTCTGATTATATAACATTGGTATACATTTATGGTATTTTTTGTTACTGGCTACTGATTGAGAGAAGTTCCTTTGTACATGCTGATTAATGATATATGAACTTGTTTCCGCTTTGACTGTTTGGCCTTTTTGAAATATTGATTGGACTGATTAATCTCCTTGGCGTTCTTGTTCTGGAAAAATTTGGGAATCATGAAATATAGCTGTTGTGCTATCCATTTTTTTTTCTTTAAATGCTTATGTCTTTTTGATAATGCCAACGGGAGAGAAAATAAGGAAAAATGAAATGAAATCTAATTAAAGGTTGTATAAGTAATTAAGGTTGCATGAGTACGGGGGAGTTATTGAGCTTTTGAGCTCTTAAGCTTTTCATATGCAAAATCTAACCCAATATCATGCATAAACTCCGGGGGAGCATTGCGCCTAAATGTCTATTATATACAAATGCAAAAACTCTTTCTTTTTCCTATGATCAATTTATCATCATCAAAAAGGGGGAGAATGTGAATGCTTATGTCCCTAAAGCATGTCAAATAGTTTTTGATGATAACAAAGGCCAAAGTGAAGATCAAATGCAAAAGAGAAGATCAAACACAAAAGGAAAAATCAAGATCAAAGAAAAAAGTCAAGAGGTTTATTTAGTTATAAGACTTAGAACATTAATGTTAAATGCTCTCAAGATTTCTTAAATGGTTTTTCAATATATGATTTCAAAATAAGTGGGAAATTTCAAAGTTAAACATGGTTTTCAAGAAAACTTGAGTTTCAACCTTAAATCTAACACTCTTAAAAGGATTTATGTTCAATCAAGTGACTTAAGGTGTTAGAAATGACTTACAAGCTTTATTGGACTTGAAAAATGTGTTCAAAGGCCAATGTAATCGATTACATGATGTTTGTAATCGATTACACAGCAAACAGAGGCCTTGTAATCGATTACATGAGTAATGTAATCGATTACAAGCAAGTCAGAGGCCATGTAATCGATTACACAGTATATGTAATCGATTACAATAAGCCCAGAAAGGCAAGAACACGTTCAAAGAGTCATGTAATCGATTACATGGATATTGTAATCGATTACACAGCAAGTCAGAAGTCATGTAATCGATTACAAGGATATTGTAATCAATTACAAGCAAAGTCAGAAGCCATGTAATCGATTACACCAATAATGTAATCGATTACACAAAGCCCAGAAAGCCAAGAACACGTTAGAACAACAATGTAATCGATTACATAAGTTGTGTAATCGATTACACGAACCCTGACAACGTCCAACGGCTATATTAAATGCATTAAATGCATGCCCAAACCACCCCAACGACTCTATTAATTGAGAAACTTATAAATACCAAAGTTGGGTCTTCATTTGAGGTTGACCTTGAACCAAAAACTGATCATCAATATTTTCAAACGTGAATCAATCCTCAAATCCATTTCTTGCTCTGTTTTTTGTTAAAAACGTGAAAAATCTTTGAGAGCATATTAGAGTTTCAATTTGTAATCATCTACTCTAGTGAGAGCTTCATTCAATCAATCTCTATTACTTTGTAAAGAGGGTGAGGCATCCCTCCAAAAGTGTAAAGGGTGAGGTATCCCTTAGTTGAAGAGACTCAAGCTCCAAGGGTGAGGTATCCCAAAGTGTTGAGTGCTCAAGGTTGTAAAGGTTATCAAGCACCTATTGAAGCTTGAAGAAATAGTGCAAAATCTCTAGCGGTTGCTTGAGGACTGGACGTAGATCACAAGTGGATTGGTGATCGAACCAGGATAAATCATTGTGTTTGTTTTCTCTAAACCCTTCTCTTTACATTGAGTACTATTTTATCGATTTGCTTGAATATTGGTACCTTTGGCTATTGCATTTATAAGTGAAAGTGTTTATCTCTTGTATCCAATCATCTCTATTCATTAATTAGCTTCAACGAAAATTGTTTATCAAACGATTTGCGAAAGATTTACAAACTTAGTTTTCATACTCAATTCACCTCCCTCTTGAGTATTGAGGTCACTTGGTAACATTAATGTTTATGGGGTTACCACCATGCTGTCAACATTTCTTAAGAGTTGAAGTGCTACAAGTTATATATATGATTAGTTTACGTGCTGAATTAAAAATTGTGCATGATTTTGCAATTGTATTATTTTAGCACATGAATTATTTAATATTTTAATGTGTATAGATTGTCTGTTTATTTTGTTGAATTATATGTTTATTTTTGGTACTTACTTAAGCATGCAATATTAAGTTAAATATTTATGCACATTAGAATTAATTATTAAAGAGCTTATATAGTTTCTTTTATTGAATAAATATATGCATATATTATTTATTTCTTGAAATTTATATGTATGAATTTATGATTATTGTACATGCAATATTATGCTAAATAATATTTATGCATTGTTATTCAATTTATTTGTATTATGTTATGCAAATTATTAAGAATTAATTAATGTTAAGTGATTAATATAATTTTAATTAATTATAGAATAGTCACAACATCTTTAATTAATTAGGGTTATTTATTAAGTTTTAGAATCATATTAAAACATTACTTGTAATTAATCATATGTGATATAATAAGATCTACCCATAGGAATTTTGTTATATTTGTATGATTAATTAGGATGAAATATCATATTATATTTCTTGATATGCCCACAGGAATTAAGAAAAGGAACATAATTTGATAGTTTTGTCATAAGGTTACATGATGAGTCTAATTGAGTAGGACTTTAACCCACAGGCAAGTTTTATGTCTCTAGATTCATGAATAAAGACATGATTTACATTGGTAAAACATGATATTTATTTTGTCTCAAATTATGAATAATGAGCATGTATGTTTGAACTTTGCAGTTATTCAACCTGCGAATATTTCTGATATTAAGTGTGATGTTCCCGAATTAAGGGGTGATAACTATAAAGTTTGGAAAGAGAGAATTCTTCTCCATTTGGGCTGGATGGACATTGATTATGCTATTAGGAAGGATGAACTACCGGGTATTACTGAAACCAGCCTTCCAGATGCCATTGACCTTTATGAAAAATGGGAGATATCTAACCATCTCTCCGTAATGTTCATAAAGACTAAAATATCTGCTGGTATCCATGGTTTTGTCGATCAGCATACTAAAGTCAAGGATCTTTTGAAAGCTATTGATGAACAATTTGTTACATCTGACAAGGCCCTTGCCAGCACTCTAATAATACAATTCTTATCCATGAAACTCACTGGGATAAGAGGAGTGCGTGATCACATCATGCGCATGAGGGATATAGCGGCTCAGCTAAAAGCCTTGGAGGTTACCATGTCGGATTCTTTCCTAGTACACTACATTTTGTGCTCTCTACCACATCAATATGGCCCTTTCAAAATCTCTTATAACACACATAAGGATAAGTGGTCAATTAATGAGCTATTGACTATGTGTGTCCAGGAAGAGGAAAGGTTGATGATGGAAGAGGGCGAAAAGGTGAACTTGACTGTTCATGGAAAGAAAAAGAAGGATCATGCCAAAAATAAGGGCAACATTCCTCCTCAGCCAGTCATAAAGAAAGAGTCAAAGTGTTTCTTCTGTAAGAAGAAAAGGCACATGAAGAAAGACTGCATAAAGTTTAAGAACTGGCTCGACAAGAAAGGTACTCCATCTACATTTGTTTGTTATGAATCTAATATGGTTCGTGTTAATCATAACACATGGTGGATTCATTCTGGTTCTACTATCCATGTTTCTAATACCTTGCAGGGTATGGAAAACCTAAGGAAACCAGTGGGAAGTGAACAGTACATCTATTCAGGCAGGAAGAAGAGTTCACATGTGGAGGACATTGGGATGTGCAGTTTAGTTTTAAGCAGCAGCTTTATTTTACGATTAGAAAAGACCTTTTATGTTCCTGGTTTTTCTAAGAATTTAATTTCTGTTTCAAGACTTGCACTTTTGGGTTTTTCGTTTAATTTTTTGGATTCTGGTTTTACTTTATTAAATACATCAGAAATTGTTAGTTTTGGTGAATTACTTGATGGTCTTTATTGTAGTAAATTGTAAAATGATGCTGCTTATAATTCTATGCATGTTACTTCTGGGTTAAAACGTTATGTTGTGAATGAGGAATCCTATATGTTGTGGCACCGGAGATTGGGACACATCTCCATTGAGAGAATTAAGCTATTAGTAAATGAAGAAGTACTTAGTACTTTGGATTTTGCTGATTTTGAGACTTGTGTGAATTGCATTAAGGGTAAGCAAACTAATAAGTCTAAGAAGGGTGCAAAGAGGAGCTCGAACCTATTGGAAATCATACATACAGATATTTGTTGTCCAGACATGGACGCAAGTAGTCTGAAATACTTTATCACTTTTATAGATGATTATTCACGATATATGTATCTCTACTTGCTTCGTTCTAAGGATGAAGCTTCGGACGCTTTTAAAGTCTTTAAGGCTGAAGTGGAGAAGCAATGTGGAAAACAAATTAAGATCGTTAGATCTGATAGAGGTGGAGAGTACTATGGCAGATACACAGAGAATGGACAAGCACCTGATCCATTTGCGAAGTTTCTTCAAGAACAAGGGATTGTTGCCCAAGACACTATGCACGGTTCTCCTGGATCGAATGGTGCAGCGAAAAAAGAAACCAAACCTTAATGGACATGGTGAGAAGTATGAGGAGTAACACAAAACTTCCTCAATTCTTGTGGATTGAAGTGCTAAAGACGGCTGTGTATATATTAAACCGAGTTCCGACCAAGGCTATTTCAAAGACGCCTTTTGAGTTATTCAAAGGTTGGAAACCAAGTTTGCGACATATACGCGTTTGGGGATGCCCATTTGAAGTGAGAATTTATAACCCACAAGAGAAGAAACTAGACCCAAGGACTATTAGTGGGCATTTCATTGGATATGCTGAAAAGTCCAAAGGGTATAGATTCTATTGTCCATCACACAGCACTAGGATTGTGGAATCAAGAAATGCTAAGTTTCTTGAGAATGACTTGATCAGTGGGAGTGATCAGTTTCAGGACATTGCTTCTGATAAGGATCATTATGAAGGTCAAACATCTAGATCAAGTGACAGAATGATTGTCGTTCACGCCCTTCAAGTACAAACGGGTGTTAGACAACCGATAATTGAAGTTCCACAAGCTGCTGAAAATGATACTGTAGATCAAATTGTTGATGAAGAACAACCTGTTGAACAACCTGTTGAACAACTGGTTGAACAACAAGTTCCTCAAGAAAATAATGAGGCAATATTAAGAAGATCTACTAGAGTCAGAAAGTCAGCAATTCCTAGTGATTATGTAGTGTATCTGCAAGAGTCGGACTATAACATTGGAGTCGAAAATGATCTCGAAACGTTTTCACAAGCCATGAGTTCTAAGGAATCCAATTTATGGTACAATGCCATAAAAGATGAGATGGATTCTATGGCATCTAACCAAGTCTGGGATCTCGTTGAGTTGCCTAATGGTGTAAAAGTCATTGGATGTAAATGGGTCTTTAAAACGAAGAAAGACTCACAAGGCAACATTGAGAGACATAAGGCAAGACTTGTAGCCAAAGGGTTCACTCAAAGAGAAGGAATCGACTACACGGAGACTTTTTCTCCCGTATCCAAGAAAGATTCTCTTCGAGTAATTATGACATTAGTAACTCATTTTGACTTTGAGTTACATCAAATGGATGTGAAAACGACATTCCTCAATGGTGATCTAGAGGAAGAGGTTTACATGAAACAACTTGAAGGATTTTCCTCTAGTGATGGTGAGCACTTAGTTTGCAAGCTTAATAAATCCATCTATGGATTGAAACAAGCCTCGCGCCAATGGTATTTAAAATTTCATGAGGTTATCACTTCATTTGGTTTTGAAGAAAACATCATGGATCAATATATATACCAGAAGGTCAGTGGGAGTAAGATTTGTTTTCTTGTGTTATATGTGGATGATATTTTGCTTGTGACTAATGATAAGGGTATGCTATATGAGGTGAAACAATTTCTCTCAAAGAACTTTGATATGAAGGATATGAGAGAGGCATCTTATGTCATTGGCATTAAGATCCATAGAGAAAGATCTCGAGGCATTTTGGGTTTGTCTCAAGAGACCTATATCAACAAAGTTTTAGAGAGATTTAACATGAAAGATTGTTCACCGAGTGTAGCTCCCATTGTGAAGGGTGACAAACTCGATTTGAGTTAGTGCCCCAAAAATGATTTTGAGTGGGAACACATGAAAAATATTTCATATGCTTCAGCTATTGGAAGCCTTATGTATGCTCAAGTTTGCACCATACCTGATATTACATATGCTGTTGGAGTTTTGGGAAGATATCAGAGTAATCCAAGTGTTGACCATTGGAAAGCTGCAAAGAAGGTGATGAGATATCTTCAAGGGACAAAGAACTACATGCTTATGTGTTACCAAGTGGCTTCCAGTACTCAAGAGGGGGGGTGAATTGAGTATAAAAACTTTTTCGCAAAACTCTTTTTAAAATAAAATACAAATATAAACTTGATAAATAAGAGCACGAAGGAATGAGAAGGAAAAGAAAAAAAGAATAAACATAAAGAGAAGCGGCGTAAAATAAATGTGCAATAAATAAAATTGCTTAAATTAAAGAGATTAAGGAAAAGAGAAGCGTGTACGATATTTATCCTGGTTCGACCACTAACTCACTTGTGGTCTACGTCCAGTCCTCGAAAGTCGAGATTTTTCACTAAGTATACAAGCTTCAATAGGTGCTTGCTACCGTTACAAAATAGAGCACTTTTCACACACAGGGACACTATACCCTTGTGCTAAAGTCTCGGCCTTGCAGGATACCTCACCCTTATACAAACCTTTGAGGATACCTCACCTCGATACAAATAATCGAAAAATAGAGATGAAGAGAAACTCTCAAACAGAGTGTGTAATACAAGTTGAAGTGCTAATGGAGCTCTCACAAGTAATATCTCAAAGTTTTTAAGCAAGAAGAGCGTAGGGAAAAGTTTTCACAAAGACAGAATAATCGAAAAACATTCGAAATAATGGGTAATGGAAAACGTGACCCGGGCTTGCTATTTATAGAGAGAATTAGGTTAAGCGTACCGTTGGGTGTAATAAAAATTACATTTAAACGGCCGATTGAAAACAAATTTAAGTTCTGTCTGTTTCCATTTTCGTAACCGAAGGTTCGTGTTTATTCGAATAGGCGTACAAGATTATTCGAATAAAACTTAACGTTAAAAAGCTCATTTGAAAGGGTTATTCGAATAGCAACTTGGTTATTCGAATAACGTATTTAAAATGAAGTTCAGATAGAAACTTTTATTCGAATAACAGATGAGTTATCCGAATAATTCATTTAAAACGAAGTTTCTGAAAAGCTTAGTTATTCGAATAAACGAATGTTTATTCGAATAGCTACTTTGAAAACATGTTTCTCATGAAGACATTTATTCGAATAGGCAATGTTTTATTCGAATAATTCAAGTTAAAAAACTGTTTTGAAATGGATTTTCAAAGATGCTGAGTTCAAAAACAAGTGAGCTATTCTTTGAAAACTTTTCTTTCAAAAGACAAAGAGATATTAAATGTGAGCTCCGTGCAATAGATCCTAAGTCCTAAAAACTAATCAAACATAAACTTGGACTTGGTCTATTACTCATCTTCATTTAATCTTCTCGTTTGTTATCATCAAAATAAGTCTTCAATTGTAAGCATCCAAACACATTCTCCCCCTTTTTGATGATGACAAACTATTAAAGAGACTATCAAAGAGAAAAGCGTTAGTGCATATAATTGAAATTCACAAAAGGTATAAAAGCTTACTCCCCTTCTTTAATTATAAGAGGTAATGTATATCAGATATGTGCGCAGCTCCCCCTTTCAATTTGAATCCAATCTTATTTCAATTTTACCTGTCTTTTCTCAATTAAAGTCAAATGATCAAATAGATATTTCTCCCCTTTTGTCATGAGCAAAAAGGAGGGTAAAAACATAATAAGTCTCATAAACATACTCATGTCATTTAGAGCAACAGAAACTTTATTTATGCATTAATAACAGGAGACAGATTACAAGCCGAGAAAACAAATTACACAAAGTCAAAAACATAAAAAAAAAAAGAATTATAGTTCCTAAAAGTAAGCATCCTGAGGTGGTGGTGAAGACGCTGGTGCAGAGGCGTGAAGCAGATCGGAGGCGGCAACCTCACGTTCAACACCTTCTATTCTATCAAACAGAATAGAGAAGGTATGTTCCATGTAAGCTCGGTTATCCTGTAAGGTGGCCATGATCTGTTCTAGAGTGACCGGAGCTGGAGCAGCAGCAGGTACATCAGCAGGAGCAGCAGGGTCAAGCTCGTCCTCAGCAACCTCATCTGGGTACACCCAGCCTTCATCGATTTGGATCATCTTCATCTTTCTTAAGGTGTGAGCTCCAAACACGTTGTGGTGCGTCAGGGCGATAGCTCGCTCAGTCTCTAGGACCTGAGGGTACTTACCCAACAGGGTAGTGACGAGGAAGCCATAAGGTAGGTCTGATTTGTCCTTGCCCTTGGCCCTCATCATGTGCCTCATGATGAACACGAGCCCGATTGACCCGATGGCCATTCTTCGAAACCACAAGCATGAAGACGTCTTCCTCGCCGAGATAGGCGTAGTTTCCACCGCGAGGGGCCGGAATGTGAGCATAGGCGTAATGCGAAGCTATCTTGGCTTTTCAAGATTCCACCCTTGAGACCTTTATCGGGAGGGGCCGGGCCGGGCTTCAGCGGGTCTTCAACCGCTTGAAGTTTGTTGAAGTCTTCAAGGAAATGTGTGTCATCATGTTCAACAAGGGCGCCGGGAGAACTGCAGCCGAACAGGCGTCGGCCCGGTCTGCGGTGTGATCACAACCTGCGATCACGGACCTCGAAAGAAGATTCGGCCGTCAAACGCCCGGATTGCGGAAGAACATCTTCACCGAGGCCGGATAGATGTTGGCCGGTGAGAGCAAAGCGAAGAACTCCTTGGTTTTGCGGTAGAGTCGGGAAGTCGAAGCCGCGGTGCTTCTTTGGAAGAAGGAAAGATCCGGATACTTGGGTTGAACCAAGTTGCGTTCCCGAAATGAGAGATGAAGCGTGCACGGTACTCATCATTTGAGGAGAGCCTTCGAAGATCAAGCGGGTTGGTGCACTGGAGCATTTTTCGTGCGAGGACGTTTGCTCGAGGATGAAGCCATGGAGGAAGGTGGAGAAGAGGTGAAAAGACGCGAGATGGTGAGACGGTTTGAGAGGAGGAAGTGAGAAGTCAGAAAAGAATAGAGAAGATGGAGGGTGAAAGACTTGGGCGCGTAGGGGGGTTATTTAAAGAACCCCGTGTTTATTCGAATAAACTGAGGTTTATTCGAATAAACCTTGCTGGACAGCTGAACAGACAGGCGCGCAGGAAACTGGAGGGTTTAAAACAGCTAAGGTTTATTCGAATAGAAGAGGATCCATTCGAATAAAATAACTTGGAAAGCCAAACGTGTTGGTGGCTGGAAAGGTTTTATTCGAATAACTATGGAGTTATTCGAATAGGGAGACCCATCACCAAACCCGATAAAATGAGGTTCGGGTTATTCGAATAACCTGGGTCTATTCGAATAGCGAGATCAAGACCGGATCCCGATAAAGAGGGACGCTGGTTATTCGAATAAGAAGGGCTTATTCGAATAAGCGAGAGAGAAGCGAAGGAGCACCGATAAACACAGGTTTCGGTTATTCGAATACGAGAAGATCTATTCGAATAAACAGAGACGAGAAGCACACAAGTGTAAAGCAAAGGAGTCGGTTTATTCGAATAAACTAAGTTTTATTCGAATAAAGCCGATGTTAAACACATATATTAACGAAGCGAAGAAAGAATTTTATTCGAGTGAAGGCATGCTTATTCGAATAAAACTAACACGAGATGCATACGTTTATAACATTTAAAGCATATAATCATGTGAAAACAACCAAAGAATCAATCATACAATTTAAACATTAGATTGATCAATTATGCCCAATTCTCCTCGAATATAAAAGAATGCTTCTTTTGCTAAGGGTTTAGTGAAGATATCTCGCAAGTTGCTTAGATGTTTCAACAAACTCAAGAATGCAATCCCCTTTTTGTACGTGATCTCGATAAAGTGATGTCTTATCTCTATATGCTTTGTTCTTGAATGCGGTATGGGATTCTTAGAGATATTTATTGCACTAGTGTTATCACATTTTATTGGGATGCGATCAAGTGAAGACCGTAGTCTAAAAGTTGTTGCTTCATCCATAGGATTTGAGCACAACAACTCCCGACAACATATTCAAATTTCTCGGCGATGAGACAAGGCCACACTATTTTGTTTCTTACTATGCCAAGAAACTAAAGAGTTACCAAGCAAGTGGCAAGTCCCACTAGTACTTTTTCTGTCCAATTTGCACCCAGTAAAATCAGAGTCAGAATAACCTATTAGGCTACAAGAGGCACCCTTAGGGTACCACAAGCCCATTTGTGAAGTGCCTACTAGGTATTTCATTATACGTTTAACAGTACTTAAGTGAGATTCCTTAGGGTTTGCCTGATATCTCGCACACATGCATACACTAAACATAATATCGGGCCTACTAGCAATAAGATAAAGGAGAGATCCAATCATACCTCTATATTTCGTTATTTCTACTGATTTACCTCCTTCATCTTTATCCAAGTAGCAAGACGTGCCCATCGGAGTGGCCATGTGTTTAGCGTTTTCCATATCGAATCTTTTGATCAACTCCTTGCAGTATTTGGTTTGACTTATGAAAGTCCCTTCGTCCGTTTGTTTGATTTGAAGTCCGAGGAAGAAGTTCAATTCTCCCATCATTGACATTTCAAATTCATTCTGCATTGACTTAACAAAATTCTTGCAAAGGGATTCATTAGTAGCACCAAATATAATATCATCCACATAAACTTGCACAAGAAGAATGTCATGCTTTTTATTTTTAATAAAAAGGGTAGTATCGACTTTTCCTCTTGAAAAACCATTTTCCAACAGAAACTTACTTAACCTTTCATACCAAGCTCTAGGAGCTTGCTTTAAGCCATATAAAGCCTTTTTAAGTTTGAAAACATGGTTGGGCAGTTTATGATTTTCAAAACCTGGAGGTTGTTCAACGTATACCTCCTCTTGAATAAAACCATTTAAAAAAGCACTCTTGACATCCATTTGATATAATTTGAAATCCATGATGCAAGCATAAGCAAGTAACATCCTAATAGCTTCTAATCTAGCTACAGGTGCATAGGTTTCTTCATAATCTATCCCTTCCTTGATTATATCCTTTAGCAAGCAATCTAGCTTTGTTCCTAGTTATTAACCCATTTTCATCAAGTTTGTTTCTAAAAACCCATTTAGTTCCAATTATGGGGTGATTATTAGGTCTAGCAACTAATTCCCAAACTTGATTTCTTTCAAACTGATTTAATTCCTCATGCATAGCCAGGATCCAATGTTCATCATCAAAAGCTTCATTTAAATCCTTAGGTTCAGGTTTGAGAGACAAAAGCTAAGTGATTACAAGTATTTCTAAGGGAGTTACGAGTACTAACACCTTTAGATACATCACCGATGATCTGATCAAGAGAGTGATATTTTGAAGTCCGCCATTCTTTGGGAAGTTCCAAAGCTTGCGAATCTTCGTGTCTTTGTTTATCCTCTTGCTCCTTGATTTCTTTTTCTTTGCTATCTAAGTGAGTTTCCGCTAAGACTTCTGCAACATCATCACTAGCAAGATCCTTTCTCGATCCACTTGGGTCAGTTTCATCAAAAGCAACATGAATAGATTCTTCAATGGTCATAGTTCTTTTATTATATATACGAAAAGCTTTACTATGATTTGAATAGCCAAGGAAAATACCTTCATCAGACTTAGCATCAAACTTGCCTAAATTGTCTTTTCCATTGTTTAAAACAAAACATTTGCAACCAAAAACATGAAAGTGTGAGACATTAGGCTTTCTTCCTTTATACAATTCATATGGGGTTTTCTTTAAAATGGGCCTTATAAGGCGGTTCATTACATAACACGTGTATTTACAAAGATTCATCCCAAAAGTATTTAGGAAGAAGCAAATTTCATTAAGCATAGTTCTCGCCATTTCTTCTAAAGAACGGTTTTTTCCTTTCTACAACTCCGTTTTGTTGCGGAGTTCTAGGGCAGAGAAAATTATGATTAATGCCATGTTCATCACAAGAATTTTCAAAAACATTGTTTTCAAATTCGCCACCATGATCGCTTCTTATAGAAGAAATTTGAAAACCTTTTTCATTTTGAATAATTTTGGCAAGTCTTTTAAAAGCTAGAAATGCATCATTTTTATTTGCAAGAAATAAAGTCCATGTAAACCTAGAAAAATCATCCACAATCACTAAAGCATAGTAATTTCCACCAAAGCTCATAGTTCTAGAAGGTCCAAACAGATCCATGTGCAAAAGTTGTAAAGGTCTAGTGGTAGAAACTATATTTTTCGCTTTAAAAGAGACCTTTATTTGTTTACCCTTTTGACAATGCATCACATAATTTATCTTTTATAAAATTAAGCTTGGGTAGTCCAATTACTAGCTCTTTAGAGACCAGCTTTTTTAAGTGATCCATGTGAATGTGTGCAATTCTCCTGTGCCATAACCATGAATCATCATTCTTGCTTAAAAGGCATTTCGCATCATTTGAAGATATATCATCCAGGCTAATCATATAGATGTTATTAACTCTCTGACCAATGAATTTAACATGCTTATCATTTTTATCTTCAATTATGCAACAGTTTGAATCAAATATTACCCTATTTCCTTTATCACATAATTAGCTGATACTAAGCAAGTTATGTTTCAAACCTTCAACAAGTAGGACATTTTCAATAGAGGAGTTAGGGTTCTTACCGACTTTGCCGATTCCAAGAATTTTACCCTTGTTGTTATCGCCATAAGTGACGTGTCCATGATTCTTGGGAATGAGCATTGTGAACTTTGAGTCGTCCCCAGTCATGTGCTTGGAGCAGCCGCTGTCGAGATACCAATTTGAACTCCTGGCTTTCAAGCACACCTACAACACAAGTTTAGGTTTTAATTTTTGGTACCCAAATTTTCTTGGGTCCTTGTGTGTCAGTTTTGGATATGGTACCCTTGGGAACCCAAACCATTTTTGTTCCAACTTTAGTATTTATGTTTTTCCTTGCATTACATGTTGAAGCACTATGTCCTCTTCTTCCACAATAAAAACATTTAATAAAAGGACTACTTGAAACACTAGAATGCACAAAGAAATTTTTATAGAGTTTTTGTTGATTTTTCGGGTTATAACCTATCCCGGCCTTTTGAAAAACCACTCTTTGTCTTCCTAATAAAATATTTAGGTTATCCCTTCCAAAAGTGAATTTAGAAAGAGTGTTTTTTAAATCCTCTATTTCTTTTTCAAGTATATGACATGAAGAACAAGATGAAGAAGTAGAAGCATGTGAGGAATGATTTGTGCAAGCATCAATGATCCCTAAAGTTTCGTTTTCAATTTTTAATTCTTCTATTTCTTTATTTAAAACAAGAATTTTATTTTCTAAAGAAGAAATTGTTTTCTTAGAAGAAGAAATAATTTTTGTGAGTTTTAGAGATTCTACATGTAGTTCTTCAAAAGCATCTTGTAACTCATCATACGAGGGTAATAAAGAAGTAGTATTAGAACTTACCTCGTTTTCACTTTCTTCTTCATCTCCTTTTGCCATTAGACACAACTGAGCTTCTTCGCTATCTGAGCTGTCAGTTGAGTCTATGTCGTTTTCATCCCACGCTATGTAGGCTTTTCTTCCTTTTCTATCCTTGAAGGGCTTCTTTTCGAATTTCTCCTTCTTCTTTTGATAAACTGGCACTCCATTTTCATGTGTCCGTGGTTTCCCACATTCATAGCAAGTTGGAGTAGATGAAGCTCCTTCGCCTTTAAAGTGTGTCTTTTTCGGAGGGAAGGGAGGTCTCCTTTGCGTTCCCTTTTTCCTGAGAAATTTACCAAATTTTTTAACTAATAAACTAAAATTTTCTTCACTTACCTCAATGTTCTCTGAGCCTTCTTCATTTTCTTCATCATCGTTGTCGAAAGTTGATGAAGTGGCTTTAAGAGCTATCCCCTTTTTCTTTTTATCATTCTCTTCATTTTAATTCAGTCTGCTCAGTTCAAGTTCGTGCTCATGAAGTTTTTCAAAGAGAGTAGCCAAAGTCATTGTAGACAAATCCCTTGATTCTGATATGGCTGTTACCTTGGGTTGCCAAATCCTGCTAAGACATCTCAACACTTTGTTAATCAAATCTTCATTAGAAAAACTTTTGCCTAAAGATGCAAGATGATTAACTATGTGGGTGAACCTCTTTTGCATTTCCTGAATGCTTTCTCCTTGTTCATTCTAAAAAAGTTCATATTCGCGAGTTAGAGAATTTATTCTCGACCTCTTAACTTCACTAGTACCCTCATGGGTAACTTGTAAAGTATCCCACATTTCTTTAGCAGCTTTTTTACAATTTGAAATTCTAAAAACTCATCATAACCCAAAGCAAGTAGTAATAATATTTTTGGCTTTTAAATTAAATTGAACTTTTCGTTTGTCTTCATCAGACCATTTATTTCGAGGTGTTTCGGTCCTTACACCATCGATCTCATGTGTGGGTATAAAAGCACCGTTTTCAACAAAGATCCCAAACATCTAGATCAATAGCTTCGATGAAGATTTTCATTCTTTCCTTCCAATATGCGTAACCATCCCCATTGAAAAAGGGTGGTCGGTTTATGGAGGATCCTTCAAAAAACCATTTGAAGAAGCCATATACTCTTGAAGCTGCTAAGCTCCTTTATACAAGAGTCTAGCTCTGATACCACTTGTTACCAAGTGGCTTCCAGTACTCAAGAGGGGGGTGAATTGAGTATAAAAACTTTTTCGCAAAACTCTTTTTAAAATAAAATACAAATATAAACTTGATAAATAAGAGCACAGAAGGAATAAGAAAAAGAGAATAAACAGTAAAGAGAGCAGCGTAAAATAAATGTGCAGTAAATAAAATTGCTTAAATTAAAGAGATTAAGGAAAAGAGAAGCAGGCATAGTATTTATCCTGGTTCGACCACTAACCCACTTGTGGTCTACGTCTAGTCCTCGAAAGTTGAGATTTTTCACTAAGTATACAAGCTTCAATAGGTGCTTGCTACCATTACAAAATAGAGCACTTTTCACACACAGGGACACTATACCCTTGTGCTAAAGTCTCAGCTTGCAAGGATACCTCACCCTTATACAAACCTTTGAGGGATACCTCACCCTCGATACAAATAATCAGAAAAATAGAGATGAAGAGAAACTCTCAAACAGAGTGTGTAATACAAGTTGAAGTGCTAATGGAGCTCTCACAGTAATATCTCAAAGTTTTTAAGCAAGAAGAGCGTAGGGAAAAGTTTTCACAAAGACAGAATAATCAGAAAAACATTCAGAATAATGGGTAATGGAAAACGTGACCCAGGCTTGCTATTTATAGAGAGAATTAGGTTAAGCAGCCGTTGGGTGTAATAAAAGACATTTAAACGCTAATTGAAAACAAATTTAAGTTCTGTCTGTTTCCATTTTCGTAAACTGAAGGTTCGTGTTTATTCGAATAGGCAGCAGCTTATTCGAATAAAGCTTAACGTTAAAAAGCTCATTTGAAAGGGTTATTCGAATAGCAACTTGGTTATTCGAATAACGTATTTAAAACGAAGTTCAGATAGAAACTTTTATTCGAATAACAGATGAGTTATCCGAATAATTCATTTAAAACGAAGTTTCTGAAAAGCTTAGTTATTCGAATAAACGAATGTTTATTCGAATAGCTACTTTGAAAACATGTTTCTCATGAAGACATTTATTCGAATAGGCAATGTTTTATTCGAATAATTCAAGTTAAAAAACTGTTTTGAAATGGATTTTCAAAGATGCTGAGTTCAAAAACAAGTGAGCTATTCTTTGAAAACTTTTCTTTCAAAAGACAAAGAGATATTAAATGTGAGCTCCGTACAATAGATCCTAAGTCCTAAAAACTAATCAAACATAAACTTGGACTTGGTCTATTACTCATCTTCATTTAATCTTCTCGTTTGTTATCATCAAAACAAGTCTTCAATTGTAAGCATCCAAACACATTATGTACAGACGGACTGATGATCTGGAAGTGATTGGCTACTCGGATTCAGACTATGCTGGCTGCATTGATACCAGGAAATCAACATCTGGTTATGTTTTTATGCTAGCTAGTAGAGCTGTATCTTGGAGAAGTGCAAAGCAGACCTTGACTGCTACTTCCACTATGGAGGCCGAGTTCGTTTCTTGTTTTGAGGCTACCTCACATGGTGTATGGTTGAAGAGTTTCATATCTGGGCTTAGAGTTGTGGACTCTATTTCTAGGCTATTAAAGTTGTACTGTGACAACTCTGCTGCAGTATTTATGGCTAAGAACAACAAGAGTGGAAGTCGAAGTAAGCACATCGACATAATGTATTTAGCCATAAGAGAACGTGTTAAGGAAAAGAAAGTGGTCATTGAACACGTCAGCACTGAGTTGATGATTGCCGATCCTTTGACTAAAGGCATGCCACCAAAGAATTTTAAGGATCATGTAGTACGAATGGGACTTGGCTCCATGAAATGATTTTCATTGTACGTACATTTATTATTTTTGATGAAACTCTTATTCAGTTTGATGTTTTCTCATATATTTTGTGCACATAATTGTTTATTTTGAGAAATATCATTTGGTTTTGAGCTAGAATAAACATATGATTTATTCATTAAGTTAAGGGCTGGTATTGAGAAACTTAATATATTGTGATACATGAAAGATAATACTCGTTCTTAGAGGACTTATCGCCATGATTCATATATTTTTGTTTCTTATTATGATTAATGATGGGTTAAATGGACCAAGTGGGAGAATGATAGAATTTCCCCTTAATTCTCGGAGCAGACGTGCTCTGTTATTGATGATAGTTTTAAGTTTAAAAACTTTGCTATTTTTATGGGAAATTAGTTTCCGAATGTGGTCCATTTTTCAACCCACATCCTTAGCAACGTTCAGTAACGTCTCCCACTCTCCCACGTCCTGCTCCGCGTTGGTGAACTCTGTGATGGGCAGAGCTTATAAATTTAACGCATTGCTCTCTGTTTTGCGTCACTAAGCCTACTCCTCTATTCAGAAAATAACATCATCGAGTTTGAGCGAGTGAGGGTTTGGAAAGCCAAGGCAGAAATTCGTTTGACGTAAAGCTTGAAAAACAGAGGAAGAGTGAATCAAACAGCAATGGCGGGAGGTTGGTTTTTCTTAATCCGTTTTGCTTCCGCTGTGTTGATCTGAATGTGTTGTTTAAATCCTTAATATGTTTAGATCGTTTTTTTAGTCTTATAGATCCAACTGGTCCTAAGTCATACAATGAATGTTCCTCCTCCGCAATGTCCAACAGCTCGGAGTTGTAGGAGGAGATGACTGATGAGACGTACAAGTGCAAGCAGTTGCCTCGCCAACAAACCCGAGAGTTAAGCTGCTTCTGGCATGTCGAGGAACCTGGTCTTCTCCTCCACTATATCACCCAAGTACAAACCAAATTCAGCCATCTTCTTCCACAAGAAGAAAGAAAGCAAGGTGAGTGAGTGTCTGTCACTGTGTGCAGCCACCACAATGAGGGAGCTCCTCTTACCAAACGTTACATGGCACCCAGCACCCACACCCACTCTTTTTTCTTAAAAAAGAAAATGCTTGATTCACGTATTCTGGAGTCAAGAGTTGAGGCCACATAATTGCAGAAAATAAAATGAGATCAACTAAAATTACGTGATCAAAGTTATGCAGATATAGCGTCGTGCACACGTATGACATTACTCTTTTAAATTGGAAAATGTTTTACGTATGATTAAAACATACAAATTGTATTTACACAGTATGTTTAATATGAGAAAGATATTAAATTATTTTGTATACGACTATAGTATTCTTGTAGTATATAAAATAATTTTATGAATGAATTAAATAAAATTAAACGTATTTTAATTAAACGAATAACAAAACTGTTTAAAAAACTCAACTCCAAGATAGGTTTAGTTTTTTTTTTCTTTTTTTTCCGTTTATTTTTGGAATGGCATGGAAGAGAGTAATACAGGTCTTGCTCGTGCCTTTTCATCCGATGATCAAAGGGCAAACTTTATTAGCTTGTTTTTTGCATTTTAGTCCATGATTTTTTTTAGGACAAAACTTACGTAAAATTTTTTAGATATTTATGGTGCTGTTATCTAATAAAAATATGACATATATATATTTTTCTACAACTCATTAATAAAAATTTAAAAAATAATTAAGTGACTAAAACTTAAGACACATATTATATTTTTATTGAAGAATAAGATACGTGTCATATTTTTATTAAAAAACAACATCACAAACACTTAAAAAACTTTCCCAAAATTTTGTCCTTTTATTTTACTCTTTTGAGATATTAGAAGGGAGCCAAATGCTGAACCTGAAGACAGATTGTTTCACAGTGAGGTGAAATCCAAGAGGGATAGAGATCCCGACGGTGAAGGATAAAGCGACAGCGTGAGGTTGTATGGGCGGTTTTGGATCTTGTTATATTCACGGTGAGGTTGTGTGCGCGTTTTAGGAGCTTAGACACTCAGATCTGCTGCAAGTTTCAGTTGACACAAAAAATGGACACGTCATTATAACAGTCCTTGGAAGTATGTGCTCCAGGAGCCAATCCAATAATTTAATTTCTAACTCAGTAGAAAAGAACTTGCTTCAATCAGAAAACAAGAAATTTATTTCTATATCACACTATATACAAAATATGAGCTTTTCAATGTTTTATTTTATAGCTAAGGAGCATTTCATGCAAAGTTGAAACTGTGGCACTACCAGTACCCTGATATGGTAGCTTATCCAAAAATTGTTACTGAGAATGAGTCATAATTGTAACATATCTCGCACGCAAAAACATCTATCAAGCATACTATTAGGTTCAGGTTTCCATTGATAGTTTGATACGAAGGTCACAACAACAATTTGAATCCGAAATATGTATCATTCAAGATCGCTTCAGTTAAATTTATTTAAACATTCACAGGTTAAAAACATCACACTCGGTAATTTTACAGCAACAGTATATCATCCCAAATACCCGATATTTTTAGCACACAGATATGTCTGCCAAACATATTTTTAGGCATTGATTCCCATTTGATACCAAGGTAAAGACAGAACAGAATTTGAATACAAGAATATTATCAATCAATCCAAGATTGTTTCAGTAACATTATTTAGACAAAAAACATTCACATGGTATAACATCCAACACTAACTGAACTGCAAGAGTCTCGCCTCAAACATAATTTTCATTTATGGAGACATATCCCATGAACAAGTTGCACCGATTAATTCAAAATCAATTAACAACAACATTCAAGACTCGGTGCGAGACTTCACAATGAAATTTTGGCGCCTTATGGGATTCATGACCACTGGTGGACCAGCAGTACGAGGCCATGACTGAAACTTCTTGTCAGTCTCTTCCCACCACTCCTTGTTCGAAACAGTGGCAGGGGTTGTACCTGAAAAAAGAAGTTAGGAGTTACATACTGCTGAAACAGCCAAAAGCAAATTGAATCCTATGGAAAGCACAACTTACCTCCGAATAACTTTTTGTCTGCAATCATATGATCAATGACATATGAAAGTCCAAATGTTCCAATTACAGCAGATATGACATACTTGGCTGACATGATTAAAGATTAAACTGCACACAACAAAAGTAAATAAGTCAGTCAAAACTCAAAAGATAAAAAAAACCTAAAAGAGAGAGATCTCCCTATCCCAAAAAAACAGGATATGACTGAAGAAAATTCCAAAGTCAACAATGAAGGTTCATTTCACACTAAACTCCATAGGCGCTAAAAGCATCGAATCATAACAACCGGCATAGCAGGGCAACTAGATTTCTGTAATCCTACTCACTCATGAACATAACAATTGAGATCCCTTTTGACACTAAAACTCCATACTGGCTAAAGGCTAAATATCCTAACTGAAAGCACTTGGATATTAGATACCTAACCACTCATGAACAAATATAAATAAATCCAAAATATTAGCTTCAGGCAATATTTACATAGATTAACATGATTGACTGCAGAAAACAATAACTGCAAGTAGACAAAGCAGCAGACAATTGTCAACATAAATCCAAATATGCCTACAGGATGGTGGATTATGTACAAAGTACACTCCAACCCATAAGGAAATTAATCAAAAGTTTCTGTTGTCGCCACCTAAAGGGCATCATTGATTAAAAAGACAAAAGATCAAGACATTTACAGAATAAAATCGATTACAAGAATTCAGAAGTGTAGCTTCATCAGTATTATAGGGTATAAACAGAACAGAGAAGGTAAGGCACTGTCACATATTATGTATAACAACAGCGTATAGAAGAAAATTTTAGATGAATTTAAGGCATATTTCGGAATGAAATATAGGTGAGATTGAATTGAGAATCAAGGAAGGAAATCAAAGTTGCACAAAATCCTATACACATATTGACCTACCTAAGTACCTAGTATTAGTTAAACAAAAACCCCATGACAACATCCATAGTTGAATCGTCAAAGAAAATTCGAAAAAAAAAAAAACTAAACAGAAAATTCTCATGGACCGCAAAATCAGTTCAAATTCAGCCTACGAAGACTTTCAGAGAAGCCAAGAGAAATTCAATCAATCTGATCGTTACAGATGCGAAAAGCAATATGGTAAGAGAAGTTGAACAGCAATTTGAATCAATAGAATCGGAAGCAGAGAAGAGAAGAGAAGAGGGTTAGGGTTCATACCAGAGACGGAAGGTTGAGATCTGTTGGGCGAGTTGTGGATTGTGAAAAATTGGAAGAGACGCAGCCAAAAATTTCGAGAGTGGAACGGTACTTTCTACACAACAATAGAGGTCTTGGGCTTCGATTCTTATTCGCCACCTGGCCCATTGTCCACTCAAACCCCAATATCACGTGGTTAATTGGTTTAACACTTAACTCAATCCTTTGCTAGTTTGGCTAATTGGACAAAGTCTAACTGAAGACAGAAAAAAAAAAGGGTTAACTGAATCTTTCGTAGTTTGGATAGATTAAAGTGAGAAGTGCACTTTAATGAGTAAAGTCGAGATTTTAATTTGAAAAAATTAAATATTTAAGATTTTATAAAATATAAACACTTGTATAATAAATTATACATATATGATAATTTATTTTCAATAATGGTTATAACCTCATACTTTTTTTTTTAAGTACATTCTCATTTTAGAATTTTTTTTTATATTAAATAATTGTTCACGAATTTCAAGTCAAAAATAGTGATTAAATAAAACTTTTTTTAAACTAGTAATTCTGAAATTTGAACCGCTGCATGTAAAGTTCCCCCGAGGCCAAATTCCATTTTCACTATTAACAAACCAACGTAGAAGAGAACATTAGTTTAACTGAATTGATCACAGGTTGTAAATTTCCTTTTCTTTTCTTTTTTTGTTACTGCCCCGTAAAATACATCGTTCCATTGACACCATTTACTTAATGCATTTATAAAAGTGTTGCATCATTATCATTATTAGACATAGAAATACAAATTACTTATTAAATGTGTATTTGAGATAGTAGCGAAAATTTAATTATTTTAATAATTAATTATTATATAATTTTTTTTGTTATAATTAATCATAATTGAATTAATTTTATGTTTGAATATATTAACCGAAAAGTAATTTTAAGTTAATCTGTTTTTTGTTAGGATGATATAAAAAAATAATTTTTATGTATTAAATATCTAAAATATGTATAAAATGATTAAAAAAATTATTTGATAAAAGACAAAATAATATTTATATATTAAAGTATAAAAGATAATTTATAAGTTAAAATTATAAATTTCAATATTCAACATTATGAAAAAAAAACTTAAATTTTTTTTATAATACATACAATTTCGTGTAAAAGTTAAAATTAATTTTAACAAACAAGTGAAAATACTGTTCAAACATGCTCTAAATAGCTTATGCTATGCATAGTTATAATACCTAGCTGCACTATTTGATTAGGAGGTTGCTTTGCTCAACTTAATGGCAGACCACCTGAAATCATTTTTTTTAAAAATTTGCAATTTATGAATTGAATTTAGGGGGTTGCCATGTTGCTTGAAAAATCTTTCTTTACATATTTGACTAAGAATCACACACCAAAAAATTTATAATATCAAACTAAGCTGTTGTCTTGTATCAAACTCCATTGAGACTTGAGAGTTTATCTATTTTTATTACTTAACATTTCATAAATTTTAACATTTTAATCTCTTCTTTTTTTTAGTTTTAATGTATAATTTTCGATAAGAAAATGCTTCTTACACAGTTCCTTTTTTCTCACATCAACTCTCATATTTGTATAGGTGATAGAATCAAAATGTGTATAAAAAATGATATGAACGCAACTATAATTAGATAATATAAATTGTACAGATATAAAGTGATGTATATATAAATGTAAGTGAATAGCATTGTTGATTTCGATAATGCCAACTAGGCACTTCGTCATTGAAATTCTTTTGCATAAATTTTCCCAAATTATTACGATAATTTTACCTTGTAACTTGCTTTTTAGAAGTCACAGTATTGTAAAAAAATAAAACTATCAATATAAGTATAAAGGAAATCATAGTTCAATATCAACAGAAACTTTTGTCAGATGTATTGAATCAAAATTCCTTTCTGTAAATATTTCTACCATTATCAACAAACCTGCAGCAGTTTCTGTACATGTACAGGGAAACAGAATGCCAACAAATTATACTATACAAGGACCGCATAACATGAAGCCTTTCCCGGCTGTCGCATATAATATTAGGTGAAGAAGAAAACAATAAAGAATTGAATATCAAAATTTTGAAACTCAACCCATCATGATCAAAACAGCAGCAGTAATATTTCCTGATATATCTTGGCCTTGTGCACCAGCCAAGTTACAGTGCTAGAAGCCTTCCCCTTATGATCCATTGCTCACCACATTATGATTTCATAACTACCTGCTAGAATTTCACTACAACTACAGGATCAACAACCAGCTGCTTTCAGAAAGTTATCGTAGGGACTTGCTGCTGGAAGTTTGAACAAGTGAGGATGATTCTGATATTCATTTGCACACAGCATTGGAACAGAGTCAGAAGTTGGCTTGTACAAATCCACAGCAGTATTCTCATCAAAGAGAGGATTTCCCACCTGCATCTTATATGAACTTAATTAGATACTCCACTTAAAACTTGTATATGTGGATAATAATAATGTTATAAACCTGATGGCCATAAAAAAGGGCATTAGAGATTTAGAACTGAAAGCTGTGTGTTAATTTCCACTCTACACCCACACATTTTTATCTACATAATTTAATAAACCTTCATTGGAATGGAAACAAATATCCCACTAAAAGTGAATATATATTTTTATGAAATATTTAATGCAAGCATGGAATCTTAAAGCAAGGAATTACCTTCAGGAAATCCACATCTATATGGGAAGAGGAATCAATATTTTCCATTTCATTGTCATGATTTGGTAAAGGGGAGTCCATCAAACATTCTTGCTTCAGTTGGGTACTCATCAATCTGGACATGTTATGCTTTCCCATCAGAAGTAGCTCACAGTTATCAGCCATATCCTTGTAAGGCATATTAAATGCAGTTGACACAGAAATCCTCCCAGCTTGATGAGATGTGTCCAAAACCTATACTCATAAAGTGAGTTGCCAATTTTCGTGTTATTGATATGAGAAGAGCTTAAAACACAATCCAAAGAACACAAAAGTGTATGAGGGTATGAAATGGGTCACATACTAATTCTAGAAGTTGATTAGCACTCAAAAGACTAGGGACCTCCATGGACAACCCCGGATTGGGTGTTATTTCACTTTCAAATGAATCAGGAATTAAGTCATCATCAATTGAAACTACTGAAGCATCCTGTAAAAAGTGAAAATGACTACATCGGTCACAGCTCACAAGTATAGACAAAGGTAACATGAACATATAGACGGTTATTAGCTCCACAAAAAATCTGTCACTTCAGAAATCCACTTGACACACCTTTTCAGGCATATTCATGGTCAATCGAGATCCAAGTTGACACATATCATCCGGTGAGAATTCTTCTAGCAGATGCTCCCTTATTGAGGATGATTCAGTCTACATAAAAATCCAAAAGTTCATAATGTCTAGAAATGTAAATATATTTTACCTTCCAAAAGTCCAAAATATAATAATATATATAAGTAAAAGCTTTACTTTAGAAAAAATTTCCAAGCTCCTAATGATTTCAGAAGCAAAGTATTCCTGTGTTTGGTGTATAAAAGTCAATAACTCTGAAAGTGTGTGTAAGGCCCTATCATCATCTTCTTTGGATCCGTAGTTGATGGTCAGATTTTCAGGTGCAAAGCTGACAGCTTGCAACTTGTGATCTTCAATCAAATGAAGGAATGGGTCAACCTGAGTTCAGAATATGAAGACATTAAGGCGATATAACATGCTTTACTTTCAAGAATCCCGTAAATAAATTTAAAAGAAAAAAATAGAAAAGAGAAGTACAGGATCATTTCATTACAGGCAATGAGGGGCAAGACGCAGGAATCCTTCATAAATGTCTCACCTTTCCCTCTGTAAGCAATGCCTTGGCACTATGGACAAGAGGGACAATGTTGCATGCTTTTGAAGATAACATAATCATTGAAGTTGCCAAAGTAAAGAGTGATCTCCGACGAGATGGTGGCAATGGCCCTGCAACAAAATGTAGGAATTAGTAGCTAAAGGCTTGACATTCCAATACCATAGTCAACTTGTTCTTTCCTGGCCTCATTTTCACACCCACTCCCAATGGAAATGTATCTGGTTTCTAATAAAATGGTTATCAAGAATATTTTTCATATGCTATTTTATCTTGCGAGACTCCTATGGTGAGACTTGCTTGGGAAACAACTTGTGTAATTCATCAAAAACACTGGCTTCTTAGCAGTATATCAATCACAATCCAGCATTTTGCATTCAACTGAATGCCCATCATTGCAATTCACATCCTTTTGGCTTCAAGTTTTTTATAGAAAAAAAAATTAAGAAACAGAACATCTCAGTAGATATTTTCCCTCCTTCCTGAGAAATTTACCAAGAAATCCTCCAATCATGAGGGGCAGACTCAATTCAAGCTTCCTAAAAAGTACCAAATAAGTTACACCAAAAACCACAGACTCCAAGCCTTTGAACAGTGTAAAAACAATTGACCAATGTGCCTCAGAAGCAAAATAACACGTAACACAATATGTTAGAAAGCAAGCCTTACAAGGTCTTCTGAACTGCAAATGATTAATAGTAACAGAGCTATTGTGCCCTGTACTTCAGTTGAAATAAATTTGAGCAAGAGGAAAGAAGTATGATGGGGTTTTCCAATATCAACATAGGATATGTTGGATAAGCGGTGCCTACCGTTAAAAGACCCAAGAAAAATCAAATCATGTGTCATTCCATGTCAGATTGGATTCTATGCTAAGGACAATCAAATTTTATTATGACTAAGAGTAGGGGTGGCACCTATTGACGAAAAGATGGTAGAATATCGCCTTAGGTGGTTTGACCATGTAAAGAGAAGATCATTAGAAGCTCCGGTAAGAAGAGTAGATCAGATGGAAAATAACCTAGAAATTGGTAGAGGGGGACCAAGAAAAACCATAGGAGAAATCATTAAAAAGGACTTAGAACTAAATGGACTTCCTACGGATATGATTTATGACAGAATACAATGGCGTCGTCTGATCCATGTATCCGACCCCACCTAGTGGAAAAAAGCTTTGGTTGTTGTTGTTGATGATTGAAAGCTCACCTTCTTTAAGAGAAATATGCCACAAAGAAAAAGCAAGCTGAAAACTCCGAACTAGGAACTGGTGAAAAGAATTCTGCAAATACAAAATAAATTTATAAAATTATTTTAAAGGAAAAGATAATTCCACTCATTAAAAAGACAAAAAAAAAGGGATGGGAAAGAAGATGGTGCCAATGATGATGTAGACAGCCTTAAACCTTTTCTCTACTTTAGCAGTATGATCCCAGAACAATGCAAACTGACATACTAGATTTAGCAAGAATAATCAAAACTCTAGGTCAGATCATGAATGTTAACGTTCCATAAGACAATGACAAGTACAGTATGAACCTTAATTGTAGCATTACAGTTGCTAGGGAAATATAAATATTTCTAGCAGCAGAAATGAGTCCAGTAGACATTTTTGAGACAATAGAGTAGTATACCATTATAAAAATAATGATATTACATCAAAGATGTAGATCACAAAAACACGGTCAAGGGACTTGAAAAAAAAGTTCCTGACACAGACTCAGTACCATCAAATCAATAACCAACCCACAAAACATGCTGCAATGCTAGAGCTGCTCCAAAAAGTGCAACGCATATCATAGTTACAACTTAAAACGAACCTAGTTTCTTTGATTGTGACTATTGCCTTGTCCCTGTTTTCCCTGGCTGCAAAAACCTTACTACACCGCACATCTCTTCTCTCCTATTTTTGCCCCTTTTCCCCTTTTTTTCATGTTAGTGGAAATTTGAACATCAGAATACTCAAACATCAAGCACCAATAATAATGTAACATTCTTGCAGGTATCACATAGTATCATGAAGGAAAAAAAATAACAACGATAAAGGCACCATACAAATAGAAGGAACCCCTTCAACAAGTAAAATTATTTGAATATCATATAAGAAGAAAGAGTACAATCATGCAACGAGTCCAGTTATTACCTTAGCTCTAGAAAAAAGCAACACCAAGCTGTATGTATGAGCAATTGCTTCATAATTTGCAGGCATATTTCCAGGAGAGATAGACTGTGCCCAAATTGATGATAACAATCGGTTTATCTGATGGCTACTCAGCCTAAGGGAAGCAGCCTCCTGTGTTCATGTGAAAAGCAGATCAGTAATGTTAACCATGATAACAAACAAAATTCAAGCCAATGTAAAAACAGCACACTGTGGTTAAAGTAGGTTTTATATCACCCATATTGGTATATTTGAAGCATGAGCAATAATCATCTAATTATTTGGGCTTCTGAGTAAGTTGAAGACGGTTACAACTGTAGGACCATAACCAAACCCTTAGTGGATACTCATCATTGCAAGACTCACCAAGTTCTTATTATCATTGTTTGCAGTAATTTCATCTGCTGCAGTTAGTAGAGGGGGGTTATTCACACTATCCACCCGACTATAGGTTGACGTCAATCTGTTTAGGATCCCACCATTGCTATTAGCTGGTTCAATCTCCCCAGCAACATTTTCTTTGTTATATTGACGTAAATTTTCACTTGAAGAACGTTTCTCCAGTCTTAGCTTCTCAAATAAGGCAGCTGAAGAAGAGAAAACAGAGACTGCTCTCGAGAGTGTTCGTGGAACATTGGCCTTGGCTTCAGAAACAGATAAGCATGGCCGAGGGAAAACAGAGGTTGGCACAAGAACTACAGAAAAGATGCGGTGAGCCACCACTCGCGTTTCATGATCTGAATGGACCATAGCCAGGAGTAGTTGATGAAACAATGCCTCAGGGAATGCCTGAGGAAGGAAAGAAGGGTTCTGGTATCAAATTTATCGATGAAATTCAAAGTAGTGAACCATAGAGGAAAGAACTAAACCACGAATATTCACTCCTTGCCTTGTTCTGATAGGACAAATTTGGTAAGGAGGCTACAATTTGAGCAGTCCGATAAACAGCATAAACTGTGGTTCTGGATGTCGCCGTCATAGTTGAGATATTCTCTATCATCACAGCCATAACATCAAGAATTGGGCCTACTTCTCCAACCTGTTCATGAGTAGCAGCTTAGATCTCTTCCTTTCTGATAAATCTAATAATGAATGACAGCAGCATATACTATAACTTTATCAAAGTTTGAAAGACAACATAAAACCAACAAATTAATCATCCAAAGCATTTATGGTTCAATTATTCTGAAAGTTTAGGTATAAACTTGATTGAAAGCTGTGGGCAATGCGAGGTACCTTCTTTGATAACTGAACAAGGCACTTATCCACAGCTTCTCTGAAATTCTTGTTCCAATTGATTACATCAGTGGCCAGATTTGAGTTATCTTGAGAACAGTGTATGCTCTTCCGCAAATGTCTCATCACATCACTTATTGTGCCAATTATTGATACAGAAGGTTGGACCTTTGCATATTGGGCAAGCGAAGTGGTTACCTCAACAATGTCTAGCTGCATGTTGGGTTCTTTAAGGACAATTTTATGATCCAGATGCTTAATTAACATTGAAAGCAAAACATGTGTGTTTTTCCCTGCAACAACCAGAATGAAGGAAAATGAAAGAGAAAACAGAAGAGCAGGAGTAATTAACAAAATATTATATGACATCAGAGAACTTTATGATAAACTAAGAAAAAAGGTATACCAGAATCATCCATTAAAAATAGCATATCCCTTAAAACGTAAAAGGCAAGGCCATGGTATATAGACCATAAACTTCTATCATCAAAGTATCGGAATAAAGATTCCATTACACGACGTATGGTAGTACCCTCCTTGGCTAAGTTGGCCATATTATGTAGGCAAACCCCGGACCAAAAAGAGGGATTCTTGGCATCTTCCCTGCATGAATTTATGAAACATAAATCATTGAAAGGTGGTGAAATAAATAGAAGATAGCACAAATCCATTTCAAAGATTTTCTGCTGATAAAAACTATTACACTGCCACATTTACTTCGCCTTTGTCGTTAACAATTTTACTCCAGGATGGGTTCCTCTTCTTGACATCGAGCAAAGGAGAGATGTGATCCTCATTTGTCATCACTTCTTGGACCCACGTATTCTCAGGACCTTGTTCCTTATGATCAAGGCTTGCTGAATTTTCCTTAGGAGCTCCATAGTTTTCCAACACAACAGAAACAATCTGTAATGAAATAGAGAAAAATTTTCACTATAGATCAAACAAGATATTTAATATTTTCAATTAACACCGATATCAATTATATATGAGGATTCAGTCACAAGGAAAAGTCAGCCACATTAAACTTATCCAGCAAGTAAGGAATGAAACAGCACATAATAAGTTGATATCAATTTCTTCAAGAGAGAATGCAGACATGATGCAAATTGGGATAAAATTCCCTTACTCTTTTAAAGCTCTGACATAATAGTGTGAAACTTTGTCAATTTGACAAAGATTGACTTGCTGGAGGGATATTACAAAATTTTCACAGCAAATTAAGCACATAAAATTCCATAGAGTACAATAGGAGCTCTAGACTCCTAACATAAGATATTGACTGATAGAAGTGCAAGCATATGTAATAGCATTTTACATAAGATGGCCACGGACCTGGGCATGGCACAGATTAGACAAAGCAATGGATGACAGTTTGCACAAAATTATCTTCTAATTTGCCAAAAAAAAAAGGTCATTTTCAATTCCCAAACAGAAGTACGAATCTTAAAAGAATGCTCATGTATCAAATCTCTCTGAGCCCTACCCCCATATTCTCCATTGCTATTTCATTAATATACCCATAAAAATGAAGATCATTTTCAATTCCCAAGCACAAGTACAATTCTTCAGAGAATGTTCACATATCAAATCTCTTTGAGCTCTACCCTCATATTATCCATTATCATTTCATTCTGTGGCACACCTATATGGTAATAAGAAGTATTTGGAGAAAAATAAGCAGACCACACAAAATAATATGTTCACAAGTTGCTGCAACTACTTAAAAAATTAAATTCTCTCTAAAGAGAAAAAAGCTCAAAAGGCATTGTCAGTAGTTACAAGAAAACCGCATAAGTAGTCATAAGATTAAAGAAGCAAAAAATCTACTTACATTATCAAACTCAACTGATATGTGAGAGTGTTCACCCATAAACCGAACCTACAGAGCAAAGTAATTCATTTAATTCTAAAGAATATGTATACAGATTATACTTCCGGAGGAGAAAGGAGGTAAATTTACTAAGAAAGCAGGAAAGACAACAGAGAATGTTTTATCCATTTCATTCCAGCATTTTCACTTGGTGACTCCGAGGTATCCAATCTCAAAGCAAGTGAGTGAAAAAAGATAATAGAACTTGACATGATCACCATAAATTTATGACGCAATCTATGACCAAAGCTTTCAATGAAAAGAAAGAAAGAGCACTGATGTAAAAGCAAGAACTTCTAATCATAAACAAAAAATGTAAAAGCAAGAACAACTAGCATGAGGTGCCAAGATTTGTCTATCTACACTGGTTCACAAGCATGCTAACCAGCTTTACACATTAAAACATGGAAAAACTCCTTATTTGTGCATTAGGCAATGAATAAGAACTAGGGCAGGTTCAAGAAGTTATTGGACAATTGAAGATAATACAGAAATATAATCTAAGAAGATTTGGAATTTGGACAGTTATAAAAGAGAGATGGAAATGCCCCATTGCAAAAAGGTGGGGAAAATGCAAGGAAAAGAGAAAAAATAAATGAAAAGGAGAGCAAGGGCAGCTTTGGTGCAATGCAAAAGGAAAGTAAAACACATGGCCCCTAAAGGCGAGCAGAGAATGTAGCTTTGTATAGGACTAATGCCAAAAAGGCATCAAGGCTTATTGTAGCTGTTTTTGTCATTATGCAGACAGAACAATGGCTGAGACCTGTGAAGATCTAGGCAATAAAGGACCAGAGAGATATAAGCTACTACAAAAAATTAAATAAATATCTAGAATTGCTCAAAGACAAATAAAATGCTACAGGTGGAAGGATGTATATCCAAGTTCAATATTAGTTTGGATCAGAGGTTTATGCCAGTTGACCTTCAAGGCAAGAATATATCTGGACATTTCAGGACATAATTGGAAGGAACATCATACATTCTTCCTAACCAACTCCATTCCATAGTCATGTACTTAATATGTTCATTGACAGTAGGAATTACTATTTGCTACCACCAAGTCAAGATAAAAAAGGAAAGAAAAGACAGAGTATATTTATTGAAATAAAATTAAGAGACTGTTAGGATTCAATTGCAAGGTATGGGACTTGAGTCCCACATCGGAAGTATGGGATTCCGGTGTGGGGTTTATATGGCCTTGGGCTCTCCAACTACAATGGCTAGCTTTTGTGGTGTGGTTCTCCTAAGGTTCGTATCAATTGGTATCAGAGCCTTCCACCATGTCTCTCAGCTGCAAACGAGCGGCGCGGGTGGTGACGCCGGCATTGCAGTGTTCGCCCGGGACTAGTCAGAGGGCTAGTGCACAGCCAGCCCGCGTGGGCGCCGGGGCTGCGGAGCGTGGTGGAATGTTAGGATCCAATTGCAAGGTATGGGACTTGAGTCCCACATCGGAAGTATGGGATTCCGGTGTGGGGTTTATATGGCCTTGGGCTCTCCAACTACAATGGCTAGCTTTTGTGGTGTGGTTCTCCTAGTGTTCGTATCAGAGACTATGAACATTTGATGGTACACGTGAAAGAATACCTAAAGTCTTTTTCTGTGCTTAACCAAAGCTAACTAAGGATACATGATAAATGGGGTTGGTACTAGCAATTTTTCCCCTCAACATTGAACATGTTCACCGCTGCTTCTAGTCTATTACTGCTGATTTCCAAAGTTGAGAACAACTCATCAAGAAAATGCAACCCAATTTAAGCATTTTACCAACTGTCTTAAATACAGTTTTCCTTAAATCACTCCTGTTAGACTACAAACTGGTAAGGACATATAAAATAATTTTAAGGAAATCCAATTATAGAATGTCATGTTCTGCTGCATTTGATCCTAAACAAACCGATAAAGAACCCGAAAAACAGAGCACACTTTTATTGAAGGAAAACAGCTAAACTCCGTTCTCCACTGCTGATATCAAGAAGCTATCAGTCTCAGATGGGGAATCTGTACAACAACAGAGAAGAACACTCTCAAGAAAACAGAAAAGGAAATGTAGAGACACTGCAAGCAATTTGAGGGGCTTGCTTCCTCCCTTCCCAAACCTCACTCACAATTTTCCTACCCTTCCCCTCTCCTCTCTTCTCCTTTTATCCTATTCCCACTACCCAAATCTGTTTCCTGCCCCACCTCCCACATGGGCAGGTTGTTACAAAGCACCCTCACCATGTGCTGATCACACTTCCCTCACACACTGCCCACAGCAGTCTCTAATCCACTTCTGTTATTCCCTTCCTTGCTTGTACACCTTAGTACCAGGGTGTCTATCACAAACAGAGAAATATCTATACACAACTATATGAAGGTATGCATAAATATCAAAAGGGAAAAGAGTAGAGACTCTCTAAACTTTGACCTTTTTACAAATTCCTACCATGAACTTTAAAATCTTTTTAATTAGTCCGTAAACTTTAATTAATGTCTAAATAGATTCTTATGTTTAATTTAAATCTATTAATTCACTAATGATAAAACTGTATAATATCATTTTATTTGTATTAACATTAATTAAGAACTGTTTATTAATTTATTTATTAAAATTTAATTTATAAACAGTCCAGAAAATGTTAATATGAATAAGAAGTAGCTATACAATATCATCGTTAATGAATTAACAGATTCAAATTAAACAGAAGGATTTATTGGGACATTAATTAAAGTTTATGGCCTAATTGAAAAGATTTTAAAGTTCGTGATGGTAATTTGCATAAAAGTTAAAGTTTAGGGGGTTGCATACTCTTTTCCCATATCAAAATAATATCCTTGAAGATTAATATATAGGAAACTAATGAAAAGTACAACTCAGTGGAATTAATGTCAATGAAAAATTTAAAAACTCCAACTCGTGTTGTACAAGCATGAAGGTCATTTGATTCCTGAAAAATATGCAACATGCTGTTGTCCAAGACCAATTTGTAATCTGAATGTTAAATACCATTGATGAAAGGGCTTGCAAACCAGCTGAACAACTAGTTCTTGCCTTCTCATCTTCCCCTGTTTCTTGAGCTAATTGACAGAGCTTTGGGATAACACCTTCTAAGTTGAACAGGTAACTTCCATCAATCTGCAAAATTCAAAACATATGTGAGTCAAAATTTAGAAGGATAGTAAGAAATAGTTTATATTAGATATGTTTAATCCACTGAGCTTAAAACATGTAACTATAGAAGCACCAGTGAAACCAACCTGATTATTTACAAAATCAAAAAGAATGTGACATCCTATAACTCTCATTTCATCCTGCCGTGTTTGATCCAGCAGCGTGTGAATAATACTTAGCAAGCTACTTGCAAATAGTGGCCTATCAACAAACATAGAAATAATAAATGCACCACTTCTTTTAAATCTCTTAATTCCATGAGTTCAAGCAAAGATCACAAAAAGAACTGCATGTAAAATTAGTAGCCATTACCACCCAAAAAACGAAAACATTAGCAGCTAAAAACTAAATTTCTCTTAGAAATTACTAATATGTTGCCAATAATTGCTGCAAGCCTGCAATCATCAAGAAGCTGTGTAGAAAAAAAATTAGGAATTAAACCCGACATCAATCCATCCAAACTACACATTAATGAATCTCCATCTGTTATGAACACGACAAGGTGATTGTGTTTTCTTTGCCATTTAGTTTTCATAATAAGTAATGATAGAGCACGAAGTTAAGAAACAAACGTTAATGACATTCATTACCAGTTCCATCAGATGCTCAATGGGAAAAATTCAAAGATTGTATGCTTAAAAACTATTAGTGTTTCTGTATGATACATCGCAGTGAGGGAAGAATTGCAATTTTCAAAAGTGTGGGTATAATTCCGTGTAAGATCATAAAGAAGCAGGAAATAATGTGATTTTAGCCCTTGTAGATTTGAAGAATGCTTAGGTGGTGTTTGGTTTGTTTTCCGTTTTCATTTTCAGTTGATATGTTTTCACTCATAATTACAAAATTGTCACCTTGTTTTCACCTTGTTTCCTGTTTTCTAACTTCTGTAAAAAATGGTGAAAACAAAAACAAAAAAGTTATTTTCACCATTTCCTTCACAAAAATTTGAAAACAGGAAACAAAGTGAAAACAAGGTAGTATTTTTGTAATTATGAGTGAAAACATATAAGCTGTAAATGAAAACAAAAAACAAACCAAACACCCCCTTAGTATTCCAATTTGGTGGTATCGTAGTGGTTTGGCAAATTCATGTTGCTGAGTTACTGGGCTAGAACTAGTACAGTTGGGTTCAGAAGATAATCCTGCTACCAGCTTTTATAATTATAAATGCATTTCACGGTCATAAATTATTTCAGAATTTGTCAAGGGGGCATAATCCAAATGCACAAAGTGTATATACAGAGACCTAGTACATAATTATTTTGACCCACACTTAACTACACTTGCAGTGTTGACATCACAAAAGCACCTTAGTAAAGATGCTGAACTATCCTAAAATATATGTCCTCCCCACCCCCCGTTACTTTCCACAGCACTCCCCATCTTTTGGAAACAATTTGCCTAGGCCCACCAAAAAAGAAAATTAGAAAGGGTTGGTTACAAGAAAGAAGAAACCCAGTTTGTCAATGATAATAGAGAGAGGGTGAAGGGTGGGAGACAAGTTAATGTAACCAGTCTTCGAACAAACCACAAATGGATCAGGCATCATTAGAGCAATACTTCTCAATAGACACATACAAAGCCATCTGTATATAAGCATAAAGATAGGAGAGATATGAACTCACATTTGTTCTTTACAAGAAGAAAGAAATTTCTTGTAAATGCACATGACTATTTTTGTTGAACGGAAATTCTCATTTCGTAGTTCCTTGTAACATCTTTGCTCAAGGGCCTTCACAATCTGATTACCAATTATATAACTTTAGTGATCTTAGCAACAACCTTTAAGCATTTAGAAACTTGAGCTTTTCTTAATAAAATAATCAGAAAATTTTATAATCTAGTTACTGAAAAAGATATAAAAATTATTATATAACAGAAATCAAAGAAGGATACAGATCTAGAAGACAGGATACAAAAGTAACTTTCTTGATTTTTGCATAAGGTTTTTTTTTTTTTTTAATTTGATGATTCAGAGAAAAAAAAAGGCAAGAAGTTGATGTCTGGAATATATTAGAGTCGTATTTAATATTAAAAAGTCAAACCCACAGTAAGCAGGAACATTGTGACAGGTTGACAAGTATATAAATACTATGGCAAACCTAATGGAAATGAATTCCAAGAGAATTACACAGTTGATGAGAACAAAAGAGAATATTGTTTAAGTGGTAACAAGAGAAGGACATTATGATTACGATAAGTCATTGCAAAATAGGAAGCATATTTATAACAATACAGGTTAGAGAATTATCCATCCCATAATGTTTAAACTTCTCTAATAGGGTTCTAAGGTGTTCTCTATCCAATGGTTGAATTTTTAGATCTACAATATAACAATCTTAATGTCCAAGAAGCTTCTGATTTGATCTCCATGGTATCTTCACCTGATGTGCAAACATGGACCTTAGAATCTGCCAAAATTTTCAATTGTAAATTTGTTTTCCTTTTTAGAATCTGGAATCCTTCCACACATTGCAACTTCTTTTTGGAAGTTTAAAGCTACCTCTAAGATTGAGGTTTTTGTTTGGACAGCAATACTAGTAGGATTTATACTAATGATCTACTGCAGTTGTGTAGGCCACATAAGGCCTTGTCTCCAAATTTCATTGTCTATGTTATGTGTTACAAGAATTTGGAAATGTGGATAAGTAGTTTGGGATGTTTGGTACATATTGGAATTGTTCTTCCCACACTAATTTTTTTTCTCCACCTGTTATAGAGGCTTTGAGAGAGGAAAGGAGGCCAATGTGTTGCGGATTTGTGCTCCTTTTGCAGGCATTTTCTATGTCAAGTATGCAGAGGAAATAAAGAGTTCTTTTGAGCTGATTTTTTAATTTCCCCTTGTCCATTTTTTTTTTGTTTTGCTGTCAAAAGGACTCTTGATCATTCTGTTCTGTAATTGGCTTCTCTCTTATAAAGTTTCATATGTAACAAGATGTACAATTTCATTTCATAGAATTTCATCTAAGTGAACATATACAAGAATCAACCTACACCATCAATTCACAGAAATATGATATATCAACATTTCTTTGTGCTTTCATTGAAAGATTTCATACCTTGGGGATGCGTAAAGGATTTCTGGCGGCATAATCACATAGTTTTCCTATTTTCCTATCATTTGGCCCTTCCTCCTGTCAACTCATAATTTAAATAAAAATAAAATCAATACAGCAGGCATCTTGTGAATCAAACACTAGTACAAAAAGGACAAATAAGTCAATTAAAGAGACATATGTATCACGATCATGTAACCATGGATCTTTCAATTAGTATATATCATGCTTGTATTGTTTTGTTGTTTAGCTACTACAGGGAAGCAAAACAAGCATTTCCATTACAAAAACATGGTGAACAAAAAAAGAAAAAGCGCTTCACACTCGGATACTGTTCACAATATCATGCTGCCTAATCTTCTCAAATGAAGAATGTTTGCCTTCAACTTCACTGACCTACTTAAACAGCACAATTGAACATTAATCTAACATGAATTACAATTCAGTGTATGTGCTTCCTCCTGCATGGCTGCATTACACATATAAGGGCTGGACAAGCAACAGCTCTTGCAATGACAATGTGACAATAGAGAGACATGGAACAAAAAATAAATAGATAAATAAAAGAATTAACAGAAAACCAAAAACAACAGACCTGGTTACGAGGGAAAATGTCAGCAATGAGCCTCTTGTACCTCTTGACTGGCTGTCTGGACCTTGCCCTCATGGAAGGGCAGAAGAAACAAAGAGTACCACAAGCAGGCAGAACTTGACGCGAAATTACACCAGAGACCACACTCATTTTTGAATTCCAATATCAAGCAATTTGATGAAGGAAATCACAACAACAACAAAAATTATAAAATAAAAAATAACAATTTGGGTTGAAAATGTGCTCTCTTTCCCTTCTAAACCAATAAGAAAAATCGAATTTTGAAGGGGAAGAAGGGAAAGAAAGGCTAAAATCTCAACTGGGCATCCCTCAAATTTAACCACCAGCCTGCAGATAGCTAAATTTGAAGGTAATCAAGCTGGGGTTGAAATGGGAAAATGTAGCACTAGAATTTGACCTTCCCAAGAACAAAAACAAAATGTTATAAACATTGGAGGTTGTCTCAAATTTTAAGGAGGAGAAGGTAGGTAGCTCCTGGTACCAATGTATGCAAGAGGAGGGTGGGGGGGAATCCCTTAAAACACGGAAGAATGTTTTGTGTTGTGGTATATGAGAAATGAGATGATGGTACCCAACAAAAAGATGAAGAGAAAGAGAAAAATGGAAAATGTGATGATATGATAGTAAGAAACTAAGAATTTATGTGCTTGGCCGTGTGGGGATGCCGGAGAGAGAATTGTTTGTCATTAAAAAAAAAAAAAAAGAGAGGAACCAAGGAGGAAAGGGAAAATTGCAGGCCTGGCACTGGTGTTGGCGCCTCCCAATAATAATGATGCTTCAATTTTTTTCACAGTGCAACGGTTTCGGGTGGCTGGGAGGCCCCACCATTTACCCTCCTCTCTTGTCTCTTTCCTCTATTGTTTATTACTAATTATTGATTATTAATTATTAATTATTATGAGGCATAAGCTTTAAGCAGCCCTTCTCACCAAAAAAAAAAAACGCATACAGCAGCCCCTCGCCCCCTCCCATTACATTATAGCTACTTAATATTTATATTTTAAAATAATCATCATATTAATATTTGATACATTATATTAAATAATTTTATATTTTTAAATATTTTTGCTTATATATTTTTTAATTATTTTTTAAATTTTTATCATATTAACATATTTATATCGTATTATATTCAATTTCATATATGTATCTATTTTTTATTTACTAGAGTCCTTATCTTTTTTTTTTTAAAAAGAGCACCTTAAACTAAATAATTAATTCTTATAATTTTACTCAATTTGGGTTATGATCCTTGTAATTTACTTTTTTAGATTTTAATTTCTATAATTTCATTTATTTGAATTTTGTTTCTTTAAAGGCCAATATCTTAATAATTTAAAACGATAAAGACCAATTTTTAATAAAAAATATGAACTAATATCTTAATAAATAGAAATTTTAAAAACTAAAATTAAAATGAGTAAAAATATAGAGACCAATACCAAAATGACAGATATCAAAATCTAAAAAAATGAAAATATAAGGATGAATATATAAAAACATAAACAACATAAACCAAAATCTATATCAAATGAAATTATTGAGACCAATTATTTAGTTAACCGAAAACTCATTAAAATGTTAAGTTAGTTCATACATGTATAATCTAATTGTGTTGGCCTCCTAATTCAGAATGACTGTTTTTGTCTTTTGACTATTAAATACTTAGGAATTTAGAAAGGGAGGGTTAGTTTTTTATTTTGAAATTTAGAGATTTTTTTTATCTGATGAAATTTAGAGAATTATAAATTTTTTTATAAAAATCAATAATAGATAATTGGAAAGTTACATATAATTTCTTATTTATTCCTCTTATTTTAAAAAGTTCTTAAATAAGGAGATGTTTACTTAAAATGAAAATCCTTTTTCTTATTTCCCTCTCTTTCAAACTCCTCCATCCAACATACAATAAATTTACCAATTAATTCCAAGCCAATTTGTGGAAGTGCACTTTTATGAGTTATGATCGCATATCCAACGTGTGGATGTGCACTCTTATGTAGCATGTGGGTTGGAGCTAATGACATTGCAAAGGTATTCTCAATTGCTAAGATCAAGTTTGCTTACTACTTAAGACACTTTGTGTGAAGATGAAAAACAGTTTTGAGTATAAAAATCATACTTTCCCTATCAAATCTATATTCCCCTAGAAACAGCACGCAAGAAAGCCTTTCCAGATATGCATGAAGCCGAATAACTCAAATCACTTTTGTAAAAGATTATGAAACTCCAATTTCAACCTTCTAATGAAAGTGACAACAATCGTCATGAGTACTCCAACGAAAGGAACGAAAAGCAAATGGAGTTGAGAATAAAAGAGAAGGAATATGATACATTCGCAGAGCTCAAGGAAGGGGCAAAAGAGAAGGCCTGCAGTGATGAGTGCAGGAAACAACACATAGATGTTGCTTTGTTGCCAACTTTTGAAACGAAGCAGTGGAATGTCTTCATGACTCATCATGATTCAACGAGGGAATTCCACAACTGAACATGGCATAATCAACATACCGCATGCATATTGAAACTGAAAGGTTGAAAAGTCAAGCTCCTCTCCTTATGCCATATATTATTGTGTCGCTTATATATTACTTCCCGTGCACATTCCAAAAGGAGTTTAAATAAGATTTATTTTCAGTGTGAAGGTTTTAGATTATCATTTAATGATTTGTTGATACATCATTTAAAGAATTAGACTATTTAAGTAATAGTTGTGATATTCAAATTTCTTTAATTATTTGGCAATACACAAATACAGTTGATCAAAATCAAAATAATGGCATCAAATAACGCAGTTATTATTACCAACGTTATATACCATTAAAGAGAGATTTCTTTCTGCTCTCTTTTCCTTTCCTTCATCTTCCTTTCTGTTCTGTTGGGGCTGTCAGAAGTGCAACAAATATCTGGAAGGACAACAAAGCATTGGACACTCCAATAGGGGAAAAGTGGCTACAGCATACATAGCCAATTGGAGTTATTTTAAAACCATCTTATTCACCATCTTTTCCACTTATACAATTGAATTTGTACCAGAAATCGAAGGGATCAACATTTTTATTCTAAAAGAAGAATGAAATAATTCGAGCAAAGGTTTGGTAACAAAGAAGATTCCACCATTGTTTGAATTAAGCTCGCAAGTTACTGGCTAGTTGGAAATTCTTGCAAGACACATGATCCTGAAACAGCTTAGTCCTAAGCTGATAAAATGACAATTCAAGCAGTCAGATTGATTCTAAGCATGAAGGAAGAATCTTTTAAAGAAATACTGGTGAAATAATCGAGCCATCAAATAATGCTACAATTACATGACTGTTGTGTAGAAATCTAACATCTTCAAATTCATATTCACATCCTTTCGCTATAAAATAGGGCAGAATAATGTTTATAAACTGAATCATCCATTAAAGAAAGTGCAATTTCTTCAAGTTAAAATTTCATTCTGCTTTAACACCACACCTACGCTCTAGAACTACCACCATGATCCCTCTCAACATGCTCCACAAGGGACACTGGGTCTAGAAACCCTCTACTACACTTAGGACATGCATCAATCGTCACCTTCTTTACCCCAGATTGGTTGCCATTCCTTTCATGAACTTTTTGCACATGATCCACCAAAGTAGTGACAGAGGAAAACTTTGCACCACATTGAGGGCACTGCTCCACTTGATCATTTCTATTTCCACTGCCACTGCTCTGTCCCACCCCATCTCTTGCTGTCTGCCAGGCTTGGTTAATTTCACCACTCAGTTTTGACATGCCCGCTTCAGCTGAAGCTCGAATATTAGAAGCCACGTTACGAAAGCTTGTAGTCCATTTAGATGATGTGGTTGAAGTTAAACTGGGTTTTGACTCTTCTTTTCTACTCTTATTCAAAAGACTCATAAATGAAAAACTTGTTTCCAATTTTTTTAGCCCAGGACACTTGTGATCAGGTCCAAACCGGTGCTTCAAACAATGGTCTACCATGCAGTCCCTGCACTTAATTGTGTTTGAGAATACTAAGATCTCTCTGCATCCAGAGGCAGGGCATTTTTTCTTCTTTGTGACTTTCTCATAATTTGATGGGTCACAGTCAGCGTTAACATGATTCTCCCAAGTTATGTTTGGATCTTGATCTGGAATTAGGCGAACTCCTTTGGCACAAAGTGGACATATAACAACAGTGACATCTAGTTTGTTGGCCTTTGTACACTGATGCTTAATATAACTTCGGTGCTCCAAACAATATACCTGCAAGAGATTCGGCAGATATAGTTAGCTCAAACAAAGAGTTCTAAAATTGAAAACAAGGAGAATAATAATCCATAATTTCATACCGGCACATCCACAGAAAGCAATCATGCATAATCACTACTCAATATTTGAACCCCCATGAACTTGAGAAGTCAAGATGTTTATCGGAACTAAGAAAAGTTTTTGACTAATATATAATCAAACAAGAAAATCATAACTGCCAAATACTGCATGCTTATATTATATCTATAATCAGGTATGCAACAACCTGGAATGGCTTTGAAGTTTGAAGTAAGTACTCAACTTAATAGAAACCTGAATGCAATTTGTCCTTGCACAATAAGAAGCTTCAATTCATTTCCAGCAAAGTCAATGGATTTACAACAAACCAATACACACACACACACAACCTAGCTTGCCAAATCTTTGTTTCTGAACATTATATTGAACTACGTTCCAATATAATTCAAGCACTTAAAATCTGCCCTCGCAATATTAGAAGGAAGATAATGCAACAAACCAATTGAGAGGAAAAAACAGTGCTAACTGATGTTGGCCTTTGTAACTTAAAAATTATTTGACAGCTGATTAGGAAACCATGAAAAGAGGCTAGGATGAAAGATGAAACAAAGAGAGAGAAGGAGCTTCTAACATCCAAAATAATATCCAAGAGAAACTGAACTAGCAGTAACAGCACGTATATCGGACATTTACAATATTACCCATATATTACCACATTAGTGGAGAATAGTTAGAGTAGTTTGCTGAATCACCATGATTAGTTAGAGTAGTTCACTGAGTCACTATGTTTGTTGTTACTTAGCTTAGTTTAGTTACCTTCAGAGCTCCTCTACATAAGCTCATGATGCAATGTGTAAACACAATTTTCTCATTCAATCAATTTCAATTTCCTCACACATCCCTTCTCTCTCAATTTTCTCTGGCTCTTGTCATGTTTCTCAACACGGTATCAGAGCTCCCACAATACCCAACATGAAGAGATTTTCTCTCCCGCTGCATTGAGTTCATGTAGAACTCCTTTTTCTCTTTCAGTGTCCCTGCCTTTTCTCGAAAAATCCCTTTAATTTTCTTTATGTAATGTGTAAACACAATTTTCTTATTCAATCGATTTCAGTTTCCTCTCACGTCCCTTCTCTGTCAATTTTGTCTAGCTCTCGCCATCTTTCTCAACATGTAAGTATCTGAAAGTAAAAATTTATTGCCAACTGCCAAGAACTTCCATTTGGGAAGACAAATGCCAATGGAAAAGCAAAATATAAAAATGTCAAAATGAGATTGTTCAGGTCTGTCAGTCAATATCAAGCCCAAAATGAAACTATCAGTTTTTAGTATATCCATGACCCATGTTTGTTCAAAATCCTTTCACATGCTCTTGTTGAATAATCACCCTGCTTGAAAAAGGGAAAAGACGATGCCTAATTTTACATTTTTTTTTCCTGCAAGGTTTGGATTTCGATTCAATTAAGTTTCTGTTGGCAGAAAAACAGAAAATATCACCAAGATAAATTAGACCCAAAAAATAAAACGAAATTCCTTTCCAGCTTAATCGCAATTTTCTTCCGTTCTCCCTAATTAAAATAAAAAACACGGTTTTCAAAAAAAAAAAATTTCCAAATGCAACCTAGGAATGCACGTCGAATACAATGCAATGGCACAAACAAATTGCTATACTATAATCATATAATTTTTTTTATAAAAAAAAGGAAAAGAAATGGAGAATCGGAGAGAGAAATGAAGAACCAGATTACAGCGATCGCAGGTGAAGGGCAAGAAATCAATCAGCTTGCAATCAGAAACAGCACAATGCTTGCCTAGATCTGGGAATTCCGGAGTCCCCATCCAAATTCAAATTCAGCTTCTCTTGGGCTTGACTCGACGGAGAAAAGAGAAAACGAATTCCTTCCCAAGAAAGAGAATGGAAAAGGTGGATTTGGAAAATGAATCTGAATGTCGAGAATTTTGATTTGCGCGAATATAGGGAAGAAACGAAAGAGATGGCCCAACCATAAATCCAGGAACGGCAGGGCAAATCAAATCGTCGCTTACTCGGAAAGTCGTCTCTTAATAAATTAAATAAAATAATAATTTAATAATTAAAAAACTGGAATAAACCATTTGGATTCCGTCACCGTCAACGTGTACTAACAACTTAGAATTAGAGCTGGCAAAATAGATGGATTCCACTTGAAAAGTCGGATAAAAAATGAGTTTGAGATAGAAAAATTCAAATTTAAACCTAGTTTGATTTGATGTAGTCTGACCTGAAATAGGACTAATCAATTTTGAGTTGGGTTGGTCCATTGATTATAATTTTAATTATTTTTTAATTTAATAATATATACATAAAAGGAAATTATTATTTTAAAAAAAATAAAATTTAATTAATAATTAGATTAGTTATTTAATTTATTTATTTTTAATAAAAATTAAATAACTCAAATTTTTTATTTTTTACTAACTTAAATTTTTTTAAAATTAAATTCATTATAAAAAAAGAATTGTTGAACTAATAAAATATTAATCTGAAATATACTTAACTCAACTTGACTCGATTTAAAAATAACCCGACATAACCCATGTTGTCAGCTATAGTTAGAACTTAGAAGTAAGATTGTACATGGGTTTAAGTCAACCCAATATCATGTTGGGACATTTTTTAACTTAAACTCGATTCATTCATGACTCAAAAATAACCAAGTCAAAATTAGGTTAACTTGATACATAGATATAATATATAAATTTAAATATTATATATAATTAAGTCATAAAATTATAAAAACAAGAAATTAAAATTAAAATATATTTTATAATATATATTTTAAAATAAATAATGTAAATATAAATATATTATATTGTTATATAAAAATTATTAATTTAAATCAAAAAATCTTATTATTTATAATTAATTAAAAATATAAGCTTTAAAATTATGCATAATACCCGACCAGATTAAAACGAGTTGAAATATAATCCAAATTCGACTCAAAGTTATACTGAGTCTAAAACCAAAATTTGTCTCAATTAATTTTAAGATAGGATGAGTTACTAAGATAGATTAGGTCATCAACACCCATATTTAGAAGTTAGAACTAATCAAACGGCTCTTTCTTCCATGCACCTTGCAAGTTGAGGTGCATGGATGTACCCTAGATCTCATCCGTTAATTTTGGTTTAAAATGCATCAACGACTCCAAACAAGGAAGGGCAACTTTGAAGAACAGGTAAAAGTAAAAACAATGTCGTTGAACCCTGCAAAAATGAATATTAATTACAAGTCCTTCAGAAAAGCCCTATCTACTCTGTCTTTCCCTTCTCTCCATTTTCTCCGGTAGCAGTGAGGTAAACGATTTTGTGTTGTTCCCTTTTGCATTACATATGTTGATAGTTCTTTTCATATGTACATATTTTGGTCCACTTTCACTAGCTAAACCAAGACTCAAACAAAGACAATGGGTATGAAGGGGCAAGGGTTGCGCATCAAAGGGGGTTCAACGTAATGGCAGAGGATGCTAGTCTGGTCTGCCCTTGCTGCGTCTGGTCTTAGGTGCGGTGTACGATGGTCTGATGCAATTTTGTGTAAAGGACACCAATGAAAATTATAATAGTTATGGGATTAAAAAATAAATACTAGAAAACTGGTAAAAAAAAACAACAATATTCCCTCTAATAACAAGTAAATTACATGGTGCACCATAACTTCGAGGGGAGCATCGTAGGATCAGCCCTAATAAAAACAACTCGGATATCAAGTTTTCTCTCCATTATCATACACGACACACACAATCAAAATCTCATCTTTGAGAACCACGATATTATTTAAATGGTCTGTTCTCACTCTTTTGTATATATTATAATTTTGATTTTATTAACTTTTTATTAAATAAGTTAATTTAAATTATTAGATTAAAATAAATTAAAGGTTATTTAATAAAAAATAATAAGAGTGACAATATATAATAAGTGAGGGACAATAAATATTCCCTATTATTTATTTTGATTTACTTCATTTTCTTTAAAATTTATTTCATTGAATTCTTTATTTAATTATACTATTCTATTAACTATGATAGTAATTGTTTTGAGATGTTTCTTTCCGTGATCAAATCATAACTTTATAATAGATAAATTTTTATTAAAATGATAGATTAAGACTAAACTCTTTCATGTTCTAGTGTGAATTCAGTTGTTTATACTTTATCAAATTTGAGTACGAGTCCTCGTCAAAAGAAAAAAAAAATTGAGTTGGAGTCCAACTTTAGTAAATTTCATATTTTTAATTCTAAATTGAATTTTGTTCAAGTTTAGCTTAATTTTTTTACCAATTTTTTTTTTAATTCTAGGATATAAATTTAAATTTTTTCAGTTATATCTATATGGAACTTAGATACTTATGCCAGGTTTGATATACAAAATTGTGATTTTACCAAATATGAATAGAATTAGAATTAAATAAAATGGGCTGGATGGAATAATCATTCTCAAATCACAATTTGATAGCTTTTGGAATATAATGATTCTTCAAGCCATTTAATTGTTTAGTACATGAAATCAATACAGAATAGGATTAAATTTAATTCAAATAACTATTCAACACTTCACTTTTTTATTTACTTGATCACATGTTCTAAATTGAATGTTTTCAACTGGGGTATTTTTTCAAGTTTTCACAAAATTTGATATTTAAAATGAAAGTAAAGGAAAAAAACCACGGTTGCAAAGTCTATTATTTTTGGTAACATATTGCAAAGTCTTTTATTTGTAAAGACTTTTAAGTCATGGCCTCTAATTATATATATATATATGAACATGAATCAGTTTACATCAGTGTAAGTATTTTTTCTTTTACATTCATTTTTAACCGTTAGTTTTATTTTCATTTAATAGTTAAAATTATTTTATTAAAAGTAACCATTAGATAAAAGTGAAATTAATAGTTAAAAATAAATATAAGAGAAAAAAAAAATTTATACTTGATATAAGTTGATCATCCTTTTATATATATACAAGGGAATTATTACTTAGAACGAATTTTTTTTAAAAGGAATTCAATACAGTAGAGTGAACGTAATATTGATATTGATGAGATACAATTTAAAATTTATGTTCTTGAAAATTAAGGCAAACTCTAATTTATATTGCTTTTTTGCGATTTTCTTCTTTTAATATTGTTTTATCAAATGAATCATATTACCAATTAATCTTTTTATTAGATATTAAAGATATAATAAAGTTATTTATAAATCATTGCATATTAGTTTAAGTTTTTAAGAAAGTCAATTCTTAATATTGCATATAACATATTTTCTCTGAAGATCAGCACGTACATTTTCCACGCTTCAGCTACGAAGATAAAGAGCTATGCCTTAGAAGGCACGTTGGATCTTGACATTAAAAAAAAAAAAAGAGTAAAGAGATGTATGTTTTTTTTTGGGTGCAATAGAATAAGAGGTTGAAATGGGCCTCATGATAAAAAAACCTGGAGGTTGAAATGGGCCAACCGAATCTTAAACCAGAGGACCTGGACTGTCTGAACTAAAAGATGGGCTCGTTACCAACCCCATCGCATTTCGTTAACGTATATGGGCTTAATAAGGTTTGCAATTCATAAAAATATAGGAACACGAACAATCATCTATTTGTTCAAGACTAAATAAAATAAAAAAGATCAATCATCTATTTGTTCGATTTAAAAAGAAATATTCTATATGTGCATGTCTAAATATAAATATATATTCAAAAAATTATCTTCATCATATTAGGAAAAATAAAAATAAAAACATTAATTTCAGTTACTTTTTAAATCAAATTTGAGTTATTTTAGTCTGTTATATTTTTTAAAAGTTTATTAAGATTTGTTAGGAAAATGAAAATTCAGCCCAAAAGTATAAAATCATAAGTGAAATTCATACTTGATTTATGATTATGAGACGGTCAGTTATTGAAATCCAGCCCATATTACTATCTCTTTTAAGTAGTGTCTATTGTGTATTTTGGTTTTCCATATTACTAATTCTAAATTCTCCTAATAATTTTTTTATATTTTTTTAAAATATTAAATAAATATAATTTTATTTAATATATTTTAATTAATTATATTTTAGAAGGATATAATAAAATTAGATGAAGGAGCCTCCTCACTAAATTAGATGTTATATGTTATACTGTTATGGAAAAAGAGTATAAAGACACTTTAAATTTTAACTTTTTTTGTAAATTATCACCACAAATTTTAAAATATTCTCAATTAATCCTTAAATTTTAATTAATATCTCAAAAAGATTCTTATGTTTAATTTGAATTTATTAATTCACTAATGATAATATTACATGGTATCATTTTATTTATATTAATATTAATTAAGAACTATTTATTAATTAATTTATTAAAATTTAATTTATAAACCATCTAAAAATATTAATACAAATAAAATATTATTATACAATATTATTGTTAATAAATTAATAGATTTAAATTAAACTAAAAAATATATTGAGATATTAATTAAAATTTAAGAACTAATTAAAAATATTTTAAAATTTATAATAATAATTTACAAAATAATTAAAGTTAAATGAAGTTACATACTCTTTTCCCTTTTATTATTATACGGAAGCAACAACTCATCATTATTTAAACACCACAAGACACCTAAGTGGCAAGTACCAATGTCTCTATTTTCAAAGTCCGCCTTTAAGCCCTAGACAGCCAAATTTCCTGAACCGAGACAATATATATAGATCAACATGCACATGCTAATGCCTGAAAACATAAAAGACAGAATAATATGGGGGGCCTCTACTATGGCCCCTTAGAAAATGGGCATTACAGAGAACAAAATACACCTTTTTTTTTTGGCCTTAATCTTGATACCTCCACAAATATTTCTTAGCAAAGCAAATTATGGAAGTCCATATTCCAAGATCTGGAGGAGGCAGCTGATCAGGGCCTGCTTTCTGAACTTCAGTGTCAAGGTGATTCGTACCCAACTACCCATTAAAGTTTCTGCAAGTTGACAAACCAGCCAATTAGGGACACAGGGAGGCAAAACTCATAGCTCTGAAATTGCTGAAGAGACATATAAAAGACAAGGTGGCAGCCTGGAAAAAACAAAGGAAAATTTCAAGAGGAAAAACAAACAAAATCACCAGGTTCATTGGGGTCACAGTCTCACAGACTCACAGATTGAACATTAACATGTGACATCACAAAAGACAAATTTGGGAGGAGAAATCAAATATTTTGAGCGTGAGGTTGCAATGCAATTCAAGACCCCCCCCCCCCCAACTGACAAGCTACAAGTCCCATTTCAACTATACTATTAATGAGTTAATGGGCAGTCAGAAGCTTTTGGCCTTCATCTCTGTTTTGCACATCGAAAGTCACACCTGCTTTTATTTAAAAAGGAAACCAGTCAGATAAAGTAACCAAACAAAAAAGAAATGTACCATAATAACATAAAAGCACCAAAGCAACAAAGGCAAGAATGACATATATTTATGACCATTGGAATCCTATTTTATAGCTACAATAATTTTTCTCCTATCAGGAGTATTTAATGATACACAACTCACTTTGACACTCTTACAGTAGTCTATACAGTTCAGTATATGAGCTTTGTGCAGTCTCATTTCCTCATTCTACTCTAATTTGCTAACTTCTCTGTCCTGCATTAAATCATATGCCATAATAGCTTATCCTTAATTTTCATCTGTTCTATGTAGTTTTCCTCTCCTGGTGGCTATTATTCTCACCGTTTATGTTGCCTTTGGCATTTTGACTGCACAGTACTAAAGCAGAAGAGTCTTGACTAGGCCAATCAAGAGTCCAGATTCATCATCAAGGTTGTGCTCAACAGAATCATGGATGGAAGGCTGGGGAGTGAAATGCAGCCCTTTGTTGAGACACCACCCAGAGTGGCAGAGCCAAATCGTTATTCACATAGATCAATTGAGACGCTTGTGGTGGTCATAGCAGTGATCACAATAGTGGGTGTCATTGCAGGCATGATTGCTAGGTTGTGTGGTGGAAGGCACTTTGGTGGCAATGGGGAGAATGACATAGAAGGTTGGGTTGAAAAGAAGTGTAGAAGTTGCATTGATGGGGGACTCCCGCCTCCACCTCCCCCAGAAGAACCAAAGCCAGCAGCAGCAGCAGCAGGTAAATGAAAAAGGGCTCAGATGCATTCTAACACAAACATTGTAAGACAGTATAGAACTTGATGAATGCTTTGTTTTGGCTAGCCAGTGAATACCATGTGATATAAGGGTTGGGGGAAAGTTTACACAGCTTTAACTGTTGTATAGAGTAGCACTATGTTAGTTGTAGAACCTAAACCATTGATTTTAGACTCACCTAGTTGCTGTTATTGGTCTTTTTATTTCAATTTTACTTTGTTGGTCGTTCATTGTTTCTTCTTTAAACATCATTCTCCCAGTGAGAGCTTATTTTTTTAGCTTCTTCTAACAAAACATATTCCAACATTTGCAGAGATGTATGATGCTCAAGCAACTTGGAAGAAAAAACGAAGTAGCATAAATTTTTAATTTTTAATCAACGAAATTAAATATGAAAATTTGTCTTATGGTATTCAGTAGTTAATTTCATTCAAGTCATCTTTTTTATTTTTTTATAGCTTATCTTAGACGAAAAATTGATGGAGCAATGGTTAAAAAAGAAAAATACCGTTAGTCTCACATAAAATTTTCTCACATAACTTAATATAACTCTCATCACTATTATTTATTTTTCTTTCTCTACCCTTTTTTTCTTCACTATCAATACTGCACCATCCTTTATATGAGTCTCGCTTTATATGAGACTATCATTTTTAGGAAATGTTTACGGTGTTATTAAAAATTTATGAAGTATAGGTGCTCCATGATCTATAATCATATATAATATTAAAATAAATGAACGAATGATATTAATTATTTGTTACTTAATTAATAAGTAATATGTATGTTTCTTATTTTATATACAGAAAATTTTATAAATTTTAACTATTAATATTTACACATAAATAAACTCATACACATAAAACTTAAATTAGTCATGTCTTTTTATTATAAATAATTGTATATACATAAAATTAACTATTGTAAATTTTAACTAATAATATTTTACATACACAATAATAAAATTTTAAAAAATCAACTAATTATAATAAGTAAAAACCCTTAAAATATGGTACTCCAAAACATTTCAGGATGAGCATAAACTCCTCCCATTTTTCAAATAGGAATCCAATTTTCAGTCACTAGGTTAGTGGAGCCACTTATCATGACAAGGCCTAATTTGTGTCCCAAGAATCTTCTGGCGATTACATTGGGCCCTAGGCGTAACTTATGGCATAGAATCCTGAAATGTATGTTTAAATATGCCATAATCATCATAGCACGAAGTTGTAATTCAACTATGCAAAGCAAAAGCTCTCCAAGCCGTTGCCTAATGCTATTATAAAGCCAAATAAAGTTTCCAAGCTTTCTTTCATTTCCCTAATGGAATCTTACCGTTGCTATTACTAATTACACCTACTTTAAAAGAAAAGCAAGATAAATTGCTATTATACTAGACATAGATTGGATTGGAATTTCTATTTAGTACACACTACTGACTGCACCCTTCGTACCTTTACTGAATTACAATTTACAATTGACCAAAGCAATATCTACCCACAAAAGTACCAACATCAAATTACTGATTAAGCGATAGCTCGCAGTTGGGCCATAATTTTTCTTTGTTTCAAATTTAATATTTTAAAGTTCCAATATTAATAGCAGATAGATGGGGGATTGTCTTACATGCACCCTTTGTTTGTGAAATGCATGAATACACCTTAAAATGTATGCGTTAATATGGTAGAAAACAATAGAAAAAGTCATGATGCATGGCCCAGATTAAAAAAGGAGAATCTATTGAAGAGGTAAACTTGGAGAACATGCAACCCACCCAAACTGAAGACCACCATTCACTGGCGAGCCACCGCAAGTCACCACCGCCTTAACTCCGACCAATCAAAATCGTGAGCCACTATCTCCTCAACCGCCGTCTAAATCCCAACAAAACCTACCACCATGGAAACCCAGAGCTCAGATCTCAAACCCACAACACCACTGCATTGCCATCTCCTCTTCCACGAGTGTTTCCTCCCTGCAACCTCCATGAGACCACATACTAACCAATGACGGATCTAGAAATTTTAGGTAATGGGGCGAAGATAATATTATCAATACAGAAGTACAATTTTTTTTAATAATTATATTTATATATTAAAAAATATATTAATATAAAATTATAAAAATCAATTTATAATTATTATTTTCGTATTTTTATATTTTAAAAATATTAAATAATTTTTTATTATTATTACTATCAAATATATTTTTTATGTATGTAACTAAATAATCATTCAATAAAAATAATATAATTAAAAGTGAGAGCATGGGGACAAAAATTATATATATAAAAAAATAAAAAAAACATACATATATATAATTAAAGAAAAATTCTAAAATAGAGTGGAAACATGTGTCCCTACTCATTTACATGTACATCCGTCTCTGATCCTAACCCATCACCCCCACCCCCTCCATGAGTGCTTCAAATCGGACACTGTGCATGTAACAGTTTCAAATTGGGTACAATTATAATTTCACATCCTAACCGGTATCACTTATAATTATCTGTAAAACAAAAGTGCACTAGTTCACCTCTCTAACAAAGGGAACATGGCAGAAGGCTCCATCAAATGGATAAGTATAATAAATTGAGCTAAATGCAGATAAGTAGTTTCATATTTGAATAATATGGATTCGATTGGGGTGCATACCAACTTACAAGATTTGATTTTGCCTTAAAAAAATGCCATTAGGAAAGAAACAAATTTAGGGTGAAAAGGAAATATCAAAATGAGGACATACATGACACATCACCAATAAAGAAAACTGGTTGCTAACTTCATCTTCTCTTGGTCTCATGGACTCTAAAGGATCTGCTTATGGACGACATTTGAGAAGATTGTACTCGTTTTGTGTTGGAAACTCAAGTGAGTTCCAAGTAGATATGTGGATAAAATAAATCTCACATTGTTAAGGAGTGAAGGAGATAAAGACTTATAAATAGATAGACCTATAACCTTAATACACAAAGGTTTTTGGTTAAGATGTTGTACTCGATCCCGTAATATTGTTCCTCTTTAAATTCATCATTTCAGCATCTCCTCGGTATTTAAGGCTCTCCCTTTCTAACTTTTTGGTGGCTTTTTGCATATCCCTTTTAGTAAAAAGTTAAGGTATTAACTTCTAATGCAAAAACATTAAGGTACTGTTTGGCGTATGGAATTAGGCTTGAAATTGAGCCTTGGAATTAGACCTCCCAAATCCAATTATCTTGTTTAATGTGTACATTATAATTGGAATTCCAATTTTGAGTTCATTTCTATAGAAATAAAAAATAACTATTTTATACTATTTTCAATTCGTAGTCTAGACCTTAAGAATTACAATTTCAAGCACAAAAGTTAAAAATAATATGTTATAATTATTATTCATTATCTTTGTTGATATTTCGACAGTCATTGTTATCAATGTCGACCAAGTCGCCAGTGACATCCTCTGACTATCATTGCCATTCACATTGTCCAACCACCATCGTTGGCGTCTCCTTTTGAACATAGTTGATGACGACGCCCTCTGATCACCATCGTCGGCGACACCCTTTGACCACCTTCGTCGGTGACGCCCTCCGACCATCGTTTCCTACAACGCCCTCTGACCACCATCGCAAAGGGTACCCTTCAGCCACCATCGTCGATGGTGTCCACCGACCACCATCGCCAGCAGCATCCTCTGACCACCGTCATCGTTGGTGTCCACTGACCACCATCGTCGATGGCATCCTCTGACCATCGTCGCTAGTAGCGTTCTCCGACCACCTTAGTCGGCGACGCCCTCCAACCACTGTCACTGGTTGTGCCCACCGACCACCATCGCCATCATTAACAATGTCCACTAACCACCATCGTCAATAGTGTCATTCGACCACCATCGTTAGCGACGCCCTCCATCCACTATCACTGGTGGCGTCCATCAACCATCTTCACCGTCGCTGACAATATCCTCTAATTCAATTCAGATTGCAATTCTATGCCTCAATTCTTTATGTGCTCCAAACATAAAAAATAATATTCTTAACCAATGTCAATTCCAACATCCAAGCAAATCCTAAGGGATTAAAAATAAAAAATCAACTCATTTGAGAAATTTATAAACGAGAAATTTTAGTCTTCAAAAATTAAGAGAGTTTGATATAAATGTAAATTTTTATTTTTATGTACAAAAGTTTATTTTTTATATGATTAATTAATAAAAAATATTATTATACTAGAATTGAACTCAAAAATTTTACGTGAACGCAGCTTGGTCTTACTAATAAAGCCAACCCTCATTAGAAGAGCCCTTGGGTTAATAAGGCTTATTTTCATCTTCAATGAAACGACCTAGTGTGAGAGGATGAAAGCAACTAGTTCTTCCCTTAATCTCATGTTTTGCCTTTGAGCCTTTCTCAACTATCACATTTCTAGAATCGTGATCTAAGTCATCTACAATCTATTTTAAAAAATAAGGTTGTTTTAAATGGGTTTCAAATGATCACTTGAATAAGGTTGATAAATGTGATTTCTTCCGTAATGAGATATCAATGACAGTGGTGCGAGAGGTGGTTACATAAAGATATTTTATGGTACACCTCTTACGATTTCTTTCTTATTTTGAATTAAAAATAACAAAATGTTATAATAAAATTGGATATCTCATTCTTTCACTTTCATCTATACTATAAATAGTTCAGAGTCATTTCAAGGAAAGTTTTGCCAATTGTCAACTTCTGGTAACTCTTTTTTCCTGCCATAAATTGCACCTTTCTATTCTTAGTAACATTCTCATTTTTATTTAATAAAAACATAAATTATTTGTTAAATTTTAATTCTTAATTAAATTATCGCTTATGTCATACAACTATATTCCATTATAAAGAATAGCTTCCCAAGGAAGCTTAAAATTAATCTTATTTATTTATCTCACTACCTCTTTTTTATCAACCAACTAACTTATTTAATCTAATAATTAACAGTTAGGTGATAGTTATGATAATTCAAAGACTAATTTTTCATTTATTGTATCTTTAATTTTATTTAAAAAATAATATTAATTAATTTATGGTATAGTTGTAAACCATTTATTCTTATTGGTATTCGCATTTCACTTTAAACAAATTAAAAACTCACATTTTTAAGAAAGTTTTTTTTTAAATGGTGGACACAAACCTTTTTATTTTTATTTTTTAAAATTTTAAATTCCTATCAATTGAATTTTGTATTTCATCTTTTTTTTATTACTCTTCCTAACCCCAACCTGGCATATTCTTATTTCTTCCCTTTCAGCACATGCATACGAGTTTTTAAAAGCTATCTCTTCGTTCTCTCTGTCTCTGGTGAAGGATTCGTGGGTGTTGCGGTTATGGGTGTGTGACAAAGAGGTGGAGGTCGCGTGGCTCGGTGGCGGTCCGAGGCTGTGATCTAGGTCGCAGCTATGTGGCTCCAACAGTGTTTTATGTTGGGTTTGGCTCGCGGATCCGATTTGGGCGAGACAGAGGCGCCACAGCGAGGAGGAGAGGTGGCAAAAACTCATGTTGGTGTGGCTCTGGCAGCAGTGCAAGCTCCGATTATGGTTTCAGTGGTTGGGTTTGTAGGCGGTGGAACAGTTCAATTGCTAAATCTGGTGGAACGATTTTCCCTCCTAACTGTGAGCTTTCTTCTTCTCCGTTAGATCCTTTTGCATCTAACAGCTATGGTGTTGTAGATTTTTGTCCTCTGTCAGCTTATCTTCTTTTCCAAATTTTAAAATTTAAAATTGCTTGCTTCAATCCACGACTCATTTTTTTGTTTTTTTTTTCTCTGTCTATTTGCCTCTCATTGAAAAGCTGGGCAATCAACACAAAACATGAAGAAACCTCAGATCAACGATGTGAACAAGGAGAAGAAATTTAGGTGCAACGCAACCAATTATGTTCTCTTTCTTTTCTTTTCTTTTCTTTTTTTCTAATCTCTCTATTTTATTATTATTTTTTCTCTGTTCAGAAATGAACTATAGATTTGTTCATTTCATACATGCTATGTTACAATTTTAAGGAATGGGCTTTTACATTTTATAGACCACAGAGAGGGAAAGGGATTAAGGGGCGTATGGGAATGGGAGAGAAGCAAGCAGTATGTGACTAAAGGATATAAGAGCAACTATCTGAGTGCATATGTCAGACCATCATAATAACATGGGAATCAAGTACATGAGGACATGGAGGAGCAACAAACTCCTTATCTTGTGTTTCCAACTTGATAATTTGAATCTTTGAACACAAATGTTCAGTATGGTGAATTTTGTTTTTTCCCTTTTGTTTCTATTTATGATTTTCATTGGGTCTTCAAACTTGATAATTTGTTCTAAAATTTTGGAGCTTATTGGAAATATTGTAACAGAGATTCTTGCTTTGTCAGATGTTTGTTTTATTTATCAATTTATCATGTTCTTCCTTTTCTTTTGTTGTAATGGAGAAGAGATTGAGATTGTGGTGTCATGTATTTTGATCAATGATTTTTTAATAAGTTAAGATTTTGCAATGATTTAATTACAATCTGCCACTAATTTTCGATTGAGCCATCTCTATAAATAATAGTTAAGTTTGAACTGATTCACAAGGTGCAAGTGTGAGACTCAAATTTTGGAAACATAGGAGTGCTTTGAAGTTATTCATTTCTCTCATCTCTAAGTAAATCTCTATTTTGCTTCAGCTTTGACAATAATTATACCACCTTAACAATATGTTGTTGTATTTTGAACTCTCTTTATTACTTTATTGAAGAAATTATGTTCTTCAACTCTCAACTGGAAGCATTCTTCATTCTCTCTCAGCTTGAATCATTCACTCTTTGGGAAATTAAGGACGATGAAGAGTCTTGAATCTCCTGATAGTGGATTTGAGGTTTTATTTTATCATTACCATTTTTGTTTTGAATGCTTTTGTTTGCTTCCATAACTCATTTATCACATTCTTTGCAATTGCAATTTTCCTTCGTGATAACACTATCACCTTTAAATGCAGGGGTTACAGTGCATCGGAGTTCACGAAATCCATCGAGTTCTTTTGGAATACGCTTATAGGTAAGCAACGTTAATTATAGTATACTTTGACTCTTAAATTATGTTTAAAATCTTTGTTTTTCTTATATAACTCTTTAGAACCTTTTAATGAGGTTTCTTTCACATCTTGGGCAGAGGAGATGGTGCAATATGGGGTAGCTGAAGACTGTCATGAATGGGTTATGTGATATTTACCTTTCTGTTTGTTATTGCTTTTTTTTTTTTCCAGCTATACTAAAATATAATGAACAAAGGAGGATCTATCTTGCTCAAGGTAACGTTTTTTTTTAAATTATAGGTTGTATTTTTTTAATGGGAGAATGTAAGTAGACAGGAGCATGATTGTATTCTACTTTGAATTTTAGTAATTATTATATTTTGAATGTATTTTGTTTGGATTCATGCTCTGAGTCATGTTCTGATTCGTATTAGTATTATTCCTTTTATCCATCTACTTTTCTTTTGCGTATATGTTTATTTGGTTGCATGCTCTGATTCATTATATTATTTTTTAAAAAAATTTTGCAGGTGTAATTTCACAAAAAATAGAAACATATCTAAGGTGAGATATCCTTCTATTTTTCTTTCCATAGTTTTTGGAGGCTGCCATTAGAGAATAATAATTTCACTTATCGGATAGAAATGCATTTGATTATTATCCTAGGCAGTGGAACTAAAAGGATTTTAACTACTAGGCTGGAATTAATTTTTAAACAAATTGTATAACCAAAGGTGTGATTAATTTTTCAGTTAATTGGTAGGAAGTGTATGTTGTATGGAAAGTAGTGGAGATACTAGCATTGTAATTTCAAAGTTTAATCATTTTAGATTGTTTTTATGATTATTATGTTTGTCAAATTCATATGGTATGTATGCCCTGGGATTTTATTAGTTTGATTTACTAGAGGCAAGTAAATGGAATATATTTTTAGGATTTTATTTGTTTGATTTACTAGAGGCAAGTAAATGGAATATACTTTTATGATGAAACTATAAAAAAGAAGACTACTCTTATTTGTAAGTGGAGAGTTTTCTTTGAGAAAGAATCTTAAAGTAAAAACTTTTCAAACTTACTATGTAAATACCCTTCCAAGTTGCTAGGCAGCAACTAAAATTTATATGACTCTTTGAGTCTTAAGCCACTTTCAATATCGCTTCAGAACATGGCCTTCTTTGAAAGTATTGAGATTGTTAATTTTGCTACATTTTAAGAGTACAAATCTTAGTATGGTAAATTGTTTTGATGATACTTCTTCCATTGCTTTTTTAAAAACTAAATGTGTTTTTGAGAAGCATCATAGGGGATTATTTTTTGAAGCTTTCATCTAGCTATCCAAACTATAAAAACCTGTATTTATTATAGTTTATAATATCTTTTTTTGAGATTTTTAAATAATTCTATTAAGAGTATGATTTTTGTATTTAATGTAAGCTTTGAGATTGTCCGTTTGTCCTTCTTGATGTTTCAATTGAAATTGGTGGAAAAAACAATTATATTTCTAAAAAGTCTTTTTTGTTACCTATCCATTCTTGTTGTTGTAAAGTGGTGTATTGGTTCTCAAGCAAATTTGTGCTATGTAATGATCTTACATATATTTTCTCCTAGAAATTATTTAACAAAAAAATCAATCTTTGGTAATCATAAAATTTTGTAGGCAGTGCTTTTAATTATGGTTATTGTCTATGTGCCTTGGATGATGTTCACATAATCTTTTATGAACTTTAAGTAAAAACCAGGTATGTATAAAGCTAACAAAAGTGAATATGTTATTCAAATTTAAATTAAATATTGGTTTATAAATCATTCCTTGAAATTGTATAATTACCTATTTAATTTTGTTATTATTTTGTTGTGTTGTGTGTCCAAATATAACTTTTAGTTTACGAAGTAGGAATATTTATATTACTCTTTTTTTGTTGATACAAGCATACGACAAACTAAGTCAACTGTTGTTGTTGGTAGGAATTATAGTTGCTTGATTGCTTCCTTGTAGACAATGAGGGGTAGTGTAGAGAGACAAATAAATATCCGGAAGCTTATTAGAGAAGGGCAATCTTAGGTTTTTTATCTCTACTTCTGTTATTTGTAATAAATTTTTAATTATTTTATTTATCTTACAGATTTGCAACAGAAAATCTCATGAGTTTGCTAAAGGTAATTCTATTTTTATTTTATAAATTTTTATTTATTTATGGCATAATGTTCATCTTTTGATTATTTCCCATGTTAAATATTACATGAATAAGAGAAAACTCCCATATTTTCTGCATTTGATATTTTAATTGTTGGTTAGTCATTTAGTGTTAATGGTTTTGCTGCATTCTTGCTTCATATTATTATTTTCTAAGTACAATTTTGTTTTTTCTATGGTAATGGACTAAAACAATAGAGAATCCCATGCTTTGCATGGGAATCTTGCAGTAATATTTTTTTGTTCAATTTAATTTATCTCTAAATATAATATTAGTTCTAAATATGATATTTCTAATATTAATATCATCACCCTATTGTTTAATATAATCTCTAAATTAAGTGTAAAATATCTCAGTTCTATGACTCTAAGATTTGTTTGGATTTTCAAGCTTATTGCTCTGCTTTGAAAATTACTCTTGGAAAGACCGCAAGAGGACTTCTGATAATGGAAATGGTTCTGGAAAGGTTGAAATGTCATGCACCAAGTTCAACTAAGTGAAGATTGAGAAGGATTGGTTGGGATTTGATGTTGTTTCTTGTGATCTTTTTTGTTTCTTTGGAGAATGTTGTTGGACATGGAGCTAAATCTGTATTGATGTATGGATGTTAAACTGTTTTTCGTTTATTGTGTCTTGAGAGGGTCATTTGGACATTTAAAGGGTTGTTTCCTTCTAAACAATTGTGGTTTAAGGTTGTTTTTTTGAATATTTGCTGACATTTATACTATCCATGTCTAAATGTGGACCTTTATATTTAGTTTGAATATTTTCCTTGATAATTCATTGCATTGTGTTAATTTTAACTTCTAAGTTTTCATTTTTTCTACCATCTGTTGTATCTTTTACTTATCTGATCTTTTGTATTATAATAGTCCATACAAAGGACATTGATTATGTTCCGGGTAAGATTACAAACTTCTCCTTATGTTTTTTAATAGGTATTTTGTTAATGATTAAGTTCTCATACTTGTCTTTAAGCATGTAAATGCATGTTGTTCCATTGCTATTGATGATATCGTTGGGTTGGCAACTTGAGAAGCTATTAAAATATATCTATCAAATGCTGAATGTGGTAGTGATTTTTTGGATCTCAAGATGCAACAAACTTAATTGTACTATTTGAAGTGTAGTGTTGAAATCATTTAGTTTAGTATCTGGATCGATTATGTGGCACTATTTGTATTAGTTTTTATTTGTTCTTTGTATATATATATAAATTTTAAAGTCTCATATGACTTTGATTTCTCAAAATGCAAAATATCAAGAATTTAAATGCAAATTATACTTATCTAAATTTGATAGAGATTGGATTTGTCTTACTATGTTCTACTTGAATTGTGTGTATTATATTTTGCAACTATAATATTTTATCATTTTCACTTGATTGATTTAGGTCCCTTTTTCAATTAAACTATTTTAACTTTTAGTTGTTTAATAGAAATAAATATATTTATACATAATCAAGTTAAACGACCATTTTAATGGAATTTCTTAGTGAAATTAATAATAGTAAAAGTACTATGATATTAAGTCATTTCCATTCATACTAATATACTTTTAATAGTTTATAGTCTTCTCAATTACTTTGATCAATTTAGAACAATTACATATGTTGTGATGTATGACCATAACATCGATCGTCCCAGAGGCTTTGTATTCATCACCCTATGATTCTAACAAAGTAATTGAGAAAAGTAAAATACATGTTGAGTCCAATTAAGTAGATAAAGTTATGATCTGAGTTAGTAGCTTTCCTAATGGTTGACCCATATATTTTTTGAATAATTGATATAGTATTTTGTGATTGTAAAATCCATTGTGATACAATATTGCATCTTTTAAAAATCTTGGTGAATAATCAATGTGAAGAAAACTTTTAAGAAAAAACAAATTAAAAATGAAACATATGAAGAATACTTGAGGAGTAAGTTGAAGAATCTTTATAGCACTAGCAACGTAAAACTTTAAAGAAAAGGACTTAATTAAATAAATATTAAATTTACATACATATTCAAATATGTTTAATTTTGTATATTATTTCAATTGTTAGATTTGTGTTTAAAATTAATAAGTAATATAGTCAAGTTTCAAATTCCAATGATCAATAATTATTGTAATTATTCATATTCATGTTTTGTAATTCAAAAAATTATTAATTACTTATACATTTTTCTAAAAATAATTTTCTAAATTAAAATTTTACTTATTATCCCGTGCGTTGCACGGCTTCAAAATACTAGTTATAGATATATACTAATTACCTTTATACACTTCTTTTATATAATGTATAAATTGAATATAAGATTCTTTTTATGGAAAAAAATTCTTTTAAAATGAGTAAATAAAAATATATATATCTTTGATTTAATCTAAAGTGTATCGTAATTTTAATTCACTAAAATTTAATAATAGATACACCTTTATTTATTCACTTTAAAAATAAATTCACTTTAGAGAACTCTTATCCTTTTTATGACTCTTGTTTTTGCAACGGAAGTTTGCGAAAGTATGTTTTCTTGTCTTGTAATTAATAACTCATCCTAGTGATCTCAACGTTGTTTTATTTTAATCAGTTATGTTGAGTCTCCAATATTCAATTATTAATATGTAGTAGCATTGAGAGAATAGCTGTACTAACTATTTCAACAGGCGCCATATATGTGTGCATATGTCATATTTCAGAATCGAATAATTAAAGAGGAGAACATGTCTAATTCTTGCTTGATATATTGATAGATATCATCGTTGATCAAAACCTTATTAATAGAACTAAAATGTGAGCTCCATAAATGCCGAAAAAGTTTGGGATCTAAATTAGGTGTTCAAATTTTAATACTAGTTCCTTAATTGATATTTAATAATGATTCAAGAGATGGGGGTGCATATTAGTTTTGGCAATAAAGATTACATATATATACATAAACTCTAGTATATAATTTTGGAAGTAACATGATTAAAAAACGCAAGCTTTGAATTTATTAATGAAACAAGTGACGACAGATAATGTGGCAATTATCCGTTTATTACAATTTGTTTAAAGAATCACATTATTCGCTACAAATCAATGTCTTATTGGTCCGGTATCGATACACAACAATGATGTACAAGACGTTTCCTTTCTTTGCATGGTTCATACTTCATAGTTCATACCATGACTCTTTCCATGCGGAGGTAAATGCCTTTCTCTTTCTTTCTATGAGCAGCAGCGAGGGCTGACATCTCCTAAGTAAGACAATTCAACATTGTTACATGAAGCCTCGACATCTTTTCCTCCTTCACCTTGCAGGTCTATGTTCTGCAACACTATCCCCTGGCATGGATACTTTTCACTGCAATCAAACTTCACAGCTGCATTAGAAGCACTTGTACCTCTTATGTTCTGGTACAACACATTCCTAATCTGAACTGCGGATTGCTGCAAGAACCAGACCAAATCGTCATCAGTACATAAACAAAAATCAGTAGTAATATATGGACAAAAATCAGTAGTAATATATGGACATTGCCAATATAATAGCTTGAGTTGTATATAATTTACCTGTTTTTTGCATGGCTTCTTTTTGTCACAGTAATTTTGGTCTATTATTATGGGGTTGGTCACATTGTCCATTTCAATGTTCTGAAAGTGGATATTGCTTGCAACTCCTGAACCTCCCTACATATACATTAGACCAAAAGGGATTTAGAATTATTGTTACGAATTGAATTATGCAATTCACCTTTGAGCATACAAGTGGGTGGGCAAGGGGACTAAAATAAAGTTTAAAATTTAAATTACCTGCCATGTCTTAATTCTAACTCCATTTTTGGTTCCTGAAAGCTTAGCTCCATTCACTATTATTCCTGAAACAAATTCCTTGGATTTTCCGGCCCCTAAGCTTCCAATACTGAGAATAATAATCATTGCAAATAAAATCATTTAATACATGGTAACATATGCAAAGTTTTTAACAGTATTTATTAAATTGGATATATTCTGGCATGAGATACTTGTTAATTGAAGTTAATTACCTAATACCATGTCCTGGTCCGCATGTTATGTCTGTGGCTTGTAGATTCTTGGATCCATCTACAATTGATATACAATCATCACCTGAAACATATTGAAATCAAATCAAAAGTTATTAAGAAACAGATACTGATACACACGAGATTTTAATGCTGTACAATTTTTCTTGTTTTGAAAATATTGGATATTAAGACAAATTCTCATATGCACTCTGGAAGAAGAAAAGTTCTTAACACCAGTCACTCTGCACCATCTTATATGTGAGTCATTACTGTCTTCTATTTTAATAATATTTTTAATATTAAATTTGATATATCACATAATAAATGGTACAGAATAACAAAATTTTCATGCTCTAGGGACACATGAGAATTTCTCCGACATTAATTATGAATACCAGTTCCAATAACGGAGCTTGAGATTTGGATGTTTTGGGTATTGGTGACATGAATCCCATCAGTGTTAGGGCTATCCTCTGGTGCGGTCACTTGGAGACCTGAAATCTTAACGTTCACGGAGTCCTGGAATGAAACGTGGATTTGTTGGGCATTTTCTATTGCCAAGTCCTCAACTATCAAGTCCTGGCACTTATAGAAAGTCAGAGCCTGCAAAAACAAATAACAAACAATGGCTAGCAAGCTTTTGAATATTATATTATTTTATATTTCAATCCAATATCCATGATTATTGACAGAGCTAGCCATAAATACCGTAGGGGCATCCTTGCAAGGCTACAAAATAGAGAAACAGATAAAGAATGGTCATCATTTGAATATGATTTACTTATGTTATTAAACGGAAGAAATTCTTACTTAGGCATGAACTATCACGATATTTTTTAAATATTTAAATTATTATTTAATATATATAAAAATAATTTTAAAAATTAATGTATTTTTAATATAATTTTCATAACTTTATATATGTTAAATAATAATTTGTATATCTATCATACATCGTGTTTAACTAAGAATTACTTTGTTAAACCAATAAAAATATGGGCTTCATGATATCTTACTTTCTTTTTGTTCCTTTTGCATGAGTTTTCCCACCATATGTTGCCATTTCCATTGAGGGTTCCACCACCTTTAACTGATAGTTTCTCAACACTGTCAAATATAAGCCAGTGTCGACCGTCTTCACTGTAATCTGATGGGTCATCTGATGCTTCAAGGGTTCCAGAAATCTAACAAATTTTTTTTTTTAATCACAAATTGCGCTTGGTTATCATCAAAGTTACTGTTTTGAGATATCTTATATTTTGCTTGAAAGGGTGAAGCTTAAAAAATGAAGAACTAATCACTGGCTTTTCAGGGTAACTAACCTTGACTGTGATGTCTGATTTGCAAGGGCCTGAGAATCTGATTGGTTTGAGTAGATAATTCTCCTGAGGAATCACAAGAACTGCATCCCCAAAAGAACACGCTACTTCCCATGCCTTCTTGAATGCCTGAAATAGCCCACATAGCATAGGAAAAATAATGTCATTTTTTTTTCCAATTGTGAAAAAACCAAATTGATACACGTTGCTAGTGAAAAGAATAGAAGGAAAAAAAATAACATTAATTTGGACTAGGTGAGTATATATATAAGTATGTGTACCTCTGTGTCATCAATACAACCATTCCCTTCAGCTCCATAATCATTGACATTAACCGTTTTAAGCGAAGGGTAAGTGCTACCCAACTTGACAAACTTCTTTAAGCTCAAAACATCTGCGCTTCGCTTGATCAGGTTCTTGAATGTCCCACCATCATCAATAGAAGGTGAATCATCAACATATATACTACTAAGTGGGTCCTCTTGCAAAGTGCTATAACAAGCAACAAAAGAAATGATGATAATGAAGAATAAGAGGAGGAGATCATGTCCGTGGAGGGCCATTATTACTTTTTCCCCTTTGTATATTATCAAAGAAATAGATGCTCTTTGAAAGGTGTGGAATTGTTGTTTGATGAGAATTGGGTATAGCTAGCTAGATTAATGGTGTGGAACTAATGAGGGGGAACTTGTGTATTTATAGACAAAGAAATATAAAAGATGTTGGCTTTTGTTCTTCATCTACATATGGGTATAACGGTATGGAAGGATATATATGAGAGATCGAGACGAAATGATCACTCTGGACCAACCTATATATGACTTTTGCTCCATACATGTGCTTGCAACCAATTCACAAATTTGTCACTTATCTGTGTATGTGCAGCAACGTACGCTTTTAGATCTTAAGGCTATATTTGAATTAGTGAAATTGAGTGAAATAAAAAAGAATGAAATGGAATAGAGATATGTTTAATTGTTTGGTTATGTTAAAAAAAGATAGAATGAGATGAAAGTGGGTGGGATAGATTCTATCTCATCCCACTAAAAATCATCAATTTTCTTTTCTTTTAATTTGAGGGATATGAGATAAAATCATCTTTTATTATTATTATTATTATAATTAATATTTCATCTCATCTCATAAAAAATCATCTATTTCTAAATAATAGAATTATAACATTACTTCATTCCATCTTAAAATATCTAAACAATGAAATAGTACTTTTATCTCATTTCATTCCATTAATTATTAAATATTCAAACAAAATTAAAAAATATAAATAATATGCAAATATATTGTAGGTCTCTCTCTCTCTCTTTAATTAATTGTAATCTTCGCGTATTAATTTATGGGTATCAAAATGGAAAGGCATGCAAATATAATTATATTCCTGCCTCTTTGCTAGCTATATAATGCTCAGGGAAATCTATTGCATGAATACTATTACAACCCCGTATGTATAATCTGTATCAACAAACAAAAAACCATTTATATAAGTTTAAGCATTTGTATGAGAATTTAATAATATCATAACTGCTTAGATTCAACCGAAAATAGATAGATTTTGGGTAAAAATCTTAAATTTAAGTTATGGTAATAAATTTTTGATATATTAAATTTATTTTCTGAAAAAAAAAATAGTTTTCTTATTTCCGTCACAATTTGGTTTATACAACAAGAAGAATTCGTCCCTTACATTAGCTCCATGTCATTCATTTTAATGAGACTATAATTAACTTGTAGCTAGGTTGGTTTAACCTACACTCCATATATAAGGATCATGGAAATCATATTAATTCATTATACCTAAGAGACTTGCTCATATTGATAAATAAATGTATGCATATGAGCCCACATCACATATTGCGTAGTAAGAGAAGAAAACATAATAAGTTGTCGTATTGAAATATTTAAATATTCCAGGCTTTTTTTTTTCTCAGGGTAATCATTTCGGATTTTAAACGGTTAGTAGGGTTACGTGAGGTTGAGTCTTTTATACATTCTTTTTTATTTAAATTAGAGAGACATTCACATACCGTTGCATACGAATACTCGTGACATTAGAGTTAATCAGTTAATATTTGGTTCCTTGTATGTGTTGGGAAATTCTTCACTTTCTTTTGCTCACTGATAAGAATAATTAATGACAGTTTGGAACAATATGACTAAACTTTTTTGTTGTTGTTATCAAACGGTTTTTAACGTGTGCAGTTGGGCTGTCAAGTAGCATATACAGGTGTTTGTGGATCATAATCAACAACAAGAGTATGATGCAACCAATGACAGACACTTGTCACTACGAGAGTGGCTTCACTATTTAACCACGCACCTCAAGCGTGTGAATTAGGGTTTCCTTCATGCATTGTATATTTGTTAGGATTACCACAAAAGAGCTTTAGCTGTCGTGAAATGCTTGAAAAGATGGTGGAGGGGATGGCTTTGGAGTAGAAGACATTTCATTTTGTCACTTTGAAACTTAGCATTAACTTTTCTGTGGCCTCAAGTTTCCTTAATATGTCACTATATTAATGCCATGATGAAATGTTAGACCTCAAAATCAGCTCTAGAATTTTCATCTCTCTCTTCTATCCACCAGACGAAAGCATGTGCAAATTGTTAATTTTCATTATGGCAAAGCCGTCTTAATAACTATACATGTATGGCATGGTTTAGTAAGGGTAATAGAACAAGCAATCAATCTAGGAAGGGACCGAGGGAGGATCTATGACTCTATTTCGACAATAGGGCCTCCAACGTAAGATGGTAGCGTGGAGGGATTTTGTTGGTCCCATGTGGTATCAGCTGGTGTACTACAAGTCTACAATCCCATGATTGTGGTTATGGAGAGATGCATGAGATGGTAATCATAAAATTTTGGATTAATTGTTACAAAACATCAAGGTATGGAGCACAAGATAGACGGATCATTAGATACATAACCACCTTACCATTCATTTGGCAACATAACTAAGGTAAGAAAGTTGAAGTTGATCTTTGACAAAGTTTGATTAGATATCTTCGCAATTAGTGTACTTGACCATATCATTGTAACGTATTCTTTTTGTACTATATGAATTCTAAATTGCTTGATACATTTATATATTAATTTATTGTGGACAGAAAGACATTGAATACTAGTGTGCGTGATTGTTCAAGAAATCATATTATCCCAAATTGGGCAAACAATGTACCCAAAAAAAAGTTGGGGGGGGGGGGGGGGGCAAACAAACTTGAAGATGATTTGTAGGTCACATATAATATGAACAATTAGTTGTGGAAATCGTGGGTAATTAAAGGAGTAGTTCCAAGAATATTTTTTTTTCTAACAATTTGATCACGGGGATTTGTAAAGGGGAATGAAAAGCTATATATTATTAAGAGATTAAATGGAGCTATAACTATTGCAAATTGCATGCAGAATTTGTAAGGAAATTAAGATAGTGTCATAGAAACCTAACATCGTAAAAGACAGAGAGAAGAAGAGGAGGAGCTTTCTGAGTATAAATCCAGATTTTTCATTAGTTTGTCTTAAACCTATCGATTAACTGTTAGCCATAAAATGTGGAAAGTTTTAAATTAATCTATTTATTTTTAGGCAGGCGAATATAAAGAAAAATGCTAGAAAGACATAATATTCCACTCTTATATTATAAATGAGATGTATTATCTCTTCAGAGTTTGATATTTTTATATCTTATTCTCTTTTTCTTTGAGAGTAGAAATTTTTTTTATGGTACTTTCTTTATTTGTCATTTCTTCTTTTTTAATTCTCTCTTTTTTTAAAGTTTATTATCTCTATGTATTCAAATCTTCCCTATTTCTTTTTTTATTAGTTATAAATCAAATATTTTTAATAAATTTTAAAATTTATTTAATCAATTCTCTATCAGTTCCTTATATATCTACTAAATCAAATATCAAATTTCTACGAAAAAAAAATTAAATTCAAATGCTTTTTAATTTTTTTAAATCTCTTAATCTAAATATTATGCACTCATTTTAATTTTAAACATCATTCTTAATTTAGAATTTTAAAACTTTATCTAAATTTTAAAAAAAAATTAGTGCAATGCACAGGATATATACTAATTTTGATAGAATTTTTGACAAAATAACTTCATACGCTTCTTAACTCTTGATTTAGTAAGTGATCTCTATTACTTTATTATATTCAGCAATCATTCAAGTCTAGTTAGATTCTTTCACTTCTAACTATTTTTCTTTGGATATGTAGCATTATACAAAAAAATATTAAAGACTTATTAAGTTTTTAATTCATTTTTTTATTTGATGTTCTTTTTTTCTTCATTCTTTTAGAAAAAGTTTAGGAGGAAAAGAGGTTTCCATTTTTTCTTTTTAATTTATCAATTTATCAAATATATGATGATTCTTTATTAAACTATTTTGTCAAATAAAAATGGGCTACATTAGGTTTTTTTCATTTAAGACTATCACACCAATAGTCAATTGATATGTCACCAATTTAAAAAAATAATTTAAATGAATGATCACCATATAGATAACACTAGATGTAATTGATAAGTTAATGGACTAAAATAAATAAATTAAAAAAGTAAAGACTATATGAGCGCATAGAAAGAATAATACAAGTACCAAAAATGTAACTAAGCATGTAAAATGAAATGAAATCCCTTAAAAGTTAACTCATGTTTCTTCTCATTCTCAACCAAACTTATCCTTATTTTACGTTAGGTGTTAGCTTAATTAAAAATTAAACGTTGAAAATTTAAGAGTTTAAAAGTGTAGTAACTCAGCCTTGTAATGAGATTAATTATAGCAAATTGGGTAGGCAAGAGGATAAGATTTCATGACTTCGCATTCACTTTTCATGTCTGCTTTTCAACAGGGATGGCCTTTCACTGTTTTATAATGTCTGCTCAGTCATTTTTTTAAAATGCTTTTCTGGTTGTTTTAAGCGATTTTAGCTGTCATGACTCACGTTATATACGTCTCATGCATTTGTTTTATTTTTCCAGGGGCTTTTGTTTATTTTTGTTTGTTAAGGAATGGAATTAAAAGAAAGAACTTTATTGGCGTTCGTAATTGTCTCATCCACTTTTTTACTCGTTAGTAATTTTTTTCCATAAGATTGAAACTTGAAATTTATGATTTTAAATTATAAATATTTAAAAAAAATTGATATGTAAATATCATTTTATTCTCAATTAAATAACTTCTTTAATCATTATATGTATTTTTTGGTAATTTAATACACAAAAATAATTCTTTCGGATTATTTAAAATTATTTTTTAACTAATATATCTAAACATAAAATTAATTATATTATAATTAATTATTAAAATAATCAAAAATTTTACAACTGAACTTGAAAGGTGTCAAAGTTCAGAGATTAATGGAGAAGGAAAACAAACGAAGCTCAACAAAGAGCTGAGAAATTAAAGCAGAGGAAATGAAAGAACAGAAGAGAAAATTTTCTGCTGAAAAATACTTCATTCTTGAATTCATTATCCACGTAATGATAGACTAACATATGTATTTATAGGTAAGTTTACAATGCTAACTTCTTAACTAACTTATAACTGACTTCATAACAGATTCTTAATCATGCTAACTGTCATTTAACTTGTATCCCTTACATACCCCCGCAAACTCAGCAAATGAGAGTTCTCAACTCTGAGTTTGGTTCTGAAGTTCTGAAACTGAGCACTAGAGGTAGCCTTTGTTAAGACATCAGCCACCTGCTCATGTGATAGAATGTGACTGATATGGAGCTGGTTCTCGATAACTCTTTCTCGAACAAAGTAAAGATTCAACTCAAAATGTTTGGTTCTAGAATGGAGAATAGGATTTGCTGCAAGAAGAACAACACTGAGATTATCACAGAACACCTTAGGGGGCTGAGAAGAAACAAGGTGCAACTCACCGAGAAGTGACTGAATCCAAGTCAATTCAGCAACTAAGGATGCCAAACTCCTATACTCAGCTTCAGTGTTGGATCTGGAAATAGCATGCTGCTTTTTGGAAGACCAAGAAATCAGATTGGAACCCAAGAATATACAGAAGCCCGAAGTAGATTTTCTGTCATCAGGGTCTGAACCCAATCTGAATCACTAAAACTAGTGAAATGCATATTAGGGGACATCTATAGATGAAGACCATAGGTTGAAGTGGCACTCAGATATCTCAGAATGCGTTTTACTGCCTTCCAATGAGACTCCAATGGATGCTGCATAAATTGACATACTCAATTAACACAATAGCTTAACTCTAGTCTAGTAATAGTTATGTACTGGAGACTTCCAACAATAGATTTGTACAGAGAAGGATATGAAAAGGAGGTGCTACCAGCAGCCGAGAGCTTGAGATTAGCCGTCATGGGTGTGGGATAAGGTTTACAATTAGACATATTTGCCTTCTACAATAGATCATGAACATATTTGGACTGAGAAAGAAGTAAGCCTCTACTCTTTGTAGGTATAACTTCAATGCCAAGAAAATGATGTAGAGGACCTAGATCCTTAAGAGCAAAAGTGACATTTAAATTCTTGATCTGGGCAGAGATATCAGTGGAGGAACTACCAGTGATGATGATATCATCAACATATACAAGAACTAAAATAGTGGAGATGGATGTGAATTTAATGAATAGAGATACATCATTCTTTGTGGCAGTAAAGCCAAGAGAAGTAAGAACCCTAGAAAGCTTTTGAAACCATGCCCTTGGAGCTTGCTTAAGTCCATAAAGTGCTTTATCCAACTTACAAACCAAAGTTTTATCACCAGTAACAAACCCTTGAGGTTGAGTCATATAGACCTCTTCTTGTAATTTACCATTCAAAAAAGCATTATTGACATCTAATTGATGAATTGGACAATTTCTGCTCAAGGCAAGGGTAAAGACTATGCGAATAGAAATTGGTTTAACCACAAGGTTGAAAGTATCACTATAATCAAAACCCGGTCTTTGATTGAAGCCTTTTGCAACCAACCTAGCCTTATACCTTTGAATAGTACCATCAGCATTACATTTTACACGAAAAACCCACTTGCTGCCTATAGCAACCCTAACCAGAGGTAAAGACACAAGGTGCCAAGTATTGTTCCTCATTAAAGCATCATATTCTTCAGCCATAGCCTTTTTCCACTTAGAGTCTGAGAGAGCTTGAGTGACAGTAGTAGGTTCAAGAGAAACCTGATAGACCTTAGGTTTATGAATGCCAGCCTTGGCCCTGGTAACCATAGGATGACTATTAAAATCAGTAGTAGTAGCAGGTGAAGGTAAACCAGTAGCAGTAGTGGTGAGTGGCACTTGAATGAACTGATTAGTAGAATTATGCTCAGGAAGAATGTTAGCAGTAGAAATAGATCTAGTTATTGCAGTAGATATAGGTTGCCTAGGATTATATAGGGCAGTATTTTGGATTAGAGGAATGACAGGAACATGAAAATGGGAGGATCCTGAAAACGTGGATGGTTGAAGTGGAAATAACTGAGGATGATGTTTGAAAGTAAAAACTAACTCATCAAACACAACATAAGGAGTTATGAGAACTTTTCCAGTAGGTGAAAGACATTTGTAGCCTTTATGTGTACTGTTGTATCCAAGAAAAATACAAAGATGTGATTTGAAGTCAAACTTAACTTTGTTATAGGGTCTAAGAAAAGGGAAGCAAGTACAACCAAATATCTTGAGAGACTTATATGAAGGGGATCTATTGAACAAGACCTGTTCAGGACATTTATAACCAAGTATAGGAGTTGGAAGAGAGTTGATCAGTTAAGTGGCAGTGAGAAAAGCTTCTCCCCAGTACTGATGAGGAAGGGCAGAGGTAACTAACAAAGTAAGGCCTACTTCAGTTATATGCCTATATTTCCTCTCAGCACTACCATTCTGTTGATGAACATAAGGACAAGACAGACTATGAACAATGCCATTAGAAGCTAGATAAGAAGAAAAAGACAAATATTCTCTAGCATTATCACTTTGAAGAGTTTTTATCTTTACACCAAGTTGTAATTCAACCATTTGTTTAAACTGAAGAAACACAGAAAAAGCTTATGACTTGGTATGCAGCAAATAAATCCAAGTATATTTAGAATATGCATCAATAAAAAAATACAGATAATACCATGCACCATTTATTGCATTGATGGGTGCTGGACCCCAAATATCATAATATACAAGCTCCAATGGCCAAGTGTATATAGTTTCAGAAATTGGAAAAGGAAATTAATGCAATTTTCCCATACAACAATCAGAACAAACAAAAGTAGCAGTAGTGGAATTTATAGGAATGTTACAAAGTTTCAAAACTTTAAAAACAATTGAAGGAGATGGATGACCAAGTCTCGAATGACACAATTGAAAAGTCAAATATGACTTAGTTGAAGCAACATTGGATTGAATTTGTGCAGCAGATGGAACAAGACTGAAATTCTCAAATGCATAAAGACCATTCTTAATGGTTCCTTGGAGAAGGGTCTCCTTGGTAACCTGACATTTAACAAAATAGGTGTTAGCATGAAATTCAAAGAAAACTCCATTATCTTTTGCAACCTGGGAGACACTAAGTAAGTTTTTAGTAATTGATGGAACATGCAACAAATTATTGAGACAAAAATGATCGAGAACCAAGATTGGAAGAGGAAATTTTTGAGTGCCCTATATGAGAAATAGGCAAACCTGATCCATTACCTACAACAACTTAGTCTGATCCTCCATAGTTTATCTTGGTTGACAGATTGGAGGATTCTGGTGTTATATGATGACTTGCTCCAAAATTTGGATACCAATTTGGATCATAAAGTGTAGCTGGAGTAGCTAATTCTTCACTTGTAGCTAGGTGAGCAGTAGGAGAAAAACGCTGATTCTGAGATGCATAGTAAAATGCTGATGAGAAAAATTCTGATTTTGAGATGAACCAGTAAAGTTCTAATTTTGAGAAGGTCCATTAAAATTTTGATCAAATCTATGCCAACATTGAGTAGCAAGATGTCCACCTTTACCATATAATTGACAAGAAAAATTATTATTATTAAATCTGCCCCCAGATCTACTAACTCTTCCTCTATTAAAAAATTATCCCCTGAAATTCGAATTAAATCTTCTATGACTATTATAAGAACCTTGTGATCTTGGACCATGTCCATTGAAAAATTGCTTTCTTGGCTGCTGATTTGACTGACTAAATTGAGCTGTATTAGCTTGAATTGAACCAATCTCAACTTTTCTAAACCTTTCAATCCTTTCTTCTTAAGCCATTAAAAGTGCTTCAAGTTGCCTAATACTCAAAGATTCTGATCTTGAAACAATAGCAGTTACAAATGACTCATATTCTTCTATTAAACCATCTAAGATAACTTCCATATGATCAGACTCATCAATAGGTGATCCAATTGAGACTAGAGTATCAATAGTTTTCTTGATTTTAAGAAGATATGAAGCTATTGAAGATTCTTTTCTTATATTTCGTAATTTGAACTTAAGTTGCCTTACCTTGGCTCTACTTTGAGAAGCAAAAAATTCTTCTAACTTTTTTCAAATCTGATGAGAATGCTCACTTCCAACCATTCTTGTGATGAATGGCTTACTCATTGAATAGAGTAACCAAGATAACAACAATTGATCTTGTTGTTCCCAATTTAGAAATTCTTCACTCAAATTATCATTGAGTTCATCTTCATCAGTTTCGTATTTCTTGGGAATAGATGCACCAATGATGAATTTATGAAGCTTATGACCTTTAATTGTTGCCAAAGCTTACTGTTTCCAGGATAGAAAATTCTCCTCATCAAGTTTGATCGAAACTGGATTGGAGAAAGTATGTAACGTGAACTGTGTTGCAAATGAAGGTTGCGTGGAAGAGAAATTGGAAATGGTCTTCATGGATCTTGTGAGCTCTGATACCATGAAAGGTATCAAAGTTCAGAGATTAACAGTAAAGGAAAACAAACGAAGCTCAACAAAGAGCTAAGAAAGCAGAGAAAATGAAAGAATAGAAGAGAAAATTTTCTGGTGAAAAATACTTCATTCTTGAATTCATTATCTACGTAATGATAGACTAACATATGTATTTATAGGTAAGTTTACAATGCTAACTTCTTAACTAACTTATAACTGACTTCATAACAGATTCTTAATCATGCTAATTGTCATTTAACCTGTATCCCTTACAAAACTAAATGGATTAACTTATTTTATGTTCAAAATAACTTATAATAAAAAAATTGACAGAATTTTTAAAAAATAAATGATTATTTCCCTAAAAATAATCTTTTCTAAAGTTGTTTTTTTATACAATAAAAATAATAAAATTTAAACTTATAACTCTATACAAATTGCTTAAGCTCTCCACATTAACCTAATTCTAGTAGCTTGAACTAAAGTTGTGGTTTTAGACTATGACTTCTTTATAAAATAAAAAATAAAAAAAACTGTTTATCCCTAAATCATGATTAACAGCAACGACTTAGTATAAGTTACCATAAATTATACATTAAAGTGCATTAAAGTGGAAAATAATTTTTAAGCACTAAAACGGGAAAACTGAATTCCACTTGCACCTGAGGAGTAAAAAGTCTGTCTCTTCTCTTTAATATTTATACATTGTGTCCTTTGACAAGCATCAGAATATTTGATATGGAGATTTAAATTCTCTTATGTTATTTTTTTTTTCATATAAATAAGTAAAGGATAAAAATAAATATAAAAATATTTAATAATAAGATTTAATTATAATTTATGAATTTTTTTATAATTTTTATATCTATTTTATTTTTTATTTAATCACATAAAAAAATGATACAGAGAATCCAAATCGCCCATAAGATTAAGATCCTTAGCTCTAAAGCGTTGAAAGTTCGGGCTGGCTGACTGCATTATTGGCCCAGGCTAAGTATAGTATAGGCCCCCATTTACATTATGTTGCCAACTTGGAGTTGGAATCTCTTGTTTGGTCAAACAGCAACTTTTTTATTTTGGTCGTTTTGATTTCCACTGCAAGTTGGAGTTCAGACTTCAGAGAATTTCAATTAGGGAAGTATACACCATTTGGATGGATAATAATTTGGACCAGTTCTCTTTTCTTTTATTTGTTTTCAAAACATTATAAGTTGTCTCTGCACTTTATATAAGACTATTCTCTATTTAGATGTTAGTTTAGTTTTAATCACAAGGTATTTTTAGAGAATTTTAAAATCGGTAAAATGCTTGAGCCAATTTAAACCTAAGAATAATTTAGTATTAATAAGAGAAAAAAAATTGAAAATAGTTATATAAAAATTGGGTATTGATTCATTATTTTTTTATTTTATCATTCAATTATATATTATAATATTATTAAAATAATTAAATTATTTAAATAGTTATGATTATAATCAAATACTTTTAATAATATAATAATACATAATTAAATAATAATATAAAATTTGAATAAAACTAATTGTCACGAATGATCTATTACTTTAAACCGTTTGTTTCACAGTTAAGATGCAATAAAATTTAAAAAATAAAATCAAAACTACTTAACAAAATCACAAACACAGATTACGATTAGACGGAGACATGACATGAATATGGACACGAAAATACACCAAATTCAAAAAATTGTAGGATACTGGATCGACATATATATATATATATATATAATATCGAAGTAAATTAAAGAACTTAGTTTATGTATATATATAATTGCAAAATTTAAGAAAAAAATTTATTATTTATTAATATCATTTTTATAAACTTGAATATTTATAATATCTTAATATATATCATATGTGCCAATATTTGCTACCTAATAAGCCTTTCTCAAAAAATATGGAGCATAATTTCTATTGATATTTTCTAAAAAATCTCCTAAATCAATTTTTCCTAATAGAACTAACCATGTATAAGTACATATACATTTAAAAAATTAACTAGATGGAATAGTAGTGTGAGGCCATGCAAGCTTTGGTAGCGACGAAGTAGACAACTTGTTATTAGTAGAGGTAGAAAAAATATATGAAAATAGTAGTGTGTAAATAAATAAAACTTAAAAGCTTAATAGTGATATGTGAAAATATAAAACTTAAAATACTGGTATGTGAAAATAATAGCTTGGAACGTTAATCATGTGATTGAACTTGAGTGAGTTACGGGCTTACTAATTGGACATTAATCATAGAAACTAATTTTTTTAAAAAAATATTAATGTGTTGTGTCCAAGCGTATCCTTGACGTGTCTAAGCGTGTCTGGGTCATATCCAAGCTGAAAAAAAAAATTTAATCAGACATGCAGGACACATGTATCGTACACGTATCTTTATGTATCTGACAGGGACACATATCTAACACGTGAATACACCTTAAAAATAGCATATCTGTACTTCATAACTTCAGAGCATTTCAATTAGGGAAGTATACACCATTTGGATGGATAATAATTTGGACCAGTTCTCTTTTCTTTTATTTGTTTTCAAAAGATTATAAGCTGTCTCTACACTTTATGTATAAGATTAATCTCTATTTAGATGTTAGTTTAGTTTTAATCACAAGGTATTTTTAGAGAATTTTAAACTCGGTAAAATGCTTGAGCCAATTTAAACCTAAGAATAATGTAGTATTAATATGAGAAAAAAATTTGAAAGTAGTTATATAAAAATTGAGTATTGATTCATTATTTTTATTTTATTTTATCATTCAATTATATATTATAATATTATTAAAATAATTAAATTATTTAAATAGTTATGATTATAATCAAATACTTTTAATAATGTGATAATACATAATTAAATAATAATATAAAATTTGAATAAAACTAAATTTCACGAATGATCTATTACGAAACCGTTTGTTTCACAGTTAAGATGTAATAAAATTTAAAAATATAAAACCAAAACTACTTGACAAAATGCATACATAACTTATCTCTTTTTCTGTTTTCGTGTACCGTTCTATAATTTTTTTTTTGTAGGATGTATCATTTTTCATAAATTTGTAAAACTCTTGGTCAAAATTAAGTTCATTTCGTAAACACAAGAAGTTGTAGCTTCTAATAATAATAAAAAATCATGCGACGTGTGATGCGATCATAATTTTTAATGTTACAATTACTATGATTAATTTTTAGTAACTTAGCAACTTAGTCGTTAGAATTATTTTTAATCCTGACATAGCATTTATAAAAGCGTTTTAGCGTGTTATGCAATGTAGTTATTTAAGATTAAAATCTGTTAAGAATTGTGATCTTTTTTAACTAATTTTTTTATTTTATGTAGGATGTAATTAGCTTTCATATCCATTTAGGATACTTCAAGAGATTTATACATAACAAATAGGTAGATATACTCATCAAGATAACACATAATAATGTCTAGGTATTATTCTAGTGGGTCGGGTTGTTCTTGAACTACAAACCCAAAATCCAATCCAGAACAATTGTCCTCAGTTTGGCGCTTAGATGAGACAACTAAGTGTCAAGGTACCTATATTTAGCAGGAGCACACGACACACAATGAACAAATAGATCCAAGTCAGAGTTAACGTCGGATCTCACGATGTTTTCCAAAGGGACCGAGGTCTATGATATATCATAGTATGTCTCCAGGGTTGACGAGTAAGGCCGGGATCCAAGTCGGATCGCTCTGCTTACATTGTCATTCCACCATCTGAGATATGTCATATGTTGCCCCATGTGTAGTTCATGGGGTCTCAACAACATGCTATGAGTGAATTCCTGTTGGAGTGTCAATGGCAAACTCCAGTCAGATGTGTGCCTAGTTGACCAATGGGATAGGATATTGAATCATGGTCCAGAACAGTTGTCCTTAACTTGACGCTTAACTAGCATAGCTTAGTATCAAGTCTTAATGCCCTATAAGGTTAAGAGCTTTAATTTGGAGGCATTTTCGACCAAGTCATTTGACATTCGTGGACGCGTTGTAGTCCGAACAAGGTCCATGGGTCAGTTGGCCACAATTGGACATTCCGAGATGTAGCCGGAGTCTGTAGAATGAACTAGAATTGTTTCCGTGTTAACTTCTTTTTCCATGGTCCGTACTAGGTCCAATGCCCAAAACATTAAAGCACTCAGAATTCCAGTTAGGACTTAGGCAAAATTTAAGGTGATCTATAACTGGAGTCTTTAATATTTACGATCTAAGGTGTTACTTCAAAACGAGTTTAACATAAGACATTCAACGTAGCACCCTAATACAATATTCTGGATATAACTTATATATATAGACATAAAGCAATAAAGTGTTACTTCGAATCTCGCTATCTTACTAATCCCATATAATTGAACAATTATAATGGAGAGCCAAAACTAAAAAGTTATACACATATACATCAATTGCCACGAAAGCAAAGAGTTATACATACAACCTTTAACATTCTCAAAGCTAATACAAATAAATACATTAACTTTATAAAGAAACAAAGAAAACTAAACTACATTTAGTTCTTCGGCTTCTTTATCTTCTTACCCTTGGAAGAGTCTTGACTTGCTTTTGCCAAAGAAACACATAAAGGGGTGAGAACATACAATTCTTAGTAATATTCATACATTTCATGACATCTCATTAGTATAAATTGCATTTAAACATACTCAATATCAACATTATACCATCGCCCATACAACAGTATAATGTATAGAAAACTAATCTATCTCGACATTATACAATAGATTATGGTCGCTACAGGATATTAAATCTCTATTCAATATCACAAGAACATTCACATACTACTGTTATGTAAAGGTTCACTAAACACAATGCATAATCCGAAAATATAAGTCCTTTGCTCATATGATAAGAACAACTATCTACACAATTGTAGCATATCACAACTAGCTCATTCATAAACAAAATCATAAATGATATTCAACAATTACCCATACAATTATCAAATATCATCTTCACTTGGCAACTGCCCATACAATCGCTGAGTATCAGGAAATGTATATGATTATGTGTGTGTCACTTGCTTATTTCGCATTCTCTTTAAACTTGTAGATAAGAAGACTTGCTCTTCATACCTACCTAAAAACGAGTGGACTAGTTCTAACTCACACTAGTAATCCTGGCACTAATGAATAGTTAGGGCTAAATCATCACTCAAAGAGACTTTTGGATTTTTGCATCTATCTCCTTTGGTCATATAATTATACATCATTAAAGATTACTCTACTTTGGAATTAGCAAGTAACAGGAATCTATGCAGTAAAGTAACAGGAATCTATGCAGTATTATGTATAACTCATACAAAACCACCACCTTAACTCATCACATGATTGTCCCTAACCAAATA